>JARFIW010001281.1:8597500-9906250 GCA_036346225.1 Platerodrilus igneus | reverse complement strand
GGATCGAGAGAAAATTATGTGATTGAAAAGTATAACCAGGCGCAGCACCTGATTCCTAAATTAAGAGAAGATGAAATTATATTATTGTTGTCAAGGCATATGGAGGCGGAAATAACTAGGGCCGTAGCGATACAAAACGTTCGGACTTTAAGAGACTTTTGGAAATGATGCGAAATTATGACGTAGCTAGGACGTTTGAAACGAATACCAGGAAAATAGTGATAATAGGAATTGGGATAGGGATAGGAATAGCACAGACTACCAGAGGACTGGGGTGCAAGGATACAATTATAGGGAGAATGGACAGGACAACTACAGAAAGCAATATCAGGGAAATCAAAGGAGAACGAATAATAATTGGGAACAACGTTTTAATAGAGACGATAATTATAGGGGGAACAATGACTGGAACAGGACGGATAGGAATGACAGAGGTTTTGGACAGCAAAGGACGGGTTTTGGGCAGAGATGGCAGAGAGAAAGGGAGCAGAGATCAACGGATCAGGGGAAATACCGACAGGGATTAGAGACCGAGAACGGGGACAGATAGAAACTTGACGATCCAACACGTAACAACAAGAGACACGCGACAGAGATCGGAGGATAGGATAGAGAAAGTGGAGGTCCACGATGAACCCACGGTACAAAAAAAACGTCGATTTATTAGTGTTAGGAAAATCAGATTTAGGGACACAGCATAGTATTAGTTTAGTAGATAAGTTGTTAGATAATAAGTTTGAAAGAAGGCGGAGTTACCATTTATTCATATTAGTTTAGGGATTCTGTTTACACGGCATTGATAGATACAGGGTCGCAGTTATCGCTGGTGAGAGAGGAAATAGTTTTGAAACATGCAGAATTATTCAAAGGGAAAATTTGTAGGGTTAAGAGTATTAATTTATGGTCTGCGATTAAGAGGAAGTTAACTACGATAGACAAAGTTGTACGAGTATCGATTGTATTAGGAAGTACCAGACTAGGTGAAGTAGAGTTTTGGATAGCAAGAGGATTATATTTAGATTTTATTGTAGGGATAGATGTAATTGAGGAATTTGGACTGGTTATAGATGGTAAAGCACGAATGGTAAAGGTATTAAATTTAGAGAAGAAATGGGTGGTGCCTAAGGATAATTGGGATACTAGGGATGAGATAAATACAGATAGTATAGGATCAGGAAAGACTAAGAATAGAATTTATGATGGAATTGATGAGTTACGGTTATGTAATATATTTGAGAAGGTATTTGATGAGGAACAGATAGGATTAATAGGGTGGATATGAAGGAAATGTTATACGAGGTGTTTAATAGACATGCAGGAGTTTTTAGTAATGAGCCTAGGTTTGCGAAGGAGTATACGCATAAGTTAGAGGTCACAGACGAGGGAAGTTTTCGTACTAGGGTATATCCAATACCATTTGCATTAAGGGTCGAGTGAAAATGAGATTAAAAAGATGTTAAAAGAGGGAATTATTGAATCAGCGAGAACACCCTATATCAATCCGGTAGTGGTTGTGCCTAAATCTGATAATTTAGAATTAAGAATATGTTTAGATGCTAGGAGATTGAATGCGATTACTAAACCACAATTTGAACAACCAAAATCTCTAGATAATTTGTTATACAAGGTAAGCGAGATGAAAGTTTTAGCAAACTGGACTTAAAGAATTCTTTTGGCTAATTCCTTTGCATGAGGAAAGTCGGAAGTATACTGGATTTAGCATTGAAGGGAGATTTATCAGTACAGAGTTGTTCCATTTGGTCTTTCAACGTCATCCGCTGCATTAGTTCGAGCCATGCAGAAGTTATTAGATGAGTACGAAGACTTCTGTACGCACTATGTCGATGATATTTTGATTTTTCTAAGAACGAGTTAGAACATTTAGAACATTTAAGAAAAGTGATCCGAAGGTTAGACGAGGGAGGTTTGAGGTTGAATTCGAAGAAGTGTGAGTTTTTAAGGACCAGGTAAAGTATTTGGGGTTTGTCGTTGGCAGCGAAGGAATTAGAATTTGTGAAAAACGCTTGGACGAGTTGAAGAATTTGAAACAGCCAAGAAATTTGAAAGGTTTAAGAGGATTTTTAGGTGTATTAAATTATTATCGTCGATTCATACCAAAATATTCGGAGTTGTGCATTCCATTGTTGGAGTTGTTAAAAAGAACGAAAGGTGGAAATGGAACGAGCAAAGGAGCAGGCATTTCGGGAGTTGAAGGCGGTATTTTATAGGGAACTGTCATTAAAATATCCCAATTTTACGGATCGATTTATTTTAAGGACAGACGCTTCGAGTTTTGCAATAGGGGCTGAGTTGGTGCAGGTTCAAGAAGGGAGAGAAGTGCCAATTTGTTTTATTTCGAGGGCTCTGAAAGACTGCGAGACTAGGTATTCGACAGCGGAAAAGAGATGCTGGCAATCGTATATGCTGTGAAGAAGTTAAGATTTTATTTATTGGGTAATAAATTTCTGGTTGAATCGGATAACACAGTGGTCACGTTTCTGAAGAAGAAAGAGTTTTGAACAGTCGATTGTATAGATGGGCGTTAGTATTGCAGGAATATGATTTTGAGATTAGACATAAACCTGGTAAAGAAAATGTTACGGCTGATTTCTTTAGTAGGAAGGATGAAGGGTTGCTAACGGATAGTAGGAATGGATTTTGATTGCATTGCAAGTGTTTGAAGATCTGGGAAGATGGTCGAATGCCAGATTTCATCGGATGCAAGCACACGAAGAAATAAGGGTGATCAGAGAAAATACTTACGAATTGGAGAATGACAGGGTGAATGTCGGGGACGTTTTCATATAGAAAATTTGTATCCATATTTCCATGTGGAAAGTAAAGTATCGCAAGAATAAAATTAACACTGTAAATAATACTAACGAGCTTAAAACTATACAGAATATACAGAAACTAACACTTAATCCTCATACATAAAGAAAAAAAACTATAGTGATTTTAACTAAAATTTAAAATTTCTCAACCATTAAAAGAATTACTTATATCCAGGAAGCAAATTTTCATTTTATTTAAAATCAGTGGGGCCTTATATACTGTCAAGAAGGGGTGGGCTTATAAAATGTTTAAATAGGCTTCGAAACGACTTTGCTAGAATGGGGGTATATTTGGTTTTGTTTGAGTATTTCTTTCAGGTATTTTGGTTTATAAATTAACAACAACTATTCCACGTTTATAAATTTATAAAGCTTTTGAAACTGCATTGCATTCAACAACATATACCGGCCATAGACCAGGCTAAGCTAGTTATAAGTTTGCATTGTATACGTATTTTAATTGTTATGGTTGCACGTATATGAAATTTAATTTGAGTTAGCGTTTTCAGAACCATTTGAATGAAAAACAAATATCAAAATTGCTTGGTATACTGCACGCTTTTAAAATTTTAAGGAGTTAAGTGATACTCCCGTAAAATTGGTAAATCAATTTCAGTTTGAATATGTTTTAACAATTAAAGATTGGTTATGTAATGACAGGACGTTTACCGAATAAGACATAAATGTCTGTTGCGTACAATTTAAAAGCTGAACCATCAAAGTTTGTTAGCTATTTTCAATATTGTAAAAGTTCAATATACATAAATCACTGGATTACAAACCATCTAGAAAATGAATGTATCTAGAGAAAACAACTGTATTATTAATCAATTATTAATAATTATAAATTACATAGTGTGCGTAGAGATAGTTGTCATGGCAACGGAAACAAAAGAAGACGGTTTTTATTTTATAAGGGACTTCAAATTTATATTACGAAAAAATAGACGTGTTTTTGTACTGTTATGAGTTTTATTACATTTAAAAAGTTACGAGAAAGTTTTGAAAGTCAAGTTGTACCTGGAGATAGCAAATAGTAGCAGTTTTACGGCGAATAAAAGTTAATTAAAAGAGGAGTGCTGGTCTGTACCGTTATTGTTTGAAGACGAAAGCATAGTGGAATTGGAGTTATCTGAGTATTTGTATAACATAAAATTTGTAGAAATATTAGTAGTTTTATAGTCTGGAGATTACCAGTTGCTCGAGTTACTTATTTATTTACAGGAGGTGCCTGCAGCTGGTCACTTGGCTTCAGGACGGCTGGAAGGCGGCGCTTGTATCTGGATTCCAGGTATTAGTATTTAATATCTACGCAGTGCTTTAATCAAATTTATAAAAGTGGAACTAGTGTTTGGGTATACTTTTGGCATTTAAAATTATTTTGAAAAATCCTTGGATATTTGTTTGGGTGTCTAGTTGAGAGGTGTTTGCTTAGGACGGACCCACCCTAGGTAGATTCCGCCACGTGTTTGACGGCCCTGTAGAATATTTAAGTGCAGCAGCCGTGTAAAATATTTAAAGGTAAATTGTGTGGCATAACTCAACAAGGCTCTAAAATAAGACAAGGAGTGACAGATAGATATATTACGCCTATCACTAATAAGGTAGGATCACAGTATATATATAACAATATATATATATATATATATATATATATATATTGGATTTTGCACTATGTGATGGCGGTGTTTATAAGCTATTTATTTTAGAGAATTCCCCAATTTCAACTATTCGCACAGTTCATGCGATATGAGCTAAATTTGCAGTTAGGGGTCAAGAGTTTCTCGGTACATAGAAACATTAGGTACTCACACGGTTACTATCTACTATTGGCATCTGTGTCATCAGGTAGTCTTAATATTATTTTATGAGTTTTTCTCTGTTTAAGTAATTTGTAATAATTTTAGTGTCTGCAATGCGTGAGAATATTTTCGATTCCACACTTGTAGGATGATTAATCACGAAAAATATGTTGGTGTTTGTCGAAATTTAAATTGGTTTGAAGACCCGGTTTTTAATTGCTAGTTGTAAAAGAATATACTAAGTACTTTACTATTTAATTCAGTATTTTACTTATAATATGATGAATTAGTTCCATTATAAACTGTAAACTACCCAACTTCTATAAAATTGTTCGTGTAGTTTCTTACTACAGTTCCTAAACTAGCTAAAATTGATAAATGTTTTCCTATGTGCCAATGTATGCATAATTAACATGCGAGCGTTATTAAATATTTTCTGAAATCGGCTTATTTTGATGAACTAGCTAATCAATTTAAGAATTCTACTTTATGAAGTCAGTATTCAATGTTGAGAATTACTGTAACTATTAATAATATAGTTACAGATAGTAACACTATTATTACTGAATATTACAAATAAAATACTTTTTCAAGTAAATTGAAATAAAAGCTTTCCTGTGAAATATAATAAATTATAACGTACCCAAGATACTTTTGGACCTATCGGCATATCCACTAAAGACTAATGAATGAGAATGATCACTGGTAACAATAAAAAGAGTTTCCGATTCCTCATGTTCCAATAATTTTCTAGCTTTTGCAATGGCATTACTGAATTCCACAGTTTCAGTTAATGCTTGCTTGGCATGACCTCTGTGATGTGCAAAATCAATTAGTCCACCTTCAACCTACGAAACAAAAATGATAAAAATTAGTTTAAAATATCTGTATTTATGTAATTCTTCATCTTTAACCAATCTTATACGAATAAATGCATGATTTTAAAGTTACAAAATGTTAAACTTAATTTCATAAAATATACATAAAGCTTTGTGGCTTTTAGTTTAACCATCCTACTTTAGAACTTAATTTTATTAAACGAAAGGTTGCTCCTATATCTATAAAATTTTAGGAATATAAAACAATTCAGAATTATAGTTTCCCAGTGATTGATAGAAATTCCGTAGAAACAAATATTTAGATCCCAATAGATAGATCCTTAGATATATCAAAAGCACCACTGGGCAACTGGCATGTCTATACTATAGGCTACCGAAGATCAAATTATACACTTTCTTAAATAATGGCTATGATTTCCTTAAATACAGTAGATAAGTCTGTAAATCGGTTATTTCACAAAACTAAGTCTTGTGCATATGCAGCAAACCCTGTATGTCCCATTAAGAAATTATAGTTGTCAGATTACATTGGTGTGTTATCATTCTTTCGGAAAAATTTATACAGAACGACTCCAGCCAGTCTAATACATTCCTTTTCTTGTATAGATACTCAACTGGCTGGGAAACTCCTTAATCAATACAATAAAGTAATTTTTAACTGTGAATCTGATAAAACTTCTCAAAACCCCGAACGTTATGGGAACAACACCAAGCATCCCTCTTATAAAGGGTGACTTTCCACAAATAGTATGCTCTGTGCACATCAGTTGGTTATAATTGGATAAGTGTGTCTTGACATATAAAGGAGAATGCAATCTACAAATAATATATATAAAACTGAACGAGTTGGAAACAAGAGAGCAGATCAGGTTTCAACAAATTAGATAAATTGAGGAACATTACCCAGATATGAAGCAGAATAATGAGTACTTCGTGAATTTCAAAGAAAAGGGCAAGATAATTAAATTCTTGTAGCCAATTCATAATATAATGATCGGATATAGAAAACAAATAACAAATGAACCCGTATGGAGGTAGGCATATCCAGTGCCCTTGCAAGCGAGTTAAAGGATTTAGGAAAACATGTGTTAGGTCAAAATATATAACGAGCCAAAAATATCAAATAACTATTCTTCTAATAAAGTGCCACGGACAGATCCAGTACTTGCACATACATTAAAATAACTAGGAGCCTGTATTTAATTCTGGCGTTTCTCATGCATATTTATTTCTTACAGCCAAATAACTAATAAATGCAAGAGGACTTACTATCGATCAAAGCCAGTAAAAACTTAAGACAATCAAAACTACTAAGTGGTACAAAAGTATCTTCACGATTTTAAATTCAAAAACATATATGAAAAGTTAAGTCAATTTATATTTTTAACTCGTAATTTACAAAGTGTGTTTCTTGAAGTTTTTTTAACTATTTACGAAAAATGATGTCTAATCAATGAAGTCCCCTTTCGCGATAAAAAATATGAACCCTTTTCAGTACATCTTCCATGATCTTTCGTAAAGTTTCTTAAGATATCTCCAAAATTTCTTGCCTAATATACGCTTTAGGTTCTTCCAAGCATTACGAAAAGAAAATAATCTGAAGCAGTGGGTTATCTCAAGTCTCCGTTTCTTGAAATTAATTGATTAGGAAAATGTGTCCTCAAAAGAGCAAATGTGGCTTGGGCAGTATGGGCAGTGACACCATCTTATTAAAACCAGTAGAGTTGATTTTTCTCTTGTGGTAAAAACGTTTTCCAGCATTTCCCTCGATTGATCGCCATTTACCAATAGCGTATGATCAACTCCATCTTTAAAAAAAGGGCACGTTTATTCTTTGGGCTGAAATTGGGCACCACACTATACCCTTTTTGTTATGGAGAGGCCTTTGGTGAATTAATTGTGGATTTTGTATGCTCCAATAGGTTGCAAATTTTGCTTGTTTAGAAAGACACATGGGCAAAAATGTGCCTCGTCTGTCATCCACAATTTGTTTACAAAATCTTCTTCTATGTCTGCAAGATTTAATTTGGCCTCCAGCTAAGAGCTAAAAGAGAATCTGATTAGGATAGATAAGAGCGGAAAACTCAACAATATACGCAAGATACCTCTTACTTGTCGAACAAAAAAAACGTGCATCGCTCTTGAAGTATTGGGACGAGTAATGTACAAAATATTTCAACGCACAAGCTGCAGAATTAAATTAAAAATTGGTTCAAATAATACGAGTTCGAACTGCAATCCTCGCGTTATCAAAGTGCGATTAGCAAACTGGAAAACACGCTATCAAATACTAGTAGGACCATTATTTCGTCAAGTCTTTAGATGGGAAACACAAGAGAAAGCAATTATACGTTATCGGAATGTTTAACAAATTAATGGATACCTAAAACAAGGTATTGACTATTTAATTTATCGAATAAATTTTCGTTTTAAAAGTAAAATGGATTTGAGTTAAAATTATGTTAAAGCGGGCTTATTCTGAACAGGTATACTATATAGGGTATTGTTGGAGAATTTAAGAATAGAATTCGAGCGGGTAATGACTTAACCAGGGGAAAAAGTATTAATTTATGTTATGTTGAAAAATAAACGTAACAAATCCCCCCCCTCCCAGCAAAATTAACAGGTCGGGGTAGGAAAGCCAAAATCCGGGAATGGGCAGGACCCAAACAAAACGAAAAAGAAAGAAAATTCGCTTCAAACTAAAAGAACATTCGTTACGGAAACAACAAAAATACAGAAAAAGAAAAAAAACCCAAAATAACAACAAGACCGACCACAACAGATTCCGGATAGAAAAGAAAACAAAAACAGACACCAAACAAAATCCGGCTCGAAGACCAATAATAGAAGAGAGAAAAAAAAGAAGGAAGGAAGGGAAAACGGGTAATAAGCAATAAAGGAAGACCAAGGTGGAACGGCCTCAGCACTGCGGAGTTGTCAAAGGACCGATGTTTGTCAGAAGAAACAGTAAGGTTATCAACCTCAAAAGAAGAAAAGGAACAAGGAAGAAAACCAACAATGCAAACCAAAACAGGACACAAAGGTCAAGCCTCAAGTAAACAAATGGACAACAAGGGAGAACGAGAGGAAGAGAGGGAAAGCGCTGGTAAAAGAAAACGATGCGCTACTAACTGTGGTAACCAAAACCGAAGAACCAAAGAAAAGAAATGTTAACTACTCCTAAAGTCGACTAAGTCATGGTTTCCGAAAAAAGAAAAACGGACTAGAAAGCACCTACCACAGGAGCGGATGGACGAAACACAATCGGAACGAAACGAACGAGAAAAAAAAGAAAAAAACAAAAAGAATAACACCAAGCACCAAGTACAAGACCAAAAAAAAAGCTAAGAATCGTACAAAAGAAACAGAATCCCAGTGTAGTTATGTATGAGTAGGTGTGTGCGTGTGTGTGTGTATATATATATATATATATATATATATATATATATATATATATATTGCTGTGTAACCTACAAAAAGCCTCACCAGAGTAAAAAAAAATATTCGAATCTCTCGAATTTGGCACCAAGAGTTGCTGTGATTCTCGCCCTGTTGACTCTCTTCTGATAATCGCCTCTTTACTCTTTCCGCCTCGGCTGCTCACCTAGTTAAAACTTTCATCCTCATTCATAAAAAAAAACACATTCCTACCACAAACATCACCGTTAAATCTATTTGCATCAATATTCATAATACATTAAAATTTCAAAATTAAATTTCAGCATAAATTTCAGTATCATAAAATTTCAAATTTAAATTTGTCATCAGTTTTAATTTGCATCCAGAATTAAAGTCCTGGTAGGATGCATACTAATTAAGTTACAATATGTGCAGACCTAAGTCTGAATAAAAGGGAGCATCTTCCACCCCTTTACGTTAATTAAACAGGTTAGTCTAATTGAGCTCAAAGACAGACCCAAATTTTCATCATAATCAAGAACATAAACTGCTAAATACTCCTTTCTACTTAAACAAGAAAATTTCACCTTAAAATTAAAAATTTGTTGTTTGTACAAATTCACTACTGTCCATTTTTTAGCAAACAAATTATAAAGTTATTCAACACACGTCAAAACATCAAAAGTCGAACAACAAAGCATAATTTACCTGAAGGTTAATGCACTCGTGGCTCCAATGTACATCGTCCTTTGTTAATCACACCATTCCAACTGGGTTATGTTTACGGCTTCTGATTCTGAACGCTTTTAAAATTTTCTACACTACCGTTCGTCTAAAGTTGTTTCAGGGCTTCTCAGGAACTCATCTAAGTATATCAAACTCTTGTTTTGTGGATCCAATCACGATTACGAATAACATTTAATTATTAACACCCCCGAAAAATAGCAAAGAAATTCATACTTCTTTCACGCTATACCCCAAAACTGCCTACTTTTGTTTATTCATTTATCGTTACAAATTTGGATAATTGGTACAGTAATACTCGCAAACATAACTAGACTTTATTACCTTGTATCTTCTTTTCTAAGTGCACTAATGCATAATAACTTGTATCATAGCACGTAAAGAGCAAACTGTTTTAAAGTATTCAATAATCACCAAAATATAAGAGCAAACTGTTTAAAGTATTGAATCAAAATCGAAAATCTAAGAGAGCAAAACTGTTTAAAGTCTGGGTTTATATAATAGCTCGCCTGTACGTCGGTTTTGTCCCGCGACGGCCAGTTTTCAGAATTTCGCATACTATGTTCCCTTTTCGACAGTCCGGCACAGCGATTCTAAAAATTTGCACACGCGCCAGTTGAAAATCTAAGAATTTTCACACGGCTCGCAAACACGTCCGAGAACACTAATTAATTTTGTATAGAAATCGTTACGTTTACACCTCTCATATCTGCAACTTATTTCAACCAATCATTTCCTCGTGACGTTGACACAAGAAATAAGAAAAACCGATCCTCATATGAGGAACACCAAAGAGCCGAAAGAAAAAAAAATAAACAATAGGTCGTGCGTACAGGAAGAAAAAACAAGTAGCATCAGGCCGAGAAATACGGGTAATGTAGGAACTTAAGCACTAACAACAAAAAAAAATCGAGCAAAAATTAACTAAAACAAACTCGGAGCAGAAATTAATTCAAACCAAATCGAAGTAACCGTTAACTAAAACAAAATCGGAGCCAAAGTTACACGAAACAAAATCGGAGCCCCACGCCAGGGCGTCAAGATTTATGCTACGTACCTAAACGTAGCCGGAAGAAACGTAAATACCAGGCTAATTACCAAACGCGGAGAGTGGGGGGATACACCTACATACCAAAAAAACCAAAACAAAAACACGTCGTCCACGATTATCTATTAACAATAAGAATAAATAAAGGATTCTGTACAAACAAGCAAAAGAAACAAATTAAGCGTTACTATTTCAAAGCAAACAGTTGTGATACAAACAATTTAGTACTTTAGATACGAAGTGCGCATCTCGTATTTTACACAAAATAAAACTAATCAGTAGAAAATAAACGTGTGAGAGCTTTTGTCAAGCGTTGTTAAAATTGCACATAATACCTTTTGTAAAATAAACTAATCAGTAGAAAAAAATTAACGTGTGAGAGCTTTTGTCAAACATTCTTTTAAATTATACATAATACCGTTTGTAAAATAAACTAATCAGTAAAAAAGAAAAAGCGTGTGGGAACTTTTGTCAAGCATTTTTAACAATGGTACATCACACCAGTAGAGCGACAATATCGATTCGCAGCAACAAACAATAGTCCTACCGTGTCACATTTCTTATCACGTAACTACACCAAATGCTGATAAGGAATATTCCCTTGATATACACAAAAGAAAACAAGTTGTATACCTGTGTGTCGGGATACTTAGCTTGCACGCCATCGGGAGTGAATCAGCACCGCATCGCCACGGTCGTCGGGATCTATTTACCCTGTCACCATAATGGCACTAGCGACCTACAGGCAACAACAGTTGATCTGTGGCAAAGAACAGTTGGGCCTACATAAAAAAGAACCAATTTGGCCTCCAGGTAAGAGCTAAAAAGAGAATCTGATTAGGATGGGTAACCTCGGAAAAACTCACCGATACACGCAAGATACCTCTTACTTGTCAAACAAAAAAAAACCTGTATCGCTCTTGAAGTTCCGGGACAAGTAATGTAGAAAATATTTCAATGCACTAGCTGCAGAATCAAATTAAATATTGGTTCAAATAACACGAGTTCGAACTGCAATCCTCGCGTTATCAAAGCGCGATTAGCAAACTGGAAAACACGCTATCAAATAATAGTAGGATCCATCATTTCGACAAGTCTTTAAATGGGAAACACAAGAGAAAGTAATTATACGTTATCGGAATGTTTAACAAATTAATGGATACCTAAAACAAGGTATTGACTATTTAATTTATCAAATAAATTTTCGTTTTAAAAGCAAAATAGATTTGAGTTAAAATTATGTTAAAGCGGCCTTATTCTGAACAGGTACACTATATAGGGTATTGTTGAAGAATTTAAGAATAGAAATGGAATTTATTCAAGCGGGTAATGACTTAACAAGGGAAAAAGGTATTTAACTTATGTTGAAATATAAACGTAACAACTTTCCTGCACATGTTGAATATTTTTAATAAATCTTGCTATTGGTTGTCATTCTGCCCTGCATTTCCTACTGATGCCATCTCTTCAAATTTAGCTACAGGTTGCAATATCATATGGTTAGGAGGAGCATATCTGGCATTAAAATATCATCAAAAACTTCTCTGAGTAAAAATATTGCTTCGTACGTTTTCCAAATAAAACTTTATGATATTTAACCTTTCTACAGGCGTGAATCGCTCCATATCAAAACTCCCAAATACTTATTTTAATCAAAGACAGAGAAACTCAATAAATATTAATTCCAGAAAGAAATATTAAAATTAACAACCGTGAAGATACTTTTACGCCATGCTGTAAAATACAAGCACTACGTGCATACATTACTAACAGTGCTACTGGCATAAATTTATATGTGTTTTGAATATGGTCATTTCCAAAATATTTTATACATCATACCATTAACAGAAATCCGTTCTTATTTTTCTTCAGTATCTGAATCGCTTTTGCAGTCATATTTGTAAGTGACGGCATTCCTTTTAAACCTTTATCTCGAGTGTGCTCCATTTGCATATGTCCATTTGCAAATATTCCTGTTAAATAATTACTTCAGTTAGCTACATGATAATAATAATAATAATATATATCCTACGTCGATTATCTGAAAATTCTTCCACATAGCTGTCTGGTTCCGAAGCAACGTTTGGACAGATTCATATCTACCACCTTCGGGCTTTCTAGGTTGCGCATCTTACAGAACCTAAAGATGGCAGATGTAATTCTGGCAAAACGTCGCCGTGATAGTTGTTGGTTTCAGAATCAGTCAATCAGACAGCTATGTAGAAGAATACTTAGAAAATAGATGAAACAGATTACATATGCAATCCCACCTAATACAAAATCTGTTTTAAGATCCAAATTTTCCAGTTCTTCATTGTTAGTAATAACAGAATGGGACAAACTACGATTCATCTTATCAATTCTCCATTCTTCTTCCAAGTTCCTTCCATCAGTACTATAGCAAGACCAAGTGTCAATGGGATCAGCAATTGTTCCTACAACATTCGATACCAAACACTGTCGACCACCACCCATTATAACCTAAAAATAATTTTAATAATATTAATACTATATTAATACTATATTAATACTAAAATATTATAAAGCTATAAAATTTAATAGTCGTATTATTAATCCGAAAGATTACAATTTAAATAAACCTTTTGAACCGCATTAAATATGTTAAATTTGACTAACGCATTTATATATTATGCTGTTCTTCACCAAGGACAATTGATCTAAAAAATGTAGTCTTTGCAGTACCCAAATAATAAAATTTAATAATAACCTGGTTATACTAAATTTATTAGGAAAGTGACACCATACTTATGCAATATGTAGTGTTATATTAACATTTACCAAAACAAAAATGCGCTTAGCTTTATTGTTGCTCATTTTTGGGAAAAATCTATTCATTAAATGTATTAATTAACAGAAAAGTTTCTGTATTACATTGGGCTCTGTACATGAAGGATTTACTAAAATAATTGTCCCATGTTCTTTTTGTGATATTTCTTCAAGGTAATAATTTTATCTTCAAGTTAATTATGTGTAGAAAAATAAATATTACTGTTTATAGTTCCCAGAGCGCATATCTCACCAATCAGATATTATACTGATTAGTGTCTGGAACTTGACGCTATTTGTGTCATAATTGGAATGTTTAAATTGTTATAAACCTCCCACATTCAAATAATGCTGTACTAAAATCAATTTTTTTTACGGAAATACTTCAAATAAAATATCTGTGATACAATATGAAAAATTGTAACGTGTTGCGTTACGCCACCTATAAATTAGATGAGAAAAAAATTAGTAAATTTCAATTTACAGATTAAATATGGACGCATCTTGTATAATAGATTTCACAAAAAATCAATCTTAATTAATAATATTTCAAGATATTATTTTTAAAAATTCATTCACGTAATAAGGTATAATATTTCTTTTAAATAAATTATAAACGTAATAATCCAGGCTGGTGTGACAAATTATAAATTAAAACCACAGATGAAAACATATCACAATAATTATATTTCACATGAAAAAATAATTTACAATAGACAAATGTTCTCCATCCCGACTATCAAATTACACACAAAGTAAAGTGACAATAACTGTTTTATTCAGCATTGATGAAATGTTAAGTTGTGAGAACGATATTTTTATACAGTAGGCAAAATGTACGTAGTTAAACACCGGACGGAAAAGTTTTAATTAATTATATGCACGCAGGTAATCAGAAAGGTCACAATTTAGTTGCTTTGGGGAAAGATTAAAATATAGTGGACCAAACAAAGCTTTAAGATCTGACTGTGGATTCCTCGCAGGGGATAAATACGCAGCATACAGCATAAGGTTTGAACTATGCTTGCAATGGCAGGGTAGATATCATACAAGGAGGGGGTATATGTAACATCATTGTGATCGGTTATAAATGGGTTAGGACTCTGAGAGTTCACTCCTCCAATAATTTGAATTTTGTGTTTGTTGTGTTAAGGGTAGATGTGTTAGACGGGAACAAAAAATGAAAATACTTATGTTTCTGGACATCTTTGACGTTTTAAAAAATGAATTAAAACAGTGAATAATATGAGCTTTTGAGTGTATACTTTTTAATTATGTACATGTAAACTTTAAAACTAAGTGGTAAATAGTTCCTATTCCTGCAGTGAAAATTAACAAGTCATGAAAGTCATGAATGGATCTGTACCTTGACGAAGTTCTAGATACTAGAACGAGTGGAATGGTTTGCAGGTTTCAGTGAACTAAAGAGCTGAACTAAAGGTCTAACCAAACTAGCGTGGTCTTTCGTGAGAAACCAAACTAAGACATGTTCCTGAAAAAGAGCAGCAGCTCTTTCGGTACTTAGAGTGGCAGACACCATAGGGGTCGATATGGCTGTCTAAGATACACTACTGCGATGTGGAAGGCAACGGGAACCCACCACATTACCTCCCAATACACAGCATACTTAAATTGTTATTTAAGATGATGGCACTCTCTAGGGTAAAAAATTCCTGAGTTACAATAGTTCTCCGTTGGCATCCCCGGGAGGAAACTACATTGGAGGAAATGATCGCAAATTTGAAACAAAGAGCCAGGAACATTTTTCAAGTCGAAGCGTGGAATGTCAGAAGTATGACACATGCAGGTAAGCTAGGGAACTTGGAAAATGAAATGGATAGGTTAACGTTAGACATAGTAGGAATTAGCAAAGTTCGGTGGCCAGAGGCGGGGGATTTTTGGAGCGGAGACTTTGAGATAATTCATACAGGGAAGGCTAAAGACCAATGAATTAATAAACAGTACAAAGAGGTACAAACTAAGATGGAAATACAAATTTCAGGAATATAAAACCGTATATTAAAAATATAAGGGGTGTGGAAAGGACAGCATTATAGAAAATGTAGTGGTTAGATGGCAAGAATATATAGGGATTTATACGCATAACAGGAACTAACAGCACTAGAACAGGAATAAACATTGAAAAGGATGAGTTGGGATATCCTATACTTAGAGACGAGTTTGAATTAGCATTAAAAAATCTGAAAAATGGTAAGACACCGGGTATAGATAACGTGCAAGCAGAAACTCTAAAAGCTGCTGGATAAGCAGTAACAGAACGTCTCTTCCAACTTGTAAGTTATATGTATGAGACAGGCGCGATACTCAAAGATTTTAAATGTACCATCATAGTCACTATACCAAAAAAGAGAGGCGCAGATAGATGTAAAAATTTTCAAACAATAGGTTTGACAGCACACGTGTCAAAAATATTAACTAGAATTGTACAAAAGTAGATGGAAAAATGGGCTGAAGAAATACTAGGAAAAGATCAATTTGGGTTTAGATGAAACAGGGGAACACGGAAGGCTATTTTAGCTCTGAGGGTGATAATGGAGAAGACAACAGAAAAAGGGTGTATGTAGGGTTTGTAGATCTAGAAAAAGCACTTGACAATGTAAAATGGAAAAAAAATTGTTCAAAATACTCAAAAAGATAGGAATAAGTTATAGTAATAGACGGATAGGACATAGCTTATACAAAGAGCAAACAGGCATAATATAATTCGAACAGGAACATTGAGAAGTAAATGTTAGGAAAGGGGTGAGACAGGGATATGCCCTCTCCCAGTTAATTTTTAACTTGTACATCAGAGGCAATGAATACTATCAAATGCCAGAAGACATATGACATTATCATGCAGGGACATAAAATGAATATTCTTAGAATTGCAGATGATATAGCGATATTAGCATCTACCAAGGAAGAATTAGAAGTAGTTTTTAATGAAATAGAAACAGTTGCAACAGAGAGATACTGTATGAAAATTAACAAAAATTAAACTAAGTAGGTACTAGTACTAGTATGATGAAGATATCATGAACAGACAAAGTTAGGAACAAAGAGATTCTAGAAATGATAGGGGAAGAAAAAATATGCATAAAACAGTAAAAAATATGAGAGATAGAATAATAGATCATGTACTAAGGCATGAAGGAATAGTGTGGAATATATTAGAAGCAGAGATTGAAAAAATGAGAGGTAGAAGTAGATCTAGATTAGACTATTGCACACAGATAGTCAAAGATGTAGGCTGTGGGAATTTCAGGAAATGTGTAAATTAGCTCTGAATAGAAATCAATGTAGTTATGTGTACAACCAATTCCAAGGCGAAAAACCTAATGGCTAAAAAATAATTGTACTTAAACCTGATGATTATTATAAAGAACTACAGGTGTTGGGTTTGCAATATTCTCAACCAATGTTGATTATGTGAAAGGATTTGTTTGAAAACTATTGATTTGGCAAATGTCCAAGTGGTGGTTATGTAACCCCTTTCAAATATCACTGAATATCGGTGAAATAGGGTATTCATCTAGAAAATATTAGAAGCAGAACCGAGCTGTGTCTAGGCTGTGGGATTTTCAGGGAAATGTGCAAGGTAGCTCAGAATAGAAATCAATGGAGGTACACGTCCAATTAGTGCCAAGATGGAAAACCTAATGACGAAAAAATAATTGTATTTAAACCTGATGGTTATTATAAGCAATTATACGTGTTGATTTTGCAATATTATCAAATAATGTTAATGGTGTGGCAGGATTTATTGAAAACTCTTAATGTCTACATGTTGGGGGATCATTGTAGTCGCAGACTGCTTAACCCCCCTTCACATAACACTGTATACTGATGAAGTAGAATATATATTTAAAAAACAATTGAAGGGGAACCGAGCTGTATCTAACAAAAAAGAGCAGTTGCTATGTTAAAAGACAAACGTAGAAACCGGAATAAAATTGTTTAAAGCATATATGTGGAGTACAGCATTCTACGGCTATGAAATAGGGACAAGTAGGAGAAGCAGATGGAAAAAAGGTAGGGGCGTTTTGGAATGCGTTGCTGCAGATGCACGATAATGACAGCATAGCCAGACAAAGTTAAGAACAAAGAGGTTCCAGAAATAGTAGGGGAAGAAAGATATCTGTGGAATACAAAAAAATGAGGGAAATAGAAGAACAGGATACGTTCTAAGGCATTTGAGGAATAGTGCGGGATATATTACAGGCAGAGATGGGAAAAAGGAAAGGTAAAGGTAGACCTAGATCAGACTATTGCGCGCAGATAGTGAAAGATGTAAACTGTGTAAATTTTAGGGAAATGTGTAGGTTAGCTCAGGAGGAATTTTATTTGAAGTTATTTATAAAATAAAAAAGAGGTAGATTTATAAGAATATGTCCAGTCAGCCTAGCGATAAAGTGCTACTTGAGGGAGGCCTAGATTTTGAGAATTTCTTTAATTATGACAAACTTTAATAAGTGTTTTATGGTATTTTAGAGAAAAGTAAGTATAATGTGGTAAATTTAGAAAACCAGAATCTCAGGAAACCTATTCAAAATAACAGTCTTCCATATAGAGAATAATATCCAAAAGAATTATTGAGACAGGATGGTTTGGCACTCCTTAATTATGACAAGAAAAAAGTTTTTCCGGGAAAGTGATTATTGTAACTTAGCCTGTTTGCATTTCAGTCCAGCTCTTCAGCACAAATTTAAATTTATAACGTAATGCTCATTTTACCTTTAACAAGATTCTGGAAAAAATTCTGTAAGTAGGGTGTAATCTATTTTACAAATATTACTTCAGTCCCTTTTCCATTGTGGACAAGATGATTATTCGTTTTGTTCAAGAGATATCATTACGATAACACTTCGGCATAGTCCATTAAGTAAGCAACAAGTATTAAGAACGTCTATAAAAATCCTCGAAGCAAATGGGCCTAAGATGTAATAGTTGCTTCAAAACTAATGGAATGCATCGTTTAGTACTTGTATAAATCGAGAAACCTCGATATATCAATATTCATATCAGAAAATAAACAGTAAACTGAGAGCAAAAGCCAAATGTACAGATGAAGAACAAGTATCAAGTGAAATAGCAATCACCAAAGATACTGATGCATTGAAACACGATGAGAAACGTTTTGTACATTTCGGTTAAAGAAAATGAGAAATGGTCAAGTTTTGAATTCCACCACAGGCCAAGTACTTTTCCGAGACATCTTCAAATTCTCCAAGTTTTTTAACCAAATCTTCAACGAAATCTGTGACCAAAGGATAGAGTTGTTAACGTAGTCAGAGTAAAGATGGGCAAGTGCACAGCACCGTTATCAAGACCACATCTGGACCCTACAGTAAAAGACAGAACTAAAGTTAATCTTAATTTATACACTATTGCTTGAATCGTTGAAAAACTTATATTGCGGTTAGGATAAACACTTGTAAGTTGCCTGTTTAATGTTTAATTTGATCACGCTCTACTGTAACTTTTTAGGTGAACTTTAGCGTGAGTATCAATAAAAGTTGAAACGCTCAAAATTTGATTACTTCTTATTCCACCTGTAACAATACAAGAAGTTGAGGGTAATGGCAACATATGCCCTTCACACCTCGAAAAAATAACTAGTTATCTGGATTTTAGTACTTATTTCATTAACTGCTTCATAAAGGGGACTTTATTTCTTACATATATGAGTGGTTTTTAATGTCGCAGATTCTTAAACTATGCAATAGTAATTTTCTTTAGTCAGTAGAAGTGATTTTGTTAAATCCTGGAACAGTTTTTCAACTAAGATAGTATTAGTATACTGAACATACAAATTGATCACTAATTGGATAGATATGTAAATGTAATTTTCAGCAAGACCGCTGTCATATGTATATACCTCAGTGTATTGTATGTGGAAATAAAATTTTAGCAAGTTAATACTTAGATTGCACTTTGTAGGTTAAGTATTTAATATTTAGTTCTATTAATACCGTAGTTTTAGTAAGAATTCTTTTTTATTTTACTTTGGTATGTGCAAACCCAAGTAATAAGAGAAAAAAGAAAGTTGGCCATCTGCCAATAGTGCAGACAAATGGAAGATCACTTCTTAATGGAGGATGCAAGGTTATACAGAGTTCAGTTAGACGCAATACGCACAAAAATGTATTAACTCTAGATGCGATGCAAGTATCAGTATAGCTACACATTACAATTTCTTTGACGAGAAGTATACAATTTGAAGCATGTATTGAGGAAGCCGGCTTCTTTACATAATGTGTACGATAATCAGAAATATCAGATTGAGTGGCCATCTTATTTCCGAAAAAGATTGTGCTTTAGATGTGAAACGAACTAAAATATTCATAATTCATACAGCTTGCAAAGACGCATTACCCAGTGTGTTCTAGTAACATCTACAATTTTCAGTTAATGCTGCTCTCTCAAAGCCCTGAAAGTATTTGAAATCAGGTAGTGTCCAATCAAATTGCCAATTGAGACGAGAATTCTGATGATAGCACAGCAACCTTCTGCAAGCACTTACTCTATCTTCTCTCTGAGATAGTCGGCAACATTTACTTAGTTTAGTCAGGGTCGTGGGTAATTTCCAGACCATGGAATTTTGGATAGTGTAGTTTGCTGTATTTCTGAGTGAAAACCTGATTTTTAGACCAAAATCATAGGTAGCAAAATCATAAGAAGATATGCAACTTTGTAATGTATTTTTAATAACAAGGCGCCGCTTAGTCTACTCTTGACCAGAATAATACAGCTGAATGTAAATGAGGCAATACTTACACACAGGATAATTGGTGCCACCCTCTGGTGTGTTATCTTCAGATAGACTTGATTGACAGTTTAGAAAAGATTGCATTTAAGAACTTAATTAAGCTTAACATAGAAACTTTCTAGATGTTATTTGCATAATTCAGGTGCACTCTTAGAACACTCTAAGACAATAGACGTAAGCATAAATTGCTTACGCAGAAGTTCTAACTCAAGCTTAGATTACAATAGTAGTTTTTATTAGAATCTTGATCTGTTATGTCATTTGAATTTGCCTCCAACTTCATGTTTCATTTGTTTGGAGATAATGGGGGATGGCAAGTGTTGAAACCGGGGAGTGATAATTTCGCATTATTAATCTGAAATTGTAATCATTAGCATTGTGTATAAATTAACATTAAGTTTGAGTAATAAAAGCTCTGTTATACTAATCTCTTGTGTAAATAAGTTATTAGCCACTCGCGACACAAAATATTGGCGACGAGGCTTTCTTTTAAAAGTTAAAAATGCCTAATAACGAGCCACAAATAATGGCGAATGTGCAAGGTCAAATACCCGGAATTCTGTCAAACTTTATGATCGACGTTTACGATGCAAGAATTTGTAAATTCGGAAGATGGTTGCAGCGATTAGAAGTGGCGTTTGATATATTTCAAATCACCAGTAGCAATGCAAAAAAGAATTATTTATTGCATTATATTGGAATGCAAGCATTTGATATTGTTAGTGACGCAATCATGCCAGATGACACCAGCTTGAAAACATCTGGTGATATCGTAAGCATTTTAAAAACCTTTTATGAACCTGTTGAAATAGCAGAATACTACAAATTTCATCACAGAGTTCAACACAATGGCAAAACCATAAAACAATATTTAGCAGAGCTACGGAAACTCTTTATTTACTGTGGGCTTGGAAGTTATCTGGCTACAGCATTTTGAAATCAATTAGTTTGTTGACTTAAAGATGATAAAATTCATTATAAATTATCAGAAGCAAAGGATTTAACATTAGAAAAAGCAATGGAAATGTTGTGTGCATTTGAAGCGTCTGCAGAAAATGCAAAAACAATGCAATGAAACTAATGTAAACCACATTTTTTCTAAAGCAAAAACCACAAAAAAGGCCAAATCAAAACGATACTGGGAGTACGAATAATAAAGGAGGTTCTATAGTGTAAATGCTAATAATTCTGGAAAGTCAATAACATGTTTTAGATGTGAAGGACCTCATTATGCAACAAATTGTAAACATAAATTTTCCAAGTGTAGTATTTGCAAGTAGCTGGTCATCTACCAAGAGTATGTCGAATGAAAGATATAAAAGATGTCAACATTGTAGAAACGTCAAGTATTCCTGAAACGACAGAAACTCCAGTGGTGTATGTAAACACAGTACATGAAGATATTGGTCAGAATAAATGATGGACCATAGTTGAAATTAATGATGTTCTAGTCCGAATGGAGGTAGACACTGGAAATGGTGTATCCTTAATAAATATCAAACAGTATCATGAATTTTTTTCACATAAAATTCTACAAACTAATGATATAATCTTGCATTCGTACAGTAATAATAATTTGTGTGTTTTAGGATTTATTAAGGCGGACATCAGAATGCAAGGACAGCGGTAGCATTAAATTTTAAACAAAATGCAAAACTGTCGGAGACTTTCACGGCCAGAGTCATTATAAATATTTATGGTTCTGGGTTGGGACCGTGTCATTTTATAAAGTAAGGTCGATGTTTTGCCCACTTTTGTACAAGTTAAAGTGTAAAGAGTATATAAAGTTATTTCTGAACTAGCAGACTCACCAACCCATTTAAGCCAAAAGGTGGCTTGTGACAAAGTAACTGTTACTTTGCCACAAGACATCTTTTGGCTCAAATGGGCTGGCGAGTCTGTTAGTTCAAAAGAAACTTTACATACTCTTTACACTTTAACTTGTCTATTTAATATAATCATTCTTATCTTTATTATTATTTTTATTATTATTTATTTTCTTGTCCTAATGAAGCCCCTTACAAAAGTGGGCAAAATGTCAACTTTAGTTTATAAAATGACATGATCCCAACCCAGAACCATAAATATTTAAAATGCAAAACCTATATTTTTAAAAGCTAGGGTGGTACCCTTTTCTTTGAAACATAAAATTGAACAGAAATTAATTACATTAGAAAATAAAGGTATTTTAGTAAAAATAAATACAAGTAGTTATGCTACCCCAACTGTGCCTATAGCGAAACAGTATAAAATCCAAATCTGTGGGTACTATAAAGTAACCACAAATCCACAGTTGGAAACAGTGGAGAACCTTCTTTCAACAAACAAGGAATTGTTTGCAGCGTTAAGCGGAGGTGATAAATTTTCTAAAATTGATCTTCGCAGGGCATACCTTCAATAGAAGGTTAGGGAAGAAGATCAAGAAAAATTCACCTTAAATGCTCATAAGAGGCTTTACAAGCCCACCGGATTAGATTTTGGTTTAAATTGTGCACATGCTCTTTGGAAAAGGAAAACTGAAATGCTTTTACAAAGCATTAAAGAGACGGTTGTATTTATAGATGATATAGTTATTACTGCTCCTAACAATGCTTTGCATTTAGAATGGTTAGAATCTGTTTTTAACCGATTGAAAGAGAATCGGTTGCAAATCAATGTAAAAAAAGTGTTTCTTAAAGAGAAAACAGAATACTGTGAGTTTAAAATTACTAAACAAGGTATTTATAAAGCTTTCTCTAAAGTAGATGCAGTTCTAAAGGCACCCACCCCAATTAATTACACTGAACTAAAATCAATATTAGGGCTTATAAATTATTATGCTCGTTTTTTAAGAACTGTTAGTACCATAGCTACTCCATTATACCAATTGTTAAAAAAGAAAGTGAAATTTGAATCAAAACAACAGTGTGATAACGCATTCAAAAAATTAAAAAGTCAAATAGCTTCGGTTGATTTTCTTGCTCATTATAGTTAGGAATTATCCTTAATATTAACAGTGGATGTAAGCCCAGTAGGTGCGTCAGCTATATTAAGTCACATACTTCCCAACGGAAATGAAAGACCGGCACAATTTGCATCCCAGGTACTTTCAGATACACAAAAAAGGTGGTCACAAATTGACAAGGAAGCATAT
This sequence comes from Platerodrilus igneus, assembly GCA_036346225.1. Taxonomy (NCBI): domain Eukaryota; kingdom Metazoa; phylum Arthropoda; class Insecta; order Coleoptera; family Lycidae; genus Platerodrilus; species Platerodrilus igneus. The sequence continues at coordinate 9,882,889 of JARFIW010001281.1, read as the reverse complement.
GCCATTGTATTAGGCATAAAACGATTTTATCAATATGTTTCTGGGAGCGAATTTATATTGTACACAGATCACAAACCGTTAGTGCATATATTTTTGCCCTCCAAACCAATCCCACCACTGTCTGCGATTCACATGCAGCTCTATGTAATGTTTTTGCAAGGTTTAAATTACCAAATAAAATATAAATCATCGTCGGCAAATGCTAATGCCAATTGTTTTTCTCGCTTATCCACGTTGGGCGCCATTATTAAGGTTCCCGCGTTTCACACTATTGCGCAATTGTATAATACAACATATAATTACGCGGCAAATTACGCGCCATTTGTATCAAATACCAAACACGTTTAAAAGTGATACAATGGTCAATTTTTATGCACAATATAAATAAAACGAGTACTCACATGTATTTCTTAACATTTCAGGATCTATGTTTGTGAGTAGGCTACGCCATTATTGACACCAAATTTCATCCGTCCATCCTCTTTTCCCCTCGTAGTAGAATGATAAGAACAACCAGGTATGAGGAACGATAAGGCAAGATAAGGTAGGAGGAAACCTATATCCTAAAAAAAGAAAAGACGCCAACACAACCCCGGTAGATGTTCTTGGCTTGAGGTCTCGTAGCTTAATGACGTCGCATCACACCGCGCGCACTTGTATCATTCACTCCGCGCAGGCGCGACTCGGGGACGACGGAAATTGGCCAGTTTATTTAAAAATATTCGCGGGAATTTATTTACATATTTAACAATGTACATTGTCAAATTTTGGCATGTAACAAGCAAAATGCAGAAAAAATGGAATGGGAAGAATCGCATACAGTAGAGCTAAATCAAATTGACTATGTTTCTTACACTTGCCGAGGTTGCTGATACAATGCTGCAGGATCCTTACTTAAAGCAACTTTTGTCTGCATTAAGGAGTGATAAGGAAGTAGCTCATGATCTACGTTGGGGGTTATATGCTACAGAGTACAGGGGGATAATCATGCGTAGCATGCAGGTAATTATACCCATGTCACTAAGAAACAAAATGTTGAATGAGTTATATGCTGCTCACTTCGGAATCGCTCGAACTAAGTGTTTGGTTACAAGTTTTTGTTGGTGGCCAAATATTGATAGAGACATCGAACAATTTATTGGAAATTGTTCTGAATGTGTAAGGTTAAAAAGAGAACCCAGTAAAGTAGGTTCACATCATTGATTGCCTTCAACAAGACTGTTTGAGCAAATCCATATCAACTTTGCAGGTCCACTTTTAGGGAGCTATTTATTAATAATGGTTGATTCCTTCATCGGTGGCCAGAGATACATATTTTAAAGAGTATTACTGTGGGAAATACTATCAAAACTCTACGCAGAATATTTGCTATCTTTGGATTATCTGATGTTTTAGTGTCAGATAATGGTAGTCAATTCACAAGCTGGACACTAACAGCCGTTCATGAATTTGCTAAAACTCTACGGTCTACCTTGTTTCTGCCTGATGCGAATGCATGCGTGAATGTGAACGTGTGTGTGTGTGTTTTGTGTAGTATAGTTTGTTTATACATGTATTATACTTTGTGTATTGTACATGTCTGCCTTGTGTTTTTTCCATTTAACACAATATTGTATATAAATATGTACCTGCAGGCTATAAGTTAGATGTAAGACAGGGCCGTTTGGCCCTAATCTCGCTTATCTCTTGCATTCAAATAATTGATTTTGAAATAATAAAGTCGATAACAAACAAACAAACACGCTGGAAATTAAAAAAAAATACTGAAAACAATGAAATAAAGCATAAATTTACACCCCCAGCACATCCAGCCACGAATGGTGTGGCAGAATGTTGTGTTCAAACTATAAAAAAATAAGCTTAACGCTATGAAAACTAACTTAAGCAATTTAGAATTTAATCTATTACAAATTTTAAGGTACTATTGAATTACAGCGAATAATGAAGGCAAATCGCCTGCAAATTTAATTTTTAGTTTTACAACTAAATCTCGTTTTGATAATATTATACATAATTCAAAAAAAAATATAAGAATGGAAATGGACAGCAATCGAGAGTTTAGGGAAGGAGATAGAGTTGCAGTTCGCGATTATAGTTCATCTGATAAATGGAGATTAGGTTCTGTGGAAACGTACCAGGGTGATCTTCATTATGAAATCAAATAAGATGATGGCAGAACTTGGCATCGTCTTACGGATCAAATTTCCAAAATAGGAAATAAAGTCAGGGATAAGGTAGAATTGATTCCAGATCGACTCCATTCGGAAGCAAAAAGTGAACCAATTTCAGCCAAGGTATCACAGCCAGCAGTGTTGGACAAATTAAACAGAAAAAACGTTTCAATCCCCATCTTGCATTCTGACGATCCACCTATAACAACTACTCGCAGTGGCAGAGTGGTAAAGCTACCTATCAGGTTAAGCATTATTGTAATTATTATAATTTAACAGAGAATGTACAGTTTATATTATTGTTATTATTACTGCAATTATTTTCTTATAGCATGTTCTCAAGTAGGGATTTAGTTAAAATTTTATAAGGAAGGAAAGGATGTTATGTTCATTTGAAATTCCCTTCAACTTCATATCTCTGTTTGTATGGAGGTAGGGGGGCACGTGTTGAAACTGGGGAGTGGTAATTTCGCATTATTAGTCTGAAGTTGTATTAATTAGCATTGTGTATAAATTAACATTACGTTTGAGTAATAAAAGGGCTGCTATTGTGCAAATAAATTATTATTCACTTGGGACACAACATGATCTATAAACACGTGATATGAAATACATCAGTGATAACATTCTGTAAAAATAAATAGCTCTATGTGATATAAGTTATTGTAGTAATCAATATAAATTAACAATTAGTGCATCGAATTGTAATTAAGAAAATTGCACTGTAGTTTTAAAGAAGTTAATATTCGTACTGTTGGTGATTAGCTAGAAAGAAATTGTCCTGAGTGAGTACTTTTGAATTTCACCAGAGCTACGAGTTAGAAAGCTTGTGTAATCAATTTATAATAAAGAACTGTTGTTATTGTAAAAAGGTTTCCGCTACAATACGTTACATTCTCTATCAATTTAGATTCATATTTTGGCCAATCCCTTAAAATTTTCAATGATTTAAATCAGTTTTTATAAAATCTCATAATTTATAAAAGTTAGAAAGATTACTTGGTCTTAACCCATTCAGTTCTAGTAAAAAAGTATCACAAATTAAATATTATATAAATTGAGACAATTTCAAAGATGCGGCAACTCTTACGAAAAATTTATTTGAGGCTGCTACAGATGTCGATTTAAATTCAACCAATAAAAATAAACAACCTGTTCAAAAGTAACAGCACATCGTTTACATACAATATATAACTATCTACCTGGTAATTTTATATGAATTCTCCCAAAACCCAAGCTAAATAGAATAACTGCCAATTGATGCACAAACCAAATTTTTAAACCTAGGAATATTTCAATTTTGAAACCCTTCTTTATTGTACTCTATTTCATTCATGTCAAAATACAAAAGATACATATATAACAACTTGCCAGACCAATTGAGATTTTGTTATGCTACAAATTGCTTGATAATTTATTTTTATAAATAAGTATGTAAGAGGATTTCTAATCATTAATTTAGGTATATTGCACATATTTATGTAACCTAGTTTTATTTGTAGGGTATTACCCATTATATAAAGGTGGTCTAGTTGTTTCCCCCCAGCAATGCTTATGGAAAATACCCCGTTATTATTATGTATTTTGTAGTGTAACGTTTCTCACGGTCGTAAAAAATGTTAAATATGATTTCCCATGGTTTGAAAGGGATACGCATCAATGTAATTTACAAGTTGGAAACAATGAGTGACCATAATTCATTCTAAACATGACTACCGTACCTTGAAAAACTGTAGCACTAGTGCTTTAGTGTGTGTAGGTTTACTGTTGATTCCATTCCTATTCCGATGTCATATCTGTTATCTGTATTCCTTTGAATGTTATAGATAATATCAACAAACTTCGCTAACAAAAAGAAAAGGAATTATACCCACGATCCGGTAGACAAACAACCATACTATTAATATTTCAGCTTATTGAAATGCTATAATACTAGGATTCATTAATTGGTTTTACCTTACAACTGAAACATTTAAATGGCCAAAAGTTCAGAGTTATAATTAATTTGCATGTCCTGTTGTAAAGTGAATTGAAAAATTCGTTTATAAAATTTGTGCAATATTATTATGCAGGAAAGCATGCAATATACTACTGTACTGTACTTTGTTTGTATTGTAATAAGATAATAAGCACACATTAAATCTATACAGAAACTTGTTGCATTTTTGAAGCGTCCAGTGTATGACCTCTTCAATGAAAAATTTGTGCTCACAGAAATACACATAAACTTACTGTATCCTTACGCTACTATCTCGATATATAATTAATTACATTAATATTTCTTCCAGGATTATCTTCGATTAATTGACGTGCTATATCTTTGCATTTACTAGCATCTGGTGGCATTTTTGCTTCACATTTCCAACTTCTGTTAGGAATATGGGCATATAGTGCACTTGGGGTAGCATGAGTAATTCTTGTAGTAGTTACAAAACCTACAACAAAGTAATCAATATTATTTCCAATTAAATGCTATTAATTGAAAAGTATAAATTATGTTACCCAAAACTGCAACAAAAGTTTCGTCACAAAGTTATTCTACTGTTATTAAAATGTTCATGTTGTATGTTAATTAAGTGTATGCCACAGATAATGGAGCAAAAAAACACAAAAACTATAATAAGTGCATACAATTTCTTATAACCTATTATTAGACTTGAAAGAAAGGTGTAATGCATTGCGTTACACTAGCTACAAATTAGATAGGAAAGGAAAATTTAGTAAATTTCAATGATAACTAAATATGGATGCACCTTGTATGTGAGATTCCACGAATAATTAATCTTAATTAAGTATATTTCAAATTTTGTTGCTATACAAATACTTCAGATAATAAGGTATAACATTATTTCTTTTAAATACATTGTTAACATACTAATTCAGGACGATAAAGTATTTTAAAATCTGTCAAAATAAAAGATTCCATAAACATACAATGTAATAAATATGTAATACAAGAATGTTAAATATATATAGAGTGCAAAGCGTCATGCCATAAACTAAACCGTTCTTTTACATTCCCAATGCTCCACCTGAAGGTACTACATTGGCCAGGAGGCGAGTTTTTTGTTGCCTGGAAATTTAGAATTTTGCCGAACCCTTGTCGTTCCAGGCAAGGTAGGGATCTTTAACGTGCGTGACAACACTCACACACGGGACCTCCATTTAACCTCTCATCCGAACGAGGGCGTAATTTTTGCGAAAAATGCTCACCTGCCATTTTTCAAGCAGTCGGCCGTGTCGGGATTTAAACCCGGGACCTTGGGATCCGTAGTCTTACGCTTACTACATTGATCCACGGCGACGCCTCATAAACTAAACCACAGAATATACATAAATAAAATAAATTAATATGTGAGAAATACAGAAACCCTTAACAGGAAAGATAATATTAAAAATATGGCTTCGTTCGATACTAATTGCAAAAGTATGTGACTTATGTAATTAATGGAACACTATCCTTATTATTAAGCATAGATTAAACTTATTGCATTGTATTACCAGATGCTGACCACAATTAATAGGATTTTTGTAATGGGAGAAATGACAAGAGTTAGATACCAGACGGACAAGAATGAATTAATTATTCGTAAACAGGTAATTAGAAAGCTCGAAATGTAGTAATACGATTGAGTAACAAGTGAGGAAGGGGGGGTGGTTTGAAAATTGTAAAGAAACACAGCTTCAAAATTTGATTGGATTCTGCAGAGGAAAAAGTGACATGCTACATAAAAGTGAATTATGCTTGCAATGGTAGGGTAAATTTCACACACGGAAGCGCGGGTTAAAAAAAGTTGTAAATTCGCCCTACAACTAGTTTGGAATTCGTGTTGGATTAAGGAAATGTTGTTTGCAGGACAAGAAATTGAAATGCTGAAGGTCTTTGAACATTCTGAAAGTTTTAAAAAACTGGAGTTTAAACAGTGAGTAAATGTGAGCTTTTATGTCTACATTTAATAAATATGTACATGTGTAGGTTAAAGTATATAACATTAGTCTTTTGAATGGACAATTAAAGGATAAAAGGAAAAGTTGGTATTTAACTATTATCTATGTTTCCAGGCAGTGAGATTTATAATGTCATGCAATTTAATATAGGACAGAAAAATTTGAGTGATAGTATTATTGATGAATTTAATATTTTTGTACGATTTCTTTTAGTAATATCTAGCCAGATTATGGTTAAGAAATTATGCTTTTATTAAGTATTTTGTATTTATCTCGCAATTATTTAATATTAGTTGCACATATTTATAAACTAGGATAAAAATTAAGTCATTGTAGAAGGATAGCCAGTCACCCCAGTGATAGAATTGTATTTGAAAGAAGCATTTTATTTTTCAATTTTAATTAATTTGAGCAAAATTTTATAAGTGTTTTACAGTATTTTAGAGAAAGATAAAGTATAATGTGATAAAATTTAGAAAACCTGAGATGGTGGAGACCTTTAAGAAAAAGTCGTTTTCTGTGTAGAGATAATATTGAAGGGATTGCTGAGACACCCGGTTTGGCGACAGTAGAAAAAGAGAAAAGACAAAAAACACGACACACGCAAACGTTACCGTTCGACGTCTCGTGGCTGATAATCCTGTCCTGTCGTGTCGCAAACCGCGCACTTGCCCATCACTCCGAGCCTGCGCATTCTTTTGCGCAAACGTAACTGTCCGAAATGACGAAATGAACAAGTCTATTTTAAAATAGTGGCGGAATTTAGTCACATATTTAAAAATGTACAATGTCAATTTTGACATGTAACAATCGCGACAAAGCCATAAAAGAAAAAAAATTAAAAAAATAAAATGACTGTTAGCGCAGTAAAAACTTAAATCTAAAGCCTAACTAACCTACATACCCTAACTTAAATTCTAGGAAATGTTTATTTTAGGCGCCACCTGCTTCTTCAACCGATAACACGTCTTATGCATAACCAGGAAACGGAATGTGTAGCCCCATTGTTTATGAACTACATCTATAAATGCACACACGAGTCTTTAATGTGGCGCAGTTATAATCGACAGCACAAATTTGTCGGAGAGCACGAAACACTACTAAAACTAAAACAAATGCAACAAGTCGCCTAACATATATACTGTAACTAAAGCTAACATTACAGTTTTTAAGTGCACATGCACATAAGCATTGCATCTAAACTGTTTTTTCTTTGGCAAGAAAATGTCTAAAAGAGCAAGTTACTCTACACTTTAGCAAATTTTTATGTACTGGTACTCTGGCTTAATAAACAATACACATCAAAACTTTTTCATAACATGGTTGTGAATCAACAAATTTACCAACAGTACCATTTTACTAATTTCTTACGTCACTAACCTAACAAATTACATTGCTACCATCAGGTTAGCTTCTTCGCTCAATACTCAAACAATAATTCCTACGTCTGATCATAAATACCAAACGTTAGGAAGACAAAAAGAGATAAGGCAAAGTCTCAAGTTATTATCAAAGATAATAGATAAGATAAAGATATTACGATAAAACTAGATAACAATAGGTGGATCCGAAACGTCCCAGCACGCTAAGGCACGCTACGACTACATTAAAGATATAGCGTAGAATTTCCCAGCTCACCAAGCCGATTTGTCGTCCATCGCAAAGATACAAGATAGAGTGGTTTCTTGAAGCCGTTATGCAGGTAAGATACTCATACCCCCTAGAAGAGAACGACCTGTGAGGCAGGCCCGTTTATAAAAACGGTACGAGGGACTGGAAAAAGGCATGTGGGTGCATTCCTGCATCCGGCGTTGAACGATACTGGTAAGATATCTATACGTATATGTAGGTGCATATATATTCTTGCACTCACACATTCACACACTCATACATACATGCATTGTTAGCGGCCACGTGCGCTGACAGCGGCACCGCATGACCTCAAGAAAGATTCCCTGAGACGTGGTCCAGGTGTCTGTGAAAACCCCGTGCAACCACACGGTGACTAACGGAAATGAAAATTCAATAGAGATATAGAAAAGGTAAAAAGAGAGGTAGGCATTTTGGAATGTATAAGTGACACTTCCAGGTAGAAGAAAATAGAGGAAGGACTCGCATTGAGCAAAAGAGATAGAAAAGGTGGATAGAAAAGCACTACTCAACCAACCAATGTGGTCAGTAGCCCGGAGTGAGGGAAAAATCACTCTTATGTGATAGACGGGTGTTCCGGGACAAGAACAGGCCTACCGAATGAAAAATAAGGTGGAAACGGAGACAGCAGGATAAGAAAAAGTAGAGTTTTTGGACAAGCGTCCGAGAGAAGATAGAGAGTTGTCCCTATTAAATTCAGGTCGGTCTGAAGGACCACCTGCTATGTTAATCCGACAAGTTAAGGCACATAATAAGTTAAAAAAATTACTAAACTCTTGATGAGAACTAGTACAATCATTTTCCTAACGAGTGCATCCACTGCGATAAGAAATTTAGACAAGAGTTGAAACAACAACTTAAAAGTATCACTACAGATACCTTTACACAAAAGGTAATTTTTAGAAACGGTAACGTTTTATGATAAGTGGATATAGTAACGCAGTTTGTTTGTATTTTAATCATTTTATTATTTTTATTTCAAAACTTTTGCATCTTCTTTTATGCTTCTTCCAAAGAAACCCACTCCCTACCATTGCAGTTATCCTATGCACTGTTAAATTGTTACAGGGTCTCTGTCCTTTTAGGGCAACTCGAAATTTATAACAGCGTTCATTTTACTCATAAAAAGATTTATTCGATTAATGTAATAAATTAGAGAGCCAATTGTTTTTCATGGGATTGACTACAGCTCATTTGTAATAACTCAATTACAATGCACATAACACATAAAACGCATGTGAATATAATTATTTAAACTGGACATGAAAATACCACTTAGTATAAAAATTTTGGTGGCTCCGTGACTGTTAAGCAAGCATTTTTCACAAAAATTTGCTCTCATTTTGATGAGAGGTAAAATGTAGGTCCCGTGTGTGAGTTTTGACATGCACGTTAAAGATCCCTATCTTGTTTGGAACAGCAAGGGTTCTGCAAAATTTAAAATTTCCAAGTGAAAAATACTCGCTTCCTCACCAATGTGGTACCTTCGGGTGGAGCATTTGAAAATCAAATGTAGTATAAAAATCAGAAAGTTGGCTTTTCAGCTAAGATAATTAGAGAAAACCTAAAAAATGAAAGAATAGTTATTTTAGAATTCTCCACAGTTTAAAACCCTCTTTTCCTATACAAATAATGTAAATGTAATTCTTATACTTTAAGTTCTTTCACCATGTCCCCCTGCAGATGATTACTTAGCTTTACAAGTAAATTAATATAAAATCTTCGGCGTATAGTTAGAAATCTTAATAGTGCTTAGAGTAGGTTAGTAATTAGTAGTGTAAATGGTAGCACCAGCAAGCAGAGTAGAACTGTAACTGTTATTTTAATGGCATTCCAAATTATGGGTAAGCATTTAACAAAAATTATAGAATATACCTGTCGCTTTTCCTGCATCTTGCGCCCAGTCAATAATACTTTTGAGCTGAGCCTGAGGATTCAAAGATGCCTGACAATCATTAAAGTGTACAGTCGAGTCTACTCCAGCTGTTTTCTGATTAGCTTTCACTCCACAAAAAAGAGCTGTTGCCGTACTGCATGAATCTGGAACTAAATAATTTGCCGAATATGTCTGTAAACAGACTTTTAACATAATTAACACTACAGTATTTGTATACCTTTAATACTCCTATGTTTGGAAAAGTTTCAAATGCTAAAAAACCTTTTTCAGTTTTTCCATATATTCGAGAAGCTGTTACTGTTGTCGGACCCATTCCATCTCCCACAAATAATACAACATTCTTAGCTACGCCAGTATTAATGTTTTGAACTAAAGCATCTTCTATATTTTTATAACCAAACTCTATCCAGTATTTTTGATCTGCATCAAATAGTAAATTTAAAAGTAAAACTGAAGTTGATAAAATACTTTACCTTAATATCAAAACTATCCTAAAACAATGTATTATAAAAGATTTTTATGGGACAAGTGTGACAGATAAATACAAAGCATTTGCTTCTTGAGGTAACGTTGAATTTTGCAATTCACAAATATGAGAAACTATGTTTCTGTACATACTACACTATAGTTATCTCTATTAGTAAGCATTTTTATTAAAGGTTCAATTTTGTATGAAGTAGAATTTTTTATCGATTTAGGTATAAATCTATCAATATCATAAAATGAATAACTATATAATTATTGTTTTTTTACATTGATCTATCAAAAATCACAACAAAACATCCATCTGCGATACAAAAAATGTTTGGTAAATAAATGAATTTTGACTACTGAAATAATTTTCCACATCAAATTCTTGGTCGCACGTTTAATGTAGGTTTTGCATGTCGATAGTGTTGTTGAAACATTTAAATTATATCTTATAGCAAGTAATTTCTCATACGTTGCACTATAGTCATTTATAGGTTTGTTTTACATAAGCGCTTGTTATTACTGAAGATGTGACAAAAATTACTTATTAAGAGTTAGAATTTAATCATTTACAATTTGTATGTATGCAAGTCATTATACGGTATTGGGATTACAATGGCCCATTGATTATACAATATTTAATGTTTGATTGAAGTACGGCCCTTAAACGATAGAGAATATCGACTTTTATTTGGACCGTATATCAAATTTTGATAACTATGCAGCTTTAGACATTAATATGTCATAAAATGTACACTCTCTGAGCTTGCCCCCATTATCGATTTTCACTAGAATTTTAAACATACTTTTTATTTAACTGCTATAATGTTATTTCATTTATAATTGCATAACGAAATAAACATCAAATTAAAGTGTAAAAATATTTATTAGAGTTTAAGATATTCACGCTGTTTTTAACGTCACTCAAAAAAGTGTAACCTTCTCCTGGCGAAATTTAAAGTATGCACAAGAATAGCATACCCATTACTTGACCTTTAGCAATATGTAGTGGGTAAAGTGAACTTGACTACAAGCTAATGCAGTTATGACTATTCAAACATTTCTCACTGTCTTCAAGTTGAGTTGTGCCAGTGCTGATGGGATTCAAGGTTAACGGAATACCAAAGAAAACACAGAAGAAAATTACCTAAAGAGAATTTTGCCAAACATGCATGCAGCATTTGGAAGCAAACAGATCCCGATCTACTGACGCCAGGTTGGGGGGGTCTATGTCCATTTAATAGTTCTGCCATTGACCGCAGTAAATATGACCCAGAAGCACTAAGAAGATATAAATGTTTAAAAACATCACAACCTGTCACACAAGAAAATCATGATGAACCAAGTACAAGCAAACCGCAAGCAATAGAACCACACCCTACTTTTGATTTTCCAACGCTCCACCCAACGGAACTACATGGGCCAGGATGCGACTTTTTTTTAACTTGGAAATTTTGAATTTTGTAGAATCCTTGCTATTGCAAGCAATGTAGGAATTTTTAACATACGTGACAATACTCGTACACGAGACCTGCATTTTACCTCTTATCGAACGAAGACATATTTTTGTGGAAAAGACTCACCTAACATTTATCAAATGGTACCATGCCGGGACTCAAATCCGGTAACTTGGACTTAGTAGTTACATGCATACCAAGTAAGCTGTGGAGCCCAGTCAAGCTCGGTGGTAGAACTAACACCTTTGCAAAAGCAACTACTTTCAAAACCAGAGCCGATTGCAGGACTAAGTAAAAAAGATGTGTCATTTGAAAATTTGTTGCTACACATCTTAAGATAATCCCACCCTGGCCTAATGAAAAAGTAGCTTCTGGAGCTAAAATTATCACAGCACAGGAAAATATAGAAAAAAGGCAGAGCAAGATAAATAAGAAACAATAAAAGTGAAAGTTGAATCAAAGAAAGCAAAAGATCTAACAAAAAAATAAAGAACTTCCATACGTAGTGTTTTATCGAGTTCTTCTAGTGAAGAGGTCGTAGTCAAAATTATAAGTGACACTGAGTTGGGGGAAGAAAACTGCAACATATTTAAAAATGGTATAGGAGGAAGAGGAAGACTGGAAACAAGAGGAATTGTTATTTGGGCATACTGCCTTAAAACAACCTTATATTAGAAGTTGAGTACTGGTTTCATTCAAAGGAAAGAAATGTACCATATTTTATGTTGGTCAAATAACGATCTTAGATGAAGAATCAAAACCTTTGATTATGTTTCTCAAAAAATCTAACCAAAACTCAACAGGTTTCTATTTTTCATTGGCCTGCACAAATTGACCTTCATCCGATGCCTGCATCAGACACCAAGCTAGTTTTATGAAAACCAAATTTATGATGACGAGGAGAATTAATTTTCCAGTATCCTTCTCCACATATGCTATAACGTAGAATTGAAAAACCTACATTGTACAGTGTAGTTCGTTTTGTTCACATATTTGAATAAATGTTTATATGACAAACATGCGAATTATATTTCTTTCCCCAGTATAGTACCACAAAAGTTTATAATTTCGTTATAAGTTAAAACATTAGGTTCATTTTTTTTGTTGGTGAAACTACTTTTTTCACACTTGAATACACTTGCTCCAAGTACTGTAATATACGATGCAAATGTGAATTACAAGCCATGATTATTTTTGCCTCGAATGCTGTGGTAAATGTAATCAGAGAACATAATTTATGTTTTTTTTAATAAAAAAAAGTGTGTCTAGTAGAACAAAATTAAAGCTACTGTAAAAAAAATCAAAACGATATCATTTTTGGATCTCTTGATATTATAATTTAAAGTGTAAATATCATTTTTCTGATTACACTTACCCCGCTTCATCTTATTTTGATATTATACTAGGAAATAGGCATCTAATTTTGTTCGGGAAAAACAAGTTACAGCTCGAGAGACTTATTGAAGTGTTGCAATAGGTTACATAGCGTTCGTTCTATGAAATATTTTGACAGTGACATGTGAAGAATGCCTATTAGTAAAAAAACAAATGTGCCCCACAAAAACAAAAAGTTGTTTCAAGCAGTGCGTGTTTACATAACTCCACAAATGAACGTGTAAAGTGTACGTAAATGCTAAAATGTCGATTAAACTTGTAATAGAATAGTATATTCGCAGAACTTAATGAAGAGTTCGTATTACAACATTCTGAGGACAAGTGGTAAGTTATTTAAGATTCGTGTCGATAGAGCATTAACAATCAAAAAGAATCTCCTGAAGATTATTACCACCTGCTTCGAGTAGCAGCAGCTTATAGGAACAGCCCTTGAGCCTTTATTTGGGCAAAAGCCTGAATAATTTTACAATATTAGGAATTTAAATTTTATACAAGGCAGAAGAATAAACTTGACAAACAAGAGGTTGTGACAATACTATAACAAGACTTGTTATGCAATTTTCTTTAAAACTAAATTATTGCGTAAATTTTGATAATTACTACCACTATTCTCTCATTAGAAAACCAGCAAATTATGAGTTTTAGATTAAATATGATTTGAAAAAATTGAGTATCCAACACTCCTCTTCCAACACAAAAAAAAATGCTAAAGAAAGTCTGATGCTAGAGCTGTGTTCTATAAACAATTTTGTCAAACGTTTAACCATAAACACAAGAATACAAAAATTTTGAAATTTTTCACTAAGTTGATAAAAGTGCTTATAAATTTCATGATTCTTTGTTATTGCTTTTATTATAAATTAAATAAAGTGTTTAATTATAAGAATTGCTTCTATATAATCATGTTTTGAGTTTATTTAACGTTCAAAAAGTTGTGACGTTTTCATTTAAACGTTTAGATAGAATGTAAATGTGTAAGTTGCTAAACGTTTAAATGGAACAGCCATATCTGGTACTAGCAGAGTTTATTACAGTCCTAAAGATACATCAGTGGTGTGGAATGATTATAAAGTCCTACCTATTGCTTAAGCTTTTTCTGATACTTTTTCCTTTAGGAAAAGTCACTAAGTGCCAAAAACCTTACACTATAAGATCATAATTCACAGACAAAATATAGTCAAGAGTATAATTGTTTCGTTGGTTAATGGCAAACCCAAAAAATAGCCCTTGGGTAATTTACCATTAATTGGATCTAAAATTGGTAAAAGCCAGACTTTGTATAGGCAAATTAACAAAGAGAAGAATATTAATAAATTCTTGGCCTTGCATATCTTCGTACTAAAATAGGCAAGGCCTATTGTATAGCGAGAATCCAATAGAATAACTCAATAGGCATAAATAGTATTTTAAAAAACATCCCACAAATGATATGTGTAATATATTAAGATCTTAGTTGTTAATACATGGAACATGTATACTATAATTGTTACCATAGCATTCCATTTCGAATGGATCTGTATCTTGAAGAAGTTCTAGATTACTAGAATGGGTGGAATGGCTTCCGCGTTCCAGTGACTTAAAGAGCGAAACTACAGGTTCAACCAAAGTAGTAGGGTCTTTTGTGAGGAACCACACTAAGAAGACAAAGAAGACAGTGGCTCGTTTGGAACTTAGATTGGCAAAGACCATAGGGATCAGAATGGCATTCTAAGACACACTACCGTGATGTGGAAGGCAACGGGAAACCACCACATTACCTCCCAACTACACATTATAATGTAATTAAGGGCCGCTATGCTTGCGGTCACGTACCCAATGGTCCACCCGAAGGTACTACATTGGCCCCAACTACACAGCATACTTAAATTGTATTTAAGATCATGGCATTCAATGCGGTAAAAGATTCCGAAGGTAAAATAGTCCCCATTCAGATCTCTGTGAGTCAAAGTGTGGAATGTCAGAAGTATGAAGCAAGTGGGTGAAGTAGAGACCTTAAAAATGAAATGGTTAGGTTAGCACTAACTATAGTAAGGATCAGCGACGTTCGGTGGCCAGAGGCGGGGATTTTTGGAGTGGAGACTTTAGGGCATTTAATATAGGATCAGAGGAACGAAATTCTGGTGTGGGGATAGTTATGCGAAAAAAGATAGGGCACTGTGTACAAAACTACTTACAAAAGAACGAAAGAGTACTCATGATTAGATTATAATCTAATCCGATAAATGTAATAATACAAGAGTACATTCCAGCCATTGTGAGGAAGAGGTAGAAGCAGTCTACAAAGATATCAAATACATACTAAAATACATAAAAAGATATGAAAATTTAATAATTTGGGGGGTTGATGAGGGTAGAGAAGGAGCAGTAGTAGGTTTATTTGGTTTAGGCATGAGAAACGACAGAGAAAATGGTAGAATTTTGCGACAAAACAATTTAACAATTACAAACACATTATTTCAACATCATGCTAGAAGGTGATGCCTGTGGAAGATGCCAGGGGATATAGAAAAATATCAAATAGATTACATTCTTGTTAGACAATGATTTAGGAATCAAGTAAAAGACTCTAAGCTACCCAGAAGCAGATCTAGACAGACCACAACGTAAATATGAAGACCACTCTTAAATTTAAAAATTTGAAAAAGGAACCGAAAAAAAGCACTTTGACTTTGAGAAACTAAAAGATAAATATATCCAAGAAAGATTTGAAAAGGTCAAATGAATTGCTGAAAAATATCGAAAAAATTTCTCATACTAAGGAAGTAGAAACAGAGTGGAATAACATTAAATCCAGCTTAGACATAGCGGTCAGAGATATTCCGGGGTATACACAAAAAGAAAATAAGAAACCATGGATAACGAAAGATATCCTGAATTTAATAGAAGAAAGACCAAAATACAAAAATAGATCAGACAAAACAGGAAAACAGAGATACAAAGCCATAAAATGGGAAATTATTCGCAAATGCAGGAAAGTTAAAGAACAACGGATTGATGAAAAGCACAAAGAGGTACAAACTAAGATGGAAATAGAAAAGATAGACAAAGCACACAAACTATATAGCCTTTTTAGTTACGTTAAGGGATTTTTCTTATTAGGTTTTACTCCTATGTGACCAGCTGAAAGGCACAAGGATGTTTGACGAGGATTTCCAGTAAGTGTAAAGAGCCCACGGCAAGTTTCGGTGGAAAATGGCTCGTAGATGAGGAAACCTCAAAAGGCTAAGCGGCTAGTCGAGCTATTTGCTCTGGGTAGAACATGAGCTATGGGTCGGGGTTGGACTGCGACCAAAAATGTAAAGAATATGGTGCCACCGAATTTTTGTATACGAAGAAGGCCTTACATAAGTCCCTTGTATAAGGCGAATGCGGAAACCTTTACTCAATTACCGCTATACAATATATTACTGAAACACAATCCCTAAAGTTTTCTTACCTTATGGCTCGATAGTGACCTTTATAGATGCACTGCTACACCTGTGAACAGGTTAAAACAAATATAGCACTGTTTGTGCATTTATATCCAAAATTTAATAATTAATTCGAATCAACCCTCATTCATTCCAATTAATAATCATAGTCTTGACCAAATAAAAATCTATTCCTTCAGTATTTAGTAAGTTATTTACAAGACATCGTCTTTAAATAAGTTTGATTAAATTAAATTATTGAAAGATATGTACATAGGTACTTGATAGTATCAGTATTTCTCACAGATAAAACATGATAATTTTCTATTAGCAATGTCTAGCAAAAATTTATTCTCAAATGAATGAGTATGAGTTTCTTTTCCGAATGTTTAACTTTAAATTACAACTTCGTTTGGTTTTAGCAGTACTACTTTAACCTCACATTCTATGCTTAAATAATCCACTTAGCAATTAGTGAAATGTAGAATGTAAAAATTTAATTCTCTAAGATTTGAATAAATTATGTTTCAAATAATTAAATCAATTTTCATTAAATATAGAATTTACTTTTTCTATCTTCATAATGACATCTACCGTATATTAAATGTATTAATAACAAGATTTAATGTGAAACTTTATAGGTTCCTGTTGCTTAATTTGAAAAATAACTAGTCTGTCGTTCACCTAATGAACTTGAACATTACCACGTGATCAAACAAAAAATTATTTGTCTGCTATACCCAATGCTACAGCTGACGTATAAGAAAGCAATCTACATACCAGATGTTTATCCGATGGAAAAATACTTGCTAGGTATATGAACCATACCCGGAATTATAATTGATGATTTATAATTCGCTTGTTTCAGCAACTAAGAATATAGGAATCTCCAATTCCATACAACCAAATTAGCTGCATATTGAATTTTCAACATAACATCACGGCGTCCACATTAAATAATTGAAGCACGCCAATTCGACATTCGTACAAAGGTTAAACTTCACTAGATACCAATAAATTTTCATTTCTTGTCCAAATAAATTAGTTATATTTCTTAAATTTCAAAACTAAGATGTACAAATTATCCTAAATTGCACTAAAAATATTGATTTAGTAAGGCTATAAATTCAGTACTACTTACTGTTAACCAAAGGCCATTCAAAAAAATTAACGTCTCGTCAATTGCGAGCTAATTCCAGCAAGTGTGGACATAAAAATGCGCGTCGCCGAGACGATACCATTTCAAGAAAACAATTTTTGATTTTTATATGCTTCCAACACGTGGACTGAATCAACGTCATGATCCTTGAGTTCAAGGCACAATTGACCTCTTCTAACGACAGCTGAGTTGAAAGTGATAAGATGACATGGGTTGCCGCCTGACAACAAGCTTAATATTACAATCATCTAACAGAGGGAACTCTTATGATGACACTAACAAAAGGGCATCTTTTGTCACCGCATAATTTAAAATTTTACACTTTCAAATTGAAAGCTAATATTGTTTTCGACAATATGTAATATTTATTTCGTAGATTATGTAGCATTGTTATACTTAAGTTGGTTATTAATAAATTAAATAAGTTAGATATCTGTGAAAATATTGTCAGAAAATAAAATTGTTACAACAAATTAGAATGAATTTTAGGGATATAAAACCGTATAGCAAAAATATAAGACATGAGAGAGAAAGTGGTTAGATGGCAAGAATATATAGGGAATCTATATGCAGGAAAGGAACTAACAGCATTAGAACAGGAATCAGACATTCAAAAGATGACTTGGGATATTCTATACTTAGAGATGAGTTTGAATTAG
Organism: Platerodrilus igneus; assembly: GCA_036346225.1. Lineage (NCBI taxonomy): Eukaryota > Metazoa > Arthropoda > Insecta > Coleoptera > Lycidae > Platerodrilus > Platerodrilus igneus. The sequence goes on along the minus strand of JARFIW010001281.1, from coordinate 9,864,672 downwards.
CATTAAAAGGTCTGAAAAATGGTAAGGCGCCAGGTAAAGATAAGGTACAAGGAGAAACTCAAAAAGTCGCTGGATAAAAGCGGTAACAGAACATCACTTCCAATTTGTAAGCTATATGTATGAGACAAACAAGACACCCAAAGATTTCAAACGTAACATCATGGTCACTATACCAACAAAAGAGAGGCACGGGTAGATGTAAAAATTTTCAAACAATGAGTTTGACAGCACACGTGTCAAAAATACTAACTAGAATTGTACAAAGACAAATGCAACAAAGAGCTGAAGAAATATTAAGAAAAGATCAATTTGGGTTTAGATGAAACAAGGGAACACGGGAGGCTATTTTAGCTCTCAGGGTGATAATGGAGAAAACAATAGAGAAAGGGGAAAGCGTGTATATAGGGTTTGTAGATCTGGAAAAAGCATTCGACAATGTAAAATGGGAAAACATGTTTGAAACACTCAAAAAGAGTGAAGTGAGTGTTAGGGCGTATTCACACTCACCGATATTATCGACCGATATTGTCGTCGGTGGTGTTGGACGATATCGCATATTGCTTGTACATTACAACTGATATTATCATCGACGGTGGGAACGATATCACCTGCTAAAGAAACACCTTGTTCCATTTATTACGTTTTATTGTTCTGTCCTTGTACTCTGTGGATGTTTTATTCCAAAGAGTTGGCCTAGATTCCACCAATTCAATTAATGTTGGAATATCATCGTATGAAAAACTCATTTTAATAATAATATTAATAAAAAAATGTTGAATAATTATATTTGTATCAATCATGTGATTATCTTTATCATCGAAATAATGAAGAAATTAATGAAAATTGATAACACTATTTCGGCACGACGATATTATCGGTCGTGTGAAAACCGACATACTATTTGTATTAGTCATTAAAATCGGAACGATAAAATATCGTCCGATACTGGTCGTCTGTCCAACATGCACACCGATATCGTTACACTAAAACGATATTTTTATCGGATCGGTGTCAATGTGAAAACCGTCTATTTAAAACCACACAATTTTACTTCTACCGACACCGATACCGATACCGACACCGATAATATCGGTGAGTGTGAATACGCCCTTAGGGCAATTGACTTCCATTTTTCTTCATTTAGTTTTGAAAGATAATTATTTTTAAAATGGTCCATAATTTTGAACAAACTTCTCTTACTGTCTTGCTAATTGTAGATATACCCAATCTAAAAATGTAATGCAAATCTGAAAATGTGTTTCCAGATGTTAGATACCTAAAAATATGATATACGTAATCATTACATTAGTTTATAACAAAATACTGCTTAATATTATAAATATATATTATTTGTATTAATGATTTATCATTTTTTTATGTTTTTAATTTTTTATGTGTCTTGTCATCATAATTAAAATAGTTTTGTTAACTTTTAAGTAGTCTTAAAATATTATAAAAATATATATTCATTTTGGTTATAATAACTTGTATTTTAGGAGATGTAATTATTGGAAAATGGCACAATATTAGAGATGCTTTTATACGATCATTAAAGAAAAACAGTGGGCAAGAATACACCAAAAATTATATTTATTCTGAACAGTTAAAATTTCTTCTGAAAATCGCTTAAAAAGATAATACAGAATCGAGTATTTTTGAAGAGGAATCGACTGAAGATATTAACGTTGATGATAATGTTTCAGAAGAAGTAATAATAAGAAATCGTAGCCCTTTAGCCAAAAAAAAATAAACAAAAAGAAGAACGTAGGAATAAACGTCATGCTGAAGACGATTTGGACAGGTAAATAATTCAAGCTTTAAAAATGTGCGATACACCTAAGACTCCTCCAGATAAACATCAGTCATTTTTCGATACTATTTTACCATCTAAGCAAGATATAACTGAAGATGAAAAATATGAGTTCCGTATTTCAGTATTAAAGCTAGTTCATGATATAAAAAAAAACGGAATAATTTTAGGAACACATTATTTCCAAATCAACCAAGAGCTCCACAATATTATGCTTCATCGACTGCAATAAATTTCCAACAAAACGTAACACTAGAGACTTCAATGAGCAACACCTCAGAAACTCAACAATCTTGTTCATCTTTTTTTGCAAACTACGACTTAAATGAATAAACTTTTTAACTACTCATTATTTTGATTAAAAATATTTACTTATAAATATAATATAAAACTGAAAGTTATTGTTTTTTTTAAATATTGATTTTGATTGTTTAATATAAAAATATAATACATTTTAAAAAACGTTATGTTGACTGTTATTTAATAAATATTTAATTAGTTGTCTCATACCTTATAGTTATAACCAACATCTCTTTTGGAGGCACGCACAAACGTAATTGTGTATCTTAATGGCGAATGAAATCTGCTATTTGATCCAATAATAAGTTGAATGTTCCAAAACTCATGCGAAAATAGTTGAAAAACTTAATTTCGTCTTCTAATAATTTGTAAAAATTGTATAAAATGCACCTTCCACATATCTAACTTCTAACATGGGATGAACCCAATACCTCCTTGTTGAGGGTTGTTTATTCAATTTATGTTTTCTTCGAAGACGCAACAATGCAAGCAGTGCTAACCTTTTTTTATTGTTATTCATTTTAATTAATTAAAAAGGATACTCATTCAAGTTAAGTACTTAGGTAATAGGAACTACGAACTAGTATTTTACGAAACAGTGTACACGTACGATTTGAGTACGAAAATCAGTGATCAGGTGATATCGTTCCCCACCGCCGACGATAGTATCGGTTGTAATGTACAATCAATATCCGATATCGTCCAACATTACATGTGATTTTTCAATGCTCCGCCCGAAGGAACTACATTGGCCAGGAAGCAAGTTTTTTTTACCTGGAAAATTTTGAATTTTGCCGAATCCTTGCTGTTTAACGTGCGTGACAACACTCACACACGGGGCCTCCATTTTACCTCTCATCTGAACGAGGGTGTATTTTTGCGAAAAATGCTGGCCTAACATTTATCAAGCGGACCGTGTCGGGATTCGAACCCGGGACCTAGGGCGTAGTAGTCACACACATACCACTACGCCACGGAGCCGCCTGATATCGTCCAACACCACCGACGACAATATCGGTCGATAATATCGGTGAGTGTGAATACGCCCTTAGGGATAAACGAATAATACATAGCTTATACAACGAGCAAACAGCAGTAATAAAATGAGAACAGGAACGTAGAGAAGTAAATATTAGGAAAGGTTCGAAACAGGGATGTGCCCTATCCCCTTAATTTTTAACTTGTACATCGAAGAGACAATGAATACTGCCAAATACAGGAAGACATTTGGAATTATTATCCAAGGATAAAAGATGGATATGCTTATATTTGCAAAAGATATGGCGGTATTAGCATCTAGAAATGAAGAGTTAGAAGCTGCTCTTAATGAAATGGAAACAGTTCTAACAGAGAGATATGGTATGAAAATTAACAAAAATAAAACCTTTGAAATGTAGTGCTACAGACGTATGATAAAGGTATCATGGACAGACAAAATTAAGAACAAAGAGGCGCTATAAATGGTAGGGAAAGAAAAAATGTGTAAAAAACAGTAAAATATAGGAGAGATAGAATGATAGACCACATACTAAGGCATGAGGGAATAGTGCGGAATATATTAGAAGCAGATATGAGAAAAAAGAGAGGTAGAGGTAGACCTAGGTTGGCCTATTGTACACAGATAAAGATGTAAGCTGTGGGAATTTCAGGGAAATGAGTAGGTTAGCTCAGAATAGGAAACAATGAATGTATGTGTCTAACCAGTTCCAGGACTGAAGATCTAATGATGATGATCATAGCACTCATTGGAGGTACACGCCCAACCAGTTCCAAGAGGGGAAACCTAATGACGAAAAAAATATTTGTGCTTAAACCTGATAATTATTATAAGCAACAAGAGGTATTGGTTTTGCAATACTCTCAACTAATGTTAATTGTGCGAAAGGATTTACTGGAAATCTATTAATGCGGCAAATGTGTATGTGTTGGGGGATCTTGGCAGGCACAGGCTGCTTAACCCCCTTCACATAATACTGAATCTTGGTAAAATATGACATATAATTAGAAAACAACAGAAGGAAAACCAATTTGTATCTAGCTTGTGGAAATTTCAGGGAACTGCATAGGCTAGCTCAGAATAGAAATAAGTGGAGGTACTTATCCAACCAGTTTCAAGACAATAAACATTGTTCAAAAGGATATATTAGAAAACTATTAATTCGGCAAATGTTCGAGTGTTGGGGGATCTTGGTAGCCACAGGCTGCTTAACCCCTTTCACATACCACTGAATATCGGGAAAATAGGGTATATATTTGTAAAACAATAAAAAGGGAACCGAACTGCATCCAACAAGAAAGAGCAGTGGCTATGTTCGAAGACAACAAACGGAAACAAGGAGAAAATTGTTGAAAGCGTATGTGGAAAATAAAAAAAAAATAAGAAAAATAGAAGTGCAGGATATGTTCTTAAAGCATTTTTGGAGAATATTGCAGGATATATTACAAGCAGAGATAGGAAAAAAAAGGTAGAAGTAGGCCTAGATCACACCAATCTACGCAGATCGTGAAAGATGCAGACTGTGAAAATTTCAGGGAAACGAGTAGGTTAGCTCAGAATAGGAAACAATGAGCGTACGCATTTAACTAGTTCCAGGACTGAAGATCTAATGATGATGATCATAGCACTAGTCGCAGTTATTCTGTTTAAAAATAGATAAATATCAACTTCACCTGTATTTTGTGACCTATTACATTAAGATTAATAAAAGTATTTAACAAGCTGTGATTTGTTAGTGACAATTATTGCTATTATACAAGGGGTACAGTACTATACCACAATTTGCACCTCCTAAGATGCTTCAAGCAGAGTTTGTGCTGGTTAAATTAGATCGACAAATGTCCTCAATGCAAATTACTCTATTGTGAGAGATTTACATGTGTACAAAGCGTTTACCTATATTTTGCATCAACAAAAACTATTTTTGCAGATTTTATATGTTCTTTTTTCCTTTACAATGTAAATATTTTTAACGAATACACAACCTATAATTCCTTAAAAATTAATTCCTACTGACGATTGGGACATTTAGCAAGAAAAATTTTTAAAATAATTTTCTTGGTTTAAATTTTCTTAAACATTTTTTGTGATAATCTTCCAGCAGGAAACTCATTTGTATAAACAAAAACTGAACATTTAAGAGATGTGATTATTTAGTTTTATAATTTTTTATAGTTCTGTTCTATTGCACTGCATACGATCTTAAGAAATTGAATAAAATTATTATTCCATAGAATTGCTAAACAAGGTTTTAGGGTTTTGATATAGGATTATGACCTACCCTCTGAATTTCCTTCCGACACTGTGGCAGATATTAACAGACTACACAAAACTTTTATTACTATCAAACACATAGCTAATTAATTAAATAAAGAACTGCACTGCATAGAGAATTAGCTTGAGTGTATATATATTAAGTAGTGATTCCATAATAAATTGACCTTGATGATCATTATCATTTCATCTTCTATAATTTATATACTTCAACAATGTTATTTCTAACGCTAGTTACAGCATCCCTAGGACTAGGATTACTTTTATTGTTGAGTCCATAGATTAATGAGGATAAGACGCATTTGTTTATTTTGGGGTTAGGTTAGGCTACAATAATTTGCTTACGCTAATAATACACTTCATTTGTTAGCTTACAAACATAGAAAATCTTTTCTATGCATACAAGCGCCACCTCGTGATGTTCTCCATGTTTTTAAGTGGCGGGAAGTTTAAAATCATTCAAAACCAAATAAATATTTTCAACTAATTTTTTATTTTCCAATATCTATTATAGAAAAAATTCTTTGTTATTATTTGCACAATAATCATTCAATAACTATGAAGGCCGCTCTTAAATTTAAAAATTTGAGAAAAAAAAAGGGGAAAAAGGCACTAAGAGAAATTAAAAGATAAAGATATTCAAGAAAGATTCGAAAAAAAGTCAAATGAATTGCTCAAAGATATCGGAAAAATATCTGATACTAAGGAAGTAGAAACAGAATGGAATAATATTAAATCCAGCCTAGGCATGGCGGCCAGAGATATTCTGGGGTATAAACAGAAAGAAAATAAGAAACCATGATAAAGCATACAAACTAATTAGAATCAATTTTAGGGATATAAAACCGTATAGCAAAAATATAAGAGACGCACAAGAAAACGTCATTATAGAAAATGTAGAGAAAGTGAGTAGATGGCAAGAATATATAGGGAATTTATATGCAGGAGAGCAACTAACTGCATTAGAACAGGAATCCGACATTGAAAATGATGACTTGGGATATCCTATACTTAGAGATGAGTTTGAATTAGCATTAAAGGGTCTGAAAAATGGTAAGGCGCCGGGTACAGATAAGGTGCAAGTAGAAACTCTAAAAGCCGCTGGACAAGCAGTAACAGAACGTCTCTTCCAATTTGTAAGCTATATGTATGAGAAAGGCGAGATACCCAAAGATTTCAAATGTAACATCATAGTAACTATACAAAAAAAGAAAGGCGTGGATAGATTTGAAAATTTTCGAACAATAAGTTTGACAGCACGTGTCAAAAATATTAACTAGTAATGTACAAAGACGAATGGAAAAACGGGCTGAAGAAATACTAGGAGAAGACCAATTTGGGTTTAGGCGAAACAAGGGAACACAGGAGGCTATTTTAGTTCTCAGAGTGATAATGAAAAAAACAATAGAAAAAGGGGAAAGCCTGTAGATCTGGAAAAAGTATTCGGCAATGTAAAATGGAAACTAATGTTCGAAATACTCAAAAAGATTGGAATGAGTTATAGGGATAAACGAATAGTACATAGCTTGTACAAAGAGCAAACAGCAGTAATAGAATTAGAGGAGGAACGTAGAGAAGCAAACATTAGGAAAGGGGTGAAACAGAGATGTGCCCTATCCCCATTAATTTTTAACTTGTATATAGAAGAGGCAATGAATACTGTCAAATGCATGAAGACATTTGGAATTAATATGCAGGGACAAAAGATTGATATGCTTAGATTTGCAGATGATATAGCGGTATTAGCATCTAGCAAGGAAGAGTTAGAAGCCGCTCTTTAAGAAATGGAAACAGTTCTAACGGAGGGGTATGATATGAAAATCAACAAAAATAAATTTAAAGTTCTAGTATGCAAAAGAGAGGATAATAAATCAAAAACAAATATACAAATAGGAAACGAGAACTTACAAGAGGTTAAGGATTTTTGCTACTTAAGAAGCCAAATAACGCAAGATGGGAAACGCACAAAAGATATAAAACAAAAACTAGCACAAGGTCGTGCTACATTTAACAAGAAAAAGCAACTACTGTGTTCAAAGACGACAAATATAGAAACATGGAAAAGATTGCTTAAAACATGTGTGGAGCACAGAACTGAACGGCTGTGAAGCCTGGACAGTAGGAGAAGCGGACAAGAAAAAGGTAGAAGCCTTTGAAATGTGGTGCAACAGACGTATGATGAAGATATCATGGACAGACAAAGTTAAGAACGAAGAGGTACTAAAAATGGTAGGGGAAGAAAGAAATATGTGGAAAACGGTAAAAAATAGGAGAGATAGGATGATAGGCCATGTACTACGGCATGAGGAAATAGTGCGGAATACATTAGAAGCAGAAATAGGAAAAAAGAGAAGAAGTATACCTAGGTTAGACTACTGCACACATATTGTGAAAGATGTAGGCTGTAGGTGTTTCAGGGAGATGTGTAGGCTAGCCCAGAATAGAAATCAATAGAGGTACGCATCCAACCAGCCCCAAGATGGACAAATTAATGACGAAGAAAGTAAATGTACTTAAACATGATGATTATTATAAGCAACTACAAGAATTAGTTGGGCAATATTCTCAAATAATGTTAATTGTGTGAAAGGATTTACTGGAAAACTATTATTTCGGCAAATGTTTAAGTTTTGGGGGATCTTGGTAGCCACAGGCTGCTTAACCTCCTTCACTGAATCTCTGTGAAATAGGGCATAAAATTAGAAAAGAATAGAAGGGGAACCGAGCTGTATACAGGATGCATGTGAATTTCAAGGAACTGTGTAGGCTAGCTAAGTATATAAATAAGTGCAGGTACGTGTCCAACCAGTTTTGGGACGGAAAACCTAATGAAAAATTAAGCGCAGATAAGTCTGATGATTATTATAAACAACTACAGGTGTTGGTTGTCAAATATCTGCAACTAATGTTGAGTGTGCGAAAAGATATATTGGAAAAAATATTAAATCGGTAAATGTTTAAGTATTGGAGGAACTTGGCAGCCACAGGCTGCTTACCCCCCTTAACAACCACTGAATGTCGGAGAAAGAGGGTATATAATTGTAAAACAATAGAATGGGACCAAACTGCATCTAACAAGAAAGAACAGCGCTTATGATGAAAGACACCAAACATAGAACTCGAAGAAAATTGTTGAAAGCATGTGTGTGGAGCACAGCACAGTATGCATATGAAATACGGGCAGTCTGAAAAGCAGACAGAGAAACGGTAGCAGCCTTTTAAAATGCTGTGCTTCAGATGTATGAGGATGATAGCATGGACAGACAAAGTTAATAACAAATAGGTTATGAAAATAGTAGGAGAACAAGGATATCTGGGGAAAAATAGGAGAAATAGAAGGGCAGAATACGTTCTAAAGCATTTTTGGGGAATAGTATGAAATATATTACAAGCAGATATAAGAGAAAAAGAGGTAGATGTCAACCTAGATCAGATAGTGATAGATGCAGACTGTGCAAATTTCAGGGAAATCTGTAGGTTAGTTCAGAATAGGAAACAATGTTGGTACGCGTCTAACCAGTTCCAGCACTGAAGACCTAATGATGATGATGAATCATTAAGTACAAAAGATTTGTTCAAAGGCAAATTAATAGGAAATTTTGTTCTAGATTTCATTTTTGTACTCAATATTACTAATAGGATCAATTTCATAAAGAATACCCTTTATAATATCTCCTGTACTTCATATGAATTATATAAATTTATTTAACTATAAACCAATAATGTATTTCTGTACAAATAATAGTAGCAAACTGTACCGTTTATTTATAAGTACCAACGGTTAGTCGGTTTTCTCATCTACTGTACTCGCAATGCTTCAAAACCTAGAGTGATAATGTAACGATATTCAATGAGTTCATTACCTCAATAACTCCAGAATTTCACGTAACAGGAATAACTAACATTGTTTCTCGTTGGCAAAAGTGTGTCGATTGCATTGGTCTTTATTTCGATTAATAAGGTTTTTAAAGCTGGTATATGTGAATTTGATTTTTATGGTTAAAAACTGCAAAAACGTTCTTTCAAACCCTTTTCGCCTTACTGATCTATGCCTTGATATTAATACACTCGTAGGAAGTGAAGAGTTAACCACAAAACGTTGGCATACATGTTGACATTTCAAGTTGAGATCCAAAATATTAACTAGTCTTAAGTATATGCATACTTGAACACACTTGTCAACATGTCCACTATTTATATTCGGTCCCTAAATCTATGAAACTAGTATATTATTCACATGCAGATTCGATAATAAATTTCATTTGACACTAAATTAGCAATAACAATAATAGGTAAGTAATTCATTACACGAGTAAAGTCAAAAATCTAACCAAATTCTACACGATGTATGGTAAAAATTGTGGGTTAGACTAAGGATTAAAAAACAACTGGTACTATAAAGACTATTACCTACATTAATTATTTTTTGCTCAAATCCCCATTATATTTACTTGCACTACATCTGTCGAATTACTCACATCCAATACAATAGACACTACTGAAATAGAAACATGCAAATGAAGATGAAAAGCTGGTCATAAAAAAGGAAAAACATAATGTCAAAAGGATGACAAGCATAAAGCTAGAAAAAAAATAACATTAACTGAAACACCATATTCGCACAAACATTCATGTAAATAAAATAAAACAGATGGAATTTTTTATTCATCCGTCATAGCTTTTTGATAAAAATTTAAAAAGCTTAAAAAAATTGTTAGATCTTAATGGGGAAAATATAGGAAAGGCAGGTAACAGACAACATGAAATAGAAAATATAAAACTCATAACTTTTTCTTTTCTTTTAACTTACACTATTTACTAAAGGAAAATTTGCTAGGATACTTTATTCTACAGTGTAACAAGGTAGAATAATAGTTTTATACTACAACTATATACAAATGGAAAAGTCAAAGCACCCTATAAACATTAGAGAAAATACTGAAACCAACTTTGATAGAAAATAAAAATTGAGAAATATAATTTAAAAAGGAATTATCAATTAAACATTTTTAACTCACCAAATCTGAAGTTATACAATCTCTGTAAATCAGTTCTAAAATTATATTTATCTACTATTAGTACTTAATGTCATTCTTTATGACATTCATTTGAATGTCATAATGATATATTTTACCACACTGGAGCGGTAAAGTGTTACTTTACCGCACTAGTGCAGTTTCTCGGCTTTCTCCAAGAAGTATGCAAGCAAAATTTTCTCAGATATACAATCCACACCTTTCTCCTTGCACCAATCTTCAAATTTTTTGTGCTCCATCTTGTATTAATGATGTGATTTTTCTGGTACCAATGTTGCAACAGCCACATTTGCTGCTATTTCGATATCAGGTGAAATACACTCATCGGCATCGGAATCACCCATTTTCGCAGTAGTGACAGATTCGTGACGAAATTATAACAAACGGCTCTAGTCTACTACCTTGATTTGCGTAATATTATTTTTCATTTACTAATACAATATTACTATCATTGATCGATGCTAGTTATAATTAATAAATAGTAAATAAAAATTTGTACGAAACTTGTATCATAACTTCATATTTCGTTACTCGATGGTTTACCAAGTTCAACCTTCGGCCTCTTTTGGCAATTTTACCATCTTGTATCATAATATGAACTGTTATAACACTTATATCGTAAATAACTATTAAAATTGTGATTTCGAAAAGAACAGTTGAAAAGAAAAAAAAAGTATCTTTAATAAATACAGTTTGTTCAATTCATTATGCTCTAAAAACAGCGTTTGTACCATAAATATGAAAGGAAGTTAAAATATCTGCCTTTTTTTGATAAATAGTTCGTACATTATTGAACTGGGAAGCAAATATGATACCAGAATAATTCACAAACATCTTAAAATGAACTTACTTAAGGTGAGATTCAAAGCTTGCATGCAGAAAGATTAAAAATTTTCATATTAAAACCAGTCAGACCAGAGTCATCAAGTGAAATAGTTAGAAGTTCTTTATTGTTGGAGATACTTTTACAGTTCAATTTGTTAATAAATACAGCGAGATTTTGCTGTGGAAGATCTGTGAGAGCAAATTATAATCAATTTGTATACAGTGATTATACGATTGGCCCATTCAGTGATTTCTAGGAAAATTGACTAGACTTTGCACAAAAATTAAGAAACGCCTTTTAAAATTATTACATTCTTAAAGATTCTTGTTTTGTAATTGGTCGATACTATGGTGGATATAAATCAAGTAGATTTGTTAATATGTATTTCTCAAAATGTGGATATTGCAGCGGTGTAAACCCAACATGCACCTAATATTGTACTTTGCTTCTTAAAATACATTTCAGCATTTGTCGTTCTTTTTCTTATGCAGCAACAGAAAGGTCGTTAAAGAAATCAAGAGCATCCAAGATAAGACGGAAATTACATTCTACCAAAATTATTGTTTCAAAATCTAATCTCAACTTGCAAGCTCAAATTCCAAACTTTAACAAAACAGTGATGTTATACTTATTGTGTTTTGTTGGATTAGTTACAAATAACCCATTAGCTGTACATAAAAAATGCATCCTCTCATTAAAAATAGTTTTTTATAGATCTTTCTATAAACAATACTAACATTTTTAAATTCCGTATTTATTTCCATTAAAAATAAACAACTGTTTGTTGAAAATAAAAGAACTGTTTTAAGTAGATTTGAAAATTAAAATAATCATTTACCACATTCTTAATACATCCGTTAATCTGCTCGGTTCAAAACATCAGGTACTTAGCTCATGTACTTATAATTCAATAATCTATTAACTAGTCTAACATTTGTCTCTTCATTGCATTAATTGTCATTGCGTTTACATAAATTTTGAAGAAGCAAAAAGGAGAAGAGTACTAGTGAAGGAATAACGAATATCAGACGACCTGGAAAAATATAAAAAAAAGTAAAAATTCTGTTAATGAAGAACACAAAAACAAATGCTGAAGTTCAAAATATGTTGGAAGCAAGAATATGTAAGAGAAAAGTGTTCAATTCACTAGGGGTGAAGAACAAGATAGCGGTATAAGTTCTTTTTCGCTGATTCCATTAGAAATAGAAAAAAGAAAATATACTGAAATTTCATTCAAAGTATTCCGCAAAAACAGTAAGAGTAAGTAAATTTATGCCGAACACCGCAACAAAACAGGGACAGAATGATAAAACTCGAGCTAGCTCAAAAACGTCGTAGAGTGACGTGGGTGAAATAGGAAGAACACATTGGAAACCTCAGTAAACTATATTGTCAACATACAATCTCGAAAGGCCATTTACAAAATAACAAAGAATCCAATAATTTGCATAATCGTTTGTTCCAGTGTGATCGTAAACAAAGTGTCATAACATAAAAACATAAAATTGGTAAGCAAATATCTAGATACTTACTTAATGGTTCACCTTAAATAGATATAAAACAAAATTAAACAATAACTGTACAGTAATTCTAGGAAAAGAAATATACAAAATTATACATTTTGCATTTGTGAAGTGCACCTCCTCAAGAATTAGTATAACATTAAAATTATTCACCCTAACTTAGATTAATCAAATATTAACTACTTTTAAGTTGATACGTAAGTTCTTTATGTTAATGTCTATACCAAAAGGACAAAAGGAACAGTAAAACGGACTCTAACACAAACTTTGATTAACTAATTTTTTATTTGAAAAAAGATTACATAGTCGCTCGTGCATCGTGAATGTAAGTTTAACGTGGTGTTGGTAATTTACTGGATAATCATGAGTAATATACATTATGAACATCAAATAAAATGTCTATTCTTCACAGCAGTATCAAAAAATTACGAAAACTGATATAGTCTAAGGTCACCGCTAAAATCCCGGCGTAATTGATAAGAGCCACTATGACAGTTGGCAACATAATAAACACGTACATAATATTGCGCAACAAGATATTACGTCAGAATTGCGTTTCAAATTGTAATCATATACCAAAAATATCGTGATAACAGAGGCGCCTAAAGGAAATAAATAATATGTACTCACGTAAAATGTGGAGCTCTTCACGACCTTGCGGTTATCCTTTCCATTGATCTCGTTGTTAGGCGTGGGTAGGGCTTCGCCCTCGTTGATACCAGATTTTCTGTCTTCTCTCTTCTTGTTTGTAGCGGTACGCAGGAATAAGGTGTGGAACGATAATAGGTACTGTAGATGAAACCTACATTACCTAAAAGAGAAGACAAAGGCACACCACAGATAACCACACTGTTCGACGTCTCGTTCCCTAGTCCCTGTCGTGACGGAAAATGCGCACTTCTTTCCACACCCCGCGCCTGCGCATTCTCTGGCGCCGACGCAACTGTCTAAAGTGACGGAAATTTACGCACAAGTCTATTTTTTAAAATATTGGCGCGATTTCAGTCACATATCTAAAACTAAAATCTAAAATGTTTACATAGCCGATTTTCGGTATGTAACAAAACAGAAAACTGTACCTTGAGCTATTGGCTTTGTGCTGGTATCATCTTGTGGATAGAAAATGCGGCTGCATTTCTTTATGGGCTAGATGCTGAAACCACCAACTTAACTCATACTAACAAAGAAAGCATTGTAAAAGCGCACTTTACAACATTTCTCTTCGGTAAGAAGATGTTGTATTCAATGTATCTTTCAAAGCATGGTTTCTATTTTATAAGGTCAGAATCATGTATAGGGGCAGGTATTTGGCTTTCAAAGATATCGCCGAAGAATCAAGTGTGCAAAATTCCCAGACAACAGCTGCCGAAATACAAACTGTAACAGTTTGCCAAGAAGCAGATAACGCAATTAACAAAGAATTTTTAGATAAAGGAAAACAATCTTATTACTTTGAAACATCTTAACAGCTTTAGAATAACAGTATACTTATAGATAACAAACCCACTGTAAGCAGATGTAGGTAGGTGGTAAGTGCCCTTATCTTTTAGAAAAAAACTGTGTATTTACCTGCAGCTTTTAATTAAAATGTAGTCACTGCAGGTGGCAGAAAATATTGCAACTACTTTGTAACGTTTCTTAAGCAGCTGTTTGATCTTATAAGGCAAAATTTTATAGAATAATTACTTGAGAAATTTTATTAAGTAACACTAATTTCAAATGGTAGGAAATCGAGTTTGTTGAGAAATTTTAGTATGTTTTAAATATGAATGCAGAAAAAATTACTTGCAAAGTTTTGAACGTTACAAAAAGTACATATGAGTTTAAGGTTGTTCTGTACCATTTGTCATTTTACAGCAAATTTGGTTTAGATGATGCAGTTAATATTCGGATTGCATAAAGGTTTTTGCATCATATTAATTTATATTATATCTATTTGCAAAAAAATGCAAAAGGTGAAGAGATGGAAATTTTGCAACAGATTTTTCAGGGAAAAAATGCTAGGCTGCCAATGACTCATCATCATCATATTTCAACGTAAAGAAATGCTCCTGGAAAAGCCAGCACCAAAAATGTATGGTATTAAATAGAAGTCCATGTGCGTAATATTTGTTCTTTTTCAAAAATCTAAACGCAAACAAGCTTGACTAAAAACAAAACTTCCCAAATCGATCAAAACAGTACACTTGAAAAAAAAATACAAGTTTTAACGGAATAATTTAATTGGCATGTTCTGCATACTCAAAGTTCATAAGTTGTGAGATTTGACACATGCCCAATAAAGCTTTAACAACATAGGAAAATGACAAATTTGTTCATAATTTTGAGAAAATGTATACTTTTTTATTAAAATTACCCGTACTTTGTTTTCGGATGATTTAAAAAAACTAATTGTTTTACAAAAATGGAAAATCGCAAGAAGAAATACCTAAAACTTTTGATCTTTTATGCAATAGTGTATTTTACATATTAAATGTAAATATTGTCTTTTTATTATGTTTATGATACAATGAAATTAAATATTAATAAGTAATTTTTCAATTGGTGGATGATTTTTTTAGCACAAGGCTCGTGCGTCAAGAGGATGCTTTGCTATAGTTGTAACGAATACATTTACCTGCTTCATTAATGTACGCTTTTGTTCTAAATATTTATTTAACAAATATCCTTTATTAAACAAAGATATTAAATTCATATTGCAGCAATATATTACCAATTCGTTGTTTAGAACTTCACCTATATCTAAGAACCCGAAGTAGAATTTAAGTTTTCTTTTATCTTTGTATGTGTTGATACAACTATCCAATTCTGCGCGTGCTTGAATAATAAAACTGCCTCGTGGTCAAGGTTCATCATTTAATGTCCGAATGTAATCAGATAAGCAAGTGTTGAAACGTGGGCCAGCATGTTTTATAAAACATGCAGTCCCAAAGGCAGGTGAAATGGTGTCAACGTATTCCATTACACCGATTTATAGTTTAATCGACCTATTGTTACTGTAAAATACACATCATCTACGGTAGGTGAATAATTTTCAATTTTGCATCCAAATCATTTTCTCGATTCTTTTCAGCGCAAGTAAAATGTAGATACAGTGTTGAAATGCAAGTTTAATGTGGATACAGTATCGAAGCAGGTTTTAGGTCCAATTTTGAAACGCAAATTTTATGTAAGTCCCGTATCGAAACAAGTTTTATGTTATACAGTATTGAAACGCAAACACGTAATGTATAAAGTATTGGAGCGCTGAATTTTATGTATAAAATCGTTATGGAACGCTGAAGCACAATTTTTTGTTATGCAGTAAGGAAAGTTCAAAGTCTCAAATGTTGCTATGGAATATGGTGGAATTTTCCATATATTTTGTTTTGTATAGAAGTCAAGCTGTAGAGCCGTGCTCGTGCAAGCTGCGCGCACCTGTTGTAAGTATTCAAGATGGTTGACGAAATCTGATGCCTGCCTACCAGATTATTTGTGGTGAGTCATCTCCAATTTCAATTCAATTTTCGTTTCACGAAACCTTTACTGGAAATGTAATAATAATTTTTGTAAATTTTATATGGTTATTTAAATTGGTACACGTAATTTTTGTAAATTTTATATGGTCATTTAAATTGGCAACGTAATTTTTGTAAATTTTATATGGTCATTTAAATTGGCACACGTAATTTTTGTTCAGAATTTAGTAGTTGGATATTGCATAAATGTTCTTATGAACTCAAAGAAATTTCTATAAGATAACTCTATTTGAATTTACAAGGTTGTACTAAAATGTATTCGTATCTAAGCACGTGACTCGTTAATATTTGTTTGTCACATTATAAAATATAATTTTTTTGGACAGTACACTTGAAGTACAGATTAGTTCAAACCATAAGTATTTTTGACCTTTGATACCATCAATTAAATTAATTAAAAATGTAGTTCTGCAATTTAAGGAAAGTCAAAGTATTTAATCAATTAAATGTAAACCCAAACAGGATCCTATTTAGGTATCAAATACAAATTGTAGAATAATAACAAAAACACTATAATTCTTCTAAAGAACTATAATAAATTTACAATTATAAAATTCATACAAATAATCAGAGACTACTCCTAGACATTATTAAAAGTAGATATCTTAAAAGTTTCAGCACGTATAAAATTGTACAAATGATGTATTTTTTTTGTGAATCAATAGAAAGTGTAATAAGTTGTTTTAAAGCTTTCTTTCATTGAAGTCAACCATAATTTTTTTTATAGAAGCAAGCAACCATATTTATAAAATTTTTGTAGTGAAGAAGGATAGATTATTGGTATTGTGTTTAAAAAATTTTTTTAGTTATAATCTCAACTAGGTAATCTTGTTGGAATTAATTTTTTTGTGATAAATTGACTAGGCTCTAATGTAGCCCTAGCTCGAAAATGTCAAGAAGTGATTAAATTTTCAGATAGTACGAGATCGTTGTTCCAATTCCAGTTTGCAGAATCACAAGTAAGTATTATATTTCTATGTTTTGCTCATTAAGGATATTTTTTCTTTTCGAAAATTTCCGTATCTTATCTTCGGATTGTTTATCATTATAGCTATTATTAAGATACGATGGCGTCCATTAAAAATTCTTTTATTATCGTATACCATCCTACGGCCCTGGCTCATAGCTCTGCCCTAAGTTGAAGAAACTTAGCTGGCTGGAAGATCTCTTTAGAGGGTCCTTTTACACTCAGAGCCATTTTCCATCCTCTTTACCCTGGGCTTAAATCTTAGACAGGAACCCCTCATAATTTATAGAGGCTCTGCCGCCTATAAGGTAGAGTAAATACACTATATATATATATATATATATATATATATATATATATATATATATATATAAGGGATATATTTTAAATTATGATAACTTTTAACAAATTAAGTTAATAACAAGAAATAAATGAAATCTAATTGCTTATGAAATGGGATTTAGTATGCCCAAAACAGGTTACGGCAATTGCTCAATATGACCTCCATTTTGTTGTTGTAAGATCACCATCCTTACCACCAAATTGAATACAGCATTTCGTAACATTTATGGTTGAATTGTACCAATTTGCTCCGTAATACTGTCTTTTAATTCTTGTAGCGTAGTTGGTCGTCTTCTAAACACTAAACTTTTTAAATAACCCCACAGCCAGTAATCCGCTGGGTTTAGATCAGGTGATCTTGGTGGCCATGAATTTACGAAATGTCTGCTTAACACGCGATCTTGAAAAACGTTGGTTAACAATTCTTTGACTGGTCGAAAAATGTGCGGGGGTGCTCCATCCTGCATAAAAATAATGTTTTCAATTCCGTAGTGCTCGTTTTGCAGCTGTGGAATAACATAATTTTGTAACATTTGCAAGTATCGTTCACCATTTACAGTTACAGATACGGCTTGTCCATTCTGCATTTCCTCGTAGAAATACGGACCAATAATAAAATCAGCTGTAAAACCGCACCAAACGGTGACTTTCTTGTCATGAAGACCTTTTGAACGATTTGTTGCGGATTTTCTGCAGACCAGATTCTACAGTTTTGAGTATTGACTCCACCATTCAGAGTAAAATGTGCCTCATCTGTCCATAAAATACGGGATAACCATTCAGGTTCAATTTCCATCTGAGCCATTACTCGCAAAGAAAAATCGTACCTAGTAGCCAAATCTGCGTCCTTTAATTCAAACAGCATTTTCAGTTTATATGGATACATGTTTAGAATTTTGCGTAAAATTTTCCAAACCGTGGTATACGGCATTTGCAATCGCTTGGATATCGCATTTGCACTGCTGATTGCGAGTGAATTGCTTCTGGCTATGTCTTGATTTTCATGAAGAACCTCTGCAACTTGGACGTCACTAATTATTGGTCTTCCTGATCTTGGTAAGTCAGTTACAGACCCTGTTCTTTCAAATTTTTGTATCAAATTGCGGTACGCTTTCATTTGACAGGGTCCCGCTCTCAAACCCATTCTCGTGCGAAAAAATTCGTAATCCAGCGGTGTAATTTCTGCCGGATTCATAATAGCACTGAACTAAACCAATTCTTGTTTGTAAATCCATGTTATTACAGTTGAGTCGTTTGAACTCAACGTTTACTTGAGTTTTAATTTCAAAATAAAACTTCAAATTGAATAATTTCGTTTTGACACTAGTGTCAACAATTGTTATGACAACGCTTTTGTTTCTCATAGATACGGTAAAATCCCATTCATTAAGCAACTAGATTTCGTTTATTTTATGTTACTAACTTAATTTATTAAAAAGTTGTAATGATTTAAAATATATCCCTTACTTTATGATAACCTAGTATATATCTATATAGAAAAAATAGTGTAACATAGTTAACTAATATTTTTCTAAAAATTTGTAATTGATATCCTTTGCCATATACTTCAAGAATGTGGTTAATGGTTTATGCGCTATGTAAATAAATCAAATGTTTGCGGTTTTAATTTGGAAATTTAAAGTGAAAGTCATATCAAACTGTGCAACAGGAACTTCTCTATTGATTAAGTGTATTAGTGCACAAATTTTATTGACTACGTAATCAAAAATCACAACTAACTATAACTGGGTAATAATAATAATAATGCAGCAGGTGTAGAACAACATTTTGATAAGTGATATGAACGTCACATCCTATCAAGAACAGGTTGAAGGCAATTAAACCCAAATTAAAGTTCAAAGGTGTTACACTATTATCATTGTTAGTCACTGTAGGTCCTGCAGTGTGAAGAGTTTTTCTCCCCTTTCATTTTCTCTCCTTAGCTTTTAGCTTCACTTATCCCTTTTTTAGATTTCTCAGTGCATACAACGTATTAGAATGGCAAATCAGTTCTCATTTAAATGTTGTAATACAAAATTTCACAGTAATTTGTTACATGCCAAAAATTGGCATTGCACACTTTTTAATTTGTGAGTGAATTCGCGTCAATATTTTAAAAAATAAACTTTTTCTTTCCGTCACTTCGGACAGTTGCGTCGGCGCAAGAGAATGCGCAGACGTGGAGTGAGGGAGAAGTGCGCGATTTCCGACCCGACGAGGAATAGTCTACGAGACGTCGAACAGTGAGGTTTATCTGTGCCGTCCTTTTTGTCTTGTCTCTTAGAATATAGGTTCCTTTATTGTATCTCTACCTTGTATCGTTCCCTACCTTTATTGCTCCGTCCTACCTACGATCAACGAAGAGGGAAGACAGAAAATCTGGTTTCAAGATGGCCTAATGACACCCACGTCCAACAACGCCGAGATCCAGGGAAATGAATATGACTTCTGTCGCAAGAATAACCGCAAAGTCGTGAAGCGCTCCACATTTTTTGTGAGTACATTTTATCTTTATCTTTAAGGCGACTCTTGTATCACAATAAACATTTTTGGTATGTGATACAATTTGAGACGCAATTATGACGTAATATCTTATTGCGCAATATTATGTACGCTTTAGTATGTATTGCCAACTATCGTAGTGGCTCTGACACGCGCGCGCGGGACTTTAACGGTTATACCTTAGACTATAATAGTGGCGCCCAACGTTATACCTGAGACGCCACTGTTATAGTCTAAGGTATAACCGTTAAAGTCCCGCGTGCGCGTGTCAAAGCCACTACGATAGTTGGCAATACATAGTAAAGCCTACATAATATTACGCAACAAGATATTACGTCATAATTGCGTCTCAAATTGTATCACATACCAAAAATGTTTATTGTGATACAAGAGGCGCCTTAAAGAAAAAGATAAAATGTACTCACAAAAAAATGTGCTCTTCACGACTTTGCGCGGTTATTCTTGCGGCAGGAACCATATTCATTTCCCTGGATCTCGGCGTTGTTGGGCGTGGGTGTTATTAGGTCATCTTGAAACCAGATTTTCTGTCTTCCCTTTTCGTTGATCGTAAGTAGGACGGAGCAATAAAGGTAGGGAACGATACAAGTTAGAGATACGATAAAGGAACCTACATTTTAAGAGAAAAGACAAAAGGGACGACACAGATAAACCTTATTGTTCGACTTCTCGTTGGCTAATCCTCGTCAGGTCGGAAATCGCGCAAATCTCCCACACTCCCCGTCTGCGCATTCTCTTGCGGCGACGCAGCTGTCCGAAGTGACGGAAATGAACAAGTTTATTTATTAAAATATTGGCGCGAATTCACTCACAAATTAAAAAGTGTGCAATGCCAATTTTTGGCATGTAACAATCGCGACAAAGCCATAAAAGAAAAAAATCTTTAAAAAAGAGAAAAATCCCTTAAAATGACACTAAGTTTAGTTAAAATAATTATTTTAATCCTGAAATTTGTCTTAGTTTATTCTAACTTGTTTTTTGGGTTAACTTTATAAAAACCGTCGTTTAGATAACTCATATATAATCTTACTTTATTATTATTCTAAAATTTTCCCTTAACAATCTAAATAATCAATTATAACTTACAAATTCCTTCTTAAAGAAAATTTTGCTATTAAATATAGCTTACGCAATTAACTCAATTTTTACCTTTTACCTTCTAAAACGCTACAATAAACTTGATTTCGTTATATCTGCTTCTATAAACATTACAATAATGAGCTTGATGATAATGTTTTGCATTTAACTTCATTTACTATCTTCTTTCGCTACGATGGTTGTAGATAAATCTCTCGATGTAAAAGGAATATTTTAATAATTTAGAATACTGTTTTTTTCTATACATGTATCGTAGAATATTGCTTTTGTGTAGCGAGTATGATTTTGTTTTGATAGCATATTTTTTAGATATATCGATATTGCAACGCAGCATATTAAGATCTATTTGGTCTAGGCGAAATTTGTCGTGAAAGTTGGTCGCTCAGCCGTATGTTGGTCTAGACGAGACCCAAGAAGAGTTGGTCGCTCAGCATTACATAAGTCTAGACAAGACTCGGGGTAAGTTTGTCGCTCTAGCAATTTTTAAATCATTTTTTTAAGAATGATGTTGAAGTTTTTCCTTATTAGTCTAGGTGAAGCTCAAAGGAGGGTTCGTCACCCTAGTAATTTTATGCGTTGTAAGATATTCTTTTTATTCTTCAACAATTTTATCAGTAAATCGAGTTTTAATTACTGCTATCTCTTCATATATTGATTCAAACCACACTAGGTGGCATAAAATTATCTTTAAAATCGTTAAGCTTTGCGTATATCCAAAATTTTTCACGTTTAATTTCTTTAACGGTTTACCTAATGTTTTTGTCCCTGTTATAAATTTGTTAATTTTATCTATTCGTTTCATTCCTTATACAGCACCTACCTTCTACACGTTTGGCGTATTTACCTTAACCTAACTATCTCTTTGCTACCTGCTGACTTCCCGTTGAATATATTGCTAGCCACATATTTCTTTGTTATCTAGATCCTCTAATATAACTCTGTCACTACATTTAATCATTCCTCGCACCTTTTCTACAACAGATTATTTTGTTTTCAGCATTTATCTTACATTGTTTAATTTTGTAGCAATTGTCGTAACTTTGGTTGCAATAACTCTTTGAATTTTTATGATTGGTTTTAACTGATGTTTTGAGTGGATGCTTTTTTCTTTGGGCTCACATAGGAAACGCGGCCTATGTTATTGTAAGAAATAGTCCATGTTGGCAGTTGCAAAACTTGGCATTGCACGCTTTTTAATTTGTGAGTGAATTCGCGCCAATATTTTAAAAAATAAACTTGTTCATTTCCGTCACTTCGGATAGTTGCGTCGCCGCAAGAGAATGCGCAGACGTGGAGTGAGGGAAAAGTGCGCGATTTCCGACACGACGAGCATTAACCAACGAGACGTCGAACAGTGAGGTTTATTTGTGTCGTCCCTTTTATCTTTTCTCTTAGAAAGTAGGCTCCTTTATCGTATCTCTACCTCGTATCGTTCCCTACCTTTATTGCTCCGTACCACCTACGATCAACGAAGAGGGAAGACAGAAAATCTGGTTTCAAGATGGCCTAATATGACATCCACGCCCAACAACGCCGAGATCCAGGGAAATGAATATGACTCCTGACGCAAGAATAACTGCAAAGTCGTAAATAGCTTCACATTTTTTTGTGAGTACATTTTATCTTTTTTTTAAGGCGCCTCTTGTATCACAATAAACATTTTTGGTATGTGATACAATTTCAGACGCAATTATGACGTAATATCTTGTTGCGCAATATTATGTGCGCTTTAGTATGTATTGTCAACTATCGTAGTGGCTCTGACACGCGCGCGCGGGTCTTTAACGGTTATACCTTAGACTATAACAGTGGCGCCCAACGTTGGGCGCCACTACTGTTATAGTCTAAGGTATAACGTTAACCACTGTTATAGTCTAGGTATAACCGTTAAAGTCCCGCGCGCGTGTCAGAGCCAACTATCGTAGTGGTTCTGACCCGTGCGTGCGGGATTTTAACGGTTACACCTTAGACTATAACAAATTATGTCTGCATAAATTGTCACTGCTTGTACCATGAAAGTTGTCCAGATTGGAAACAAATAACAAAAGTCACAAGTATAGAATTAGCTGTTGTGGTGATGATGTGGTAACATTACCTACACGGGAAATTCACGAATTTAAGGATGAATGAACTTAACTCAAATTGAAAAATGATAGCTTACAAATGGAGTGTAGAATTTTATTAAATCACAATTCTAAATTAAACTTTCGTTGCTATGAGGAAAGTGCTAGTCTGGATGATTTGATAGATTCTTTATCAAGATCATATCAGTCACTCATTCTGCAACATTTGGTTGGAACAACAAACTTCAAAAAAAAATTTTACTCGTAAAATCAAAACTAATAAACACAGCATTTGCTATGGTTAAAAAGGTTGACAATTATACACCATATGCGCATGATTTAAGCATCAGTATGGAAAAAGTATTCAAATTGAATTTGTATTCTCCTTCGTTAAGTCGGGCAATACTACGGCCGTATGTACTCTATGGGAATACGACAAACCTGATGAATGTTCACAAGCCAATTATAATAGTAACTATAATCGTATTAGTAAGAAGTACAAAAGTATACAAACTGTTTTAAAGATTTACAGATGCTTTCAAAACAATCATGGCAGTAATGATAAATATTTAAGAACGAACAATAATGATGCACAAACAAAGTGGCCTTTGTCTACAGGCACATTTGTAAATAGCACTATAGTTCTTGCACAGCAATTACATCAAATTGACGCGATTGCCTATGGTTGATCTCCGTAACCTTTCACCAGATACTCTACGTAATAAGTTATCATTGGATTATGCAAGATCAAGTTTGGTGTTATATCTAAATTTGACAAAAATACTAGCACGGATAAAGGTGTTGCAAAAACCTAAATCCTAGTCTTGGCCGATGGTCATGCGAGAGGTTTTTCAAACTTACTCACTTCAATGTTAAACCTGAGGAATTAATCAATTTATGTCGAGTGCTAGCCAATGCTGTATTACGAGAAATTATTAGTAATCTGGAAGCACAATATCAACATCTCACTTGTAATGAGTACGTTTTAATTCTGGTGTATCGAATAATGCCCTCCAAGGTTTCACTTCCAGTGAAGAGGCAATTATTCCAATTGCTTGCACCACAAACCTAGTACTCAAATCAATAGCATTTTGAACGAGCTAGAAGGTACTGAACAATACCATACATTCTTGTAATATGAAGATATATTGTTCATTAGTTTCAACCAATGCTAACTTTTTCTACGTCGATATAAATACGGTCGTAAAACCATCATATTTTACGACACATGGGCTTCATATGCCATACAATGGAAAACGTCACCTACTATATCACATCTTACAAATAAGTTTAGCTCTAAGACCACTCTACTTCTCGCCAAAATAATAACCTTATCTATACTAACAACCTTATATACATTCAACCTACTGAGAGTGATTCTGTTTCACCCATCAGTTTTAGTTTTACTGATGCAAAGAATAGTGCAAGCAAAAACGAAGATGTGTAATTTCCACGACAACCTGACTTTGTCCAAACATAATTTTATTCGCAGAAGTCGCTCTTTTGTACCTACTCCTGATAAATAAATACACTCTATAATACACGCTAATCAAATTTATAGCTTCAACCAATCAGTATTTATTTTGAAATTTTGCAAGTGCAATAATTGCATATTAACTTAAGCTAGAAAATGATAAAAACCAGCTGCAATTACGATCCCATCAGAACAGCAACTGTGAGATACACTTATACGTACTATCATGCTGTCACGATGTTTTAAAATTTTTGTACTCATTAATTAAATCTTCTTAAAACGCACTTTCTAGCTGGATAAAATTATTTTTGATTTACTCAAGTCAGATCGTTATTGAAACGTCGACAAAACGTAAAATATTATTATGCGTACCAATCCTGAAAGAAGATTTGCTTATCGTTTGTGCTCTCACAACTTCGAAAAAATTCGAGAAAATACATGGTGTAGACCAACTTAACAGTCGACTTTATGTTTGTTAAGCCATCAATAAACTATTCGTCACTCTAAATTTTCCTGCTTTCCTATTTAATGAGGACATTTGGAAATCCCAAATTATTGGCAATGTCATTCATAAAACAAAAAAGAAAACTTCAATACAAACTTTGTGCTATAACATTGTCCTTTTCAAAATACTATAAATTTACTACTTGTAATATCCTAAATTTCACAATGTTTTCTGCATCTCAAATCAATAATTAGTCCAGCCAAAAAATTTTTTCACTTACTGTCTTATTACCAAACACACAATTAACATTTAAAATTCATAATATTGTTTTAAATCAATTCCAAAATTTCCAGCCACCATCAGGATTTTCCTCATCATTTAGTAAAAGTTCAAACATAGCAGCTCTCTGACTCCAAAACATGCCCCACAAAGTTCCAATTTAACGGAGGGATTCCTACCCCATTGTTTTAAGGTTTTCCAACGTTATATCGGTACTTACCTATTGAACATACCTTGCCTCTTTTAGAGGTATATCATCTACAAATCACTTGCTACCTATTTTCTTTGGGAATTGGTCATAGAATTTTTCTTAGAGCGCTGTACATACCCATATAAAACTCATTATTACTCCACACACACACGCGCGCGCGCATGCAAATACACGCATGCACACACATGCACACGTTCTATTCATGCGTATTACTACATTTTTGATGTTGTCAGGTGACCGATTTATATACGACTGCCCCTAATTCTACTTTCTTTTGTTCCAAAAAAATTCATTCTTTTCTCACTATAAATCATACTTTATTACAGTCAGTATCTACGTAATACAATGTATAGAGTACATTTTATGCTTGTTCACCATTTTCACGCTTTCAGTTTATTATAACGAAACGATTACCTCATCTATGTAATCCTATCTTCTGTATTCTACTTTTCGATGTCTAAATAATACATTGTAATTAAGTGTATGCAGTTTCCCGTTTATGATAATTGCAACCATGTCTATTATTTTCTATTTTCTCCACATATAGAAGAACTACGTAATGCAGCGAGTGCCTCCTTGGGATTTGTGATTAGAAACACAAAAGGTTTCAATGATTTATTTAGCTTACAGTTGCTATTTTACTCCCTTGTACGTACCAAACTGGAATATTGCTCTTTAATCTGGTCACCTATATACTTATTGTATAAGAATATGTTAGAAGCAGTACAATGAAAATTTTTAAAATACTTAAGCTTTAAACAAACTGGTGTTTATCCTATGAGGTTGTAATCAAATTGAATTACTTGACAATTTTAAATTGCTGTCATTGGAAACAAGGAAAATAAATTCTGGTCTATGTTTTTTATATAAATTGTTGCACAATCAAATAGATTGTGCAGTTTTGTTATCGCAAATATCATTTAACGTACCTAGCCTAGAAGCAAGATACATAGAAACATTTAAAATTGCTACTCGTAGAACCAATATAGGCAAAAAAGCACCCACAAATGTAATGTGTAAAAATTTTAACAGCTGAAGTCTTCAAATAGATATAAATAACATTGCTTTAGATTCTGCTATATATCAAGATAATGTTGATGTACGTTTGTATATTTAAACTTTAGTCTGTAGGTCACATATGTATATAATTTGTTTATTCTATATTTTTGTCCTGTAAATGGTTATTACTGTTGGGCAATAAAAATAATAATAATAACTGTCATATAGCATGAACATTAAACTACTTCCTAAAGCTCATATTTGAGGTGCATATTTGAGTTCACTATAATTTCTTCAAGAATTTTTGAAAGCATTAAGCATTGTACGCTTCCCCTATAAAATTTGATGGTTATAATTGATTTGTTTACATTCTTGTGGTTTAAAATAATTTACAACTGGATATTTCAGTTTCTCTATGTATTTACAGAAATAAACCGATTATCTTTGTGGTTTTCAATTTAATTCAAATAAATATACAGATTTAATTGTTTCTAAATACTATTTTACATGAAATTAAGATTTTACAGGGTGCTTCGATAACAAGTTAGTCTATTCAAGATTAAATATGATTTATTTCATATCTAATTTATACTTAGCGTAATGCATCGCATTACAGTTTTTACTACTTGTAAACGCGCGAGTCAAAGAGCTTATTTTGTCTTAATGTTATCTGTCAAAATTATATTGTCATGGCAACTTGGTTATTTTTGATACAAAGTTTTGAAACACTGGATGTGGTCATTCTTAGAAATTACTTAGGAACTGTCAATACAAATATCAAATGGCTCCGATTGGTAAAATTAGAATTGAATAGTCTATCTAAATATAAAACTTACGAGTAGCCCAATCAATTGACAGAGCTTCTCAATCTATAACTGAATAATTCCTTTGCAAATCGTCACTAGAAACAGCTTTTTATAAATGATATCGATATGCGAAAGTTACTGTTTGAATATACAATCTATTAAAAAAAAAGACAAAGGGATAGAAGCATTTTTGACTGATAAAAATATTTCTATTTTATGCTTCACTGGTTATCAAAAAAAGAAATAGATCAGTAATCTTATAAAACTGCACTTTAGCATCTTGTTTTTGTATATTCTCTTAGTTGTGGGGAAGTAGTGACTTTTGTAGAACAGAGTTGTAAGTGTTGGATTGTGAAGAAGTTAAATAATTTATCAGTAGAATTACATTGTAAAATTTCAGCAATCATTCTTAGAGCTTTTTCACAATAATCATTAATATTTATCGTTCACCATCTTAATATGTTGACCTTTTTATTTGTATATTAAATAAAACCTGTATAATGTTTAATTTTTCAAATGCAATTACTATATGTGGAAAACTCAGCAAACATGTAATCAAAATACTAAAGAATCTTTATAGATTTCTGATCTCCTAACAATTTTTTTATTTAATTTCTTCAGTAAACTTTAATACTAGACAAAAGGGTATCGATAATATTACAACAAATGTTTACTATGATACAGAGTTTGCTGTAAATATTAATACGTTAAGAACTTTACTTTCTACCATGATGCAACCACTATGACATTGCACCATATTCATTGTATGAAACTATGCA
The DNA here is from genome assembly GCA_036346225.1 of Platerodrilus igneus. NCBI lineage: Eukaryota > Metazoa > Arthropoda > Insecta > Coleoptera > Lycidae > Platerodrilus > Platerodrilus igneus. The sequence goes on along the minus strand of JARFIW010001281.1, from coordinate 9,836,405 downwards.
ACGTTTATGCATCACGAGAAATAAAAATGAAATGTGAAAGGGCTAAGAAATTCAAAATGAACAACTTATTATTGAAGCATCCTGTGTAATTTCGATTTCAATGTAAGTGTTTATTAACTAGTACAATAAATTTAGAAAGCGGCCTTTTATTTCTGTACAATACATTTGAAATGAAACCGCAATTCATTAATTATTTTAAAAACCACCAATTTCAATATATTTCTCATAACATATTAAGAAAGCTTTTATTACATTGAAAATATTCCATTTAATAATACACCTACACATATAATTGCAAATAGTCACAATGTATACAAGACATAATAAAAACAGAATTATACAAAGTAACACAAAGGAAAAACCGAGTTGACGAAACTCGCAGAAATTAAATTGCAAGACATTATATTCATTTATATCACATGTACGCAGGGTTAACAAAAATAAACAGTGACAGCAGGCTTCCTGCACACTGAGGCGTTCTAAATTTCCGAAACCCAGAAATTTAAAAAAATTTCAAATAAGGTACAATAATTTCTGTTTCCACGGTGTATAGTGGTATTATTCTATTTATTTAAAAAATTTATCTCAGTGAAATAAATGCAGCTAAACACATTCAGTTAGTATTTTATTTCTCGTTAACGTATAAAAGAAACACATCTAACAAAATTCAAATAAATCGGTTTACGTTTGTTGAAGGTCGAATATAATTATATCGTGTCTTTTGTTTATGTCCAAATTATGCGCAAAGCTAAGAGTTCGGCAACAGGCTACTCCAGCCCGTCCTGGTCACTCGCTAATAGAACTTCGTGCAATTAAGATGTGGAAAGTTTTGAATGTCGACGATCTTCGCGTCGCACTTGATCCACATTAGCCTTCCAACACATGCCCCTATCTGATCGATTCAACAATGGTTCGTATTGTTAAATTTAGAGTTCTAAAGATTCATTCCTTTTTACTTTTTCAGAACAACAAAGAAAAAACAAAAATTTAGCAACAAATTTTTAAAATGATTTAACAACTAATTTCGAAATAAATATAAAAACAATTTAGGATCTGGTTTTGCTTTATGTAAAGTTGTGATAACTACGTAAATGAAATGAGTTTGTTAGTTTTTGTATTAAATTGAACATACATCATCTAAAATGTCGTGTTGGCTATTATTAGAAAATGGACTAGGAATAATCTCTGTTACCCTCGAAAACCTCATGCTGTTTGGTCAACTATCATTGGGGTAAACCAGTTTTTCAATAAGAAATTTACCGGCCCTCTTGCTATTTGTGTTCCAAAGCCATTCGTTGTTGGATGTTATGGTAATTATGAAAGTGACTTTTGCTATCAGCCGGTAAGTCAACCTTTTATTGAGTGACAAGCTATTTGTTTGTTTCCCTGTGATTGGAAAATTTTAAATTACTCATCTCCTATTGAATCGTGAATTGTTGAAGATATCGAGTTGCTACATATATGTTGATAAACATTTAAATGTTAATGTTTTTCTAGAAATTGAATTTTAACGCAAATATGTTATTTATAACTTATTCTCCGTAATACAATTAGTTATTTTGAACAATAATTATAAAGAGAAAATAGATCTTATTTAAAAACTTTACTGGTCAAATATTGAACTTAAAATTTGTAAATCAATATCAGATCTGGGATCGGTATAAACTGACCTATGTGTGTTCTTTACTAAGTTTACAAAAATTATTTAAATATCTCACTGAACAAATAATTGAACCAAAAAATTGTATTTCAATACGAATATAAAATTTGGTTATATCAAATTTTCATTTCTTGTAGCATTTTAGGATGTCATATTAAAAGTAAAACATCATGCTTACTCGGTGATTAATTTTAGAATTTATTTATGCTACAAACTGAGAAAGATTCACATTCGCACAAGTAGTGTGATGGTGTGAGTTCCAAATCCAACCGAAATCTACACTTAATACTTTTTAATACTTTTAGGTATATATTTTTTGTAAACTACTGTTTCATATTATTTATTTAACCTCATGTTTTATTACAGGTATGGAGTTTGTAAGAATTCAAAGTCAAACCTTCATGGTTTTGAAATGAAATTTGATAGTCAAAGTTTCTACACTTTTGTTTGACTATATTTGCTTGTAGTTGTTTATTTTATAAGTGTATAGGCGTCCAAGCTTATCCGTTAATTATTAACTGACCCCAGTCTCCCAAAAGTCTGATACCATCTACGAATAAAAATTACATCTTATGTTCGGCTTTTGTGGGTAGTTGGCATAATGTTGGGTAGCCCCTTTTTCACTAGCAACCAACAAAACCTTAAGAGAAAAACAAATGTTATAACACCTTAGGTATATATTAATAGCATACCCCTCTAAGACAGAAAAGTGGGTATAATGATATCGTGAGACAGTTACTTGAACAAAAGAATTCAATTTCTTCCAAATAATCAATACGAGCAGATATGGGGTTAGAAAATAAGTAAAAGTTTGGTTTTGTCGTAAATACCCTACTAATTATGAAATAATAAATGAGGGTCCATGTGATGGAACATGGATTTTCAACATAACCAACAAACAAATTGAGATTGAGATATTTTTTCCCAGCAGAATATTTTGGAACTCAAGGCCTCAAAAGAGGAAATTATCTCTTGGTTAAATGGAACTTAGAACCTGTAGTAACTGTGCAACTGGAACTGTATTTATGGTTATCATTTATAAAGTACTTTCCCCATGTATAACATTTTTTTAGGAATATAAGGTTCAAATATTGTTAATTTAACAAGTAATTGATATTTAACCATAAAGGTTAACTGTTATTGAATTTTACCATTTTTTGTTTTATGTATGTACTTTGTTATAAGAATAATTATAGGCTACTAACACAATTATTATTGTAAGTACATTTTAAACTTTGTTTTTATGCCTATTTGTTCACTGAAACATTTACATATTGCTTTTATAGAATAGATCTAATCACGGTGAGTGGAGATTAGTTTTATTTGTTATAACGGACAGGTAGCAGTGTGTAATAAAATTCATTCTGCTAAGAGAATATCAGTCCCCTGATTTACACATCAGCCAGCAGAATTCCCATTACCCCAGATGCCGTTGGCGCCCTGTAAACTTGAAAAATCGAAAACCTAATGGTGCAAGTGTGTATTAACATAGCTTGGAATCGCACATAAGTGAAATTTCAATCATTATGCAAATTTGTCTAACTTTTTGTCATTTAGTACTATAGGAACCTACTCCCGCACCACTACAGTTGGCCGGTGCATCTTATTTTGTTACAGAATTCCCACCCCTTTTAAGAACTTCCAAAATTACAAACGTAATGTTTCAAACACCGGAACAACCAGATTGTGTCTGTAAAATAGTTTGTTATAAATATTATAAACTGAACCAGGCAGTTACAAAAATTTTATGGTAAAAACTTGCTTTCTTTGATGTGACTGGTAGGTATTTCAACGGTGATAACAGAAATTTTTATGTTTTTAGATCAAATTTTACTCCACATTGTAGCTCAGATTTTAACCCACGTTCTTAGTTCTTTGAACCAATGTTTACTTAGCATTAACCAAGCCTCACATTGTCGTTACAACACATTTCGTCTGGCTGTTGTTTGTACACCGATTAAATTATGGTGAGATAAGTAGCTTCCAATTACCAATAATCCCTAAAAACCTATGTGAGTGAATATCAACAGTCAATAGGTAACACTAGATGTTTTACATTTATTTTTGTCACTATGTGGAAGATTTGATGTTTGGAGCACAACCTCATCTGTGAATACTGATACTAGAAACAGATTTGGAGAGAATCTCAAAAAAGATGTAAAACAAGGTTATTCAACACAAATTTCAAAACTAATCAAAATACCCACACCATTTACAATTACCTCAACCCTATAAACAATGTTTTTTCTTTTTCCCTATGATAATCCTTTTGTCAGGAGTGTAATTTAAAATAATTTTATCAAAATTTTGTAACATATCGGGATTTCTACTCATATTGTAAATGAGTCAATAAACTACTCTATTCCAATTTTTAAAACCATAGTTCTTTAGTAGATTATTTAATACATTTCCATGTTCATGAAATAAAACATTGAAATAATTTGTCAAGGAACATAAAAGGCAACTGCCAAAATTGTTAATTTTTTTTGATAATAAATCGATATTTTACATCATTCTTGTATTAATATAGTTTCGGTCTTGCAACGCGGGCACGTTACGCTAGATATAAAAATTAAATCGGCAAAGAAAAGTAATTTAAAATGGATTAAATTCATGTTGATATACTCTGTATATTTTAATTTCATACATAGTAGTGTTCAAAAGCATGACCTTGCAGTAAAATTGATAGTTACATACAAATCCTAATCTTAAAAACCACTAAAATAATTGTATTATATGTGTTAAATACAAATCGGAATTCAAGTTTGGGTTGTAAATTATTTTAAACCACAAAACATTTAGAACTGTAAACTTTCATAGCTATTTTTAAAAAGGCTTTATATTAATGAAATAACAGTGAATTCGTTAATATGCATCTCAAATATGAGCTTTTAAAAATTTAATTAAACGCAATGTTACATAGTTTCAATTATCATATTCAAACACAAACATTAAATAAGTAAAAGTCACGCATCTTAGATTGCAGATATGAATTAATCATTTCATACAATGCATTACAATGTATTCATTTATATTGCTGGACAATAGGAAACAAATGTAAACCTAAGTAAATCACACAACAACACATGTACAGGTTTGATTCAATAAACTAAAAGCAAGACAGTACTATGACAAAAACCCTCGACACCATCTCCGATGGAGAATGAATAATTAGTTACTTGCGAACCGATAATAAGCCAACAACAAAATGTAAGTTATACAAAAATGTAATATGGTGGTAAGGCATGTGGTCAGGTGTCGATAAAGCAGGAAGTCGAGTTTTGAAAAGTAAAAATGTAGTAATACGAGTTAATAATAGAAAGTGGAACAGAACACAGCTTCAAGAAAAAAATATAAATATGGATACATCGCAGTGGAAAAACGTGACATACAATAATGTGAACTTACTCCCATGCAGACGAGAGTATTTTCCATACATCTATGGGTGGAATTATTGTCACTGTGAGGGTTTAAAGGGGTTGAGATTTGGATAGTTTACCCCGCCATCAATTTGGAGTTTTTGGGTTATATTGGGTCAAGGTAACTGTTGTTTGAAAAATGAAAAAATAAAGAAATTATTTATAAATAAGAAAGTTGGTGTGGTCAGGACATGCTAAACTTCATAACAGGTAACGCAACCATGAGTAATTATACGATTTAATGGTTACATATTTTTTTACGGGTTTTTAATGTAGACATGGTTAATATTTTATGACAGAACATTAATTGAACAGTGATTATTTTTATTGATCAAGGATTTACCGCCGGAACGAGTGTTGATAAACTTTAAATATAATGTTATCAGTTTAAAATATTAAGAAGTATATAGGTATTGATTTTACATTATTTTGGGTTGGATAATGAAATGATGCAGCGAAAAGTCAGTATTTAACAATTTTTGTTTGTTTGTTATGAACATTTCCAATAATTGGAATTTATAAATATCATGTAATTAAATGTTAACATAATACCGAGTTAGAGGAGGTAGATGAATTTTGCTATTTAGGTAGTATAATTACAAAGGATGGACGTAGCAGAAGGGATATAGTAGCTAGAATAGCTCAAGCTAGAAAAATGTTTTTAAAAAAGAAAAACTTACTAATAGCTAATAGCATTAGTTTAGATAATAGAAAAAGTTTCTTAAAGTCGTACGTATGGAGCGTTCTACTGTACGGTAGTGAGACTTGGACAATTAAAGAAGCTTTTGAAACTTGGTGTTATAGGAGAATGTTAAAGATTAGTTGGACAGATAGAGTAACAAACGAGGAAGTTTATAGAAGGATAGGTGAGGATCCTGTATGTGGAAACAATTGAAGGTCAGGAGAGATAGAATGATAGGGCACCAGTTAAGACATGAGGGACTATTTAGTAAAGTCTTAGATTATAGACTACCAAATAAAAATAGAGTAGGAAGGCCTAGACAAAGCTATATTAGTCAAATTATTAGAGATTTAGGTTGTGAAGGGTATGTAGACCTTTTTAGACTAGCTCAGAATAGAAAAGAATTTAGAGCTGCGTCAAACCGACTTTAAGTAAGTTCGAAAACAAAACAAAAAAAAATAAAAATCAGTTAACTAAATGTCACCAGGACATAACTCACAATTAGTTAGCGGTCTGGCATGTTGGTAGCGTTTCGTTGCTTAAGCCTTACCATAACATATAATTTAATAAACGTCACCATGACATAACTCACAATTAGGTAGCGGTCTGGCATGTTGGTAGCGATTTGTTGCTTAAGCCTTACCATAACATATAATTTAATAAACGTCACCATGACATAACTCACAATTAGGTAGCGGTCTGGCATGTGGGTAGCGTTTCGTTGCTTAAGCCTTACCATAACATATAATTTAATAAACGTCACCAGGACACAACTCACAATTAGGTAGCGGTCTGGCATGTTGGTAGCGTTTCGTTGCTTAAGCCTTACCATAACATATAATTTAATAAACGTCACCATGACATAACTCACAATTAGGTAGCGGTCTGGCATGTTGGTAGCGATTTGTTGCTTAAGCCTTACCATAACATATAATTTAATAAACGTCACCATGACATAACTCACAATTAGGTAGCGGTCTGGCATGTGGGTAGCGTTTCGTTGCTTAAGCCTTACCATAACATATAATTTAATAAACGTCACCAGGACACAACTCACAATTAGGTAGCGGTCTGGCATGTTGGTAGCGTTTCGTTGCTTAAGCCTTACCATAACATATAATTTAATAAACGTCACCATGACATAACTCACAATTAGGTAGCGGTCTGGCATGTTGGCAGCGATTCGTTGCTTAAGTCTTACCATAACATATTATTTAACACTTTTCATTTTGAAGCGGATAACCAGGTTATATTTCATTTCCTTATAAATGGTGATCATGTAAACATGTTAGAGTTCTTTAACAACCATCAGGTTGCTAATATCTATGTAGAGTCAGCTGGATAGGAAAAGATAGAAGGATTTAGGAAGATCTAGACCAAACTATATTAGTCAAATTATTAGAAATTTAGGTTGTGAAGGGTATGTAGAGCTTTTTTAGATTAGCACAGATTAGAAAAGAAGTTAGAGCTGCGTCAAACCGACCTTAAGTAAGGTCGAAAACAAAATGATGATAAATGTTAACAGTAAGAAAGTGGAGGGTGAATAGTTTTGTTGCTAGTTTAGAGTTAAGGTCGTTTTAGGATTTTTTCTTTTAGCAATATCTGACCAGATTTGACGTTAAGAAGTTTTCCTAAGGGAAGTGTTTTGTTAACAGAGTTCAAGTTATGTTGATTTTCATTTGAATTTATTTAAAAACTAGGTACTTATACACATTTGTATAGGATATCCAGTTATCTCAGCAATGAAATCTTTTTTTAAAAATGGCATTTTATTTTGAGAAATTTCTTTAATTATCACAGAAGTAATACGAGTTTTTAAGGTATTTTCGAGAAAGGTTATAAATTTAGGATATCAAAACAAAGGATACAGGATACAGAATAACCGTCTTTCATGTAAGCATAATATCAAAAGGAATTGCTGTGACAGACGGTTTGGCGCTCCTCAATTATGACGAAGACCAAAACATTTCAGGGTAAGTGATAATGCAACGTAGCTCTTTTATTTATTAATTTTGTTTTATTATCTTTAATTTCAAATTTTCTGTGTTCTTGTATAATTTTTCCCTAGGAACCTACTCTCCAACACCACTATAGTTAGCTGATGCACCCTTATATTGTTATGGGATCTCCGTCCCTTAAGGGCAAATTAAAATTTATTCACTTAATGCTCATTTTACCGCTAATAACATATTAAATGTACTTACCAGAAATCAAATGCTTCTGTTTTTCACAATATCTACAACCTTAATTAAATATTTAAACACAGAAAAATAAAATATAATTATAGCTCAACATATACATTAACAAAATTAAAAATTGTAGCTGTATATAAAAACCAATTTTCAAAGCACATACAATAATTCATAAGAAATTACACATATACTACTAAACAACAAAAATAAAAACAAAACAGTCTTGTTAATCATTCCTTGAATAAAACAAATATGTCTTATTTAATAGTTTGCTAAAACATAACCAGAAAATGTTTAAATGACGTTATTGATATTCTAGAAATTAAAAAGCGAAACACTAATTAATTAACTAGCATTTATTTGATTCAGAAATGTTTCTCAAATTTAAGACTTATTAAATTAATTATAAAACAATGCATTACATACGTCTGCAGTTAAAAACAAATTCTGCGCCTTCTCTTTACAAATGTAATACTAAAATGCATGCAAAAGTGCTGTTAACCATTTCATTGTCTACAATCATTTGAGTGAAATGGTAACAAAATTATGATTATGTCTATCATTGTCAGACACTACAACTGTGTATATGTAACAAACCACAGTGTCGTTTATTCCTTTCCAAGCTCAGTTTTGATTGTATCACGTTCATTTCCTTACTGTTATAAGTGATACGCTAAATAACATAGTGTATGCAAACAAAATGTTAAATCTAAATATAATATTGTAGAAACTAATAGTTTATAAACTAGGCTCTAATAAAACAAATTTTACGAATGTTTGGAGCAGTGGTGGTAATCATTACATTGTGTTTCATAGCATTATCATTTATAAGTGTTTCCCGATTTATGAAATAGTATTACTATAACTGATAAACAGTGCATAATGAGGCCACCAATTCCAATTACTCGGAATTCTAATGGAAATTTGACAACAGTAGCATCATTAATTTGTACTTGCTTTTGTTTTTTATATGCCGAATATCTAAATTCAATAAAATGCCCAATTTGCAAGAAATGCAAGCTTAATTTTCAATCTTTAGGTTATTTAGACTTTACTTAAAACAACACGTTCGAATTTTTATAATACTTTTTGTAAATTATTTTGTGTTATATAATGGTCTGTAGTATGGAAATCTTTGTGCCATTAATTCATGGTTGTTTAAATTAACTGTATGGCATAGAAAAGGGTGCATTGGGTAGTGATGTACGATGAGATAGGGCTAAAAAGTGAGAAAATTAAGAGGCATTCAGAGTTTTGCTGAACGATCAGATTTCAAATGTTCAATAAAATTTAACCGTTATTTTGTTTTTGCCAATAATAATTCAATGTACCAAACTGTTAAAAGTACGACCTGAGATTTGTGTTGAATAATGTGTTTAGTAACAGAAAGTGTTTTATAGTCTCAAATAAAGGCGAGGATTACAGCGTAAGCATTACACTTTAATCTACAAAAATCGAAGCACTTCAGGTCATTAAAGAAAATATGTTTAAAATTAAGATGATTATCGTTTTGCTTCAGTGCAAAACCCTTTGCTCTCGCAACGCAAGCATTTAACAGAAAAATTTAATGTTGCCTGTACATATATTGTAATGTGTGTGTAGGAAGAGGCTTCACCACAATAAATCGATAAGATATGCTGCATTACAATTATTTTTGCTAGAGGGTCAACTTAAGATTAGTTGGTTTGTTCATTGTTCGAATGATTGAATACCAAATGTTGTAAAAATGTAAGATTACATGTATAATTATAATATTCCTACTAGAACATGTTGCTGTACTGTGACACCATTTTGTTCAAAAAAATATTTGCAAATTTTTATTTATTTTCTTAAGTTTTTTAATTAAAAACATCACTATATACGGACAAATATAGTCCGTTTTAGGAATCAATGTAGTGACATCACAGACAGTAATTTTTGTTGCCAAATGTACTTCAAAACTATGTACATGTAATATTTAGGGGAAAATAAATATTACGGATTGGTATCATTTTGCGCTGTTGTCGTTACCACTTTGTTAAATTCATGAAAGTCTCGAAAGGATGGACTTGTCTCTTGAGAATTCACATTTTAGACTGCTAACAATTTAGTCAAATGCAGAGGTATGTGTCTGTAGTTTCTTTTGTTGTTTATAATCGTTTTGTGAAAATTTGAATAACGCTATAGGAACAAACAATAGAATATGTTTAGAATATCCAACATTTATTACTATATTAGATTGCTAACAAATGCAGGAGCATACTCTTCAGCTAACTGCATTTATAGCAATGTCATATTCGCCAACAATATTTAAAACCAGTTGTCATCCGTAACAAATTATATAGATCTAGATTTTTAATTATTAATTGAAAATTCAGCAATACGGTCAGTACCAACTCCATACTGTCAAGAGACTCTCGTGCTAAATCTCATTCCATTTTGCATCCGTTGGTTGTCATTTGTGATTTGTTGTTGTTAGCAATTTGACAAATTTTTCCTGTTTATTTTGGATTAAAACTTTTCTCTTCAGAACAAATTTCGCTTTTGTATTATTATTTCAGGTTAATCGTGAACAATATGGCAACCTACCACTTGCTCGTCTATGATGTCACTATACTGATTCATAGAATGGACTATATCATTAATAATCTTCGTTATGAGGATGATTGCTCTATAATTACGGCTTTCTACAGTAATTGTGTTGCTACACACATACTGTCAGAAGTCGATAACATTATGATTTGATTAGTCCATTGCTTAGGCAAACGGAAAATTTTCACCAAAAACTTGCACCTACATTAGACTCAAAATAAGAAAAACCTATATGAACACTTTTAGATGTAAAGCACATTAGAATGCATAACAACAAGAACAACAAGTTAATATATCAAACTGACAGAGTATCTACAGATTTGCAGTTGAAAAAATATGTTTTTAAAATCTATAGGACTAACGTTATACGTACTGACAGGCAGAAGGAACAAACATTGCTGAGATCTTCAGAGAGAGGAAAACATCAAACTTGGAAGACAAACAGTCGCTTAAACCTTAATTTAAATTATGTTATTAATTTTCGTTAATATTTATTATTTGTTTTTGAAATTAAAGGAAAGCAGCATGTCGAATAATGCTGAGCCAGCTTGTTCTAGGACAAATTAAATTCCTTTCCAAAAAGAGAGCACCTATTTTCAGACTTGACCCATCAATTAACATATGTTAAAACACTTCGTAACTGTTGCGCTTTTCTTTTGGTTTCGCAAGCCTTATCTTAATATTTCCATGGGGATCTTTAATTCTAAATTGGCCGTATAATTCCCATTGTAATCTAGCTAGTATAAGTAGGGCATGGTGCATTATAAATGCAATTTTGAGGTCCCAGCACTGTTAGGGGAATAACATAATTTATTATATGTATTTTGCCACATAGACGTTTTCTTATGCTTCGAAGTAATGTGCGTCATTGCTTCAACCAATGAAAACGTGCAATATAGAAATGGGGTTTTTACAAGTTGATGTGTCATGAGCACCATGATCGACAGATTATCTTGGGCTATCTTATCAAACAGACAAATGTTAAACGCAATAAATTACCTTTAAATTCCTTACCCCTTATTTTAACCTTCTTTTGGTTCAGTCATGTTGTAGTTATCGACAACTTCGCTGCAATCTGCTAAATAAATAGACCATCGACCCAGATAGGACACGAACATACGTGTCAGAGAATAATATACGGTATACAAGGATCTAGTAGTTTGGTTCTAATTTAACTAAAGGTAGGCCGTTTCATTGTGTTATTTACTATTATTCATTCTGATTGTAAAATTTTTTTACAACATAACTACATCCCTCTGTACAACCACACTATGAACTGAAGTACATTTACCTGTAACTGTCACTTAGCTATAATAATTTGTCAACTTGTTGGGCACCAAATTATTACTTTGACAGGTACGTACTTAGTTCATAGCGTGGATGTACAAGAGGCGTACTAACGATGCACAAATTTCTAATATAAGAATGAATAATAATAAATAACAATGGCTTACTTTTAATCATTTACGTAGTTTAGTTAAAAGAAAGCCAAATTATTAAATCCTTGTATTAACATGTATTGTCCTCTAACATGTATGTTCGGGTTCTATTTGGTATAACAGCATTGTTTCTTCACAATGTGGCGGAATTCGTTGTAATAATCTACAACATTAAACAGGGAAGGCATTTAAGATATGGGAAGAAATTTCGGTCTAGAAAATTCGCACTATATTAAACGCACTGCCGAGTCACTTCATCTTGTCAGTATAGTCCAAAATAATCTTAGCAAAATAATCATAGCGTTCATTCTCATCAATTTGTATAAACACTTCCCTTATATTGCACCTTCTTCTCATTGGTTGAAGCAATAACGTATGCACTTTGAAGCATGACAAAATGTCTAATTTAACATTTCATTCACATGAAATGTATAATAAACATAATAAACTGTTCCTAATAGTTTCTGACAATTCTAGGAGCTCAAAACCACATTTTCAATGCGTCATAATCTACTTATTAGCTAAACTGCGGTCAAAAATATACTTCCAATTTAGGATTGGAAATCACTGTTTAATTATTGAAATAAGGTTTGTGAAGCCAAAAAAAAAAGGGTAACAGCATTTAGATAGACCGTTTGCTTATATAAGTTATTCATTCCATTTCGAACTTTTAACATCTGTGGAACGCATTTAAATATAATTTACAAATGTCATCAACAATATGGGCATGGAACTTCGTACAGTTTATGCAAAAATTATTTCAAACTTCTTGATGTAAAAACAAGGCTATTAATATGACAAAAAAATATAGATGTGTAAAAAATAAGAACACTTCCTTCTTAGAAAACTTAATACAATTTTAGTAGTATCAATATTGTTGAAATATCATGAAACTACCAAAGTTTTCCATTCACTCTCAACAAACCTTTTATTATTACTTTTTACTGTTTATGATTGATACAACTATTTTTTTGACAATTAAGTATGCTTGGAAAGCTTTACAATCACAACTACTGTCAAATTCTATATAGACTGAGATGTGTAAAACTCACTTAACAATTTCTAAGAACTTTAAGGGTCGGTTGTACAATTGCAGAGTTCAGCATCGGCTTTATTAAACTTAGGTTCAACTTAGCTCAAGCTTAAAATAGCAGCTGTTGTACAAAGGTGGTCCAGTAGATACTTAGTGAGTATTTTGAAAGATTACTTTCCCATTAAATCGTGATTTCAAAGATTTTTACCTATAATTATTGTGAAGTGTAGGTACTTGGTTTTATTATATTCAAAAATAGATTATTTTGTTATGTTTTCTAGGCTAGTGAGTGGGGAGAGAGAGAGCCTAGCATTAGGGCGATTACACTTGATACAGAATTCGCGTTTTGTTGTGGAAAGAAGATAGATGGTGGTCGATGTCTGGCCATAAGTTAAACTAGTTAATGTATCTTTAATATTAAATTGTAAAATTGTTACTTGTATATGTCAACATTAAGTAGAGCTCGATATACCGTCTACTATCCGATATTTTATTTTTAGTTATATGCAAGAAGCATAAATGGAATAGTAAGAAAATCCTAACCATTATTTCCATCACAAGGTTATTAATATTTTTAACCTAACGATATAGGTTACCAGTAAAAAAGATCTGCAAACTTCAGTTTGCAAGAAAACTAATAGTTTCTTTTGAAAAAAAAATTTAAACATCGTTACCTTCATTTTCTTATATTTTTTTAACGTTTCCATCTATTTATATATTTCAGTACAATTCTTCAATAAATAGATATTACATTACCACTATTCCAAATTGGTTGAGTTCATTTTCTACTTCAAAATAATTCAGTATTCTTTTGGATAAATACCTTTCACAGTAACAATTTCTTTATCTCGTAATAGTATTCTTGAAATACAGTTGTAGTTATCATAACACAAATAAAACGTCAAAATATTTGAGGTTGTACTGTCATTAAATCCTGCATAAGTCTCCAAAATCGAGGATTTATATTTAATCTAAGTTGGGCTGAACTGTAATTGCTCAACAGCTGTTTTGTAGAGCCTCGGTTCAACTATGGTTTACTTTTAAATAGCTGCTGAACTGTGAATGTGCAACCGGCCCTAACAGACACTATATGTTGCTTGTACAAACTACTGTGAGGACTAATGCTAAAATTTTGGGATGCGGCAAGAGTAGTCTTAAAAAATTCATAAATATTGACATTTGTTTTGTCAAATACAAGTGAGAATGGAAAAATTTTGAATAGCTGATTATATCATAATTTTAAGGTTAATAATATTTGAAGAAAGTTGAATTTAAATCGTGAGCATTTTCTATTTTCTATTTGCGACTGAAAAAAATAAAATGCGGTGTATTAATAATCTAAAACGCTGCTTTTGATAATGAGACACTGTGAACTGTATTTATTTATTGGTGGTATTAAGAATGTAAATCGATTCGTAGCATCCTTGGTAATAAATGAAATTCTAATAAATAATTGTAGACATTATTGCTGCAAAAAGCATATTACTTCATTAGTTACCGTGAAGGTAAATGTTTAAAAATACAGGACCATCATTCTGATATTTCTAAAATCATAGATGTGACTGTAATTATCTTAAAATTCATTTTAACCATAAACTGTTAAAAATGTCAGGACCATATTAAAAAAAAAAGAGTTGTGGATGGCCCAATGAAAATGAAACGTCTTAGAATGAAACTCAGTGCCTGGCGATGGTACATAGAAAATGCTATAAGAAAGCAGTATTTGTTTTATTACAGAATAAATTAAAATTTTTAAAATCATAAAATTTACTTTTTTCAAAAGAATCACAACGAATTTTTTTTAGATCTGTAAAGACTATGATTATCACTATAATTCTTACTGTTAACAAGAACCAACCCATGCTGCGCATCCTTATCATGGATACCTTGTATTCGTGTGAAGTTGAAATGAAACAGCAATCAAATGTTTGGTTATTACACAATGAAGCAGTCAACAAAAGTTCCTCATTGCAATATTTCTTACCTTCTTGGTCTGCTCCAATTCCTTTTCTAGCTTTTCTGTTCCTCTCCTAACTCCCTCCTTAATTCCTGCTCCTGCGATTTTCCTTTCTACCGTCTTTTATTTCCTGTTGCATGCCAGCTATTATCAACATTATTCTGCTCATAATGGAATCCATACTTGGCAGCTTTTCTGGCTCGGATTTATTCGCCTCTTCGCTCTCTAAATTCAGGTAACTGTCATTCATTCCTTTCTGCACACACACACACACACACCGTTTTCTTAACTATTTCTTCTTATCCTCCTTTGCACCTCTGTAGCCATGATGTGCAATACAAACTATTTCCTCTTAAATGCAACTTTCTTGACTTCCTAGAACCTAAGTACTTTAACATCCCTTAAAAACCCAAAAATCGTCCGACAGAACAAATTTACCAAAGTTAAAATAACGGATTTTGTGTTTTATTTAACCATCGATCTGGAGACATCCTACACCTTTTTCAGCAAAGATCTTTTTCACACTTACCGTCACTTTTAAAAAATTTTTAGAACTCCCAAAAAAGCTGAATTTCTACAAAAAACCTAATATTATTTGAAAATGTGCAAACAATATTTTATCCCTCAAATTGCCAATAAATCAACAGCAACTGCTTTGAGAGAAAAATGTTCTATATAGCCAATTTTTTAAGCGGCTAATCAAGCACAACGTTGGGAACCATATGTTTATACCATTTCTGACCTACAAAACAGCTAAGACTAGATACCTATCAACACACCAGGCTAATTCTTCTATGTGATGACAGAAACCTAAAAATTCACAACCTACTAAAAAAAATACAAGACTGCAAAACAACTTTCGTGAAAGTAACTTTCAAGAATCATGTTTACATATTCTACCACAACGTTTTCGTTATGAAAAGATTTTACATCCATTCAATTACCGGAAGTGTTCTCTGAAATACAAAATAAATTGGAAAGACCACTTCAGTCTATAAGCTCTCGCACGGTACAGCAAAATGAATTATTTAACTAATCAAACGGTGGAATTATTGTCTCATCCTGTGTACAGTCTTGACTTAAACCCTTTATATTTCCAAGCATTAAAAATTGGCTTTTCATGGTCAACAATTTTTAACAGAAAATGTTATAGAAACGTTTAAAAAATGAAAAAAAAATTTTGATGATTGATTTATTTGCATGAAAAAATATATACGATTATAAAAGCGTATATTTTAAAGAGCGTGTCTTTTTAATTCTAAGCAATTCGTCTTCTACACTGAATTTTTAGCAGTAGCCCTCATAAATGCAATAATATTCAACACATTCACGGAGTATTTGCTTCAAATAAGTTAAACCTAACTATTATATAGCAGAAACATTGATTGCACATTTCATGAATATATTACAATTCGAAACACACAAACTTCCCTATCATTTTAATAATCCACTCGTATTTTATACATTGGACTTATAACATGTTATTTAAACTTATATATCTGTGTACTGGCGCACAGATAAATTTGGTAAAATTAGAAAATCTTAATAGACTAAAAGCAATACGTATGTAGAGTAAGAGTATTTTAAAATAAATATCTTTAACAACGTATATGCTCAATTTGTAACACATGCAATAGGAAAATATTAAATCACATTTGGAAATATACTAGGTACAATATGATGTTGCACATCACAATCCATATTAAAATCCACCAAAACTTGTACTTTTTTCATAAAATAACATGTAAGCATTACTCTGGAGAACTTCTTCAATGGTGGCCTCTCGTATTTCTATGTCTGACGTATAGTACCATCTGCAAACAAAAAAGTTGTGCATCCTTGAGATAACTCACAATTCTTAAAACTAGCTCTAAACATAAAGGTAGTACATTTTCAAAAACTCCTACTCTGTTATGCAATATTATGGTCTATCCACATATTATATTAGTATTGATGTTTACTTATTAAATAAATACGTGTAGAGTTTGATATTAAGCAATATACAACGCTCTAATATCACGAGCCACATTTCCTGCAATCTCTAAAAACCTGCTTCGACGTATGTTTCTTATCGTCGGATGCACTGGACGAGACGTAACAAAGTCGATCATGTTCAAGTATCAGACGAGTTAAGATAGTCTTCGCAATCTTAAAGCATGACTTGCAAAATGCTTTAAAAATTGTGTAGTAGATAGAACGAATATCCTACAGAAAATTTATTCCGTTCTAACCAATCATTCGTAAAAAATAAATACAAGATTTCATTTAATATCTTTTTCTACAGCACATTTAAGCATTCACATCTGTAAAAATAATGTTATCATGGTTTTACATTATTTATGTTTTTCATAATTTAAGGGGTAAGAACTTTAGAAGTAATGTTATCATGATTTTATTGTGCTCAAGTTTTATATAATACACGAATTAGCTACATAATGAGTTTATTTAGTTAAGCATCGTGCAGTTGTTATTTTGTGAGGAGTAATCATCTATTTCTATGATGAAAATTATGGAGAAGATATAAGATCTTATGGTTTATTCTTATGGAACTCATCCCGAAGCTTAGATATTTGCAAAACACATCGATTTTACGTCTCTAGTTTGTAAGAAAAAGAGGTCTTCAATAGATGGGTAAGTCAAATCTGTTACTTGGTTGTTTGCCGAAATGAAAACATCTGCATAACATTTGATTATCACTAGAAATTTCCTTTGGTAGGACATTTGTTTCCAATGACCTTACAAACATATTCTAAAAACATATTTATTTAAAATGCTCTAGAAGCAGTACTATCATAAAAACTGTATTATATGTAGTGAGCTTGTAGTATTTGTTTCTAGAGAGCCACCATATGATAACTGACAACTTTTATTTTCTTATATTCTAAATTTGATTCTTAAACATTTTGCTATAGTTGTTAAAAGCAACTTTGTATTAGTTACACTTTTACATTAGAAAGTATCACGGTAACTAAAAAAAGTAAGAATTTTGTTCTAAAAAAGTCGGGTAGATTTTTAAGTAAGGCTGACTTTCATATTTAAATCACTGTTAATTGCGTTAAGAACTTAAGACGTAAGCTTTGGTCATTTATTTAAAAGCGACTGTCACATATTTTGTAATTTATCATGCAATATAAATATAATTCTTTTTGCTAAACTAACTTTAAACACCTCGGGATTATTGAATTTAATCTTCGAATTTTTTTTTAAACAGCGAAACTAGATAGAATTAGTTCAGTAATAATGAGCAAAAATTTTCTAAGAATTTTGAACAAGAAGATTTCCTTATATATATATATATATATATATATATATATATATATATGTTTATTATAATTTTTTTGTTTAGTTCAATAATGAAATTTATTACACAATTTATTAAACAATTATGTAAGTACATATTTTTTATTGATGTGATCTTGATGTGATCTTGATGCACATGAGTGCTTATGGTAAAATATTGCAACCTTCAAAGGTTCACCTAAATATTATTATGTATTTTATTATTATTTTGAGATGCAAACTGCAGTCTCCATTTGTTTTATAATAACTTGTTTTATTTCCGGCATACCCTCTTCATAGTCAAACTTTTATTATTAGGGATTTTACCTTAGCATTCCTACACCATTCCTAAGGTCATTAGAACTAGTATTAAAACAGGTGTAGTGGCATCTACTTTAATTCGTTTACAACTTAGTTTTATAGTGAACCTCGCTGCTCATCGCTCTAACGCTGCAGTAAAGTCCAGAGTTACTAAATAAAATTTTATCGTATTCGGCACTGGCAAAAGACTTACAAGGTTCAAACAGACTGTGGCAAAGCAGCATACATACATACATAAACATGTATGCAGATGTTGGTGATCAATCACTTTCATGACCATAACGATTAAAATGAAGACTATAGAACATAATTATTACAGTTACTTGTGAAAAATGAAAATTCAAAATCCCGTTTGGAAGTCATAGACTACCTTATAGTGATATACAGCTCATTCCGAGAATAAATAATTTGTAAACATTTTTCGCTAATAGTTAATAATTCACTGTTTTTTGGGTGTTCAATAAAAGTCCCATAAACAAAATTATTCTTACAATCGCTCCTACTAGGAAGAGCAACAAATGGAACAAGATAAAAGTAAATAAGAAAAACATGATAGAATAAAAAATCAAATATATAACGAAATGACATTGATAAGCATTGAAAACAGAAAAAATAAACACTGAAATTAAATACAGAGGTATGTTCAGAAATAAAGAAAAAATGTAGAATACTTATAAAAGTGTAAACTAAAATTTAAAAAATTGAGAAAGGTTAAAAGAGAGGGATGGGATCTAGGTAAGCTTAATGATAGTAGGGTAAAAGAGGAATATAAACAAGTATTAGATAATAAGAGCAAAGAGATAGCTGTAGGAGGGAGCGTAGAAAATAGATGGAAAGAAATAAAACTGACTGTACATGATACAGCAACACAGACTATAGGTAAGAAAAAAATAGAAGCGAGAAAACCCTGGGTAACAAAGGAGATATTAGATTTAATAGAGAATAGAAGAAAGCTTAAACCTTTCAGAGAAGTGGATAGTGAAAATAAGCAAAATATAATACAGTTAGAAATAAGATAGTACATGAGTGTAGAAAAGCTAGAAATAAATGGATGGAAGAGAATTGTAAGGAATACAAGATGATTTGAGAGTAGGTAAGACAGACAGGGCTTACAGAGCAGTTAAAAGTTTTTGGGAAGATAGGAAAAATATAATGGTATTAGAGACGAGAATAATGAGCTTCTAATAAATAAAGTTGAGGTAGCTGATAGATGGAAAAGATATTTAGAAGATTTATATAAGGGAGACGATATGGATGAGTTAGAGAACGACCAAGAAGAGGATGTAGAAATAGGGTTCTCAATATTAAGAGAGGAATTTGATAGAGCTGTTCGGAATCTTAAATTAAATAAAGCGCCAGGGATAGACGATATTCCGCAGAATTAATAAAATATGCAAGTCAGAAAACTTTAGACAGATTATATGAACTAATAAATGTAATATATGACACAGGTGAGGTTCCAATAGATTTCGAAAAAATATTATTATCCCAATCCCAAAAAGTCAGGAGCTGATAGGTGTGAGAATTTTAGAACAGTTAGTTTAACTTCTCATGCTTCCAAAATACTAGCAATAATAATTAAAAATAGAGTAGAAGCTTTGACTGAGAATTATTTAGGCGAAGACCAATATGGTTTTCGTAAAGACAGAGGACTAGAGAACCGATACTAATGATTAGGGTAATTATCGAAAAAGGTTACAAAAAATAAAAGACTCATTTCGCGTTTGTAGATTTAGAAAAGCATTTGATAGGGTTAATTGGATTGTTATGTTCAGGGTTTTGCAAAAATAGGAATCTCTCATAGGGATAGAAAAATTATTTACAGTCTATATAAAACCAAAGCGTAGTAATTAGATTTGATGAAATAGAAAAGGAAGCTAAGATTAGAAATGGTGTTAGACAGGGTTGTATACTGTCTCCCTTGATTTTTAATGTTTATATTGAGGAAGCTTTAAACTTAGCCAGAGAGAGAAAAGAGATAGGTATTAGTGTACAGGGACAGAAAATAGACATGTTACGTTTTGCAGATGATATAGCCATTATAGCAGAGTCTAGAAAAGAGTTAGGAGAGTTTTTAAATATTTTAGATGACATACTACAGAGTAACTATAGTATGAGAATTAACTCAGTAAAGACAAAGATAATGGCAAGTGAGTTACAGCCTAGTTCTAAACCAAAATTAAAAATAGGTGATACCGAGTTAGAGGAGGTAGATGAATTTTGCTTACAAAGGATGGACGTAGCAGAAGGGATATAGTAGCTGGAATAGCTCAAGGTAGAAAAATGTTTTTAAAAAAGAAAGACTTACTAATAGCTAATAGTATTAGTTTAGATAATAGAAAAAGTTTCTTAAAGTCGTACGTATGGAGCGTTCTACTATACGGTAGTGAGGCTTGGACAATTAAAGAAGTAGATAAGAAAAAGATAGAAGCTTTTGAAACTTGGTGTTATAGGAGAATGTTAAAGATTAGTTGGACAGATAGAGTAACAAACGAGGAAGTTTATAGAAGGATAGGTGAGGATCCTGTATGTGGAAACAATTGAAGGTCAGGAGAGATAGAATGATAGGGCACCAGTTAAGACATGAGGGACTATTTAGTAAAGTCTTAGATTATAGACTACCAAATAAAAATAGAGTAGGAAGGCCTAGACAAAGCTATATTAGTCAAATTATTAGAGATTTAGGTTGTGAAGGGTATGTAGACCTTTTTAGACTAGCTCAGAATAGAAAAGAATTTAGAGCTGCATCAAACCGACTTTAAGTAAGTTCGAAAACAAAACAAAAAAAAAATCAGTTAACTAAATGTCACCAGGACATAACTCACAATTAGTTAGCGGTCTGGCATGTTGGTAGCGATTCGTTGCTTAAGCCTTACCATAACATATAATTTAATAAACGTCACCATGACATAACTCACAATTAAGTAGCGGTCTGGCATGTGGGTAGCGTTTCGTTGCTTAAGCCTTACCATAACATATATTTTAACACTTTTCCTTTTTGAAGGTTATATTTCATTTCCTTATAAATGGTAAACATGCAAACATGTTAGAGTTCTTTAACAACCATCATGTTGCTAATATCTATGTAAAGTCAGATGGATAGGAAAAAGATAAAAGGATATAGGAAGACCTAGACCAAACTATATTAGTCAAATTATTAGAAATTTAGGTTGTGAAGGGTATGTAGAACTTTTTAGATTAGCACAGATTAGAAAAGAAGTTAGAGCTGCGTCAAACCGACCTTAAGTAAGGTCGAAAACAATATGATGATGATGACTTATAAAAGTTTGACAAAGATCCAGAAAAAACAGACAAAAAGGTAAGATTAAAATAATCGTATGGTTCCACATAAACCAAATATAAAGCACAAGTATATATGAATAAAAATAAAAGTACAATAAATAAAGGATGACTTCATTTGCTCTGCTGGCTCTAATAGAATAAATTAACGCAGAATACTGTATAATACTGGTATTGGGAAACACAACGCCGTTGCGGAAAAACGAACAAGTGGTCAGCTTAGTTCATTATTTATCTTACGGAATTGAATCTTGAGTGATGTAGAGTGCAGTAGTACAAGGTTTATTTCAAAGTAAACGAGACATTTTCAAAATAAGAACAAAGACAAATTTTTTGGCAAAACTCATTTGTTGCATTCCCATTAGTCTCGATGGGACTATATAGTTATTTGCATAGTCAAGATGCATGTTGTAGTAATAATGTAATTATTTGTTTAATCACTTTACCTTTCCAGTTTTCTAGTTTCTAGGTTGCAAAATGATTATTTTAGCTGTCAAATTGTTAGCTAAGTTTTTAGTCGATTAAAACCTTATAAAAGGTAGAATTATTAAATACACGATTTTATTATTACATTCTAATCAACTAAAAACTTAGCTAACAATTTGACAGCTAAAATAAACATTTTGCAACCTAGTAACTAGGATACTGGAAAGGTAAAGTGATTAAGCAAATAATTACATTATTAGTACAATCACCTCAGCTGATTTAAAGAACATAGTCTTCCAAGCGTTAAGGTTTAGTCTTTTCACATGTAGAACGTCTAGGCGAGGGAACCTCCTCCATTTCAAGAACTGACACATGCGTCAGCTCATGATCCATAATGCCACGGTCGCAGTTTTCAGCAACACCGCCTCCACTATTAATCAGTGTCAAGTTCAGGTCGTCGTTTTTGACAGATTGTCCGGAATATTTAGCCAAATATAGAAAAATTAGTTTTGGAAGTAGCAAAATTCAATATATTTAGTACTACTGATCTACGGAATGCTTATCATCAAATACTGCTACGGAAGACAAAAGGAAGTATATTGCTTTTGAAGCTAACGGAAAACTTTATCAATTTTGCAGAATTCCGTTTGGGGTAACTAATGGAGTAGTTTGCTTCCTTTTAGAGAGTTTTAGACGACATAATCTCTAAAGAAAAACTTTCAGGAGTGTATGCCTATCTCGATGACATAACAGTCTGTGGTAAGAACCAAAGCAAACACGACGAAAACCTCAAAAATCTTCTTGCAGTTTTCTCAAAATACAACTTTACGTTGAACGAAAGCAAAATCATCTTTTCTGTAAACTCCATTACGTTACTCGGCTATTACATTAAAGATAACGTTCTTAGGCCTGATGCTTCAAGACTAGAAGCTCTTTTAAATTTTCCAGTGCCTGAAAACAGTGGTTCTTTAAAAAGGTGCTTAGGAATGCTTGCCCATTACGCTAGATGGGTACCAAGTTTTTCAACAAAAATTCGACAACTTGTGTTAACTAATAGCTTCCCTTTGTCACAATCTGCTGTTTCTAACTTTGAAAGCTTAAAACAGGAAATTGCAAAATCTGCCGTTACAAGCATTTGTAATGGTGTACCGTTCATAGTTGAAACAGATGCCTCAGAGCACTGTATCGCCGTGACTCTGAGCCAAGAAGGAAGGCCAGTGGCGTTTTTCTCTCGTACACTATCTAAAAGTGAGCAACGACACTCGTCGGTCAAAAAAGAGCCTTATGCTATTGTAGAGGCATTGAAGAAATGGCGAAATTTTCTTGTTGGAAAACACTTCCAATTATACACTGATCAGTGATCTGTTTCGTTCATGTTTGACCAGAAACATAGCAGCAAAATAAAAAAGGAGAAAATTGCAAGGTGGAAGCTAGAGTTAGCCTGTTATAAATTGGACATTACGTATCGAAAAGGCAAAGATAATGTGGTGCCTGATGTTTTTAGCAGAGTATGTAGTTTGTTTAACGGTCCTAAATATCTTTATGAACTACATCGAACGTTATGTCATTTTGGTATTACGAGGATGATGCACTGGATTCGTTCTAGAAATATGCCCTACTCTATAGAAGAGATTAGACACGTAATATCCTCTTGTCTAGTACGCGCTGAACTGAAACCTCGATTTGTAAGAGGAGATTATAGACAATTAAAGCAACTGCTCCTTTTCAAAGATTGAATGTAGATTTCAAGGGGCCTGTTCCTAGCACCAACCGTAACATATACATGCTATGTTAACGAGTACTCTCGTTTCCCTTTTGCATTTCCTTGTGACGCTACTGTGATTAGGCGCTTTAATAACTTGTTCTCAATATTCGGTTTTCCATTGTATATACACTCGGATCAAGGATCTTCGTTCATGTCGAATGCGCTAAAATCGTATTTAACGTTGCGTGGTATCGCGATGAGTCGTTCTTCACCGTATAACCCTCCTCGTAATGAAGAGGTTGAAAAGTACAATGATGTAATTTGGAAACCTATTTTGCTTGCCCTCAAGTCAAGGGGGTTACAAACCTACCAGTGGCAGATGGTCTTAGAAGATGCCTTACACTCTGTCACGTCACTGCTTTGCACCTCGATAAATTGCAGTCCTCATAAGAAAATGTTCCAACACAGTAGGAAATCTGCTAATGGTAAACCGTTGCCGTCTTGGTTACTATCCCCTGGAACTGTTTTAAGTTGTTTGTACAAATACCTTCAAGAATGTCAGTATAAGCCTTTTGAATGGCCTCCAATGTCTACAAAACGCTTTCCTTTCATCGACAAATATATTTTTCTGATTAGCTAGAAATCAGACAGTGCTAAATCAAGCAAACACGGTAAGTAGTTGATGATTAATCACAATAATTAGTCAAAAAATCAGTCACAAGCGTCGATCAGTGAGATAATGTATTATCATGTAACAAGTTTCAACTTCCTATTTCTCAATATCTTGGCCAAATACGATGAATAAGCCACGCCAAACCCTTCAAAATACCCAGATAAAGCACAGCATTAACCATCTGGTCAAGCAGAACTAATTCCCTATAAATATTCCTGTCAAACCGTAGAAACAAATCAACATGGTCTTCACTTTCTACTTTTCCAAATGGCTTTTTTTCGAAGTATGTAACACGTCTGCATTATGCTAAATAGAAACCACATGCAAAAGGAGAAAAATGAATGTTTAATAGACAAATTAATATTGATGCCCCCTGTATAATTATTTTAAAACCATAAAAGGGTAAACCTAATATGTGTAACAGTAAATTTTCATTGCGTAACATATCATTATAAGATATCTTTAGAATTATGAAGTAAATAACAGTGAAACGACTAATAGGCATGTTCCAAATTATAATTATTCCAAATATAGGAGCTTTTTAAAAATTTTAGTTAAACTAATTAGAATCACTGTTACAATGTATTCATTTATATTGTTGAAGATAGAAGAAAATGCTAATAACAGAACATTAACCTAAATAAATGATAAGGCATCACACAGCTTGTATGTGTTAAAATAGAAAACCCAATGGGAAGACTGTACCATGACATAACCCACACTAAATGTAAGAAACAGTGGGTATTAAATACAGTAGCTTCATCCAACAGAAAAATAAATCAATTAATTATCCACGAGCAGTTAATTAGAAAATGTCAAAATGTAAGAATACGAAAGAGTAGTAAACAGGTGGATGGAAGAGGGGGATGAAAGTTTAAGTTCACAGATGGTATTGCAAAACATAGAAATGTAGAAATATAAGCAAGTGGCAAAGCTTGAGAGGGGTGGGGGTGGAAAACATGAAAACTGAATGAAACCAGCTTCAAGAGGTAATACAGATTTCTCCAAAAGGAAAAATTTAATTGTACACAAGCATTTGTAAGACTTCACTTGCAAATTTGGCACGGAGGTTAAGCATGCATGGGATTTTGCAGACTCATGTATGTGCCGCAATGATATACTGTAACAGAATTATTTGTAATAAAACAACAGTACAAATTATTTAAACTGCTTGACGAAGGGAAAATTATTAACAATTATGGTTATAAATTCTCCAATTATTCAATGAATAACAAGTGAGAATTATAGAATGTCCATCGTGGTTACATTAAAGTTTTTGTTTTACAAGTTATACCTACGTAATTTTACGATATCGCTAATCATGCTTCCGATGGGAACAGAATAAAATTTGTATTTAATTGCTGCAATATATTTTAAGTCAACATGTCCAGTGAATAAATAACAAGAAGGAAGCCCAGTGGTAAAACTTAGAATTATACATCAAATATCAGATAGAAATATAAAGTCATAAATAGAATGCAGACATTCATAAAGTCCGGATTATATTGGGATGTTATGACAAGTGTCAGAATTCAGAGCGTCAAAATCATTTTATATCTCAGTGACTCACAGGTCATATAGTTTTGCATGTACTGGATAGCTCTTTATTTTTAAAATTTATAATGGTAGGCTGTTATTGGCAATCTGGATCAATTCATAATATTTTTATTAGTGGGCTATATGTGGATATGCAGTGATTAGACAGAGGAATATTTGTTCCTATATCAAAGTTTTGAGTTGAAGCTGTTATTATCGATACATTTTTCGTGTTACTAGAACTATCTCTAAATTAAGTTTACCTAAAAATATGCTGATCTTGTAAGCACTAGGAAATTGTAATCAATTATGCTACTGTTTATAGGTTATCCTGACATGAATGAATGACCAAACAAACATCAACCTACCTGGTAAAAAACATGAATATGAAGACTAATTTTTTATTATAAAACTACCTATATCGAGGTTAAATCAGAACGTTAACTGTCCTGAATTTTGGTTTACAGCAGGAAGGAGATATAAGATGATTTTGGCACTAAATGATTAGTTGAAAATCGCTCTGAATTTTGATACTTCTCACAACATCCCGATATAAAACGGAATGAATGAATGTCAGCATTTTATTTATAACTTTATATTTGTGTCTGATATTTGATGTATAACTCGAAGTTCTATCTCTAGGCTTCCTTCCTGTCATTTATTCACTTGACATGGTAACCTAAAATATATTACACAAATTAAATACAAATTTTAATCTGCTTTAGCGAGATCGCAAAATTAAGAATATATAAGGATTATAAACAAAAAAATTTTAATGTGACCACGATGGACATTTCCTCATTTTCACTTGCTACTCACTGAATAATTGGAGAATGAATAACCCGAATTGTTAATAATAATCTGTCCCTTGGTTAAGGAATTTAAATAATTTGTGCTATTGTTTTCTTGCAAATAATTCTGTTACAGTGTATCATATAGTAATTAAAATCTTTTTCATCTAAAGATGATACCAGATCTGATATCGAAACTGGTCGTATGCATGTAATTTCTTGTTTTAAATATATAGAATGGTTTTGTGTTTATAAAAATTTTTTTGTGTAGTAATTATTTTGTAGAACAATGACAGCGACGGAACGAGTGTTGGTTAAATTTAAACATCATGTTATCATTTTATAATATTCAAAATATGTACGTATTGATTTTGCATTAATTTGCAATGAACAATAAAAAGATAAAACGAAAAAGCAGGTATTATTTAACTGTTTTCTATTTTGTTATTAACGACATTTCCAGAAATTAAAGTTTACAACGTCATGTACTTTAATATGAGAAACCAGAAAATTTGGAATGATAGTATTATTGATTGATTAAATGTAATGTGGTTTTTAGGATTTATTTTAGTAGTACCTGGCCAGATTGAAGTTAAAGAATTAGGTTTCTTTTTAAGGATATTTGTATTGACATTGTTGTTTCATGTTAATAGAGATTAAGTTTAGGATAAATTTTACTTGAATTTATTTAACAACTAGGTAAACAGATTAATTTGTGAAAGGATATCCAGTTACCACAATAATAAAACCATATTTGGAAAGCAATTTAGTTTTCAATTTTATTTAATTTGACCAAAAATTTAATACATGTTTTAAGATATTTTAGAAAAATATAACGTATAATGTGAATTTATTATACCAAGAGCAAAGGAGACCTATGTGGAATAACCGTTTTCCGTATAGGAAATAATATCAAGGGAATTGCTAAAACAATGTGGCATCCGTTAAACATAACAAGAGAAAAAGCCCTTCAGGGTAAGTGATTTTGTCGTGTAGTTGTTCACATTCCAGCCACTTTATTATTTCTATTTCAAATTTTTCTACTTTCTTTTACAATTTATTCATTAGGAATTCACTTCAACACCACTATAGTTAGCCGAAGCAACCTTATATTGCTAGGGTGTCGCTAGAGCAAATCAAAATTTACCAATGTAATGCTCATTTTACAAACAAGTAGACGTATCTAGCACCACGTTTTGTCACCAATCACAATGTTGTACAAGTTTTTGGTCCTTTTTTGACTCTGATTTCTTTTGAATGTTGAATTCTGCTGTTTTTGGCCATAAGTCAATTTGTGCAGAACAACGCATGAACACACCTCTCAAAGGCCCACAATTTCGGTTAAAATGAAATACATTGATATTTTAAATATTTTCAATTCTATTGCTATTAATTTCAATAAAGATTTTGGTTGATCTTTGATGAATTCATGCACAATTTTAATGGCATCTTCGATTATCATAAATTTCAATGACCAACTTGTTGGTCATCATTTAAGTCTTCACCACCATGCTTAAAGCAAGTACAACACTCGTAAACTTTGCTACAGGATAAACACTCATCACCATAAACTCGTTTCATCAAGTGAATCATTTCGGTAAGCTTTACCAAGTGTTAAACAGAATTTAATGTCGACTATTTGTTCGATATTTATTTTTGCACTGAAGCATTGTCATTTACAACATAATGACTCGCCTTCTACACATTCGATTGTCATGCATGTTAACAGAATGTGCTATTTTGAAAAAGTCCTGTTTATTTGGGAACACACCTTATGATGATGAAATAATTACGACAGAACCCTGTAGAACACATAGACAAACAAGAACATATTGAATTTATTTATAAAAGTACAAGATGGAACACAAATCTGCATCCATTATGAGTTCATAATTTTGTAATATAGGTTAATTGTTCGGATGGGGAAAGACACTTTGGTTAAAGAAGGAGGTGGTAGATCTTTTCTGTTTTAGTCAATAAGATACAACGAATACATCCTTGATAATTAATAAAGTGGTATAAAATCAACATATTTATTTTAATAAACAAATAATAAATGTTTTTTCTAACCAAAACAAAGCGTTTACTTTAAAGCACTCACCTGGATGAATTATGCAGCCGTGCCGACGAAAAAACGATGGAACAAATACTACTCTTCTTTTTGCGGGTGAAGTGAAGCACATTTATAACGATAGCGGTTCTGTAGCAAAGCGGTTCATCTAATTTATTCTATGCAGAACGTGTGTGTAAAAGCGATGCGGCCAGTTCAAACGACGAATCGATTCTCTCTGAGCTTCGTGGATTTCCCAGTCACAACACTGTTTGCACATGAGAAATAACATCGTTCACCACTAGCGACACTTGTTGGCGTGTGTTTCAGTAAACCAAGAAAATTCCACTCTAATAAATTTAAATATCCCACGGCGAATTTAAAATAATCAACAAACTCGATGTATTAATAAATTGGCAGTAAAATTTACAATATAAACGAAACAGTTCATAACCACTAATTTTTACCTTATTGTTTACTTCTTACCTGGTTATACTCTGAAACTAGCAGTCATCATACTATGACTCCCTAAGGTCTCATGTTTGCTTTTGTTTGCTATAATAACATTAAATTTAAAGCACAGAAACTATAATATTTTAAAACCGATGTAAAGTGCTTAAGGTATCTATTTAATGGTCACGGCATACTTACTGATCCTGCTACGGTTAGGTATATAAACGAATTACAGTGTCCAGAAAATAACATAGATCTTCAAAAACTTTTGGGCATGATTAATTCACGAGAAAATTTTTACATAATGCAAGTAGTTTAACATCACCATTAAGAGGGTAACTAAAAAGTAATGTCAAGTGCCTATGGACAAAAGTTCACGAGGATGAGATTAATAAACTAAAGGTAAATGTTAGCAACAGTATTAATTTTAAAAAAGCAATTGAAATCCAGTGTAATGCATCTAAAGAGACACTGGGCGCATGCTTAATACAAGATCAAAGGCAGGTAGCTTTCATGTCCCAATGTCTAACGACAACAGAAAAACAGCACAAATTGAGGAGCTGTTATCGTGCGCACGAGCATTAAATAAATTTCATTATTATGTATATGGGCATAAATACATTACTGTTTACACAGATCACCAGTCGCTAACAGCAATCGTTAACAAAGATTTGAGTGACATTAAGAATAATCGTCTAAGACAGTTAAGTTTAAAATCATTATCTTACGATTATAACTTAAAATACCTACTAAGTAAATTTATGCACGTTGTTGATTATTTATCACGCAACTGGGCATAACGTTTGAAACAATCCATATTTTTAGAAAATTTGATATTGGTTTCTCTGAGAAGTGACTACTACAATTTAAAAATAGACACGTGCTAATAGAGTGTTAAACCAAGTTATAATCTATTATAAAGAAGGTTGGCCAAAAAGAGTAGACAATAATGAAGCAGAACTAAAACTATTATAATTTTAGAAATGATATAACCCTGGAATATGATTTTGTGTTTTTTAAGAAACGATTAATAGTCCCAAAAAAATCTTAGGACATTTATCTTAAATACAGCTCATGAGGCCCACTTAAGTTTACACAAAATAAAAGCAAGTTATATAGTTTGTTTTATAGACCGGCATTAGGTAGAGTCTGTTATTCGAAGTTGCGGAATTTGTCAAAAATTCCAGAAAGCAAACTTAAATGACACTTTGATGAGTCACAAATTCCCTGAAATCCCATTCTTGAAAACATGAGTAGATTTTGCATAATTTAAAGCTGAAAACTATTTATTCATTGTAGATTACTACTCAAGATGGCTTGAAGTAGTTAATGTGATGAATAAAGATGCAGCAACAGGCATTAAAATTTTTAGAGGAGATTTACTCCAGATTTCGCACTTCTAAAGAGATTATAGCCGACAATGTGCTTTTTAATAGTTTGGCAATGAAAGAGTTTGCTGAACAGTGGACTTTTATACTTACAATGACAAGCCTGTTCTATCCAAAATCAAACAGGTTAGTGGAAAAGTATGTAGAAATTACAAAAAAATAAGAAAAAGCGAAGAGTCCAAATGTGACTTCCAACTATGTTTATTGGATTATTGCATAGTCCTGTAGAAGAACTCCCACTCAATTGTTACATAGTAGACAATGCATGCTAGGTATAATGCATACACGATATATTAAACAAGCCGTAATAAGGGTGAGCAAAAAGGGTTAATATTTAGAAAATTATATTTCCCCTAAGGAGATATAGAATTCAAAGTAAGGGTAAAACGTTTAAGCGTAACAATTTGTTTCCGAAGAAACTGTATCAGTGATATAATAATTTAGACGAGGAGGAAATAGAATTTGTTGATTCAGCTAATGACTGTAGAAATAATACAGAAATAATTAAGTGTACCAAGGGGATGAATTGTTAAGCCACCCAATAAAAAAATGAAAAAAGAGTATATTGCAATATAATAATAATAATAATAATAATAATGTTTATTGCCCAACAGCCTTAGCCACATTACAGGACATCCAACAAACCATAATTTTGTACAACTTATAATTATTAAAACTGAGAATAATTATTAGAGTTAAAATTAAAGTTAAACAGTAACTGTTACAAACAAAGTTTTAGAGAGTAAACATCATTTAGCAGAAAGTTCTTCAGGAATTTTTTGCAGGCTATCAACATTGCCACATATTTGATTAAAATTACTACACATGTAATATACGGGAGATTTTAACAGCATATTGGTTTTACAGGCTGAGAGATAAAACACACTATTATTTCTATTAATTCTACTATTATGCCTAGGAACCAAAAAATTTAGTTTGTCCATAATATACGGACAGTCTATATTGCCATGCATGATCTTATAGAGAATGGTGATACTTAAAGCAATCCTTCTGGATTCACAAGATTTTAGATGAAAAGTGCTTAACAGTGTTTCATGGTCGAAACCTCTGATGGGATAGGTACCATACATTTTGTACCATAAATACTTTAAAAATTTCCTTTGAACTCGTTCTATTAAGATCTTGTGATTACTGTAAATGGGGTTCCAAATGACAATGCAGTATTCAAGTTTTGAACGTATAAAAGATAAATATAAAGTAATCAGAGCAGAGCGGTTTGAAAAATGGTTACAGTTGCGCAAAATAAACCCCAACATTTTGTTAGCAGCAGCAACAATTAGCTTAATGTGAGCAACAAATGACAACTGATGGTCAAACATCACACCCAAATCTTTGGTTTCAGAACACCGAATCAAATTAATTGAATCAATCCTGTACTCAAAGACAATCGGGTTTATTTTGCGCGTAAACGTGACAACCTTACATTTATTAATGTTCAGTGTAAGCTTATAGTTCCTACACCAGTTCAGTAACATATCTAAGTCTAATTGCATGTTTCTACAGTCCTGGACCAACTTGATTTCCTGGAAATTTTTTACATCATCTGCAAACATTAATACCTTTGATTTCAGATTGACACATATGTCATTGATGAATAGTAGAAATAGCAAAGGTCCTAGGTTTGACCCCTGCAAAACACCAGACATAGCAATAAATATATCAGACTTAAAACCATTGTATACAACTTGCTGTGGTCTGTTTTCAAGATAAGATTTTAACAGAGCTATATACTTATTACTAGAACCAAAGCTTCTTAACTTCTCCAATAATATACAATGAATGATCCTGTCAAAAGCCTTGGAGAAATCTATATAGACCACATCCACTTGACCATGATCATCTAAGGCTTCTGCGGTGAATTGGGTAAAACAACACAAATTGGTAAAGGTAGATCACCTTTCAATAAAACCATGCTGACTGGGTGAAATACAAGTTTTGATATGACTATAGATATGTTGTACTAAGACCAATTCAAATACTTTTGCAAAGTTTGATAAAATGGCTATTGGTCGATAATTAATTATACTGGAAGCATCACCAGCTTTGTACACAGGATTAACTCGTGCTATTTTCCATACACCAGGGAAAGTACTAGTCTTTAGACCTAAATTAATTATAAATAGTAGCGGTTGAGCTAAAACCACTGCACAATCTTTAATTAAAAAGCTCAACACCTGGTCCATACCGGCTATGGGCTTATTTTTTAATTTACGAATAGCAGCTATGATGTCATCTTCAGTGACACTGTCCAGATTAATGTGCGGCATGTTAATACCCAATGAGACAGCTTCTTCATGGCATTGTATACCTCTGATATCTTCCGGCTTATGGTAGACAGAGCAAAAATAGTCTTTGAATCCATTTACAATCTGTTGCGGTGTGTCATAAATGATATTTCCAACATTGAGTACACCTGGTATTCTGCTAAAGCCTTTTCTGCCTCTTATAAATGACTAAAAACTTTTAGAATCTGCATTAATAGAGTTTTCTGAATGAGTCAAGTAGCTGATATAAGCCTCCTTGATTTTTGATTTTGATTGAGATCTGAGCCGTTTGAATGTAATGTAGTGAACGTGTGAATGCGTAGAAATATATTTCTTGTGAGATTTATTTTTCTGCTTGATGATATTAATTAGCTCACGAGAAAACCATTTAGGATATGTTTTAGACCTGTTCCTGGATGTAGACACAGGTACATATCTGTCCAACAGAGAGAAAGTAATTTATAAAAAGTGCAACATGCTTCATCTACATTATTGCATTGTTCTAACGGGCGCCAGTCTGCTACAGATAATTCTTTGTATAGTGAACAGTAATCGGCTTTATAAAAGTTATATGCTTTATTATGTGTGTTTGTGGAGAAGTTTATTTTGGGATTCTTTTAAAAATCAAATGTAATTTTCAGTGCAGGGTGATAAGCATCTTCAGCAATTAGTGGCCAAATATCTCTCTCATGGGCACAAACAAAGTTGGTAAATACTAGATCGAGTAATCTACCTTTGTTGTTACGTATGTGGTTTTGCTGTACTACATTAAGTATATTTTCAAAATTGCTTAAAATATGATTTAATTCATCAGTTTTTGAATCGGTAAACTTAGGTATGTTAAAATCCCCAAGTATTAATAGCTTTTTGGTACATAAATGAAATTGAATAAAATAGTCCACTAGTAATTGTAAACAAGTAACAGTGGGAGCATGTGGTATATAAGATAACTATATATAAGATAACTGTTGACATGAAGAGAGAATTTGACTAAGGAAGTAGTAAACGTTTTCTGTTTTACTTTATAAGATAACTGAACTGAATTAGAGTACATCCTTGATAATTAATAAATCGACATATTTTATTTTAAAATTTACAGTACATCACATAAGAATTACTCTGCTGCAACATAGCAGATGAATCAAAAATACCTTAAAAGTATGAGCACGTTACGCTATCGATAAAAATTAAATGTGTAAGAAAAATTAATCTTGAATGGGCAACTTAATATTGTTATACCTTGTATATTCTGATTTTGACATATAGTAGTATACAGTAAGCAAGACATTGCAGTAAAATTAGTAGTACATTAAAATCGAACAAACCACAAAATAATCTTTTATCTTTGTTGAATACAAATTAGGGATGGAACTTAGGGTTGTAAATTAATTTAAACCACAAAAGTGTAAATAAAATATTTATAACTTAAACTTTCATAGTAGAACCATGTCATTTTTTGAAGAAAGCTTTAAATTTATGAAATAATAGTAAATTCATTAATATGCCTTAAATATAATAGAGCTTTTTCAAATTTTAGTTATATAAATTAAATTCAATGTGACATAGTTTCAATATACTTAGTTACAAATACTAGCAAACAAACTCAGATGCTGATTAGGAGAAAGTCACTGATATTAGACTGCAGATGATTAAATCATTTCATACAATGTTACAATGTATTCATTTAATAATGCAAAGACAGAAAGAAACAAACATTAACCTGAGTAAATCACATGAAACGACAAGTACTTTGTCTGGAATTCATTTCATAAACTCAATAGAAAGACTATATTATGACAAAAGTCCCTGACAACGTAAGAAGTAATGGAAATAAAATGACTATAATTACATCCGACGGGAAAGTTAGTGAATTATTAGCAAACCGGTAATAACAACACATCAAAAATGTAGTGATACAAAAACGTAGCCCACACAACAAGAGGTCGATAGAGCAAGGGGTTAAGTTTCGAAAAGTAAAAATATAGTAATACGAGTGAATAGTACAAAGTTAAAACACATCTTGGAGGAAAAATAAATATGTATGTTCTCGTAGAGGACAATAAATGTAGCATACAATAAATTTTTGAACTTACGCTTGCATGAGCAAGGTATTTTCAATGTAACTGTGTGTAGAATTATTGTTGTTGTAACTGGTTAAAGTTCACCATGCCATTAATTTGGAATTATGAGTTATGTTGGGCAAAGGTAGTTGTTGTTTGAAGGATGAAAAATGAAGATATTTAACAATTGGAAAACTGATGTATCTCAATATTTTAACCATATAATAGTTGAACTGAACCATGAGTAATTATAAACTTATATGGTTATATCTTTTTTTAGAATATATAAATTTTAAATATACACAAGGTTGGTATTTTATGACATAGGACATTAATTGAACATAAAAATGATTTTATTAAACAAACAATTTACGGATAGAATGAGTGTCGATTACATTTAGGCATAATATTATCAGTTTAAAATATAAAGAAGCATATATGTATTAATTTTAGATTACCATGGAATGGACAATGAAAGGATATAATGAAAAAACAGGATTTAATTGTTTTCTATGTTGCTATTAAAGATATTATCAATAATTGAGATTTATAAAATGTTATGTAATTTAATATTAAAAACAGAAAAATTTGGAGTGATGATAGCATCGTTGACGAATTAGATTTAAGATCTTTTTAGGATTTTTTAGCAATACTTAGCCAGAATTGAGGTTATAAAATTGTTTTTAAGAAAGTATATTTGTATTTTTATTGAAATTATTTTATGTTAATAGAGTTTAAGTTTAGGTTGAATTTTATTTAAATTTATTTAAAAATTCATCTACACCAGTGATGGAATCTTATTTGGAAGAAACATTTTATTTTGAGAAATTTCTTTAATTATGACAGAATTAACAAGTGTTTTTAAGGTATGTTCGAGAAAGATAAATATAAGATGATAAAATTTAGGCTAGCGAAGCAAGGAAAATTCCGTGTAAAATTAATATAAAAAAGGATCGGCATCCCTCATTTATAATAGAGAAAAAGCCATTCAAGCTAAGTAATAATATAATGCAGTTTTTTGTATTTCAACCTTTTCATCATTATTTTATTATTTCTTTATTTTTCTATTTTCTATTTTTCTATTACAGTTACCCAACACACCCTTATATAGTTATGGAGTTCCTGCTCCTTCAGGAAAATCAAAATTCATCAATTTATCTGTAACAAGGTAGTTTATAAATAGTAACTAATAAGATGAACACAATGTAGAGAAAATAATTATAAATCTTTATATAATTTTTAA
Organism: Platerodrilus igneus; assembly: GCA_036346225.1. Classification (NCBI taxonomy): domain Eukaryota; kingdom Metazoa; phylum Arthropoda; class Insecta; order Coleoptera; family Lycidae; genus Platerodrilus; species Platerodrilus igneus. The sequence continues at coordinate 9,799,942 of JARFIW010001281.1, read as the reverse complement.
CAAAATTTTTGTCCTTTCCAGCACCTCTACACACATCGATGCTCAGAAAATCTAACAATGGGTATGTTGACACTAGAACATATCTCAACAACATTTTACTTTATGGCAAAATACAGTTTCCTAAAACAACCGAACTGTAGGTACAATAGAAATTGTGCAGTATACTATATCTATGTATACATCAAAGAAAGGTATGGTGAGAACTAGTAAAATATATTAAATAAGGGCTAGTGTTGGCTTATACCAACTCTGTAAAGAAACAACGTAAAGATTATGGTCGTAATTATTAATACCAATCATTCAGCTAAATCGATAATAAATGCCAACAATAATTTTATGTATTATTCCATGTACACTTTGTTCAAAATTTACATAGACTCAAATGTAGGTATATCTGCTATATGAATTTAATAGTATCAATGTAGTTGTAAATAAGATAATAGACATGTTTCATCTTTAGAGTAAACATGCACTAAATTCATTATTACCTATTATCTCTTCCAAAAATCAATTACTGACTGCAACACTTACTTATTATTCTGATGTCCTCGCCTATAGGTAATAAAATGTCCTGTATGTGCACTACCACTGTGAACTATAACAGCAGCCAATTGATACACATTGCGCCACTCGGCAGCTTTGTCACTTAATGATCCAGCACCCCATGATGAAGGCATACTACTTGATAAAGGGCTTCCTCCTTCACTTGTACTAGTGTGTATCTAAAACAATCTAAATACAACAAAGAAAATTCTTACCATATTTTACCGATGTTGTGAGCCTCCGTTGTGTTTGAGCTTGAATAAAAGTATATGCAGCAAGTGATAATCTTATAGGAAATTGTACATAATCCTGCCTTTTTGACATAGCTCCAGTTTGCCACATGTTCCGAGAAATATGAATACATAAACATAAGGGTAACTAAAATTTAAATATTTATTCCAACATTTGCTTTATATTAATATTTACCTTTCCAAAATTTAATACTTTAATTTGCTTGGATAATATAGGTGGAACTGATGAATCCCTACCGTTGTTGCATCCTTCGCATTCAACATCCAAAACTATTTCAGGAGTAACAAAATTTGATAACAGCTGATGTAATTTGTGTTTGCCCCAACCTAAATCGCCCATTCCACTGGGTAAAGTGAGGGACAAACATTCAAATTTATCATACCGTACAGGACTCTAAAAACAAATTCCATATTAGAACAACTGAATATTTGTTCAACAAATTTAGAATTAAATAAGTAAATAGTATTAATGTTTGGACGATAAAGGATCACTATAGTTTGGAAGTAGGGGAGAGGCAGGCAACACGATATAGACAGGTAAAATGACTTTTTCTTGTTAAAAGAAACCTACTACATATAGAAGTCCTCAAGTGTGAATACACGTGTAACTATAGACAACCACGTGATGAAGGTAGACCGGTGTCACTAGGCTCCTGATAGATGGAGTTAGTTTGTTACTCTTGGCTGCTGTACGCTGTGTTCTAATGTAAGTAATAAATTGTGATAATATATAACTAGTGAAAATTACACTATTTGTTGCTTTGGAGATGTGAACACGACTATGTGTAGGTCAACTACATAGTGGCTTAAATAACTTTTCATTTACGTTAATTTTCAATTTTTGCTAGCATGAATTGTACACATACTACAAAATGGGCAAAACAACATATTACAGTGACGGGTAAATTGAATTACTATGTCATTTTGCCTATCCTTTTTAGTCTGTATAATGAAATAGTAACTACCTACTTAGTTACAGATGGTTTACTCAAATAAGAGAAAAACGAATAGAGGAAGTTGGAGTGAAGCAGACATGGAGTGAGCTTTAGAAGAAACATGCAATAAAGAAATGGGCTTGTTCAAAGCAAATAAGGTCTTTAATGTACCGACGGCAACCTTACATCGACAAAGTCACGGCAAATATAAAATTGATGTTAATTTTAAAAACATCTCGACTCCTGTCAATGTGCACTAAATAAAGAAGTCAAATCTGCGTTAGCCAAACTATTCTGGCTTGGAAATCTCGTTTATTTGGCTGAAAAACTAAAGATGTCCAAAAGAATGCATATGAAATAGTGAAAAAATTGAACAACAAACATTCTTTCAATAAAGAACGTAACATTGCTGGAAAAGGATGGCTACATAGTTTTCGCAAATGTAATCTCATTGCGTCTACCAGAAGTCACGTCTATTGCTAGAGTTAAGCATTTAATCGACCACAGGTAGACAAATTCTTTGGAAAACTTGAAGAAGTTGTTAACGATCCTAAAATCTACGCATGTGTGATTTTTAACATAGATGAATCAGTGCTGACAATCTTTAAGTTCCTCCTAAAGTGTTCGCCAAAAAAGGAAAAAACAAGTTGGTGCTATCACAAGTGCAGAAAGAGGGGTTCACACAACAACGTAGCCTGTATGAGCTCTGGAGAAACTTATGTACTGCCGTTCATAATTTATCATCGAAAAAGGTTTAATCTGGTACTATACGACAGGGCACCTACAGAAAAACTGTAAATCTTCATAACGAGTCGGGTTACACGACGGAAGAGTTGTTCGTAACACGGATGCTACATTTTATTGATCATGTCAGACATAATTCAGAGCAAAAAGCTCTGTTAATATTGAACAGTCATTCAAGTCACAAAAGCTATGCAGCTTTACAATTGGCTAAAAAACATTCAGTTGTGCTGCTCTGTTTGCCCACACACTGCACCACCATATCCTACCACTGGATGTAGGGTTTTTTTGGTCCCCTCCACAAGTATTATAATTATGCTGTTACCCAATGGTTAAAGGAAAATCCCAGTCGTGTCAGCATTTAACAAATGTCCTCCATACTATGTAAAAAGATTATGTCAGAAAGTAGTTACACTTGAAATTACATAAAGTGCATTTCGTGCTACTGGAATATCATCGATCAACTGCAATGTTATTTCCAACCATTTGTTTTACCGTAGTCAAACAACCGATGTAACCGTGACCGTGCCGATAGATGAACGGGAAGTTCGTGCTGAAAATTTGGAAGATGTTCAGGAGCTGCAAAAATCAACACAAACTCCAACCACTTCTGAATTCATATATGTAAAATAAGGTCAAGGAATCGCTATGGCAAGTACATCTCGGGCAGAACTCACTGATCAATCAGGTGAAACTATTTTAAGAAAAGATGAGATTAAAAATATTTTTAAGGTATTATCTCCCTTGCCTCAAAGTAACATACGAACAACTGTTCAACATATGCTGGTTACCAAGATGTATTAAACGAAACTCCATACCTCAAGAACCTTCTTGAAAAAGAAAATGATAAAACCTAGAACAGCAAAGAAAGAAAAAAAGAGATACAGTTAAAAAGAAGCTCTTAGAAGGAGGATCAAATGAAGAGAAAGAAAGAAAAGAGACCCAGCAACAGCAGAGGAAGAGCAACAGAAAGGTGATAACAAGAAAGTTTATGGAAAGTGAATCAACTGGAGAAGAATATCCATTTACTGGTAATGACGACAAAGAGAATTGTGCTTGTCTTTATTGTAATGACTTATTTAGTGGATCAAAATCAAAAGAAGGATGGTTGCAGTGCCAACATTGTCAACTGTGGTCGCATTCCGAATGTATAGGTCTCTCTAAAACAGCAAAAATGTTCGTTTATAAGCTTTGTATAGACTGAAAAAGCAAACTTCTTACAAATCATTTACTTTTCAGTATTATATCTATATTTGTTTTATTATGTCATCTTGCCTTATGGGAACGGGCACGATGTTTTATTGTAAAAAAATATAATCTTATAATCTGCAATAATTCTTTTGGAGGAAATGACATTGTTTATTACCAAACATGTTAGAATATTTTGCGGGCTACCAAATTCCAATCAAAAAACAATTATTACAGCTTTTCTATCTTCAACTTTTCTGAAATCAAAACTAAGTATGTCATCTTACCCACCTCTCCCCTAAATCTGATGGATTAGTGTGAAAGTATTCGTTTGGTCATGATGGATAGAATAACAAGAAAATAAAGCAAGAAGAATACAAAGTAAAAGACGTGGTTGCATAATAAAAGATTTTAAAAATAAAAGAGCCTGTAACAATAAACATACGTTAAATCAAAGAAGGTAAGAAAGATACAGGATAAATGGAAATAATAAGAAAGCAAGGATATACTAAGTAAGGGTAAGAACAAACTTTTGTTAAGGCCGTAAAAAAATGCAGCAAAAAATGTGCTTACATATATTTGCACAAACCATAAAATACCGCATTAAACAGCATAATATTAGTTAAACATGAATACAACATTTGGTCTACATACTGATTTGTACAGTAATTAAGCAATTCAACCCAGTAATACTGAAAGATTCTGTGCACATTACATTTGCGTACCATAAACCACAAAGCTACTTAAGTAATAGTTATTATTTGTCAGCATTCTATAATTTTGACATTTGTCTACTTAAGGATATATAATGAGAAATAGAACAGTAGTATTGTAATGAATAGATGGAAACATACTTGTTTTAATTATTATCAGTAAATGAATAATATGTGTTGTTCATTTTGATTAAACTAGCTTGAGTCAAAAGTCAGATGGCGATCTAATAAACCTAGAAAGAACAACATTACAGCTTATCAAGACATGATAAAAAAAATCGAGAAATAATTTTACAAGCAAAATGAATATACAAAGTTTCTAGAATAGTTTTGAAAAACTTGAAAATATTGGAGCTACAAGGCACCCAAGTTAGCTCTTCAAAATCAATATTTTTAAATATTATATTTGTTCGTTAACCACTTCTTTTCAAAAGTTAATGTATTTTGTGTAATTGTTTAAGATTTTGAGATTAATTTCCCAAAGCCAAGGAGTTGAAACAAATCACCCTTGTCAATTGGTTAAGGACATAAAACTTATTTATCTTTTATATTTCACATTATGGTTACATAAAATAAAAGAACATACAAACACATACAGAAAATTGATTCCTTGTTGCATTTCTTGAAGATGAGTCATTTGTAAATACCAGATGCAAAAAGAGGAAAATTAATCTTGAATAAAGAACTTAATATTGACATACCTTGTATATTCTGATTTCACATATAGTACAGTCCGTTCCACGAATCAGTGCAGTGACGTCACAGACAGTAATTTTGTTACCAAATGTAGTATTTAGGAGAAAATACATGTTATGAGTTGGTATCACTGTGTGCTGTTGTCGTTAGCAGTTTGTTAAACTTCATTTAATTTTGCATCTATCGGTTGTCATTTGCGATTTGTTGTTTTTAGAATTTTACAAATTTTTCGTGTTTATTTTGAATTAAAACTGTTCTCTTCAGAACAAATTTCACTTTTTGTATTGTTGTACTGGACGAACACTGAACAGTATAATAAACATAGCAGCTGCTGGTCTACATAACGTTACTACATTGATTCTTTGAACAGACTATAGTGTTCAGTAAGCAAGAAATTTCAATAAATTGTTAGTTCTATTAAAAATCATAAACTTCAAACCACGAAAGCATTATTTTATGCCTGTTAAATATATATTGAAACGACCTAGATTGATAAATTATTTTAAACCACAAAAGGGCAAACAAAATATTTATTTCAGTAAATTTTCATAGCGGAATCATGTTATTTGAAGGACGCTTTTAAAATAAAAAAATTAATAATCGTGGAATTATTAATAGGCATGTTCCATATCGCAATTATTGCAAAGATAAGAGAGCTTTTTACATATTTTAGTAAAATAAATTAGAATTAATGTTACATAGTTACAATACAAATAAAACCCCAGACACACATTAAGCCTGTTGATACAATATAAAAACTCAACCCTGAATAGTGGAAATTCACGAATATCCAGTTGGAGGTGGCTTAATCATATAATGCAATGTAATATAAAATGATACAATGTATTCATTTTATATTGCTAAAGACAGAAGAAAACACGAAACGTGTAGTGATCCGGGAAATTTCTTAAGTCTATTTTCATTGGTAGATGGTTATTTAGGAAGTGACTGTGTACATTTCAGTATTCGAAAATATTTTAAACATCACTGTATCTAGTTGCGGGTTTCCAAACGCATCCTGAAGTAACACTTGAATTAACCGTTATAAGGGTTAGAGGGGGGAGAGCTTCCTTGTCAGTCAACTAGCTTTAAATGATTACTTTACTTTATCTATGACTGTTTACGAAGAGGCATAAAAAAGGGTCACCTTCTTGTTGCATCTGACGTTTAGGTACCTATTTGATGTGATGGTTTCTGTTTTAAGGAACCAGAAGATTTAAGAAAAAAAATATCATGTATATTTTTCCACAGGTTATGTTTGCAGTTTAACTCACTTGATCTGATGCACATTTATTTAGCTGATGCAATTATATGCAACAATAAACAAGCTTTAATGATTCATAACCAGATTATTATATATTCTGTTAATATGCATTTATGCAGATTTCAAGCCTCTGTAATCCTGGTTTGTATTTTTGTTTGACTATTGCATGTATTTGTAACAGGCATATTTTATATTTGTTTACCATATTCTAGTAAGCCACTATGATTATGTAATTATTTTATTTCAGCTTATAGTTGTGTGTTTATAGTGTTTATAGCTGCACAGTTCATGTCTCGATTTGAAACTTAACCATACGTTAGTTTGTATGTAACCTGATATTCTTAGCTTACGATTCTATCAGTAACTAGTATTAAAATTTGATAATTCATATTACAATGAAATTATAATGAATTATTACTATTACCTGTGTTTACTATACGCATTTGCAATTATGACAATATTGGAGATAGTCGACTCAATCTATGAGTACCATTGTTTGGTACCATCATAGCATAAGTTCAGGTTTTAACCTCTCATTTGTTTTGTCAAACTACATTGTGTTTTTCAAATGACAGAAGATAGGGGTTAGTCCTTGCAAAACATATCAATGACATGAGTTAAAAACTGTTACTAAATTGAATGTACGTGCGTGTGATTGAGATTTGTTGGAATTACTTACACTTTATCTCCTGGTTGTCAAGGTTACCTTCCCGGCTTTTCATTAAACCCTTGGTCCCTTCCAGAAAAGATTAGCTGAACTGCACTAACTCTTCTTCAGTTGTCATACGTTGAATATCTAGATAACAGTTGACATCCTGTAATATTAAAAGAATACAGGGTACTTGCTCGCCACCCATTCTTGGACAGGTGTCTTTATTCAGATAGAGGCGCAGGGTTGTTGGGGGGTTTCTCTGCTGTACTCCTCCAAAAAAGCCCAGGTTGAGTCCTGCAGTAATTATTCAGTATGTAATTTATGTCTAATTGCCGGTAACCTAGCTTTAGGGTTATTGTATTGTATTAAAAGTAGGGTTACTTGATACTGTAATTTTATCATTCAATGTATATTTGGGTTATGTGTTGGTCACACAACGTAGGAATCATGAGTCACTGCCACTAGACTCTAGATCATGAAGCCAGGTACTGTGAAGAGAAGTTATTCGATCCAGTCTGCAGGTAGGTTGCACTACAAACGTAAACCTAAAAGTAAATCACATAATATCACAAGTACTTCCTCATGATTCATTCCATCAACCCAATAGAAAGACTGTATACCATGACAAAATCCACTACTGAACGTAAGAAAATGCGTGAATTAAATAACAATAATTACATCCTATGAAAAAACGAATTAGTTATTTGGGAGCCGATAATAAGAACAAGTCAAAATGTAATCATTCAAGAGCGTAATACAGCGGTAGACCCGCGCGGTAGGAGGTCGGTATAGCAAGAAGTTAACTTATGAAGTAAAGCTCGGAACGTAAAATTCACAGAAATTAATTTAGAATATAAAATGTATTCATACAAGCAAATAGCAGAAAGTTGAAAGAAACCAACTTCAAGATGTAAAATGGATTTCTTCAAAGAGAGAAATTTAATGGTGTGCGAGTTTTTATAGGACTTTGCCTGCAGATTTGGCAAAGAGGTGAACCATGCGTGAAATTTTACAAACTCGGGAATAACTAAATTAAGCAGTTAAGAAAGTTGTGTCATCTGAAATTGAAATTCTGAAGGCTTCTGGACATTCTCAAATGTAAAGAGCTGAAATAAAATAGTGAGTAATTATGAACTTTTATGTTTAACTTTAATAATTACATATATGTGTTTGAAAATACCAATGATGCATATTTATGTAATAGAGAATTAAGGTATTTCGAAATGGACAATCAAATGATGTAACGAGAAATTGATATTTAACCGTTTTCTATGTTTATTATTAATGAATTGGCAGAAATTGGGATTCATAATGTCAAGTAATTTTATGTGGAAAACGGGAAAAATTTGGAGTGATGTATTACTGAAGGATAAGATTTAATGTCTTTTTAGGATTTCTCTTAGCAATACCTAGCCAGATTGAAATTCAAAATTTATGTTTTTTTTATAAAAGAAAAGTATATTTTTATTGAAATTATTTAATGTTAATAGAACTTAAGTTTAGACTGAATTCTGTTTGAATTTATTTAAAAACTAAGTAAACATATATTTGTAAAAGATATCCAGCTACCCCAGTGATAGACTCATATTTGAAAGACATTTTATGTGTCAATTTTATTTAATTTGACCAAGAGTTGAATAAGAGTTTTAGGTATTTTAGAGAACGGTATAGTATAGTGGAAAAATTTAGGCAACCGAAGCAAAGGAGACTTATGCCGAATCACAATTTTCAGTGTAGGGATAATATTGAAGAGATTGCTGTGATAGATGGCTTGACGCACCTTAATTATGACAAAGAGAAGATTTTAAGTTTTTTTTTGTATTTCAGCCTTTTTTATTTATTATGTTTATTTCTTTAAGTTTTTATTTCGAGTTTTTCTATTTTCCTTTTCTCGTGCACCTTAGTAAACACATTCATATACTCCCCCCCCCCCAATTTATTAGCGTAACACTCCTTTTACCCATAACATATTTTCGAAAAAGTCTTGCACTATATGAATAACAACTTCCTTTAACTTATTGTTGCGAATTCAAAATATGCAATGGAAGCAAATTTTGTTTCTGGAAAAAACCAAGACACCTACATGAAAATAATTTTGACAGATATTAATTTTGTGAGCTGTCTACAATCGTTCACTACAACGTCGCTCGTACATCAAAAAGCTCTTAAGCATCATCATTACACATGATAGCAAACTGAGTAATCGTGACCATGCAGTTACTACAGAGCACCTAACACTTGCACCATAACTGGCATATACAATATTATTTAGAAGATTTTTTACAAAAACTACATGATAACAAGATATTCACACATGGCTAGAACCTATCACCAAAATCTCTGTACTTGAAAGATATATCGAGATGACAGCCATCACAACACTCTTATTACAATTTCCGTTTGCCTTTTTGCTTCAAAAATACTGCACACCTTTCCAAAGGTTTATCAACGAAATTCTATTTAAGCTGGACTTCTGCTATGAAGAAGTAGATGATATTCCGATAACATCTTAAACTTTTAGAGGCGCTCTTCAAAAAACTTGCCTGATAAGTCTATGAAATTCACAACTTAAAAAAAAAACAAATCAGCAAAGAAATCGAAGCAATCCATGGACATGTTAAATTACTTTGGACGATTCATATCACAAACAGATCAGTCACAAGCTGTTCTCAACAACTTGTCGAGAAAGCAAAAATAAAAGACAACACGTTACGGGTGAAGCGTAAAATTATTAAATTTGGAATTGCCAAAAAATGGCAAAAATCCCTTAACAAATTAAGTGTGCACTGAATAATATTGAAGAGATTGCTGTGATAGATGGCTTGACGCACCTTAATTATGACAAAGAGAAGATTTTAAGTTTTTTTTTGTATTTCAGCCTTTTTTATTTATTATGTTTATTTCTTTAAGTTTTTATTTCGAGTTTTTCTATTTTCCTTTTCTCGTGAATATTCCTGAGAATTTTAATTATTTTAACCTCCTGATGAAATGGAGTTCCTTATACAAAAATGCTACCTGTATGTTTAAGTACACAAAACAACAAATTTCAATCTACTGCACTACCTAAAACTATTTTAATACAACATTATCCCATTATTTTTGCAAAAAAGTGTACATGCAACAATTTTTAGGTTACTTAGATCGTTGTAAATGTCAACGACGATATTCTTGTAAACAAATACACATACAGAATTGTAAAATTTCATAATCAGTTTATATTCGACTAACAATAACCTTGATAATTCATTTGGAATAATTTGCAAAACATCTCAAAGTTTCAATTAAAACTTGCAATATCCAGGTTTTATACACCTAATAATTGAACACTATACTTTAATTAATAGTTATATCAGTTTGTTAATATTTTTCAGAATAAACATAATGCATAAACGCCACAATACAATAAAAAAGCAATTTCTAACGAGCTATAACTGTTTATGCCTTCAGGTGAATAAAGAATTTTTTAAGCCAAGAGTAAATTCATTTGCCATCAGTTTGTATTTTCAATTTTTTACTGTTTTGAAACCAATCCGTTCCAATCTATCAGCATTATGGAATCTATTAAAATCCGTCGATCTCACTATGTTAATGCCCCATTGTTACTTCACAACACATGGAGTGATATAACCCTTTTCAACGTGTTCCTGTACATCGCTCACAAATTTTTAATTCACGGTTTTCCCTTCTCGGTCTAGCGTCTGTCTTCCCTTTCCACTTTTTCTTGTGGGAGAAGGAGGGCATTGAATAGTCTTTGCTATTACTTAAATCAAGCATGATGTCATATGCTTTACTTAAATTAGCATCACGTGTAAAAGTTTTCAGCAATATAAATGAATACATTGTATGATATGATAATACATATTACATGATTAAATTATCAGCAACCTGATAATCGTGAATTTTTGAAATAATTACTACATTGCAGGAAAATTTGTATAATGTTATCTGGGCTTACTTTGTATTATGACTACACATGTGTCCGTGTAGCATTATTTCTACTTCATTTAACTAAAATTTGTAAAAAGCTCTCCTATGTTTGGAATTATTATAATATGTAACATGCCTATTAATTATTTCACTGTTATTTACTTAAAAGCCATGACCACACTATGAAAATTTACTGTTATAATTATTATGCTTATCTTTTTGTAGTTTTGAAATAATTTACGGACTTGAATGACGTACGAATGTGTATTCAACATAAATAAAATAAGACTTGCAACTTTAAGTTTTTTATCATTTATAAAACTAAAATTTTATTGAAATATCTTACTCACTGAACACTATCATTCATGAAATCGGAATAGACAGGGTATATCAATTAATCTATCCATTTAAGATTAATTTTCCTCTTTCTCCATCTGGTTCTTTATTTAACGTAACCCCAAAACATTATACCCCCACCCACTCCAAACGAAATTTTTCCAAAAATCTACTATCCTAACATGTATTACGTTTGTTTAATCTCAATACTACGTCCACAGTCTGCCGATCTTTCAAATTAAAACTAAAACAAAAAATTAAAAGATAAAAAAAAGAAAAATTTAATTCAGACCTAAAAAAACAATATTGCAAGTGCCGCTGAAGGCGAATGGTCGAGAAGCGGTCTTCTGCATTCCTCAAGGGAACAGAACACACAGGAGTGGCGGTTCAACCTCACTGCTGGATTGCTAGAAAACTACCACCTGAGGAATGGAGCAAGCAAATCCCCCAGTCAAGTAATATATGAGTGTACAATGATGAAGACATTTGAGAAAACGTCCCAGCCTCTACTAATCTCGCCTATTTACATTCTTCCCTCCTACAAATTATAACCCTTTTGGCAAATCTAGCACTACAACCTCCCAGTGCCTCTAACAACAGAAACTGTCACGAACACAATGGATGGAACTGCTACTTTGACCGCTTGATGGAGTCCCGAACCCAAAGCCCAACGCTAAAATTGTCTGGGGAAAGATTCAGTGAAATTGAAAATAAATAGAAATATAAGGAATTGGAGAAAAGTATTGTTTTAGAAATGGAAGAGAGAGTACAACAACAAGTGTGTCACAAAACAGAAATGAGATAATTAAATTATCTGTAACTTGATATTCATGAATTTTACTAACAAAGTGTTGTATTTTCTGCAATAATTACATTGTATTGAATATGTTTACAATGCTGTCTAGGCTTACCTTATATTAGAATTATACGCCTTATATCATTAATTCTACTTCATTTTGTATTGTTTTAATCGAGTCTTAGGGAGGTTCTAATGTAAATTTGAAGAAAAGCCAAACAAAATATACTCAACTACACAAATTGTATTTTACTATTTAACAAAATATACCTACCCTAAATTCCATGGAAGTTTATACAATGAAACTTACCACTAAAAGTTGCGTTATCCACTAAATTATACATTAATGAGCAATACAAGAAATGCTTTATTTACCAAAATGGCGACGCAAACCCTAAAATAAAATAAACGCATGTAGTTCGTTTAGTGATGATTGCAAGCGTGTCTCGGTAGAGCAATTCAGCATTAAAGAAATTCTTCAATGTTCGTAATTGAAGATCGTTGAATATAGTTGAATAATGTGCAGATTTGCATACGGATAGCTTTCTATACTCAGATGTTATACTACGCATGTTGAAGTCCGAGTATCGTCGTATTTGTGCGCTTTTTTCTCCTTAGAACTTAAAACGTCCTAAGCTTCGGCGGTATTCGTCCACCTTCGGTAATAACTATCATTTAATATCCGGTCACGGACCAAACCGCTAAATTCAAATAAGTATGTTTAATATATCAATTTTCAAAACCACTACATAGCTCCCCAAAAATTTTGTATTCAAAGATACCAAGCTAGCTGAGATTCAAAACTTTTCTTACAACACAAAATACAATAGAAAGAATTTCCTGATTACACGATCTTCTTGGGAGGACTGCTCATGAGTACTGTAGTAATTAGTACCTTATAGCCTACATTTAACTTAGGAAGATTATGCTTATTATCATGTTTAATTTTTCCCTTATTAATTTTCGACTTGATCCTCTCTTCAGCCAACAGAACAATTCTATCCCTACTAATAACACTTTTGGGAATATTTAATTTACACAACAAAGGATTGGCCGTCGGACCAATTTGAATATCATTTGGACTAAATCCCGTAGAAAAACGAAGAACATGGTTCAACCAATCTTATATAACTTTTACTTTTACAGCCCAACTTTGATGTTTATCGACATCCTATTTCCTTATTCATTCTTTCTACCATGTTTCCTGCTGGAAAATACGTTGAGGTATGAGATATTTTTATTCCCTTTTCTTTCAATGAATTTATATATAGTTTACTCCCAAATTGGCTGCCGTTATCACTTAAAAAAGTGTGAGGTATATCAAAACACTTATTTAAACAATGCAAAAGACTATTCGCTGTTGCTCTTTTTAAAGGAAAAAGTTCAACATACTTACTGAAAACATCAATGATCACAAATAATTGGATGTACCCCCTCTTGACATAGGCAGTGGACCAACAAAATCAATGCTAAGAGTTTGATTAGGCTTGCTTACTAGAACACTTTGCATTTCTCCATGACTACGTTTACTAATTTTCAATTTCTGGCATAATTCACAAAGTGAAGTAAATTTCCAAAATAATGCTTTAACTTTAGGGTAGTAAAAATCTTTGCAAAACGTTAGGTAGCACTTGTTAGCACCAAAATGCCCATTTTCATTGTGAATGAATTCTATTAATTCTTGAATCTCGGTTTCCGAACCCTTTTTAAACAACATTTCTTCATACAACAGAAACCATTTTACTTTTCCCGAATTCTTATTATTACTATTCAATAGCAAAGATTTGATTTTGGAACAAAATTCATCACCTCTTGTGTTTACTCCCTGTATGTTTGTTGTGGTTTGTTTAGTATTCTTCTTAATCTTCTTTGGGGATTAAACCACTCATAGTTTTTAAAATTATCTTTATAGATAATTTTAAAAACTCTTGTGTTTGACAAATAAATTTTTTATTTTTAAACATGGTTAATTTTATGGCATTTATTTCGAATTTTTCCTCGGACTGTTAGATGACTAGAAACTCATCGCCATTTGGAAAACGTGACAAAACATCAGCAATTTTATTCTCTTTGCCAGGACAATCCACAAACTTTACATCGAACTCTTGGATGGAAAGCATCCATTTCCTCATGCGATTATTGATAAATCGACATCTATCCAAAAAACTCAAAGCTCTCTGATCGGATTTTAAAATAATCCTTCTACCTAAAATCAATATCCGCCAATAGTTTAAAACAGACACCACTGCTAAAAGTTCCTTTTCGCAAACAGAATAATGAATTTCGGCATTGCATAACACCCTACTATAATACAATATCACTAAAATTTCACTATTTTCATTTATTTGAAATAAACAAGCACAAATGGCATATCCACTCGCATCAGTATTAATTAAAAATTCTTTAGACACATCCGAATTCACACTCAGAAATTTTTCTTTTACCAACTAAAAAGCACCTTGTTCTTTGGCTCCCCATTTCCATTTAACATTGTGTTACATGGCAAAAATTGGCTATGTATCACCTTTAGATTAAGTATAAATTATGTGAGTAAGTTCCCGCGAACATTTTCAAATGAACTTGTTCATTTCCGTCATTCTGGACAGTTGCGGTTGCGCAAAAGAATGCGCAGGCGCAGAGGAAATGGCGCAAGTGCGCGCGGTGTGACACGACGTCATTAGACTACGAGGCCTGAAGCCGAGAACAGCTACCTGTGTTGTGGTGTTTGTCTTTTCTCTTTTTTAGGGATGTAGGTTCCTCTATCTTATCTTGCCTTATCATGCCTTTACCTGTATCCTTGCCGCCCTACCTGCGTGCGAACGAAAGAGGATGGACGAATAAATCTGGAATCAACAATGGCGTAGCCGGCCCACCCAAACAACAAGGATCCTAAGATGTTAAGAAACACCCGGGAAGCGTAAGAGTGCGCTTCACGTTGGGCGCCACTCTTAACGCTTCCCGCGTTTCGTATTATTGCGCAATCGTTAATATAACATGATTACGCGGCAAATTACGCGACATTTATATCAAATACCAAACACGTTTAAAAGTGATACAATGTTACAGTTTAAGCACAAACTAAATAGAACGGGTACTAACGTGTTTCTTAACATCTCAGGATTCTTATTGTTTGGGTGGGCCGACTACGCCATTGTTGACTCCAGATTTATTCGTCCATCCTCTTTCGTCTGTTCGTAGGTAGGGCGGGAAGGATACAGGTAAAGACAGGATAAGGCAAAATAAGATAGAGGAACCTACATCCTAAAAAAGAGAAAAGACAAACACCACAACACAGGTAGCTGTTCTCGGCTTCAGGCCTCGTAGTCTAATGACGTCGTGTCACACCGCGCGCACTTGCGCCATTTCCTCTGCGCCTGCGCATTCTTTTGCGCAACCGCAACTGTCCAGAATGACGGAAATGAACAAGTTCATTTGAAAATGTTCGCGGGAACTTACTCACATAATTTATACTTAATCTAAAGGTGATACATAGCCGATTTTTGGCATGTAATAATTTTTACATAATAACCTATTCAACTATATCATATCATGTGAAAAGTTTTTAACAAACCTACTATCATATTGCACCAAACCACAGAAAGCTCTCAAAGTTTTAATATTTACTGGAACTTTAATATCCTTAATTATTTTTATTTTAGCTGGATCCATCTCAAATTTATAAGGTGTCACATAATGACCTACAAATGGTAATTTTTGTTTGATAAAAACACATTTGTTTAATTTCAAGGTAATATTTGATTGCCTAAATATTTCAAAAACTATTTTCAAACGTTTCAAATGCGTGTCAACATCCGGAGATGTTATCAAAATATCATCGACGTATGGCAGTACAAAACTTATACTATCTTTGCCCAAAACCATATATAGTGCACGTAAAAATCCTGCTACACTCGTCACTAAACCGAAAGGTGCTCTTTTAAAAATATAAGTTTGATTGTTAAATGAAAACCAACATATTTATGAGATTGCTCTACCAATTCGACTTGCCAATACGCCTGGACCATGTCCAAGGTACATGACACTTGACCTGGCTTAAGCCTGTAAAAGATGTCTATGGGGTTTATCGGGATCACATGATCTTTTTCATTTCTCTTATTTAAATACCTACAGTCAATACAAATTCTCGGACCACCATCCTTTTTCTTTACGACAACCAAAAG
This sequence comes from Platerodrilus igneus, assembly GCA_036346225.1. Classification (NCBI taxonomy): domain Eukaryota; kingdom Metazoa; phylum Arthropoda; class Insecta; order Coleoptera; family Lycidae; genus Platerodrilus; species Platerodrilus igneus. Next base: position 9,783,719 of record JARFIW010001281.1, on the reverse strand, counting down.
TGATACATAATCAGTCTGACACTTTTCAATAATTCCTAACCGAATCATCTCGTTGATTTACCTATTGACTTCCTCAAAATAAATAAATGGTATGGGATAAGGCTTGATTTAAAATGGAGTGTTATCCTTAACATTGATTGGGTGCTTATAGCAATTTATTTTGCCCGAAAATTCTGAAAAGATATCGAGATATCTTAGTAAATCGTATAAAATGACTTTTTGCCCGTCTGACATTTATCCTTCTGTACAAATTCGATTTATGGCTAGCTCAGTCGGTAGAGCATGAGACTCTTAATCTCAGGGTCGTGGGTTCGAGCACCACGTTGGGCGCCATTTATATGTATTGTTTTAATTGAGTCTTGGGGTGGTTCTAATGTAAATTTGAAGAAAAGCCAAACAAAATATACTTAACTACACAAATTGTATTTTACTATTTAACAAAATATATGTACCCTAAATTCCATGGAAGTTTATATAATGAAACTTACCACTAAAAGTTGCGTTATACACTAAATTATACATTAATGAGCAATACAAGAAATGCTTTATTTACCAAAATGGCGACGCAAACCCTAAAATAAAATAAACGCATGTAGTTCGTTTAGTGATGATTACCAGCTTGTCTTGGTAGAGCAATTTAGCATTAAAGAAATTCTTCGATATTCATAATTGAAGATCGTTGAATATACTTGAATAATGTGCAGATTTGCATACGGATAGCTTTCAATACTCAGATGTTATACTTCGCATGTTGAAGCCCGAGTATCGTCGTATTCGCGCGCTTTTCTCTCCTTAAAACTAAAAACGTCCTAAGCTTTGGCGGTATTCGTCCAACTTCGACTATGCACCAAACCGCTAAATTCAAATAAGTATGTTTAATTATCACTTTTTAAAACCACTACAATTTAACTAATAGTTTAAAAAACTCTCCCATACTTGGAATAATTACATACGGAACATGCCTATTAGTCATTTCTAGGTTATTTACTTCGTAATTCTAAAGCTTTCTTAAAATGCCATGACCACCCTGAAAATTTGTTATTATAATTATTATGCTTCTCCATTTTTGGTTTTGAAATAATTTATAGACCTGAGTTATGCTCAAATATGTATTTAGATGAAATAAAATGAGGATTTTGTGGTTTTTAGGTTTAAGATTAATTTTCTTCTTTTTCCATTGTTTTTTTATTTAGTGTAATGCCAAAGCATTACAAAGTCAATTATTTAGACAAACAATGGGAAAGTCATGCTCAAAGAGTGTTAAACTCAATTGATACAGGCAGTTTTACTTTACTCCCAACTACAAATAGCAACTGATGCTTCATACTTCATACTTTACATGGGTGGCAAATTCCAACAATATGTCGATGAACATAGACAACTCTTAGCTTTCTTTTCCAAAAAGTAAAATATCGCCAAATTCAACTGTGCAGCATATGTACAAGTACTCGGCACATATTTAATGAACAAGCAGTTCAAACACATGTTGAAATGACATTAGTCACAGATTTCAAGCTGTTAACTTTCTCTCAAGAAATACTGGAAACTGTACTTCAAGACAATTCAGATATCTTGACTGCATCAGCTGATACATAATACATAAAACACACTGTTGGCAAGGAAACACTAAATCAGATCAATAGCTTCCTCCAGTACATTCCAGTGTTTCTTGAAGTGTGTATTTAGCCTATATTCACAAAAGATTCGATCCCACCATCCAGACAAACAAACAATTTCTATACAGGCAACGTTGAATGCTTCATGTCATCTTCTAGAATGGCCGTAGCTAGATGCTGACTACATCAAGTACATTGTGTTACGAAATGTGCACACTACTTCTATATAGTGCAACGACTATCGTAATATAGCTTCCTATTAAAATCTTATAAACTGTATAAACTTTCATTATTAATCTATTATATAAAACGTTATTTGCTTTCCTTAATATTAATTATAAACAACATTTTAATAAAGCAATTAACTGTTTCTACATTCTAGCACCACCATTCTTATGATTCATTTCATTTTTCTAATTTTACAATTATCAAATGCTTTTAATATCAATATTCAAATCACCTAAACTTAATTCCACTACAGGAAGATACAAAGTTAAACCCCGAACCCTCGAGTTAACACCACTAGTACTATAAAAATGTTTGTGCAACCACTAGAATGTAAAACAAGAAATTCCCCTATTATTAAAAACAAAAACATACCTTATTTCCACATTCTGTACATCTTAATTGACTAGTTAAAGTACCACTAAACGGATGTGATAATGATTGAGTTGGAGGACCTGCTAATAACTGCAATGAGCGACATGATCTTGATATCCAACGATATCTATGATTTGCACCACCATAAAAAGAAAGACTGCTTGGTCTACACAAATCGTTCAAAGACATTACACTACCTATGCTCTCCATATCACCAATCGATTCTGGTTCTTTTTCGAAAGCAATTTCGGGGTCAAAAATTTCCAAAGCATCAGAAAGACAACCAGACTAAAATTCAAATTTAGTTGTAGGTGTAAAACGTCATGTTAAATAACATACCTTGCGAGAAGTTTTTTGAATTTCCTCATCTAACGTAGTGAGTAATACATTTAGTAGTTCGTGTGCATCTTGTTCGCCAGCTGGTATAACCCAGCCAAGCCTCTTTAGAGCATTTATTACAGCGGCAGGAGCATAAGCAGTTTCTTGTACAGATTTATGAGTACCATTAATTACTACAAAAATTTAAAAAACTAATTACACCGCTATGAAAACATTCAAAGCCGTACCAGAAATTACAGTAGATAATGTAACACGCAAACTAGTATCCTTTGCATTGGCATCTAATTGTAACCATGTCACGAATTGAGTACATGCGGCAAGCGCATGTAAAACCGCATTTAGGAAACATGTTTGGCCTAAATTTACTAATCCTGCAAGTCGACCACGGCCTCTACCAGTGTGTGTTGCAGGACCCCAAAATACAAATGCGCCAACTACAGCAGCAGCTGTTAATCCTGCTGCCACTAAAAGTCTCTCAGACTCCATTTAGTTAATAAAGTCAACATCAAAATAATCAATATGTTTATAGACGTGCATAATTAAAATTCCTAATTTTATTAAGAAAAATTGATTAATAACCTCAAAACCAAAACACTAATCTGTTCTGTATGGATCTGTCTTAAATTACCACAAACGTTATATGTGTACCTTAACGAAAGTTAATATTTAATATAGAATAGAATTAAAGGATACGTGTTAGGTTACACAAGTAGTGTGAAAAAAAAATAATAACGCCTAAGAAAAAAATTGGTTTCGTTTTAATTTTATTGTTCTACATAGTAAGGTAACATATCATACGTATCGTTAGACTAGAAGTTAGTATAAAATCCAAAAATTAAATATTAACTGCTACCTACAATAACATTGTATGCATAACATTAACAATGTATTCATACTTTTAATTCTAATATAATCAAGTCTTAACTCTTGGCACCGCCTGTAGCTACTAATAACAAAAAAAGCTTTTCTAGCCTTTAAAGTGTAGTTTTTAGAATCCAAATTGTAGTCGCGCTTTAAAATAAGAAGTATTAGAAGTAAAATGGACACATCCATTTGAATTTCAATACATAGATACACACAATAAAAATAATACTTTTAAAATACTAACTCTAGTGGTAAATTTTTGGGTACTTTGCCTGAAGTCTAAGAATTTACTATATACTACTTATTTCTTGTGATCGACATCACGCTGACAAGCAAAAATTTAAGCTGTTTAGAAGTAATTTATTGTATCTCATCAATTAAAGTAAATACAAGCAAAGGAGCATGGTTTAAAGCAAAATAATACACTTTATTAGAAAACAGATAATCTTATCTTACGATAAAAAAACGTTTGAACACGCAAATATTTAAAAAAGTGTAACGCGTTTCCGTTGCGTTAAATAGAAACTAGATGGCAAAGAAGAAAATTTATTTAAAACGGACCAAATAAATACGGGTGTACCTTGTATAGTGCAATTTTATGCATAATACTAGTGGTAATTAAGCAAAACACTTCAATAATTTTTAGTTTCATAAAAAGTAATAAACTCAAACCACGAAATTAGAAAATTATTTACATTAAAATACACAGTCCAACGTAACACAGGTCAATAAACTATCTACAAAAACGGTTAAAAAGAAAACTGTTTTCAATGTTATATATTATAAAGTCAAATGTAAGCACGAGTTAGTGGTAAACAGAATAATTATAATAGTAAATTTTCTTTACGTGGTCATAATATTTAAAGAAAGCTTTTAGAAGAATTAGATGTAAATAATACTGGTCATCATCAGTAGTAATTTTAAATAATAATTAGTTGTTGTTCTGGAACACTTCAAAGGATATTCTCCTCACCACTTAGGCTGAAGTGAACCTTCCCAACATTCAATTGTTATACTTCGGTCTACACTCTAAGGTATAACTTTTAAAGCCCGGCGGTAATATATGAGAGCCACTACGTCAGTTGGTACCACAAATAAATATTTGCCAAGCGCAATAAGGTATTACGTCATATAAAGGTTTTAAATTACTATATCACGTGCAAAAAAAAATAAAGGTACTCACGAAAACTGTAGGACTCCTCACAACATTAAGGCTATTTTGGAGGCAGTTGGGCGTCGTTGAGTATTGTGAGCGTAAATAGTCCTTTTGCCCCCGATTAAATCCAAATTTAAAATTTGTTCTCTCTCACAGGAATAGGGTGAGGGGCGATACAAGGCAGAGATAAGGCAAAGGAACCTACATACTCTAAAAGAGAAGAAAAAACACACAAAGATTACCACTCAGTTCGACGTTTGACTGACTAGTCCTGACGTGTCGGAAATCATCACTCACTTTTTCCTCTGGGTCTGCGCAATCTCGAGCACCGACGCGACTATCAAAAGGGACGGAAATACACGCACAAGTCTTTTAAATTATTGGCGCGAAATCACTTACAAATTAGGAACTTATAGAAATGTTTACAGGCCGAATTTCGACATATAACACAATTTACTATAATGTTGCTTTAAACACTATCGAGGATATTTTACTCGCCTGCAGGCTGGTGTTCTCCACTACAACTCACAATTCACTTGTTTGTTGTGGAGAACACCAGCCTGCGGCTGAGGAGAATATCCTCGATAGTGTTTAAAGCAACATTCTAGTAAATTGTATGTTGGGAAGGTTCACTTTAGACTGAGTGGTGAGGAGAATATCCTCTGAAGTGTTCCGAAACAACAACTAATTATTATTTAAAATTGCTACATAGTGGTCGAAATATGTATCCAGTATTTTAAATATTTTTTGTAGTTAAGGGTTTTTATTCATTTTTATTTTTACAATGTTTATTTAATAAAGCTGACTTAATCTCAACAAAAATATAAAATAAATACACAATAAATATTTCAATGTATTGATTTAGACTGCTAAAGACATGAGATAGCAATGGATACGTGACCTTAACACATTGAAATCGTATAAACTCACCCTTTTTCGGTTGATTGAAAACAAACTCACTAGAAATACAATACAATGGCTCCCCCTACTTCTCCCCAAGTATCAATAATGGGAGATAATGACGAACGTCAGACAGTAGACGAAAAACAATCAATTAATTACTCGGGATTCGGAACCGAGAAGCGTGTGGAAGTTTATCAGTGGTACGGGATAATCAACAAGAACTCGATATTAAAATTGGTTAGCTTCGTTCCAAACCACCTTGGTTGGAAATTATACAATTCTTTCTCAACGTGAACTCGAGTCTGGCAAAATGGAATTGTTTATGAAAACTGGCATTCAAGCGTAAATTTATTTTCTATTTACCAATTATTTTTTGTTTTGTAGGTGGCATTTGTGCACGATGCCTGTTTAATTAAATATGATGAAATTAAGAAACGCCCGTCATAAGTGTAAGATGTAGCGAAAATTTTAGTAGATGTACAAAACCTGGACGTTGCAAACTTATTTGATACATTGAGTATGAGCTTTGTATGATTATCATAGGACCGTATTGTTATAACTGATTGATTGGGAATTGATTTCCGTAATTTCACTATTTTATGTATATACCTGTTTACAGGAAAAAGTAATAATGCTTGTACAAGTAATAAATTTAGGTGAAAATAAAAAAACCTCCATTCCACCAGGAGCCCGACTTAATTAAACTCACAAAATACTCGTCGGCTAGAGGATTTACATTAGACTAGCCGAGTTAGCACCCTTAAATTTAAGATAGTTTTATAAGCTTTTCCAGGTAAACGTTGTTGATAACGTAGTTTGCAATTACACCTGTTTAATTTTTGCATTTTTTAAATTTTTTCTAGTTTTTTTTTTATTTGTTCTAGAGGGACTCGCTTTTGCACCACTGTAGTTAGCGGGGGCTTGCTCAATTTATTACGAGATTCCCGCCCTTTTGGACAATTCTAAACTTAATAATTTAACGCAAAATTTACCCTTAACAAAATTAACTTTTTTTTATCCAACGTAGCGTATCCAACCTCGTAAGTCATTGTCGGAAGACTAAGAGATTACGAATATGAAATGTAAACGTAGCGTGTTTACCTCACAGATATTATAAAAAACTTTTATTTGCTCCCAAACTAAGAATTTGTATTTACATATTCTAGTAAATTACATTTTCTAAGATTTTCAACCCAGTTTGATGTGTTTCAATGGCATTATTTAAGTTTGAAATTTTTTGATACTTTATAAAAATTTTAAGTACTTTCGAAGTTCCGAAATACCGTTTGTTGCGAACACTATTATTTTAAAGGTGTTCATTAAAAATTTAGTACCGTTACAACTGTTTCAATTCTAAAATTTCAAATTTGTTGGAAAACTGTTACAGTTGCACTCGCATCGTGAGGCGCGAATTGTTGTTCTATCTCATTCCTTAAGGCAAGACCTCAAAGTGGGCTCTTCTAATAATTAAAAACCGCTACAACTTCTAGTTTTAATTTGTTAAGTTCGTTTTTATATTGTTTCATTTATATAATTCAAGCGTTTTATACACATTTATACAGTAACTACTTACTCAGTATTGTAATCATTTACTTCCTTTTCATTTACAATTAAAGTTTGCTTGCTTCTGTCATCGATAGATTCGGAGTGTTAAATCTAAATAAAATTGAATTCTTAAATTACAAAAAAATTGTTTAGATTTTTGCAGAAATTACTTTATCTTTAATGTCATTAATCTTAAAGTTGCTTTTTATCACAGTAATATGCAAAATTGTTACATAGTCTTCATTTGAAATAGTTAATTGAATATTATTAAATAACTGTGAGGTACCATTCTAACCGTTTACTAGAAGTCGTATATATTCAAGCAGTACTTAAGATATCTTTAATGCGAAAGAAATTAAAAAACATATGTAAATTTCTATTAAACATAATTTATATGAATAGCTGAGAAACTAATTAATTGAAAAAAATTATAAGAAACCACTCAATATAGTTCCAATTCTAAGGATTTTTACAGTTCAAGCGGAATTGATGTCTTATCTAAAGTAACTCACTAATATTTTGCGACATACTTGAATTGTTCGAGTATGGTATGTTGAAGTATTCCCCCACTATTTAAAAAATATTTACTTTATACGGCACCGCGAAAACGTATTGTAGTTTCCTAATTTCCCTTTGAATAATTACACGGTAAAAGTCAAGTGTTTAACATACACAAGCATAACCTGGTACAGATCAGGGTATGTTCGTTTATCTGATAGAATGGTGCCGTACAATTTCCCCTCTAGTAAAATTTATCGCCAAAACGCTTGTTTAACACATACACACATAATTAAGTATGTTAGTTTATGTTGCGAAAAATCGCCTTTAGTCACTAGTATTGTACAATATACTTTTTTATGCCTTCTTTTTACATTAACTGATAAAAGTTTAGGGTGTAGTAGCCACGGAATTGTTAGTGCTTTCGTCTCATTTCCCCACACTTTTAAAATGCGAGTGCTATCTTTCTTTCAGAATGGCTTGACTGGGTATTTATTCTGTGTGTATTTGGGTGTGAATTTTAAATTTGTCGTAACTGTCAATCAAAAAACGTTGTTGCTTATTATTGTTTGTTTAAAGTAAAAGAGAGTTTAATTTATTTAGCAGGATGGATTCTTCTGCCAGCGTTTATCAGTTGATAACTAGATTATGTGAAATACATATAACTAATAAAAATACAGGTGGACAAATTAATAAAGAACGTATTAAGAAAGCTAGATCGAGATGTTATGAAATTTTGCTTTCAAAAAGATTGATAAAATGTATGTTAAATTATTAATTACATACGCAAGTCAAAAATAAATTTATTTTAGCAAATCCCTGTTTGGAGGACAATTCGGATGCTTTATGTAATCTTTTAGCCTGGCACTTTTATTTGTTGTGGGAAGATAAGTTTACTGAACATGCTGACAAGTTACATCACTGCAGTCAAAAACTGCAACGGTTAGATGTTTTTAAGAGTCCGATATGTTCGAATGTTGTGTTGTTTTTGTTACAGTTACGTAATATGCCCACAGTTCCATATTCAATTATAGTAGGTACATAGTATTTAACCAATTATTAACCCTTTGCATTCCGCCCTAGTAAACAATAGTAGGTACCAGCAACTCCAGAGCTATATTAAAAAAAGTACATGTATGTATGTGTAACAAGAATGCGGTTGCTACAATAAAACAAAACATTTATTCTTAGCTATATTATAATAAAACATATTCTAATCTCCATGCCCCAAAAAAAACAAAAATTTTCCTCCACCATTTAAGAGATTTTCTGAGAAAACAGTAGGTTGCGCGTATTTGGTTTTTCTACATTTTGTTCACCTCTTAAAAATCTTGTTTTCGTAATGAATCCAGCATTATCACTGGTGCTTAACAACGTAACTATTCTTTTATCTTTCCACGAAAATACCATCGTTCTCCCTTTTTTATAAACAATTGATTTATTTTCACCAAATCTTGGTTTCTTTATTGAATCAGGTATGCCTTTACAATTGATTTTTATGGCACCTGTTATATGGCATTTCATTTTTAACAATTTTTCCACCAGTACAATGCTAGTATAATACCTGTCTGTATATATGTGATAGCCTTCAGCACCTGCTACGTTGGTCAATAGATTGTTATACAGATGCAAAGGAATTCTTGTACTGATGGGCAATTGCGGTTTTATATCGTTGGACGTAATACTACCATAATATGGGACAATGTTATATACATACCCGGTTTGTGAATCGGCTAAAACGTATATCCGTATTCCCCATTTAGTTGGCTTATTGGGATTATACGTTATGAAACTAATTTTGCCTTTGAATTTTACAATAGATTCATTAACACATATTTTGGCCTGGTATAAAATATTCTGCAAATTTTCAATTGATATACTCCAAAAAATTACTGACCTGTTGAATCCTGATTATTATGTCTCTCCTTTTCTGATCTACTGTTTTCAAATGTAGCATCCAGAATAATTGGTTGAATCTTTTGTTACAGGCGGAAAAGCTACTAAGTATATATTTTTCATTAAAAGTATAAAATGGGGGCGGCCTGTAAAACAAAAATTAAAGGGGGGTCACCGGCACTAGCTAGCGGAAGGTCGTGGATCATATAGAGGGTTAAAATTTTGCAGACGGCTAATTTAATATATAATATACTACAAAAAAATTTGGCACTTACCTTTCATAAATACTGTGGCTTAATGACAATTACCAAGGGCGCCAGACAAGTCGAGAATGTCCAAATGTTCGTGCAAAACCTTGAGACACTTGTCATCCCAAGGAGGACAATTGTTTCGTTTAATCAACTCTTACACTTTTGCCTACTTATGCAACTTTCATGATAAAACATAGAAAAACTATTGACTTAATCAACGGCAAACAAAAACTATTTAATTAACAGAGCAATAAACGTAAACCTCTTACATTCATTGATTTTAATTTAGAAATGTAGATTAAATGGTTGATATGGAATTCTGATAATTTTACGTACATAAGTAATTCCCAAACATTTTATATGGAAAAAAACTTATACTATAAATTTTACACTAAATTAATCCTACGGTTTATGGCCAAAACGTCCTGACAAATAAATTAACTAAAAATTGGTCATGCTAACTTAACTATAAACTTACTTACTAAAAATCATCAGTTGTTTGATGGCTTGCCTTCCAACGCAGAACAGCTCTTAAATTGGGGGAGAGAATCTCGCTTGTTGCTCTGGATCTTCGCATCTATTAAATAATTCAAATGGCACACGACCCCGGCAGGATCTTGTTGATAATTTAACTTAACTTGTACGTCACACGCATACAAGCTTTTTATTATTTACTTTATATCACTGATAAATCTGCGAACACACGGGCGTACCCCTCGCGAACTGGAAGAGTTAATTACTCCTTTCCAATTTCACTATTGTGATACTGGGTGCAATATCATATCTGTGATGCCGGAGAACGCTACCCGCGAACTATGTTTCTTCCTACCTTTCGACAACAGACAACCCCATTGGAATCTCTTGTCCTTTGGCTAAAGCCTTAAGTTATATATTAATCCCTATGTTGTTGCTTGACATTCGTGTTTTAAGACGGCAGTACCTAATATCGGAATTATGTGAACTTTAGTAGGCTATAGCTAGATACTTCAAAAATTTTATTTTTAATGTCAAAAAAAGATAATTGCTGTTCTTGGTATTTTGCATGTTGTTAGTTGGAAATAAAGTAAAATATTATTACAAAAAGCGCTTCTTTGACAGTTGATACAGGCTTGTTGGGTATTTATAGTGCTGTATCTGAAACTGAAAGTTGTCGTTTAATGGTAACCATTTGCTTTGTTCGTTCTTACGCAGCGTACAAATAATACAAAAACAAAAAGAACATTTAACTGCAGTCGAATTTCATTTAAAGGTTTAATCAACCGTAACACCCTACTCTAACCATTATTTACGTCATATTTCTGTTATCCAATGACTTAACAGAAACTCCCAAAAACAAGATTTCAGAAACCAAATCCAACCCCTTTCAAGATGAGGGTCAGTCACGGAAGCAATTATTTTTAAATATGTTGTATCTTCTTGGAATTTTTATTATTGAATTGTGGACCATACCCATTGGCGACAGTTCTCTGCGATTAACAAAAGACTGATTAACCCACTTGAGCCGAAATGGATTTAAATACAATGGTTGTTTCCAGACTACTTAAAATTACTTGCAATCTTTGAACAAATCAAATTGGGAAATAGTTTGGCTATTTATAATGTTTCGTTTTCTGTAACCCTTGTCAATCAACGAAAATATTAAGAAGATTAAGTTTTACAACTGAAAATTGCTTTCTTTGTTTACGTTAAAAGGTAATATTCCATTTAATTTTATCAGATTTGTCAATCTATAACCGACATAAGCTTTTAAAGCGTTATGGTATTTGGATTTGCAAGGTAGGACCATTAAATTATGACGACTGCCGCTGGACTTTATAATATTTAAGCCTAAGGCTATTTGTAAACCTGGTCTTTATTATGAGGGATGCTAACTAAAATATAAAAGTAATTTATTATGGAATTTTTCCTATAAGTTATGCAAGTTATTGAAATTTAATTAATCAATTAATCTGTTTATAAGTTAACATTTCAAAATAATGTTACACTTTTTCTAGTGAACAAGTTAGAAAAAAAAAGATATTTTTGTATATCACTAGTAGACCAATAATTCTGCATATTTGGTAAAACCATAGTACCCATATTCAAAATTACACCGAGAAACGGCCAAAATTCCTCTTTATTTGTGTCCCGATATGAATGCCATATAGAATTTTGAGTAAGTTTTAGTTCTCAATTGTTGTTAGCGTAATTATTGGTTCCTGACACAATTTCGTCCACTAGCTCTTCTGTGAAATACAGTTTAAAAAGTGTACAGGTTCTTCGATGTTGAAGATTTGTGGCCCTGGAACTTTACTTCCCGTTGAAAATTTGATTTTTAGTAAGGAAATATCACTTGCCGTTATATCGTTCCATACATTGCTGCTACAGGTGGTGTATCTTCGTCCTCTGAATCAGATTCAATAATTGTATTCTTCTTTTTTTTCTAACTATTGTTACGTCACTATCGTCACTAGCTGTTCCAAAATTATCAAATAGTACTGTTTCGCCTAAATCATCTCCATACAACGCAAAATCGAGCTCGTCTTCCACATCACTTATTTCACAACTTTCATCAAAATTTTCGCCTTCCATCTTCACTACACGAGGGGTTATAACGTAATAATTATAATGAAACGAAACCAAGTAAAACACTTACTATTATATAAACATAAAATGCTTATCACACACACATTGGAGCACAAACATAAACACTTTTGATTGTCTAAGCATTAAGAGCGCTGAGTAAGATAAACAAGCATGTCGCAAATGCAGCGACAATTTATTCTCAATATATAAAATGTCACAAATGCGGTGTACACAGATTTATTCTTAACATATAAAATGTCGCAAATGCGTCGACAACGGAGTGCAAAGGGTTAAGATATCGTTAAGTAGGAAGTGTTGTTTGTTTGTACTTGTAAGGTTTTACTTTTGGACAGATTTTAGTTCATAATTCATAGTGTCTAATACATTCACTATCGTTGATGCATTGGTTTGATTGGTATTATAGCAATGCGTTCATGGCTTCTAATTGTTTATTCAGTATTAGAGTTACGAGAAGGACGTAGCTGGTACAAAGGGTTATACTAGGTATTAAACGGACGTATATTGATGCAAAGAAATAACGCATAAAGTTACTTTTTGTAGGTGTGTAAACTTTATTACAGTATACCAGTTATTTATATAATTTGTGTTTGTAGACTGCGATGGTTATTATTAAGTTACCGCCCCTTAGTTTGATATAAAACAGTGATAAAAGTATATTTCACCTAAATTTATTGTATAAAAATTTTATGTCGATATCCATATATTATTGTTATTATTATAAACTACTGGGACAATAAAATTTATAAGAAGAACAAATAGTATAAACAAATATACAAAACAATTTAATCATTATACAACAAAAATAAAATGACAATAGGTGGGGTTCCTTATAATACAACTAGTGTAAACGGAATAGTGATTGGCCTCCTTAAGGCATTTTTGCTATTGATATTTTACCAGAAATTTAATTTTTCATACAATTGCAACCTAATATATGAGATATTTATGTTTGGATTTTTAACTTTTTTATCCCTATAGTAGGGGACAAAGAATACTACTATAGTAAGCCTGCTTATCGTAAAAGGCAATTAAAAGGTGCAGCAAGGGGCAGCAGCCTTGTTGGCTAAAAGGTATTGGAGGAGAGCCGCTTGGTTTTGGGCGATCCTCAATAATTTACAAGGTTGTTGGGGGTTTTGTTAAAATCTTTAAAAACTGTGTTGTGGAAAGATATGGGAACCTACCACAATATTTCCCAGGTATGCGTTGCCTAAAATATGAAATATGTATGATGGAGAGCTCACAAGTAAAATTCTTATCTGTAGGTAAAATACCCCCTCATTCGGATCTCCGGGAGGGGGTACTTGAGGCTTGTCATCGTAAGAATTTAAAACAGCGGTTCGATTTAGTGATAAGGACTTGGAATGGAAGGTCATTACTTAGAGTAGATAAGTTAACAAACTTATTAATCGAAATGAGAAAAGAAAAGCTGAACATTTTAGGTATTAGTGAGGTGCGATGGCCAGCTAGTAATGACTTTTGGAAAGATAATTATAGAATAATTACTTCTTCTTCAACTAATGGACAGGCAGGTGTAGGAATAGTGTTAGGTAAAAGATTAGGATGTAAAGTTAAAGAGTACTTACAATTTAGTGATAGAATAATTATGGTTAGATTGAGTAGGAAACCCACAGACACTGTTTTAGTACTGGTTTACATGCCAACAACTCAGTACGAGGATGAGGAAGTAGTAAAGGTATACGGGGATACAAATAGTATAGTGAGAAAAGAAAAGGGAGATGAGAATTTAATAGTTACGAGCGATTTTAATGCGTCAGTGGGAGAAGGTAGTGAGGGAAAAATGGTAGGAAAATTTGAGTATGGCAGACGAAATGATAGAGGAGAAAGATTAGTTGAGTTTTGCCAGGAACATAGATTAGTAACTGTAAACACCCTATTCGAACATGTTAGGAGAAGATATACCTGGAAAGCACCAGGTGATAGGGCTAGATACCAAATAGATTATATTTTAGTTAAACAAAGATTTAGAAACCAAGTTAAAAACTGTTATAGTTATCCAGGGGCTGACATAGATAGCGATCATAACTTAGTTAAAATGAAGTGTAAGCTAAAATTCAAAAAATTGAGAAAGGTTAAAAGAGTGGGATGGGATCTAGGTAGACTTAATGATAGTGAGGTAAAAGAGGAATGTATACAAGTATTAGATAATTAGATAATAATTAGATAATAAGATCAAAGGGACAGCTATAGGAGGGAACGTAGAAAATAGATGGCAGGAAATAAAAAGGGCTGTACATGATACAGGAACACGGACTATAGGTAAGAAAAAATAGAAGCGAAAAAACCCTGGGTAACAAAGGAGATATTAGATTTAATAGAGAGTAGAAGAAAGCTTAAACCTTTCAGAGAATTTGATAGTGAAAGTAAGCAGAAATATAATAGAGTTAGAAATAAGATAGTACATGAGTGTAGAAAAGCTAGAAATAAATGGATTGAGGAGAATTGTAAGGGAATACAAGACAATTTGAGAGTAGGTAAAACAGACTGGACTTACAGGGCAGTTAAATAGTTTTTCGGAGAAGATAGGAAAAAATATAATAGTATTAAAGATGAGAATAATGAGCTTCTAATAAATAAAGTTGAGGTAGCAGATAGATGGAAAAGATATTTAGAAGATTTATATAAGGGAGACGATATGGATGAGTTAGAGAAGAATGACCAAGAAGAGGTTGTAGAAATAGGGTTCTCAATATTAAGAAAGGAATTTGATAGGAATTTGATTGTGAATATGATGTTGTATTTCTTTTTGTATTGCTATTACTGTTTTGGTTGCGCTGGCTGACTAGAATGTCCTCTTCAAAGGGGTTTGATACTTTTTTGAGCCCTGGGAAATCTCTAGGGTATTTAGTGTTGAATCGATATCCCCCTATCTTGTTGCGGGCTTCATAGTACGACAGGTTTTCAAACGTCATTGTGTCTTTAATTTTTTGTTGTTTTTGATATTCTGGGCAGTTTTTTTCTGTTGCTTCATGTGCATCTTTACAGTATGAGCAGCACACTTTATCACTTCCACAGTCTTTGCGTTCGTGATCACCACTACACCTGGCGCATCTGGATTGCGTGCTTCGGCATTGGTCTTTTTTATGGTCATACCTTAAACATTTCAAACAGATTGTGGAAGGGACTTACAAAAGTTTTAATATCGATTTCTGTATAAAATAGTTCGACTTTACCTGGTAAAATTTTACCACAGAACGTAAATAATACTGTATTTGTAGATATGAATTTTGTTTCATCATTTTCAAGGATTTTGTTAACAAACCTTCTGACGGCAACTACTTGGTACTTAGATTTAGTGCATTTGAGGAGCTTCTCTTCTGTTATGTCCTCATAAATTCCCCTTCCGATTCCCTTACATGTTATCATATTTGCTGGGATAAAACGTTTGTTTTCCATTTTTTGCATTTTTTCGTTCTTTAGAAATTTGTTTGCTGCTTCTGATGTTACGAATTCCACAGATATTCTGTTAATGCCTTGTTTTTTAATTTTTTTAATACTCTCTATGTTGGCTTTCGCCAGAGATTCTCCCATTGCCATTGGATGGTATTTTCTAATGTTTTTGCCCTCTTTTTCAATCATAACCACATAAGGGCCTAGATCCGTTGATTCATATATTAAATCTTCAAGCGGGTTACCTTTCTTTGGGCAGGATTGATCGTCTTTATCGTTTTCTGTTTCCATTTGAGTTACATTAAAAGTTAAGTTTGGTAGCTGTTGACTAAATATGGAAATTTCGTGTAAAAGTTCAGGATCTTTGTTTAGTCTCGCAGTTTCCTCTAACTCTTTAATTTCACGGGCTAGCTTTGCAAGAGACGCAGCATCGTAATTGCTTGTATCTACTGCACGTTTAGATTTGTATGTTATTGGAATGGGGAGGGGGTGGGGATTTGTCCCCTCCAGCTGTGCCGAGCATTAATCTACTGTTCTAAATACATAAGCTCATGCAAGTTGCAGGAAGTAGGATTAGGATCTAAGCTAAGGAAGCTAAGCAGGATAAAAGTATGCCCCCTTCCAAATGTTCTTACCCTTGTTATTCAATTTATAGGTTCACTTTTCACTACACCCTTTTATTCGAATTGACATTCAGTAACTATTCTACTACACTGCACTGTCTGTATTAAGTATTTTCGCGATTTTGCATCAAAATAAATGTAAATCAATATTCACACCTCGTGTTCAACTTTTAGGTTCAAGTCCATTCATTCTACGGTTACAACCATAGATTCTTTTAAGGTTATATAACCTCATAATTTCGTTTATTACATTATATGAAATATGAACATGTGAAAATCGGTATATACTGTTAAAAAGTAAAATTTTCATGCTCATAAATACTATGCCTCAACTTAAATAGATAAAAAATGTTGCAGTTGGTTTGATCACTATTAACACTTCCTAACTGACGCTCTGTTAATTAAACACTGACTGTTGGCGGTGTTGCCATATTTGTAAGGATTAGGCAAAACTCGGTGCCAGTGGATAGTGGTGTGAATTAAACTGTTTGTCGAATAAATTTCTTATTATTCTGTGATTTGTCTTAAAATGGTCAATAACGTGGGCGGTTTAACGACTTTCTCGTTTATCCTGTAATAGAATGTATCATAGGTATTAAGTATAATTATAATTATAAATAAAGATGATTACTTTGAATTGAAAAAAATAGTTCTATAAGTTTAATTCTACAAGTATAAACTATTTGTACTGTCCATAAATAGGTGGACCATTTCTTAAAAATACTAATAGCAGTATATTCAAAACAACTTTTATACTGTTGTAGTATGTTTGCTGGTATTATATGTCTTGTCTTACTTGTCTTACTTGATTATGTATAAGAGAACGTTTACATAGCAAATTAGATAAGTAAGGTGGGATATAACTACTTAAGATTTTGTACAATGTGCAAGATAATAACAGACAAAAGCGGTATTCCAACTTTAAGATAATTGCATCAATGTAGTGTGGTGTAACATGCTCACTTCTCTTTACATTGTAAGCACAGCAAAAGCAACAGTCCTAAAGAATTTGTAACTTATTTTTCAAGCACGAGGTCAGGTGATAGTAGTATGCTCCACAATATTAAGTACTATGGAATTATAATCAGTTAACACTTAGAGAGTTTGGCAAGATGTACTTAAATTGGTGTAATTTTAAGTTTCACATAACACAGTGATAACTTTTTAAATGCATGCGTTTAGAAGTTTAGGTTGCAGATCATATAACACCTGTGCTTTTCACACACTATGAGAACACCAGATTGACCCCAACAACACAAGCACTGTTGGTTACCACTGAAAAAGGTTTTTGTCGCATTACACTTGTACCAACACACATCCACATAGATTTGGATCTATTTAAGAATAATACCCTAGTTGCTTAACCAGGCAAAACTTGCCTAAAGATTTAAGTTTAACAGTTTTACACTGTTATTTGTTTTTAGTGTGTCAAGTGATATATAGTACTGAGTATCGTCAGCATAGAAATGTACAAAACAATTTGCGGCCAGTTTAGACACTAGATCAGATGTTAAATGTGCAAATAGAAGTGGCCTTAGTTCACTACCTTGAGGAACACCTTGACTGAGAACAACATCAGAAGATATTTGATTATTTACGTGCACAACTTGTATTCTGTTATAGAGATAGCTTGAGAACAATTTTCTGACAGTAGGGCCACATTCATAAAAATGTAGCTACTCAATAAATAGTTCATAGTGAATAAAGACCTTATAGTAGTCAAGTAAAATAATAATATTATTTATGAAGTGTCATTAGCCACTGTTAGATCATTCACTATATTCTTAAGAGCAGTTGAAGTAGCCTATTCTAAATCCTGACTGGGTTGCAAGCAGCAAATTATAAGTATTAATTTGTGACGGCATCTGAGTGTATACGGGGTAGGCAAAATATTGATAGGTCGTAATTGTGTCATGGATGTGGCCTTATCTGTTTTAGCTAAAGGATGTACAATGACCTTTTTCCATATCAAGACGATGTCACCATATCATAGAGAATAGTTTGTTATGTGCAACAAAGCAGTTTATAGAATGGATAATCAAGGTGAAGCATTTTTAAATTAATAACATCTGCACCGACCGTATTAGAGTTTAAGTGATAGAGTGTGATCTATAACTTTTGCTTAGTAGTTTCAATATTGTTATTGACATTTTCATGAACATTTTTGCTTAAAAAAGAATTAGACCATTGTTGACATTAGAACACGGCACTATTGTAGAAAAGAAATTATTTATAAATTTGACATTCATAATGCTTGGATCAATCTCATTGATTTTCTTTGTGTGGATATACCAGGTTTCAAAATTCGATCATATCTTTTTAGGGTTATATTTAAATTTACGTATCTGCTGCTGAATATAACAACATTTTTCTTGTTTTATTGCAAATACCAAATAATTTTTCAGATACTGATAATATTGTTTATCAGAATCTAATTTAGTTAGCTTAATTTTCTTAAATGCTTTATCTTTAAGAGCAATAATTTGCTTAATCATTTCAGTAGCATACAACTTTGAGTGCTTCTTAATAATGATAGTTCTATAACGAATTTGCATATCAAACAGCGTAACTAAAGTTGACTTATCATTTATGGAATGTAGATTGTCAATATAATTCCAGGATATTCTGCTTGCATCACTACCACATACATCTGTGTTGATAAGTCAAAAATCATGGAATGTAATTGATTTTGGTTGAGGTTTTATAATTTCACAATTAAAGTAACAATTCACAAGGCGATTTGACAAATTTTCAGTATCGAGAGTTCCATATTCAAATATATTCAGATTGTTACTGTCACATATTACATCGTTTAAGGTGGATGAGGAGTGTGTTATGTGGGACGGCTCACTAATAATTCGATATACATTGAAGGATTGCAGAATGTTATTGAAATAAGTACATTTATGGTCGGCTATCAAAAAAGTTCATATAACATTTCCAGTTAGTAGCAGCTAGATTTGCTAATACAATTTTCAGATTATCTGAGGTGGTTAAAGGTACGTTTCAAGGTTTATAGATAACACCAACAGCGATTAAAGTTTATGAACAGTTACACATATCCAAAGTTGTTCCAGTTGCGTTTTAGCGAGAGTGCAAAAATTCAAGTCCTGTTTAACATAGAAAGCAAGTCTTTCACGTCTGTTTATACGATCAGTACGTAAGAGCTCTCAACTGAGTACACTAACACAGTTTGAGGGAATGTCAGGGGTTAACCATGTTTCTGACAAAGCAATTATTGAAAAATTGAGATTTTTGATTTAGGCTTACCAAAAAATGTTCTGCATTAAAAGAGTGGTCAATTTTATTTCTTTCTTGCTCTCTTTTATTGTAGACAAGACAATTTCTATTACAAGCTGCATGCTCAACGTCAGTATCCAGTTTCTGATTTTTTACTGCAGTTAACACATCTATATTTAGTTACTTGACATTTGGTATATTTTTGATTGCCAGTACATTTAGGACAGCTCAGACATTGGGTACATTTGTTAGCTTTATGATTGAAGCTATTACATGTGTAACATCGTGTTAGTTTCTGTTGTTTCATAATTTGAAAAAATGTTTACCATCGGTTTCGAGTTTTATAGATCGTTTAATGTCAGTTTGTGTAGTTCTTCAATTTTATTTACCACTTTAAGATAAACATTGTCTCCTAGCATGTTGTTTGTGTTTTTATATAATTTGTCTTCATTCCAATCTTCAGATAGTCCTGCAACCATTATTGGTGGCACTTTTTGTTTTAGTACACTGATTATAGTCTTCACCTAATTCATTAACAGCTTTGATTCTTAATTTATCAGATTTGCTTAGATTTTTACAATCTACTATGATGCCTCCTGTAGATGATTTTTCTGTAACAGCTATATCACTAGGGTCAACTTGAGACTTAATTGCACTTTTAGTCATATCAGAATTTTGCATATATCTTTTGGTCTTATAACAACAGATTCGTTATTTTGTTTCAGTGTACTACTATAACTGGCATGATTCGATTCTGATTGCGGTTGCATTTTTCTAGTTGCCTTAATTGTGTTTAATTTCATCCATCACTCTTTTGAAGGTACATTTAAAGACATTGAACCTACCCCTGAGAGAATGTACGGTACTTATCTCGTCATTGCAAACTGAACAATATAATTTTTAAATGTTTTTTAAGTTGCATGCACCTAATTTTAGATGAAGTCACCCCAGAGCAATCATTGCATATTCAGTTATTACAGCCATCACATTGAGAACCAGACTTTTGGTCATTTGAGTTATTGCACATTATACATTTACTCATGTTAGTATTACATATTAAAATTCAATTCCTCCTAAATCAATTAGTAGTATCAGGGGCAACTATATTGTGTTTTATTGTACCACAGTCCAGTCCTACACTAACATATAATGTTTTGTTAACATTATTATTTCAAAAACTGTGAGAGCAGATAACAAATGACAGCAAACCACGTATCACTTTAAAAGTGCATTAATTTGATAGATAACAATTATTATTTTGCAATGAAATTTTTCTGTGTGCAAGTCTTTTGAATTTAAAAGTAAGCGTGTGTGTAAAAGTCAACATTAATTTTAAAGGTTTAGCAAATCTATGATACAGGCGATACAGGTGATAATTGAACCTAACTGAATTCAAATAAGACTAATGAAGTTTCAAAGGGGAGGATTTTAAATTACACGACTTATTAAGATAAATTTTGCACATGTTAAGGAAGATTTAATTATGGATTTGTTTATGAATGATAATTACGAGATTAAGATTTCTGTAGAAATAAATAGTGAGTGATCAACCTAGTTTTAAAGAGATTCTGGACTCTATTTTTAATATAAAAGTTTTGTGTTGAGAACAAAATTATTTTTCATCGATGTTATATCCAAGATATTGAAAGCTGTTGTGGATGTATTAATTTCTATTGGAAAGATATTGTTTGACGAGGATATTTCATACTAGTATAAATCTGATGTATGATTTGGTTTTGGATTTGGTTTTATTAATCAGAGAGTTAGTAAAAACAATTAAACGATGGGCAATTTTGAAACATTCACCATTGCAACTTTTATTGATGTCCAACCTGAGACTCGTATAGAATCACATTGATTCAGAGCATTTTTTATTGGCGCTCTATATTGGACAGTCCTCGCAATGGGGAATAGCTTAAAGACTAAAAATACTACCAGGAAGATTTCATATACATATCGAGGAATCCCAAAATAAGGTACTTTTCGGCTCACTGCTTTGCAACTTTATGTCCCCTTTCTAGGCATATATGCTTAACTAAAATTATATGCTTAGTTTTTCAAATATTGTATTTTAAAGCTTTAAAGTTTATAATGTGAAATTCTTGATGTTATTGTTATTGATAAGGAATCTTTAAGGACATCTAATTGGAATTTGTTACCATCAGCAAGTAAAAATACTTTATTTGTGAATTTATTATTTTATAAAATTTCTTCTAAACTCAAATAAATTCTTGTTTCCAAATTTGTCACACACTTTATGAAGTGTTTTGGGAATTGTGTTATATATATACTTATTGATCATTTTTTCTTCTAATTCTTTAATGTATTCTGGAGGAATCTTAAAATCACGGATTTTAAATGTTCCCAGACAAAAACGTGCATGGTGTTAGGTCGGGCGATCTGGGCTGTCACTCTTCTCTAAGAACATGAGGATGTGCATTATTCCAATATCTAATTTCTGTTTATTTACATTTCCTTTTAGAAAAAAAGAACATCACTGAAACAAATATTCATAATTAAGTGTGGTCCAGCGTTAATCATATTAGCCAGTCTCACAAAATTGCACTCTTCTGTTAGGATCATTATCATCAAGTTCCTTAAGAATTTTCATTTTGTACGGATGAAATTTATGAAGTTTCAAAACTGTTCTCACAGACTCTTGTGACAACACCATAGCATATACACCCTGTCGTGTCAACCATGCGGAATTTAATTGTTGCCCAATTACTACGATTTGAGCTTCTTCGAAACGACGGGATTAATTACTTTTATTAGCTACAGATTGTTTTTTGAAATTTTGCAACTACATGTAGTGCTGTCAGATAAAGGTGCATTTCAGCTTTCTGGAGGTGTGCAGAGATGTGGGGAGCGGAGGTTGGATGCGTACGCGCGAACACTGAAAAAGGAAGATTTGCGTGGCATCATGGTACGTGAATGTATCGCAAAATATAGCCTTTGTAATATTAATTAATAAATTAGATGGTTTTTGAAAATATAATGTACTTTTTATTGATGTCTAACTCAATGTACTCACTGGAACCCGAGAGATATTTTTAGATTGGAAAGTGCAAGCGATGCTGATAATTACAGGTTAATTATTCGGTCAGCGAAATTCACTGCACTTCATACTGTTGAATGTAAGAATGATGTACTTGCGTATGAGGATATAGTTCAATAAAAAAAAATGCAGTTCTTAGTGCACGGTTATTTTGAGCACTGTAAACGAAAATCAACTCTATGCTTTCAGGTATAGTATAAACCATGATGGAGTAAACGCAAATTAATTAAAATGAAAATCAAAAGACCAAAATCATATAACCAATGATATGTCAGTTTGGACATTTAATCAAATTGTACGTTTTGAAGAGTGTATGCCTGAGACGGATAAATCTGCACAGCTTACCATACACATGCGAATTTGTCATGTTTGTGTTGATGTACATCAAGTTTTCGATGACATGAGCACATGAACATTACCCCATTCACTTATGAATTTGTAAGTCCCGGACAAATTCCGATTAGATATCATTAAAAGTTCCTTTTTAATAATTACCTCAGGAAGTTCTCATTTTAAATTTGAAGAGGTTTAAAGCTTTAAAATACGATATCTGGAAAACTAAATAAATGATTTTAGTTATGCATATACACTTAGAAAAAGAGGACGTACAATTCTTACCAACATTGTGTCACACGAGGAGGTTCGTATTGAAAAAAAATTAAGTGTGTCTGGCTAGCCTCTAAGGGGTGAGTGAGCCGAAAAGTACATTATTTTGGTTCTCCCTCAAATTCCTCGATATGTATTTGAAATCTTCCTGGATAGTATTTTTGTTTTGGAGATATTCCTCATTGCTAGTTTTAAAATTGACATTGTATGTAATTTAGTGTCCTCTCATATTCTAACATACTTTGTAGAAAAATGATTTATAAACTATGAGACTATGAACATCTTAAGCTTAGACTGCAAAATATTGCTATATCGGGATTTTGAAAATTGTTTTAGTCAGAAATGGTCATGCCATAGAAAATGTTTGTATCAGCTTATAATTTTATCTTTGACAAAAATTTGTAGATTATCAGCTCCTCTGAGATTCATTTGTTCTGAATTCTTGTGCCATGAAAGATGAAACCTTGTTTTGTAAAAAAATGTTAAATTTAACAGGTCGTTATTCATTAAATTATTAGTAAACCACGCAGTACGTCATACATCTGGGTTAGTCTTTTGGTAAAAAGAGCACTTTGACCTAGACAATTTTTAGTATTTGTAGTGAATAAATCAAAAAAGTATATTATATGCACAACATATAATATTCCATTTATAACCACATACTCTAAATATTTCTGTTAGGTTCGTATTATAGTTTGCTTTTAATTCAAAGCGTTTTTGTGTATTTTAAAATGGCTAATATAAATTTTTATTAAGAAAAATGTATGAAATGTCTTTATAAAGTTAATAAAATATATTATGGTTAACTTTTATTACAAAATTTAATAACCATCTTTTTTTCAATATTGATTACATATTAATAATTTTAAGTTATTTTAGGACACTGTGGCGAATAGAAATGCTTTTCGGCGATTTCAAAATGATAATTTGTATGATGAGAGTCAGTTTCACTTACCCGACGGTACTAAAAAGGGATTTAATACAGAACAGTTTAAGTTATGTAAAGATATGGTGTCTTCTCGATTAACATTTAGAAATCTATATGTACATTACAGCTCAAGAAATCAAAGTATCTATTATGAAGAAACGATTGCCCAAGATTTTAGATATAGAGATGATGGTTATGAATCACCTTCAAAAGATACAGGTACATGTTCATTACTTTGCTTGATGTTTTTGAAAATATTTGATTTAAACCAAGATTTGAATTTTGATATTATTGCTTATTTATTTAGAATACATGGTTGTTATGGGTAAAATGAGTATTACATTAATAAATTTTAATTTGTCCTCAAGCAGGGACTTAGTAACAATTCCAGGATGCTTCAACTAACTACAGTGGTGTGGAAGTGGTCCCACTGGAAGAAATTATAAAAATAGTAAAAATAAAAATAACAAAATGGCTGGAATACAAATACTACTTTACACTAATCACTTGCTCTGAAAGGTTTTTTCTCTTTTTCATAATTAAGGGCGCCAAACCGTATGTAACAGCAATCTCTTTGATACTATCGCTACACAGAAGACAGTTATTCCGCATAGATCTCTCATGCTTGTCATTCTGTACGTTTCCTTTCTCTGATATATTTTAAAACACTTATTTAGTTTGGTCATAATTAAAGACATTTTCAAAAACTTCTTCCAAATACAACTCCATCACTGGAATGACTGGATATTCTTTTACAATTGGCTGATTTTACCTATTTCCGAAATAAGTTCAAATAAAATTCAACATACACTTAACCTCTCTTTGACATTAAATAATTTCAATAAAAATACAAATATACACTCCTGAAGAGCTTAAATTTCTTAAACTCACTCTTCCCGGGTATTAATTACAAAATTCTTAAAAAAAGGTTATTAAATTCAATCCATCAATAATACTAAAATTTACCCAACAGTTATTTCATTACTAAGTCATTGTTCAACAAAATAATTACTTTCATGTTTGATTAATGTCCTATGTCATAAAATACCAATCATGTTTACATTCAAAATTTACTTGTTATAAGATTAAGCATGTCCAAACCATACCAGCTTTCCAATTGTTTGTCTTTTAAACAACAATTACGGAGATCATTCAACCCACACGACCCATTTGTTTGAGCTGTCCTCGTAGGTAGCCCTTTTATTACAGTACACACGATTTTCAAAATCCCGGGTACACAAAAAACATTTTATGCCAAAACTGCAAGCGAAGTTCCACAAAAGCTTGTGCACCATTAAATTTTTCCCTGTGGGAAGACCACTTTACATATTTGAAGCTGGTTTCATTGACTTTCAATTTAATCTTTAACTTGTCGTCATACAACCCCAACAGCATGCCCCTCCACAGTATTATTTCCTCATTGAACTACATTTTGATGTTTTCTAACTAATGGCTTGCAAATAATTTATTCTATTCTTTTTTGTTGGGTCTAACTGCTGTATTACTTCCTCTATAAAAATTTATTTTTACAATGTATTTTTAATCTATGCTGAATAAAACATTTCTTCCCCCATTAATTACAGAAAAGTTCCACACTGCAATCATTCTTGAATGTCTAGGTTTCTGGTATGATTCTGCGTTTCTTATTTATTAATTTATTTCATTAATGTACCCTCTGTAGTTTTATTTATTGCATGCTGTCATTTTCAAAAAAATAATTTGATAATTATGAATTCTATACAGTGAGTGACTTATTCATATACTATGTTAGCTTTAATTTACAATGCTTCCATTTGTAGATGCTTTTGATAAAAGCGAAAAGGGTCGCCGAAACGTTAAGAAAATAAAACTAAACTTTTGAATTTCACACCAACTTTTATTCCTTGGACTTCATACCCAAAATACTACCACCTTATCATTAATATATATATATATATATATATATATATATATATATATATTGCTGTGAATCCTCCAAAATCCGTGAACTACGCTTTTCGCCTCGGCTGCTCACCTAATTTTATAAACCTCCTCATTCATAAAATTAAACAACACATTCCTACCACAAACATCAACGTCAACTCTATTTACATCAATATTCACAATACATTAAAATTTCAAAATTAATATTCAGCATAAATTTTAATATCGGAAAATTTCAAAATTAAATTTATTATCATTTTAATGTGCATCCAGAATTAAAGTCCTTGTTGGATGCCTACTAATTAATATATCAATATAAGCAGACCGGAGTCTGAGTATAAAGGAGCATCTACCACCCTTTACGTTAATTAACCAGGTTCGTCTAATTGAGCTCAAAGACATACCCATATTTTCATCATAATTCAGAACATCAATACTAAATACCCTTTCTACTTAAACAAGCAAATTTCATCTTAAAATTAAAATTTTATGGTTAGTACAATTTCACTAATGTCCATTTAAAGTAAATCAATTATAAAGTTATTCAACACACACAAAATGTCAAACAAAATAGTATAATTTACCTGAAGGTTACTGTCCTCAAAGCTTCAATGTACATCGTCCCTTTAGTAATCACACCATTCCAACAGGATTATATTTACGGCTTCTAATTCTCAACGCTTTTAAAATTTTCTCCATCACCATTTATTTAAAGTTGTTTCTGGGCTTTTCCGGAACTCATCTGTGTATATCTGACCCTTGTTTTGTGGATCCAGACACGTATTTGAACCATTTAATTATTAACACCCCGAAAAATAGCAATGAAATTCATGCGTCTTTCACCAATATACGCCAAAACTGCCTACTTTTGTGTATACATTTGTCGTTGTAAATTTTGCTAATTGGTACAGTGATACTAAATTTTATTACCTTCTATCTAAGTGCACTGAAGTACATTTATGTTAGCACTTAAATAACAAACTATTTTGAATCACTAAAATATACGAGCAAAATTTTAAATTATTTTATCAAACTAAAATGCACTGTTTAACATCTTGAATCAAGTCGCGGATGTAAGAGCTTTTAACGCATCGAATAGTCAAAAGTCTAAGAGACCGAAATTCATATTACCACCGGTATATATAGCAAAAAGCCTGTCTGTCGGCCTGTTCCCCAAAACAGACAATTCTTAAGAATTTCTCATTCTATGTTTCCAGTCCGTCGCTCGCGCGTCGGTTTTTACGAATTTTTCACTCGCCCCATTTAAATATCAGAAATTCTCACGCGGCACGCAAACATGTCCGAGAAAAACTAATTAATTTTGTACAGAAATTGTTGTTTCTACCTCTGATATTTGCATCCTATTTTCAACCAATTGTGACCCCCGTGACGTTGCTTAAATCACGCCTTTTACTATATGTGTCTTTGCTTGACGCATTTTCTCTTTCCTTTTCTAACCTGTTCGTATTGGTGCAAATTGATATTCTTTATTATCGATTATATTTTAGTCCATGTGGACTATCTGGGTTAAATAACCCCGTCTCGCACATTCTCGTGAATATTAAGCCCCGGTTTCTCCAAGATTCTTTGAAACCATTTGTTATCTACACAATTTTCGCCGTACGTGATATTTAAACTACGCAGGTGTTCAAAATAATATTAATTCTCAGAGCTTTTTAAATAAACCCTGTTTTGTATTTCGTGCTAAAGCATCTGACCGTTTCCAATATCCTTAGAATCGACATGTTTATCTAAACAAATTAAACTGAAATTGCCTTTTAAAATACGCAGGTGTGTTCAAACATCCTACTTCTAACTAACACTTCTAGGATTTGCATTTTATTGGGTTTTTACAAGTTTCTGTAGATATTATCTGTACGTTTTGTTCAATACCGATTACTTGAAATAGAGTTAATTAAGATAAATTTTGCACGTAATTTCCATTTGTTTAGGAATAATTACATTACACACAGAGTTTTTTAATACTGCTTCTTTTGATATAAAGCGTCTTGTACATGATGTAAATCTCTTATGTTTAATGAAACTAATAAATTTTTATTCTCCACGGTGTTTTACTAAAGCGTATTATCTAATAAAATTCCTTATACACGGTGATTAAAATTATTTGATGTGATTATTTAATTTTCTACCCTGGTCTAAATATGAGTAATATATATATATATATATATATATATATATATATATATATATATTGCAGTGGATTTCCCTAAAGATCAATCGAGCCCCAGCATTGGGAGCCATAAAATTGCTGTGAATTACTGTGAAACCCTTTTTATTCTCGCCCCACGAATTGGGCTCCATAAAATTTGCAGTGGTTAAACCCTACAATCGAGCCCCAGCGTTAGGCAGTCATGAAATCTTTTCCTGAAAATAAAAAACTTTTTCCAATATGTCTGGAACACCCCCTTTATTTCAGCATACCACAGCTAGCTCTAAAATCTGCTTCTTCATAGATGCTTACCATTCTAAATTTGCTCTTTCTCACTGATACTACCAAATAAAATTACCACTCAAATACTTCAACGAAACATACAACCTTTTATTAATACAAATCAAAATTTTTTGTTACCAGTTCAATATTTACAAATTCGGATATACAGCTTCATAAAATCTTACAATCTCAATCATTAAGTCCTTTTAAATTTCATGACTTTAATTTATTCCAACAGTTTTTGTTTTATATAAGTAGATGGGCCTCTATTGAAACCTTAAATTGAAATTTACTCTGGTTTATCGTGATCTCAGTATAAACCCTGTTACTCCAAATGCATAAATAAATCGCATCTTTATTTTTAACAATCCTAAAGACCCGTTTACTATTTACATCAAATTTTTATGTCATTTATTTACACCTTTAAATAATAAATACAAATTGTCCTTTTCATATACCCCTCAAATTAGCTTCTATGTTCATAAAATACACACCCAATGTGTCAAATCACTCTAGCACAAAATAACAGCACAAAATGTTCAAGTAATAACAACAGAAATTAATTTTGTTACCTGGAGTAAGCTTTTTTTCATCGTCACCTTTGAAGATGTTGTCCACCTAAAGCCTCGTCGTTGCTTCCATACACTTCTCTGCTATATGTAGATAAAACTCATTTCCAATCGCTATCTAGGTCTCTGCAGACGCCTTCAATGTTTCTACCCATATAATTGTCCAAACCAAGTTAATCACCTTCCGCATCTACCAAACACCCAGCATCCTCGTTCCAAAATTTCCCAGCACGCTTACCTTAGTAACATCTCTCGTTCATTCTTTATCTGTAGCTACAGCACCGTTTACAAAATAGCACCCACTCGTGCTTCTCACACTTTTAATTAACTTTCTACGGACTGCACTAACGCCGTTTTATAACATTTTACACTTGGATGTTACCGTAGAAGTAAGTCAAGTAAGAGCTCAGTGTAGTCAAAGAGCTAAGCGAAGTCAAAGAGATCGGCGAAGTAAAAGCCTTACTACGTCTTCGCGTGTATTTATAATCGTCAATACACACCTCCTCTACCCTATTTCAATCGACAAGCTCCCCTACCGTAACCGATTCTGAAAATTTTATATCCAACGAACTTTGTAAAACTTAAAATCGTCGCTTTAGTCCGAAACACTGGTTAACAAAATACAACCGTCGCGCTCTTCTTGAAATTTTCTCTCACCCCCTAGCACTCAGTCAATCACAAACATTTCTCCTCATTCTTATGTCTAACCTTGAACTATCTTACCCTCGTCTAACTTATATTTGTTGTCTCTTTTCCAATCCCACTCAAGCAACATAAAATCGATATTGTGGTTGACCTCTAAATTTTGTCGCGTACTTTAAACGAGTGTTTTGCCCAAGGTGTATTTGTTTTCCTCGTCATGCCTATGCTATCGATATCCCGTCTCAACTTGCTTTCAAACCACCTGTTGTTTTCGTAGCCGTCGCATCGACCGTTAACTAAATTTCTACAGAATTATATTCCAACATACATTCAGGTTCCTTGAACTTGTTTATTTATCTGTCAGGCTTTTCTCTGAATCAACTGTCCGTTTGAAATCCTATTTTCCATGTTGTTCCACTTATAGAATTTCTTAGGATTTGTATTTAACGAACGCTTGTTTAGTTAAATGGAAAATATACGTTTACATTATTGATTTTATACCCAAAAGCTCTCTTTATTAGTTGATATGCTTGATTTACAACCTTTAAAATATTACAGCTGATTCTATTCGTATCCTCCTTGAGTTTTCACGTACTACAAAGCTTCTACACTTATGCAAATTTAATATTCCGATTTGTTACTACAAATGTATGCTATTATCCGTCCGTTTTAATGTCAAAACTAATTAATTTGGCGCGTAAATAAATTATTCCTATTTTCTATATACACGGTCGTTACAAATTTATTTTCTTGACTTATTTATCTCTTCTAAAACCTATAACTTACACGATAATATATATATATATATATATATATATATATATATAAATAATACAATCAGATTTACATGGGGTTAAATTTTCCCCGGTATGTCAAATGCCTTTAAAATTTTAAAGCTAACACTTAGCGTGATTGTTATCCTAATCCCGGTGCATCTTTTATCTCAGGCTGGTGTCCAGATGTCTTCTTGTTTGGTTGGTGGTAGCTTTCCTATCGAGGAAGCGTCGGTATGTTGTATAAAAAGGAATAAGATAACGAAAGGAAAGGGACCACTTTGTCAACTGTCCGAACTCTACGAAACACGTCTGTAATAAAGTCTCTTTTTTTAACGCATCGGCCTCCACAAGCCATTTTCCCCCTTTCAAGATAGGTTAATGTTCTGACTCAAATTGGTGAACACAGCTGCATGTTAAGCATGAGAAATGCAATATTTGCAGCCTCCCAAACCACAAATAATCAATCAATGTCTGGACATACGTGAGGTGTAGTTTTCACGAATCGCTTATATAAACATAATGACACTGGAAAATTTTTTCTGTGGGGTTTAAAATACTCCTGAACCTAATTTAATACAATAAAAGATAATGCCTTAAGTGCAACATATTGGAATTTAAAATGATGTGAAGCTTTCTGTAAATCCGGACTGTTCATATAACACTTTCAGCCAATCAGGGTTTTTGATTTTTGTCAGTGTTACTTAAACTGAAATTGTTATTTGGCACTGTGTTGTGCATTCAGGAACATACACAAAATGACACTTTATTAGTAGAGTGTGTGGGAGCTTATATAATAAAGAACATTCGGGATTCAGTAATGTCAGAATAAAAGAGTCTGCATTGGTAGCCTTACCTCAAAATCATGACAAACCTCTGAGTGGATGAAAGAACAATATACATATTTCGTTCCTTGAAAAATGGACCAACCAAGTTCACAGGTATTCAAATCTAAGAAAATCAAAAGGTAATTTGTAAAAATAGACTATGTTAGAAACTATTAATGTTTCTTTACTAATAAACCAAGCACCGATAAGTACAACAATGTAAACATCTAAACATATTAATTTATAAAAAGATTATATTTTTTACCACACAGTCACTAATATTCACTGTTCGAATTCATTCTTGTGTAAATAAAAAAATACATGTATCACAAAAATGGAGTTCTTTGTCCAGGTTATATCCATTACCAAACTAACTCTTTTTTGAAAAATATCTTGTACACCAATGGCCCGTATTCATTTTCTTTCCATTGTTGAAGATACAAATATCGGGTCAAAATTAAATTTAGAAATTGATAATGACTCATATTAGAATTCATTATTATAGCAGGTTACGGTGATCGTAATTTCAAATAAACCTCAAACGCAAAATTTATATCAGTTCTGGTCACGTCTCATTGTGCAAAATTTATTGTAATCCAGGTCTTAGATCCTGTCAAGGTGGTTGCTTTAGAGTTTTGCTACGGGTAAAAATGAGGTTATGTTATAAATTTCGATTTGCCTAGAAGGGCCAGGAACTTGGTAAAATTTTTAAAGGTGCACGAGGTAACTACTGTGATGCGGGAGTGGATTCCTATGTCAAATTGATAAAAATAAAATTATAAACATGTTAAATGGCCGAAGTACAAAACTACTCTACATATATCACTTAGGCTTTACTAGTTGTCAAAAATAAAGGTGCCAAACTCTCTTGTCCCAGCTATTCTTTTGATATTTTGCTACCCAGAAGACGGTTATTTCGGATAGGTCTTCTTGCTTTCGGTGTTCTAAAATCTCATTACATCATCTTTTACCTATCTTAACCACACCCTAAAAACATTCATTAACTTTCAATTAATTTTCAAATTAATGGCCTCTCCCAAATATGACTTCTTCACTCGATAGCTAGATAGCCTTTTACAGTGATTACCTTAACCTATCTTATAAATAACTCGAAATAAAATTCCATCTAAGCTTAATCTTTATTAACAGTAACTTCGGAAATACAGATACATTAACCTAAGGAAAAAAAGCAAATGTAATCTAACATGTACTAACCAGATATTATTAACAGAACTTCTTAAAAAAAGCATTTATCTGTAAACAATACTACCATTACATTGTTCTAGTTTCCTAGATTGATTGTACGACATTTTAAATCCCTTAACAATAATACATAGAAAAACAGTGCAATTCCAATTTCTGCTCTTACTCACCATTACAATGTGCATTAAAAATACTGAATTTTCACAAAAAAATTTACTAGCAAATAATACATCCCACAATTAAAGCTTGTGCCTAAATTAATATGTACATCTTCCTCATCATATCAAAGGCTTCAAATTTCCTTCCCAATAATATTTGTTTAATTTTAAATTATACATGCATGAAGAATGAAAAACGATTATTGTGGAGTTAACATGCGGACATATTGTGACATTATATGGCATATTGTGCAGACCTTAACTGGACTGGCTTATGTTAAAATCCTAGAAAAATGTATTACTTCGCGAGCATATAACGAATTCACTGAGATTGACATTCCAATAACTTCAAATGTTTTATAGTACTGAATTACAGATAATAATATTAGTATCTTAATAGACGTCTAGAAGTCCAAACATAAACCCTATTGAAAATTTCTGGACATTAATTGTTTAAAAAAATTAATTTCATACTAGAGATAATAATGAACTGTATAATTAGTCTACAGCATGGGGAATTAAATTAAAATATTGTATCTACATTTATTAATTCTCTATTGAGACAGTTGAGTGTTATGCTTTTGTAGCGTCACAAACCTTATTTTAATAAGTATACATAGGGATTTCCAATCATAGTTAGTAGTATATATAGCCCATCTTAATTCAGCTAGTATAAGTAGGCTATGACACATAAGAATGCAGTTTTGAATTCTCATGCACTGTTAAGGAGAATAACTTATAATTTGTTGTATGTATTTTGCTGGTTAGACGCTTTCTCACGCTTTGAGGTAATGCACGTTATTGCCACAACCAATGAGAAACTTGCAATATAGAAGAGGAGTATTTACAAATTGGTGGAAACGAACGCCCTGATCGGGGGAGATTATCTTGGGCTTTTTTACCAAACGGATGAAATGAGCAGTCAGTGCATGAAATGCAGTGAAGTACTTGTAGAATTTCTACCTGTTTCTTCTATCTTAATACCTTAGATGTATTCCTTGTTTCAAATGTTGTAGGTTAGTTACAAACTTAGGTGCAAATCTGCCGATATATTGGTCATTGAACCAAATAGGACCTGAACGTACGTGCTGAAGGTGTAATACATAGCATTTACCGTGCAAAAATGGCCGTATTACGAAGATGCAGTAATTAGCTCAATCTATCTTAATTACCTAGATTAATCAAGGTAAGCTTGATTTAGTTATTGAGTTATTTATTTACTACTGAAGGTGTAATATTATTACGTCCTCTGAACGGCAATACAATAAATAATATTACTTTTACACCTGTCATTTCGCGAGAAATAAGACGCAGTAATTAATAATGAGAAAATATTAGGTATTAAAATTCACAAAACAATTTCAAAATGTTTACGCAATGAGTTTTGTTTTTAAATTTTGAAACATTTTGTTTCCAAGGAGATCTTATACCGGTATGTACAAATAGTAAGAAATTTTCAAAATTTGGTTAACATCTCAGGACTTTTTTTTAACTACATGTATAATATTATGTATTCAGTATTATAGATTAATGTTTTTCTAATAGATAACGTATGGGAAATTGCATCTCGTACGCCCTGCAGTAATCGTCGTACCTGGGAATCATTTGGGGATTCAGATAGCGAGAAGGAACTTCCATTTGTTTGTGAAGCTGGATCGGAAGCTGTGGGATGGCTTTATAATTTAACAAAATTGG
Organism: Platerodrilus igneus; assembly: GCA_036346225.1. Lineage (NCBI taxonomy): Eukaryota > Metazoa > Arthropoda > Insecta > Coleoptera > Lycidae > Platerodrilus > Platerodrilus igneus. The sequence goes on along the minus strand of JARFIW010001281.1, from coordinate 9,749,360 downwards.
AAAGAGCTGTGGCAGGAACCAATATTAGTATAAAGTCAACTCCCAGTGCTACTTCACAGAATGAGTTTATTAAATGTGTTAAGTATTTATTAGGTAAGTATTTTTATTATTAATTCTAAGTTGTAGATTGTTGTTATATTACCATAGATACATTACTTTTGATTAGTAGATATTTTTAGTATAAATTTATCTGTAAACTAAATTTTGCAACATGTTAAGATGAATTGTAGTTCATAGTATTTCATATGGACAGCTTGAGATAACATGTTCTATTACTTTGCAATAATTTTCTAAAAAAAAAATTTAATCATATTCTTCAATTTTTGGTTGAGTTCAAATTTGTCAACTGTACAGCTATCTAACTGTTATGGGTGAAATGAGCAGTTAAGTTAATATTTTGCTTGGGTAACTGTAGTGGTGCGAGAGTAGGTTCCTAGGGAACAAAAAAAAATATTCGAAATACAACTAACAAGGAAATAAAATGGCTGAAATATAAAAAACTATATTACATTATCAGAGGCTTTTCCATTTGTCATAATTAAGGAATGCCAAACCGTCTAGTCACAGCAATTCTGTTAGATGTATATTCCCTACATCGAAGACGGTTATTCTACATAGACCTTTTTTGCTTCAGTTCGTAAATGTATCATGTTATATTTACCTTTCTCTAAAGTATTTCAAAACACTTATTAAGTTTTGCTAAATTAAATAAAATTGAAAAATAAAATGCCTCTTCCAAATAAAATTTCGTCACTGGGGTAGTTGGAAATTCTTTACAAATGTGCCTGTTCACCAGGTTTTTTAATAAATTTAAATAAAAGTCAATTTAAACTTAAGCTCTAATAACATTAAATAATTTCAGTATAGATTCAAATATACTTCCCTTTAAAAAGAATCCTAAATTCTATAACCTCACTCTGGAATTTTCAATAACCGTTAGTATCTTTCATTTTCTCACCCATGCATGAAAATTTATCCTGCACCTGAGTATTTCACTTTCATGTTGCTTGTCACATATTTTTCATGCGGGAATTCAATCAATTTTTTTTCTTAATGTTGTGTTTATTCACTTTTAACTTTCCGCTCCTAACACGCGGGACTACCGTTGTATTACATGCTCGAATGATGACACAAGTTCAATAATTAGGCATACGCCGCGTTTATGATTTCTGCGGGAATATCTATATTAATTTTTCTCTTGAAATGGCATTTGTTCAACTTTTTACTAGTCGGCATTTTTACATTCTAAAATAACTTCTCTCAAATTTCACTTTCCGAACTTTATTTCAAAACTTAAATTTCTGCCATACAGACGTCCATCATGCGGGTTTATCACTATATTACGGGCTCGAATGATTGATTACATTTCGACCTATTGTAGTTACCAGTTTGCGAATAATTAATTAGTTTTTTCGTAGGATCTAATTATTATCATTTAATTCACCCCTGTTCTTATGTTGTAACAATTATTTAATAAAAGAAAATATTCGCCAAATTATTTATTTTCAATCTTACATAAACCTTTACATGCATAGCAAGTTTTAGTTCTAGATGGGAAATAATAAACAATCAGTTATTTCCTTTTAATTTTATTGCAAGGTTAAGTTCCATACTTTATTGAAATAATAAATTATATGCTTCAGGTACATTGTACTAGTCCAAAATCTTGTTGTGAAAGTCGTCGAAACTTCAAGATAATTGCTTAAAATAGCCGTTTAATATTAGATATTGTAGGTAAATACTTTATTATTCTCAACTATTTCAAGGTTTACAAGTTATTTTATAAACACTGCTGGTGGTCTGTTCTAGTTTTGTTAAACATCTCTTTTTTTACATAGTTCCATGTAGGTAGAATTTCTGTGGATGAATCGTTCTTATGTACTGCTCTGATAGTTTCGTCGCTACTATCCTGTGCTCCAAGATGCTTATAGTTAAGTCTATGATGTGCAGAAAAAATTGAGGGAACTTAATATAATTTATCCCTTCATCACTTCAAGGTACAATTGATGTTAATAAACCTTATGCCTCGGTTCCACTAGGCTAGAATCCTGTAACACGGCAGATTAGTTCCAACAGTGTGATTATCCACAACTTGCTGTTAAGGGTGAGTGATTTATTCTGTTGCTGAATTCGTTAAGGAATTTATGAAAACTGGTTGTATTAAACAACTTCACTTAGGGCTTGAGGCGCAAATATACCTATTAACCCAACTAGATGCAAAAATACCATCCTTTCAGTTCATAGGATTTTTCGTAAAAGAGAAATCGTAATCAAAATTTCAATTCTTTAGATTCAGATATTTTATTGAAAGAAAAGTTAATGAATTGCTATTCAAAATTTGTAACAATTAGTTTGTTTTAATTTGAGCATGTTTTTGTTTGTCTTTATTTGTCAGAGGCCGGACTAAAGAAGATTTTAAAAGATTTCTTTGTGTAATGATTTGTAACGAATTTGTCTACTATAAAAAATAGAAAAACAAATCAACATCCCTATTATACAATTTAAAATTTAGCCAATTTATTTGATGGAAAAATCTGAACCTTAATACAAGGGATGCTCGATATGTATTGGGAACTGACAACACTAGTGTTGCTAGATGCGATCTGACGTTTCTAACCTAATGTTTGACATTTTTGACAGTATACGTACTTATAATATTTTGCCATATGAACACTGTTTGTTTTGTTTGATTCAGTCGAAAATTTCGACTTGTCCAAAAAATGGAATTAACTCATGAACATTTTCGTGCGATGATTTTTTACTATTTTCGACATGGATTATCTCCACAACAATGCTTGAATCAACTTATTTCGACTTTTGGGGAAGAAGCTCCAAGTAAAACTACTGTATATGGTTGGTATAGTGAATTCAATCGTGGTTATAGTTTACTAGCAGATGAATTTAAAGAAGGTTGTCCAAAATCGGTTTTTGTGCCAGAAAACATCGATGCTGTGCACGAATTGATAATGCAAGATCGTCATGTGACTTATCGTGAGATTCAGGCATCTTCAGGCTTTAGTATGACATGTATACATTTGATATTACATGAACATTTACTTGTGAAAAAGCTATGACAATCGCTCAAAAAAGACCCATTTAAGCCAAAAGGTGTCTTGTGGCAAAGTTCAGTCCGTCTTCACTATCTAAATGTTTAATTTGGCGCGTAAATAAATTGTTCTTATTTCCTATATACACAGTTGTGAAAATTTTACTATCTAGACCTATTTAACCTATAATTCCACGGCATTCTATATATATATATATATATATATATATATATATATATATATATATACACATCATCATCATCATCATTTTGTTTTCGACCTTACTTAAGGTCGGTTTGACGCAGCTCTAACTTCTTTTCTATTCTGTGCTAATCTAAAAAGCTCTACATACCCTTCACCACCTAAATTTCTAATAATTTGACTAATATAGTTTGGTCTAGGTCTTCCTGTATCCTTCTATCTTTTCCTATCCACCTGGCTCTACATAGATATTAGCAACCTGATGTTTGTTAAAGAACTCTAACATGGTCACATAATTACCATTTATCAGGAAATGAAATATAACCTGGTTATCCGCTTCAAAAAGGAAAAGTGTTAAATTATATGTTATGGTAAGGCTTAAGCAACGAAACGCTACCAACATGCCAGACCGCTAACTAATTGTGAGTTATGTCATGGTGACATTTAGTTACCTGATTTTTATTTTTTTGTTTTGTTTTCGAACTTACTTAAAGTCGGTTTGACGCAGCTCTAAATTCTTTCCTATTCTGAGCTAGTCTAAAAAGGTCTGCATACCCTTCACAACCTAAATCTCTAATAATTTGACTAATATAGCTTTGTCTAGGCCTTCCTACTCTATTTTTATTTGGTAGTCTATAATCTAAGACTTTACTAAATAGTCCCTCATGTCTTAACTGGTGCCCTATCATTCTATCTCTCCTGACCTTTAATTGTTTCCACATACAGGGTTCCTCACCTATCCTTCTATAAACTTCCTCGTTTGTTACTCTATCTGTCCAACTAATCTTTAACATTCTCCTATAACACCAAGTTTCAAAAGCTTCTATCTTTTTCTTATCTACTTCTTTAATTGTCCAAGTCTCACTACCATATAGTAGAACGCTCCATACGTCGACTTTAAGAAACTTTTCTATTATCTAAACTAATACTATTAGCTATTAGTAAGTTTTTCTTTTTAAAAACATTTTTCTAGCTTGAGCTATTCTAGCTACTATATCCCTTCTGCTACGTCCATCCTTTGTAATTATACTACCTAAATAGCAAAATTCATCTACCTCCTCTAACTCGGTATTACCTATTTTTAATTTTGGTTTAGAACTAGGCTGTAACTCACTTGTCATTATCTTTGTCTTTACTGAGTTAATTCTCATACTATAGTTACTCTGTAGTATCTCATCTAAAATATTTAAAACTCTCCTAACTCTTTTCTAGACTCTGCTATAATGGCTATATCATCTGCAAAACGTAACATGTCTACTTTCTGTCCCAGTACACTAATACCTATCTCTTTCTCTCTCTAGCTAAGTTTAAAGCTTCCTCAATATAAACATTAAAATCAAGGGAGACAGTATACAACCCTGTCTAACACCATTTCTAATCTTAGCTTCCTTTTCTATTTCATCAAATCTAATTACTACGCTTTGGTTTTATATAGACTGTAAATAATTTTTCTATCCCTATGAGAGATTCCTATTTTTGCAAAACCCTGAACATAACAATCCAATTAACCCTATCAAATGCTTTTTCTAAGTCTACAAACGCAAAATGAGTCTTTTATTTTTGTAACCTTTTTCGATAATTACCCTAATCATTAGTATCGGTTCTCTAGTCCCTCTGTCTTTACGAAAACCATATTGGTCTTCGCCTAAATAATTCTCAGTCAAAGCTTCTACTCTATTTTTAATTATTGTTGTTAGTATTTTGGAAGCATGAGAAGTTAAACTAACCGTTCTAAAATTCTCACACCTATCAGCTCCTGACTTTTTGGGATTGGGATAATAATATTTTTTCGAAATCTATTGGAACCTCACCTGTGTCATATATTACTTTTATTAGTTCATATAATCTATCTAAAGTTTTCTGACTAGCATATTTTATTAATTCTGCGGAATATCGTCTATCCCGGCGCTTTATTTAGTTTAAGATTCCGAACAGCTCTATCAAATTCCTCTCTTAATATTGAGAACCCTATTTCTACATCCTCTTCTTGGTCGTTCTCTAACTCATCTATATCGTCTCCTTATATAAATCTTCTAAATATCTTTTCCATCTATCTGCTACCTCAACTTTATTTATTAGAAGCTCATTATTCTCGTCTCTAATACCATTATATTTTTTCCTATCTTCCCCAAAAAACTTTTTAACTGCCCTGTAAGCCCTGTCTGTCTTACCTACTCTCAAATCATCTTGTATTCCTTACAATTCTCCTCCATCCATTTATTTCTAGCTTTTCTACACTCATGTACTATCTTATTTCTAACTGTATTATATTTTTGCTTACTTTCACTATCCACTTCTCTGAAAGGTTTAAACTTTCTTCTATTCTCTATTAAATCTAATATCTCCTTTGTTACCCAGGGTTTTCTCGCTTTTATTTTTTTCTTACCTATAGTCTGTGTTGCTGTATCATGTACAGTCAGTTTTATTTCTTTCCATCTATTTTCTACATTCCCTCCTACAGCTATCTCTTTGCTCTTATTATCTAATACTTGTTTATATTCCTCTTTTACCCTACTATCATTAAGCTTACCTAGATCCCATCCTCTCTTTTAACTTTTCTCAATTTTTGAATTTTAGTTTACACTTCATTTTAACTAAGTAATGATCGCTATCTATGTCAGCCCCTGGATAACTACGACAGTTTTAACTTGGTTTCTAAATCTTTGTTTAACTAAAATATAATCTATTTGGTATCTAGCCCTATCACCTGGCGCTTTCCAGGTATATCTTCTCCTAACATGTTGTTCGAATAGGGTGTTTACAGTTACTAATCTATGTTCCTGCCAAAACTCAACTAATCTTTCTTCTCTATCATTTCGTCTACCATACCCAAATTTTCCTACCATTTTTCCCTCACTACCTTCTCCCACTGACGCATTAAAATCGCTCATAACTATTAAATTCTCATCTCCATTTACTTTTCTCACTATACTATTTATATCCTTGTATACCTTTTCTACTTCCTCATCCTCGTACTGAGTTGTTGGCATGTAAACCTGTACTAAAACAGTGTCTGTGGGTTTCGTACTCAATCTAACCATAATTATTCTGTCACTAAATTGTAAGTACTCTTTAACTTTATGCCCTAATCTTTTACCTAACACTATTCCTACCCTGCCTGTCCATTAGTTGAAGAAGTTGTAATTATTCTATAATTATCTTTCCAAAAGTCATTACTATCTGGCCATCTCACCTCACTAATACCTAAAATGTCCAGCTTTTCCTTTCTCATTTCGACTAATAAATTCGTTAACTTATCTACTCTAAGTAATGACCTAACATTCCAAGTCCCTATCACTAAATCGAATTGTTGTTTTATATTCTTATGATAACGAGCCCCAAGTACCCCTCCCGGAGATCCGAATGAGGGAGTATTTTACCTCCGGACAAGAATTTTACTTGTGAGCTCTCCATCATATGTATTTCGTGTTTTAGGCCACGCACACCTGGGAAATATTGTGGTAGGCTCCCATATCTTTCCACAACGCAGTTTTTAAAGATTTTAGCAGAAAGCCGTATCCGTCACGGCCAACCCCCAACAAGCTTGTAAATTATTGAGGATCGCCCAAAGACCAATCGACCTCCTCCAATATCTTTTAGCCAGCAAGGCTGCTGCCCCTTGCTGCGCCTTTTAATCGCCTTTTACGATAAGCAGGCTTACTATAGTAGTATTCTTTATCCCCTACTATAGGGTTACTATATATACACATATAATATATGTACACATGTAATATATACACATATCTCTTAAATTCATGTGATAATGAGTCACGAGAGGTCATTGAACAACAAATTCTGTGAAAAAAACCCACCCAAAAACGGGAGAAATTAAAATTTCCCAATATTCAATTTTTTATCCTGTATAAACATAAGTGTATTTTATTATCACATAAAATAAATTCCCATGTAAAATAACACTTTTTAAAGAATTACCATTAAACAGCGAGGCCCAAATTTTAAATATGGACTTATTTTCAGCCGAGTATAAATAATTGTTCTATTTTTTTTTAAAAGTACAGTTTAATAACAAGTGTTCATTGCATTTACTGAAAAACGCTTTAAATACTAAATTCCGTACTTTGTTAGAATGCAAATTAATCATTAAGAATGTCATAATAAGCGGTATAACAAATTTCATAAAGTGATGCACCCTCGTTAGAAAATTCTAGAACCAATTATATCATTTAATTTAAACCAAAATACCTTAATTATTTGCCTATACAAACTACGATTTCGAGAGTCTTCAGTAAAGTCATAAATCATCTGTAAATACGCTCCAATTCAAGGAACGCGCTCCTACTGGAAAATTATAAAAGATAAGATGAGCGTTTTAATAGCTATACATATTATAGAAAGAAAGATATAGCGACGATTGATTTCGTGCATTAACAAAGAATGGAAACCACTTTACGAGAACCTTAAATAATAATGACAGCTCAATTAATTAGAGATAAGGAAGCGAAATCAGGGTAATTATTACATCAGCCGAATATGGCATGCTTTGAAATAGAGCTAGAAGAATTGAAAAGATGACATATTGAAAATGTTTTATTATATAAGGACAAGATTTAATAGAAAAAAGGTCATTCATTTTACGACATCGAACGTGTAAGTTTCGAGTACTTTATAATTCATTTTACGACATGCAGTACGTAACATACAGCTTTGAGTAATTATGAAGTATAATTATTGTTAAGAATAATTTGAAAATTTAATGATCTTCGATATAAATAATCTTGATACAAGAGCAACCGCTAATTTTAATCTATTAAAAATAAATGCACTTTGAAAACTGATATTTCTCCGTTGAGATTTATTGGAAATGGAAAACTAAAATGGAACCAGGAAGTTAAGATGTAACTTTTAAAGCAAAAGTTTGTTCGATTTCGAAAGAAGATGAGGTTGAGAAAAAGTAAAATGAGGGTGAGAAAAATTTAAATGAGGATGTCGGTTAGAAATTAAGTATGTATCTTGTGAATTAATTAATTATAGTAAAAAGCAGCGATGATAGTACGAAATTATGTTTGAATGTGAGAAATATAAATTGACATAATAAACCATATAATTGTCTAACGTCAATAGATGGCATTTTGGCGAGGTTAAGTAATAAGAAAGTTTTTTCGAAGATTGATTTGAAGAATTCATTTTTGGAGAGGAGATATAAAGGGGTTCGGTAGGTGGGTGTATTTGAAGATGAATTTTTAGGTTTGTCTATAGGCACGGTAGCATTAGTTGCGGCTATACAGTGTAATTTTGGACCATTTAAGGAAGTTTTTATGCAATATGTGATTGAGATATTTATATTTAGTGAGGGTATTCTGCAGTATTTTGTGAATTTGGTGTATATAGAAAGAATTTTATTGAGATGGAACCTGATGTATGATGACAATTTGTATAAATATGAGAGAATGAACAAATAGAGAAAAATAATGGAAGATTTTAAGTGAGAAAAGGTTGGTATTCGGGGAAGACTGATTTTAATTTAGGAAGATTGATTTTTTAGATTTAGAGTATGAGAATGAAGTAAAAGTTGAATTATTTGAGAGAAAGGCCATTATAAGAAGAGAATTATGCGTGTGTATTATAAGTCTAATATTAATAATTGTATATGCTAGGTTATAATATAAAACACCTCTATAATGTAGACTTTAATAAACTCAAAATTCAACTAATACTAGTATGACATAACTTTCTGACAAGTAACAACAACGCCAACTATAAAGTAAGTTAATTACACAAATTTATATAACAATCTTCCCCACCCAGTATCTGTTATAATCTTGCAAATAGGCGAGAGGTCTCCGCTTCCTTAGAGGTCGATTCATATGAGAGCCTAATTTTGAAACCGGTTCGTTAACCTCCTTTGACTCCGAGTTTTTAGAGACTCTCAAGTATGTATCATTTTCTGTGGATCACAAATGATATTTTCAAAGTGACTACAACTAGGAATTACGATATTCTCGGGCCGGCAGATAGAGTTGGGGGCCACAGAATTTGATTGTTCATTTGAAGTACTGGTAAAACTAGTTGGATTATCTTGTTCATTTGAATTACTTCGGGATTTACTTTGTTCATGTATGTGAGGATCACCTCTAGGTGCCAGATGGCGAGTTGATACAGTTACCTCACAGCCATTGGATTTTCGGATATGGCTGTAGTCTGAATTAGCTTCCATCAGGTACACTTTTTCGACTAAAGGCTCGTATTTGTTCTGCCTGCAATGATTTTTGAGGAAAACAGGGCCTGGAGTACTTAGCCATGTAGGAATAGAAGTACCGCTAGCGAACTTTCTTGAATGGTTGAACATTCGTTCATGAGGAGAACAGTTTGTCGCAGTACACAATAATCATCTTATAGAATGTAATGCATCTGTAAGTACATGCTGCCACAAATTAATTTTCATATTCTGAGATCTTAGGATTAATAGTACAGTTTTTCAAATTACTCCATTGTATCGCTCACATTGTCCATTCCCTTGTGGATTATACGGGGTAGTGCGGCTTGTAGCTATTCCTTGGCTTGCTAGAAAGCTTCTTACTTCTTCTGACATGAAACAACTACCTCTATCAGTATGTATATAGGATGGAGATCCAAAGACAGCAAAAAGTTGCTTCAAGCAATTAATCACTGTTGATGCAGTCATATCTGAATATGGAAAAGCCCAGGAAATCTTGAATATTCATCTATAACTGTTAAAATGTAACGATTTTGATTGGTTGATGGTAGAGATCCTTTAAAATCTAGATTTAGTCTTTCCAATGGTGCTGTTGCTTTTAATAGAGTTCCTTGATGTTTATAAAACCTTGATTTTATCTCCGCACATACAGGACAAGCAGATACAATTCTTTTCACATCATCCAAAGAGTAAGGAAGGTTTTTACAATGTACCCAGTGGTAGAATCTTGTAATACCAGTATGACACAAGGAATTATGTAGATTATAAAGATTTGTATCAGAAGTAGAATGCTGTATAGCAGCAGAAATTCTTGAAAGTGTATCAGCCACAATATTCTGACATCCAGGTCTGTAAATGATGTCATATTTATAACAGGACAATTCTAATTGCCATCGCATTATTTTCTCATTTTTAACCTTTGAAGATGAGACATTGTTTTCAAACATAAAAGCTACAGATCGTTGATCTGTAATTAGTCGGAAATGCCTTTCGATTAAAAATTGCCTCCACTTTCGAATAGCTTCAACAATAGCATATGTCTCTTTTTCAACTGAGGAGTGGTGCTGTTCTGATTTTGATAAAGTTCTTGAGAAGAAGGCTACTGATTTTCCTGACTGAGTTAACTGAGCAGCAATAGCGTATTCTGAAGCATCTGTCTCAACTGTGAATATACTTTTGTCATCAATTGCTGTAACAGCGTCATTTAAAATATCTGCTTTTAAGTTTTTAAAAGCCTCAATTTGATCTTTATTCATTGGGAAATGTTTAACTGCTATCAAATGATGAATTTTATCGGAGAATTTGTATATAAATTTTGAATAGTGAGCAAACAATCCTTGAACTCGTTTCAGTGATGTCATATCAGTTGGTAAAGGCAAATTGACAAGGGGACGAAGTCTATCCAAATCAGGTTTTGTAATTTTATTTTCAATGGTGTATCCAAGAATGTTAATTTTAGTCATAGAAAATTTACATTTTTCACGGTTCAGAGTAAGCTTATATTTTTCGGCAATTTTTAAAAAATTTTGTAAATTTTTGTCGTGTTGTTCTTTACTTTTCCTACATATGGTAATATCATCCAAAAAGGCAAATGTATCTTGTAACTTTTCGTTTTGAATTATTTTATTGATATTTCGTTGGAAACAAGCAACTCCATTTGTCACTCCAAATGAAATTCTTGTAAATTGGTAGAGATTGCCATTAGCTTCGAATGCAGTATAAATTTTTTCATGGTCTAAGATGGGTATCTGGTGATAGGCGCTTTGTAAATCAATGGAGCTAAAATATTCATTTTGCGAGATCTGCTTTACCAAATTTTCCATATTTGGCAGGGGGTAAGCATCTAGCAAAGTAAATTTATTAATTGTTGAAGAATAGTCGACTACCATTCTTTTCTTATGATTCTCACTACTAACAACAAGCACTTGTGCCCTCCATGGCGAGTTGCTTGGTTCTATTATCTTTTTTTTCAGAAGTCTAGATATTTCTTTTTCAATAATTCTAAATCGGCCAGACAATAATTACGGGACTTGGTAGCAATTGGTTTGCAATCATCAGATAGGTGTGCAAATAACGGATAAGGGTCAACTTTGGCTATTGTCAAATTGCATATTGGTCTACCTCCACCAAAGATAAATTCTACTCCAGAATGTTGCTTTAAAAGATTGTGCCCAATAATAACATCGGAGCAGAGCCTTTCCAGAACATAAAGTTTGACATTTTGATAATAATTATTAAATATCTTTAATATCCATGGACTAATGAACTGAAGGTTGAGGATGCCATTGTGACGTTTAGATTAGTTGGAAGTACTTTAATCAGATTTCTGTTCACAATTTTTGCAGATATATAACTGTCTGAACTACCAGTATCAACTAATGCTTCTACATTGCATCCATTTACTTCTATTTGTAGAATCGCTTTTGATAGGGAGGCAAGGGATGAAGCCGATATCATATTGAGAATGGCAGCAGAAGTATTGCTGTTATAAGCACTTTTCTGAAGCTTAGATCTGCATACTTTCATAAAATGTCCTTTCTTGCCACAAGAATAGCATAAAGACTCTTTAGCAGCGCATTTGTTTCTAGAATGTCGGTTTTTGCCATAAAAATAATATTTGGAATTAGCAACGGCAATAGTAGAACTGCCTTCAGCTTGTGTATTTTGTAAAGCACTTGGCGTTAGTTCTTCTACTTGATTATTGCTTAAGGTTGCCGCATTCGCATAGGAATTAAACTGGTTAGAGTAAGACTCTGAGTGTTGTTGAGCCATTTCCAAAGCTCGAGCACTATCGTATGCCTTGCTTAGACTTAAAGTGTTATTTTCTAAAAGTCTCTGTCTTATAAGTGCAGAATTAAGCCCTGCTATGAATGAATCCCTGATAAAATCATCTCTGTTCTGATCTGCAGTTACAGCAGTGAAATTGCAATCCTTACTCATCTGCTTTAAAATCTGAATATACTGATCAATTGATTCGCCAGCTTGTTTTCTAGTAGACAAAGAGAATCTTGCAAAAAATTCATTCAGCGGTTTTACATAGAGATTTTCTAAAATTATTATCGCATCTTCGTATTTAGTACATTCACTTATGTATTCAAATACAGCTGGACTGACATAGTTTATTAGGATATTAAGCTTTTCTTCTGTCGATGCAATTTCATTTCCTTTCAAAAAATTGTCAAAGGTTCTTTTCCAATGCTTCCAAAGATGAGCAGCAGAACTAACATTAGATTCTATATCTATTCGATTTGGCTTGAGAAGCTTATCCATAATTGAGTTTATTAAATTGTAATATAAAACATCTCTATAATGTAGGCTTTAATAAACTCAAAATTCAACTAATACTAATATGACATAACTTTCTGACAAGTAACAACAACGCCATCTATAAAGTAAATTAATTACACAAATTTATGTAACATAGGTAATTAGAAATAAAAATATAATATTATTCATCAATGTAAAAACTCAACGTGAACTTAGTGGGATTGATTTCAAAGTTTATATTTTAATTTCAGCGAAAATTATATGATTAGAGATCAGCAAGTGGTCATATAGCATTATCTCGAAAACATCCAACGCTGTAAACCCATGCAAATTCAAGAAAAAGCCCAATTATGTAAGTATTTATTCGTATGGAGAGAAGCGTATTTGCGAAAACGCTCAGTATATTGAGTATAAATGCACAGGGAATGTGATTAAGATTGTTTTCATTCTTATTTCATAAACTTAATGACGAAGAAATAGTGTTATAAGATATTTCACTGCATTCTGAGTGTAGGAGATCGTTTTTCAAGTAGTTTCATCCACATTTTTGCTATCAAAGTACCCAACTGTGGTATTGTCGGAGGCTTTTACGGTCGGAGTCATTATAAATATTTATGGTTCCGGGTTAGGACCGTATCATTTTATAAACCACCACTTTCGCTACTTTTACCAGTTACTTTGCCACAAGACACCTTTTGGCTTAAATGGGCTGGTGAGTCTGCTAGTTCAGAAATAACTCTTCATACGTTTTATAATTTTTACACTTGTCTAATTAATATTTTATCAATCTTATTATTATTATTTTATGTTTATATTTCATTTTCTTTTTGTATAAAAGTGGGTGAAATGTTGACCTTAGTTTATAAAATGACACGGTCCCAACCCGGAACCATAAATACCCAATGGTGTATAAATTACACGTAATTTTAATTTTAACGTAAACCACGTGTACAATATTTTAATCTCATTTTCCTTTTAATAACAAACACATCCTGGCATTTCGATGAAAGCGTATTCATTTAATATCAGTTGCATATTCTAAGAGGAAGTATTTGAATTGAAAAGTAACTAGGAACATGTTTTATTGACCTGTATTCTAGAACAAGCGACTACTAAAATTGTGCAATAGCTGGAAGCGATAATAAAATTCATAAAAGCGATAAACTAAGCAATAAAATCTGGACTATTAATAAGATAGGGGAACGGACATCAATTACAACATAGCTCGAGGTTGTTAGAAAACAATAAATCTTCAAATATTGCATCAAGTCTTCGAGAAACAATCAGTTAGAAAATTCGGGAACAAGAACTATAAGTGAACGCGATATTTCTAGTTGCTGACATCACAGGGTCTCGTTCTTATATACGGCCAATGAATGTTGAGAATGCTGTTTAGTTCGAATTCAAACGTCATCATGCTAATCTGAAAATACACTAAGTAGTATTTAGTTGTGAAAGTTATTATAGACGACAGATGATTTTATCGGCGACTTAAAGGTTTATTGGTACTCAGAAGGGAATAGGTTATTGGAAATAATTACAATGGTTTTAAAAATGGAAATAATTAAAAATTAATTGATAGTACCGTAAATCTTCTGAAATGGAATAAAGCATATGTAATGGGAATTGTCACACATTATTGAAGTAATTTACATGAAAAAGCGTACTTTGTAAAACAATTTGAGCAATTTTGGAGCCTTAATTGATAATTATGGTCAGGAAAAAGGCAACCAACAAGTTTTTTCATGGTCAAATACAATTATATTGTTTAAAGTTTTAAAAAGGACATGTCTATTGATTAATTAAGTTATATAAATTTTTTTGTGTGCAAGTCTTTGTGTGAGAGTTGTATGTACAAGTCGATAATTTGATTAAAAAGGGTTGGCAGCCTACGGTAAGGTTTTCATGAGTATATAAAGAAAATAATTAAACCTAATTGATCACTTATGTTTAAATCCGATTTTAAAGGACTGGAAATTTATTATCTGAATTATCTTGATAAATTTTGTATATAATAAGATGTAATTAGGGAATTATTTGTAAATGACAATTGAGAGATTGTAAGAATTGTGAGTGCCCATTCTAATTATAAGAGAGAGATTTTTAACTCTAATTTTAGTATATATATTGTTATATTTAGAGTCTATACTCTAAGGTATACTTTTAAAGTCCCGGGTGTAATTTATAAGAGCCACTACGACAGTTGGTAACACAATAAATATTTGACTAATAATGCGCAATAAGGGGTTACGTCATATTTATGTATAAATTATTATCACATACAAAGAGAAAGATAAATGTACTCACGTAAACTGTAGAACTATTCCCTACATTGCAGCTATTCTCTTGTCAGTTGAGCGTTATGGGCGTGGGTCGTTCTTTGCCCCCTCGTCGAATCCAAATTCAAATCTGCCTTCTCCTTTCTGTGTAGAAGTACGATAAAGGAATACAGGTAGAGGTACGATAACAGGTACAAGGCAGGTACCCTACATTACCTAAAAAAAAGAAGACAAAGGCACACAGATAACCACTCGGTTTGACGTTTGGATCACTAGTCCTCCACGTGACGGAAATTACTACTTACTTTCCACTCTGCGTCTGCGCAATCCCGGGCGCCGACGCAACTATCTAAAGTGACGGAAATGCACGCACAAGTCTTTTAAAATATTGGCGCGAATTCACTTGCAAATTAGAAACTTAAATTAGAAATGTTTACATTCCGATTTTTGGCATGTAACTGGGTGTGTGTGTGTGTGTGTGTGTGTGTGTGTGTGTGTGTGTGTGTGTGTGTGTGTGTGTCATATATATATATATATATATATATATATATATTGTAGTGTCAGAGGGAGCTACCAAGGGTTCTAAGGGTTGTTTAGTAGAAGGTAGTGTATGCCAAGTAAAATGATCCATATATCTGATCACATAATTTAAAAATGTATGTTTGCCGTACTTTACATGTGATAAAGTATTCAAAATGGTAGTTGAAATATAAGTGCCAAGAGGTAAATTAAAATGACTTAATGACGTGATAAAATACACAGTGCTCAAGGGTTTATACTGAGTTAGTATTAATAGGCCAATGAAAGTACATTTGCCGTCCGAAAACCGGATGCGTCTATGGATGTTCACTATCAACCATGCCGATCCAGGGTCATGTGTGATTTATTTTGGCTTTTGTTTAATTAGAATCAACTTTTGGACGAATATGTAATTTCAAAATTATTAGTTATAACGAATGTCAAATGTGATTGAAGGATTGTAAAATATTTAGAACCAATACTAGAATATTATGTGTGTAAACTATGAAAGTGTAAAAGGACATAATTTATGGCATGTGCGACACAAACTTAGTGTTTAAATATTATTGGACGATTTTAGTTATGTAATTTGTAATGTAGTAGGCAAGTAATGTTATAGTTATCACCTTGGAAAGTAAACAAGGAGAGTTTATTTTGGATATTTTCGGTATAAAGACGTATTTTTAAAGAACTGCGCTAATTTGTGTAAAGATTTGGAAGATTAATAAACGTGTTTGATTTTGAAATAGTTTGATTATTAAAGAAGGGTAAAGAGCATCGATAATAAATAAGTAATAGCGACGACAAGGAAGAGTAAAGATTTGTATTAGTGCGACGGCGAAGCAACGAATAGTAAGATAGATTTGGAACGATATTGATAAAGGCAGAAGGCATCGGATTGGAACTGTAAGAAGGAAGAATATTTGGAATCGATTTGGATATAGATTTATAGGGAGCAGGGCATTGAGTGGTTATAAAAAGGAACGAAGATTGATTTTGATATGGATGTATATGTAGCGGGGCATTGAGTGATTTTGAACAGGACGACGATAGATTTGGATTGAATACGGATTAAAGGCGGACGTATTAATTTGGAACAAGAGGAGCGAAATTAGGAGAGCACGCAAGAGCAGCAATTGGAAGTGGAAGAGTCAACGCAGAAACTACGACGGAAGAATTAGCGCAGGGGAAGTAAAATAAACGGTTATTCTAAATTCTAAAATTCGGGTCATTTATTTCAGATATTGGGAGCAACAAAAATTTAAAGAAAGATACCTGGAGGCGAAACGAAAATTCAACAGGATAGTGCAACCGTGTAAAGGCGCATACGGCGACGAGGATTTTGAGCCAGCAGTAAGAGAGGCCGGAAACAAAGTGTAATCCAGGTGAGTGCTGTGAAATATCTTATAACGTCAAAAGTCATAAATTTGTGGTATTAAATTAATTTGGCACAAGGCAACGTTGATCGTAATAAAAATTTGGCATATACAAAACTAGATTCAAAAATTAGTACTAAAACAAAAGAGTGTGCAGTTTGGTTGGGCATTGCACATCTACTTACCACGGAACCCACGGTAAGTAGGTGGACACCCTGAGAATAAAGAGTTCAAATAGTCGAGGCATTTTAATAACAATTTTGAGTAAATAACCAACCAAACGTTGCAAAAGTACGGGGCGTGCAATAGGTGTTTGCACATTATACAAAAAAGCATTGAAATTTATTAGAAGGGGCGGGCGACGAAAAAATAAGTTAAATAATAAAAAAATAAAAAGGGGGGGGTGTTGGACAATATATATATTACTCATATTTAGACCAGGGTAGAAAATTAATGGATTACATCAAATAATTTTAATCACCGTGTATAAGGAAGTTTATTAGATAATACGCTTTATTAAAAACCCGTGGAGAAGAAAAATTCATTCGTTTTATTAAAAATAAGAGATTAAAATTATTTACAAGACGCTTTATATAAAAATAAGCAGTTTTAAAATGCTCAACGTGTAATTTAATTATTCCAAAGTAAAGAATCAAATGGAAATTACGTGCAAGATTTATATTAATTGATTCAAGTTTGGGCAACGAGTATTAAACGAAACGTACAGATAATAATTGAATATTTAATTAGGATGCACTAAAATTTAAAGGGTATTAATTTTAATTGAAGTTAATTGAACCGTTAGTAACAGATAATATCTATAGAAACTTTGAAAAACTCAAGATTATAATACCAGAAAATAAAGCTCTGAGAATTAATATTATTTTGAACACCTGCGTAGTTTAAATATCACATACGGCGTAAATTTTGTAGATAATTAATAGTTTCAAAGAATCTTGGAGAAACCGGGGCTTAATATTCACGAGAATGTGCGATACGGGGTTATTAAACCCAGATAACAGTCCACATGGACTAAAATATAATCGATAATAAAGAATATCAATTTGCACCAATACGAACAGGTTAGAAAAGGAAAGAGAAATGCGTCAAGCAAAGACACATATAGTAAAAGGCGGGATTTAAGCAACGTCACGAGGGTCACAATTGGTTGAAAATAGGATGCAAATATCAGAGGTAGAAACAACAATTTCTGTACAAAATTAATTAGTTTTTCTCGGACATGCTTGCGTGCCGTGTGTTGAAATTTCTGAGATTTAAATGGGACGAGTGAAAATTGTAAAATCGACGCGCGAGCGACAGACTGGGAACATAGAATGAGGAATTCTTTAGAATTACCCGTTTTGAGGACAAAAGCGACGTGCCGGCTTTTTGCTATATATACCGAGATGAATATAAACAAGCCCTCTTAGACTTTTGACTATTCGATGCGTTAAAAGCTCTTACATCCGCGACTTGATTGAAGATGTTAAACAGTGCATTTTAGTTTGATAAAATAATTTAAAATTTTGCTCGTATATTTTAGTGATTCAAAATAGTTGGTTATTTACGTGCTAACATGAATGTACTTCAGTGCACTTAGATACAAGGTAATAAAATTTAGTTTCACTGTACCAATTAGCAAAATTTACAACGACAAATGTATACACAAAAGTAGACAGTTTTGGCGTATATTGGTGAAAGAAGTATGAAGTTATTTGCTATTTTTCGGGGGTGTTAATAATTAAATGGTTCAAATACGTGTCTGGATCCACGAAACAAGGGTCAGATATACATAGATGAGTTCCGGAAAAGCCCAGAAACAACTGGTGATGGAGAAAAATTTTAAAAGCGTTGAGAATTAGAAGCCGTAAATATAATCCTGTTGGAATGGTGTGATTAACTAAAGGGACGATGTACTTTGAAGCTACGAGGACAGTAACCTTCAGGTAAATTATACTATTTTGTTTGACATTTTTGTGTGTGTTGAATAACTTTATAATTGATTTACTTTAAATGGACATTAGTGAAATTGTACTAACCATAAAATTTTAATTTTAAGATGAAATTTGCTTGTTGAAGTAGAAAGGAGTATTTAGTTTTGATGTTCGGTAATATGATGAAAATTTGGGTATGTCTTTGAGCTCAATTAGACGAACCTGGTTAATTAACGTAAAGGGGTGGTAGATGCTCCCTTTATACTCAGACTCCGGTCTGCTTATATTGTTATATTAATTAGTAGGCATCCAACAAGGACTTTAATTTTGGATGCACATTAAAATGATAATAAAATTAATCTTGAAATTCTTTTTAAAACTGAATTTTATGCTGAAATTTAATTTGAAAATTTAATGTATTCTGAATATTGATGTAAATAGAGTTAACGTTGATGTTTGTGGTAGGAATGTATTTGTTTTTTTTTATGAATGAGGAGGCTTATAACATTAGGTGAGCAGCCGAGGCGAAAAGAGGATCACAGCCGTTTATGACGCCCAATCTGTGGGACTAGAATTTTTTTGTTGAAAGGACCCAGTTCCCGCATTCAAAGGAGTAAAATCACAGCAAATCTTGGCGACCCAAAAGTGAGGCTCGAGTTCCAAATAAAATTTTTTGATTTTATTCCAGGAAACTGGCGATCTGAGAGAGAGAGTTTCTGTGTGTGTATAAATTTAAGAGTATTTTAGAGGGTGTGTGAGTGATTAGAACGTATGCAGAGAAAGGAGTGGTTAAGGAGTCAAGGAGTGGAAATTGGAAGTGACGATAGTGCATTGTGTGGGAAAAATTCGAAAATGGAAGAAGCTGGAGGCAGTCGAGATCAGTCGAGGACGGAATCAGGGGATCAAGGAAACGAGATGATAATGAGAATGCTAGAGAGGATGAACGATGAATCTAATAGAGCTAGGGAAGAATCGAACAGGAAGTTAGAAGAGATTAGAGAAATGAGTGAGGAATCGAATCGTAAGTTTGAGCAAATTAGTCAGAAAATAGATAAGACGAATCAAGAAGTTTCAGAATTTAAAATAGTCTTACCGTAAAATGGGGAGGTTGAAAATAGGGTTGAAAAAATGAGCGTGATATTACAGGTCTTCGACAGGAAATGGGACATTTAAGGTCCGAAGTACGCATTTTTGTGAAGAAGAGATTAATATAAAATGACTGAAGTGACGGACTCATGTAGGGATCAGTTAGGCAGGGTAGAACGCGAAGTTAGTAGTATCAAATACAACATGTCAAATTTAACGGGGGATGGTCCCAGATTTTCTACAGGTGGAGTATCATTGGACCAACACATGAAGTTTTATGGCGATAACAGGGTAAATCCACAAATTTTTATTAATAGTGTAAGAAATCTAGTGGGAAATTTATTTGACGAACAGACTAAACTAAATACGATAAAGGCTTTATTAAAGGACAATGCGGAGGCATGGTACAATTTAGTAGGACAGGACATAGACACGTATCAGGACTTTGAAAACAAATTTTTACAACATTACTGGAGTGATCACAAACAGGATCAGATTAGGGACGACTTGATTACAGGAAAATTTAAGGAGAGTTTGCAGGTTCTAGGGAGCAATATGCCATTCGCAAATACAGTGTGGCCAAACAACTGAATCCACCATTGACGGACAGACAGATAATCAAGTACCTATCACGACATTTTGAACTGGAAATTAGACAACACGTGGCCTTACAAAACATCACAGAACGGGAGACGTTTTGGAATACTTACAGAGATATGACGATGTATGTGTTGGACGGACAAGAGATACGAGAACGAAACGTTAACACAGTTAGGTTTGACAACAGGACACCGAATTATCCGAGACGGCCTGACTACAACAGAAATTTTCGACCGAATTGGGAACGACGAGGACAGGAATACAGGAGCAATAGTGCGACTAGGGGACCGACGCCAAGACCTAGTTACACGCGACAGAACAGTTTACCGGAGGTAAACAGGACTGTGACCAGCACGCCGAATAGAGACAGGGACACGGATATTAACACGAGGAGGACGTACGCACAGGTTGTAGAAGGACAACCAGGACCAAGCACGGAAAACAGGATGGGACAGGATTTTTAGAACGCGACAGACCACTAGATTTCTGTGTAAATGTATATGAACATCCACGTGAATTTTTCAAAATTGAGGAGGAAGTAGAGCCAGAAACTGTAGAAAATTATGTTTGCCAATTATTAATTTAGAAATTTTTGAAAATAATGTAGAAGTATTACTTGATACAGGGGCAGAGGCGAGTTTAATATCGGAGGAATTCGTCAGCAAAATTAGGGATAAGGTTTGTGATAGAATTATGCCTATAAAACGTAGCCATTTAGTAGCTCCAAATAAAAAGAAGTTTGCTGTAGTAAATAGTGTTGTGGTGCTTAGGATAGATATAGGAGGTTTTAGCTGTGAACAGGAGTTTGTAATTGTACCTGGACTGAAGTTTCAGAGCATTTTAGGTGTTGACTGTATGATGAAGTTAGGGTTTTGATAGATATGGAAAGGAAGGTAATAAGGATTAAGGATAGGGTAGTGCCATGGAAGGGCAGTTATGAAGTCACAGAGGATGACACGGAGTTTAGTATTAATGTAGTAGAGGTAGAGGATGATGAAGGTAAACAGATCAACACAATAAGATGTCCAGAGGATAGGAGAGTAGAGGTTCAAGCATTATTACAAAAACATGCAGAATTAGTGGGGTAGAAGCAAGCACAGCGTTAGGGCTATGAGCACAAATTGGAAGTGGATAATTCAGAACCGTTCAACGCAAAGGTTTATCCAATTCCAGCAGCATATCGGGAGCAGGTACAGGCAGAATTAAATAAAATGTTGAAAAATGGCATAATAGAGGTATCAAACACTCATTTCATAAATCCGTTGGTGGTAGTTAAGAAAAAGGATGATAGCATTCGTTTATGTTTAGATGCACGAAAAATTAATCAACGGACCAAACCGCAATTCCATTGTCCACCATCCATGGACACGCTTTTGACGAGATTAAGTGGCAAGTTTATTTTTAGTAAATTAGATTTAAGGAATTCATTCTGGCGGATTCCATTACATAAGAATTCTAGAAGGTACGTAGGATTTTCCGTAGAGAGAAAAATCGATAATTGTAAAGTAGTATCGTTTGGTTTGTCGGCAGAAAGGGAAACAATAATAAATGAGAAACAGACAAGTGTAGGGACTGAAGAAGAAGTAATATTTAAGAGTCAGGATAAGAGGGATGATAAGTTTATTGTATGTGAGATAATAGAGATGTTAAGTATAGATATAGAAGGGGGAGAAATAGGGATGAAGAGTATTAGGATGGTGAGAAGAAAGACTTGGAGGGTCAAGAAGAGAGTTAGATTTAAATAACTTGATGAACAAAGGATAGAGATAGGTGAATTTTAGTATAGATATAGAAGACAGGAGAAATAGGTGTATAATAGAGTAAAATTTAAATAGGATAAGAATAGAGATAGGTGTATATAGAAAAGTAGAAGTAAGTGTTTATAGAAAATAAAGCTAGGTATAGGATAAATATGGGAGCTAATTAGGAATAGGTTTAGGATGAGAATAAAGAGTAAAGGTAGGAAGAAAATAAGATAGGTTAAGTATAGATATTTCATATAAGATTAGTGGAGAGTTAGGAATAAAGTTAGAAATAGGATAGGTATATAGGATTAGGTAGGATGAAGTAAAGTATAGTGAAGATTAGTTAAAAGTTAGGAATAGGATAGGGATATAGGATAGGTGTAAATATTTTTTTTTCGATTGGAGACAAAGTAGGTAAGTTAGATAGATAAGGGTAGAGAGAGATAGGCAGTTTTTTTTGTAATTTTTTTTGTCTAAATGTTTTATATTTGAATTCAAATAAGTGGGATTATTTGTATTCAAATAGGGGGAAAATACTCATATTTAGACCAGGGTAGAAAATTAATGGATTACATCAAATAATTTTAATCACCGTGTATAAGGAAGTTTATTAGATAATACGCTTTATTAAAACCCGTGGAGAAGAAAAATTCATTCGTTTTATTAAAAATAAGAGATTAAAATTATTTACAAGACGCTTTATATAAAAATAAGCAGTTTTAAAATGCTCAACGTGTAATTTAATTATTCCAAAGTAAAGAATCAAATGGAAATTACGTGCAAGATTTATATTAATTGATTCAAGTTTGGGCAACGAGTATTAAACGAAACGTACAGATAATAATTGAATATTTAATTAGGATGCACTAAAATTTAAAGGGTATTAATTTTAATTGAAGTTAATTGAACCGTTAGTAACAGATAATATCTATAGAAACTTGTAAAACCCAAGATTATAATACCAGAAAATAAAGCTCTGAGAATTAATATTATTTTGAACACCTGCGTAGTTTAAATATCACATACGGCGTAAATTTTGTAGATAATTAATAGTTTCAAAGAATCTTGGAGAAACCGGGGCTTAATATTCACGAGAATGTGCGATACGGGGTTATTAAACCCAGATAACAGTCCACATGGACTAAAATATAATCGATAATAAAGAATATCAATTTGCACCAATACGAACAGGTTAGAAAAGGAAAGAGAAAATGCGTCAAGCAAAGACACATATAGTAAAAGGCGGGATTTAAGCAACGTCACGAGGGTCACAATTGGTTGAAAATAGGATGCAAATATCAGAGGTAGAAACAACAATTTCTGTACAAAATTAATTAGTTTTTCTCGGACATGCTTGCGTGCCGTGTGTTGAAATTTCTGAGATTTAAATGGGACGAGTGAAAATTCGTAAAATCGACGCGCGAGCGACAGACTGGGAACATAGAATGAGGAATTCTTTAGAATTACCCGTTTTGAGGACAAAAGCGACGTGCCGGCTTTTTGCTATATATACCGAGATGAATATAAACAAGCCCTCTTAGACTTTTGACTATTCGATGCGTTAAAAGCTCTTACATCCGCGACTTGATTGAAGATGTTAAACAGTGCATTTTAGTTTGATAAAATAATTTAAAATTTTGCTCGTATATTTTAGTGATTCAAAATAGTTGGTTATTTACGTGCTAACATGAATGTACTTCAGTGCACTTAGATACAAGGTAATAAAATTTAGTTTCACTGTACCAATTAGCAAAATTTACAACGACAAATGTGTACACAAAAGTAGACAGTTTTGGCGTATATTGGTGAAAGAAGTATGAAGTTATTTGCTATTTTTCGGGGTGTTAATAATTAAATGGTTCAAATACGTGTCTGGATCCACGAAACAAGGGTCAGATATACATAGATGAGTTCCGGAAAAGCCCAGAAACAACTGGTGATGGAGAAAATTTTAAAAGCGTTGAGAATTAGAAGCCGTAAATATAATCCTGTTGGAATGGTGTGATTAACTAAAGGGACGATGTACTTTGAAGCTACGAGGACAGTAACCTTCAGGTAAATTATACTATTTTGTTTGACATTTTGTGTGTGTTGAATAACTTTATAATTGATTTACTTTAAATGGACATTAGTGAAATTGTACTAACCATAAAATTTTAATTTTAAGATGAAATTTGCTTGTTGAAGTAGAAAGGAGTATTTAGTTTTGATGTTCGGTAATATGATGAAAATTTGGGTATGTCTTTGAGCTCAATTAGACGAACCTGGTTAATTAACGTAAAGGGGTGGTAGATGCTCCTTTATACTCAGACTCCGGTCTGCTTATATTGTTATATTAATTAGTAGGCATCCAACAAGGACTTTAATTTTGGATGCACATTAAAATGATAATAAAATTAATCTTGAAATTCTTTTAAAACTGAATTTTATGCTGAAATTTAATTTGAAAATTTAATGTATTCTGAATATTGATGTAAATAGAGTTAACGTTGATGTTTGTGGTAGGAATGTATTTGTTTTTTATAATTGAGGATGAAAGCTATCTAGAGGAGCAGCCGAGGCGATTAACAGAAGAAAATCAACAGACCAGGTAATTCAAGAGGTTTCACAGCATTCTTGACGCCCAATTCGTGAGGCTCGATTCGAAAAGCGTAGTTCACGGATTTTATGGTGGTATCACAGCATTTTATATATATATATATATATATATATATATATATTGCTGTGAAACCTCTTGAATTACCTGGTCTGTTGATTTTCTTCTGTTATTCGCCTCTTGTCTCTTTCCCGCCTCGGCTGCTCACCTAGTTAACTTTCATCCTCTTTCATAAAAACAAACACATTCCTACCACAAACATCAACGTTAACGCTATTTACATCAATATTCACAATACATTAAAATTTCAAAATTAAAATTCAGCATAAATTTCAGTATCAGAAAATTTCAAGATTAAATTTGTTATCATTTTAAAGTGCATCCAGAATGAAAGTCCTTGTAGGATGCCTACTAATTACTATAACAATATATGCAGACCTGAGTCTGAGTACAAAGGGAGCATCTACCACTCCTTTACGTTAATTAACCAGGTTCGTCTAATTGAGCTCAAAGACATACCCAAATTTTCATCATAATCCAGAACATCAATACTAAATACCCCTTTCTAATTAAACAAGCAAATTTCACCTTAAAATTAAAATTTTATTGTTAGTACAATTTCACTACTGTCCATTTTAAGTAAATCAATTATAAAGTTATTCAACACACACCAAAATATCAAAATCCAACAACAAAGCATAAGTTACCTGAAGGATAATGCACTCGTGGCTTCAATGTACATCGTCCTCTGTTAATCACACCAATCCAACTGGGTTATGTTTAGGTCCTCGTATTGCTGGTCGCCTTTAAAATTTTCTACATCACCATTCATCTAAAGTAGTTTCAGTGCTATTCCGGAACTCATTTGTGTATATCTGAAGCTTGTTTTGTGGATCCAGACACGTTTACGAATCATTTCATTATTAATACCCCCGAAAAATAACAAAGAAATTCATACTTCTTTCACCAATATACGCCAAAACTGCCTACTTTTGTGTATTCATTTGTCGTTGTAAATTTTACTAATTGGTACAGTGATACTAAGCTTTATTACCTTGTATCTTCTTTTCTAAGTGCACTAAAGTACATTCATTGTAGCACGTAAAGAACAAACTGTTTTAAATCACCAAAATATACGAGCAAACTTTAAATTATTCTATCAAACTCGGAAAACTAAAAGCACTGTTTAACGCATTGAATCAAGTCGCAGATCTAAGAGAGCTTGTTCATATTAACCTGGGTATATATAGAGGTTAGCCTGTCTGTCGGTCTAGTCCCCAAAACGGACAATTCTTCAGAATTTCGCATGCTAGGTTCCCATTCCGCAGCCCGGCATGCTATTTTTACGAAATTTGCACTCGCACCAGTGAAATCTCAGAAATTTCTACACGGCTCGCAACGTCTGGAAATAACTAATTGAATTTTATACAGAAATGTTATTTTTTACCTCTCAATTTTGCCTTTTATTTTCACCCAATCGCAACCCAGTGACGTTGCTCCACTCACGCCTTTTACTATATGTGTCTCGGTCTTGCGCATATTATCTGTCTCTATCTACCCTGTTCTTATTGGTGCAAATTGTTATTCTTTATTATCGATTATTTCAGTCCATGTGGACTGTGAAATAACCCACCTTTAGCATTTCCCGTAACTATTATGCGACGGCTTCTCCAACATTCTCTGTAACCATTAATTATCTGCAAAATTTACGCAGAATGAGCTTTTTAAAAATACGCAGGTGTTTAAACATAATACTTCTAAATAACCCTTCTACGATTTGCATTTTATTGGGTTTTTACAAGTTTTTATAGATATTATATGTTACTAATGGTTCAATTAACTCCAATTAAAATAATACCCTTTAATTTTTTAGTCAATCCTAATTAAATATTCAATTATTATCAGTACATTTTGTTTAATACCGGTTACTTAAAATAGAGTTAATTAATATAAATTTTGCACGTAATTTCTCTTTGTTTCTTTACTAGGAATAATTAAATTACACGTAGAGCTTTTTAATACTGCTTCCTCTTTTTTTTTTATAGCAAGCGTCTTGTACATAATTTAACTCCCTTATTTTTAATGAAACGAATGAATTTTTATGCTTCACGGTTTTTTAATAACGCGTACCTTTTCCCAAAGCTTCTACACGGTGATTAAAATTATTTGATGTGATTACTTAATTTTCTACCCTGGTCTAAATATGAGTATTTTCCCCCTATTTGAATACAAATAATCCCACTTATTTGAATTCAAATATAAAATATTTAAACCGCAAACAAAATTTACAAAAAAAATGCCTATCTCTCTCTACCCTTATCTATCTAACTTACCTACCTTATCCAATCAAAAAATTATTTACACCTGTCCTATATCCCTATCTTATTCCTAACTCTCACCTAATTTTATAAACATCCTATATACATCCTATCTACCTATCCTATTCCTAACTTTTAACTAATCTTCCCTATACTTCACTTCCCCCTACCTAATCCTATATACCTATCCTATTCTTATTCTATTCCTAACTCCCCACTAATCTTATAAGAAATATCTACACTTAACCTATCTTATGTTCTTCCTACATTTAATTTTCCTTCTCATCCTATATACCTATTTCTAACTATCTCCCCTATTTATCCTATTTAAATTTTACTCTATTATACACCTATCTACTCTCTATTCTATATCTATACTAAAATTCACCTATCTCTATCCTTTGTTCATCAAGTTATTTAAATCTAACTCTCTTCTTGACCTTCCACGTCTTTCTTCTTACCATCCTAATACTCTTCATCCCTATTTCTCCCCCTTCTATATCTATACTTATCATCCCTATTATCTCACATACAATAAACTCATCCCTATTATCCTGACTCTTAAATATTGCTTCTTCTTCAGTCTCTACACATGTCTGTTTCTCATTTACTATTTTTTTTCTTTCTGCCGACAAACCAAACGATACTACTTTAAAATTATCGATTTTTCCTCTATGGAAAATCCTATGTACCTTCTAGAATTTTTGTGTAATGGAATCCGCCAGAATGAATTCCTTAAATCTACTTTATTAAAAACAAACTTGCCACTTAACCTCGTCAAAAGTGTGTCCATGGATGGTGGACAATGGAATTGCGGTTTGGTCCGTTGATTAATTTTTCGTGCATCTTTAATTAATTCTGCCTTCACCTGCTCCCGATATGCTGCTGTTGCTTCTACCCCCACTAATTCTGCATGTTTTTGTACTAAAGCTTGAACCTCTACTATCCTATCCTCTGGACATCTTATTGTGTTGATCTGTTTAACTTCATC
The DNA here is from genome assembly GCA_036346225.1 of Platerodrilus igneus. Lineage (NCBI taxonomy): Eukaryota > Metazoa > Arthropoda > Insecta > Coleoptera > Lycidae > Platerodrilus > Platerodrilus igneus. The sequence goes on along the minus strand of JARFIW010001281.1, from coordinate 9,721,226 downwards.
ATCCTCTACCTCTACTACATTAATACTAAACCCCGTGTCATCCTCTGTGACTTCATAACTGCCCTTCCATGGCACTACCCTATCCTTAATCCTTATTACCTTCCTTTCCATATCTATCAAAACCCCTAACTTCATCATACAGTCAACACCTAAAATGCTCTGAAACTTCAATCCAGGTACAATTACAAACTCCTGTTCACAGCTTAAACCTCCTATATCTATCCTAAGCACCACAACACTATTTACTACAGCAAACTTCTTTTATTTGAGCTACTAAATGGCTACGCTTTATAGGCATAATTCTATCACAAACCTTATCCCTAATTTTGCTGACGAATTCCTCCGATATTAAACTGCCTCTGCCCCTGTATCAAGTAATACTTCTACATTATTTTCAAAAATTTCTAAATTAATAATTGGCAAACATAATTTTTCCTCAGTTTCTGGCTCTACTTCCTCCTCAATTTTGAAAAATTCACGTGGATGTTCATATACATTTACACTGAAATCTAGTGGTCTGTCGCGTTCTAAAAATCCTGTCCAGGTCTGTTTTCCCTACTTGGTCCTGGTCTAGCCGTCACCTCAGCGTATGTCCTGGGCGTTTCCACTTGTTCCGTGTCTGTATTAGCAGTCCCCCTCATGTCCGGTGAACTATTCCTTCTGGTAGGTTCCGGTCTCGGTGCAGGTCCCCTTCCTAAACTATTACTTCTAAAGTATGGTCGTCGCTGGTCCCAATTCTGTCGCTGGTATCCGTAACTATTCCCTCTTCTAGCATAGTTGTCCCGTCTATTGTCAAACCTAACTGTGTTGCTCTGTCTTTCCCTATTATCCCGAGGTCGTCCACTACTTACGTCGTCGTACCTCTGCAGGTATTCTAAAAAAAAAACTCTGTCCACTATGTTCTGTAGTGCTACGTGTTGTCTTACTTCTACCTCGAAGTGTCGTGATAAATACTTGATAATTTGTCGGTCCGTCAGTGGTGGGTTCAGTTGCTTTGCTATGCTATACTTGCGTATAGCATATTGCTCCCTGCTTCCTGAAAATTCTCCCTTAAATTTCCCTGTGATTAAGTCATCTCGTACCTGGTTTTGTCTGTGGTCACTCCAGTAGTGCTTTAAAAACCTGTCTTCAAAGTCCGTGTAGGTGTCTATGTCCTGTCCTACTAAATTGTACCATGCTTCCGCATTGTCCTTTAATAAAGCCTTTATCGTATTCAGTTTAGTCTGTTCGTCAAATAAATTTCCCACTAGATTTCTTACACTATTAATAAAAATTTGTGGATTTACCCTGTTATCGCCATAAAACTTCATGTGTTGGTCCAATGATACGCCACCTGTACAAAATCTTGGACCATCCCCCGTTAAATTTGATATGTTGTATTTAATACTACTAACTTCGCGTTCTACCCTGCCTAACTGATCCCTACATGAGTCCGTTACTTCAGTCATTTTTATGTTTATTTCTTCTTCGCAAAAGATGCGTACTTCGGACCTTAAATGTCCCATTTCCTGTCGAATACCTGTAATATCACGCTCATTTTTATCAACCCTATTTTCAACTTCCCCCATTTTCACGGTAAGACTATCTTTAAATTCTGTAAATTCTCTCGTCGATTTTTCTATTTTATCCCCTAATTCCTGATTTAATTGGTCAAATTTCTTATTCGATTCTTCACTCATCCTCTCTAACATTCTCAATATCATCTCGTTTCCTTGATCCCCTGATTCCGTCCTCGACTGATCTCTACTGCCTCCAGCTTCTTCCATTTTCGATTTTTTTTCACACAATGCACTATCGTCACTTCCAATTTCCACTCCTTGACTCCTTAACCACTCTTTTCTCTGCATACGTTCAAATCACTCACACACACTCTAAATACTCTTAAATTTATACACAAACAGAAACTCTCTCTCTCAGATCGCCAGTTTCCTGGAATAAAATCACAAAAAATTTTATTTGGAACTCGAGCCTCACTTTTGGGTCGCCATGTATTGCTGTGAAACCTCTTGAATTACCTGGTCTGTTGATTTTCTTCTGTTATTCGCCTCTTGTCTCTTTCCCGCCTCGGCTGCTCACCTAGTTAACTTTCATCCTCTTTCATAAAAACAAACAAACACATTCCTACCACAAACATCAACGTTAACTCTATTTACATCAATATTCACAATACATTAAAATTTCAAAATTAAAATTCAGCATAAGTTTCAGTATCAGAAAATTTCAAGATTAAATTTGTTATCATTTTAAAGTGCATCCAGAATTAAAGTCCTTGTAGGATGCCTACTAATTACTATAACAATATATGCAGACCTGAGTCTGAGTACAAAGGGATCATCTACCACTCCTTTACGTTAATTAACCAGGTTCGTCTAATTGAGCTCAAAGACATACCCAAATTTTCATCATAATCCAGAACATCAATACTAAATACCCCTTTCTACTTAAACAAGCAAATTTCACCTTAAAATTAAAATTTTATTGTTAGTACAATTTCACTACTGTCCATTTTAAGTAAATCAATTATAAAGTTATTCAACACACACCAAAATATCAAAATCCAACAACAAAGCATAAGTTACCTGAAAGTTAATGCACTCGTGGCTTCAATGTACATCGTCCTCTGTTAATCACACCAATCCAACTGGGTTATGTTTAGGTCCTCGTATTGCTGGTCGCCTTTAAAATTTTCTACATCACCATTCATCTAAAGTAGTTTCAGTGCTTTTCCGGAACTCATTTGTGTATATCTGAAGCTTGTTTTGTGGATCCAGACACGTTTACGAATCATTTCATTATTAATACCCCCGAAAAATAACAAAGAAATTCATACTTCTTTCACCAATATACGCCAAAACTGCCTACTTTTGTGTATTCATTTGTCGTTGTAAATTTTACTAATTGGTACAGTGATACTAAGCTTTATTACCTTTTATCTTCTTTTCTAAGTGCACTAAAGTACATTCATTGTAGCACGTAAAGAACAAACTGTTTTAAATCACCAAAATATACGAGCAAACTTTAAATTATTCTATCAAACTCGGAAAACTAAAAAGCACTGTTTAACGCATTGAATCAAGTCGCAGATCTAAGAGAGCTTGTTCATATTAACCTGGGTATATATAGAGGTTAGCCTGTCTGTCGGTCTAGTCCCCAAAACGGACAATTCTTCAGAATTTCGCATGCTAGGTTCCCATTCCGCAGCCCGGCATGCGATTTTTACGAAATTTGCACTCGCACCAGTGAAATCTCAGAAATTTCTACACGGCTCGCAACGTCTGGAAATAACTAATTGAATTTTATACAGAAATGTTATTTTTACCTCTCAATTTTGCCTTTTATTTTCACCCAATCGCAACCCAGTGGCGTTGCTCCACTCACGCCTTTTACTATATGTGTCTCGGTCTTGCGCATATTATCTGTCTCTATCTACCCTGTTCTTATTGGTGCAAATTGTTATTCTTTATTATCGATTATTTCAGTCCATGTGGACTGTGAAATAACCCACCTTTAGCATTTCCCGTAACTATTATGCGACGGTTTCTCCAACATTCTCTGTAACCATTAATTATCTGCAAAATTTACGCAGAATGAGCTTTTTAAAAATACGCAGGTGTTTAAACATAATACTTCTAAATAACCCTTCTACGATTTGCATTTTATTGGGTTTTTACAAGTTTTTATAGATATTATATGTTACTAACGGTTCAATTAACCAATTAAAATAATTTTAATTTTTAGTGAATCCTAATTAAATATTCAATTATTATCAGTACATTTTGTTTAATACCGGTTACTTAAAATAGAGTTAATTAATATAAATTTTGCACGTAATTTCTCTTTGTTTCTTTACTAGGAATAATTAAATTACACGTAGAGCTTTTTAATACTGCTTCCTCTTTTTTTTTTATAGCAAGCGTCTTGTACATAATTTAACTCCCTTATTTTTAATGAAACGAATGAATTTTTATGCTTCACGGTTTTTTAATAACGCGTACCTTTTCCCAAAGCTTCTACACGGTGATTAAAATTATTTGATGTGATTACTTAATTTTCTACCCTGGTCTAAATATGAGTAATATATATATATATATATATATATATATATATATATATATATATATATATAGAATATAAAGTAAGATGTATCTGTAAACAAACTCTTATGGAAATAATAAGAGCCATTGACAAATACAAATCGGGCTGGTAGTTATATAGCCATTAACAAAACATTAGCTTTATTAATTCATAGGGAGGAAACATCCACTGACCAATGGTTTCGCTTGTTAGCCTCATCAGAGTGGACTGTTCCCAAGAACCCTATGAAGTAATCGAAGCTATTATAATGATATAAATTCGAAACAATCACTGTACTATGGCAAAAGTAAATAAAACCGCCATCAGGTGATAAAACACCAACACTACTAAAGTGTGGAAGTACAGAATTGAACCGAAACTACATAATAAATTTTAAAATGACTATAAAAGTACGTTGGGCCTTTGAGATTTGCGGAATGTTACAGCAAAATTTATTTGCTAACGTAACAAACCTTCTCGTGGCGACACCGGGTTCATGCCCCATAGGCTAATTCAAATAAAGCAAAGATCAAGTTATGAATATAAGTAAATGTTTGAAATCAAGCTATATGAAAGCATTGACAAATACAAATCGGGCTGATAGTATTTGTCAATGCTCGTTATTATTATCATAATATATATGATATATATATTATATATTAAATAAAGGGGTGGGCTTAAAATGTTTAAATAGGGCTTAAACTTTGCTAGAATGGGGTATATTGTTTTTTAGTATTTTCTTTCAGGTATTTTTGGTTTAAAATTAACAAACTATTCCACGTTTATAAATTTATAAAGCTTTTGAAACTTATTGCATTCAACAACATATACCTGCCATAGACGGCTAAGCTAGTTATAAATTGCATTGTATACGTATTTAATTGTTATGGTTGCACGTATATGAAATTTAATTTGAGTTAGCGTTTTCAGAACCATTTGAATGTAAAACAAATATCAAAATTTTGTATACTGCACGCTTTTAAAATTTTAAGGAGTTAAGTGATACTCCCGTAAAATTTGTAAATCAATTTCAGTTTGAATATGTTTTAACAATTAAAGATTGGTTATGTAATGACAGGACGTTTACTGAATAAGACATAAATGTCTGTTGCGTACAATTTAAAAGCTGAACCATCAAAGTTTGTTAGCTATTTTCAATATTGTAAAAGTTCAATTACATAAATCACTGGATTACAAACCATCTAGAAAATGAATGTATCTAGAGAAAACAACTGTATTATTAATCAATTATTAATAATTATAAATTACATAGTGTGCGTAGAGATAGTTGTTATGGCAACGAAAACAAAAGAAGACGGATTTTATTTATAAGGGACTTCAAATTTATATTACTGAAAAATAGACGTGTTTTTGTACTGTTATGAGTTTTATTACATTTAAAAGTTACGAGAAAGTTTTGAAAGTCAAGTTGTACCTGGAGATAGCAAATAGTAGCAGTTTTACGGCGAATAAAAGTTAATTAAAAGAGGGAGTGCTGGTCTGTACCGTTATTGTTTGAAGACGAAAGCATAGTGGAATTGGAGTTATCTGAGTATTTGTATAACATAAAATTTGTAGAAATATTAGTAGTTTTATAGTCTGGAGATTACCAGTTGCTCGAGTTACTTATTATTTACAGGAGGTGCCTGCAGTTGGTCACTTGGCTTCAGGACGGCTGGAAGGCGGCGCTTGTATCTGGATTCCAGGTATTAGTATTTAATATCTACGCAGTGCTTTAATCAAATTTATAAAAGTGGAACTAGTGTTTGGGAATACTTTTGGCATTTACAATTATTTGAAGAATGCTTGTGTATTCGGTTGCAATTGTCATAATTGTCCTAAGATAAAAAAAAGAAAGATCAATCCTGTAATCATGAATAAACAATACAAAATAGGTGGTAATTGATTATAAAAGGGTTCTCTATAACTCAATATATACCAAAAAAATAACAGATGGCGCTAACAACGTGAGGCAGAGTAGATATATTCTATTTAAAAGTGAAAATTAATATTGGATTGACGTTTCATATATATTTATTTGACAGTTGTTGAAGGTTTTGAATTTATTGTAGTAGGCTAAGACGTAATTTGATATTCACACTTTGGTCAATTTTAGCGGCGGTAAAACATTAGGTGGGGCTCGAATAGGTAAATAACTTCGCAACAAAATATTTGTTCGCCTAAAGGTGGGGCTCGATAGGGCTGATTCAGATTTGCAGAGGTTGTGTAGCTTAGTTGGGCACATCATTGAAGTTTATTTTGAAAATTAAAGGGACATGTCTGATGAGGAGAGAATCACGAGGTCAGGAAAGTTTATGGAGTTGAGACTGGTGTGAGAGGGCAACCGGTGGTTAAGACTGTAGCAGCAGGGGATGCTAGGGATGAAGCTGGGGATATGTGGAGCCGGAGGTGATTATTGTGAATTCAGGGGTACATCGAGAAAATGAAATTGATAAGGGAAAAGAGAATATGCAGATCCAAGATGATGATGATGGTTTTGTTGGAATTAGAAGTGTCGTTAACTAAGTCGCATGAAGAATTGAGAGGATCATTGTTGGCCGAGGTTAGAAATTCACAAGCGGAAGTTAAGGAAAAATTTGATATGATGGAAATGAAAATTGAAGGAATTAATGTATCAATACAGAGCAGTTTGTGTTCATTTAAGGATGAAGTTCTGAAGGACGTAGAGGATAGAGTCCAGGTTGTAGAAGGAAGGTAACAACAGGTTTAAATGAATTAAGGGAAGAGCTGTACATGGTCGAAGTTAGACAGACAGAAAATTGCAGAATTTAGGTGAAATAGTTCGGATTCAGACGGAGGACAATATTAACTCTAAAAACGAAATTATAGGCAAATTGCGGGCGAGTCAGGAGGTGGCAGAGAAGCTGAGAAGGGATACGACGGTTCTGGGGAATACGGTAAATGGATTGTCTGGTCTTGAAGGGAATGTTAGACAGATGAGAGAACAGTTGGTTGAATTGGAAAGGGGAAGAGTTGTTTGTGATGCAGGATACCAGTATAGGCTAGGAAAGAGACCTTGCCGAGGTTTGAAGGCAGAAAGAATGAGCAGCCGATGGTCTATCTTAGCAAGTTGGACGAGATGGTAGAGAGTGAGCCTGAGAGGGTGAAGATGCAGATGGTGAGCGTGACATTGGGGGGTTGTGCAGAGAAATGGCACTGTATCGTGAGGAGGCAATATAGTTCGTACGAGGAATTTCGAAGGCTATTCATAGAACAATATTGGGGAAACACGCATCAGGCTAATATTCGAACGGATTTAAACACTGGGAACTATAGGTCATACCAGGGATCGAGAGAAAATTATGTGATTGAAAAGTATAACCAGGCGCAGCACCTGATTCCTAAATTAAGAGAAGATGAAATTATATTATTGTTGTCAAGGCATATGGAGGCGGAAATAACTAGGGCCGTAGCGATACAAAACGTTCGGACTTTAAGAGACTTTTGGAAATGATGCGAAATTATGACGTAGCTAGGACGTTTGAAACGAATAACAGGAAAATAGTGATAATAGGAATTGGGATAGGAATAGGAATAGCACAGACTACCAGAGGACTGGGGTGCAAGGATACAATTATAGGGAGAATGGACAGGACAACTACAGAAAGCAATATCAGGGAAATCAAAGGAGAACGAATAATAATTGGGAACAACGTTTTAATAGAGACGATAAATATAGGGGGAACAATGACTGGAACAGGACGGATAGGAATGACAGAGGTTTTGGACAGCAAAGGACGGGTTTTGGGCAGAGATGGCAGAGAGAAAGGGAGCAGAGATCAACGGATCAGGGGGAAATACCGACAGGGATTAGAGACCGAGAACGGGAGACAGATAGAAACTTGACGATCCAACACGTAACAACAAGAGACACGCGACAGAGATCGGAGGATAGGATAGAGAAAGTGGAGGTCCACGATGAACCCACGGTACAAAAAAAACGTCGATTTATTAGTGTTAGGAAAATCAGATTTAGGGACACAGCATAGTGTTAGTTTAGTAGATAAGTTGTTAGATAATAAGTTTGAAAGAAGGCGGAGTTACCATTTATTCATATTAGTTTAGGGATTCTGTTTACACGGCATTGATAGATACAGGGTCGCAGTTATCGCTGGTGAGAGAGTAAATAGTTTTGAAACATGCAGAATTATTCAAAGGGAAAATTTGTAGGGTTAAGAGTATTAATTTATGGTCTGCGATTAAGAGGAAGTTAACTACGATAGACAAAGTTGTACGAGTATCGATTGTATTAGGAAGTACCAGACTAGGTGAAGTAGAGTTTTGGATAGCAAGAGGATTATATTTAGATTTTATTGTAGGGATAGATGTAATTGAGGAATTTGGACTGGTTATAGATGGTAAAGCACGAATGGTAAAGGTATTAAATTTAGAGAAGAAATGGGTGGTGCCTAAGGATAATCGGGATACTAGGGATGAGATAAATACAGATAGTATAGGATCAGGAAAGACTAAGAATAGAATTTATGATGGAATTGATGAGTTACGGTTATGTAATATATTTGAGAAGGTATTTGATGAGGAACAGATAGGATTAATAGGGTGGATATGAAGGAAATGTTATATGAGGTGTTTAATAGACATGCAGGAATATGATTTTGAGATTAGACATAAACCTGGTAAAGAAAATGTTACGGCTGATTTCTTTAGTAGGAAGGATGAAGGGTTGCTAACGGATAGTAGGAATGGATTTTGATTGCATTGCAAGTGTTTGAAGATCTGGGAAGATGGTCGAATGCCAGATTTCATCGGATGCAAGCACACGAAGAAATAAGGGTGATCAGAGAAAATTATTCAGAGAGAATTTAGAACAAGACAGAGGTTTTTATATGGTCGAGGGAGTTTTGGTGAAAAGGTTATGGGATGATGAATTATTAGTGTTAACGACACAGGTAGCCGTTGAGCTGATCCAGGAAATTCATACTACGTTTGGTCATATAGGGATTCGTAAGACGTTCTTGATATTTAGGAAGCTTTCTATGCACGAAACGATAGAAAATTGGTGAAAAATTGCATAAATCTGTGTGAGACGTGTTTGTTAGGAAAGGATAAGAATGTGGTGTTGCAGAATCAATTTAGATGTATAAGAGCGGAAGGTCCATTAGATATTGTGGCAATGGATTACTTGAGTAATTTGATACCGAGTAGGAACGGATATCAGCATATTTTAGTTGTAGTTGATATTTTACAAAGTTTGTGCAGCTTTATCCAGCGAGGAGATGTAATTCTAGGCATGTATTGAGTTCTGTAAGAAAGTTTGTAGAACGAATAGGTAAGATGAATAGGGTATTGTTGGACAATGCAACGTATTTTCGTAATCGAAGGGTTGAAAGTAAATTAAGGAAGGATGGAATAAAGATGACATTCTGTAGTATCAGACATCCTCAAGGAAATCCGTGTGAAAGATATATTCGAGAAGTAATAAAGTTTTTGAGGTTAATAACGCAGGAACAACATGATCGGTGGGTAAGGTATTTACCGCAAATAGAAGAATATATTAATTTTGTACCAAGTTCAGTGACAGGAATGTGTCCTGTGACATTGATGAAGAAGGTGATTCCAGCAAGACCGTGGAGAGCTGAACAAAAGTGGAGGATATAACGGAGTTGTTGCATAAAGCCAAACAACAAGTCGAAACGATACAAAGAAGGGAGTTGGAGAAACGTAACAAGAAAATCAAGAAGCAAGTGGTTTTTTCAGTTGGGGATCTTGTTATTGTTAAAAGATTGAGAATGTCAAATTGGGAAAGAAATATTTGTGCCAAGTTGTTATTTCCATACGAAGGTCCTTATCGAGTGAGAAGAATTTTTGCAGAAGGGAATACTTACGAATTGGAGAATGACAGGGTGAATGTCGGGGACGTTTTCATATAGAAAATTTGTATCCATATTTCCATGTGGAAAGTAAAGTATCGCAAGAATAGAATTAACACTGTAAATAATACTAACGAGCTTAAAACTATACAGAATATACAGAAACTAACACTTAATCCTCATACATAAAGAAAAAAAAAACTATAGTGATTTTAACTAAAATTTAAAATTTCTCAACCATTAAAAGAATTACTTATATCCAGGAAGCAAATTTTCATTTTATTTAAAATCAGTGGGGCCTTATATACTGTCAAGAAGGGGTGGGCTTATAAAATGTTTAAATAGGGCTTGAAACGACTTTGCTAGAATGGGGTATATTTGGTTTTGTTTGAGTATTTTCTTTCAGGTATTTTTGGTTTATAAATTAACAACAACTATTCCACGTTTATAAATTTATAAAGCTTTTGAAACTGCATTGCATTCAACAACATATACCGCCATAGACCAGGCTAAGCTAGTTATAAGTTTGCATTGTATACGTATTTTAATTGTTATGGTTGCACGTATATGAAATTTAATTTGAGTTAGCGTTTTCAGAACCATTTGAATGTAAAACAAATATCAAAATTGCTTGGTATACTGCACGCTTTTAAAATTTTAAGGAGTTAAGTGATACTCCGTAAAATTTGTAAATCAATTTCAGTTTGAATATGTTTTAACAATTAAAGATTGGTTATGTAATGACAGGACGTTTACTGAATAAGACATAAATGTCTGTTGCGTACAATTTAAAAGCTGAACCATCAAAGTTTGTTAGCTATTTTCAATATTGTAAAAGTTCAATTACATAAATCACTGGATTACAAACCATCTAGAAAATGAATGTATCTAGAGAAACAACTGTATTATTAATCAATTATTAATAATTATAAATTACATAGTGTGCGTAGAGATAGTTGTTATGGCAACGAAAACAAAAGAAGACGGATTTTATTTATAAGGGACTTCAAATTTATATTACTGAAAAATAGACGTGTTTTTGTACTGTTATGAGTTTTATTACATTTAAAAAGTTACGAGAAAGTTTTGAAAGTCAAGTTGTACCTGGAGATAGCAAATAGTAGCAGTTTTACGGCGAATAAAAGTTAATTAAAAGAGGGAGTGCTGGTCTGTACCGTTATTGTTTGAAGACGAAAGCATAGTGGAATTGGAGTTATCTGAGTATTTGTATAACATAAAATTTGTAGAAATATTAGTAGTTTTATAGTCTGGAGATTACCAGTTGCTCGAGTTACTTATTATTTACAGGAGGTGCCTGCAGTTGGTCACTTGGCGTCAGGACGGCTGGAAGGCGGCGCTTGTATCTGGATTCCAGGTATTAGTATTTAATATCTACGCAGTGCTTTAATCAAATTTATAAAAGTGGAACTAGTGTTTGGGAATACTTTTGGCTTTTAAAATTATTTTGAAAAATCCTTGAATATTTGTTTGGGTGTCTAGTTGAGAGGTGTTTGCTTAGGACGGACCCACCCTAGGTAGATTCCGCCACGTGTTTGACGGCCCTGTAAAATAATTAAGTACAGCAGCCGTGTAAAATATTTAAAGATAAATTGTGTGGCATAACTCAACAAGGCTCTAAAATAAGACAAGGAGTGACAGATAGAGATATTACGCCTATCACTAATAAGGTAGGATCACAGTATATATAACAATATATATATATATATATATATATATATATATATATATATATTGGTGTTAGATTGTAGATATTGTTCGTAAAGCAAAGTCGTGGCAATTTAATATTTACGATGTGTTGAGAGAAAATTGTTTTTCCTAAATATTATTTGTAAGATATTGTTTGTAAGAGGAAAGCTGTTGTGGATCTAGTAATTAGTATTTGAAAGATTGTTTGTAAACTATTTCGCGTCATTATATATCTGATATCTTATTCTAGCGGTTTTATTTGAAAAGAGTAGCCAAAAATAATTAAACAACATGCAAATTTAAAATATTCATCTTCTATTGAGGCTCATTTAGAACTCCTTTAACACACAGCATTTTTATCGACATTCAACATCGGGCCACATCAATTCACAGTAATTTTATTGGTGTCCAACTTGGTGTTCACTTAGTGTCACTTGGGTCCACAGCTCATCGTATATAAAATACAAGTATGAAAAAATCGCATGGTTGTAGTGGGATTGAACGTAGCGTCTATTTATATGTCTTGCATATTTAAATAACAACATAATTTTCCTGTAACATGCAATGACTTGTTCGGAATATAACACTTCATAGGTGCGCATCTAATGAACAATTTAGTTCTATTTTATGCATGATGTGAAATGCATGCAACAAATTTTCTTAATTTTGAACAAAACGCAATACCATTTCTTGTACTGTTGTGAACATGGCTTATGTTACTTATGTATTTTAAAATACAATTGATAACTTCTTGTATATTATATTTAATCATATTTATAGTTTTGTTAAAGTTAATGTATAAAATAGTTTTTATATTTTGTTATCTATTAATTATTGTAATAATAATTTTAGTCAGTTTTTGTTTCGGTTTTTGTTTGTAGAATTTTCTACACGACCGTGTTTCATAGCTACAAATAAATTAACCCGCTATCCAGTTTAGAATTTCCCCAGAGTTTGTATACCATTTTCTAAGAAAAGGAAGTAGTCTTTATATTAATTTAAATTTTATTATGTAATGTGATTTGCATTTTTTAAATTTTTATCTTCGCGTTTGTTTGTTTTTGCGAAATTCTTAACATAAAGTATTTAGGTTTTTTTAATTCTCAGTTATTATGCTTATAAATCAAATTTGTATTCCAAATATATTGAATTATGTATAGTTTTTAATCTTTTATGGTGAGTTTCTGTTTTTCTTTTAGTTGGTATGGAGTCTCACATATTTAAATATGATGCTCGACAAGAGTTAATACTTTTACCTGAGACCACTATTCAAGGCCTAAGTGCATGTGCTATAGCTTCATATTGTACAGACTTTATTATTTGTGGCTCTTGTTATAAAGGTTTAAATAATTTATGTGCTGTATATCCAGTAGATTCAAAAAATGAACAAAATGGATATATATTTTTAGTAAGTTGTATACAGTATTAAATATTTGAAACTAATTTATCTTTTAGGAACTTTGTGCTAGTATAAAGCGCTATTTATCATACTACCGAGTTGCAGTACTGTCATTAGCTGATACATCAACACTACTTACCTTCCATGAGCAGACTCGATCGTTGCGAACACAGACAATGTTATTAGCTTCAGTTTGTAAAGTGGGCCCGTTTAGTGAATCAGGAGAAATTCCACATGGTGTAACACTTCTTAATTACTTGTATAAACAAGTTACGAGCCTTATTAATGAAGAATGTTTAATGGTTTTGTATGCGGTGATATATCCTTGTTGTAAGGTTTATTTTAGGTATGTAAGTTTATTGGTTAGTTTTATATATAGTACTTTTAACTTTAGACGTTTTATACAACAGTGGATATTAGATGGAACGGTACATGATCCATATGGCGAATTTTTTATTAATACAAATTCCAAATATATAAACACTCGTGGAAGAACTTACTGGACCCGTAGTTTCACTTTGCGAGAGGACATTATTCCTGAATTTTTAGCAGATTTGAGACAAGATATTCTATTTTGCGGAAAAGCCATGAATCTTTTAAAGCTTTGTGTACCAAATGTGAGTGTTTTTTTTTTGTTTTGATTATTTGAACTTTCATGTACTATATTTTAGTCTGCTTTGTGCTTGTATTTATCTGAAAGGCATCCCAATATATTACATTGCACTTTAATACCTGATCATCTTGCTGACGTTGAACATAATAATTATTGCTATTATTTAGAAACAACGGTACTTTCAGGACCAAGACTTTATCTGTCTGATACAATTTGTCGAGCTCGTGAACACAATAGATTGTTTCTGCATTTGGTTGCCAAAAAGAGAGCTGCAACGTTATTGAGAATCGAATGTAAGTATTGATAACAAAATTTACTCTAACGAATCTAATAAAATCCATATCACACTGTCGTCATCCCCAGTAAATGGCAGTAATTCATAATCAGCAATTAATATTAAAGCTACATAGGATTTTTTAATTTGGTGCCGACACATATTTATAAAGGGATGTACACCTATCTGTCTCTCAATGCTTGCAGATTTATTCTGATTAGGTCGTCATTCTTGAGTGAGAAATAAACATAAGTTTTTGTGTTTATGGTTATACTGTAATTTTATCATATGGCAGTAGAATCATTTGTAAGTCGACATATGGGTGGCAATATTTTTGAAACTTGTATTCTTATGCCACTTGCATCTAGAAGTTAACCTAGCCACAGTTTGGTTTTTAGTGACATCGCCATAATTCACATAGAGATTTCTCGTTGAATTCTAAGATAAAAAATTTCTATCAACATGGGGCTAAAAATATTACCTGTCTGAGAGACAGTGCTACAAAATTTTAATAAATTTATGTTTTTCAATTAATTTCAACATTTTTAAAATAATTCAAAATTGGCGTGCAATTTAACAATAATGGTATTTACACTTACATCTCATAATCATTCACCACACTCTATTGAGCCCACATTGCTGGAATCACCATACATTTTACACTTGTTATGGGTGCAAGAATCATTAGACTGGTTAAAATTTTGAATTGCCCAAAAGGGGTCGAAAATCTATAACATATAGGGTTACCAGCTAACTACAGTGATGTGGGAGCGGGTACCTATATAAACACAAAAATCCAAAAAGAACAAACAAATTGTAAAGAGAACTAGTTTCAATGACAAAGCATGAAAAGCTTTCTTATGTACTAAATTAATGGGCACAAACCCATTGGGTGCAGGGATAATCATCTGAAAGATGAATATTTCTAGGGGAACCTAAGTAGGTCGGTCTCTTGCTGGAATGAGTTCCTTTTACAGTCAATTTATATTTTCAATAAAGAAAGAAATTTCTTCACTGTGTCATCTAAATCTATTTGAATACAACGGCATATAATTCTGTAAATAGGTACTCGTTCAAAAAATTTAAACGTTACTTAAATCAGTTTAAATAAAAGCACCTAGCTATATTACTGTAAATAGGTACACACACTGACTTTCATAAATCAATTCGTTTTTGGTTGGTTACACCTTTTACTATTCACCCACAACCAACTAATCACATCTTCAACCTTATTGAATTAAATTTCAATATCCAGGTTTTGTAAATCTAATAAACTAACCACTATAACCTACAATACTGGTGGACATTATCTAATCTCAATGCATAGCTTCATGGGTTTCATAAATACATGCCACCACAAAACAAAAAGAACAGTCTGTAAATAATCAATAAACATGTATCCATGGGTATCACCCCTGCATCCCTGCAGACTTGGAAACCACTGCATCATAAGCAAGATTCCAAGGGTAAGTGCTAGTTATAATGTGTTTACTTGGCCCGTTAAATTTAATCCCCGAGTAAATTTGAGATTATATGTGAGCTCTAAAAGTGGTGGTTTTTAATGTATTTCACCGTATATTATTAATAAAGTAGGCTGGGCGAATTCCTATCAATTGATTGACGGTCAAAGAATCCTAAGGGGCACACACAATATTAAGCATTTGAAACCTTATTACGATTCTGTAAGTAGTTTGGATTCCTTGGCGGTATGATCTGAAAAACATTTTGTATATTTATTATAATGTGTTGGTCCTATAGGCTTTATGGAATTAAAAGAAAGTTGGTATTTTATGTTGTTATATGTATATATTATTGTTTGGATTATTTGTAAGGGTCGTTTCATTATGACATTTACTCACCACACACTATTGGTTCCTTGGTAGGTGTCTGTTGTGTGGTGCTACTCAAATTATTTAAGCCAAAAATATCTTGTATTATTAAAATTTGCATAGGTATCCTTATTACAATTTTAAAGGGCGAGGAGGAACTGATGCGGATACCTATTAAAGAAATTTAAATATTACCTTCTCCCGGAAGAGGCAAGGAGAGTTTACATAAACAAGTTTAGTGCGTATGCGCCTAAGAGTTTTTAGGTGATAGAATATTAGATTAATCGGGTTTGAGCTCTTGATGCTAAAGGGCACTAAATTAAACATCTTGCATTACTTTGATATTATGAAATTATTTAAAAAAAGTAGCGCTTAAACTGTCAGAATGCCAATATTACCCATACTGATATTTTCGTGTTTTGAAACAATTTTTTTTCAAGGACAAGGTTTCTCTTTCTCTTTATAAAACTTTAAATTTAAACACTTAACATAGAAAAATATCTGACACGCAATTTTTAGAACACCGTAACTATTAAGATTTTTAATAATTGAACGAACATTTTTATATGGCCATAAACGCAATAATAAAATTTCAACCGCAAACAACATAGGAAAGTTAAACACTCACCGGCCTCGATTCTCGTACTAATGAGGATTTCTAAATACCTGATTTCCACTCAAGTAAAACTCCAGCCTCAAAAAAATTTCAAACCAAAAGCATCAAACTTCATCTTGACAATAAAATTTCTGTCATGGTAATTCCAAACCAAACGGATGACATCATGACATATTACATTCCAATCAAACAAACACCATTATGTATTTATGGTTCTGAGTTGGGACCATGTCATTTTATAAATTAATTTATAAAATGACACGGTCCCAACCCAGAACCATAAATATTTTTAATGACTCCGGCCGTGAAAGCCTCCGACAAAACACCATATGGGCGATCACAATTATTCCAAGGTACTAAGGTTTCTTCATAATACAAATAAAAATGCGCTAAAAAAATTAAAGTTTCTTTTAACATAAGGACCGCCTAAAATATTATTATCTCACCATTAATGGATACTGTGTTTAAATAATCACGTTGATACGTTTACTTAACATTTTAGTCGCAGCAACAAAAACCCAGAGAAAATATACTCACTACGTATATACTTTTAACATCCCGACCTCTTTTAAAGGACCATGCTTTAACACTGACCTAAATACCTATCCTTAAGCACCAACTGGCACATAAATGAGCCAACATTTTTACCCACTCGTTCTATTATCGTTATATTGAAGAAAATGGCCGAATTATTTCTCGTTCCTATGAATATAAAAAACAAGTGAACTGTTTGAAAAGCCACCTTGTGATATTTTTCACAAGCGTAATATTAACTTAATAATTCTTAAAATTGGATACAGATTGCCTACAGATTAGACAACACAAGTGACTTGTTTATAGCGTATTTTAAGAAGTTCAGTTTCTAGAACAAATTTAGAGTATTTGATACAATCGAAAATATTCGTAAGATAAATTCAAAGCGAATTAAATGGTAATAATGTTTATTTCTATTATGGAATTGTTCCTTCTAATATTATAATGCAAGCTAATGAAATCAGATGCCACAGAACTGTAACAAATAGAAGTGACTTCCAAAGTTAATAACTTACAATTTATTTTTGTTACAGTTTATAAGAAAGTATAAAATGGGTTTGTATTAATAATTATTTTTAGTGTTCTCATAGAAGTTATAAAGCAATAGAAGGGAAGCACTACAATTATCCTTTATTCTTTCAATATGTGTGGATAATATTTTATCTGCTGTTTTATTAGGCACTGCAATCGATTTTCAAATGCTCCACTCAAAGGTACTTCATTGGCCAGGAAGCGAGTTTTTTTACCTGGAAATTTTGAATTTTGCCGAACCCTTACTGTTCCAAACAATGTAGGAATCTCTAACGTGTGTGATAACACACATACGAACCACCACTTTACCTATCATCCGAACAAGGGCGTATTTTTATGGAAAATGCTTGCCTAACATTTTTCAAGTGGACTGTATCGGGATTCGAACCAAGGACCTTGGACATATTGATCACACGCTTACCAACTATGCCACAGAGCTGCGTAGTTTTATTAGGCAGCTTGTAGCCGAGCAGTTCTCTTTGACCTTGCTTATTTATTAGAACATTCAAAAATACATTCTTTTCCATGGACATGAAATCGTTTTATGTTACTTCCAGTGTGAGATTTTATAATGTTATAAATTTATTTTACCGTGTTGATTCTTTCCAGCAACATCTTCGAATGGATCTTGGTATCTTTGTGTCATATGCACTAGTACTTGCTTCTGTAATTAACACAAACATAACTTCTTATAACCGTCCTTGATCTATAGGTATTTACTGTGTGAAAAGCGTTCCATCAGTCTTTCTTTCTGTACTCAGATTGCAGAAACAGTGTACACCATTGTTAAATTTAGTACTCTTAGTTTATTTTTATTTAATCTTCAGAGGTATGATTATATATTGTTATAACTTCTAGATGTCTGCTTTTATAAATTTTTTGAAATATGCTTTAAATGGTTGAATACTTCTAAAATGAAATTTTATGATTTAAGTTTCTAAATAATACGATTTTTAGTGGAGAGAAAAAGGAAACTACAAATAGAATACGAACTAAAACAATCACAGATTAAAATCCTTAGAGATCAATATTATGAAGCGTTGGCTTTTAATAGTACTGCAATTGTTACAAAATTAGAAATAGAAATGCAAACGTTGGAAAATAATGTTAAACTGCAGCTTCTAGAAAACAAAATTATTGAAGAGGAGAAGTAAGTATAAATGTTGTATATGTTGCTTTTATATATATTTTCAGAGCACAATTAATCGATTACTATGAAAAATTAACAGTTGAATCAGAAAAACGATGGAATTATTATAAACAACAAATAGAAAATTTAAAATGCGAATTAAATGTCAGTCTGGAAAATGAACGCGACCCTCAGTTAACAACTGAAACAAGTGGCAATAGTCCTGAATCTAAATGTTCTAGCGCTTCATTTGAAACGGCTAAAACTTCCTGTAATTTGATTGATGCTGATTTTGATTCTAGAAGCGATAATGAAACCCCACTTGCCGATAGTAATCCTGAAGTAATAGGCAATGTTGAACTTGATATTGTTAATGCTGATACTGATAAAAGTAATGGAATTCACACTGAAATGTTTTCAGAAAATTATAAGATGTATATTGAAAATAGAAAAACAGCAAAGAAGAACAAAGCAAAAGTGCTTTCCCATGAAATAGGAGAGACAGTTCTACCGACCATTTCGAGCAATGTAGAATCACTCAAATTAACTGAGGCACAGAAAAATAAGTTAAAGGTTATGTCTTCTGAATTTGGGATTGAATTGTCTTTTAAAAATAAAAAAGCAAAAGACAGCTACAGTATTGCTGAAATGAATAGGATGAAAATGCTTTCGAGTAATGAGTGTTTTAATTCGTATTATAATAATTCAAAAAATCAGATAAATTGTGATAACGAAAATTATATTAATAAAAATATCGAAGTTGATACAAATACGAATATTATAGAAGCAGTTAAAGATAATGTAACTGAAGCAAATAAATTAGATCTACTGATAGAGGATCTAGCAAGAGCAGAAACAAACAAATGTAAAAAACTGTCATTAGACTTTTCGAAACTTGAAACCCAGAAGAACTACAACGAACAGTTTATGTCACAGATTACAATAACTCCTAGATTTGAGTTACAGAAAATCTCGCCAATGTCAATTGATTCAGCTTCTATTAGTTCTTTAACAACTCCAAATATAAACATTTTTAGTAACTTAAAAAATTCTCCTATAACGACGATAACAACAGGCAGAACAGAAATGGTTTCTGATAATGGTTTTGTTTTTGAAGTCGATTCTTCACTCTCTTTTGCAAACTTTGCAAAACGAAAGTCGGAGTATGCTTTAGGGAACAAAAACGAAATAGATATACCCGAACAATTTTCTAGCATCGATGCTACAAAAATAAGTCCGGGTTGTCTAAAGTTTTGTTTGCAGCAGAGTGTGTTGATACCACTGATTACACAAATACAACTTGTTACGAATGAATTACTCAAATATTACATTAACGATTTACATTACTTGGAGCATTTAAACGGTTTACGGAATTACTTTTTCTTATTAGATGGAGAATTTTGTAGAAATATAACAGAAGGTTTATTCGGAAAACTGTATGATGCTAATTTTCCAATTGATTTAATTAATGTGCACACACTACAAATACTAGTATATAACGCTCTTGATTATTCCACTAAATTCCAAGAAAATTCTAGTGCTTTGTCATTTAAGATTAATAATTTGCCAAAAGTATTTAATTTATGCGATCCTGATGTTTTTGATTGCATATCATTGGTCTATAAAATATCTTGGCCTCTAAATATTCTACTGCCTGTGGATACTATTTCTAAGTACGATGAGATTTTCAAACTATTATTAAAAGTTCATCGTGTATCTTGGGTTTTACACAACATGTTTCAGGTAATTTTGATATCCTTCAATTAGTTGAACTAAATAAAATTTGTAGGACTTGAAACTTCTTGGTAAGGAAGTTGAGAAGCCACATCAAATATTATTAATGTCGTCTTGGCAGTATCGACGGTTACATCATTATCGTCATGTTATGACTCAATTTATCCACTCGCTACAAAGTTATATTGTTGGTGAAGTTTTTCAATCCAGCTGGCATATTTTTGAAAAAAATCTGGAATCTGTTACAAGTTTTGATCAACTTTATGCACTTCATTCTACTTATATTAAAAATATTATTTTTCTGTAAGTATTGTTATTTATAGTATAGTTTCAAGAACTTTTTACAAAATTGTGATCGTTGGATTATGCATGCTACTAAAGTAATATTTTAGTCAATTATTCGGTTATGTTATTTTCAACTTCTGACGAAGAATTATAGCCGAACGATCAACGAATTTGTGTTCGTAATTTATACGTGTTGGTTTAATTATACGAGATTTTCTTTAAAATTTATTCTACAACTAATAAGTACGCATCTTAATAAAACTTATTTTATAAGTTTTGATGAAATTCGTAATAATTGACAGGCATTTTATGAATCATTTATGGTTAGTAACTAAACATTATGCTTAATTTCTACGGATTTTGATGTATGACATGTTCCATGTCTTTCTTCTGGTCTAAAATCAAAATCGCAACAACCTTGAAATATTGGTAGTTGTCATGATATAGTTAAAGTTACATTTCCAATCACTTCCACTTTGAAGTGGAATTGGAATTTTAATAAACGACATAAATTGTTGTTTCCAACGAATGTCAATTTGTAGGTTATGTTTGAAATTAATTATGGATAAAAATATTTTGTTAGCTGGTATTGGCTGCAATTGTTGTTTACAAATTAATTTTAAAAATAACTTTTCATTTAAGTTGTTCATTTCTTTCGAAAATAAGAGCCCGTAGTAAAATAACACATACTCTAACCTCAAAATTTGACTTAAAATTGACTTGTTGCTTGCTGTATGTAAGCTGCTTGCATCAATTCGACTTGAAAGTAGAATTACGTTCACGTCGAATTAGCATTGGAAAGTTAAATTCCACTTCAAAGTGAAAGTGGTTGGAAATGTAACTTAAAATTAAAAGAAGTAATTTTTTGATGCCATGAAAATCTTTATTGTGGAAATTTCACACTCTCAGTGCATGTTTCAAAGTGGAATTGCATAAAATCGTTTTTAACTTATACATATCAACTTAACACGTTATTTTCTTTACAGCCACCTCTTAACAGTCTTTTTTACCTTAATAACTACCTCCTACCTCTGCTATAATTCAAGTGAAGTTTGGCGTTAATTTCAACCAACGGTTGCTCTCTCACCTCATTTTGCTGGTCGCTGCTTTCCAAACTTCAATGCCACAATACTGCTGCACAATACGCCAACTGCACTATATCACCTCCCAAGCGTAACCTAGGACATTTGAAGCTAATAATTAACTAATACTAATATATCTTAATACTTTTACATCGTTCTACTATTACTGAACATACTAACATTAAAAACCTTGAACTCAAACATACCCTCGAAAGGGTCCTTAAACTTCTACAAACAATTCGTGGGTTTGATGCAATATTATCCCGTCATTTTTGTATGATTCTGTAAAAAACACGGTCAAAGATTTTTTGTTCTTATTTTAAGTGTAGTTTGTACAATTATAGGCAGCAGCGGCCTTTGGGGGGGGGGACTGGGCGACTGCCTAGGGCCCCGCGAACAAAAGGGCCCCGCGCACCGCAATGCATATTTTAAAAATTTGTGTTACACTTTATTTAAAACGATAGCAAAACTGTTCAGAGTATAGCTTTATGCATCATAAATCTATACAATACCTAGTACATTTTGTGTAGTTTACAGTTATAATCCTAGTCACCTTTTTCGAGCGGATGAATCACTGTAAGAATAAGAAACTTCCATGCTTACAATAAGAAACAATGAAACGTCCTGTTAAGGTCAAAGATAAATATAAGAAAGCACTAAGCAGTTACATTGTGTACCTAATACTTTTGAAACTTCTTAAGACTGCACACTTTACAGACTTCATTATCTTTTGTAGGTGCCATGCCATTGTAATATTTCTTTTGTTGTTGGTTGTTTTCCCATAGATAATCAGTGTTCAAACTAAGTACGGGTTACTTCCATATCATATCAGTAAATTTAGAGTCTTCAGAATAATAAAACTTTAAGTTAGTTCAGTTGTCATTGAGCATTGAGCTTTTCATATTCAACAACCTTTGAGTTTTACTAATTTAGTTTATGTGTAAATACATTGAATTAATATTGTGGCGAAAAAGGACGTATTTTTAATAGTGTAATTAGTTTTATAGTGAATTGAATAATAGTTTTGTGCAAGTGCATGCAATAAATAAATGTAATGAACTAATGAATTATTAAGTATCACGTGATTTGATTGTAATTGTAAATAAATTATTAGTGTTTTAAATTAAAATTAAGTCCAATAGCAAATAGCATAAACTGCAGATACACTGATTAATGATTATCTTCTGAAGGAAAATAATTAGGTAAGTTACAATACCTATAGGAATAGGATGGAATTAATCATTCACTTATGTTTTGAAATTTTGGTTCAATAACAGACAAGTTTGAATTTTTTTGCATCAATCTATTAACGAAATCGATATTGTTAAAGTGTTTATTATTGTCTAAAATAATGCATAAAGTGAAAATATTTTTATTCCATCGGTAACTTCCACACACTGTAAAATATATATATATATATATATATATATATATATATATATATATATATATATTACTCATATTTAGACCAGCGTAGAAAATTAATGAATTACATCAAATAATTTTAATCACCGTGTATAAGGAATTTTATTAGATAATACGCTTTATTAAAAAACCGTGGAGAATAAAAATTCATTCGTTTCATTAAAAAATAAGAGATTTAAATTATTTACAAGACGCTTTATATAAAAAGAAGCAGTATTAAAATGATCCACGTGTAATATAATTATTCCGCGTAAAGAAACAAATGGAAATTACGTGCAAAATTTATATTAATTGATTCAAGTTTGGGTAACAGGTATTAAACAAAATGTACAGATAATAATTAATATTTGCTTAGGAGTCACTAAAAATTAAAGGGTATTATTTTAATTGGAGTTAATTGAACCATTAGTAACATATAATATCTATAAAAGCTTGTAAAAACCCAATAATATTCAAATCGTAGAAGTGTTATTTAGAAGTATTATGTTTGAACACCTGCGTATTTTTAAAAGGCTCATTCTGCGTAAATTTGGCAGATAACAAATGGTTACAGAGAATGCTGGAGAAACCGTAGCTTAATAGTTACGGGAAATGCTAATAAGGTGGGTTATTTCACAGTCCACATGGACTGAAATAATCGATAATAAAGAATATCAATTTGCACCAATAAGAACAGGGTAGATAGAGACAGATAATATGCGCAAGACCGAGACACATATAGTAAAAGGCGTGAGTGGAGCAACGTCACTGGGTTGCGATTGGTTGAAAATAAGAGGCAAACTTGAGAGGTAAAAATAACATTTCTGTATAAAATTAATTAGTTATTTCCAGACGTTGCGAGCCGTGTCGAAATTTCTGAGATTTAACTGGTGCGAGTGCAAATTTAATAAGAACCGACGCACAGGCGGGCGAGATGGGAACATAGTATACGAAATTTTAGAAACTGGCCGTTTTGAGGACAAAACCGACAGACGGGCTAACCACTATATATACCCAGGTTGATATGAGTTTCTCTCTCTTAGATTTTCGAATTGATTCAATGCGTTAAACAGTGCTTTTTAGTTTTCCGATTTTGGATAGAATAATTTAAACAGTTTGCTCGTATATTTTGGTGATTTAAAACAGTTTGTTCTTTACGTGCTACAATGAATGTAATTTAGTGCACTTAGAAAAGAAGATACAAGGTAATAAAGTTTAGTATCACTGTACCAATTAGTCAAATTTGCAACGACAAATGAATACACAAAGTCGGCAGTTTTGGCGTATATTTGTGAAAGAAGTATGAATTTCTTTGCTATTTTTCGGGGATGTTAATAATTAAATGATTCGTAAACGTGTCTGGATCCACAAAACAAGCTTCTGATATACACAGATGAGTTCCGGAAAAGCACTGAAACAACTTTAGATGAATGGTGGTGTAGAGAAAATGTTTAAAAGCGACCAGTAATCCGAGGACGTAAACATAACCCAGTTGGAATGGTGAAATTAACAGAGGAAGATGTACATTGATGCCACGAGTGCATTAACCTTCAGGTAACTTATGCTTTGTTGTTCGATTTTTGATGTGTTGGTGTGTGTTGAATAACTTTATAATTGATTTACTTAAAATGGACAGTAATGAATTTGTACTAACCACAAAATTTTAATTTTAAGGTGAAATTTTCTTGTTTAAGTAGAAAGGGGTATTTAGTATTTATGTTCTGGATTATGATGAAAATTTGGGTATGTCTTTGAGCTCAATTAGACGAACCTGGTTAATTAACGTAAAGGGGTGGTAGATGCTCCCTTTGTACTCAGACTCAGGTCTGCATATATTGTTATATTAATTAGTAGGCATCCTACAAGGACTTTAATTCTGGATGCACATTAAAATGATAACAAATTTAATCTTGAAATTTTCTGATACTGAAATTTATGCTGAATTTTAATTTGGAAATTTTAATGTATTGTGAATATTGATGTAAATAGAGTTAACGTTGGTGTTTGTGATAGGAATGTGTTTGTTTTTTTTTATGATTGAGGATGAAAGTTTTAACTAGGTGAGCAGCCGAGGCGGAAAAGAGTAAAGAGGCGATTAACAGAAGAAAGCCACTGACGGACCAGTTAAGTTAATAGCTTTTTGTAGGTTTCACAGCATTCTTGACGCCCAATCTGTGGGCCACGATTCGAAAACCGTAGTTCCCGGATTTTGGTGGAATCACAGCAATATATTATAATGTCTAAGGGAGCTACTAAGAGTTATAAGGGTTGTTTAGTACAAGGTAGTATATGCCAAACAAAAATAATCCACATATTTGATCACATAAACTTAAAAATGTATGTTTGCCGTATTTTATGTATACTAAAATACCATTCAAATATAGTAATTGAAATTAAGTGCCAAAAGGTAATTTTAAAATGACTGAATGACGTAGTAAGATGTGCAGTGCTCAAGGGTTTATACCGAGTTGAATTTTAAAAGGCCTTTGAAAGTACATTTGCCGTCCAAAAGCCGGATGCGTCTATGAATGTTCACTATCAACATGCATCCAGGGTCAAGTATAATTTATTTTGGTTTCATTTTCTATAGAATCAACTTTTGGACAATATTTGTAAACTCAAAATTATTAGTTATAACAACGTAAAATATGATTGGTGGAATGTAAAGATTTAGGACATATATTAGAATTTAATGTGATTATGAAATTGTATAAAGGACACGAACTTTGGTATGTGCGACACGAACGTAGTTATTTGTTATGAACTTAAAGATGTAGTAGGCTAGTAGAGAGTTAACATGGTCGCCTTAGAGAGTAAACAAAGGGATTATTTTCGAACCAATTTTGTAAAAAGACGTGTTTTCATAACTGTGCTAATTTGTATACACATATTTAAAAGTAAATAAAAATAGTTGTTTTAAAAGGAGTTTTCAATTGAATAAAGTGGTAAAGAAACAAGCATCGAAAGTATAAAGGGAATAGTAGTGATTGTGCGACGGTAAAATATTGGATTTGGAGAGTGGTTTAAAGGCAGCAGGTCAGCGAGAGTGGTTATATAGATTTGAAGTGATATTGGAGAGCGGTTTAAAAGGTAGCAGGACATCGGGAGTGGATATACATAGAAAGAAGTTGGATATTGGAGTGCGGATTAAAGTTAGAAGGTCATCGAGAGTGGTTATACAAAGGAAAAAAGTTGGATATTGGAGAGCAGTTTAAAGGTAGCAGGAGCATCGAGCAAAAGATACAGGAACGAGTAGATTGGGATTAGATACGGAGAAGCGGACGGATTTATAGAGAAAACAAGGATTCGAAGCGGAGATTAGCACAAGGGAAGTTGTAGCACTGATTTTCTAAATTCTAAATTTGGGTTAATCATTTCAGGTATTGGGGAGCAGTTAAAATTCAAGGACACCTGGAAGCGGCACGAAAATTCAAGAACATCATTGTGAAGACGCATACGGTGATAAGGATTTTGAGCCAGCATTCAGGGAGGCATCAACGGAGTATAGACCAGGTGAGTGTTAAAATATATCTTTAATACGTCAAAAATAGTCATACAAATTTTGGTTGTAATTTAATTTGGCACATAGCAACTTTGATCTTATTAGAAATTTTGGCATATACAAAAGTAGAGTATCAATTTTAGTAGTAAAACAAAAGAGTGCACTTTGGTTGGACTTAGCACATCTACTTATAACGGAATCCACTATAAGTAGTTTGAACACCCTGAGATTAAGAGCTTAAATAGTCGAGGCATTGCAAGAAATAGTTAATAAAAGAACCAACCAAACGGTGCAAGTACGGGGCGTGCATTAGGTGTGCACATTTTAAAAGTTTATAAAATAAAGGGTAGAATATAGGTGGAACTCAAAGTAGGGCGGTTTAATATATGTTTAAACCAAAAAGGGGGGCGGTATAATATATGTAGAACCCAACGTGGGGCTGTAGTATAATAATATATATATATATATATATATATATATATATATATATATATATATATATGTTCGGTTAACTCGCCTATAAATCCGGTATATTGGTCGGATCGGTAATAATAGTTTAGTTCGCGAATAATTCCGATATATATTAGTGATAATGTATTCCCACTCTTTTGGTATTTTTAAAAATAAGAGTTACTTTCCATACTTGGTGGAAGCAACATGTAAAATATATTATTGACGGTTTAAATGTGTGTACCGTCTTTTTATTATATGTAACCTATGTAGTGGTTACCGTGTGATTTGGAGTCAGTGTATTTTGGTTTATAGCTGTATATTAAAGAACAGGCAATTCACGGTTGCTGTCCATGTGTGTCCACAAAACGAGCGCTTGTATCTGCAAGTTTACTGGGAGGACAGGTGAGTGTTTGTTTACTTTATTATATAGAAACCAATTGTTTGCATTGTCTCCAACTCTGAATATTTCATTTTATTTAATTGTTAAAAATCCTATGTAATTACAGTCCTACTTAAAATATTTCTATATCGTGGAAAGTGTATATAACCCGTTCCAGTTGGTCACTTCGGCCGCATCTGGTTTGTTATCGTTTAAACCGGCGATGTGTTTGACAGAGCACATCTGTTAAATATCGATTATTTTAGGTTCATTTCCACGAAATATAGTACAACGGTCAAGTTAATTTGTACTTGGTTGTTTTGTACGCAATCGTAAATCTTCGTATTTCCTCGGCATTCCGTTCTAACCTTGCTTCGTGTTTTGACGTTATTTGCAGGTTACATGCCATTTGGGAGGTGATGCGTGTTTGTTTACATCGCGGAGATTTGAATAATTTACGCGCATTAGTTCATTGCATATCAATATTTGATTTATTATAGTTTAAATTTGGATTATTGCTTTATTTATTATTAATAATGCCTAAGCTTGAAGAGGGTATTGAAACGCTTGAAAGTTTGATTAAACCCAGTGTGAAATTACTGGATTTAATGCAAGCTGCTGAAAGTTCAGGTATAAGGAAGAAATCGAAAATTGCATAATTGCGGAAGACTTCACCGGACGTTAGAAAGCGGTTTTGTGACTATCAAACGCGTGTAGTGAAGTCAGGTATTCCCGATAATTTAGTAGATAAAGTTCATTCCTTAACAGAAACGTTTGATGATATTTCTTACTCAATTCGAACAAAGCATCGAAATTTAGTTAGGTTATTAGATAAAGCTCTAGGTGTTAAAGAAGTGGAATCTTGTGATACTACTGATCAACCACATTTAAAGCTTCCATCTATTAAATTAAAGGTTTTTACTGGAGATATTTCCGAGTATCAATCGTTTATGGAATTATTTAAAAGTTTAATTGATAGTAATGGGAAATTATCCGATGTAGAAAAATTCCATTTCTTGGTCATGCATTTAGAATCTGAACCCGCCTCTCTTATAAAAAGTTTAAAGGTGACAGCAGCAAATTACCCTATTGCCTTGAAGATATTAAATGATAGATATTTTAATATTAGATTAATTGCTAATAATTATCTTCGTAATTTGTATAAGATACAAAATATTTCTGATCGTTCACCCTCCACGATGAAGGGATTGGTGGACCAATTTAATGAAAATTGGGCCGCGCTCAAAGCTTTATTGCCTGACCAGGAGGAACAATTGAATTTGTTATTGGTTAATATGTTACTACAGAAATTAGATGTAGTTACTAGGGAGCAATTTGAGCTTAGCATTGTTGACGAACGTAAGAAAATCCCTGGTATTGATTCGTTATTAACGTTTTTAGGGAAACAAAGTTGTGCTTTAGATAATTTGGGAACATTAGGTTCTTCAAAGTCTAAAAAAGTTATTAAAGACGATCATATATATAACCCTAAAGTTAAATCTACAGTATTGTTTGCTAAATCAGCTACTGGTTGTCCTTTATGTTCAAAGGAACACGATATCTCGTCTTGCCATGTATTCAAAGATAAATCAGCTTTTGAGAGGTTTCGATGGATTAGAAATCGGAATCGCTGTTTTGTTTGTTTGAAAGATACACATACCGTGAAAGTTTGTAAGGACCAGAAGTCGTGCACGATATGTTCTGGCCGTCATAATACTCTGCTGCATTTCAGAAAGTTATCTGTGCCCGAGATGAATAATTCTTCCACTTTATCAGAGCCATTGGCTTCAGCAGAGGATAGTGGAGTATCCTATCCTCCTGGGGTGACCCCATTTTCAGGGATGGCCCAGTTGAATCCTATGGTTCTATTAGGTAGAGCGATTGTGAATGTATTAAGTGCAGGTAATGTGCCAGTACCTATTCGCATTTTGTTGGATTGTGGTTCACAAGTCAATTGTATCACAGAAAATTGTGTGCAAAAATTAGGTTTTATTCGAAAACATTCAAGTATGTTTATTCGTGGTTTGAGCCAAACCTATGTTAAGAGTAAAGGGCTTGTCACTTGTTCCCTGCAATCTAGAAAGGGAGTAGGCCCCCTGATTTCTCTCAGTGCTCAAATCTCATTGTCTATTTGTGGTGAAATGCCTGCAAATAATTTACAAAAGAATAATTCATGGAAACATATACAAAACTTATGCTTAGCAGATCCACATTTTGATGTTAAAGCGCCTGTGGATATGCTGCTAGGAGCGGAAGTGTTTCCCCAGATTTTATTGGGTAATGTAATTTCGGGACTCAATAACAAAGAGCCATCGGCTATTAATACCATTTTTGGGTATGTTTTAATGGGTAAGATTTCGGCCAAGGAGCCAAATCAGACTTCTTGCTATTTTGTTAAAGTGCGTTAGAGGAAAATATTAAAAAGTTGTGGGAATTGGAACAGTTGCCTTCTCACAACCAGGTAGAACCTTGTGAAGAAGATTTTAAAAAAAATTATAGAAGAGATAGTGAGGGTCGTTATACAGTAAGTCTGCCATTTGTAGACGGTTGTCCTCCTATATTTGGAGAAAGCTATTCTACAGCTCTACGATGCTTAAAATCATTAGAAAAGCGTTTATTTATCAATCCTGAATTACGTGGCCTATACATAAATGCTATGCAGGATTATATTGATTCGGGGCACATGACAGAAGCTGCTCCCATAGAGAATTCAAAGGTCTATTATATACCTCACCATGGAGTTTGTAAATTGCAATCATCATCAACGCAATTGCGTGTAGTGATGAATGCCTCGAGTAGGTCTTGAACGGCATCTCATTAAATGATGCTTTGCTACCTGGTCCGAAATTACACACGGATATTGTTGAAATTTTATTGAATTTTAGGTTGCATAGGTATGCCCTCATTGCAGATATTAAACAAATGTATCGACAGATATACATTTGTGAGGAGCATCGCAATTTTCAGCGTCTTTATGGCGTTTTCTCCGGAACTTACTGTTCGGGAATTTGTTATGAATAGAGTCACGTTTGGTGTATCGTCTGCACCATTTTTAGCGTTACGAACTATCCAGCAACTAGCTTGGGATGAGTCAGTGGACTTCCCTATAGCAGCCAAGGTTTTACTGTCTGAAGTGTACGTGGATGACATAATTTCGGGTTCTAGCTCGTCAGAAAACACTCGCCAGTTAGCGATGGATTTAGTCGCACTATTACTTAGAGGTGAGTTTGAGCTTAAGAAATTTGTTAGTAATAATTCTACTGTTTTACAAGGGTTGGATGTCTCACGACAGCAGACTATATCGTTTAGCCCTGATGAACCTTCATCTGTA
This sequence comes from Platerodrilus igneus, assembly GCA_036346225.1. NCBI lineage: Eukaryota > Metazoa > Arthropoda > Insecta > Coleoptera > Lycidae > Platerodrilus > Platerodrilus igneus. The sequence continues at coordinate 9,690,498 of JARFIW010001281.1, read as the reverse complement.
AAGGTCTTAGGTTTGGAATGGACTCCTGCGACAGATTGTTTTTCGTATAATATTTGTTCCCAGGAAACACATTGCACAAAGCGTCACATCCTCTCGGAATTAGCCCGGATATTTGATCCTGTGGGCTTTGTGTCGCCAATAGTGGTGTTTGCGAAATGTCTAATTCAAAAATTATGGATCTTGGGCTTGAGTTGGGACGAAGAACCTCCCCTTGAAATTGTTAATTCTTGGAAGAAGTTTCAGTCGGAGTTACCGTTAATCAAGGAATTATCTATACCGAGATTTTATGGTATAGATAAGTCGTCTATTTGTGAATTGCATGGATTCGGTGATAACAGTGAAGCGGCTTATGCAGCTGCGGTTTATTTTCGGCTGTCCAACAATTCAAATGAGGCAATATCTACTTTTTTAGTAATTAGCAAAACTCGTGTAGCCCCTCTGAAAAGATTATCCATTCCTCGCCTGGAGCTTTGTGCTGCTCTTCTTTTGGCGGAATTGATAGCTTTCGTCCGAAAGGCTTTTAAAGAAAAAATAACATTTACCGATACAATTGCATGGTCTGACTCGCAAGTGGTGCTGTCCTGGCTTAGGTCGCCGTCTCATACTTGGAAGACATTTGTGGCGAATCGTGTGTCCCTAATCCAAGAGCAATTGCCTGGAGATCATTGGTTTTATGTTCCATCACAAGATAATCCTTGTGATTGTGTTTCGAGAGGCTTATTACCCTCTCATTTGAAGTCGCATCCCCTTTGGTGGGCGGGTCCTCCTTGGCTTATTGGACCGAGGGTTGGTCGGCCCGTTCAACCAAATTTGGTTAAGACTAACGAGGAAGTAAACCAGAATATTTGTTTACTAAGTTCGGTGGAGGATACAGGGGCTGTAATCGATAGAATTTCGTTTTTACCGAAGTTGCAACGAATCATTGGTTACTGTCTTCGATTTATTTATTACAGTCGTAAGATTAAATATTTTTCTGGAGCATTTACTACTCCAGAACTACAGAAGTCTCTGTTGGTTTTAATAAAACTTGTCCAACAAACTGAATTTAGCATTGAAATAAGCCAGTTGAGAAAGGGTAAGGTATGTTGTAAAACTATTCGAAAGTTGAATCCATTCTTAGACGATAATGATATAATCCGTGTGGGAGGTCGTCTTAGGAATGCTTCACTTAGTTTTGACCAAAGGCACCCGATCTTGTTGCCTAGAAAAGGCAACTTAACGCGTTTAATCATTGGTCATTTTCATAGAATTTATTTGCATCCCGGATATCACACTTTGCTGTCCCTACTTAGGAGACAATTTTGGATTTTATCCCCGCAAAGGGCTATCCGTTCAGTATTGTCAACTTGCTACACATGTTTTCGTGTCTGCCCTACTCCTTGCACTCCTCCCATTATGGCCGATTTGCCAGAAAGCAGGGTTTCTGAGGTAAAGGCTTTCAAGATTGTGGGTGTCGATTTTGGTGGACCCTTTTCTATTACCGCCAGTAGAATTAGAGGAGCAAAAGTATTGAAGGCCTATCTTTGCTTATTCGTTTGCTTTTCAACAAAAGCGGTTCATCTGGAGTGCGCCTCTGATCTCTCCGCAGACGCATTTTTAGCAGCTCTGCGTCGTTTTATAGCCCGCAGAGGGTTGTGCGCCCAAATATTTAGTGAATGTGGCACTAATTTTGGGGCAGCTAATCAAGCAATTTTGCAGTATTTTCGTTTAGCGGTTGAAGCCGAACATTTGGTCTGGCACTTCAACCCGCCGGCAGCCCCCCACATGGGTGGCTTGTGGGAGGCAGGCATTAAATCAGTTAAACGCCATGTAATAAAGGTTATTGGAGACAACATACTCACCTTTGAAGAGATGTGTACTCTTTTTTCGCAAATCGAAGCTGTGCTCAATTCGCGACCGTTGTGTCCTAATAGTTCTGATCCTAACGATTTGACGGCTATTACTCCAAATCATTTTTTAACGATCGAACCTTTAGGAACCTTTTTTTGATGAAGACTTGTCGGACATCAACATGTCACGTTTATCTCGGTGGCAGAAAATACAAGCGCTTCATCAATTATTTTGGAAGCGCTGGCGGAATGAATATTTGAACACTCTGCAACAGCGTTCAAAATTTCTTCTTGAGGGCAATCCTGTCAAAGAGGGCATGCTCGTTTTGATATGCAATGAACTCTTGCCTCCTTTGCAATGGAAGTTGGGGCGGGTTGTCTCTCTCCATCCCGGGTCTGATGGGAAAACTCGGGTAGTTACTCTCCGAACCTCTACAGGTTATTTAAAGAGGCCTGTCATTAAATTATGTCCTCTTCCTAATCAATGATTAACTATGTAATCTTGATTTAGTATTTATTTTTTTGTTTGTTTATGCATTTTTCTTTGGTTGACGTTTTGAATAAGATGAATTTATCTTACACGTCTTTATTTGGGTAAAATTAGGTATTTTACGGTGGGCGGAATGTTCGGTTAACTCGCCTATAAATCCGGTATATTGGTCGGATCGGTAATAATAGTTTAGTTCGCGAATAATTCCGATATATATTAGTGATAATGTATTCCCACTCTTTTGGTATTTTTAAAAATAAGAGTTACTTTCCATACTTGGTGGAAGCAACATGTAAAATATATTATTGATGGTTTAAATGTGTGTACCGTCTTTTTATTATATGTAACCTATGTAGTGGTTACCGTGTGATTTGGAGTCAGTGTATTTTGGTTTATAGCTGTATATTAAAGAACAGGCAATTCACGGTTGCTGTCCATGTGTGTCCACAAAACGAGCGCTCGTATCTGCAAGTTTACTGGGAGGACAGGTGAGTGTTTGTTTACTTTATTATATAGAAACCAATTGTTTGCATTGTCTCCAACTCTGAATATTTCATTTTATTTAATTGTTAAAAATCCTATGTAATTACAGTCCTACTTAAAATATTTCTATATCGTGGAAAGTGTATAAAACCCGTACATATATATATATATATATTATATACTGTCAAGAAGGGGGTGGGCTTATAAAATGTTTAAATAGGGCTTCGAAACGACTTTGCTAGAATGGGGGTATATTTGGTTTTGTTTGAGTATTTCTTTCAGGTATTTTTGGTTTATAAATTAACAACAACTATTCCACGTTTATAAATTTATAAAGCTTTTGAAACTGCATTGCATTCAACAACATATACCGGCCATAGACCAGGCTAAGCTAGTTATAAGTTTGCATTGTATACGTATTTTAATTGTTATGGTTGCACGTATATGAAATTTAATTTGAGTTAGCGTTTTCAGAACCATTTGAATGTAAAACAAATATCAAAATTGCTTGGTATACTGCACGCTTTTAAAATTTTAAGGAGTTAAGTGATACTCCGTAAAATTGGTAAATCAATTTCAGTTTGAATATGTTTTAACAATTAAAGATTGGTTATGTAATGACAGGACGTTTACCGAATAAGACATAAATGTCTGTTGCGTACAATTTAAAAGCTGAACCATCAAAGTTTGTTAGCTATTTTCAATATTGTAAAAAGTTCAATATACATAAATCACTGGATTACAAACCATCTAGAAAATGAATGTATCTAGAGAAAACAACTGTATTATTAATCAATTATTAATAATTATAAATTACATAGTGTGCGTAGAGATAGTTGTCATGGCAACGGAAACAAAAGAAGACGGATTTTATTTATAAGGGACTTCAAAATTGATATTACTGAAAAATAGACGTGTTTTGTACTGTTATGAGTTTTATTACATTTAAAAGTTACGAGAAAGTTTTGAAAGTCAAGTTGTACCTGGAGATAGCAACTAGTAGCAGTTTTACGGCGAATAAAAGTTAATTAAAAGAGGAGTGCTGGTCTGTACCGTTATTGTTTGAAGACGAAAGCATAGTGGAATTGGAGTTATCTGAGTATTTGTATAACATAAAATTTGTAGAAATATTAGTAGTTTTATAGTCTGGAGATTACCAGTTGCTCGAGTTACTTATTATTTACAGGAGATGCCTGCAGTTGGTCACTTGGCTTCAGGACGGCTGGAAGGCGGCGCTTGTATCTGGATTCCAGGTATTAGTATTTAATATCTACGCAGTGCTTTAATCAAATTTATAAAAGTGGAACTAGTGTTTGGGAATACTTTTGGCTTTTAAAATTATTTTGAAAACTCCTTGGATATTTGTTTGGGTGTCTAGTTGAGAGGTGTTTGCTTAGGACGGACCCACCCTAGGTAGATTCCGCCACGTGTTTGACGGCCCTGTAAAATAATTAAGTGCAGCAGCCGTGTAAAATATTTAAAGATAAATTGTGTGGCATAACTCAACAAGGCTCTAAAATAAGACAAGGAGTGACAGATAGATATATTACGCCTATCACTAATAAGGTAGGATCACAGTATATATAACAGATGGCATTTACAATTATTTGAAGAATGCTTGTGTATTCGGTTGCAATTGTCATAATTGTCCTAAGATAAAAAAGAAAGATCAATCCTGTAATCATGAATAAACAATACAAAATAGGTGGTAATTGATTATAAAAGGGTTCTCTATAACTCAATATATACAAAAATATAACAGATGGCGCTAACAACGTGAGGCAGAGTAGATTTGTTAGTTGTACGTTGCATATATTCTATTTAAAAGTGAAAATTAATATTTGATTGACGTTTCATATATATTTATTTGACAGTGGTTGAAGGTTTTGAATTTATTGTAGTAGGCTAAGACGTAATTTGATATTCACACTTTGGTCAATTTTAGCGGCGGTAAAACATTAGGTGGGGCTCGAATAGGTAAATAACTTCGCAACAAAATATTTGTTCGCCTAAAGGGGGCTCGATAGGGCTGATTCAGATTTGCAGAGGTTGTGTAGCTTAGTGGGGCACATCATTGAAGTTTATTTTGAAAATTAAAGGGACATGTCTGATGAGGAGAGAATCACGAGGTCAGGGAAAGTTTATGGAGTAGAGACTGGTGTGAGAGGGCAACCGGTGGTTAAGACTGTAGCAGCAGGGGATGCTAGGGATGAAGCTGGAGGATATGTGGAGCCGGAGGTGATTATTGTGAATTCAGGGATACATCGGGAGAAAATGAAATTGATAAGGGAAAAGAGAATATGCAGATCCAAGATGTGATGATGGTTTTGTTGGAATTAAAAGGGTCGTTAACTAAGTCGCATGAAGAATTGAGAGGATCATTGTTGGCCGAGGTTAAAAATTCACAAGCGGAAGTTAAGGAAAAATTTGATATGATGGAAATGAAAATTGAAGGAATTAATGTATCAATACAGAGCAGTTTGTGTTCATTTAAGGATGAAGTTCTGAAGGACGTAGAGGATAGAGTCCAGGTTGTAGAAGGGAAGGTAACAACAGGTTTAAATGAATTAAGGGAAGAGCTGTACATGGTCGAAGTTAGACAGACAGAAAAATTGCAGAATTTAGGTGAAATAGTTCGGATTCAGACGGAGGACAATATTAACTCCAAAAGCGACATTATAGGCAAATTGCGGGCGAGTCAGGAGGTGGCAGAGAAGCTGAGAAGGGATACGACGGTTCTGGGGAATACGGTAAATGGATTGTCTGGTCTTGAAGGGAATGTTAGACAGATGAGAGAACAGTTGGTTGAATTGGAAAGGGGAAGAGTTGTTTGTGATGCAGGATACCAGTATAGGCTAGGGAAAGAGACCTTGCCGAGGTTTGAAGGCAGAAAGAATGAGCAGCCGATGGTCTATCTTAGCAAGTTGGACGAGATGGTAGAGAGTGAGCCTGAGAGGGTGAAGATGCAGATGGTGAGCGTGACATTGGGGGGTTGTGCAGAGAAATGGCACTGTATCGTGAGGAGGCAATATAGTTCGTACGAGGAATTTCGAAGGCTATTCATAGAACAATATTGGGGAAACACGCATCAGGCTAATATTCGAACGGATTTAAACACTGGGAACTATAGGTCATACCAGGGATCGAGAGAAAATTATGTGATTGAAAAGTATAACCAGGCGCAGCACCTGATTCCTAAATTAAGAGAAGATGAAATTATATTATTGTTGTCAAGGCATATGGAGGCGGAAATAACTAGGGCCGTAGCGATACAAAACGTTCGGACTTTAAGAGACTTTTGGAAATGATGCGAAATTATGACGTAGCTAGGACGTTTGAAACGAATACCAGGAAAATAGTGATAATAGGAATTGGGATAGGAATAGCACAGACTACCAGAGGACTGGGGTGCAAGGATACAATTATAGGGAGAATGGACAGGACAACTACAGAAAGCAATATCAGGAAATCAAAGGAGAACAAATAATAATTGGGAACAACGTTTTAATAGAGACGATAATTATAGGGGAACAATGACTGGAACAGGACTGATAGGAATGACAGAGGTTTTGGACAGCAAAGAACGAGTTTTGGACAGAGGTGGCAGAGAGAAAGCGAGCAGAGATCAACGGATCAGGGGAAATACCGACAGGGATTAGAGACCGAGAACGGAGACAGATAGAAACTTGACGATCCAACACGTAACAACAAGAGACACGCGACAGAGATCGGAGGATAGGATAGAGAAAGTGGAGGTCCACGATGAACCCACGGTACAAAAAAACGTCGATTTATTAGTGTTAGGAAAATCAGATTTAGGGACACAGCATAGTATTAGTTTAGTAGATAAGTTGTTAGATAATAAGTTTGAAAGAAGGCGGAGTTACCATTTATTCATATTAGTTTAGGGATTCTGTTTACACGGCATTGATAGATACAGGGTCGCAGTTATCGCTGGTGAGAGAGTAAATAGTTTTGAAACATGCAGAATTATTCAAAGGGAAAATTTGTAGGGTTAAGAGTATTAATTTATGGTCTGCGATTAAGAGGAAGTTAACTACGATAGACAAAGTTGTACGAGTATCGATTGTATTAGGAAGTACCAGACTAGGTGAAGTAGAGTTTTGGATAGCAAGAGGATTATATTTAGATTTTATTGTAGGGATAGATGTAATTGAGGAATTTGGACTGGTTATAGATGGTAAAGCACGAATGGTAAAGGTATTAAATTTAGAGAAGAAATGGGTGGTGCCTAAGGATAATTGGGATACTAGGGATGAGATAAATACAGATAGTATAGGATCAGGAAAGACTAAGAATAGAATTTATGATGGAATTGATGAGTTACGGTTATGTAATATATTTGAGAAGGTATTTGATGAGGAACAGATAGGATTAATAGGGTGGATATGAAGGAAATGTTATATGAGGTGTTTAATAGACATGCAGGAGTTTTTAGTAATGAGCCTAGGTTTGCGAAGGAGTATACGCATAAGTTAGAGGTCACAGACGAGGAAGTTTTCGTACTAGGGTATATCCAATACCATTTGCATTAAGGGTCGAGTGAAAATGAGATTAAAAGATGTTAAAGAGGGAATTATTGAATCAGCGAGAACACTCTATATCAATCCGGTAGTGGTTGTGCCTAAATCTGATAATTTAGAATTAAGAATATGTTTAGATGCTAGGAGATTGAATGCGATTACTAAACCACAATTTGAACAACCAAAATCACTAGATAATTTGTTATACAAGGTAAGCGAGATGAAAATTTTAGCAAACTGGACTTAAAGAATTCTTTTGGCTAATTCCTTTGCATGAGGAAAGTCGGAAGTATACTGGATTTAGCATTGAAGGAGATTTATCAGTACAGAGTTGTTCCATTTGGTCTTTCAACGTCATCCGCTGCATTAGTTCGAGCCATGCAGAAGTTATTAGATGAGTACGAAGACTTCTGTACGCACTATGTCGATGATATTTTGATTTTTCTAAGAACGAGTTAGAACATTTAGAACATTTAAGAAAAGTGATCCGAAGGTTAGACGAGGGAGGTTTGAGGTTGAATTCGAAGAAGTGTGAGTTTTTAAGGACCAGGTAAAGTATTTGGGGTTTGTCGTTGGCAGCGAAGGAATTAGAATTTGTGAAAAACGCTTGGACGAGTTGAAGAATTTGAAACAGCCAAGAAATTTGAAAGGTTTAAGAGGATTTTAGGTGTATTAAATTATTATCGTCGATTCATACCAAAATATTCGGAGTTGTGCATTCCATTGTTGGAGTTGTTAAAAAGAACGAAAGGTGGAAATGGAACGAGCAAAGGAGCAGGCATTTCGGGAGTTGAAGGCGGTATTTTATAGGAACTGTCATTAAAATATCCCAATTTTACGGATCCATTTATTTTAAGGACGGACGCTTCGAGTTTTGCAATAGGGGCTGAGTTGGTGCAGGTTCAAGAAGGAGAGAAGTGCCAATTTGTTTTATTTCGAGGGCTCTGAAAGACTGCGAGACTAGGTATTCGACAGCGGAAAAAGAGATGCTGGCAATCGTATATGCTGTGAAGAAGTTAAGATTTTATTTATTGGGTAATAAATTTCTGGTTGAATCGGATAACACAGTGGTCACGTTTCTGAAGAAGAAAGAGTTTTTGAACAGTCGATTGTATAGATGGGCGTTAGTATTGCAGGAATATGATTTTGAGATTAGACATAAACCTGGTAAAGAAAATGTTACGGCTGATTTCTTTAGTAGGAAGGATGAAGGGTTGCTAACGGATAGTAGGAATGGATTTTGATTGCATTGCAAGTGTTTGAAGATCTGGGAAGATGGTCGAATGCCAGATTTCATCGGATGCAAGCACACGAAGAAATAAGGGTGATCAGAGAAAAATTATTCAGAGAGAATTTAGAACAAGACAGAGGTTTTATATGGTCGAGGGAGTTTTGGTGAAAAGGTTATGGGATGATGAATTATTAGTGTTAACGACACAGGTAGCCGTTGAGCTGATCCAGGAAATTCATACTACGTTTGGTCATATAGGGATTCGTAAGACGTTCTTGATATTTAGGAAGCTTTCTATGCACGAAATGATAGAAAATTGGTGAAAAATTGCATAAATCTGTGTGAGACGTGTTTGTTAGGAAAGGATAAGAATGTGGTGTTGCAGAATCAAGTTAGATGTATAAGAGCGGAAGGTCCATTAGATGTTGTGGCAATGGATTACTTGAGTAATTTGATACCGGTAGGAACGGATATCAGCATATTTTAGTTGTAGTTGATATTTTTACAAAGTTTGTGCAGCTTTATCCAGCGAGGAGATGTAATTCTAGGCATGTATTGAGTTCTGTAAGAAAGTTTGTAGAACGAATAGGTAAGATGAATAGGGTATTGTTGGACAATGCAACGTATTTTCGTAATCGAAGGGTTGAAAGTAAATTAAGGAAGGATGGAATAAAGATGACATTCTGTAGTATCAGACATCCTCAAGGAAATCCGTGTGAAAGATATATTCGAGAAGTAATAAAGTTTTGAGGTTAATAACGCAGGAACAACATGATCGGTGGGTAAGGTATTTACCGCAAATAGAAGAATATATTAATTTTGTACCAAGTTCAGTGACAGGAATGTGTCCTGTGACATTGATGAAGAAGGTGATTCCAGCAAGACCGTGGAGAGCTGAACAAAAGTGGAGGATATAACGGAGTTGTTGCATAAAGCCAAACAACAAGTCGAAACGATACAAAGAAGGGAGTTGGAGAAACGTAACAAGAAAATCAAGAAGCAAGTGGTTTTTCAGTTGGGGATCTTGTTATTGTTAAAAGATTGAGAATGTCAAATTGGGAAAGAAATATTTGTGCCAAGTTGTTATTTCCATACGAAGGTCCTTATCGAGTGAGAAGAATTTTGCAGAAGGAATACTTACGAATTGGAGAATGACAGGGTGAATGTCGGGGACGTTTTCATATAGAAAATTTGTATCCATATTTCCATGTGGAAAGTAAAGTATCGCAAGAATAAAATTAACACTATAAATAATACTAACGAGCTTAAAACTATACAGAATATACAGAAACTAACACTTAATCCTCATACATAAAGAAAAAAAAAACTATAGTGATTTTAACTAAAATTTAAAATTTCTCAACCATTAAAAGAATTACTTATATCCAGGAAGCAAATTTTCATTTTATTTAAAATCAGTGGGGCCTTATATACTGTCAAGAAGGGGTGGGCTTATAAAATGTTTAAATAGGGCTTCGAAACGACTTTGCTAGAATGGGGTATATTTGGTTTTGTTTGAGTATTTCTTTCAGGTATTTTTGGTTTATAAATTAACAACAACTATTCCACGTTTATAAATTTATAAAGCTTTTGAAACTGCATTGCATTCAACAACATATACCGGCCATAGACCAGGCTAAGCTAGTTATAAGTTTGCATTGTATACGTATTTTAATTGTTATGGTTGCACGTATATGAAATTTAATTTGGAGTTAGCGTTTTCAGAACCATTTGAATGTAAAACAAATATCAAAATTGCTTGGTATACTGCACGCTTTTAAAATTTTAAGGAGTTAAGTGATACTCCCGTAAAATTGGTAAATCAATTTCAGTTTGAATATGTTTTAACAATTAAAGATTGGTTATGTAATGACAGGACGTTTACCGAATAAGACATAAATGTCTGTTGCGTACAATTTAAAAGCTGAACCATCAAAGTTTGTTAGCTATTTTCAATATTGTAAAAGTTCAATATACATAAATCACTGGATTACAAACCATCTAGAAAATGAATGTATCTAGAAAACAACTGTATTATTAATCAATTATTAATAATTATAAATTACATAGTGTGCGTAGAGATAGTTGTCATGGCAACGGAAACAAAAGAAGACGGATTTTATTTATAAGGGACTTCAAAATTGATATTACTGAAAAATAGACGTGTTTTGTACTGTTATGAGTTTTATTACATTTAAAAGTTACGAGAAAGTTTTGAAAGTCAAGTTGTACCTGGAGATAGCAACTAGTAGCAGTTTTACGGCGAATAAAAGTTAATTAAAAGAGGGAGTGCTGGTCTGTACCGTTATTGTTTGAAGACGAAAGCATAGTGGAATTGGAGTTATCTGAGTATTTGTATAACATAAAATTTGTAGAAATATTAGTAGTTTTATAGTCTGGAGATTACCAGTTGCTCGAGTTACTTATTATTTACAGGAGGTGCCTGCAGTTGGTCACTTGGCTTCAGGACGGCTGGAAGGCGGCGCTTGTATCTGGATTCCAGGTATTAGTATTTAATATCTACGCAGTGCTTTAATCAAATTTATAAAAGTGGAACTAGTGTTTGGGAATACTTTTGGCTTTTAAAATTATTTTGAAAACTCCTTGGATATTTGTTTGGGTGTCTAGTTGAGAGGTGTTTGCTTAGGACGGACCCACCCTAGGTAGATTCCGCCACGTGTTTGACGGCCCTGTAAAATATTTAAGTGCAGCAGCCGTGTAAAATATTTAAAGATAAATTGTGTGGCATAACTCAACAAGGCTCTAAAATAAGACAAGGAGTGACAGATAGATATATTACGCCTATCACTAATAAGGTAGGATCACAGTATATATAACAGATGGCATTTACAATTATTTGAAGAATGCTTGTGTATTCGGTTGCAATTGTCATAATTGTCCTAAGATAAAAAAAAGAAAGATCAATCCTGTAATCATGAATAAACAATACAAAATAGGTGGTAATTGATTATAAAAGGGTTCTCTATAACTCAATATATACAAAAATATAACAATATATATATATATATATATATATATATATATATATATTTTAAAGTGATGGCATCGCGCGAACAAGACGTTGGTAGAAAATATGAGTCTGGAAGTTCGAAAAGAAAAAGATCCGAGAAAAGGAAGGAACAAGCTGGGCAACTAAGCGGATCTCTCGTAAAATATTTGAAAACAGGAAATTGTTCAAGACAAACGGATATGGAATCGTCATTGACATTGACATCAATCGATTTGACAAATTTAGCACCTGTTGAAGAATTACATTCAACAATGCTTCCTCCGAATCTTCACCGGAGCCTGATGAGTCACCCAAATCATTTTCTACGCTTGGGTCACATACTTCATTGTTTTCAGCAGCCTTAGAGTATGAATCAGCTGAAAATTTCAACATGCTGCTCAATATAAATATAGAAAATGATCCAGGAATGTGGCCTACGTACATTACTGATGCAGCACGGTCTGTTATTGTGCTCAAAGGTCCAAGTGTCGTAGATATTAATTTTCCTACTGATGCTAATGGGCGACATTTTAGCAAGTTTTACTATACCCGCACCTTAAAAAACGGTGAAGAGCAAAACAGAAGTTGGTTGGTATACTCAAAGCTGAAAGACGTTATATACTGTTTCGCTTGCCGACTATTTGGTAATTGCTCATCAAAATTAAGCTCCTATGAAGGATTAAATAAATGGAAGAATGTAGGTGATCTCTTAAAAGGACATGAAATTTCTAAATCACACAAGGAATGTCTTTTAAAATAGTTCGATTTACAAAAAGCTTTAAAATGCAAAACAGGTATTGTTGATTCATCAAAGTCTGAAATTGAATCTATAAAACAACGATGGAAAGGTATTTTAGAAAGGCTACTTGCTGTAGTGCAATTCTTAGCCTCTCATAATTTAGCATTCAGACGACACTCTGAAAATCTAGAAGATACGTCCAGCGGTAACTTTCCAGATATCGTTAAGTTAATTGGTCGATTTGATCCTATTTTAAAAATCCATTTGCAACAAGTAACTTCAAAAAAAATTAGTGATCACTACCTCGGAAAAAACATTCAAAATGAACTCATACAACTGATTGCAAATCACGTAAAATCTAAAATTATAGAAAAAATACAAAAGTCTAAGTACTTTTTCATAATTCTTGATTGTACACGAGACACTGCTCGAATTGAACAAATGTCAATGATATTCAGATTTGTCGATGTAGATAGTGGTGACATTGAAGAGCATTTTATTGGTTTTATTGCCGCAGAAAAAAATACTGCAGAATATTTAACTACCTACATTTTAACTGCACTGGAAAGCTTAAAGTTGCCATTAGAAAACTGCCGGGGTCAAGGATATGATAACGGTGCAAACATGCGTGGAGAAAAAAGTGGGGTTCAAAAAAGAATTTTGACTGCAAATCCTTTGGCGTTTTTTTGTACCCTGTGGCTGCCATAACTGGAATTTAGTATTAGATGATGCTGCATCCTCTTGTGTACAAGCTCAATCCTTCTTTGGATTTTTGTAACGGCTTTATACGCTTTTTTCTGGTTCTAGTGAATGGTGGGCTATTTTAAAGGAAAATGTTAATATTTCACTAAAACGTTTATCGGAAACGAGGTGGGAGTGTAGAGTAGAATCCGTAAAGGCTGTGAAATATCAGCTAAATGATATATGCAGTGCTATACAAAGTTTAGCCGAAAATACAACAGATTGTGCTTTGATTAGTGAATGCCAATCAATCGAAAAAGAAATAACTTCTTTTGACTTCGTAATGTCTTTAACAATATGGTACGATATATTACACAAAATAAATTTAATTAGCAAGATGTGGCAAGTAAAAAATATGCATTTAACTGTCGCTTTACAACATTTGCAAGGTTTTATTAAATGGATAAACGAATACCGAGATACTGGCTTTCAGTCAGCATTAATTGATGCAAAAGAACTTGCTGAACAAGCGGAAATTGAACCAACATTCAAATGTAAAAGAAGCAGGCAAAAGAAACACTTTTTTGATTATGAAGCAAAAGATGTGAGTTCCCAGACACCAGAAATTAACATCAAAAATAATTTTTTTAATGTGATTGTTGATACGGTTCGAGGAAGCGTTGAGCGTCGATTTGAAGCACTTAAAGAGCACAGTAATATATTTGGCTTTATGTATCAAATTCGAAATTTAATACATATGACCGATGAGTCTATTCTAAAACACTGTAAAGATTTGGAGATATCATTAAGCGTTGAAGGAAGCAAAGATGTGGATGGATTAGAACTATATGAAGAGTTAAAACTATTTATAAGAGCGTTTGATGGTGAAAACAGTGCCATTTCTGCATTAAAATATATCATTGAAAACAATTTAAATGAAGTTTACCCAATTATAAGTGTTGCTTTAAGAATATTATCTACAATTCCAGTGACCGTTTCGTCTGCAGAAAGAAGCTTTTCCAGGTTAAAATTAATAAAACATATTTATGGACTACAATGACTCAAGACAGGTTGTCTGCTCTTGCATTAATTTCTATCGAAAACGACGTTGCTGCCTCGCTTAATTATCAACAATTGATACAAGATTTTGCTACAATAAAAAGTAGAAAAGTTTGTGTCTAAGAAGTTTAAAAAACTCTCAACATTTTTCTTATTCATCGAATTGTTAATTGATGTTTTTTTTTATTTTCATGTTTTCTTCATTTCCTACATTTAAATATGAGTTACTTTTAAATATTAAATTAAAATCCATTTGATCCTGATTCTAATCCTAATACAGTTCATGTAAAACATTTTATTGTGTTAACAATATAAAAATCAGTATTTTTGGTAATATTAAAATTTTTAGGCTTTTACCAAAAAACTTATGTCCGCATTTCAGTAGCTTTAAATTTTGATTTTACGATAAAAAAGCCCCGCAAAAACTTTTTGCCCAGGGCCCCGCAGAGTCTAAGGCCGCCGCTGCTGATTATAGGGCTGTCTATGTTTTAACAAACTGATTAAATTGCAAAAGCTTTTACAAAGATAGTTAACAAAATGAAATTTGTAAGGACATAGGATATAATGCATACTCATTCCCTTCAAAACAAACTAGCCTAACTGAATTGTGTGCACTTGGATTACTTGAAGAATTTTTCGTATGAACTAAGGATACTAATAGCTTCAAGTTTAACATAATGCTTTGACTGTTTAATGTCTATTTTATTTAAAAAAAAGAATAATATTTATAACAACACAAAAATGCTCCCTGTATGTTTGTTGTGGTTTGTTTAGCATTTTTCTTAATCTTTGTTGGGAATTAAACCACTCATTGTTTTTAAAATCATCTTTATTTACGTTTCGATCCATGACCTTGGATTGTTGTCAAAATAATAAAAAAATTTTAAGTTTGACATTTACGACAGAAATTGAAGGTGACTTTGATTTATTAATCTGCGATTTGAATACATTAGATGAAAATTTTCAAGTTTAGAGAATGAGTACTTTCAATTTGTGTTGCGCCCTGGGAACGACTTTTTAAGGTAGCCAATACGCTTAACGTGAAATCAACTGATTAATCCAAACCTCAAGGTAATTGTTTAAAATAGTACTTTAACATTAGAAATTGTAAGTAAATACTTTATTATTCTGAAATATTTCAAGATCTTCCACACTGTTTTATAAACACCGCTCGTGGTCTGTTCTAGTTTTGTTAAGTATCCGTTTTCTTTGGCATAATTTCATTTAGATAGTTTTTCCGAGATGGGTCGTTCTTATGAACTGCTTTGTTAACTTTGTCACTTCCATTCCATCCTCCGAGAAGCTTATAATGGACTTGTTGATGCACAAAACTTAAGGATTCTAATACCGCTTTTCCCTTCAGAGATGTTGGTCTGAAGTAGTTTGTTCTGTAACACGAAAATGGGCTGCTGGTATCAATAAATTTTTATGGTTTAGCCTAGTTAGAATCCTACACCACAGCAAAGTACTTCCATTGAGACGACTATCTACAACTCGATATTAAGTGTGAGTGATTTATTCTGTTGCTGAATTTGTTGAACAATTTATGAAAAACTGGTTGCAGTAAACAACTTCCCTTAAAGCTTGATACCTCAATACATTGGTTAATCGAACTAGAAGTAAAAATACCATCACGTCAGTCCATTGAATTCATTTCATAAAACAGAAATTATAATTAAAATTTCAATTCTTCAGTTTCAGATATTTTTTTAAAAGAAAAATAACTTAAGTAAACTCCTATTTAAAATTTGTAACAGTTAGAGCTTTCTTTCGTTGGTCCTTCTCATTTGCAAGAGGCCGGCCTAATAGAAATTGTGTTAAAAGATTTCTTTGTATGATAATTTGCAACAAATTTGTTTTGTATAAAAGTAAAAATCCCCTTAATATTCCTCTTTTATAAATTCAAATTTAGTTAATTTATTTTATGGAAAAACCTGAACATGTAAATACATAAACTATTTTATCTACTCCTATCAAATTACATATTAATTAATCAGCTGTTTTTGAGAAATTTATAGTATCCATAAACAAACAGCGTGAGTTATAATAACTCCCTTGTGATTTATGATAATTCTCAGGGTTCCTACTAAATGTTGTCAAATTCCTTCATGTCTAGTCTGTATAATCGAATAGACGCAACGTGCGAAGTTGGCTCTGTACGAGCCTGATACGACGAAATGCAAGGTTCATTATTATTATTGAGGTAAGGCTACTTGACAAATTTAAATAAATTGTTCTAACGTTTTCAAATTGAAATTGAATTAAGTAAAATTAGCGTTAAATACGATGAATTCTGATAGTGTAGATGAATTAATATGTACACCTCCAGAGTTGAAACAGGTAGCTAATGCTACAGTACAGAATCTATTACCCGAAAAATCGCAAGCCAAATATAAAGAAGTGTATAAAAACTTTCTAGATTGGTGTAGCAGTAAGAATGTCAACTGCTCGTTTACAGAAAATGTTCTTTTGGCATACTTTGCGCAATCATATTCAGTTTACGGGTTGTTCAAACTTTACTGTTAATTTTGTTAATAAGCAAAATGAGTAATTAGACAAAAAATTTTGTATCATTATTATACCTGTCAAGATTTCTAAATATAGTAAATATAGTGTTCTTTATCTGTGTACTTACATCTTAGTGTTCACTGTTGTAGTCGTAGATAAAGTATAGTATTCAACATACGGTAATGGCAATAACTCACTTGATGAATTACGACACGAGCCGAAGGCGAGTGCCGCAAACTTCATCTGCGTGAGTTATTGCCTACATTACCGTATGTTGAATAATATACTATAAAAATTCTGTTTGAGTATTAAAAACCCAGATCCTGTGATATTATTTGATAATGTTATTGAATATGAATTTTATTGTGTTGTTATGATAAAAATATTTATTTCTTAAAAATGAAATAGATGCCTCATTATGGTAGCATTTTCTTGTTTTGTAATTTAAGAGTGACATACGTTAAAATATTTTTTTCTTGAGAAAGACATCTAATTGATTGAGACAAAATCTACTCTATATTTTGTCACAAGAATTTTGATAAAGAATAAGAATTAATAAACATGAAAGGGTTTTTTGTATCTACCTTTCAAAATTAATTAATATTTGATAGATATAGTGGCATCCGACTTAAAATTACATTTTCTTTTTATTCAACTAAGCAAATTCAGCTCCGACCCTCGTTTAACTCTCCATTAGAGTTAGTTAGACAATGGCATATAGTTTGTTTTAGACTTTACATCTTCTACCTATAAAACTGTAGCAATATTTAAACTTAGAAATTGGTGGTAAATTACTTCTTAGTTGCTTTAGTTTGTAGTCTGATAAAGTAATGTTTTTTTTTGTGAGCGTTCTGTACGTTGATTTCAAGAAAATTTTTGTGTAGCCTATAACAGAGTTTTAAAGGATGTGGAGGTTTTCATAATCAACTTGCACGCAGCTAACTTCAGATCACCTTACGACATTTCCACAATCATCTTTATCTATTTTTTTAGTAGTTTGCAGCAGTAGATCTTTCAAGCCAAAAAATCTGATTGGTCCATTTCTTTGACAAAGTATGGCTTTTTACACTTGCGGTGTGAGCAATCGTGTATCACTGTCCAGGAAAATATACAGGAATTTGTCTGCCGCTTCTTTTATATACACTGTACATAGAATTGCCTTCACTTTGGGTACGCCCTACATGCATGAAACGTAAAGTAATTTTCATGTTGTTGGTATGATTTCATCTCTAAGAAGAGATAGTTTATCAGGTTAAAACGTTAGTTTGGTAACATGTTTTTGTTATTTAAAATTAATGGCATTTTGATCGGTAAGTCGAACTTTAATTTATTTAAATTTCATCATTTTGAATTTTTATGTTTATTAATTTCCACTATAATTAATTATTGCTATCTACAAAATATACTGATACGCTTTTGAGAACATAATTACAACAGTAATCATGCTCTAACAAAAGTTGTGCGTTGATAAAATTTCGATTAAATTAAAAGCTAATGTTGAATACCTTATTTAAAGTTTTTTTTAATATTTTAAGCAACTATCTTGTGAACAAATTGAAAATTCAAATTCAATATGAAATATTTTAAGAACTCTTAAAATCTATTGAAGATTATGTGTACATCGTACTTAAATCTGAATATGATAAATTTATCAAATACAATAATTGTCATTATTATATAATATAACAATTTGATATAAATTTCGCCTTTAGCTAAGGTAATATAAGAAAATTAATTTTGTCAATTGTAAATATCTGCAACTCGAAGAGAATAATCTTTATTTAAATAGATGTACATACATTACCTTCTTCAGACTTTTATTAATTCATTAACGTAACAAATTATTAAGATAGTAATTCTATGATAACATTTGACGTATTAAAGTATATATTCCAAAACTCTAGTAAACCTAACCCAATATGAAAAACAAGTAGTGCATATTGTGAGTTTAAGTTCTTATCCTGTTACCATTTACCTTGGGATAGCGTAAAGTAAAACACCTATCTTGCCAAATGTCAGGCGCAAGGGTAACTAAACGAGGATTTCCTGTTGCGACAAGAAGCCCAGGGTAATTTTGAATGGAAAGCGACTTATGTGTAAGGAAACGTCTAAAAGCAAAGCGGCTAGTAATTTGCCCTGGGTAGATAATGAGCTTGGGTCGGGGTTGAACTACTATCAAAAGTAAAGTGAATATGGCGCCACCGAATTTTTGAATACAATTAATGACTAACATCAGCCCACTTGTATAAGGAGAATGTGGAAACATAAGTCCTGTACCGCTGTACAAATATTTTGCATGAATACAACCCTTGTTATAGTCCCGCGCCCGCGTGTTCAGAGCCAACGACAGTTGGCAACACATACTAATCACGTACACAATATTGCACAACAAGATATTACGTTATAATTGCGTCTCAAATTGTATCACATATCAAAAATGTTTACAGTGATAGAAGAGGCGCCTTAAAAAAGATAAAAAATACTCACCAAAAAATGTGGAACTCTTCACGATTTTGCAGTTATCCTTGCGCAGGGGTCATACTCATTTCCATGGATCTCGGCGTTGTTAGGCGTGGCAGTTGGTTAGCCATCGTTGAAATCAGATTTCCTGTCTTCCCTCTTCTTTGTTCGTAGGTAGGACGGAAGGAAAAAGGTGAAGGCAACGATATAAGGCAGAGATAAAGGGAAACCTACATCCTAAAAGAGAAATGACAAAAGGAACCACACAGGTAAACCTCACTGTGCGACGTCTCGTTCGCTAATCCTAATGTCCGGTCGTGCCGGAAACCACGCACTTACTTCCTCGCTCCACGTCTGCGCATTCTCTTGCGCCGACACAAATTTCCGAAGTGACGGAAATGAACAAGTTTATTTTTTAAAATATTGGCGCGAATTCAGTCACATATTTAAAATTGTAAAATGCCAATTTTGGCATGTAACACCCTTACGAAATACTGACCCACTTCCATATTATACTTGATAAAGATACACTACTACTTCTGTAGTTAAACAAAATCAATACTAGCACAGTTTGTGCATTCTATTAATTATCACCATTAAATTTTATAGATACTAAGAACCAAATCTTATCTCATTCAAAATAATAATCATAGACCATGACCAAAATAAGTTTCTATTCTCTTAATATTTTAATTATCGAAAATATATATTTACAATTGAGTACTCAACATGTACACATCATTATTAAATTGATTTAGGAATATTGTTTTGCTACATCTTAAAATTTTGCAATTATTTTTCATATACATATTTAAAATTTGCATTATGTAAATGACTAATGATATACTAACAAGATTTTTATTCAGTCTCGAATAGTACTACGATAGACTTCACATATAAGTGTTAATTCAACTTAACTTTTTCGTTATTTGTAAGGTTCAATTAAGCATACATAACCTAACCAGTGAACAGAAATTTTTTGAATGTCTGTTTTATTATTAACAACCAATACTATTAAGGTGAAATATTTTAATTTTCAGGACCTATTTAATAATTTTTAGCTTTCCTATTTAGGTACTTTTAATTTATTATTTCCAAAAGAGTAAACCATTTTTGCATACTGCCCTCTATGAATTTCAACGGTTATCAAAATTAAAAATGAAGTTTTTATAAAATTCATTTCAAAATCACAAGGATATAATAAGGTCAAACAACGTTAAAAAACTTAGGAATTGCCCACTTGAACATAACTTAAAAACATTTACTTGATTAGAGTATAGATGTAATCGAAACTTGCACGTTCTTTCAGAACAAACGATGTTCAACAGCTTACGAAAATATCTGTGATGCACTGAAACCACTTCCTGAATGTATGCTAATCCTGAAGCCTATTAGTACCATCACGAAATTGATAATTATTTATCAAATCATCTACAGTTAGCCATAGCCAAAAATCTTACTGTAGGTTAATTCATCAATTCCGAATTAAGTTCCAGAGATTCTAACATTCAATACTCAAATTAAAGCTTGTAAATTCATATCTCTCTCTACATTATTTTGTTGCATGTGTTTCTGATGCTTGATATATTTAACATCGTGTATTAGACATCACTGAAACAGATACATAATACCCAGGAATCTAATTATTACACGATGTTCCTGGTTGTGCTTTTTTTTTCAAACCCGGCAACAAACATAATTGCTCAGGGCTATTTTCCGATAAGAAGCTCGACTTTCACTAGCAACAGCTAACGTAAAAGTGTTTGTCAATTAGACAACTGATTGTCAATTCAACAGTTGCAACGAACATTCTTTTTATAGGAGGAGGGAGATTTTGAACTGACTCTAAGAGTTATTTCTTGTCACCGCACAATTTGAAATAATGCTCACAGTTTTGAAGCATAAAGTTAAATTAATACAAGTAATAAATACATGAGGTAAAACAGAATCGTAAAATTAATTACTACTTAGAAATTTACAATGATGTAAGGCTTGAAATAACCTTCAAAATAATAGCATAAATATCCATAAAAATACTACTGGGAAATAAATTTGTTACAATACAATATTACGTTCACTCGTATTTATTGATATATGCACATATTTCTTGCTCAGATGCAAATGACGATCTGATAGATATTTGATATATAATTACTTTTTCTTTTTGAGGTAGTGTTGTATAAATATAACAATCTCAGCCTTTGTGCTTTAGTTGCATATAGTCGCTACTAGAGTTCCTACGTGCTCTTTAGTGACGCTGTTTTGCTTATGTTAAATCTTTGAGTTTAGTGGTGCCTGACACCGTATTTATAGAAATCTTTCAGTTAGTCTCATCCCGCTGAAGTTAGAGTTCAGAGTTGGTTCGGAAGTCTCTAGAAGTATTTACAGTTAGTACGGATAAAACAACATATATAGTTAAACTTCTGAGAGAAATTTAGTTGGTTCAGTTCTTACCTTACCTCACCCCCAATTAACATCTTGTACAGTGACTTTGCTGTGAGTATTTTATCTTTACTGTTTTATCTAAAGCAGTAACAATAAATTACATGGTATTTTGTCTCACTTTAATAAAAATAGGCGAAGCACATCAGCATCTTTAAAATAGTTCCACCAACATATAAAAAAAAATAGGTAACAACATACCTATGCCAAATGGATGATGCTGTTTCGTGTGTTAGACAAAATATTTAATGTCTACTGAACATTGTTTACCCTCGTGTAAATTTAAACAAAGAGAGCATATTTTACTTTGAGAAACAAATTGTTTCCTCCTTTGTAGCGTAGCATCTTTAAATATATTACACCTATAAAGCTGATGCATTCCCCTTTTGTAAAATTTGCAACTACCTGCATTGGAACCAAATCCTTTGTATTCGTTTCTAATCGCTGTTTGGGTTCTTTAACAGCATTGATTGAAATCGTAGTCACGTTAGAAACCACTTTAAAATTATTGTTTTTGAATGGCACTTTGTTATTGGTCATTTTTAATTTGCAAAGTTTGCTTAGCTCCGCATTCAATGCCTGTTTGTCCAAAAATTCTAACAACGCATCTAAATTAGCTTTAGTTTTAGTTTTTCGTTCACTTTGAAAGGTACGATTGCAAAAGATATCTAACTTTCCTAATATAAGATGCATACTATCGCATCCCATATTGGTTCTCCTAAATTTCATAAGTAAGCGACCATTTGTCTTATTTTAGACACAAATTCTTTCAATAATACAGAATCATTACAGTTACTAATTGATAATTGCATGAGATTTTTAATATGGCAATCAATGATTAAGTAGTCGTCATCATACTTCTTTTGTAAAATAAAGATACATTGTATGAATTATTTTCGACCGGTAATGCTGATATTAACCTTAATTGTTCATCTTTTAAATGCTTCCTTAAATACAATAGCCGCTCTTTATTCTCTAAATTTGGATTTTTGTCAATCAACATTACAAATAGCTCAAAAAAGACTTAGAATTTTTTTACATGACCATTAAAAATTGTCAGCTGTAATGCCTCTAATTTGTGAGTAAAATTAAATTCAATGACAGACAATTTAAATATCTATTATTGAATGAATCGCCATATTAGTACCTACAAATCAAAAAAACAAAATTTTATTCCATCTTCTACTTAACAGAACAAAGGCCACCATTACAATACATTTTTACCCTATCAGAAAAACGGAAAAGCTATATTGGCGCACATGCACGAATTAGGCGCGAATTATTTACATTTAAATTTAAATAATATAATGACGAGAATAAGGCAATGTCACAATCTTCCCCTTTCTTGTTATCCGTAGAACCTGCAAACAACTTGTGCAAAAACATTTGTAATCTTGGCAAACAAAATGGCATGGTTAAAATGTCAGCCCAGTTTAACTTGCTCTCATTATATTTTATTTCAAAGCATTTCTCAGAGTATAATTGTCTTATGTAGTGATATTGAATATCAATGTGTTTTGCGCGAATGTTAATTGCAGGATTCTTTACTAAGAAAATAGCGCTTTGATTATCAGCATACAAAGTGGCCGATTTTAATCCTTTCCCTAAGAAACATCCTTTTAAGATTCGTATTATCTACTGTAGTTCGGTGGCTGCACAACTGAGGTCCACATATTCGGCCTTCATAGAAGGTTTACTTATACAACACTGAATTGAGCAATGTCACCCTATAGCGACAAAATCTAAAAATAATAGAAACCCACTTATGGATTTTCTGTTATTTAGCGATGTGCCAAATGAAGCATCTGTGAACATTCTAATGTTACCTTCTGTAACATTTGATAGATTTATAGACACATGTCTTGTCGAATAAAGGTATTATAATACGCCTAATAATAATTTCCAAACAGATCTATTGGGATTTGAACTAAATTGTGCTAGTTGAACTGTGGCTAAACTAATATCTAGCCTAGTTCGGGATGCAGTGAACAGTACACTTTCAACTAACTGTTTATAAAGATAAAGAAATTCCTATTCGGCATAATTTATATCTTTAACCCCAGGATTTAAAGGAGTCAACGAAACCTTTTCTTTGTCTATTCCAAACTTGATTGCAAATTTATCAATATAAATTCTTTGGTGCAAGAAAGTTTTATTTTTAGTTCTTTCAAATTCAACAGCAAGGAAATTTTTAATTGGCTCTAGGTTCACACATTCTAATTCAAGTTTTAAATCTGCAACAATATTATCCAGTAGCTTATTGTTTTTGGCAAAGACTGCCATGTCATCGATATAAATTAGGATAAATATGTTAGCATTCTTTTGATATAAGCATGGACAGTAGTCAAGCATGTTAAAGCCTAGTTTTAATAAAATTTGATTAAAGTGAGAGTTCCATTGTCTCCCGGCCTGTTTTAGGCCGTACAAAGCTTTATTAAGCTTTAAGACAAATTGTCCTGGTCAACCTTTTGCAAACCCTTTTGGCTGCTCCATGTATATAGATTTTGTTACATGCCAAACTGGCTATGTATCATTTTTAGATTTAGATATAATTTGTAAGTTAATTGCCATATGTTTTAAATTAATAACACTAACTTCCGTCGTTGCTGGCAGTCGCGTCTGCGCAGAAGAAATGCGGATGTGCGCGAGTGTCGAAAGCGGGGATTTTGGTTGTAACCTTAACAACCGAATCAGAGTTAACAGCCGCAAGCGAATGTGCTAAAGAAATAGTCTGGCTACGACGTATGTTACGAGAAATCAGTAGAACCCCAATCCTAGAAATCGATAATCAGCCAACGATTGACATAATCAAGGGCGATGAGTATCGGGCTAGGACAAGACATTTGCGTGCGACGGTTTTATGTGCGGGAACTATATCAAATGGAAAAATTAACAATTGAGCATGTACCAATTAAAATTCAACTCGCCGATCCTATGACGAAAGCTTTGGCATGTGGTCCTTTTGAACTTCATCGTTCAGCAATGGAACGTATTAATTAGTGCTTTTATTTTTTTTTTCGAATGAGAGGAAGTGTTGCAAATATTAAAATATTTATATAGCAATCTTAAAAAAAAAATTTGACATGTTTTTACGTTAAGTTAGACGCATAAATTATTAAATAATTAAATCAAAAAGGGGTGCTTGTTTTATTTCTTCGGTTAGTTTGCCATACAGGAAAGCTGTTGTAACGTCGAACTGGCACAGTTTCAATCGTTCATTAGCTGCGATGCTTAATACTGTCCGCACAGTTCCATATCTGGCAAACTAACCGAAGAAATATATATGAAACAACCTGAAGGCTATGACGACGGCTCTGGACGGGTATGCAAATTAGAAAGAAGTCTTTATGGACAAAAACAGTCACCTCGATGTTGGAATCACGAATTTGTAGATTTCATGAAGAAACACGGACTTGAGCAATCATCTGCAGATCCATGCTTGTTTAAGAGGGAAAGTGAAGGTACGAAACTCATTATGGTCATCTATGTCGATGATGGATTAATAGCTGGAACATCCGACAGTGTGATAAATAAACTCCTGGATGCTCTACAAATTCGCTACAAAATTACAAAAGGATCTTTGGATAGTTTTCTCGGGATGCAAATTGATATTGGAAGTGATGGATCAATTCGATTGCATCAAACTAATTACACTCAACAAATATTGAATCGTTTTCAAATGTCAGAAACACACCCGGTAAAGACATCTGTTACAAAAGAAGTAACAGGTTCAGACGAGCCAACTGACAATGTGCCATATCGAGAAGCCGTAGGATGCCTGATGTACTTGATGACTGCAATGCGTCCAGACTTAGCATATGCTATAAGCAAAGTTTCAGAAAATTTGGAAAAACCAACAAATGCTAACTGGAATAGTGTTAAGCATATCTTTCGCTATCTACGAGGAACGTTTGATTACGGTATTACTTATCAGGCACAATACAAGACTGGACAACTGGAAGTCTATAGCGATGCAGACTTTGCTAGCTGTGAAAAAACAGGACGTTCAAGGACGGGACTAATTTGTTTATATAGCGGAGGCGCAATCACTTGGGCTAGTACCAACAGGTTATGGGCCCAGTGCTTCAATGGTATTGCCGTAGGATCGGCGAGTTGAATTTTAGTTGGTACATGCTCAATTGTTAATTTTTCAATTTGATATAGTTCCCGCACAGTTCCATATGTGGCAACTGGACTAAATGTTTCATCGTAATCAATTCTGTATCGTTGTTAATAGCCTTTAGCCACCAACCTCGCTTTATAACGATCGATCGAGCCGTCAGCTTTCTGTTTCAGACTCGACTAATTCATCTTGACAGGATTCGTTTCTGCATACGACTTTGGATTTTCAGTTTCGGTGGTAGTAGCAATCATTATGTAGTCTTTCAACCAATCAGGTTTATGTATTTAATAATTTATGCGTCTAACTTAACGTAAAAACATCTGTCAAATTTTTTTTTTAAGATTGCTATATAAATATTTTAATATTTGCAACAGGATTAAGCCACGAGACATGGACCAGGCAACAACTATCTGACTGTAGTCGAGTTTTTAAGAAACAGGTATGTAGCTTCCTATACCTTCCTTTATCGTACCTGTTACCTATCTACTTTAACCCCCTATGGGTGTAATAAAAGTTACATGACGGACGGATAGCAAATTTGAAGTTCAACATGGCGTAACCAAACCCAACCACCTGCTGAATCCTGAGATTAAGTTCCAAGATACACATCACATGAGTAATTTGATTTTACTTAAATTGTGCATGCAAATTTGACTTAGACAGCGATTGCATCATAACGTGATATGTAGACAATATAACAATGGCGAGTAAATATGCCGCGTAATTGTAACAATGGCAACCACGTTGGGCGCCATTGTTATATTCCTACAGATCACGTTTTAATGCAATCGCTGTCTAAGTCAAATTTGCATGCACAATTTAAGTAAAATCAAATTACTCACGTGATGTCTATCTCAGAACTTAATCTCAGGATCCAGCAGGTGGTTGGGCTTGGTTACGCCATTTTGAACATCAAATTTGCTATCCGTCCGTCACGTAACTTTTATTATACCCGTAGGGGGTTAAAGGAGATAGAACAGGTACGATAAAGGCAAGGTACAGGAAACCTACACACCTGTTTCTTAAAAACTCGACTACACTCAGATAGTTGTTGCCTGGTCCATGTCTCGTGGCTTAATCCCAGCTTTCGACACTCGCGCACATCCGCATTTCTTCTGCGCAGATGCGACTGTCAGCGACGGAAGTTAGCGTTATTAATTTAAAAAATACGCGGCAGTTAACTTACAAATTATATCTAAATCTAAAAATGATACATATCCAGTTTGGCATGTAACAATTTGCGAAGATCTGCATATAGATAGGCACACTTTATATACAAATGTGCATCTAGAAAGCCTAGGGCACATACTAAATATGCAAAGAAAAGTTTTACATGGGTAAATTCGATTAATGGCGAGAAAATATCTACAAAATCGACTCCATATTGTTGCCGAAAACCATGAGCATCAAGCCTGGCGTTAAATCGGTCAGGTTTCCCATCATAACCAACTTTGTGTGTAAAAACCCAATGATTTGTAATAACCTTAAAATTGTTATTTCGAGGGACAATTCCTTAGTCCTTTCTTTCTTGTAGTGCACAGTATTCATTTTTCATGGCTTCAGGCCATTTATCCTTATTTTCAGATATTAATGCTTTTTCATAAGAGGATGGAACCTCTACCGAGCCTGCAAAAAATAAGGGGTCATCTTGTGCAAGTTGAGTGTATGCTTCAGGTTCATTATTATTCTCTATTTGATTATTAGGTCCCTTATCAATATCAATTGGCCATATATATTGGTCAATAGCTCGACCATGAGACTTTTTAAAGTCGAATAAGTTTTCATCAAAGTATAAATTCACATTTTTGCAAAATTCCCTAACATCTGACATTGACCGTAACCTAGACGAGTTATTATAAGATTCCCTGTTTACCTAATGCAAACTGTTCTGGTCCGCTCAGATGTTTTCCCCTTTTCAGAATTATTGCCCTCTATTTCGGTTTATATATTCTTTTCTGGTCTATTAAACAGATTGTCATTGACTAACCATTCTTTACATGACAAAGGATCAAATATTGAAAAATCATCTTTATTTAAGTTCTGTAAATATTCAAAAGCTACTTTAGATTCATCGAACCGTGCATGTTTTGTTTCTATTACAGATCTGGTACAAGGATCATAAATCCTGAACCCTCGTGTTTTAATAGCATACCCAACCATGATTCCATATTTTGTTCAATTTTGTAGTTTATTTCAACGCGGTTTGGGTACATGATAAAATTCCAAAGCGCCAAACCTTTTCAGATATTTAATGCAAGGTTTATGACCATGCCATAACTCAGAAGGAGTTTTATTTCCAAGTGCAGCATGAATTTTTTTATTTCGTGTGTATACAATTGTGAACGAAGCTTCCACCCAAAATTCCGGGGGAAGTTTAGAATTTACTAATAGTGAACGAACTCCATCGAGCAGATCCCTATTTGGTTTTTCTACCACACCCTTCTGTTGGGATGTATAAGTCGAAGTGGTTCAGTGTTGAATGCCAGCCTCATCAAATAATGATTTTACCATTTGATTACAAAATTCCGAGCCGTTGTCGGGTTTGGATTTCTATTATTTTCGAACAAGAGTTCTATTATTGAATGAATCGCCATATTAGTACCTACAAATCAAAAAACAAAAAACAAAATTTTATTCCTCATTTTACTTAACAGAACAAAGGCCACCATTACAATACATTTTTACGCTATCAGAAAAACGGAAAAGCTATATTGGCACACATGCGCAAATTAGGTGCGAATTATTTACCTTTAAATTTAAATAATGTAATGACGAGAATAAGGCAATGTCACATAATTTTATGTTACTTTTAGCAGTATTACTTTGATTTTTGTTGCGATCATTAAGCAACATTTCAGTTTCTAGCATACCATCAGACTTGACTTGCCTGTTAACCATTCTTTTAAATTTAGCGCAAGTTGAAGTATACAGCTCTTCTACTTCCCCGATTTCCTCAAGCTTGCTATCATTATTTTCTTGCAAATGGCTTATTTGCATAAATTTGTGAAATCTAGTTTTTATAATTCAAATTTAACCTCAAATTCTTTGAAAATTTCTTCTGAAAAATTGATAATATTAACTGCTATTGCCACTTTCAACAACCGTATCTTGTGAACTGAAACGATGGGGTTTTTACGGCAAGTAATTTGACCATACGTGAAGAGGGGGTTGTTTATCACAACTATTTCTTTTTTTTAAATCTGGTAAACAATTTGGTAAAAGTAATGAATTCACCCTCAGTCCAAAGGTCGCCGACTGTTATCCTTGTGCTGGATATGATCAGGTTTCAGTTCATCTTCTGCTGTTCACTTGCAGGTATTGAAATCAAAAGGGCTCCAGATTGACTTTAAATTATGGTATTATTGCCTTGAGGGTTTTTGCACATTAACGGCCCATCCCGCTTTGCTTAAAGAATAACGTGTAAGCAACCCGATTATTAGGAAAACAATTCATGAAGCCACCTGGGGAATTTTTATCTCATTTTAATTTTATGCTTAGCGGAACAATTGCTTGACAGTCACGTACTGTGTTTATGAAACAAGTGACATTATGTGAACAATAAGTTATTTACTCGGACTTTTGATGATAAGAGTGCTATTGAAAATGTTCTAAGCAAGGTTTAAACACACCTTCAATATTATTGTAACAAAATGCAGAGTTTTAGCTTGGCGATTTAATTACACTAGGAAATTACGGATCGTTTAATGCTGTCCATATGGAACCAGATATTTATTATGAATTCGGAAACTTATTTGCGTGTGCAAATAAATAATTTTAAGGGAATTTTTTCATTTTTTCTTAATACACATTTGTTACACTGCAAAGAAATTTTGTTACACAAAAGAAAAATGGTTACAGCTGGACCGCCCAGCAGTAAAATTATGCCGGTTGTCAGTTTGTATTTAGTTTTCAATATATAAGCTGTATAATTTTTTCGGTATTGTATAATATGTTGTTTGTTTTGTTTCTTATTGTTTGTGCTTGTAAAGGAAAATAATCATTGCTTATTTTAGTGAGTGGTATGTTAAGAATTGACGTCAATTATGTTTTCAGCCATCGTTTTTGAAATGTAGGAAGTCTCACTCTCTTCGTTTTGTCTGTGTCCTTACCGTAATTAATAAGTTCGTATGTGTACCAGTTACTTGTTGCATCTCATGCTAGTTACGTGCCGCGCACTGTGGGGAGAGACTTATTTATACAACTTGTAACGATTTTTTTGCCTGTGCCTGCCCCACGTTCCGGCGACAGTGTAACTAATTTTTTTGTTGTAGATGGGCGCTAGTGAAACTTATTTTTCTAAATGGGCGCCAGTGAACAAAAATCTTCCGACATAGCTAGGGGTCTATTCCTGGGTAGAGCAATAAGAAGTGGGGGGGGAGTCGAATTTTGTTTGCAAACCAAAGCTAAACTAAGTTAAATAAATAGGCGCCACCAAGTTCTGAGATAATCACGATAATAGCAAAGCACAATTCTAAGGGCGGACGTGGAAACCCAAAGATAAAACGATCGCCTTCGTTAACAATAACCCGTCTTATGAAAATAAGGCACAGCTCCTGTAAGAAATTACAAAGATTAAACAAATAAAAATGTAGAACACCATTTGTGTCCTATAAAAGTATCAAAAATTTAAAAAAATGTATATCCAATATGATATTGGCACAAAATTATTACCCAAAAATTCTACCTTTATGTTATCAGATTTGATCGCATTTGACCAAAATAAAAGTCTCAAAGTTTAACTAATTGTTTACTAAAAAAACTCTCTTTTAAAATTTCAAAACTTTTTAACAAGTAAAAAAAATTTCATCATTAATATCTATAACATAGTCATTATTTTGGCTTTTTAAAGCAAACGACTGCTCTTCAAACATAAACTTGCTTTAAACATTTGATTAAAATAATTTGTAACCACAATACACTGAATTAACGCTTCTAACCTGGGCAGATCTTTTCAGGTAGATTATAGTTTCTAAATTATTATGCAGCGTGTATTTAAATTTTCATATTTAGATTTTATAATTTATCTGTAAATAAAAGCTAATTACAAGAATATGAATGTTTAATTTAAATTTTATTACAGCTGCACGAAGCATATGCTTTAACATTTGCTGTAACACACAAAAAAAGTATGACGTTGAAAATACCTTGAAATCTATCTGAGGATCAAATGGAACAAAGCTTGTAATTATATAAACCTAACTTGACAAAATTTCGTTCTACGGCTTGTAAAACCAGTTCAACAATAATTGAGAATTAAACAGATTATTTGTTCGTAAACATAATAGCAACTTTTCGTGCTTTATATGATAGTCTGTTTATCAAATTTTTACAACATTCAAATCACATGCAAGAAATTTCTTATATGTAATAACGAACCGAACTGCCTCTGTTGCTCCAAGACAAATCTGGACGGAAATTCATAATCTCCAAACAATGTTACTAGCCATTTCTAATTTGGGACGACTGCAATCAAAACCAACATCTTCACTCGTACTTTATCTATCATTCTTCAATGGCGAATTCTTTGTTGACGCACTTTAGTAGAAGTTATCAAAGTGGTTTCAGGTCTAGCACGACCTGACCCGCTCACACGTCATTTAGCCGAAAGTCGCACGCCTCTAGCCGGGAATACATCTTGATAAGGCGGTTGCTAGCGGGCGACTAACTCGACAAAGCGAGAACCGAATGATAGCGACGTTAGAGGTGGGGAAATAGCAAAGAAGCAGCTAGAGATGCTTGACGAAGTAACTTTATGTCACGCAGATATTTTAATATAAGAAGATTAATAAAGAATAAGGCACGCTTAGCGCATTATCCTCGTAATTTAATGCGAATAATTATTGCTCAAATTAAACATGTTACAAACTTAAGTGGAAAAACAGATGTATTGATCGTTAAAATATATTGTTATATCTAGATATACATTAACTTTTTACTTTTGAATAAATACTTTTTTATTCTGCTTTGTTTATAACTACAATTCCTGACATCTGCCCAGCAATATGTTTTGTTACATTTTACATGTAGTTATATCATGTCCTCTTACTTAATTTATTCCAGCGTCCACCACCAATGTTCAATTTTTTTTTCTTTATTTTTTAGCTGGTTACATGTTGCACAACAAACCCATAGTATTTTGTAAGGAATTTAGAAATACTTTTTATGCCAGAAATGAAAATTGTAGTAACAAAATTTATCTTTTAAATTTGATTTTACAACAAATTTTAACTCTACCTTTTCAGGTGCCTTCTAAATCAAAAATCTGCTCCATTGCGGACAGCTCTACAAAAGATATATGTTGTGATACTGAAATTCTACACTTATTTACGTTCTCGTTGTTGGAATATTAGCGATGATAATGTTTACACGCATCCAAATTTTAATAAGTTGCATACTTTGTTTAATAATTTTGAAGACCTGGTGCTATATTTTTTTAAACTAAGTCATAAGGTAGTAAAATCTGGTTACCAGCCGCAGCTTCTGCAACTGTTAGATCTGTTAGATGTTAATAATTATTATAGTAAAAAATTACGTAATCTGTTAAATGGTACATCTTCTAAATAAATGTTAGAGCAAAGTATTAATATGTATACTGTTTTTAATTTATTATTTATAATATTGTTTTATATAATATAATTGTTAATTTAATGACTTTTATTTGTGCCGAACGACTTGTAATTTGTCTCACTTGCGGCAAAGGTTAATTTAGTTTCCATGCATTGGAATGTATAAAATAAAGTTAAAAGACATTCAGGATGCTACACAATTTACTAATATAAATAATTCAGTTTATTTTTTTTGTACAAGTTGTCTAGCATTTTTTAGATTTTTCAGAATTGTAATTACTAATTTCTTTGTATTGCTTTGTTAGGTACAAGTGCTTAAGACTTCAGCTGGTGTTTGTTGTACAAAATTGTTGCACATGATGTATGTGTTGTCACTCGGGTAAATACAACAGCATATGTACATTGTGGTTTCCACAAATTACTAAGGAATTTTAATGGCAAAGATCAAAACATGAGGATAACAGGTAAAATTCTGCCATTTCAAATTCATACAAATTAAATAGTATTTAATTGAAATTCCAGGTTTTCTGCAGATTACTAGTATAATGGCTAACATGCTAACATAACTTCACGAATGTGACTCAGGTTACCACATAGCTGGAGTTGGTCCAAAATATTGCCTTTCATGCTTCCTTGAAATTGTAGTGATGTTACGGATAAAATGAGCATTATGTTATAAATTTAGATTTCCCCTGAATTGGTTTGGAACCCTGTAACAATTTTAAGAGTGCACTAGCTAACTACGGTGGTATGGGAATGAGTTCCTATGTAGGTTATAATAAAAGAAAATAGAAAAATTTGAAATAAAAAATAATGAAATGGCTGAAATACAAACAAACTACTTTACAATATTTACTTACCCCGAAAAGCTTTTCTCTTGTTATATTTAAGAGGCGCCAAACCACCTCGTCCCAACAATTCCTTTTGATATTTTCCTTACACGGAAAACTTTACCTTTCTCTAAAATACTGCAAAGTACTTATTAAATTTTATCATAATTAAAGAAATTCTTGAAATCAAGGCGTCATCCAAATATGACTCCATCACTGGGATGATTGAATATCCTTTTACATAAGTACTATTTAGTTGCTAAATAAATACAACTGAATTCAACTTATATTTAACCTCTATTGTCATTGAATAATTTCAATATAAATATATTATTTAAAAAACCTAATTTCTAACCTCAAACTTGCCAGATATTACTAGAAGAAAATATTAAATCAAATCCATCAATAATACTATCACTTTAATTTTCTCTTTTCCATATTAAATTATATCATCTTCTAAATCCCATTTCTGGAAATACATTTTGTAACAAACAGAAAACAGTTAAATACAACTTCGTATATCATTTCATTGTCTATTTGAAATACTATAGTTTTATACTTTAACTGACTCTAAATTCCATCGATAAAATATTTTAAAATCAATATACGGTAGAAATTTTTTTTGACACCTTATAAAAGCATATATTGTTTAGTTGTTTTATACACTGCAACGTCTATTCAGACAAATAATTAATTTCACAATATTAATGAATATTCGGAGATGTACCGTATTGCCACAATCACGAGTCGTATAATATTTAAAAAAGATATTATAGACACATTCTTTAAAGATAGTTGTTTGAACAGTACTTCCGATGACAGACGACTTTTATTCACCGAGTTAAGTTTGTCGAGACCGAGTACCAGTCACTCTCATACTTTAGCTGCGATAAGAAGCAACATGGGTTTTACAAGAGTCCAAGCCAGCAATTTGCGTGTAGCCAAAAACGTGACGATAATGAGGGGATTAGTCTTGAAGCACCATACAGAAGTTTTTAAACAAGCTCTTACCATTCACCTTGTTGATATAATCAAAAAATTTTGAGCAAGCAAAAATAATGTGGTGCAAACACCTGAATGTAAATATTTGACATGACAATCTTTAATAATGAGTTCTGTCAACCTATGTGATTTGGGTAAAAGTAAAGGAAATTTGGAATCAAATTCCAAGTGTCAATTTTTCAATCTGAAACTCACCTAAGCAAACCCTGCTCACAAGAAATGGGCTCAAAGGACGTAATTGTTTCGATACAGGTTTTTATCATGACAATTTGTTATATCTTTATCAAACGTCTTATATTGAACATGTTTTACTAGACTATGCAACAAAGGTTGCAATTCATGATTCAAAATGTTTCCTACCACACGCTCAGCATAAGCAGTTCTTAAGTTATAAATAAATCGTCTACAAAATGAAAGTATTCTTAATATTTTCTCCAAACGTGCAAATTTATCCAACAGACAATCAAAGATATTTTCTTGGATAGTGACCAAAAAGGTTTTAGTAACTCCTTCCATAAGCAACTAATCTTGCGTTTCAAATGCCTTGAATGAAGACCAACTATTTTCTGCAACAGATAACCAAGGAGGACCTGCCAACCATAAGGGATGATTGACAAGCTCCGATGCAAATAATCCATGAGAAGTGCAATCTGCAGGATTATTTTTCAACTCCACATGGTGCCATTTTGAGGGTGCTATATACGATTGGATACGAGCTCAATTCGTCACAAAGGTTTTCCATTAGTTTGGTGTTGACTGAATCCAAGACAGTACAACTTTTGAATCCGACCAGGCAAAAATATCTGCAAATTCCAAAGCTTTTTTTAATGTTATGATGACAACATTAATTAACTCTGACAATAAAACTGCCGCACAAAGTCTAACCAGGGCACTGTAATTTTGCTAGAAGGTCCTACTTTTGGCTTAGTACATCCCAAAGAAACGAAAATGTTATGATCTGTATCAAAACAACGAAAGTAACTTACGCACAACCTGCTTCGGACGCATTGTAAAAGCAATATAATTCTATTCTTTGCAGATTAGCCCGAATAAATCGACGAGAAATTCCTATATTTGATATTTCCTGTAAATCTGATACAATTTTTTTCCATTTTTGCACGAAATTATCATTAGGTTCTTGATCCCAATCTAAACCCAATAACAATAATTCTTAGATGAAAACGTTTAGCAAGAAACACCACTGGCGTTAAAAGACAGAGGATCAAATATTCTCGCTATTTCTGACAGAATATTAAGTTTTATCGTGAATGGTGTAAGTACAGCTATCTGACGAAGGCTGACACCGAAGTCTCGACATTTTTAAGGAAGCTTTTGTCCTTATTTTGAAATGACAATGCTTGCATTTGACTTACATGCGACAAGTTTAAAAGAATTTCTACAAAATTACTACACCACTTACATAATTCGAACCCTCCGAAATTACAAAGCGCTTTTAAATCGACAAGAAACTGTTTTGCTACTGCAATCGAATCACAATCTCTCACTAAATCATCTTCAACCATAGCCTTAGCAGCAAGAGGAAAATTTGAAGCTTGTAGATTTGCTAATTCTTGAATTATATGTAATACTAGAAACGGCGATAATGCCAAACCATACGTAACAATGTTTAATTGAAAATCCAAAATAGATTCTGAAAAAGTGAATCTCCAAACTATGCGTTGATAACGACAATGACTTTACTAGAATTTGTCTGTATATTTGTCTTACATCAGCCGATAAAACAATGTGATGTACACGAAAGTTCAACAATAATACACTTATAACCAAGCAATAAACTTCCATTACACGAATTACCTAAATCATCTTTGTATGAAGCGTCGAATACGACTTTCAATTTGTACTGGTCACTTTATGTACCACATGGTGCAGAATGTAATAAAAATTATCGCAAGTTAAGAAATCTTCTGGAGGGGTTCTTGACTTTATTCATATGACCACTATCAATGTAATCCCTCATCAATTCTTTGCAACCAAAATACTACTCTAAATCTTTTAATTAACAACGTTCTAAAGTCAAAAAACGACGAACTGCAATTTCTCTAGAATTACAGAACGTAGGTTTAAACCTTTGAGTGGTAGAGATACCACAAATCTTCCCACCTCATTCCGAAAATAATTTTTACTAAAATCTTGTTCACATTTCTCTTCTTTAGCGGAAAATGTGATGTGGAGGAAATGTTCTCTAACTCCCAAAATGTATGTGTCCATATCCAGTGGTTCTACTGTGGCACAAAATGAAGTAATCGAACATGTAGGAGATACAACCTGTCCTGTTAATACCCACCCCAAAGTGGTATGAATAGCAACAGGTTTCAATGCATTGCCCCAACATGACTCATTTAATATTATGTGAGCAAAAATGTCTGCTCCCAAAAGCAATTCGATTTGCTGAGAAATATCAAACTTTAGATCAGGTAATTGTAACCCTTGAATATGTGGTCAATCATTTATTGGTAATTTAGTGACAGGCAAAGATCAAGAATCATGGGTAAAATAAAACGTTTTATATTATAAATGGGTGCGGATGAACCAAGTGGACTAACAATGCACGATACCTTGCCAGACACTGCTAACAAATTCAAACCTAGTCTGTGAACAGTGATATTGGCCTTGATTTTCCTCGAACATAACATTTGGCAACATTTATCTGTCATAAAGCTGTCCATACTTCCATTGTCAATTAATGTTTGAACTGACTGCAATTGACCTGAATAACCTAACACAGAAACCTTTTTAGCTGAAAACAATCATCTGGCACTTGCAATGACTATTAAATTATCTTGTCATAAACAACACAACTTTAATTATATTCCTCAGCCTAACTTTAATTTTCGCAAGGCTAATCTTATTGGGTTGTATGCCGCCCTACAAGCAACGGATTGGTCAAACCTTGAATATTGTCAGAATGTAGATGAAGCCGTAGAAATCTTCTACAAAATCATATACACTTTATTTCAGAAATTTGTTCCTACATTCTCTAATAGAAAAATGAATTTTCCATCTTGGTTTACTCCACAAAATATTCAAGACCTAAAACTCAAACAACAGTTTTGCAAGAAATACAAAAAATCTTCCTCCACATACTACCGGCAACAGTTCTGTACACTTCGGGCCTCTCTACGCAAGGAATACACAACTTGTTCTTTTTATAACCTCGTAGCGATCTCTGGGGGTTTTGTCTAACAATTGCTTGTATTTGTACAAATGATGCGAACCTTGGCACAAAATACATTATTTATTACTAGAAGGGAACTATCTAGGCTAGCTCAGAATATAAATAAGTGCAGGTACGTGTCCAACCAGTTTTGAGACGGAAAACCTAATGACGAAAAAAAAACGCAGATAAATCTGATGATTAGTATAAACAACTAGTTGTTGGTTGCGAAATACCTGCAACTAATGTTGACTGTGCGGAAAGATAAATTGGAAAATATATTAAATCGCCAAATGGTTAAGAGTTGGGGGAACTTGGCAGCCACAGGCTGCTTACCTCCTTCACAACCATTGAAGGTCGGAGAAATAGGGCACATAACTGTAAAACAATAGAAAGTGATCGAACTGCATCTAACAAGAAAGAACAGCGCCTATGAGGAAAGACAACAAACATAGAATAAGAAGAAAATTGTCGAAAGCATATGTGTGGAGCACAGCACAGTATGCCTATGAAATACGGGCAGTCTGAAACGCAGACAGAAAAACGGTAGCAGCCTTTTGAAATGCTGTGCTTCAGATGTATGAGGATGATAGCATGGTCAAACAAAGATAATAACAAATAAGTTACAGAAATAGTAGGGGAACAAGGATATCTGGGGAAAAAGAGAAATAGTAGGCGGAATACGTTCTAAGGCATTTTTGGGGAATAGTATGTGATATATTACAAGCAGAGATAGGAAAAAAGAGGTAGATGTAGACCTAGATCAGACAGTTATAGATGCAAACTGTGCATATTTGAGGGAAATCTGTAGGTTAGTTCAGAATAGGGAACAATGATGGTACACGTCTAACCAGTTCTAGGACTGAAGACCTAATGATGATGATGATTACGAGAAGTTGTAAAGATTGAATTTCTAGGTGCCGCTAGAAAATTTTGTATTATCCGAAGTCCAACCTTTGTGCCTTTGCGACTTTTCAACGATGTCTCCAATGAAACGATTTCACTGGTTTCTACCACTTTGCATTGTTTTTATACAAAAGCTGCCATATCTTTAAATTCCTCCATTATTTTCCAATTCAAACCTTTTTAAAGTTTGTTATCCAATTTCTTAGACAACAGATTAAAAAGAGCAAAATCCTACAAACTGATCTCTAATTTTTACAATGCGAATACAAGGACCGTATTCAACACAAATTTAATTACTAAGAAAAATGATAGAGCAGAATTCCTACCTCTGTAATAGAAGAATACTAGTTCAGGTGTGTCAAAACCACAAAGAACATATTGAAGAGACGTTTTCAGAATTTTCAATGATATACACATAATTTTTAATACAAGACTTTTTAAAGAGGCGAGGCCAGTTGCAATATCACTTGGTAGAATGCAACGAGATGAATCTACAATTGCCATTGTTGAGTTATTGATTTGCAATTTCACATATTAAGTAACTGTAGTTAGTTGTGTAAAAACAATTGAAAAAGGGGTTGTCAGAAAAATAAATATAGACAAATTTATATTGAGTTGTAAAATATAAAAACTTTAAAACCACTTTCTGAACTTCTGTGTGTGTGTACTAAGTTCATTAGCAATCTAAAGCTAAATCTACATATACACTAACTTTTTCATTAACTCTAGAGCCATTGCTGTAGAAATTTGGATACGATTACATCGAAATGCACAGTCATAAGTTGTCATAAAGCATTTATGGCATTAACCAATGTTTATTACTTAGCTAATTTATATGACCACCGATTTGCGGGTAATAATTTAAATGACAACCAGAAACAATTAGCATTCGATTATTTGCAAGAAATCAACCCCGATTTCATTCCAATTGTCATGGCATTAGACACTAAATCTAAACTTTCTATAGTATTTGTTTGGTAAACAGTTTAATACTACCGCCTCCAATGAGATTGTGGAAGATTTATTGCACTTAAAGATGCTGAAGAATACTTTAATTGGCTGCAGCTTCGAAAAAGAATTTTGGATCATTTTTATAGCTGCTACAGTAGGAATCGAAAATATTGTTCAGCTTTGGATTGGTGCAGTCACAACTAAGAATTGTTATTAGGTGATGAAAAACAATCAAAACTGTGCAACAAAAAAAAAGTACATTTAGACTGGGTCTGCAAGTCCGAGAAGTGATCAGCTACCATTGCTGTGGTTCAAAACAAACTACAATTTTCAGATACAGATGACGAATTGGAGGTTCCACTACCAAAGCTAATGTGATAAGAATAGTCCTTGCACAAAACTTAATTCTTTATATTTTTAAACTCAGTTTTGGTTCGTTAGTTTTTATAATGATGTATTAATACCACGGCATGACATATAATATTAAATATCACTTTTTGATTTATATTGGATATGTACTATAAATATAATTACTAGCCCCGTAATTTAGCAAAAATCCCACACATCCAGGATCGCAATTAAAATCCCAGACTTTCCTGAATATTCAGGTTATTCACGAACCTGACTGGAGTTGGATAAATGTTTCCTTGAAGGTTTTAATTATGTAACTTTAATGCTTTGATCCAATTGATGTCATTTAATCTACGTTAAATTTGAATTGTATTTAGTAATCTTTATAAGCATGATTAAATGTAAAAACTTTATTCAATAAACATAAAAAAAAATTCTAAAATAAAAGTAACGAAAGAATGAATAATTTATTTTTGGAAATATAAACAATACAACTCTAAAGTGAAGAATGATTAAAACATAAGTTGAAAATACACTTTTTAATGAAACCAAAAAACAATCTTAACTAATTTTGATTAATTATACTAAATGAAGTATTAATTCTGCTGCGACTTAGATGATGCAGCTTTAAGGATCGACGCTAAAAAATCAGGATCATCTTGCTGTTGCCCAACCCACCACATAACAAGAGCATTTTCATAGGTTAGTACATTTCTTGTATGATGTAAAGGATCCAAACTGTGATGCTGTCCCGAAGCTGTAGCTAAAACTGGCCGATACGGATGTAGAGTAACCCCATTACAACTATCTGTATGTAATGGTAACTGCAAATGAATAATAAGTCATGGGTTTTGCAAAAAATTTAATACCATACCTCCATGTGAACTGTAGGTGAAATGCCAATTGTTACATCCCAAACTTGAACTTTTCCATCAACGCCACCGCTAATCAGCCATCTACCATCGCCTGAAAGGTCCAAGGCTATCTTTTGATTGGTGTTGCTTTGTCTCGTGACATTAAACAGTGGCCTACCCGGGACCTAAAATATTAACTTGATAACACACTAGGGAAAAAACAGTTTTACCAAATTTTCCTTTAAAAAATATGATGAAATCGATGGTTTCTTACACGGAGATCCCAAGCGATGATGTCGTTGTCTTTCCTAGCTCCACTGTACAGTCTGATCCCATCTGGAGAAAACGCCATTGCGGTGATCCCTCCTCTGTGTCCAGTAAGCTTACATAGATGTCGGAATGTGCCATCACTTTGAGCAGCCAACTCGATGGTGTTCTTCCATGTTCCTAAGCAATAAGAAAGTATATTAATGGTTTTAAATTTTTTTATATGGCCCTTTTACCTACTGCCACAACACCTGGTTGTGCTAAGCTGGAAATAATACAGGATGCTGGGTGTTGTGTGGCATACTCGACATATTCACGTCCAGGTCGGCCAGTGCTGAAAATTTTAACATTCTTCTTGTAACCACAAAAAATATTCTGACCATCAGCAGAAAAAGTTACGCTTATAGCAGCCTCCAGTTCATCGACATTGTTGTAACCCCTGTAGGTGCACCGCAAATCTCCTGTGAACGCATCCCATAGGTTTATTGGCCCCTCGTGTCCACTAGCAGCCCAACTAGAACAAATAATAATAAGTCTTATGTGGAAATAATAAACTATATTTACCAACAAGTGGCAGGATTGGCACTATTCATTCCAGGATACCAGCAATAGTCGTAAATTAAGCCTCCTTCAGGTACGCTTACAGCAGGATTCAGTTGAGTAACTGCTCTGGTAGTAAGCATTGTGTCATCAGTATACACATCAGAAGGTACCTCCATGACGTGCATACCAGCTCCACGAACAATCGTGAGCAGACAAGTACCATCCGGAGACCATTTACAACATCTAAGATAATGCTGGTCATCGTAATTCGGCCATTGGCATCGAGCAATTTCCAAGCTTGTCCGTTCAAAGTTATAATTCGCGTAGGCAACGCCCGAACCTTCAAGAGTTGGTTCATTCATATCTAAACCCGGTATGAGCGCATGCAAAGCCGATTCCATATAAACTAAACTACACTTCGACACGATACAGAATAAAGGTTAATCCTAAACGATAATTTTCACTTTTTATTACGAAAAATAATCGAAATAGTACAAACATCAAAACTTACGGAACAAGCTAACGCCAAAACGCCATATTGCTTTGTAATAATCTATAATAACTATTAGTTACTTTTTAATACCAACCTTTCAACATAGTTGCCAATATACAATGTTGGCTAAATAGGCGCTAACGTATAGGTTAACTAGTTTTACAGACTATTTATATAATTGCGTACTCTTGTAAAGTTGAATTATTGGACTGATAGAAATTACATCAGGGCTTCAATTCTCGAGTTATTTTCGTATACGAAAAGTTTATCACTTCGTACAAAAAGATACAAAGTCGATTCTTGAGCGGGCGGATGAATGTTCGCATACGAAAATTACATCGTCTGCTTGTTGGCGTGCGAATTTCTCTTTACGTATACGAAACAGCGGCCGGCCTACGAAATACCATAGTTCTAACCTCAACTTTCACTGTTTCTTGTTTGTTTATACGTTCTTTTTTCAATATTGTATAAAGTTAGGATAGTATTATTATTATAGATTTGATACCTTGGTGAAAGTTTTTGTAAATTTACCTCTCAGTAAATCTGGGTTGCATTTCACAAACTCTACCATCACCGTTTTTTGTTCGGATGTAATGTTTGCTACGCGCTTACTATTTTTATTGGCGGGGAACTGCATTTTATAATAAAATAATGCCTTTACAAAATCAATACATTTAGCGCTAAAACGTTTGCTATAACCGTTAAAACGTTAAACAACATTCGCGATACCAACCTAGTTTCTTGGTGATATATAACTAAGTATCCAACTTTGAGTGTGGTTTCATTCATTATGGCAATGTTGACAAATTTCTATGGGAATAATATTCGTATTTGAAAAATATATTTCGATTGGTGTTCCAGAATAGCAATGAGTGTTCGTATACGAATTCTGTTGTACGAAATGCTTCGTATACGAATTATTTCGTAGGAACTCGAGAATTGAAGCGCAGTTACAGTATAATCAAAACCCATTACAGAGCATAAGTCAACTGGCGAATAAAAATTGAATGCTAAAGGAATGCATTGTGACACGATCACTAGCACTTTACTTATCAGCTTTTGTTGTTATTCAGAACCATTAGTCGATGTAGGTTGTCACTAACATCACTATCAATGTTAACCGCATCAAGCACACAAAAAATTGGTACCACTAATACAAAAACTAAAAAAATAACTTTCTAATTAATATAATGTTCAATAATGATAAACTTTTTACGTTCGCAGTATATCGTGTTCTAACAGATCCGTTGTTGTCGGTTGCTTGGTATCACTGACGTAGTATCACAGATTATTCACCATTTTAGGTTGATTAAAAAACCACTTATTTGGAGCATTTGCAAAGAAAGACAATTCAGCGGGAAACGCTAGCTTTCGCATGTGTAAGAGGTGAATAATCTGTGGTAGTATAATAAGAAGACGCTTTCACAGTGCTATTCTCAACGAGAAAAGGATATCAAGAGGTGTGGCTAAGTGGTTACTCAATATGGGGATATGCCAGAGTCGTTCTTTATTATATATTGAAAAATCCAATTGCTACATATCAGTTGACTTTAGCTTGCGGTGCGGGATTTTTCGGAAATATAAAAAAATGTAAACAATAAATAAATTATTCTATTTCCAAACAACCAGAATTTGTCGTCGTACTAACAATCGCGTAAGATCCGTTCCTGATCATTGTTTACTTATGAAAAGTTATTCCGGTAGCTTTCTTTTTATCAACTGCATCTCGACTGTTACAAGAGCTACTTGCACGGCTTCGTGAATAAGACAGGTTCGTGTATGACTACTGATAGCATGAATCCTGGCTAGATTTCCAACACGGACTGTTTGAAAACTGTTAGAC
This sequence comes from Platerodrilus igneus, assembly GCA_036346225.1. Classification (NCBI taxonomy): domain Eukaryota; kingdom Metazoa; phylum Arthropoda; class Insecta; order Coleoptera; family Lycidae; genus Platerodrilus; species Platerodrilus igneus. The sequence goes on along the minus strand of JARFIW010001281.1, from coordinate 9,647,118 downwards.
GAGCATTTTTCGCAAAAATACGCCTTCGTTCGGAAGAGAGGTAAAATGTTGCTTCCATGTGTGAACGTTGTCACGCACGTTAAAGATTCTGATCTTGATTGGAACAGCAAGGGTTCGGCAAAATTCAAAATTCCTTGGTAAAAAAACTCGCTTCCTGGTCAATATAGTTCCTTCGGGTAGAGCACTGGAAAGTCAAATATAGGAGTACACAACACCATGGTTATATCCCGATTAGCAATTTCAAACATAAAATACACACACACACCACACACGCACGCACACACGCACCCACACACGCACGTGCGCACACACACACACACACACACACACACACTAAATTGTTAAAATGTACTAAAAACTTCAACAAGTATACAATTTTATCGTAATAGCATCTCCCTACTATATTACATCAATCCCTGTTATTTATAATATCTTTCATTATATTTTTCTGCTATTAATAACATAAAGTGTGTGATACGACTATTTAGTTTATATGTGCAACTCATGTAAGTGTTGTTACCAGCGTATGAAATGCTAAATAATTAAATTTAAAATTGACCAGAGGGGATGGGAATCTCATAACAAATTAAGGGTGCACCAACTAAGTAGTGCAGGAACGGGTCCCTATCGAAACAATAAAAAATCGAAAAATGTAACAATTAATTAGGTGCAACTTCAAACTATGTTCCAATAACCCTTACCTTGAAAGGCTTTCCACCTGTTTCGTTTAGTCTATTCTAGGAGAATTCTATGGACGACGAGTAATCCTGGGGATTCTAATCATGTCGACGGTGGAATTGAGTTCTTTCTATAAAATGCTACACTATATATATTTAAATTTAAAAAAAAACAACTGCTTTCAGTTTACTTCGTCGTCTACATCTATTTTAATACAGCAATATCTCATTATTCCTGTAAACAGTTAAATACAAGTAGCACTAAAAACAGGTGCATACAATCTTCCTGTGAATCGGTACACATATAACGTTTGAAATTACATAAATCAGTCACTTTCGGTTGGTTATGTCTTTCCTATTGATCGATAACCATTTAACCACATCCTCACCTTGTTGACTTTAATTCCAATGTTCAGGATTTATAAATCTAATGACGTAAGTACTGCAACCTACAAAACGGGTAGACGTTTTATACCCTTAATATCCAGCTAATCAAGTTTTATAAATACATGCCATCACAAAACAAAAATTTATAACTATCTACTAAATTTACAACCGAGTGCTAATTTAAATAAGGACAATCATTTTACCTGCCCGAATTTAGACTGAAAAACATTATTTTATTTCCCACTAAGGTGGTATGGAGTTCATCTGTTCAACTTAGAGATTCTTGTCGATTATCAGCGGATATCATCACGTTGAACGCTCGGTTGCTAATTCCTAACCAGAGGTTTTCTTCGACTTCCCTTATCTATGATAACTTTCACATGTTTTCTTGCTACTGGCGCACGAGAAATTAATTAATTGTTTTCTGGTGGCTGTTTAGTTTTCGTCATTTTCCTCTATGTCTTTACGCGTTTACGGTGGGGGTCATTGTATAATCTTCTTTCTATAGAGCTTGATAAGGTTAAATTATCTGAACATTATATTTGTCCTTTACTAAATAAGTGTCTGTAATGTAATGATTGTTTGGAGTTTAACTTTGTATCGTAAGTACATGTATGTACCTGTAATGTTAATTTTTCTTAATTCTAGTAAAATTTGTAAAAGCTTCTACATTTGCGATAAATATGGTGTGGAACATCCATATTAATAATTTCACTGTTATTGACTTCTCTAATTATTTTAAAAGCTTTCTTAGAATAACATGACCATACTATGAAAATTTACTGTTATAACAATTTTGTTATCTACCAACTCGGCTCAATGCTCACATCTTTGCATTCGGCTTTATAATACATAATATTAAACAGTTTTCTCTTTCTTTGCGCTTTATCTTTAATGCACCTGAGTTACGTTCAAATATGTATTACACAGACTTAAAACTATGCATTTGTGGTATAAAGCTTATGGCCTGAATTCCTTTTAATGGTACTAAAAATTTATTGAAATTTAGGCCTAATGAATTCATGAATTCAGAATGCACAGGGTACTTTTATATTTATTTTATCTTTTTATGGTTAATTTTCTTCTTTTCCATCTGCTTTCTATTTAACGTAACGCCAACGCGTGAAAGGGTAACCAGCGTCTGTGAAATAAGGGTGTGCTATATAGTGATCTCAATAGAATTGCCTTTTAAAAATCGAAAATCCTATACTCTACTCTTTAAATAAGGCGGAATCGAAAAGAATGATTTAATAAAAAAATTAAACATTCACATTATTATAGATAACTTTAATATTTATGAATGAATTTATATGAAATTTAACTATATAAAAATTAATCAACTTATTTCACGTTAAGCGTATTGGCTACCTCAAAGTCGCTTCCAGGGCGCAACACAAATTGAGGGCACTCATTCCTCTAAACTTTAAAATGTTCATCTAATGTATTCAAACCAAATATATCAAACATTAATAAATCAAAGTCACCTCCAATTTATGTCGTATATGTCAAACTTGAAAATTTTTATTATTTTAACAAGGATCCTAGATCATGGATCGAAACGTAAATAAAGACAATTTTAACAACTACAAGTGGTTTAATTCCCAAAGAAGATGAAGAAAAATACAAAACAAAACAACTAACATACAGGGAGCATTTAATATTTAGGTTGAGTTTTAACTTGGACACTACTATAATAGTAGAAAAACAAATAAAATTTGTATTTTGATTGCACTAAAGGCATATGTTGTGTCAGTATCATTATCAGCTGCCTGTGAAGTAATTACCAATTCCGCGAGTTTGTCAACTACACCAGATCAAAAAGATAACCTAGAAAGCACATGTTTTAAAACTTCAGTAACTTATAAATAGGACATTTGGGGATTTTTAAAGAAAATTTTGCAGAAAGCAACTCCATTTAGATCTTCAGTCCTATTGTATAAATTACTTTACTCTCTTGATAAAATAAATTTCTTTTTACAAAATGCCATCTGAGCAACAAATTTCAACTCATGACATCACCTGTATCTGTTTTATGATAACATTATTTTATCTTTCTGTAAACCGGCATACATATAACAATTTTAAAGTTACCTACATTAATGTAAATATCAATGACATATAATATTCCTGTAAACAAATACAAACAGAATGGTAAAATTTCATAATCAGTTCACCTTTAATTAATCATAACCTTGATTATTAACTAGAATAATAATTTACAACACACTTCTAATTTGTCATTAACTTGCAATGCCCAGATTGTATACCTCTGATTTAACACTATATATTTATCAATAATTCATAAAACATACATCATACATAAATGGTATCAATAACAACATATAATTCTAGTAAAGTAAAACTTACAATGACTTCTTCAAGTGACTAAAGGAGTTCATTTAAACCAAGAGTAATTTAGCTGGTCGTCGGGTATTTACTTCTAACTTACCTTTGCTGGAAACCAAAACCACCCAAAATATCAATGTTGTGGGTTCTGTCGAAAATACTTAGCTCACCACGTTAGCGCCCGTTTATTATTCCATAATCAAAGGAGGTGTACTTCACAACGAACCTTACACTGTTCACCGTCACATGTGTTTGTGCTTAAGGCTCACGACTTGGTAATTCGTTCATTTTTTCGTCGAATGTAACAGCTGTAGTTTAGATCACTCAATATAATACCTTCGGGTGAAGCATTGGGAACATGGCTGCAAGTGTAGCGGCCCTTACATTATACTGTCATTTATATCCCACTTCTCCTTGCGTTCAACGTGGAAGTTATCTCATTATCTGGTCTGCCTAATAAATGTATGGAATGAAACACGTGATTTCGGCCTGAACCATCACACAAAAACCACGTGTCTATTTCTTTAATCAATCTAAATAAATACACTGAAAAAATTCTTACCTTCTATGGAATAATATAATTACTAATCGGTAACTTAATATTCGTTGATCTCAACAACAAAGTGTCATGTATGGATATTTTTCATATCTTGTCTGGAGGTTACATGGTAACTATAATGATAATTGTTTCGGTGTATTATTAAATGGAACTATTTCTAATGAACAATGAACAACTTCCTTAATTCTATGTAAGAAATGCCCAACAGTAAAATCTGTTTTCTCTGTTTGTGGTTTTAAAATAATTTATAAATATCAATTCTATCCTAATATGGGTTTTGCCATAAATAACTTTCTGGTTTTGTGGTTTGAGTTTATTGCATGCTGCTCTGCATTCATCACGTACGATTTAAGTAAACTTTCATTTTAGCGGTTTTTATCATCGTAACGTTTATCCTACTTAATGACTAATACGTTATCTTACTATTATATAAAATTGTACCAATTTATTTTAAGAAAGTTAATTTTTTTATTGCTTTAATTATACTAACTGCACTAATTGAAATTGTATTTTGTAAAACCAAGACAATTGAAACATCATGCATAATTAATATTAGCTATGCATGAAATCCATTTTACAGGGTGCATCGATAATACTCTTGTCAGTTTAAGATTAATTTTTTTTCATCTGGTTTTTATCTCGCTTAACGGCATATGCGTTACAAATATAATTTACACAAATATAATTACACATGGTATTGTGTGAAATGATTAAATTATCTGCAACTTGATATTCGTGAATTTTACTAATGAAGCGTTGTGTTTTAAGTAATTACTACATTGTATAAATATATTTCTAACATGACCTGGGGTTTGCTTGGCATTTCAACTATGTAACATCAACTCTACTTTAATTTGCTAAAATTCGTAAAACTCTTTCTATATTTAGAATAATTATCATATGCAACATGCCTATTAATAATTTTATGGTTTTTTGTTTCTTTATTTTAAAAGTTTCCTTAAAATGGCACGATCTCACTGAAAATTTACTGTATCATATATTTTTTGTTTATCGTATTTGTGGCTTTAAAATAGTTTATAAACCTAAGTTCCGTTTGAATATGTATACAACAGATATAAAACAAGGCTTTTGTAGTTTTTAAGATAATTGCCCTTAATAAAACTAAAAATTTGATTAAAATGTCTTGCTTACTGAGCACTACTTATAAATGAATTCAGAATATACAGGATACACCAATTTTATTTTGCTCTGTTTAAGACTAATTTTCCTTTTCTTAACGCAACGTCGACATGTTACAATGCCTATGATTTTTGCATGTGTAATTTCGTTGATGATACTATACTTGAATACTCTTATCAATTGAGCTACTGAGACCGACAATTCAAGAGAGAAAATGGGCCAACTTAAATCCCATATGCCATTATAATATATCAACATAACTTTCAATTACGTTTGGCACTTTATTGTCAATCACATTGGTCTGGTGTTGTTTTTGATGTTGGCAGATAGAAAAGTAACGCACAAATTCTTAGGTATAATCCATATAACGAACAGATTCAGTAAATGCTCTTCGCATAAATGACCGACAAGTTTAAATAGAAATATTGTATTATCGCCAGGTTCACACAACCACTCAATAAATTTTATATTGCTAACCTACAAATGTCAATTAGTTTCTCACATGTATTAGTAGTTACCATAATGTGTTGATTTAGTTACAGTGAATCAAGCTTATGTTTAGTTTGTTCTGCGCAACTATAGCCCTTCCTATTATTTTAATTACTGAATATGTGTGTTAAACACACTATATAGCTAAGTATGAAGGAATAAGTATCCATCATCAATAGGAAATTAAGAACGTGTTAGGTTATTTTGAATCTTTTATCTAGTTGTTTCAATGCCACCTGTAACGCTCGTGCGCTACTTAAGTACACAGCAGGTTATAGAAATAAATTTGTATAATTTAGTTAGTTCAATGAGCTTTGGTAAGAAAACACCTGAAAAATTTACCGAAGCTTGGGTGATTTATAATTAATAAAATGGCTATTTTGTAGAATATTAAACTAGGCGAAGAAAATAAACGAAAAGCACCTAGTACATTTTTATACAAACAACAGTAACGACCGGAATATTAAAACCTTCGAATTAAATTAGAAAAATTACCGATGAAAACGGAGACATCACCCTTCACAATAATATTTGTATAAATTCACATGGAGTTCAAAATATCACAGAATCATGAAGCAGACAGAACGACAATGACTTCAAAATCAGGATAATTCAGACGAACAAGGTGTGAGAATGAAATTTTTAAAGGAGAAGGATTGAAATATGGGAGTAAGTTCGGAAAAGTTAGAAAGTTAAGAAAAAAATGATGTCCGAGTGACAAGAGCGATGTCGTTGGCAGTAGGTCTTGGGCCCAATGTCAAATTGTTTTGAGTTTGGTGTGTTAGAAAGATTAAGTATGTAAATCGTGGAATTTATATTCGTGTCGATCAGGGTTATTAAACCATAGAAGCGTAAAAAATTTGTTTCACTCTTCAACGTGTTTGAGGTTAAAAAAATGGAATAGGTTGGGGGTGACTTAACATGCCGAAGAAGTAAGAACCAGGTAAATCATTGGCGTCCCTGAACATTATTAATCTTTAATTTTAAAGATAACCTGGTTAATTAAAACCGTAAGTACCATACTCTTGTATGTTTATGATGTATAATAATGTACCTGTGGTTTTCAAACAAAAATCTTGCGTCTATGTATTGGGAAATTACTACTCCAATACATATTTCTTCTATTGGACTAGTTTTGGTTAAATTTAAGTATAATATTATTAGGAAAGGATGTGCGAACATTTTAAAACTGTAAAAAATATGTAAAGCTCAATTGTAGAATTATTGTTAGTTGAAGAGCACACACTCGGTATTTTTAATAAACACTGGATGGTTAAATAAAAAGTTGGTGTTAAGCTGTTTTTCCCATATTGTCATTAAGGTCATTTCCAAATAAATGGGATTTAAAATGCCATATAGAACAATTTTGGAAAAAAGAATAATGGTATGATAATAATATTTACGGATTATTGTTTAAGGGTTTGCTTGTTTCTTAGATTAATGTATGTATATTTCTGAATTTACTGTTAATGCAGTTTAAGCTTAGATGGCTTTTTATTTGAAGTTATTTATAAGTAGAGATAATCATTAGTAGTAATATTAGTATTTTATTCTGCATACAATGTTAACTTTGCCAAATCACATATTTAAGACAAAAATCTTTAAAACCCTTCAAAGTGGTAGTTTGTTTAGCTTCATTTGGTAAGGTGTTATATATCTGTAAACCCTTATACAATAAACTATTCTGAGGACATGCTTTTTTAACTAGTGATAGCCTAATATCAAGTACACTTCTTGTTGCATAGTTGTGAACGTCCCTATTATAATAAATATATCTATGTCTGATTGCTTGCAATTTTGAAAATAAAGAACAGTATTACAAAATTAATTCATATAGGTTTTTCGTTGATTTAATTTTGATGCATTTCGTTACGTTTTTAAATCTTATCTTTGCTCGTAGCTACTCTTGGATATTTCTATTTCTTATGCGTTTAATCTATTGTACTTTTATGTACAGTGTGCTCTTAACTAACAATATGTTTAGTGACCTATTTACTCTTATAATATCTGTAATTTTGTGCTTTTGTTAACTGGAAGTTTCTTTTATTTATTCTACGACCCCTGTGACTTAACCTACCCCTAAACTACCCTATAATTATAGTATTAAATATATATATATATATATATTGTAGTGGTTTTAAAGGGCTAAATCTACGTACAAACAAGGCAATTTGAAACACCCTGTTTAGAGGAAACAACCAGAATTTACGTGCGAAATTTATTCCAGTTAGTTCATTTTAAAGTAACAAGTATTAACAAAATTTTACAATTAATGAACAAAATTTAGTTAGTTAGGTTCGTAAAGAAAATGAATTTTAGAAGCCAATGCAATTTATTTATTAATTTAATGGAGTTTAATTGAACGGGTAATTAAGTATAATACGCATAAAAGCATGAAAAATCGATAAGACCAAGGTGAAACGCTTTGCTAACACGTAAACAGCCGTTGAATATTGGTTAAACGAGAGTCGAAAAGCACGTATACAAGTCCACATGGAGTAAAAAGAACGCGGACAGTAATATCGATTCTCTACCACTCAAACAAGGTTAGAAGGAACATATAATATGCATAAGAAAGGGACAGCGTTAATATAGGCGAGATTTTTAAGACGTCAATAGATATACTATTGGTCGATATCGTTAGTTCTAGAACAGACAAACACGGGGATATTGAATGTTAGTTTTTCGGAAAATATTGTAACGACGCGTTAAATTTCGGAGATTTAGAAAACGGTTGAAGCAAAATTTGAAGAAGTGTTATTTTAAATTAGATTTTTCACGGGAAGAGCGGCCTAGAGGCGGCAGTCGGAATCATATAAATACTTGAAGAGAATTAGCATCGCTCTCTCTTTTAACTTCGTTCTATTAGTATTTACACCGCTTCAAAATACGAGTTTGTAAGTATACATATTTTAAATTAAATAGTACAGTGTTGGCCTCATAATTTGATACGCGAATAAGTGTCGAGTCTAAATTTTAATTGAGGTGCAACATTTATTATAAACAAGCTCGTGAAGTGAAGTAACGTAAATTAAACTAAAGTACGCAATTATGAAAGAAGTGTAATTAATATGGATTTGAATTTGGAGGCATTGTGAAGGCAGAGCATACAGCACAACCTAGATGGGGTTCATCTACAAATAGCTAGAGGCGGCCAACAGAGCAGAGCGAAACTACTTTACCGCATCGTCAACGGAGTAGAGATCTTCAAGAAATTCCAGGTAATGCTTTAAAATTGTTGTTGTTATAAACTATGAAACTATGAAAATTGTGTGACGTGTGAGAGTGAATTTTGAAGGTATTGTGCATTATTTTGCGTATTGAAAATAATACGTATAACTAACTTTATTATGGTATTTAAATAGAAATCTAATAGTGTATATAAAGCTTATTAACGTTCCATCAGGAATTTAAAATTTTTATTGTTACAAGTACATGGGTTTTTTTGTTTGCAGTCAGCGTGTGCAAAGTAAAAAGCATACATTATTCATAATTAACTGGGTTATCATGAGCTCACCATACTCCAAAGTATACTAATTTAAAATAATATTATAAATTAAAGAATAGAAAATAAGGGTTATTATTCAGGGCCCAAGAAGCAACTACTTTACTCCGGGTATATCTCAATTCCAGTAATGTTTGAATATTTTAAATTATAAATCCAGAACAGTACAAAAATAGAAGTATTATTGAGGTGTAGCATTGATCGTACTGAAATGTGGATAATCTTGAATTATTATTTAAATAGAATCAGTGATAAATAAATTATTGTATGGATTAGTTGTATTATTGTTGTGGTTTTATTTGAGTGTGCAGTAACAGATAATTAGTGTATGATTAGTGATTATCTGAGGTATCTCAAAGGAGATACCCAACTGAGCTAGCCAGGGACTGTTAAAGAAAGCAATTAGAGTGATGGAAGCGGAATCTGGGTAAGAAATTATTTTTTTGAAAACTTTCTATTGTGTGAAATTTTATGACGATTTTGGAAAAATAAATAAAATTTTCGAATGTTTTTTTTTGAGAAAGTACTGAGCTAGAGCGAGGTTACACGGCAAATTTATGTCGCCCAATTCGTGAGGCTCGATTCTTATAAGGTACACACGGCAAAATATATATATATATATAAACAAAGACAAGTTATTTGCAGTCCGCAATAAGAAAATAGTATATAAAGTAAGATGTATCTGTAAACAAACTCTTATGAAAATAATAAGAGCCATTGACTATGAATTAATAAAGCTAATGTTTTGTTAATGGCTATATAACTACCAGCCCGATTTGTATTTGTCAATGGCTCTTATTATTTTCATAAGAGTTTGTTTACAGATACATCTTACTATATATATATATATATATATATATATGTATATATATATATATATATATATATTGCTGTGATAGCCTCCTTTGAATGCGGGAACTGGGTCCTTTCAACAAAAAAATTCTAGTCCCACCGATTGGACGTCATAAACTGCTGTGATCCTGTTTTCGCCTCGGCTGCTCACCTAATTTTATAAACCTCCTCATTCATAAAATTAAACAACACATTCCTACCACAAACATTAACGTTAACTCTATTTACATCAATATTCAGAATACATTAAATTTTCAAATTAAATTTCAGCATAAAATTCAGTTTTCAAAAAAAATTTCAAGATTAATTTTATTATCATTTTAATGTGCATCCAGAATTAAAGTCCTTGTTGGATGCCTAGTAATTAATATAACAATATAAGCAGACCGGAGTCTGAGTATAAAGGAGCATCTACCACCCTTTACGTTAATTAACCAGGTTCGTCTAATTGAGCTCAAAGACACACCCAAATTTTCATCATATTCCCGAACATCAAAACAAAATACCCTTTTACTTAAACAAGCAAATTTCATCTTAAAATTAAACTTTTATGGTTAGTACCATTTCACTAATGTCCATTTAAAGTAAATCAATTATAAAGTCATTCAATACACACAAAATGTCAAACAAAATAGTATAATTTACCTGAAGGTTACTGTCCTCGTAGCTTCAAAGTATCGTTTCTTTAGTTAATCACACCATTCAACAGGATTATATTTACGGCTTCTGATTCTCTACGCGTTTAAAATTTTTTCCATCACCATTTATTTGAAGTTGTTTCTGGGCTTTTCCGGAACTCCTCTGTGTTTATCTGACCCTTGTTTCATGGATCCAGCCACGTATTTGAACCATTTAATTATTAACACCCCGAAAATAGCAAAGAAATTCATGCGTCTGTCACCAATATACGCCAAAACTGCCTACTTTTGTGTATACATTCGTCGTTGTAAATTTTGCTAATTGGTACAGTGAAACTAAATTTTATTACCTTGTATCTAAGTGCACTGAAGTACATTCATGTTAGCACGTAAATAACAAGCTATTTTGAATCACTAAAATATACGAGCAAACTTTAAATTATTTAATCAAACTAAAATGCACGGTTTAACATCTTCAATCAAGTCGCGTATGTACGAGCTTTTAACGCATCGAATCGTCAAAAGTCTAAGAGCTTGTTTATATTCATCTCGGTATATATAGCAAAAAGCCTGTCTGTCGGTCTGTTCCCCAAAACGGGTAATTCTAAAGAATTTCTCATTCTATGTTCCCAGTCTGTCGCTCGCACGTCGTTTTTACGAATTTTCACTGCCCCATTTAAATCTCAGAAAATTTCCACACGGCACGCAAGCATGTCCGAGAAAAACTAATTAATTTTGTACAGAAATTGTTGTTTCTACCTCTCATATATGCATCCTATTTTTAACCAATCGCAACCCCATGACGTTGCTTAAATCCCGCCTTTACAATATGTGTCTTTGCTTGACGCATTTTCTCTTTCCTTCTCTAACCTGTTCGTATTGGTGCAAATTGATATTCTTTATTATCGATTATTTTAGTCCACATGGAGTGTGAAATAACCCAGCTTTAGCAATTCTCGTAACTATTATGCGACGTTTTCCCCAAGATTCTTTGAAACATTAATTATCTGCAAACTTTACGCCGAATGTGACATTTAAACTACGGGTGTTCAAAATAATATTAATTCTCAGAGCCTTATTCCGTGGTATTTTAATCTTGGATTTTCACAAGTTTTTATAGGTATTATATGTTACTAACGGTTTAATTAACTCCAATTAAATTGATTTCTATCCTTTCATTTTAGCGAATACAGCTTAAATATTAATTATTATGTGCACACTTTGTTTAATACCGGTTACTCGAAATAGAGTTAATTAAGATAAGTTTTGCACGTAATTTCTCTTTGTTTAGGAATAATTACATTACACGCAGAGCTTTTCAATACTGCTTCTTTTGATATAAAGCGTCTTATAAATAATTTAAATTTCTTATTTTTACTGAAACAACCGAGTTTATTTATGCTTCATGGTTTTAATAACGCGTATTATTTAATGAAATTCCTTATACACGGTGATTAAAATTATTTGATGTGATTATTTAATTTTCTACCCTGGTCTAAATATGAGTAATATATATATATATATATATATATATATATATATATATATATATATATAATCCCAGGATTGAGCCTTGTGAGATTCCTAGATTCACTAATTTTGAATCCGACATATAATCATTAAATTCCGTGTTCTGTAATGGATTCGGTAGATAATCTTTGAACCATATAAGAGAATTTCCTGTAATGCCATGCTTTTTTGTTTTAATTAACAGATCCATAGCAATTGTCTCGAAAGCTTTCTTGAGGTCAAAAAACACTACTATTACTTTTATGCCTTGTCCAATTTTATTATCAATTAATAACATGAGACGTTGTAACCAAAACAAGCACAAACGAGCAGCTAACTATACTTCCGCGGTTCTGTAATAAAATAGCAAATTTGGAGCGGTTTAAACAAAAATTTGGCGAAAGTATCCCTGCGCTCGAAAACGAGCTATTTAACTGCCGAGAGGCAGACGAAATAGAAACATTCGCAAAAAATTTAAGTGAGGCATCGGTTTGTATATAAAATTTTTCATCGAAAGTGGGTGAGATTAAGATAGGTGCTGAAGTGATTAACGTTTTAATTTGTTCGAAAGCCTGTTGAGATTCTAAATTCCACTCGATAGTTTGGGATTTATTTTTATTTTTAATTAAAGCGGTAATGGGTGCAGATATAGTTGAAAGGTTGGGTAAAAAGATGCGATAGTAGCTAATCATTGGGATTAAACGTTTGATTTCGGATAACAGTCTTAGGTGATTTAAATTTAGTAATAGCGTCAACTTTAGCAGGATCTGCTCGTAGACCAGTTCCATCGATAATAAAACCAAGAAATGTAAGGGACGAACAAGAAAATTGACACTTCTCCCAGTTTATCTTAAAACCTGCTGCATTTAGGCGTTCTGCCACTTCATTTAATGTGGCGATATGTTCATCAAAGGAACTTGAGATAACTAAAATATCATCTAAAAATACAAAGGCAAGTTCCTGATGTAAGATAGGACCTAACGTTTGATCCATAGTACGTTGTAGGGTTTGTGGTGCGTTACAGAGACCAAATGGCAAAAAATTATATTCGAAAAGACCTCGGCCTGGAACACAAAAAAACAGTTTTAGGACGGGAAGGTAAATCGAGGGGTATCTGATAAAAAGCTTGTCTAAGGTCGATAGATGAGATAAATTTTGCGTTTCGAAGCCGGCTTAAAATTGAGTCAGTTCTTGGTAGAGGGTAAGCATCAGAGACAGTTACAGAATTCAACTTTCTGCCATCAAAACAAACACGCCAATCGTCATTCTTCTTACGAACTAATAATACGGGCGACATCCATGGTGAATTTGAGGGAGAGATAACACCAGATTCTAACATTTTATCTATTTCGGAATGCAAATGCTTTTGTAATGCAGGCGATAACGGATATTGACGTTGCTTAAAAGGGAGGGCATCACCTGTAGAGATAACATGTGTTGCAGTAGTAACGCAACCAAGTTCAGAGGTATTAAGTTTACGGAATTTGTCGATTGTAGAGTTAAGGATTACATTTTGGGAATCGGTAAGAGAAATTTTGTTAGATATTCTTGCAGCTGCACAGAAATTTGTTTTAAGGGAAGTTTGCCATGAAAAATCTTGGAAGTAAAGCGACAAATTAAAAAGTTTGCAAAAGTCTACACCTAGTAGGAATGAGTAAGCTAATGTAGGTACAATCAAAAATGGAACCTCACGTTCAAGTGATTTTACTCGAATTTTTAATTTAAGGAACCCGTTACATATATTTGATTATCGTCAGCTAAATTTATGGAAGTTTTTTCGGGAGCAATTTGAATTTTAATATTTTGTTTAGATAATTGTTGTAGACCTTCGTTATTTATAAGGGAGCATGAGGAACCTGTGTCCAGTAAAGCTATTACATTTAAGGAACAAATCGAGATGGGTAAATGTGGACGGTTATCAAAGGGTTTTTTAACAAGTTGTAAAGCAGCAGACTTTTTATTGTAAAAGGAATTAACGGTTTGTAGCCAATTAGACTATTCCGACGGGGTGGTATAACATAATTCTTTTAATGAAGGTAAGGCATTTTGTACATTGACAGTAGCGATATTATTGTTAGATAAATTTAATAAAGGTACAGCGTTAGAGGTAGTTTTATGCTTTAAATTTATTGACGTCTGGGTCCGTTGAATGATTGGTGTTGAGGACGATTTTGATTCCTTGAGATATTCACGCCCTGGATAGGAATATCCCGACGAGAGTTTCCCGATACGTTAGGATTACAATTCGTACAGTTAGATTGATAGATATTAGCACGACCACAGCCATAACAAAAAATATTTTTGGGGTATGTGCAAACGTTGTAATTATGTCCACTTCTCTTACAGTTCCAACAGGTAAGTGAGTTATTTGTTGAGGTAGAAGAAACATTAAGGGTAGATACTTTATAAGAAGTTTGAACTTGACACGCTAAATCGAGTTCTAATAGACCAGATTGTTTTTCTGGAGGAGGGCGGTATTTATCAACTCGCTACTTTACTTCTTGAAGCGAACGACATAAATCTTTGAATTGAGCTAAGGAAGAAATGTGTTGTAACGCAAGACGTTCGGAAAAATAAGGATTTAAATTTCTACGTAACTGATCGATAATTTCAGATTCTGAAGGTTTATTATCAAGTCTACTATATAAGGCTTCTATTGAGGTAATAAAGGAAATAACATTTTTGTCAGGTCTTTGGGTTCGATTTCGTATCTCGTTCCAACGGTCGGTAATATACCCATGGGGTAGGAAGTCCCGTTTTAAACACGCAACTAATTCCTCCCAGGTAGAAATCTGATCTCTAACGTTACGGTATCAGATCAACGCAGAATCGGAGAACAATTCACCCGCTGAAACAAATAAATCCTGGTCGGTACATTTGCGTGAGATTCTGAAATCGTTAATCCTGTCAAGGAAAGACATTAAAGAAATTTGAGAGTCAAAATTTTGAAAAGTTAAACCCCATTTATAAACAGGTATAGATTTCCCCAATGGTGGAGCTTGGGAAATTACGAGATTTAATAAAAGTAGAGATTTATAGTTTACAACTGTTTAAATCACTAAGGAAGCACGTTTAGAACTGTATCAGAGCAAGATAATGTTTAAGAAAATATAACACTAAAAGACATACTAAAAACTCAGTTAATTAGAAAATTTATATTTCAAGATGGAATTTTGTTATGTAGGTAATTGTAAATTAATTATTTAGGTTATAAAAAAGACACTCAAAATTATAGAAAGATACATTATATGTGTTATTTAACAAATACAATAAGATTCCGTTACTCTAACGTTTTAAGAGATATTCTAAAAGGTCAATTCATTACGTTAAATGTTTTTAAACACAAGGTTTCCTTTGAAAGTAATTTGTAAATCATAACCAAATATCTGAATTACTAGAAAATACTTTTTTTTAAATGTTATCCCACAAGACAGCATTTATTCAGGATTTAAAAACACTTTTTTAAAGTCGAAAAAAACAAGCAAGGGTTATGTTTAATCTAATATAAATAGATAATTTTCCTAATAAACAATGAATAAGGCATAAATTAATTAATTATTTATGTTTATTTATATGTAAATGTACTCACTTGTGGAATTGGAAAGTAAGGTTAAGGTGTTGATAATCCCTCCTAAAAACTTATAGTTCCATTTAAAAACAAACTATGCACTTAAATAAGATAATTCAAGTTAAAAAAGGTACACTACATTTAAAGTTGCAAGAAAATTAATTAAATTAACAAAACGTTTTAAGGACAAAAGCTATGCATTTCAATAGCCCAAAATGGCGGTTTACATTTAGTTACTATAACAACTGCTTGTCATCTTAGGAATTTAGTAAGTTCCAAAGTACCAACCTAAACTTTTAAGGTCAATAGATATTAGAAAATTAGATAATTTATTTTTATTTTATTTTTTTTAAGTAAAAAAGCTATAGATAACGTTAATTAATACATTGTAAAGCCATAAAAAGAATTAATACACCTAAAAACCACGTTGAGGCAGCATTCTTATATTCCCGCAAACGCGGCATACGCGACACAACGGCAGTTGGTAACGCTAATCTATAATGTGGAAATTAGCGCGCCCATCTGTCAATGACGTCACACAATATGCAAATTATTACACGTAAATGACGAAATATGCAAAATTCATAAAATAGTTTATAAAAAACGGAGTACTCACATGAATAGGTAAAGCTTCCTACAGAATCACTTCCTTCAGGGTTGCTCGTGGCGTCCTTCGGGATTATTTAAAGATTACGCTCAGGATTGCTCCAGGCTAGCGACTTCGGGGCGTGGGTTGCTACCAGCTTGCTTCCAAATTTATCTTCTTTTACCTATATGTAGCGGGAACGATAAGGAACGGGTTTATAGGGGACGAATAATCAAAAAGGCAAGGAATCTACATAATAAGATAAAGATACGATACCAAAACCCAACCACTCTTTTTGATGTTCAAAGGCAAAAAGTCCACGTCCCAGCGTGATGCGGACAAACCCCACTTTTTCTTCCCCACACGCGTCGGCGCGAAGTTCGTCCAACGCACTTCTGACGTGACGGAAATACACGCGCCAAGTCTTTCAAATTTATGGCGCGAAACTCCCGCATATCAAAACTAAACTAAAAAGATGTCTAGTGCCAAATTTTTGGCACGTAACAAGGCAGCGAAATATCAAACAAAATGCGGCTGCATAAATAAACTGGAGTTTTAGGGGCGAATCGCTGAGGACGATTTATGCCGGAGCAATTGAGCCGGCAATGCTGTACGCAGCTTCTGTATGGGCGGAAGGTTGCAAAGTCCGAGAGATGCGTCAATTGACAAGCGTTCAACGCATTACCGCGGTAAAGGCGGCCAGGGAGTACAGGACCACCTCCACAGAGGCGGTCCTGGTGATCAGTAGGACTCTCCCTATCGAATATATCGTTAGGGAGACTAGAGATAGGAGATTGATAAACATAGGGAACGGGCGCGAAATTATCGAAGATATTCATCTTGGTAATAGGGAGGTAGAAAGAAAGATCGTTGTATCGGAGTTGGGGCACCCGGCCGATATTAGAGGAATCGAGTTTGCCGAAAGCAATGAGGACGCCACGGGTATCAGAATTTACACGAACGGTTCACGCATGGATGACGGGCAAGCAGGCGCGGCGTTTGTCGTGTTTAAGCAGGAAAGGGAGGTGTTTCGGTTTCAAACCAAACTTGCAAACTGGAGCACTATCTTCCAGTGCCAATTGGTAGCCATACGAGAGACTATCGATTATGTAATAAACCACGCAAGCAGAGATGAATATTTTATAATCAGCGACAGTAAATCAGCGCTGACAGCTTTAACAAACATCAACACCTCGACAGGTCTCCAGGCGGATGTCTGGAGGATAGCGCATACGGAGCTAGAGTTTCGACGTTTAAAGTTCTGTTGGGTTAGGTCGCACTATGGTACCGTAGGAAATGATAGGGCTGACAAATTAGCTAAAGGGGTCGCGACGGGCGACTTTCGGATATCACAATCGTCGATACCGAGATCTCTAGTTAAAAGAAAGCTGCGCGAAGTCAATCAGACAATAGGAAGAGAGGTGGAACAACGCTGCCACGGGCAGGTTGACCCACAAATTCGTTCCGAGTATAGTAGCGAGAGATAGAATCGAGGTGAAGCTTGACCATAAAATGGTGCAGCTGGTAACAGGGCACGGCGCCCTGAAAGCGTATTAACAAAGATTCGGTTTAACCGACAACGATCGCTGCCAATGCGGCGAGGGCGCGGAAAGCGCAGAGCACGTGCTCTTCGACTGCCCGCTGGAGGTGGCAAATCGAGGGTTAGCTGATATGAAATTAGCAATCGCAGGACTAGCATGGCCAAAGAGCCTAGAGGAAGTCAGGGAAGTGACTAACCAGAAGGCGATCTGGACAGCCTTTAAAGAGTTCGCGGGAAGGGTCGCGAGATTAGACGGCCATAACCCGCGTAAATCGACCGGGGGGAGGAGGGGGATGGAAATTTTAGATTCTGACCTGGCGTAAAATGATATGAGTTTGGTAACCAAAACCTGTATTTAAACAATTATTAAAAAAAACCAAAAAAAAATTTAAAAAAATTATCATAATATTTATAACAGTCCATATGCACGAAACCCCCACACCACTAATACAATCACTATGTCTAACCCTATACGCGCAGAAATCGGGAATAAATTAAAAACTTGAAACTTAATCCGAGCAAATAAATAAATAAGAACATATAAATCAAAACCCTCATTAAATTAAATCAAGGAAATAAACAAAGGAATAAAATAAAATAGAGTGAAACCGCGCATCCCTCCAGGACGTAAAAGTGAAGTGATAGTGATTATGACCCCCAGGACGATTAGTGCATACCCACCAGAACTTTAGCAGTGCATATCAATTTCCCCCTAGCAAGAAGTTTAAATGTATGCAGACGACCAGATCTTCGGATGCTGGAGAAATATACTAACGAGGTAAGAACAAAATTGTGGCGGTTGTGCTCGCATAAGCATTGATTTATGATAATTAGTAGATTTGAAATAATTTAACGAGCACGTTTTGTGCGTATTGGCGCTAGACAGTATAATGCTTATGCGAGTTCACCTTTTGCTTTTTGAAAATTAATGCACTGCTCAACGCTTAATGCTTATAGATGTTTATTTATATATGTACATAAATATTTATATTTATATTTTTGCCTGCTTTTATTGTTTGTGGCTTGATATTATTTGTTTGACGTTCTGCCGCCATTTTTGGTGGCAGTTTATATATAGGAAGGAAGATTGTTTGAGAAGATTGTAATTACAATATAAATAAGTTAGGGAATGATAGGGAAAGCTAGGGACGGACTTAGGCTAACAAATTACTTAGACCAGGGAAGACGAATTTGTAAATTTATAGAGCAGGTAAAATAGCTAAATTCACTATTAATATATTTGGCGTATTCCTAGAAAATTTGAATCCATTTTAAATTAGCTAGCTATATTTTGATAGTTTTAAGTCGACCACTCGGGTCGCACCGGTAAGCAGAGCTGGAGATGCTATCCGGCATTACGGATTCCTCCCCCTTCATTTTGTTTGTATCTTGTAGATCGGGTACACTCCAAAGTCAACGCTAGGGATACTATCAATCAAACCCTATTTTTAGTTTTTGTTTCAGTTTGTTAGATTTTTATTTAGGATGTGTTAATTTTGAAGTTAGAATAATTAGGAGCACGTTTATTTTTTCGCGTTTAAACCCAATGTAGTACCTTCAGATGGAGCATTGGGGACGTGGCCGCAAGCATAGCGGCCCTTATTTAAATTATAATGTATGGTTTTATATCCCTAGGATTCATGCTAATTAGTTTGTATGTTTCGTCTGTTTTTCTTATTTCCATATTAGTTTGTACTTCTTTGTACTTTTCATCAATCCATTGCTCTTTAGCTTTCCTGCATTTGCGAATAATTTCTCACTTTATGGCTTTGTATCTTTGTTTTCCAGCTTCGTCCGGTCTGTTTTTGTATTTTCGTCTTTCTTTTATTAAATTCACAATATCCTTTTATCTATGGTTTCTTATTTTCTTTTGTGTATACCCTAGAATATTTCTGACTTCAATGTCTAAGCTGAATTTAATGTTATTTCATTCTGTTTCTGCTTCCTTAATATTAGAAATTTTCCCGATATCTTTCAGCCATTCATTTGACTTTTTTTCAAAACTTTTCTGAATATCTTTATCTTGTAGTTTCTCAAAGTGAAAGTGCCTTTTTACGTTCCTTTTTCTCAAATATTTAAATTTAAGAGCTAAAGGAATTCCTTCTTGAATATATCACACTCTTCAATCACACAAGTAGCAAACAGGATACGTCCAATTAGCATACGTGAAATCCCTTCTTGGTACAGTGATATAAAAATCATTAGAGGTGTCGGTAATTACATAAGACCCATACACGTGGTGAAAAAACACTCACCCACGTGTCCACGTTGATGGATTGGTCACACACTCCCCCAAGACAGAGAAGAACAGATGGACTGGCAACTACGCCATCTGCTCATCCTTCCTACAAAATGAGCGGTAACTGCTTCGTCAATCAGGGGCCAATGTAATGGATGGTCATATCCGCCGGAGGAAGCTATAATAAGTACGATTAAAGATAAGATCATTTACGAGGAAAAGTACATTTTTAAAACTGAAAGTATGTAACGAGTTTATTTTCTAGTAATATTTTCACAAATACCTAATTTAATTAATTCATAAAAGTCAATGTAAATATAATATCGCTACACAATCTACGTGATAAATATTACATATTGTTGAAAACAATATAAGCTTTCGATTTGAGAGTATAAAATTTTTAATTAAGCGGTGACAGAAAATGCCATTTGTTAATGTCACTATGAGAGCTACCTCCTTTTGATGATTGTAAAATCATAACTGTTGTCAGACGTCAACATACGTCAATCGAACACTTCCACCTGAGCTGTTGTTAGAGAAAGTCAATTGTTCTTTAAATCAAAGAACATGGCGTTGTTGCAGACCACGTGTTGGAAGCACCAAAAGTTTAAAGTCGTTTTCAAGATGAAATCGTCTCGGCGAAGCTCATTATATGTTCGCATTAGACGGGACGTTAAATTGTTTTAAATGGCTTTAGGATAACATGCAACTTGGGCAACTTGTAAACTTGTGTAAATTATATAACTTAAGCAACTTACTATAATTTAAGAAGCTTATTTAATTTAAGAAATATATAAAATTTGTTTGGTAATCAATGAAAATTTATTGGCAACTATTTGAAATTTAACCTTGTATGGAAATCAATCTGGCGTGGTTCAATTGTTTGATGTGGACGCACGTGATGTTTTGTTAGATATTCAGTATCCCGCTAATTGGATTGTGTGGTAATGGAAATTCCTAATTTGTAAACGCTGAAACAAGAAGATTACAATTTATTAATTATTATTCCGGGTATGGTCCTTATTCCTTGCAAGTATTTTTCTGATGGATTAACATCTGCTATGTAACTTGTGTTTTTTTTATACGTCAGCTGTAGCATTTAGCATAGCAGACAAATAAGTTTTGTTTGTTCACGTGGAAATTTCCAAGTGCATTATGTGAATGACAAACAAGTTATTTTTAAACTTTGGTGAAAGGAATCTATAAAGTTTTATTTTTAATCTTTGCATTAGTACTAACAAAAAACGGTAGATGTCGATATAAAAATAGAAAAGATTAACCTTCAGATTTAACGAAAATTAAAGCGATTATTTGAATTACAAATTATTTTATCTTAGAGAATTAAATTGTTGCATTTTGCATTTCATTAAATATTAATTGGAATATTTTGCCATTGAATGTGAGGTCCAAGTAGTACTACCAAGACCAAATAAAGTTGTAATATAAATTTAATTTATTCAAAAACTCAAATTTAATCATTTTCAAGTATAAATGTTGCCAGACTTTACTAATGTAAAAACTACTATATTCTATTTGTGAGAGATGCTGATTATTACCAAGTACATATTTCTCATTATTATTTAATCAAATTTTTAAAGAAGATGTTTTGTTAATGTTTAAACTGCAACTTGAAGGAATAGATTTTCATTTTGGCCAAGACTATGATTATTAGTTGGAACGAATGAGGTTTGATTCTAATTAATTACGAATTTTTGAAATGAAAGCACAAACTGTGCTAGACTTGTCTTTATCTGTTTACAGGTGTAGCAGTGCATCTTTAAAGGTCTATATCGAGCCATAAGGTAAGAAAACTTTAGGGATTGTGTTCCTGTAATATTTTGTATAGCGGTATTTGAGTATAGGTTTCCGCATTCGCCTTATACAAAAGACTCAAGTAAGGTCTTCTTGGTATACAAAAATTCGGTGGCGCCATATTCACTATATTTTAGTTGCAGTCCAACCCCGACCCAAAGCTCATATTTTACCCAGAGCAAATCGCTCAACTAGCCGCATAACCTTTGAAGGTTTCCTTATCTATGAGCCATTTTCCACCGAAACTAACCGTTGGCTCTTTTCACCTTCAGGAAATCCTCGTTATCTATCCTTGTGCCTTTCAGCTGGTCACATGGGAGTAATAAATTGCCCCTTGGTAAGGCAAAACCTTATAAGCATTTACCACACAACGGTGTGTACGAAATTCTGTAGATAACAAAAAACTACAAATATTCTTGGTCGTATATAGAAAGAATGAATTGGACTCGTTTTATAGCAAGAATTAAAATTCAATCCCAGCATTATCAAACACACAAGTGTTAATAGAAACTCGAAACAAACTTTATCAGAGAATAAAAAATTTTGCCTGGCATGGGGAAAGTAATTCAAGCATAGAAAATGAAAATCAATATAAATTGCTGGCTATTTTGTAAAAAGAAAATCCCGTGACCGGTTTCACTGTTCTTGCAGATCATCAGACGGACGCATCTCTTTTTGTAAAACAACCAACTAAGTTTTGAGATTATACACAAATCAAGGTGTATTTATAATACAAACAGTTTCTCATGTGGCCATTTGTTTATTTATTTATCAGAGAAGTGTGATCCATTATTTCAAAGAGTCTTTCTCTGATAAATATATAAACAAATGGCCGCATGAGAAACTAGGTATTATAAGAAGTAATCACACTCTATTGTCATATGTATCAAGCCGATGTATACTTGAAACAAAGTACCAATTATTTAAATTATAGAAGAACTTTCCATTTCACAGCAAATAGGTTTAAATGAAATTGTAGTAAAGCGTACTTATTGTAGGAATGTCTAATATACAGGATGGTGTACGAGTATCAAAAGCAGAATCTGCGAATGAATAATGAAATAAAATGGCGTAAGGTTTAGTCGGAAAATGGACGTAACAAATGTCAGTATCTCCTCTTTTCTGCCTCAAAGGGATATGCTATTAATATATACCTAAGTGTAAGATGCATTTGTTTTGCTAACACTACGTAACCTGATATA
This sequence comes from Platerodrilus igneus, assembly GCA_036346225.1. Lineage (NCBI taxonomy): Eukaryota > Metazoa > Arthropoda > Insecta > Coleoptera > Lycidae > Platerodrilus > Platerodrilus igneus. The sequence continues at coordinate 9,624,069 of JARFIW010001281.1, read as the reverse complement.
CATGAATTCAATGTCCTGTATAATGATGTTTGGTGTGTAACCTAATTTCTGTGGGTTTTAGGAACTCATGGTTTTCCTTTGTGAAAACTCGATTTTTATTGCATTTTACATACATTGTAATTATGTATTATTAAATGGAATATTTTTAATGTACAATAGTTTTCTTAATATGTTATGAGAAATGTATTGAAATTTTTGGTGGCTTTTAAAATAATTAATGTATTGTACAGAAATAAAATTTTGGTTTCGTGATTTCTAAATTTATGATTTTTATAGAATGCCTATTTATTGCAATAGCTTATTAAACATTATTATACTGAAATCATTATTTGGGGTGTTTAAATGTGTAACGTTTTGTTTTTCCTCTCAAGCAATAACGCACATAAATCCTGTATTGTGTTACAAAAATTTTAGATTCCCTTTTTAATTCAATATATTTTTAATTCGTATGTCAAGAACTTATAAATAATTAAAAGAAAGTTATCATAATTTTGAAGCACTTTATTTATAGTCCTTTTATTTAATTATGTAGTAAACAAAATTATCGTTAAAAGTACTCCAGTTTTGTGTTTAACATTATGTTACAAGTCGTACGTGCTTGTTAGAAATTCTATAAATTATCTTCAAGGCGATGTAATTTAGAGCGATTATGCGCACCTGTTGTTTTGAATACTCAGACCCCGACAGTCGATCCTTTACCGTTATTGTAATAAGATGCAGAGGTTACTATTGAAGGGCGACTTGCGACTCGCATTTTAGTTATGCAGTAAATTGATCCAAATGAGTTAGATAGTTCATCATGGTTTGTATTTTCTGCCTTTGTATGATTAAAACTAATTTTAAGTGGTTTCCTTTAGCATAACACAGAAATTGTTAGTTAACACTGAAGTTTTTAGTCAACACGGACGTTCCTAGCCAACACTGATATTTTTAATTAACACGGAAATCTTTAGTCCAGATTGAAGTTTTTAGTTAACACAGAAATGTTTGGTCAACACTGAAAGCTTTTGGTTTATTAATGGCTATGCGTAACAGCTAATTTATAGCATACAAATTGTATACGAATGGAAACCTACAGTTAAGAGATTTCAGCGATGGCTCCCCCTAAGATGGATTCCACTTTCTTATTTTTATGGTTCTGATCTTCAGGATATTGCCATAACAAAGTGGACGAGTTTTTGCTGTCATTATGCAGTATTAGAGGCGCACACATGTTTCGAGTTTATCTACTAAAGGGTTTGTATCAATATGCACTCTACGTTCGAGGTCAGTAAGTCGATTTTGCTTTGTTATGAAAACCATCTGTTTGACGTACAACGCTAGTGGCTATTTGTGTCGAAATAGAAGATATCCAAGGTTAAGTTGTAATCTTTGTAGCTTGAACTATTGAAAACTAATACCTTAATAATCACATTTAAATATTTAGACCTCTGAACTGTCACATGCCAAAATTAGCATTTTACAGTTTTAAATATGACTGAATTCGCGCCAATATTTTAAAAAATAAACTTGTTCATTTCTGCCATCCCGGACAGTTGCGTCGACGCAAGAGAATGCGCAGACGTGAAGTGATGAAGTAAGTGCGCGGTTTCCGACACGACCGGACATGATTATTAGCCAACGAAACGTCGAACAGTGACGTTTCCCTGGTGTGTTTTTCTTGTCTTTTCTCTTTTAGGATGTAGGTTTCCCTTTATCTCTCGCCCTATCGTATCTCTACCTTCACCTTATTCCTTCGTCCTGCCTACAAACAGAAGAAGAGGGAAGACGTCAAATCTGGTTTCAATAATGGCCTAACGAAACCCACGCCAACGAGATCCATGGAAATCAGCACGGCTCCTGCCACAAGGTGATAAAGAGTTCCATATTATTTTGTGAGTACATTTTTTCTTTTTCCTAAAGGCGCCTCCAGTATCACTGCAAACATTTTTGGTATGTGATACAATTTGATACGCAATTATGACGTAATAGCTTTATTGCGCAATATTTTTCTGCACGTAGAGCGTTCCAGTGTCGCGAACTTGGGTAGAGGCTCATAACAGTTGCACGGGACTATAACAGAACTTTACACTAAATTAAATTCTTGCTTTATAGAATTGTTAATTAAAACGATCTGAGGAACTTAGGTTATGAATCATACTGAATAGATTTTATTATTAGCATTTGCTTATTCACGTTGACTATTTATCATACAATTGAATAGTTTCTTATACATGATAACTTTTTTAACAAGGCTTAAAATTACTAAGTGAAAGATCCTATTGTATAAGAAATTTATTAAGAATGTATGTCGTTTGATCAGTACTGGAAAAATGACGAAACTAATAATTTTGTTAATGAAATATATAATGCCTATTTACTTTAGAGGCTTTCATATAATCAAGACTATAAATAGAATTTGATAAAATTAATTAAGCACTCACAAAATTTATAGTAAATTTGTGTCAGTTTGAAACAAAAATTATTTTTAGTTAATATATGTATTGTTCTCTAACAAGTCTAATTTTTTTTATAACTTTAGAAGTGGCTAATCACATTTTAAGTGAAACTTAAGAGGTTGTGTTTATCTTACCTCACCCATATTGTTGGATTCTATAAATCTTAAATGAACCAAAGGTGCATAAATTTAGTAAGTAGAGTGGTCCATGCACCAATGGTCAGTAGCAAAATCTATAAGTACATAAAGTTGTCTGATTTATTGATTTTATTATTTTGAGACGCAAACTGCTGTTTCTAATGCATTTTTATGTAATTTATTTTATTTCAGGATAAACATTTGTACCATCTATGAATACAAAATCTTGTATTCCAATAACAGAATATATTCGTTGAGGTTCCTATATTTTTCTTGGCGATTCACCATGTGTCTATACTTTGCATAAGTACACTGGAGCTTTACCCATCCATATTTATTTAACGGCTCCCTGATAATCTCTAAAAACCGCTGAAGATATAGTTCAGAGTTAGTACCGAAGTCTACAAAAGTCAGTTTGTGTTAATATGGATAAATCAACATCTTCTGCACGACTTTTGTTAGAAATATGTTTCTCTGTCACTGATAAGGTGGCTCGACAATGTGAGAAAATAAAAAACATAGATTCAAATGAGATGCCCATTTTAAATTACTTTTTCCTCCTTTCTCATATGATTTTTATTTCAGGTAATGCCCAAATGTTACAAATCCCACTAATATAAACTTTATCAACTGAAAGTAGTTCTAACAATTAAAAAAAACTACGCTTCCGATATTTACAACATCGGCAGCATTCGTGCAATATAAATATAGTTAGGTCATAATAATACACTTTTTAATTAATTAATTTTATTTGTTAGTGTAATATATGTATATAATAGTCCATATGAGAAAACAATGGTCAACACTTATCGTGCAGCAACAAATAATTTTCGTAACTAATAACAATATAAATTGCACGTGATTAGTGCATACAGCATAATAATTCAATATTCATAATGTTTAAATAAACTATATTAAAAATAGAAAATCTAGCTTTAAGCAACAGCATTTAAAATAAACAGCATAATAACAAATGCATAAACTGTATCATTAAACATAAGCAACATTATCAATAAAACTGTAAGTATTAAATTTGAAACCCGCAGCTATGCACGTACGTATAAATATAGGAATACAAAAAAATTGCAGCTGGACAGAAAAATCAACTTTAAAATGGTCTAAAACACACTTTCTAAAATAATTTAATCTATAAATTTTATAACGAGAAAGGTCATAGATTAAGAATTTTGAAACTTTCTCATTTTAAAATTTGTTCGTTATCACACATTTTAAACTGTAATACAATTAAATATACTAGTTGTAAAAAGTTTAATTTAGAAACAGTAGAAAAGTAACAAAATTAGAAAGATGTAAAAATTGAAGACTAACGAAAAGGAACACACTTATTAGCACAATATATACACCAAAGCATTTGAGCTTGTAATATCATGGATTTAAAGCTTGGCTAACATCAGTCTTCATGTTTGAAACGTGCATATATTGTCTGTACATATGTGAAGACACATTTCCAGTCTGGTTTGCGAGTGGCTACCATGTCTTCCACATCAAGAAGAGGTACGATATTGGCCTTTTCACTAAAAAATAATCTCTTGTTAAGGTTATACTCTTCTGTAAATCATACATATATTAAAGTTTCAGCTTAATATGATTTTATTTATAGAATGCTAGAACGTTAATGTTTTGAACCAGTATTGTAATAAGGGAAGGAGAACCACTTGCTTGTAAAAGTTATAATCTTCTTAAAATTGTAATGTAAAATTTGTGAAGTTGTAACAGTTCGTCTTTCCTCTGCTAAATTAATGCATAACAATTATGTATTGTGTTATAAAATTTGTGGATTTGCTTTTATAGTTTAATATAAATCATACTTCAACAATTAATACAGAATTAAAAGCAAAGTATCATAATTTCGGAACACCCCAATTATTGTTCTTTAATTTTAATCATATAGTAAATAAAGCGCATAGTTATAAATGTCCAGTCCGTATTGTAAAATTTCTAAAATGTATCTCCAAGGCGACAACAATAGCGTGTTTGCATGCACCTGCTTGTTAAGGCAGTTGTTGACGTGTCGGCCAATTGGCTTTTGATACTTGCAACGTCAATATGGTAAAGTTCATATCTAAGGCTGACTTGCAAGTTGCAATTCAGTTTCCAAGAATGCATCGATCCAATTGTTTGAAACTCATTACGGTTTGTATTTTCTATATTTAAATAATTTAAACTATTTGTATTTGGTTTTCCTTAGCACAAAACTAAAACTAACGTACAAAGAACTGATGTGCAAAGAACTGATGTGTACGGAAGATATAACGTTTAATTACTGATGCAAAAATGGCCGAGTTAGGTTGTTAAATTTCTACTGCGTCTAAGATATATGTGTTCCTTAAATTTCAACATGGAAATTTTGTTATAATTGAGAAGCAATGGTTAGAGCTAACCAATGGTTGCAGGCAGATGAAGTAATTGCATATAAAGCGATTACGCATTAGAAACTTACATTATGGTTCCAGTTCAAGAGGCTTTGTTATAACAGTGAGGCAACTTTTTTACGTGTTTGTCAAATGCTGGAAGTCCACGTGTGGTTTGAACTTGTTTGTTAATTGGTGCAAGCCGCCGAACCTGAGGTCAACGTGGTAAGTGATATCCATCTGTGCAGTAATCATCTGTTTGACGTATAACGTCATGTATAAATCTAACCTTGGTAGTTTGAACCCAGGAAACTTAACATCGTTGTGATAATGTCTAATTATAAATTTAAATTTTCAAACGTTCCTTTTTATCAAAAATTTATGCTTTATAAAATTGTCTATGTAACAAAAGTTTTATGAATTTGAATTACGAATAATACACTCATACACTTGTTATGCACAATAACTATTTATGAGGTTAACTTTACTAATTTGAAAGATCTTATTACCAACCTATTTTTATTATATGTGAATCATTTTCTCAGTTCTGAAAAGGTGATTTAAAAAAATTCCTTAATTATGTTAATGACATTTATAATGCCTAATTGCTCTAGAGGCTTTTGCTATTTTATTTAAATTGCCCAAAATTAACATTATATATAAAAATTGAAGGCAATCATTCTGTTAAACTTTAAAAATTTTTGCTTAGTATACTCAAACCAAATATTTCAAACATCAATAAATCAAAGTCACCTTCAATTTATGTCATAAATGCCAAACTTGAAGTTTTTATTATAATTTTGACAACGATCCTAGGTCATGGATCGAAACGTAAATAAAGTTGATTTTAAAAACTATGAGTGGTTTAATTCCCAAAGATTAACCTGAATACACATGCTGTGTGAGAATTTCAGGGAACTATGTAGGCTAGCTCAGAATATAAATAAGTGCAGGTACGTGTCCAACCAGTTTTGAGACGGAAAACCTAATGGCTGCGAAATACCTGCAACTAATGTTGACTGTGCGAAAAGATAAATTGGAAAATATATTAAATCGCCAAATGGTTAAGTGTTGGGAGAACTTGGCAGCCACAGACTGCTTACCTCCCTTCACAACCATTGAAGGTCGGAGAAATAGGGCATATAACTGTAAAACAATAGAAAGTGATCGAACTGCATCTAACAAGAAAGAACATCGCCTATGAGGAAAGACAACAAACAGAATAAGAAGAAAATTGTTGAAAGCATATGTGTGGAGCACAGCACAGTATGCCTATGAAATACGGGAAGTCTGAAACGCAGACAGAAAAACGGTAGCAGCCTTTTGAAATGATGTGCTTCAGATGTATGAGGACGATAGCATGGACAGACAAAGATAATAACAAATAAGTTACAGAAATTGTAGGGGAGCAAGGATATCTGGGGAAAAAGAGAAATAGTAGGGTGGAATACGTTCTAAGGCATTTTTGGGGAATAGTATGTGATATATTACAAGCAGAGATAGGAAAAAAGAGGTAGATGTAGACCTAGATCAGACAGTTATAGATGCAAACTGTGCATATTTCAGGGAAATCTGTAGGTTAGTTCAGAATGGGGAACAGTGATGGTACGCGTCTAACCAGTTCTAGGACTGAAGACCTAATGATGATGATATAAAAATTAATGGGATATTCACAAACTAACGATAAATATCTGTCAAAATAATTCAGAAATAATTTTCAGTCAATATATATATATATATATATATATATATATATATATATATATATATAGTAATGAGTTTCTTTTTCTTTTTTCGAACGTATAATACAATTGGAATAATAGAGAATGTCAAATAATTTTTGGGATGAATTTCGTTCGGATGGTTTTTTTTATAATATTTAAATGAAAATCATTTGTTGATAATCAACGTTTCGGACTTTATTTAGACCTTAATCTTGATTCTAAAAGTATAATACATTAATAGCTAGAATAATGGTTGAGTACTTACAAAAACTTGATTTCTTAAAGAATTAAATTGACAAACATTTTGACATTTGAGAAAATTATAAAGTATGAACGTCAAATTGAAGTAGACTACTTATTTAAATGTATTTAATATGTAAACTTTTTTTTTTTAATAAAAAAGGTTAGAAGCAAGGTTGTAGGTAGGATTGTGTTTATCAACAAAGCTATAGACTATTGATTGAAATTATATAGTAGAGTGTAAATATTTGTGAGATTGTGTGTGTCTGTTTTAAAGTTTAAACTATTATTGTCTTTTTGTATATAGTATGATTCTAAAAACAATCTGTTAACATAGTTACATTCTATATCTACAATCTTAGTGTCATCCCAGTTGACTATGTGTTTAGTCTCATGTATGTGTGATGCAAGAGCACATGATTTTTTACCAATTTTGGCGTCACTTTTGTGTTGTGTGAGTCGAGATCTTAGCCACTGATTTGTTTGTCCTATGTACGTCATGTTACAAGAACACTTGATGCTGTATATTAAGTTACTACATATTGGTTTGATAGTTGCATTTTTAATTTTGTAAAAGATTGTTAATAGATTTATTGTATTGATAAACAATTTTGATATTATTGTTAATTATTATTTTATGTATTGCCGGTGTAAGATTGTTAATATAAGGTATTTTTTTATAAATAACGATGTTAGGAGGTTCTGTCTGTGTCGGTTCTATTTGTGTCGGTTTTTGTGTTTGAAAAATAAGTTTTTTTAAAAGTATTTTAGGATATGCATTATTTTCTAAAATGTTTTGTAATAATTTAAGATTTTCAGCTACAAACTGAATATCACATATTTTTATTATTCTATTTTTTAGGGCCAGTACAGTGATTATTTTGTGTTGGTAAGAATGATTAGAAAAATAATTTATATAGCGACCAGAGTTTGTTGGTTTTTTGTAATAGTTGAATATAATATGATTATCATCGCTTCTTATCACAAGCGTATCTAAAAAAGGGATGCTTTTATTTTTTTCTAATTCTAAAGTGAACTGCAGATGAGGATTGAATTGATTAAACAAATTAAAGTTTCATTAATTTTATCATATGGTATAGAGCATAAAATGTCATCTACGTAATTAATTAAAAAAGGTGTATGAAAGCTAAGGGATTGAATAACATTGTCCAATAAGTTATCCATCACTATTTGGGCAATTATGGGAAACAGTGGTGAGCCCATTGGTGTACCTGAGAGTTGTATATAGTATTGATTTTCAAAAATAAAAAATGTGTTATTGAAAATTAACCTTATTGTTGTGATGAAAGAATCTGTAGAAAATTTGCAGTGTGGTTCAATCATATTCCATTATCTGTTATTAGATCTAGAACTAATTGTAATGGTATATTAGTGAAAAGGGATGTAACATCCAATGATATTAATATATGATTTTTAGGTAAACGAAAATTTCTATATTTATCAGTGAAGGAGAAAGTGTCTTTTGTGTTGTATCCTTCTAGAGGGAATGAAAGTGATAAAATTTTGGATATGTGTAGTGACAATTTATAAGTAGGAGTGTTGATAGAAGAGATTATAGGACGTAAAGATAAAGTTGGTTTATGGATTTTAGGTAAACCATAGTATTTTCCAGGGATGGAATTATTAATAGTGAGATTTTGTTTTTCAATTTTGGTTAGGTGGTTTTTATTTTGTAGTAGCTTTAAATGATCATTGACTTTTTTTTGAGTGGTAAAGGTTGGATCTCTAGGTAATTTTTTATATATTTTGGTGTCATTTAGTAATTCCATTGATTTTTCAATGTATTGGGATTTTTTCATTACAACAGTAATAGAACCTTTATCAGCTCTGGTGACTAAAATATCAGGGTGGTGTTTTAAGAATTTTTTTGCATTTTCGTAGTTACTTAAATGTGAGTAATAATTTTTGTTGTTAGGGTTTTGTAGGTAGTTGGTAATAATGTTCGTAACTTTTGCCCTAAGAATATTTTTCTGTTTATTATCTAACTCATGTGAGTCTATATTGCCTTCAACACTTGCTAATAATTTACCTATGTGAACGTCTTTAGAAGATACTGGTAAATTAAATTTAGGCCCTAAGGATAACACATCTAATATTTTTTTTGGAATTACACTATTGCTAATGTTAACAATCCATTTGCTATTGTCATTGAATAAGACTTTGTAGTTGTTTTGATTATGTTTTAATTTATCAAACTTCTTTTGGTTAATTTTTTTAACTAATATGTATTTCTTATTATAGGAGTTTTTTTGTCTTCGTTCAAATTCGTTGAATATGTAAATTGGTAAGCTCTCTTGAAAAGAAGCTTTTACTAATTTTAGGGATTTATATAATGATTTTAATTTGGTATGTGTTATTTCTATTTCAAAATTTAGTATGGATTTCTCTAACCTGTGGTTGAATCTGTTAATTCTATTGTTAATCTTCATATTTTGGACTTGTAATAACGATAAATTTCGTTTGTTATTATTGTAGATATGTGTAGGTACATACTAAATTTTGAAATAGAAATAACACATACCAAATTAAGATCATTATATAAATCCCTAAAATTAGTAAAAGCTTCTTTACAAGAGAGCTTACCAATTTACATATTCAACGAATTTGAACGAAGACAAAAAGACTCCTATAATAAGAAATACATATTAGTTAAAAAAATTAACCAAAAGAAGTTTGATAAATTAAAACATAATCAAAACAACTACAAAGTCTTATTCAATGACAATAGCAAATGGATTGTTAACATTAGCAATAGTGTAATTCCAAAAAAAATATTAGATGTGTTATCCTTAGGGCCTAAATTTAATTTACCAGTATCTTCTAAAGACGTTCACATAGGTAAATTATTAGCAAGTGTTGAAGGCAATATAGACTCACATGAGTTAGATAATAAACAGAAAAATATTCTTAGGACAAAAGTTACGAACATTATTACCAACTACCTACAAAACCCTAACAACAAAAATTATTACACACATTTAAGTAACTACGAAAATGCAAAAAAAATCTTAAAACACCACCCTGATATTTTAGTCACCAGTCGCGATAATCATATTATATTCAACTATTACAAAAAACCAACAAACTCTGGTCGCTATATAAATTATTTTTCTAATCATTCTTACCAACATAAAATAATCACTGTACTGGCCCTAAAAAATAGAATAATAAAAATATGTGATATTCAGTTTGTAGCTGAAAATCTTAAATTATTACAAAACATTTTAGAAAATAATGCATATCCTAAAATACTTTTAAAAAAACTTATTTTTCAAACACAAAAACCGACACAAATAGAACCGACACAGACAGAACCTCCTAACATCGTTATTTATAAAAAAATACCTTATATTAACAATCTTACACCGGCAATACATAAAATAATAATTAACAATAATATCAAAATTGTTTATCAATACAATAAATCTATTAACAATCTTTTGCAAAATTAAAAATGCAACTATCAAACCAATATGTAGTAACTTAATATACAGCATCAAGTGTTCTTGTAACATGACGTACATAGGACAAACAAATCAGTGGCTAAGATCTCGACTCACACAACACAAAAGTGACGCCAAAATTGGTAAAAAATCATGTGCTCTTGCATCACACATACATGAGACTAAACACATAGTCAACTGGGATGATACTAAGATTTTAGATATAGAATGTAACTATGTTAACAGATTGTTTTTAAAATCATACTATATACAAAAAGACAATAATAGTTTAAACTTTAAAACAGACACACACAATCTCACAAATATTTACACTCTACTATATAATTTCAATCAATAGTCTATAGCTTTGTTGATAAACACAATCCTACCTACAACCTTGGTTCTAACCTTTTTTATAAAAAAAAAAAACGTTTACATATTAAATACATTTAAATAAGTAGTCTACTTCAATTTGACGTTCATACTTTATAATTTTCTCAAATGTCAAAATGTTTGTCAATTTAATTCTTTAAGAAATCAAGTTTTTGTAAGTACTCAACCATTATTCTAGCTATTAATGTATTATACTTTTAGAATCAAGATTAAGGTCTAAATAAAGTCCGAAACGTTGATTATCAACAAATGATTTTCATTTAAATATTATAAAAAAAACCATCCGAACGAAATTCATCCCAAAAATTATTTGATATTCTCTATTATTCCAATTATATATATATATATATATATATATATATATATATATATATACTTACGTAGCAGTCTTAATTTCTTTATTAATTTAAACAAAATAAATTACATTCATGGTAGCTCTTAAGCAAAACCCCAGTAAATGAAACTTAAATTGCAATATTTCATAGGCCTTTCTTAAACTTTAAAACGTATTTATACACAAAATACAATCTGAATATGAGCATACCCAAAAACCATTTAAATAGTTCGCTTCTGTTAAATAAAACGGAAATCATGAAATTTAAGAAACCAAAATTGTAAAGCGTTTAGGTTACGGTACCTATAAATCGATGAGGAAGGTGTAAAGGTTAAATTTGGATGGACTGACTAAATATGTACGCACTGTGTATAGTAGATTTCAAGAATAATTAATCTTAATTAAGCACAACATTCAAATTTTGGTTCTATAAAGGCAATTAAGATAATACATTATAAACGTAATAATTCACGACGATGACTTAAATTAAAACCACAAATCAAAATATATCTTAATATTATAAGATGCTACATCCCATAAAAGTTAATTTACAATAGACGAATGTTGTCCGTTCCAACCATCAACCATCAAGGACATTAAAATAATGCCATACAACCACAAAAATACAAATTACATACACAGTAACATGACAGTAACCTTTTACTCAGCATAGATAAAATGTTATATTATGAGAACGAATTTTTATAGAGGAAGAAATGTGATATAACAACTGAGCACCACAGTTAACAGTTAAGTTCAGAAAGCTGTTTAGAAAGGTCAAAATGTAGTAATACGAGCAAGTAGTCCGAGGGGAGGGGGGGTTGAAAGTTGAATAGAAACACAGCTTCGCGATGTAAATATAAACGTCCTTGCATGAAAAAACCACGCGAAGTGCAACAATTTTTTTTTAACTATGCTTGCAAGGGCAGGATATGTTTATTCACAAGTTTGTGATGGCTTTATACTGGTGTTTTCTGAACATCGCTGTAAGTAAAATATAAGCTTTTAAATTTATACTCTTTAATTATGTACATGCAAATTTGTATTACTCAGATATGCTCACAATGTTTATTGTAAACCTATAGCTACATGTTTCTACTTGAATAATTCTTCATTATTGCTACTACATAATCTACCTTTAAACTAATCTCTAATGTTTCGCCTATGTTAAGAGAACCAATCCAATGACTCCATATGTTTCATTATTCATTTACAACGAACTTATTTATAATTTAGATGGTGTGATGGAGGGGTGGTGGATTGTCCGACTTAGGGGTACTTTCATATTGCTGCTAGAAGTAAAGCACAGAGGTATATGCAGTATAGAAGTAATCAGTTAATAGCAGAAGCCAGATAAGAACATAATATATGTAAACAATGGTTAACGGTAAAGCTGTTAACAGTACACGATACCGGTTTCGATACCAGCTGCGAGGTGAACAAAACGATGTGCTACAAACAACCCAACTCGACCAACTTGTAACCTAGAGAGCGTGATAACAGGCGATGCACATAACACATAAAGACTGTGTCACATACTCTCCCTCAGGTTCCAATAACTATCCGATAAGGAACCAACATGAACGACACTAAAACTTGTGCTTGCACCAACCAAATTCTTGCTCGGACAACCCTTTCTTTTAATAGGAACTTGTACGAGGGGTGCACGATATGTATTGGGAACTGACAATACTAGCGTTGCTAGGTGCGATCTGACGTTTCTAACCTAAAGTTTAACATTTTTGACAGTATACATACTTATAATATTTTGCCATATGAACACTGTTTTGTTTTGATCAAGTTGAAAATTTCGTCTCGGCCAAAAAATAGAATTAACATGTGGACATTTTTGTGCGATGACTTTTTACGATTTTCGACTGAATCAACTTATTTCAACTTTTGGGGAAGAAGCTTCAACTAAAACCACTGTATATCGTTGTGTCATCGATGCTATGCACGAATTGATAATGCAAGATCGTCACATGACATCGCGAGATTCAGGCATTGCTAGGCATTAGTATGACAAGTATACATTCGATATTACATGAACATTTAGCTGTGAAAAAGGTATGTGCACGGGATCTCACATAATTTGACAATCGCTCAAAAAATTGGTGCAAATAAATGCTCAAAAAATACGATTGCGGTGCATCACACGCAGTGTATAACATCTACACAGGTGACGAATCTTGGATTTATTCGTATGAACCCGAAAGTAAACAGCAGTCGACTGTATAAGTATTCCAAGATAAACGAAATCCAACAAAAGTCGTCAGCATTCGAAGCACTTCGAAGAAAATTGTTGCTGTTTTTTTCGGAATAAATGGACATGTCACGGCTGTTGCTTTAGAGGATCGTAGAACAGTTAATTCTGCTTGATATACCACCATTTGTTTGCCACAAGTTTTCGGAGAAATAAGAAAAATAAACTCACATTTAGTATTTTGAGTGTTACTACAATGTGGAAGAGATAAAGTGTCTGCTACAACATTCCGTTTTCCAGCTAAGCATTTTATTTTCAGATTAAAGCTCTGAATTTGTAAAGCCGTCTGGTTAAACAAAGATAGCGTTCTCAGGGAAAACAACCACATCAATGGTTGATAGTCTGTAGAAAAAATAATTTGGCAGGGGACAAGAGTAAATTTGCACATTCAATTTAATGCTGGTTTCTTGTTCGCTCTGTAATAATACTGCACCAAGAGCCTAATTGCTTGCATATGTACGAATAATGAAGGATTGTAAAGTTTCTGCTTGACCTAAAATTGGAATACCAATCAATAACCTTTATAAAGTTTCAAAATAGATTTGTTCTTCAGAACACCACATCCAAGCAAATTTTTCCTTAGTTAAGTTGGTTAGAGGTCTAGAAATATCGAAAAAATTTGCTATAGTAGGAGCCACGAAAGAAGTGCTCTACATCATAGGTGTCTAACTCAATTCAAAACATACGTTTAAGATTATTTAAAAGAATAACTAATATATATGTTAAAGATAGTAATATGATTTGTACATGTTTTAAATAAAGACATACGTGAACATGTTCATCTGAGAAAATGACAGAGAAGAGTACGTGTCCCATCTTCTTTTGGTACCGAGATTACCGGAGCAATCTCTGGAGACTCACATGCTTCAATAATTCCTCCTTTTAAAAATTTATCAAGTTCCGCTATTAAAACTTCATTTTTTGCAGGAGGCATTCAATTATGAAAGTAATCATTTTGTTGGACAAAATTAGCGATGGAATTAGTGTCTATTTGTATTAAAAGTAAATTCTATTAGTGAAATTATTGTTGGTAAAAGAGAAAAAAATTGTATTTTTAATGGACATTGGAATGGTTAACAAAAAAGTTGGTATTGTGCTGTTTTTCAATATACTGTTATAACGAACATTTCTATAAATTGGGATTTAAAATGTCGCGTAAATCAAGCTTGGAAAGCAACAATGGCATGGTAGGATTAGTTATGGATTAATGTTTTTTTTATTTCTGTTAATAACGCATGGCCAGTTGGATGTAATATTAGTGTTTAAATTTAGGTGGAATTTTATTTGAAGTTATTTATGATATACAAAAGATAGGTAAATTTGTAAAAGGATATCCAGCTACCCCAGTGTTGAAGTCGTATTTGAGAGGGAGCTTGATTTTGCAAATTTCTTTAATTGTGACAAAATTTAATAAGTCTTTTAAGGTATTTTAGAGAAAGATGAAGTATAATGCGATAAATTTAGGAAATCAAAACTAAACGAGACCTATTTGAAATAACCGTCTTCCATATAAGGAGTAATATCGAAATGGATTGCTGAGACAAGACGGCACCCATTAACTATGGCAATAAAAAACGCATTTCCAAGTGAGTAAATATTGTAACATAGTTTTTCAGCCTGCTCAAATATTTACTTTTATTTTATTATTATTTTTGTTTATTTTTATTATTTCTTCAATAGGAAGCCACTCCCGCACCACTATAGTTAGCCGATGCACCATTAAAATTATCACGAGGTCCCTGCCTCTTCAGGGCAAATCTAAATTTATCATATAATGCTCATTTTACCCATAACAGTATATCAGTAATGTTGTTTAATAAACAACGCAGAAAGCGATGAACGAAGTCGTATGGTTTTTCTTATTTTTGTTGTCGGTCGATTTCTAATTCATCATTTAATATCAAACTATCTTTTTACCTATTCTGAATGGCTGTAGAACTTATTATTTTACAAATGAGTTAATTTAAAAACAAAAATATTTTTTTGTAATAAGTTGTATTTTGTTCTTATGCAGTAAGTGATCTTCTATAGCACATTAGGTGTCTTTATTAATAAGATATTTACTAATAATGCTAGTATCAGAATCGGATCTAAACTACAATCCCGTGCTACCATATTCTAGCTCTTGTATGCTTTTTAATGTAAGGTAAATTTAATCAAAACTTAGTGCCTTCTGATATACAGACTAAAATTATTACAAGAAATACTTACTCAGCAATGCGGAAGGCAAGATCAAAATTATGTCGGCGATCCTTTGATGTAAGTGCATGGTAGTCAAAGGCATCTGGTAGAAAGTGATGTATCAGAGCACAAAATGCTAAACCATCTGACCAGCTGCTTGAGAAGTTATCTAGTTGCACGTTCTATAAACAAAAGAAGATATAGTTTGTGCGTTAATGAAATAACATTTATTAGTTTTGTCTTGTGTAGTGTATCTATATTTCGGGTTAAACTTATCTGGCTAAAACTACATAAATGTAGGCAATAACTTTATTACTGAAAGTCGGTGTTAAACAAATATTGCTGATTTACAATATGTGAACCGATGCATTTTGTACCGACTACCACCTTTTCTCAATATGATTCTTAGCTCTAGTTAATTAACACCCTGTGCCAAAAATGTAGAACATAGTCATGAACAAAAAGTGTGTAAGTATCCTTGCCATGAATGTAAATATGGTACAGTCATACAGTTTTAACAATGCTTAACTTCTCACTACTAGAAGGCTGATGGTGTAACTCCTGCACTATATGTCACCATAATAGTCTGTCGCATAATTCTGACCTAAAATTTTACACACAACATGGAATTGTAAGTGGTTTAAACACAAATTATTCAAGAATTATTCACAGATACAAAGAAGATAAAATAATCGCTTCTTCACAATCGACAGTTCTGGAACTCAGATATTACAATAATCCAAAAATTGGCCATAAAACACTGAAATTGGTAGAAAGTACAATGTGCCTCTTCCAAAACTGCTAATTGAGCAAAGGCTAAAGAATTTCACATTGATAGAAAATACAAAACAAAAGTCCAAGATTCCACGGCAGCAAAAATCAAATAATTCATTCTACAGAGATAAAGGGGCATGATTTAGTCTGTTAATATCAAAAAGGTAATTTGGCAAAAATGTCAAGAATTGAGAGATAGTTTTTCCCACGCAGCAAACAAAACTTTCTAAAATGGTAATTTTGTCTTTGTTGTGCTTAAAAATTGAAATGGTCTCTATTTACCAGAAAACGAAAACACAACTGGATAAAGGGATGTGATGACAATAAGAAAATGATAAAAAAGGACTAGCAAAGTGTTGTTACATTCCATATTTGGAGATTTGCACTTTTAAATTTGTGAGTGAATTCCCGCCATTATTTTTAAAATAGACTTGTTCATTTCCGTCATTTCGAACAGTTGCGTTTGCGCAAAAGGAATGCGCAGGCGCGGAGTGGCGTAAGTGTGCGGTTTGGACAGGACATGAGATTATTAGTGACGAGAAGTCGAACGGCGACGTTGCCTGTGTCGTGCTTTTGTCTTTTCAGAATGTAGGTTCCTCTATCGTATCTCTACCTTCTATCGTTCCTTACCTGGTTGTTCCTATCGTACCGCTACAAACAAAAGAAGAGGGAAGACGATAAATTTGGTTTCAACGACCCACACCCAAACAAGATACCCTGAGATTAGCATGGCCCCTGCGCAAGGATGACACGCAAAATCGTGAAGCGTTCCACATTTTTAAGTGAGTACTTTTATCTTTTTAAGGTGCAACTTGTATCATTGTAAACGTATTTGGTATGTGATACAATTTGACACGCAATTATGTCATAATATCATTGTTGTGCAATAATGTGAACGTGGATAGTATCAGTGTTGCCAACTGTAGTAGTGGCGCTGGACGCGGCGACGGGGATATAACAGTGCCGCCTAAACGTGTGTTGAAAATTCGTCTCACCTCTGATTTATCTTATAAGATGTTAGTTTTGAATATATTTGTACAAAATTAGGTTCGTCATTCAAGCAATATAAAAAAATGTAATTTTTAACTTATTATGTGTCTTTTGGGTAGAAAAAATACAATCTGGTAACATTGTATTTAGTAACTTTTATTTTATGTTGGCGTGACATTCAATGCAGTTGAAATGTCAATCTGAAGGATTAAGTCCGCTATTTTTTGATAGTGATTGTTTACCTCTTATATGTTATTTGTAACTTAATTAATTGGCATTTTTTTTTTATAAAAACCGTGTATTTATATTTTAATTCTCACAAATAACTACCTAACCTAATTGAGGATGAAACTAAAGCACATACCTTTCAAATGCGTTTAACAAATTACCTTAACCTCACTTTAAACATGTGCTTTAGATTAAATAATTCTTTCTGTAAGTATTCTTAGCCATAGATAGAGCTTTTATTTACCTTTCATTATAATTAATAAAAAAAAATCCCTTAAAATGACACTAGATCTGGTTAAATAATTATTTTAAACTTGAAATTATTAAAACCTGTTTTTAGTTTAAATTTTACTTAAATATTACATTATCTTAGTTTGTCATGATTCTAAAGTGTTCCCCTACAATCTAGATAATTAACTATAGGTTACGAATTCTTTCTAAAAGAAAATTTTGCTTTTACTACAGCTAACGTAACTAACTGAAATCTTACCTTAGTATATCTATACCTTCTAAAACACTATAGTAAACTTGTAAATTCGTTATATCTGCTTTCTTAAACACTAGAATAGTGAGGTTGATGATAATGTTTTGTATTTAATTTCATTTACTATCCTATTTAGTTACGATGGTTGCTTGATAAATTCCTCGATATAAAAGTAATGCTTTAATAATTTGGTATACTGGTTTTTTTCTGTAGATGTATCGCTAGAATATTGCTTTTGTGTAGTGAGCATGATTTTGTTTTAATAGCAAATTTTTTTATTTATATCGGTATTGCAACGCAGCATTTTAAGATCTATTTGGTTTAAACGAGACTTGTCGTCGTGGTTGGTCACTCAGCAGTATGTTAGTCTAGACGAGACTCATGAAGAGTTGGTCGCTCAGCATTACATAAGTCTAGACGAGACTCGTGGTAAGTTTTTCCCTCTAGTAATTTTTGAATCATCTTTTGAGGTTGATTTTGTTCTCTAAGCAACAATATGCATTATAAGTTCATTCTGAGACAACTGTTTCCTAAAATGACGACAAAAAGGGATCATATGGTTTGGTGCCCACTATCTTGGCATTAAGTAAAATCAAGAAAATGCATGTGTGCACGGGTGTTTGCTTTTATACGAACACATGGTATAAACTTTTCATTAAAAAAGATACGACTCTTGAAAGTATACCACAGGAAAAAATTTTAAATGGCTCAACCAAATAAAATCTGCTCAGTGTCAAAAACCTTGTATATGAATGTCATCCAACGAAAATAAAACTAATTATCCTAATTACACTTTGTAAAATAGGTGGTATGAAAAAGGACCTGCCACAATTGTGGGCCAATCACTTGTTAATCAGTTTGTTGATTTCCTTTTTTCATTATACTGGGTGATTTGAAATGATGAACACAATTTCAGTTTGCAATATTTCCTGAACTATATGTAAGTAATATTTGAAAGAGGATGTTGTAAAGTTTCGAAAACTACCACTAGAGTGCTTCAACACTGCACTGTACTAGCGTCAGCTGTTTCAAAAACGTACCGCATCAATTGTAAGCAAGATGGCTAGTATGGAATACAGGATTTTTGCATTCGTGAGTGCAGTATACATTTCAGCATAAGTTTAAGGTTTAAGTTCCAAAGAGAAAGAACATTTATTGTTGGAATACACAATTTGATGGAATTGGTCTCTGGGTAAAGCTAAAAGTCCAGGCCGAGAGCATGGAGAGTATTCGAGTGAGCTTTGAAAGTAGCCCAATGACATCAACCCATAGAGCAAGTAGGAAACTTGAACTACCGCAAAACAACTCTCCATCTACAACTGATAACGGCTTTTCACATAAACGATAAGGTACAGCATGTTTTGTGGCCGTATGCTCCAAAACATGGAAGAACATGAATTGTTTATGCCTTGTGTGATTTTTAGTGATAAAGCCACGTTTCACATAAGTGGAATGTCAACAGGAACAACATTCGGATGTCGCGGATACAAAATCCCTATGTAACACAAGCAGGACTGCCCAAAGGTTAATGTGTTTTGTGCCATATCATAGATGAAGGTTTATAAACCTTTGTTTTAGCAAAAATGCAATTACTAGAGTAACGTATCTTAGAATGCTGCAAAACTGGCTTGTTCCTCAAATGAATGAAGATACAGGAGATAACATTTTCCAGCACGACAGAGCTCCACCCCATTGGCATATGGTTGTTCAACCTTGCCTGAATGAATCTCTACCTCAACAATAGATATGTCGCACGAAGACGGGCACTTCAGTTCTGGCCACTGAGGTCTCCAGATCTCACATCCAACAACTTTTTCTTGTGGGGGCGTTTGTGAAAGATGCAGTTATCACTTCTTCCCACAAATGTGAATGACCTAGGAAACTGTATTACGTTTGCGGTGAACTCAATGGTGCAAGACATTTGCCTTCTAGTTTGAGATGAATTCAATTGTCGCCTAGATATTATCCGTTCGGCTAGAGGAGCTTAAAGAATAAAAAGGTAACATATAGTTCTATAGCAAACTGAAACGGCATCCATCATTTTGAATCATACTGTATTTTACATAAACCATGACCCTTGCTCGAAATCACTAAAATGCACCATTTTCTACACTTCAACATTTTTGTTTCTGATTTTAATGATTGTAAATAAAATTGATGAGTTTTTTCTTGTAGAATACATTCGATTGTGGTTTTTTTCGAGAAAATTTGATTTTGCGTTAGAATGTTCAAATTTTGAATAATCAAAATAAATAAGAAATGGAAGCAAGTTCGTTTTATAAATAAACTGCATACAATTTTTGGTCCACATAATTTTCGAAAGATATTTATCAAAGATGCTTTTTTGTCCCATCTGTAGTGCACAGGAAATTATTCCATTCATTTACAGTTTACCATTAATCGATAGTTCTACAAACAGTTTAATTAGCAGTATTTTAATTTTATTCTGTTTTTGTTTTGCATAGTGTTTGGTTTGAAATAGAAATGCCTTTTCCCGATGCGAGAAATTTTGCTGATAGAAAAAATGGCAGTTAAAATAGAAACATAAGATGTCTTGCCTTTAGTAATAAATTATGCTTCATTTTTGTTATATGCGGATGACTTAAAAATATATATAACAATTGAAGGTATGGAAAGCTGTTAATTGTTACAAATGGATCTTGATAACATAATTGATTGGAGTAAAAACATAAGCTGTACTTGAACATCGATAAATGTAAGATCTTAACATTTACTCGGAAATATAACCCTATAGTATACAACTATAAAATTGATGGGAAAATATTGGATCATGTAAATGAGTATCAGGATTTGGGGGTTCTATTTGATAGTAAATTGTCATTTAAAATGCACATCAATGTATTAACAAACAAAGCAAATAAAATGTATGGATTTATAATACGTAATACACGACAATTTACAAGTACGTACGGTATTAGGATATTATTTATAGTACTGATTAAAACCATATTGGAATATGCATTTGTTATATGGAGTCCAGAGTATGAATGCCATAAATATATTATAGAAAAAATACAAACGATGTGCTTAAGATATCTATATTACAAAGACAATGGTCAATATGACTTAAGTATTACTAAAAAAGAACTATTAGCAAGCTATGATTTACAATCGCTTGAACTTAGATGCAAAATTGCATCTGTTACTTATCTATATAGGCTTTTAAAAACAGGGTAGATAACCCATATCTTCTGTCACTGATTAATATTAATGCACAACCGTACCACACAAGAAGTGCACTTACCTTCAAAGTGGAACAGGTGTATTCAAATAATTATAAAAATGCACCTTTGAATGTTATGTGCAGACTATACAACAGCATACAAAGCGAATTGAACATTTTTAATAGTAAACCAGAAATGATGAAGGAAAGACTAGATATTAATATAATGACATATTTGTGCCGAGTGATAATGAGTTACCTATTACCATATACATTGTTTCTTTTTTTAATTTTCACTACTCTATAATTGGGTCAATGCCCTGTGGAGTTTGTAACTAAATAAATAAATAAATGTTACGCTTCAAATTGCTTCACAAATAATTTCAGTTAATAAGTAATCGTAGATGACTTTTTGTATAATTAAGATAGGGTATTTACGCATAATAATGCAGTCCTGAGTTCCCCAACAGTACTTTTAGGAAACAGTTATTATTAATATGTATTTCGTGGGAAAAGAATGTTATAGTATATTATTCAACGAGCGAGTTATGATAGCCATTACTCATTCGGAAGGTGTGCGCCATGAGCCCTAATGGGCTCGTGGCGTAATCCGAGAGAGTAGTGGCCATAACTCGCGAGTAGAATACTATAATTTTCCCATGAGTACACAAATCTTCAATCTCAGATATTTTCTAAACTTTTAACTAACATCGCACACACTGACAAGCAAAAATTTATTTGTCAAAGTGTAACAGTCCACTTTGCAACCTTTATTTTACATTTTAACCTAAATGTAATTTTTATTGTATATTAATATTATGATATTTACCATCACTGGATGGGTACAAATAAAAATCTATCTATCTATCTATCTATGTAGACAAACAATATCAGTAGTATTCCAGTTTGCTGTTTAGCAGTAATGAGAGGTAAGCAGTTTGCATTGATAAATATAACATGATCTTATGTTTTGTTTTTATTGCAATAAAGAACCCACTATATGGTAGAAAATATTCTAAATAAGTCAAACAAAATCGTTCTAATACCAGAAGTTGCTTTGCATTAAACATTTTACAATGGTAGCCTAGCAGGTTTCCCATGAGCAGTTATTACACTCGTATCATAAAAGCACCAACAAATCTCCAACCAAAAAGAAAAATTATGTTTGGTTTTTAGAAAGTGTGTTCAACCTCTACAGTTTTCTACTATTGCGTTGTTAATGGATTAGATAAAATTTTGAAGAAATGATGACACCAATTTTCACAATAACATTTGATCAGACGAAAGCGTTAGAATAGGGTATACCGTAGTTAAGATCGCCTTTGATTTTTATTTGTGATGGCTCATAAAAACTCAAGTGAGTGTAACGTTCCGTTTGTATAACCATTCATCATATTATAATCGTTTAGCAAACGTAGTAAATGACGCACTTCTAATATTAATTTTTAAAGCAGGCGGAGAATTGACATTAAGTAACGTCAGAGTTTTGTTTTTGGAAAGTGTCAAGTTAGGTTTTATGGTGCGGGTGTGTTAATCTATCTGTTGTAGGTCTACTCATTGTCCACTTTTATTTGCCGTTATCTATATCCTTATATATAGAATACAAATCCATATTGGGAATTTCTAATTTGGACGAAAAAGAAAGGACCTTAAATTACGTATGCCGTAAGCCGTAATTGTCCAATTTACTTGGAAACAGCACACACCCCGTAATGATGCTTGTTGGTAGTTTGTTAAAACGTACACGACTCCTACTCACTATGTACAGTGGCTTGATTTACCCCACAAGGTAAGCGTTGAACTGTTACTATTTTTACTGAGTGATCAAACTAGTTCCGCACGTTGGCACTGAGCTATTTTGTTCCCCAAAACCATAATTTGTTGTCAACCTGCGTCAGTGGAGCCAAAATTAGAGAAGTGCGCTTTGTCGTATATCCACTCTATCCTCCCTGCCCCGTCGGCCACGTGGGATAGAAATAGATGTGTGCGCACTGTTAGCATTTATAACTGTAAAGCTACGAGCATTTTAAGATAATATAACCGTGGTGTAATTTGTCCCGTGAACGCAAGTTCATAGCATTTGTAAAGCCAACCTATTCAAATAGTCCTACGTTTAGTATCCACCTAGATACAGCAGGTTTTGCATGCACCCGGCTTAAAACGCATGATACTTCGGGTTTCAGTTCATACCCTACGTCGTCAAATTGGTTAGCCGCATTAGCGTGAGATCCAGGTGCACCCATCCCTACTTTGTTTAAAAATATAAGTGGAACATAAGAGTTTATTTTGATAGCTCTGGCGAGTGCAAACGTCGATTTAGTAGTAAGTTATTGTTTATATTTGTTGCATTTAAGGCGTACTAGTAGGCGCCGTATGTTTGTTCAAATGTATATATCTGTGTCAATTAATGTAATCCTTACAGCTATGTGTAGAAATAGAGCCAGTAACCGAAGATAAGGTGTATCATTTCTCTTAAGATTGCATGTGCAAGTAGGGAAAATCAGAGCATTCTACACCGTGAGTTTGTCTTTATTTTCTTTTATTATTATTACCAAGTGCTAAAAAGCTTTCTTGACCAGTAATGAGATTCTTATGATTATAGCTAGCATAGTGTCATTACTGGTGGTGCCCACCCGATTTTGTTATCGTTAAAACCTATCTCTAGTCTATACTGTTTATCGCTTACTACGGATTAGGGCTGTTAGACACCCAAACTACGACTTGTGTCAGACCCACCCCTCGCCGACTAGAGCTAGTCAACTTAAGGATATCAATCCTTTTGTCCCCTGGAGTCGTAGTGTCAAACAGGCTCGTAACATGAGGTCAATGTAGTATTCCCGCAGATAATTAATACTTCTGGCATATTTGAAACATGCCCAACGTTTTTAACATACTGCAATGTAACTAGAAAAATGAGGATCATGCATATGGTGACGGACATTTTTTTAGCAATTTTTGAAAGGAAAGGTCTAAAAATGGAATAATGTAGATTAAAATCATGAAAACAAAAAAAGAATTAAAAACTGATTAAATTTATATTGACCCACAATTGGATTGTAAACTACTATGTAGGATGCGAGTAAGATTATAATATTTTTTCACTAAACGCTACTAGGTTTTTGACACCAAGTAGATATTAATAATGCAAAAACTGCACGCTGCTTAATGCCAATGATCCAATGGTAGTAATCCGTTCAAATTTAATTTTAACCAAGAGAAATTAATAATCAACTCAAATTTATAAACATATTACAGAATCCCACCAGATGTTTTGAAATCAGTTACTAAAAAAAATATTTTGTTCTATTTATTTTACAAGCGGCCAGTTAATTTTGTATACATTAAACTCGTATACTAGTTCTCAATGAAATTTTTATTTTAATAAAAGATATGAGCAGATATAATTGGACATATACATCAATTTATACAGCATAATTTATTGCATTTGTTTCAATTGACAATGATAAATAATTTTTGTCATTACAAAAATTATAGTAAATGTCTTATTAATATATCTTATACAAAAGCAAAACAATCGTTAAGATTTAACATGGTGCTAATTAAGTAAAACACTTGTAAAAACTAAACAAACAGGTTAAACGACTACAGATATATGCCCCAAAGCCAACAACCATAAAAGATTATTGCAAAAAAAAGCAAATATACTGCATGGGAAATGCAGAACAATCTTCAATACACAATTAGTTTTAATTAGTCATTGACTGTTTTACTATTAGCTTATATTTAATGTTAGTTACTTTTATAAATTGGTTCAAATGACTTTTAATTTTATCTGAAAATATATTTATGCTAACGAACTTTCCATGTTACATCACCCAACACTAATTTCAAGTTATTATTACAATTATTTATTATATTAAACACCTTTATTAAAATTTTTAAGTATAATTTCATCATCATTTTATGTTTAAATTAAGAGCCTTTCTGAACTGTGTGACTTTCTGTTGGGAATGTTGTGATAGCTTTTCAGAAATCATGTAACCATCACAAAGAAAATGAGAATTGACTTTTTACCGCGAGAGTAGAGAATACACTAACTTTCACGGCAATGAAGTGAAGTGCTACCTGCTGTAACAAGTGTGCAGGAAGACCACTCACTATATTTTTTAATATTTTACTACGTCTCTTCTGCAGGAAGCGTTCAGTAGAATCTACTGGTGGACAGTCTCAACCTGGGAATTACAAATGTAAGTACTAAACTGCGTATTGTTGTAGTAGTATCTTTAAGTACATATGGTGTTTAGTAGGATATGGCATTAATTATTCATTTGATCTTAACCTGATTTATTTTTACATTTTGTGCAATATGGCGTAATTTATAACCATTAAATTGTAACTATACGAGTATAACAATTAATATTCCAGAATTCACTTTCAATATCGTATTTGTAAACTTTATTATCAGATGCTGTCTTTAGATATTTTGGTTTATGAAGATATTACTTTTAAAGGCATTTTTAATGCAGCATCATCTTTAACAATATTATTTAGAAAATATTACTGAAAATTTCACTTATACATCTGAATCATGTAGCACAATAGCCGTAAATATTTGAAAAAGGCAAGTTAGATTTTTTTACTTATATCCAAAATTGCATTTGTGATGTTTTATTTTCTTTTATATCAAATTTTTCTAATTTTCTTCATTCTTATCGTTTTATCAAAGTTCTGTTAAATTTTCAGTTGATATTTGAAACAAAATTTTCTTTGTGTTCTGAATTAAGTGGTGTTCACCACTGCAAAATAGTACATTTTTGTGATACGTTTATTTTCGAGTTGCTTGGCATAATCATGTTTTGTTATTTAGCATTTCTTCTATTTTATTTCTGGCAGTTAATGACGAGAGGTTTAGATCTTTTAATATTCTCTGCTGTTGATCATTCTTCATTCTTTTGAAATTTTCGGCAGTTGTGTTCTATGCCTTCACTTCTATTTTCATTTTTTACCTCAAGCTTTTATGTGGATCGACTTGCTTTTGAGATTTAACAGATATCTTTCTTTTCTAATATCTCTCCTTAAGTATACCGATCACACATTAAACATTTTTCTTATTCCAGTTGTTACATTACATAACATAATTTTGAATATTTTCTGCATTTTACACTCCATACCTTGTTTTAACCAATGTTTGTTTTCACGTTTGAAAAATTGCTTAATTATATAAGTCGCCTATGATACATTGGTGTTAGATATTTATTGAAGTTAAACGACCTAGTTTAATTGTAATATGATGAAGCCACTGTGTTATCTTTGAGTGCTAAAAATATGCTGAAAGTTGTTTCTTTTCTATATAAGTTTCCACGATTATTGTTAGGAAATAATTTTAGAATGCGCTCGATATATTTCGGGTGTTGGTTAGCGTGTTTTTTATGATGAATATTATACACCCAAGCGGACAGTTACAACATCTCTATGGTAAAAATTTGCTTTCTTTATGTGACTGGTAGGTATGTCAGGGGTGATGTTTCTTTAATAGAAATTTTAATGCTGTCAGTTCGGATTTTAACCCACAATCTTAGGTTCTTTGAACCAATGCTTATTTGGTCTTAACACAGAAATTCTACATTGTCGTTACAACTCATTTAGTGTGGCTGCTGGGTGTATTGCAAATTCAGTAATGATGAGGTAGGTACTTTACAGCTACCAATAACCCCCAATAGCCTACATGAGGAAATATCACCCTAACCAGCAGGTAACAATAGCTTTACTCACTTATGGTACCTGGGTTTTACTTGTATCATATAAATATTAAGATATGCAAATCACTGGTGCTCATTTAAAGCTATTATTAGAATAATTTTGTGTGGTATTGTTTTTTATATTGATGGATAACTGAGTGAATTAGTTTCGAAATTGTATATAGACTTGATAATAATCCATCAGCTGAGGTACTTGATTAGCTATTGGTGCTGGTTTGTTGATTGCTCCTAAAGACGCTATTATAAATATTTATTTTGTTTCTTAGGTTTGTCGATTCTCTTGGGACGAGTTCGTAATAGTCAACATAGTAAGTAAGTAGGTAAGTTTTTTTTCATATTTATATTTTTGTGATATTTTTTACTGATATGTGTTACGGGATATAAATATGTAAAAACATGCTGGAATAAACTCCATAATTATTAATCATTTTTCTAGGTAATTAACTGCGTGTTCTATTGTATTGTATTGGATAGATTAGTGTTTTGTCCAAATGTATATGTTGTGCCTCTATTAATCAATTTTTTCCAGGGCGATTTTGGTTGTATGTTCTTTTGTTTCGCTCGTTAGGTCCTCCCAATTTTCGACTGTGTTAGCGTGGCATTCATTTTCTTTCTTTCTCTGCTATCATAATTTGAAGGAACATTCCGTTACTAATTTCGTTTTTCCTTCCTGGGTCGATCGTCTCACGTGTAATACAATGTCTTCTTCAATTGTCTTTTTTCTGTAGTATGCATATTCAAGTACTTGTACAATCATGACCACACAAGAATATTCATCTAGCAATCAGTACTTCTGACTACATTTTGGATGATTCATAGGTTTTATCTCCAAGGCAATAGATTTCACTTAATGCATGTTTTCCACTTATTGATGTAATCCTGATTCGCTGAAATGACTATTCCAAAATTCCTCCCCCTCCCTTTTTAACTATACCGTGTTTTTTCTCTTTACCTTGGACCTCTATTGGGTACAACTCAATATATAGTCCAACTTTGTGAAAATTGTATTTGTTTGGGGGCCACAGATGTTGGTGTCTTAGTCTTAGTCAAGTGGACAACGCTACGCTCTGCCGTCAGTGTTTAATTACAGTAATGCAGTATCTTGAGTTATTAATACCATAGCTTCAAGTTACAGCATTTGTAGACGAGTTTTCAGATCCATAGTGTGATCAATCAGTGGGAGACAATGATTCCTCTTTCTATTGTAAGTCTCATTTTTGAAACCTCATGTGCATACTTTTATGTGTGGTGAATGTATGTACTTTCACTTAAGGATATAATTGCAATTAACTCATTTCAATGTATTGAAAAATGCATAAAACTGGATCTGTATTTAAGGAATTGGTTTTTCTAGAAATGTTCTGTTTAGCTAAATTTTGTCCTACTTTTTTATGCATTAGAAAGTACCTTGAGTATCTTACTCCTGAGGTTTAAGCTTACTATCAACTTTCATAAGAATGTCTTGTATCTAATGGTAAACCATGACAAAATAAGACTACTTGGCATGCTGCAAATATGATTTCACCTTGTATTTTTAGGTTAAAAGGTTGAAAATTTCCGCAATAAGGCTATCCTGTACACAATAACTTGTTTAGAGTACCAAACCTTGGCTAACAATTTGTATATTTTATTTCAGTGAGTAATTATATATACTTTAGTTTGGTTATGAGACGTATGGATGACTAGGATTTGCAGATTAAAAAAAGTTCTGTAAATAATTAAGTTCAATTTTACAGTACTTCTCTAACAATTATCACCTTGCTACACTTTTTTGGCATTGCAAGCCTTATTTCAATAATTAAACATAGGGGATTTCTAATCCCAGCTTGACAGTATAATCCTCATTGTAATTTAGTTAGTAAGTAGCTCATGATGCATTATAATGTGGTTTTGAGGTCCCAGTGCTGATAGGGAGAAAAACTTACATGTATTCAGCCATATAAGATGTTTCTCACCTTTGAAGATTGTGTGTCATGCTTCAGCTAACGAGAACGTGTAATAAAGAAAGAAGGCTTTGACAAGTTGGTGGGAGCGAATGCCATAATCGGGCATGTTACCTTGGACTACCTTAGTAAACAGACAAGTGGCAGTAAGTGAAGGAATGCAGTGAAGTTACTTGTGAAATTTCTTCTATATTCATATCGTTTGTGTTTCACAATGTTGTAGGTTAGCAACAAACTTAGCTGCATCATCATCATTAGGTCTTCAGTCTTGGAACTGATTATACGCATACCCTCATTCTGAACTTACCTACACATTTCCCTGAAATTCGCACAGTCTGCATCTATCACTATCTGATCTAGGTCTACAGCTACCTCCTTTTTCCTGTCTCGGCTTGTAATATATCCCATACTATTCCCCAAAAATGCCTTAGAACGAATTCTGCCCTTCTATTTCTCCTATTTTTTTCCACAGATGTCCTTGTTCCTCTAATATTTCTATAACCTATTTGTTATTAACTTTGTCTGTTCACGCTATCATCCTCATACATCTGAAGCACAACATTCCAAAAGGCTGCTACCATTTTTTTGTCTGCCTTTCCTACTGCCCTATTTCATAGGCATACTGTGCTGTGCTCCACACATATGCTTACACCAATTTTCTTCTTGTTTCTATGTTTGTTGTCTTTCATCATAGGTGCTGTTCTTTCTTCTTTTATGCAGTTCGGTCCCCTTCAATTGTTTTACAATTATATACCCTATTTCTCCGACATTCAGTGGTTGCGAGGAGGAGAGGTGCAGCCTGTGGCTGCCAAGTTCCCCCAGCACTTGAACATTTGCAGATTCAATATTTTTCCAATATATCTTTTCGCACGGTCAACATTAGTTGCAGATATTTCAAAACCAACACCTGTGGTTGTTTATAATATTCATCAGATTTATCTGTGCTTATTTTTTGTCATAAGGTTTTCCGTCTCATAATTGGTTGGACACGTACCCACACTTATTTATATTCTGAGCTAGCCTACACAGTTCCCTGAAATTCTCACAACAGCCTACATACAGCTCGGTTCCCCTTCTATTGTTTTCTAATTTTATGCCCTATTTCACCGAGATTCAGTGAAGGGGATTAAGCAGCGTGTGGCTGCCAAAATACCCCAACACTTAGGCATTTGTCGCTGCAATTTGAAAAAAATAGGCCATAGACTCGAAAAGGATCCGAATGTACATTTAGAGGAACAATACACGTAAATACAATGATTTAACTAAACTACTTAGCTGATTACAAGGTAAGGAATCTCTTTGATGTATATTATTATCATTCATTATTGCATTGAAAATCTGTGCCATGTTACGCCTCTGTATAACCACGCTAGCAGTACATTTACCAGCTATAATAACTATTGGCACAAGAAGTATTTTGTTAGTGTTTGACTACACGGAACACTAAATGAAATGTTCATTATGCATTTTCTGTTCATTCTGGTTTGTTTGTCTGTTTCAAGCTTCGGCTTAAGACGTCCGCATTTAGTTTGTAAGTAGATCCTAAAAAATTACGAAAACAATTGACTCTCATTTTTTTTACAGTTCTTCAGCAATATCTTGGTAAAAGTATTTTTACCCTGCAAATGACCATTGGTATGGTTGTTTGGAGCCGTATGCGTAGATATCTCAGAAATACTATTTAAAGCATGGATTACATGTAGCATCAACATATGCTAAAGAAAGGTATGGATTTGAACAGATTTGTCTTTTGTTCTTCTAAACCAAGCACTGAACAAAGAAGTATGCAGGGGTGGGGAGAGCACAATTAGCTACCTCACAATGCCCCTTTTCCTTTTTGCATTTTTCTATTGGGCCATTTTTCGCCGTTAAAGATTTTAAGTACCTAATAAAAATTGTAACAAAATTTAAATACAAGTTCTTTGCAACAGACGATCTTCCAATTATTAAAAGTTCAATATACTGTAGATCAATGGTTTGAATTTTTCTGATAGCTCTGTTATTGTTAGACGGTTTACTAGTACTATTATAGACACAATGCTTTGTTACAACTAGATCTTTAATAATTTTCCATTGAAATTATTTTCTAAGTATGGCTTTGCTTTTGACATGCCTTTTTAGCAATTTTATTAATAAGTTTTAACAACCAAACCCTACAACAATTTATATAGCGACTCCAATAAGTTCTAATAGATCTTTAACTTATAGATTGTAAGCTGGATTAAGACTAATTGTGTATTAAAACCAATTTCCCATAACAATATAAGCACAGGTAAGCAAAAGTCAAAGACACGAAGAAGCTACCTCATATTCCTTAGTCTTCATTTGACACCATTGCAACAACCTTTCCTTGACTGTACTGGCTTGTCGACTTAGTTCAGGATCAGTGAACTTAAAAAGGGGCCCAGAACCCGTTGGAGTTCTAGGAGTTCTGCCGATCGGATTAAATATTAGTTTAGTATAGATTTGTAAGCAGTTTTGCATATGAAGCATTATTTATATTATAAAGAAGTAATAAGTGAAATTTATTATGAAATAGAAACATTATTTGCTAGGCGAAAAGTCACACAAAACAGCTTTGTAATGAGTTAATTAAAAAGCTTAATTGGTGATTTGATGTATGTACCAATGTACCCAATTAAGAATTAGATTCACTAAATAAATTTAATAATGGTTTTACTCACCCAGGAGAGGTAAGGCTATTTTGCCTGTCCAGCTGCTGGAATTTTTCGAATGGTGACAATGGTTTCTTTGATACTTGCTGACTTGTTACTTTAGTGGTTACTGCAAAAAGAAAACGTGATATATTTTATTATGGAGGATGAAATATATACATATAGTTATACATACAAGGAGTGACTATCAAATGGTGAGACTGATGTTACTACAGACAAACTACGCATGCGCTAAAGTCATACGACCAACAGCTGTGTAGCGTAAACACTTGTCGTTTAATTGTCGTTCCTTATGTGTCTATAGACATCTTAGTCTAGCCGCGACCCTCGTTTGTATAAGATATTTTTTGTTTAAGCGTAAAAATGATGTGTTTTAATAAAGCAACAAATTGTTGTGAAATTTCATATGAAACTTGGGAAAGTCGCTACTAAACCTTATCTTTTATTAAAAGAAGTATATGGCAATGAATTGTAACGTGGGCATGTTACGCTAGCTATAAATTTAGTAAAGTTGAATAGACAGATTTTAATAAAAATTATTTCAAATTAGGACAGTTAATACAATTAAAGCAATACAAAATAAAGTTTCTTAAAATAAATTAGTTCAACTTAATACATTAATCATTCAATAGGATATATGGTATGACAACATAAACCGCTGAAATACAGATGTTAATCATACAATGCAATAAATGCAGGGCATTATAAAATAATCTTAAACCACGAAATGGAAAGTTATTTATGGTACAAAATATATTAAAATGGAATTCCGATTCATAAATTATTTTAAAACAACAAAAAGGAAAACAGATTTTAGTATTAGGCAATTTCTTACATACAATTAAGTAAGCTTTTATCAGAAACAATCTCTTTTAATAACAAACCAAAATAATTACAGCTATAGTTTACAATGTACTTAAAAACTCAGATTGAAAAAGAACCACAGGGTTGGAAGTGATAACAGAACAAGTTTTGAAAGTTAAGTTTTGGAAAGTAAAATTCAGAGAATTTTTCTTAATCTCCTTTGGGAATTAAACCACTCATATTTTTTAAAATGATCTTTATTTACGTTTCGATCCATGACCTAGGATCGTTGTCAAAATAATAAAAACTTCAAGTTTGACGTTTATGACATAAATTGAAGGTTATTTTGATTTATTGATGTTTGAAATATTTGGTTTGAGTACACTAAGCAAAATTTTTTAAAGTTTAAAGAATGATTGCCTTCAATTTGTGTTGCGACCTGGGATCGACTTTCCTAAGGTAGCCAATACGCTAACGTGAAATCAGCTGATTAATTTTATTGGTGAATTTTATATAAATTCAATAATTTGGGATTGGAAAACATTTTTAACATGTTTCTATTTATACAATTGAGAGATTTCTAATTTTATGTCTTATTTTACCGAGATTCAGTGAAGGGGTTAAGCAACCTGTGGCTACCAAGATCCCCAACATTTATAATTTGCCGAAATAATGGTTTTCTAGTTAATATGCTTATTGTTATGTAATTAGTTATTGTATGTATAAATAGAAATCATGTATGTAGGCTGTATTTCATGTTAATATCGCAAGGAAAACCCAAGAAAACTTGTTGGGGATCTTGGTAGCCACAGGTTGCTTAACCCCTTCACTGAATCTCGGTAAAATAAGACATAAAATTAGAAATCTCTCAATTGTATGAATAGAAACATGTTAAAAATGTTTTCCAATCCCAAATTATTGAATTTATATAAAATTCACCAATAAAATTAATCAGCTGATTTCACGTTATATTGGCTACCTTAGGAAAGTCGATCCCAGGTCGCAACACAAATTGAAGGCAATCATTCTTTTAAACTTTAAAAAATTTTGCTTAGTGTACTCAAACCAAATATTTCAAACATCAATAAATCAAAGTAACCTTCAATTTATGTCATAAACGTCAAACTTGAAGTTTTTATTATTTTGACAACGATCCTAGGTCATGGATCGAAACGTAAATAAAGATCATTTTAAAAAATATGAGTGGTTTAATTCCCAAAGAATATTAAGAAGAATGCTAAACAAACCACAACAAACATACAGGGAGTATTTACAAATCCAGAGAAGTTAATTTAGAATGTAAAAATGTAGCAATGTGAATGAATAGTAGAAATTGAACAAAACGCAGCTATAAAGGCAGCAAACGATAAATTTTTGAACTTATGCTTGGACGAGAAAGGTATTTTCAAAACATCTGTTGGTGAAATTATTGTCATGACCAGTTCAAGGGGTTGGAACTTGGATAGTTCACCGCCATTAATTTCAAATTTTGGGTTATGCTGAGTCAAATGGAAATATTGAAAAATTGGAAACTGGTGTTTCTGGATATTTTTAACCTTATAATAGGTGAATTAAACCGCGAGTAGTTATGAATTTTTATGTTTATACATTTTATGTATATGTGAATTTTGGATGTCAATAGAAAATGAATTGAAATGAAAGTCGTTATTTTTATTGATCTATGATTTACAGGTGGAATGAGTGTTAATTAAATTTAAATATAATGTTATTTTAAAATATTAAGCTAAATATGTAGCTATTGATTTTACATTATTTCGAAATGGACAATCAAAAGAAATAGTGAAAAGCAAGGATTTAACCATTTGTTATGTTTTTATGAACAATATTTCCAGAAATTAAGATTTATAACTGTCATATAATTTAATATTGCAAACTAAAAAAATGTGAAGTGAAGATAGCTTTGTTGATGGATTAGATTTAAGGTTCTTTTATGATTCTTTTCTTTTAGCAATACTTGGCCAGTTGCAATTACTAACAGAGTTTAAGTTTAGGTTGGATTTTATGTGAATTTATTAAAAAACCAGATAAACAGACACATTTGTAAAGGATGTCCAGCTACCCCAGTGAGGGAATCTTATTCAGAAGAGAGAAATTTCTTTAATTATGACAGAATTTATAAGTGTTTAAGGTATTTTAGAGGAAGGTAATGTATTAACATGACAAAGTTTAAAATACCAAAGCAAAGGAGATCTATGCGGAATAAGCCTTCATATAGAAATAAAATCAAAGAGATTGCTGCGACAGACGGTTTGGCGCCTCTCAATTTTGACAGAGAAAAAGTCTTGCAGGGTAAGTAATAGTGTAACGTAGTTTCTTTTTGCATTTAAGCCATTTTATTAATTATTTTTATTTCTTTATTAACTTTATTTTGAATTTTTTTATTTTTTTATAATTTTTCCATAGCAGCCCACTCCCGCACCAATGCAATTAGCCAACCCACCCTTAATGGTTCCGGGGTCCCAGCCTCTTCCGAGCAAATCAAAATGTATTAACTT
Source organism: Platerodrilus igneus (assembly GCA_036346225.1). Lineage (NCBI taxonomy): Eukaryota > Metazoa > Arthropoda > Insecta > Coleoptera > Lycidae > Platerodrilus > Platerodrilus igneus. Next base: position 9,589,205 of record JARFIW010001281.1, on the reverse strand, counting down.
AACGCTTATTTTACCTGTTTCAGGATGTTTATCACGTGTGAAGCTTTTGAGTGGCCTAAACATATACAAGATAGCCGAGAAGAAGCCGAAGATGAAGCTCGTGCAGCATGCTATTCCACAACAAAAAATGGACAAAAACATTGAAATTGATTGGTTTCTGATGGCCAAACTGTTAATCAGCATTACTATCTTGAGGTTCTTGTCAAATCCGAACAAAAATCAGAAAAGAGAGACCCGAACTGTGGACAAACAAATCGTGGGTTCTTTATCAGGACAATTCACTGGCGCTGCTACATTATCTGTCAAGACTTTTCTAGCCAAGTGAAACACCCCAATGTTAAGACCATCCGCCTGATTCGGCACTGAGACTTTTATGTTCGCCATGGTCAAATCTGCATTTAAACGAATAAGATTTCAGACCGTTGAAACTGTGACAGAAAAGCGGCAAGCAACACAGAAGACAATTTCAAGCACTGCAATTCGCATGTAGAGATGATAGCGATCGGGGGGAGGGGAGGGGAGATAATAATTAAATATATATAAATTTAAAATAAAAAGTTTTGCGGCAGCAGTCTCGTTATTTTATGGCCATACCTTGTAGTATAGAATACGATAAAATGTTTTTATTTGTTGCATTGGGATTCAAAATTTGTTGAATCAAAATAGTATAGCCTAATTTATAATTGTAAACTTTGAAAGCAGTTGTGCCCGTCTTGTACAACATGGTATTAATGTACCTTGTTCCTTACAATCACCAAGTTTCAATTTATTTTTAAAATAGCTGTGAATAATGGTGCATTTATAAAGTGATATTCCTATAACTTGAACCCTTGTCCAAACAATGATAGAAAATCAAGCAAAAATCAAACTGTGTGTAGGATTTGAAGCTACAACCTTCCAATTAGTGATGAAACGTGATATCTAGTTGCATAATAACAACAATGATATGGTTTACAGCTTAGTTGGTTATAATTTTAGTTCAAGAAATCAGGTGAATATTTCACAGAGAATCTCGGTGAGACTAAAATGCTGTTATTAGAAAATTAACGTTGGCCTCAACACCAAAGAGTTAGGATTTTAAGAAATAATAGGTTACATGCATTCTTGATATAAGGAAAGATTAATTTAGTATATTATATTTTTGCACTCAGAGGTTGTCAAATTTATTATTGCAGTGTTAAGGTTAGAAATGATAACATGGTTACTTTGCACTCTAAATTATAACTTTTTTTACGATTCATTTGTTTTGATTAATAAGGTATAACACTGACGTCTATGAGCTCATCGTCTTGGCACAAAAAAGTTTCACATGCAAAATTATGATGATTCATAAAAATGAAAAGCCTGTTCTTCTGGTTCTAGTTAACTTTTAGTAAGATGTACGGCACAAGTTAGAGGGAAAAAAGACACAAAGTACTACAATTAGCAGTCTTAATTCATCTGTCCGAATTCTGCCGAAAATGTCTCAAGCTTGTATGGAGGGAAGATAATTTTTTATAAAACGCTTTCTAAATACCACTGAACAACATAACATGCAGATGTGAGTATGTGCAGTTAACCTTGAAGAAGATTAAGTACTGTAATGCAATTAGTTAATGAAGTTCGGGTAGTACCCTATCCAGGTTGGTTACTTTTAATTTTAGAAGCAAATGGGTTCCATAAATTAACAACTTCATGTTAGACAAAAGCATGCTCATTTAAAATATCTAGTTTTCTTTTCGAAGTTCCAGTAGGATCTGGTTAAAACAAATTGAGTCCAGGAGATAATGGCTTTTAGTTGTTTGCGTGTTATCTACAGTCAAAATCACCCATCAGGTATTTATGATCAAACTTCTGAAACTATAACCTACGGCAATTCTAAATGAATAAACGTTTATAAATTTATGCAACTAAATAAAAATGTTCATTCATTTACAATTATTGTAGGTTTTAGTTTCAGAAGTTTGATCATTAATATCTGATGAGTAATCTTTGACTGTAGATAACTAAGAAACAACTAAAAATCATTATCCTCTTAGACTAGATTTGTTAAAACCAGATCCTATTGGAACTTCTAAAAAAACTATATGTTCTGAATTAACATGCTTTTGTCCAACATGAAGTTGTCAATTTATGACAACCCATTTGCTACTAAAATTAACAGTAACCAAGAAGAGTATTACCTAAACTTCATTGGCTAATTGCATTAATCAATTCGGTGCATTCTTCAAAATTAACAACACCTACTCAAGTCTGCATGTTATGTTGTTCAAGGGTAATCACAAAGTGTTCTATAAAAAAGTTCTCTCCATACATGCTTCAAGATAACTTCGACAAAATTAGGGCAGATGAATTAAGACTGCAAATCGTAATACTCTGTTATTTTTTCTCTATCTAACATATACAATATTTATCTTACTGAATGTTAACTGTAACAAGGAGAAAAGTTTTTAATTTTTTCAAATCAGCATACTTTTGCATGTGAAACTTCTTCATTTTAAGACGAAGCCATAAGCGCCAGCGTTATACATAATTAATCAAAACATGAATCATAAAACTGTAATAATTTAGAGTTCAAAGTAAACATGCTACCATTTCTAGCCTTACAACTGTCAATGAATTTGACAACCTCTGAGTATGAACAATATAAGATACAAGAATAATTCTTCCTTGGATCAAAAATGCATGTAACCTAAAAATTATATTTCTTAAAAAAAAATACTGTAATCCTATTGGTGGGATTTAAATACGGAAACTATTAAAATGATGTATGATTATAAACATAATAAAAGGATATCACACGATAGGTGTTGCAAACTAACTCAGGAGAGGTAGAGTAAGTGCTGGCAGAGGACTAAAGTGTTACCGTTGGGGAATACTTGTCTTAATGGGAACCATCTGAATTCAGCTAGTTTATAATTCTAGAAAAAACAATCCCAAGTGAAAAATAGGTTACCAGAATGGAAATTAAGCAATTAGATCTCATAGTGCTGCACGGAGTGAGGTTGTTATCAAAAACAACTACAATTTGAACAAATCGTACAACATTTGTCTATAAAATTTAATTTAAATTAACCGGTTAAATTACCTCATAGCAATGAGATTATGAATCATCAGTTTGATTTCTATACCCTCTAAGGCTCTTATGAGCAGGTCTATTACATGTGATTGACTTTACAAATGGGAAAAAAGTGACACGAAACCACAACCACCAAAAAAAAAGTCCACGTCATCCACATTAGAATTTTACCAAACAAAAAATGAGTATTTGAACTTCCCTCTACTCAATATTTCTCTACCGCACCTTTGTTACGTTGTTTTTGGTTCCCAAAAATCTAGCCGGTAGTTCACATGAAACTTGATGAAGTACTTCACTAATAATTTAGTGTTCTGATAAAGTACCGAAAACCTCGACTGTACTAACAAAAATGGTTGCTGACTAATTCAGTGGGATGGGTGGTGTGAGTGTTTCAAGAGGGTTCCGGAATGCTATCGAGTGTGAAATGTTTCTTAACCGAGAATTAGCTTAAAAGCCACCTAATTTCAAAATGCATCAGAAAGAATAATAGGAGGCTGCAAAAACCTGATATTAGGAAAGTGATTCTGGACTAAAATTCACACAAGAAATAGTTAAGTATGCTATGTTAAAATAAACAAAACAAATGTTAACCATAAGAACAATAATATACCTATTTAAAACTGCTAACTGAAAGGAAGGTTTCCAAAATCAAATGTTAAATTATCTGAATTTTAATTATGCCACTAGGTAATTGCAATATAGTTCATTACAACAAGGCTGGAACTATTACCACTATATTAGTTGTGAAAAACACCAATATAAAGAGTCTTTACTGTATAACACAATTATGTTTTCAACTCCATTACACAATTACGCTTTCATCACCAGTGCATGATAAACATTCTTAAGCAAAAAAGAAAAATCAAATATATCAAAAATTACTTAACTTAATGGAAAACGTTTTCGGTCAACAAAATTACTTTCTACATTCTTAACCTAATACCAAGAACATACTGTGGGTAGGTTAATAAATTTGTACAGCTAAATAGAAAAAAAGTTCATTCATTTACAGTTACTGTATAGGTTATAGTGTCAAAAGTTTGATCATAAACCTGATGAGTGATTTTCCACTGTAGATAACTCGGAAACAATCAAAAGCTATTAACTCATGAACTTAATTTGTTTTTACCAGATTCTACTGGGACTTCGAAAGAAAAGCTTGGTGTTCTGAATCAATATGCTTTCGTCCAACATAAAGTTGTCGATTTAATGCAAATCAAGATGTTTCTAAAATTAAAAGTAGGTAAGGTACTTTTCCGAACGTTTATGACAAATCACAATCAGTTCAGTCCTTGTTCTTCAAGATTAAATAATTTACTACATGTTATTTCTTTGAATGGTATGGGCGAAGTGCTCAACCAAAAAGCTCCCCATAAAACGGAGTCATCATTGGTAGAATTCGTACAAATTAAGACTGCAAATTGAATTACTTGAATCGTATTTCTCTATCTAATATATGTAATATTATATTACTTAAAACCTTTAACTACACCCCAGAGGAAGGAACTTTTTCGGAAACAGCTTAAATTAGCGTGTGAACTTCTTTGAGCCAAGACGATGAGGTCATAAGTGCCAGTATTGCACATTATTAATCAAAACTAATGAATCATAAAACTGGAATAATTGAGAGTACAAAAGAGCCATAATATCATTTCTTGACTTTAAAAACTGTCATAATAAATTTGACAACTTTTGAGTATGAACAGTATAAGATACAAAAATAATCATTCCTTAGATCAAGAATGTATACAATCTATAATCAGTGATACATTATTAATTAAAATAAATCATAAAACTGCACTACTTTAGAATATAAAATATCCATAATATTCTTTTTAACCTTACAGCCGTCAGAATGAATTTGACAACCTTTTAGTATGAACAATATAAGATACAAAATTAATCAAGAATGCATGTAAACTAAAAATTGTATATCTTAAAAGAAGTAACCCTACTGGTGACATTTACCAATACAAAAACTATCACAATGAAATATGATTACACACATTTTAAAAGAATGTCACATCCCCTCTAATTAATGAGATTTTTTCCAAAAATCTTGAGTAAATTAAAACAAATTGGCATTGATAGTGAAACACAGACACCAAGACATCATCAGCCTTAAAATATGAAATAAACAAAAAAATTGTGTGTAAGTAAAATGTAAGTGTGTTTTTGTGTATGTGAATGTTAAACCTAACGTATGTGAAATTTCAATGCCGTAGGTACCACAAAAGATACAATGTCCTGAAGCATCCTCTTGTTTACCTTTTATATGAGAGAATACCTATGGTGAGCCTAATCATGTGGTTATGCTCCAAGGTAGGTTTCGGAGAAGCCAAATCATCCAAAATATTAGGGATTGATAGCTCCTGATATTAATCAGAAAGTATTCCCACGAAAAAAGAAGAAAATATACGTCAAACTCAGTATAAAATGTATATGAGGTATACACAAAATTTACATACATTCAATCAAATGTGTTATACAAAAACAAAAATTTAACCATAAGAGAAAAGTGACCAGGAAGAGGTTAAGCTAATTAGCAAGATTCAATTTCAAATATTTGCCATGCTAATTACGTCTACTTGCTCCTGTTTCATCTGTTAGTTCATAAACATTTATAAAAATTTTATTTTTATAATAATGGGCCTTATAAACCCTGTTGCTAATTTAGCATTGAAATATTTTGCTGCATCTGACAAAACAAAATTCCTACGCTAAAGTGAATCTCCAACTTGAAATTGTACCTCTTGTCTACATAAGTCATAATAATTTTTGCTTTCTAGTAAGCGTGATCTAATTTCGTACCTATATCTTTAATAAAAGTTTATCAATTTCAAGTACTCTGTCTTTTAAACTTTTACTGCTTTCAAAGGATGTCTTCTAAATTTTCAGAATCTTTCGTTTTTCCAAAAGATGAACCGTCAAGAACCAATTCTCTTCCAAAGTTTGTAAAATACAGTCCTATCGATAACTTCATGCATGGCAGTGCACACAGCACAAACGACCATTTGTAAATATTTATCCCATGAACTTGATTCTTAGTCCTATAAATTATACAATATACAAAACTTTTGCATCTCAGTAATAGATAAATGTGAGAAATAATGAAATACACGGCATTATGATGCAATGGGCACCAATTTCTAGACACTGTCAGCACAATTGTCATGTTTTTCACTTACAAATAAACAGCAATAAATTAATTATTAAACGTTGCCTAATACAGAAACTATTAATTGACATTAAATACACCATTTTGAAGAGATACTAACACAATGAGTATAAAATACTTGTAGTAAAATTGTTCTAAATTACTAGATTCAACATAACACAAAATAGTTTTCTTCAAAATCAATAGCAATAAATCAATTAAAAAAATTCCCCTGTTGCAAAAACTAATAATTGAAATTAAACTGGATCATAACGTTTTCAAAGACATTACTAACCAACACCTGCTTTTTGTATAGATTTGCAATAACTTTAATGCATTTGTGTCAAGTCTAATTTGACATTAGAACTATTTGTCCAAAAATGTTTAAAAGCTGACATGTAGTGTCGTTTGTTTTTAGCGATTAGTTACCATTTATTATTTAATACAAATGCAAGTACAAGTTAACTACATCAGTAGTTGTGCAATAGTGTTATACCTCATCGACTTCACAAGCTTTATTTTAATATTAGATACAGAGAAATTTTTAATCTTAAATTGAAAGCATTATAGCCAATCATTAATTTAAATACCTTATGATGCATGAAAATTGCAGTTGCTAAATTCTCATGCACCATTAGGTGAAGAACCTAGTTTATTGTATGTGCTCTGTTAGAAACGCATTTTCTCATGCCCGAAGTAATGTGCGGTCATTGTCTCAACCTATGAGAATGTTCGACAGATGGAGGGGTTTTGAAGAGTTTCATGTCAAACTACGCAATTTTCAAGGAGTTTATCTTGGCCTACCTTCGTGAAAAGACATATGCACAGTTAGTGCGTGATGCAGTTAAGCTATCCATAAACTCTTCATGTCTCCCGTACCTTCTAATCTGAATATCTTTGTTCCAAAGTGTTGTAGGTTAGTAACGACTTCGCAGTGAAATTTGTAGAAACCACCGCCGACCCTAACGACAACGACCTTACAGTATGCTTAGAAGCAAGAGCCAGTCTACAAGCAGCAAAAGATGTTGGGACTACTTTAAATTATTCCAAAAATAAAGGTAAGCTGTCCTTTAGTTAATTATTGTTGTCATTATTGAAAATTTGTGTAAGATTATGCCCTCTGTATAACCAAGCTCTAAACTAAAGAACTCTATCTGTAACTAATTTGTTTACAATACGTATTAGTATTATAATCCTAATTGTTCATTATTCTCAGTATTACAGAGGACATTTTCTAAGTAGTCTTGGCTAAAATATTATAGTTGTGTCAAAATCAAGTAGTTACGATTATTATGTAATACAGATAAATTCTTAACCACCTTTTAATTAATTGACCAGAAGAATCGGCTTGTAGTCCCTTCGAGACTACGTTAGGTGCCATTTACCCATTACGCCGAAGAGTTTCCTTGAATAGGCTAGTTAAGTTAGTTGGGTGAGTTGAGTGAGTTGTGTGAGTTGAGTGAATTGAGCAAGTTGAGATATAAAAACGACTTGGAAGAGTTGATCAGATCAAGACAACTTCACCCAAATTGACTTTGAGGAGTTGATGGGATCAAGACCACTTCGTCCTAGTAGACTTTGCCGAACCAACAACTGGGAATTGATCGGATCAAGACCACTTCACCCAAGTAGACTTTACCAAACCGACAATTGGGAGTTGATTGGATCAAGACCACTTCGCCCTAGTAGACTTTGTCGAAATCACTTTGGGGAGTCGTTCGGATCAAGATCACTTCGTCCAAGTAGACTGCGTTAAAATGATTTGGAGGAGTTTATCGGATCAAGACCACTTCGCCCTAATAGACTTCGTCGAAACAACAATTGGGAGTTGATCGGATCAAGGAGACTTCGCCCTAGTACATTTCGTTAAAACGACTTAGAGTAGTCTAGCATATCTAGATTACTTCGCTCTAGTAAACTTCATAGAAAAAAATAAAAGCTCTATGCAATGTAAATAATGGAAATGTAGCTTATAAATATTTTACAAACATAGCATTCGAAAGGATTTTTTAGCAATGTGAACAATATTAGTTACGTATTGTTATTTACATAAAATAAATAACGTACATATAAAAGATCAACGGATATTATATATAGTGGTTAAATAATCAATTACAATAAGCAGTAATTGTAGAAAGCTTAACCAACCGTTGTTTAACAACTCAAGTCATGTATCTGAATGTATCCTGGTCTGTCAAAGTTATCGAAAGTAGGTGATTGCTTTAGTTTAATTCACGTGCAACAAATGTACTTTGAAATATATCAAGTTACTTGTGCATAATAATATGTGGAGTAGTTATAAATAGTTGAAAATAATATATACAAAGAAACGAAATAAAAAGAATATTCTTCTTTTCAAATTAAGAAACACGCGTATTTTGTTATGAGTGTATCTTATTGTCACACGTCGCACTCGGGTTTTGGAATCGTATAATTTAAAATGATCATTACTTTTTAACACATAATCGAATTACTGCGATTTGGACAATTTCAGAAAAAGCTAAAGCATTAATAATGGTTGTTTGAGTAAATGTAACAAATAATTGAGAGATTGTAAAATTCACTGAAGCATATGAAAAACCAATTTGGTTTTTACATGAGTATTGTTAAATAAAATGATTATAAATGTTTTTGGAGTTTTTGTTTGTGTATAATGAAAGTTATTGTCTGTTTAAAAAGTTAATATGAAATTAAAAAAAAAGTAAATTTTACTGAGCACCAAATCACTTATGTTGCGAATGGCAGACGGAGCCCTTAACTTGTAGACATCTAGGTGACGTTTATTGGAATCCCGTTGGCCGTATACTTGCATAAGATCATGCTACATAAGAAATATATCGATTTCTGACCAAATCACGCCCTATTGTAATCGTTCGGCTATCTTTGTAAAGAAACGTCAAATGTAATAATAAATTATTTCTTAAATAAATAGCTGCTGTATATCAAAAAGCGATGCTTTCGTATAATAATAATCAATTATCGGTACTATTAAGCCATGTTAGATAATTTGTAATGTTAAATTTAACAAATTTGAAAAAAAGTGTGTCATCATAGATTTTGAAGGTACACATTCGTACGTTTACGCCAGTTTTAGTTACATGTTTTGACATTTCTCAAATGAATTATACAAATTTTAATAAATGTTTTAAGAAAATACCGTAGTACCAGCTTGCAAACGGTTAATAATTCAGGTTGTAGGATACGGATAGTGTTTTTTGGTATGTATTAGATATCTTTTAGAAAAGGCCTGCTACGAATTTTGGAATCCAACTCGATTTTTCTTCTCTCTTGCACTAACGGTAACCGACCCATTGTCGGCTTTGTCGCACTGCTCGTTCGGCTTTTCAGATCAGAAAATTTCGAGGGATCCTAGCTTTTTTAACACATTAGCAAATACGTCGCTTCAATTTAATAAATTTCAAAAAAACCCCTATTTCTCCCTTAGTATTGGGTCTTTCGCAATAAAAACCATCCTATGGCACGCATGCAAAAATTCTCCACCACACCACGAACCGCCTGCACTCCGAACATAAACCCTCTCGGATGCAAATCCCGATTAGCGATCGATTTGCACCTCTCAACTATAACACAGAGATGGGATAGACGGTTTTTAAGATGTGGAATGATGATTTCTTAATAGATATTTAAAGTATATTATTGAAATTACAGTAACTTACCTGTGTTAGTAGTTATTGGACCCTCCGTAAAAGTTGCTTTACTCGTTTCAACTTCTGAAAATACAAATAAATATTATTACAACATAATAGATCTGAGAAAAAATATTTCATGCCATAATCACTTGTTAAAAAGCAAAAAAATGTTTTATTTTAGTAAATGAATATGAATGATACTATGAGTAGTTTGTGCAGCCAGCTAAAATGATAAATACACAAGAATATAATTGTATCTATGTGGGCGCTTGAGTAATCGTGTAATATTGCCATGGTATCAAACAAGTAAGTGTTAAGGCCGTAGGGTGTGCAAGCTATTAGTGGGTGCGCACACCAAACACAATGCAAACTCTCCTCACCAAATAAAGTACATCGTGGAATAGAAGTTGATCTCCTCCAAAACAAATGTATCATTTCGATTGGTGTGCGCACTCCACACACCAATCTTCATTTGCAGAACAATTAGCATACCTTCAATAACGTTCTTTGTAACCATAGTAGATTAAATATCAACTAGTTGAGATCAGTATTTAAAATCGAATCTTACATCTAATATTTTATCGAATTCGCACTTTTAAACAAATAATTACTAATCTAAATAGTTTCAACGAATGAAATATATCAGGAATGGTATATAACACAATTAGATAGCATTTGATTTAAATAAATCATCAAATGATTCTTCTACATTGCTTTCATCTAGTAAATTTAAAGCAACGATGTTAGGTAATGTTCGGCTTCGAGCAACACCACTATGTCCCTGTATTGAAACCTTTTCACAGGTTTTCTTTCTGTTAACTGAAGTGTTTGAGGATTTAATGTTAATTCTCTCACTGTTATCAATACTTTCATCTGATGTTGATTTACTGATTGATTGAGGTGAAATTTTTCCACTGAAATACGCCTCAACAGACCTCTTCTTTTGAGCTACTTCATCCTTGCTCATCCCCGCTTGAAATTGCACTGTAGGTATTGCTAGAGAGTGGCTAGATTTTGATTTAACTACAGCTTTCGAAACTGTTGGATTTATTACTGAGTAATGGATCTGATCGTTGATTATTTGATGCCATGTATTTGCTTTAGAAGACATTTGCTTCGTTGGTGATTTAATTGGTGCAGTAGCAACTTTTGCAACTGGTATTTGGAATTTGCTTGTTATTATTGATTCACCTTCATCGTTGATTTCTGTTGATTCCATAGACAATGGCTTGCCATTAACAAAAAAATTTGGAACAAAAGTTTGATGCCTACTTGGACTCTTCAAACTAGAAACTCGTTTTAAATCACTATTAACTTTTGCTGGAATTACATCCAGTGAAAATTTTCTATCTGAAGCGCCAACTACATTTCTGGGGCTACTTTCAGAGAACTTCTTTAAAGCAGTCTTCAAATTTAAGGCAGCTTCCATATCGTGATCGTCACGACCCCTTGGAGAATTTTGTTGTACTGTTACAGCTTGATGACTCATTGGGCCTTTCATAACCTTAGTTACAGCAGCTTCATATTCCTTGAGGCTTTCCTGGGAAGACTGGGTTTGATATTGACGATTGATTGGTTTAGATATTACTGAATCGTTACAACTAACATCTTTTATAAAACGAGGTTTATCGAATTCCAATATATGTTGGGATGTATATTGTTGGGGTTCATGACTATATGCAACATCCGGGTAAAATTTGGTTGAATCATTTTGTAATTTCTGAACAGTGGAATTTACAAATGATTTATTATTCATTTGAGTGGGGTGAGATTCATGTGCATATACTTTGTATTCGTGAGATGGTTGGGCGTTATTAAAAACTTGATAATTTTTGTTGTCCATAATAGTTGAGTAGCGGTTTCGTTGCATACTTGGTTTTACTTCTGGATTTTTGGGGGTAAACCGCACAGTTGTAGGGGCACTTAATCCCTTGTTAAACTGATCGCTTATCTGCCGAACTGTGTTAGCCTTTCCAACACTTTTAACTAAATATGGTGCTGTAACTCTTTCAGTATGTGGTTGGTTATCAAAGCAAAAAACTTTTTCAGGAAGAGGTTTCGGTTTTACAGTAGGCAACCTTTCACATCCTTGTAGTTGTTTAGTAGCAGGTTGGTTAATTTGTGGAGAAGCTAATTTTTCAAAACTGTTTTCATTAGACGGATTCTCATATGTTGATGGAGGTGCATAAATCGGCTTCGGACTGTATAAATATAATGGTGTATTGTTATCAGGACTATTGCTCGCAAAATCACTTTTAAGTATACTTTTCGAAATGGGACTAAAATTACGATGTTCTTGTGGTTGTGATTCAATAACGGAGAGCTTCTTAGGAAGTGCAGCAAATGCAGAAGTTGGTGCATGTGAAAATTTATTAACAGGTAATGGTTGTGGCACGAATTTATAATTTTTCATAACATCAAGACCTGTAGTTTCTACTTTTAAAGTGCCAGTAACAATATTACTATCATTTGTATCAGTCCAGGAATACCTTTGTTGCATGGGCATTTGCCTATCTTTATTATACGAGTTTTGTTTATTATCAGATGATGTCCAGAAATGTCGTGCAGAGTTGGTAAGTGTGTTAGGAGTTGATGGTGTACTCGTCGAAGCCTTTTCAAATGCAGTTCTTATGTTGCCAAACTTATTACTCCAGTTATTATATTCAGCACCTTGATTAAAATCGGACTGTTGTTGGCTCCATAAAGCTGACTTATTACTTGCATCATTATGTTTATTTAAAAATGCCATAAATTTTTTGTCACTCTCAGTTTTAGGTTCAAAAGCTGGGACTCCTTTGTTCATATTGTTATTTATACCAACTCTAATAGGACCTCGCAAAGCCAAGTAATTGTTTCTTCGATTCTGTTTACCGATTAGTGACGAATCGCTGTCATAATCCTCTTCATTTTCATGAAGTTCAACAGCTTTTGGGATATCTATAGTATTTGCACGCTTCATTTTTAATTTTTTTGCCGCAAACTTATTTGATTTTTGTTCACTTTGGCCTTCAATAAGTAGAGGTTTTGTGTATATTGGGTTATTTTGCAAGTTAACTATTGTATCAAGAGCTTCACCTCGAGCATTGCCAGGTTCCACTTTTTCACAGTACAATGTTCCTCTCTGATTCAATGTCACAGATTCTTCATCAATGTCTGATTCTGGTGTACCTCTAGAGTTTTTTGTAACAGTGTCTTGCAGTTTATAAGCAGTTTCACTTCCAAAATCTGTAGTTGTTTGGATTGGGGATGTGATTTTATTATCGTTAGAATATAAGTGCATTTTGTAATCACTAAATGGATCAATTGTGACACGAAGATCAGTTGGAGTATCCATATTTGAGGAAGCGTTTGAGTGACTTTGGCTGCTACTAGCCGAACTACTTTTAAAAGGTTTAGCTGTGACGTTTTTAACAACTTTCGTAGTCTTATTATAAACAACAGTATCAGAACTTTGCCGTTGTATAGGAGTTCGAGCAGTAATAGAATCGCCCCAACCAAACTCTTCAATAAGCTTTCTAGCATCTTCAAGTTCTTCACTACTAACTCCAACCGTATGTCGTTTATGTTTTTTTCTTCGCGAGAAGCGTCCATGCCCATTGGTTCGTTTCTCTTGTGAACCAAATGTTTGAGCAGCTAATCCACTTTGTAAACGAGTAACTAGTTGAAGAAGAGAGCTGCACCGTTCAGGACTGATATTATTGGAACCACTTTTAAGATTGTTTGCTAATTTTGCAAGAACATTTTGCACCTCTGTTATAAGCCCACCACGCAAATCTTCACCCGATTCAGTGCCCGAATCAGCAGTTTGTTCATTATCTGGTGTATCTAACAATTCTTGCAGAAGTGGTAAAAGTAAGGACTCACCTTCAATTCTGCCACTGGCTTCTTTTGTTTGTGGAACTACATTAGAACAAACTACTAATAAAATATCAATATTAACTTAGTTCAAATATAATGTTTACCTTCTTGTTCGGCCATTATGTTGTGTAGTCTTGAACGAATGATTTGACGTTCTTCGAATTCCGTACTACGTTCAAGCTAAATAAAAGTTATTTTTAGCAATTAAGATCATTTGGGAAATTATGCTTACCAATAGTTTGAGTGTTTGTTCGTCCCAAATGGTATTCAGATCTTCTTCACTAATTGGGTGTGTAAATGTGCGGGTGACTACAGTTGGTTTTTCACTTCCCTGTAGTAAGTAATAAAAAAAATTTGTATAGTGCAAATTCCAAGAAACGAGCCTATTTCTAGTAAAAATGTTTGCAAGTTGTTATTTGATGTACAATAAAAACATAGTTTCTATAAAGCAATAAATAATAATCTAGGTATATTTTAAACCAGGGATGGGCAACTGGCGGCCCGCAGACCACACATTTTTTGTGACCTGCTTAGACAGTCGGGAAAAAGATTTCCTTCCTATGCATGACCAAAGATTCGTTTCGATGATTCGTCTCGTATTTTCCACTAGGATGACAAAAAGATGCGGCCGGCCTTCCGCTAACCTCTACTCCCATAAAGTGAGCCCGGGCAAAAACAGTTGGCCATCCCTGCTCTAAACCACAAACAATTACAGTACCAACATAAGAATTTTATTCTAATGTAAGCACCCATTTTAAATTAATAGCCATATTTCAAATGCAAAATTTTGTATGTTATAAAAACACATATATTTAGATTATATGACCAGAAAGTAAAATCAATGCTACATATATCCAATTAACTGACACAAATGTCGTAAGAATGTATTCATTTTGACTGGTAAAACTGATAATAGAGTGTAACTTATACATAGCCTTAATAACGTTCCACTATTTAGGATTTTAGTCGACGAGTTTTGTGTAATCGCACTTCAATCTTTGGTTATATTTTTATGTTTTATTTATCGTCTATCTTTAAAACTAATCTTCCAAAAAATCATTTCTTATTCATGCTTAAAGGACAATTTCTTTATCACGGACTGTTACACCTCTTTGGCTGCACAAAGTTTTGTTCGATTATTGATATAGGAATGTTTTTAATCCAAAAGGAAAGGCTTTATTTTTCCATCATTATTATTACTTGTATAAATTACGTTATCATGCAAAAAGATTGTGGTTTGTGCGTTCACATGAACTGAAATCAATAACCCACAATTTATTAAAGTGTTTTGTCAAATGCATTTTCCTACGTATTGAACAAAGTGCGGTTACCGTCTTACCCAATGAAAAACCTTTCATGGCAGTGGTGACAATGGCAAGTTGGTGTGAAAGCAGAGCATTTTAAACACTTTATCGTCAACTACCGCACTGTATCAACACGTTTTAGTTCGTGTTAGTGCAGCAAAGTGTACCTCGTCACCCTCATACCTTCCTATTAATTAACCTTTCGTGAACCCTAAAGTTGCAGGTTCAACACACTTCAATGCAGGAATCTGGAGAAAACAAGCACCCGGACCCAATGCAACCTGTTGTATATTTAGATGCCGGTATTAGGTTTTCTGAGAAGCAACTAATGTAAAAACCTACTTTAAACAACAACTAATAATTAAAGGTAAGCCGTTTTTAATTTATTTGTAATTTGCATTTTCCATTGTACGTAAATTTGTGCAATGTTGCACTATATGCTGATTCATACTGGTTTACCCTTAAACGTTTTTTATCGAAATAATTTTTGGCGCTTATTTTTAAATTTTTTAAAAACATGGATTAAAATTTTCTACTTTACCTTAGAATACGTCTTTTCTGATTTTAGATATTACATATAATATATTTTTTCTATTAAATTGCAATAGATTAATTTTATTATAAAAAAATAAATAGAGAGTGTTTTAAACATGTAGAATCCCAGGTCATTGACTGTGAAACATTTTTCTTTCTTTATTAAACAAATGCTTAAAATTTATCTTTCTAATTAAATAAATTACTTATTTTAAAGTAGTGCAAATAATAAGTATCCATACAAATGTGTTTTTAGTGCTTTCATAACCAAAAAAACACAGTAGTTATCTTTATTTTTAAACAAAACTACCATACTGGAAAAGTGATGTTATCGAACTTTATTCGATCTGTGAAAAAACTGCCTAAATTTCAATCTAAATAATAAATAAATTTACCGAAGTGCATTCGGTAATTTTCCCTTTATCTAAAGTCGTGTTTTATAATAAATATTCCAAATTCCCTCTTTAAAATAATGTATACAATCCACTGACTAAAAACTTAGTCCTAAAAGCAACAAAAATTGTTTTAGTTTTAACTTAATTCCTTTCCCACTCACAATACTAATATGAAGGATGTACATGAAACTTAGATAAAATTACCTTCGACATTCTAAAACCAGAAATGCAATCAAATCATTTCTTATCTAATACAATTAAGAGCTTCCCTAAGAACTAACTTCTAACTATACCTTATGTGAAGTTTATCATGTAGTACTTTCATTAGCTTATAAACTACAAGATTTTAAATGTGAATTTTAAGAAGCATGACATATTAAAGATTTACAACCTTTTTGCTTTATTTCTAACAATTAACAAGCAGTCATACCTCTTGTCTTACTTTTAATTAAAAATATGTTTTGGTTTATCATGTAGTACCTTCATTAACTTATAAATTACAAGATTTTAACTGTGAATTTTAGGAACCATGGCATATTAAAGATTAACAACCCTTTTGCTTTATTTCTTACGATTAACAAGCAGTCATATCGCCTGTCTTACTTTTAATTAAAAATATGATTTAAGTTTATCATGTAGTATCTTCATTAGTTTATAAATTACAAGATTTTAACTGTGAATTTTAAGAAGCATGACACATTAAAGATTTACAACCTTTTTGCTTTATTTCTTACGATTAACAAGCAGTCATATCTCTTGTCTTACTTTTAATTAAAATTATGCTTTATCTTCTATTCCTTTGATCGTAATAAGATTTTTTTTTAAAGTTACTTTATCAATCTAATTATATTTAACCATTGAACCTTCATTTTGTTAACTTCTACCTAAATTCAATATATAACTTTTAGACGTATCCTATCATATACGTAAATGTACCTTAGCTTTGAACCTTACCCTTGAACCTTGAATCGTTTCAAAACATTTCATTTCATATATAGCTCATTCATTTCTAAATCACAGTTTCTCATTCCTAGTTAAAAAAACATTTTTATTTGTCATTACATGAAATAATTCCATTTTTTGTAAATCTCCATCTTTTATCTCGCTATTATTTCACAATATGTACACTGCATTCTGTTATCGAAGTTGAAATATTTTTCGTTTTAACAACTCAGCGGACCTTTAGAACTTGTACTAGCTGATGTCAGGTTATTGCTTTACTTTTGGCTTGATATAGGATCGTGATCTAAGCTTCTATTGTAAAAAATCGATTTTCACAGTTGCGACTACAAGAAATTTCTATTCGATGTATTTACTTTTGAACATATTTTAATCATTTGCTACAAACTCCGTTATCAATTGTTTTTATAGCATACAGACGTTTCTGCTTTTCCTGAAAGTGTTGGTAAGGGGATGTCGCCTTTGTCGTTTTCAATGTTATTCCTTATTGTTTCTAGTGTATTGAAAATTTTTCTGCTTCTATTTTCAATTAGCTGTCATCATATAATTATTTTTGTATGCCAGTCGTAGTTATTTGTATTTTAAAATTTCTAGGGATATTTAAGTTGGTCGTGTTACCTTTATTTGAATTTCTTATAGTAGTAGATGCGTTCAGTAGGAAGATCTTCTAGGTCTCATTTGAAGCCTAGTCGTTTTCAAGTATCGACATGTTGGAATTGGGCTTATCTTGTCAACAATATTGCAGGTAGTCCTTCAGACATTCTATATTATATATCCTTTCTCTGAGATTATTATCCTAAAAACTACTTTTTCTTATTCCGCAGCATCTGTTTCAATCTTATTTTTTCCTCTGTTGGACCTGTCTTAGTCCTGCGATAACCATCCATCACATAAACGTGTTGATCCCCTACTGCGTGCTGTCGACTACACTTTGGATGGTCGGGTAGTGTTTCCTTACCTACCGTTTTTCCAATCACTTTTGTTCAAAGCGAGCCTTTCTTCTTCTGTCTTCTACCTAGTTGCCATGCAGCTCCAAATATCCCATTTCCCTCTTTTATCTTTTCTACATCTTCCATTTTTTCTTTTACTCTTTAAGTCGCTGCATAGTTAGAAGATAGTCACCTCATGACATTGGGCTGTGGATGTAAGGGACCCCGTCTAGCTGTGTATCGCCACTGTCTTCCACTAAACTTTTGTAAAACCATCGACATTGAATTCGTTATTTGATTTGGCTTGTGAGCTGATTATTTGCTAATCGATGTAGGGGTGCAGGGACTGTATTCCTATTCATCAACAGCGAATTCGTTATTTGATTTGGATTGTGGGCTGATTATTTGCTAATCAATGCATTTCCATCCCTACCTCGTTCCTCATGCTATTAGTATGAACGAGTGCCGCTTCACAGAATTTCTTCCGGAGGGCGTGAGTAAAAAGTCTCTTTTCAGGATCCTACGGAATCACTATACTTCCTTGGTAGTTCCCTTTCTGTTATTACATTTGTAACAGGAGTGTGTGCCTTACCAATGCTTCTTTTCTTTGAATTTTTTTGTTAAGACATTATCTTATCTTATTACGTTAAATCATACATTTTTTGTGTTTATCTTTCTCTGTTGTAAAAATATCTTGGAGATCGTACCTAATTAATACATGGCATCACTAATGGTTCGTTACTTATCTTTCTCGTCAAAATCTTTTTTGGGATTTTATCTTATCTAAATAATACTTTAAATCATTTAAGTTTGAGTGTTTGAGTCCCATACTCTCCGAATAATTTTGTGCGGTGAGTGTGGTGGCAAACAAGACCCTTGCGTGCTCAGATGATGTAGCTTGAAAATCGGGTGGCTACTTATTTCTGGTATTGCAAAGATTGTTACGGTTTATCAGGTGGCACCTACATCATTTAAGTTTTCGGTGCATGTGAGCTTTCGTGGAAAAACTTTTTCTTATTTTTCTCTTTTTGAAGCTTTCATGCAACTATTACGTCTCTTTGGATGTTTTTAATCTAAAAGGAAAAACTTTATTTTCTTATCATTATTATTATTATTCGTATAAATTAAGTTACTATGTATAAAAATTGTTGTTTCTGGGTTCACATGAACAGAGGTCAAGAACCCATAATTTATCAATGTATTTTATCAAGCACGCATTTTCCCAGGTCTTGAACAAAGTACTGATAAACACGAATTCTTATCACTCAATTTAGCGACTCCATAGGCTCGTATTTCACCATATTTGAGTTGTGCTTAATTAAATAATAAAGCTTGAATAATAAATCGATAATCTATTATAGTGGACTGTATGTTTATTAAAAAGATTTAATAAATTGAATATAAACATTACCGTGCAACAAAACATATGTGCAACGATAAATAAATTTTTAATACAAATTTTAATGTGAGAGCAATATAACCACGACCCGCCGTTACCAAAACGAACGTGCTAATCCGAGCATGGTCAAACCGCAACTGCCTTGTTCTTAGCGCAAGCAACCCCTTCTTCTTTCAACAATGTAAGAATGGTTGCCCGTCGCTACCATAAACTGCCCGCGAGCACAAATCACTCACTTCACAATAACTAATTTAACACCTACAAAAATCAAATAATAAAGTCAAAGATACAAGCAAAAGCGTATGCAACATTCAAATCTTAAAAATAAAACTAAAGATAATAATCCTCATAATAACCCTTAAAAAATTATTAACATAAAAAAATATCTACTCAGACCAAACTAATTACTAAGTATCCGATTCAATACGAAGAATCGCAATTTTAGACACTGAAGTAACAAAAGTGCCATTTTTAGTTTTTAAGTGAACAACTCTAACTTTATTGTCTTTACCTGGTATAACCTTAATTATACGTGCTATCGCCCACTCTAACGGCGGTAACTTATCATTTTTAATAAGAACTAACATACCTTCTTTTACATTAGGCATAACCTTTTTCCATTTTGGTCTGTTTTGCAACTGGCCTAAATAGTCCCTAGACCAAGCCTTCCAAAAACTATATTGTAATTGCGTACAAAGTTTCCAAAATTTAGGATTGTTTATTGGCACATCTGAAACATTACCTTCTGGAATACAAGCTAAAGATCCACCAATTAAAAAATGGCTTGGCGTTAAACAAGACAAGTCTGACGGATCTTCAGTAAGGGCACACAATGGCCTTGAGTTCAACATGGCTTCTATTTGAATACAGACCGTGTTAAATTCCTCATAAGTCAAATTAGTCAGTCCAATTACTCTTTTTAAATGATATTTGAACCCCTTTATGTTACTCTCCCACAACCCCCCAAAGTTTGGGCTATATGGTGGGATAAAAGACCACTTTATACGAAATTCCCCTATATAACTTTGAAACTGCTGATTAGTTTTTAAACAACTGTATAATTTTCTCAACTCATTATCAGCTCCTTTGAAGGTGCTCCCGTTGTCACTAAAAATCATTTGCGGTACACACCTCTCCTACTCACAAACCTCTTTAAAGCATTTATAAATGTCTCAGTTTTCAAATCTGACACTACTTCTAAATGAATTGCTTTTGTTACAAAACAAACAAAAACTGCTACATAACCCTTTGTAAGAATCACTCTTCTGACTCTTGATTGCTTAATATAGAAGTGTCCAGCAAAATCCACCCCAACTTTCTCAAACGGCCGAGCTATATTCACTCGATCGTACGGCAAACTGCCCATTAGCTGCTTAGAAGCTTCAGACTTTAACTTCCAACAAATTAAACATTTAGCAATAACACTTTTAATTTCTCTAGAAGCATTTAATATCCAATATTGCTGTCTCAAAACTGACAATGTTAACTTTACACTGGCATGCAAAAAACCGTAAATGTTCGTTATTTATAATAATTTTTGTTATAAAACTTTTAGTAGGTAGAATTATTGGAAATTTATGTTGATACGAAAGTGCACTGTTATGCAGCCTCCCTCCTACACGCAACAATCCTTGCGAATCCAAAAACGGATTCAGTGATAATAATTTCGAATTACAAGATTTACCTGCTTTAATTTCTGCAATCTCTCTTGTAAAATACTCCGTTTGTACTTGTTTTAATATAATCGTACGAGATTCATCTATCTCTTCTATTGTTAAATTACTAGTTTTTTTGTTAGTTTTATTCCTACAATTGTAAATAAAACGCAAACAATATGCCAAAACTCTTTTCATTTTCATAAAATTTGAAAACTTTTCGAATAATACTAATTTATCTTTACTCTGGACTACAACATTCACTACGGGCTTCATTTCTGGTAACATTTCACTAAACTCGGACGGCCGAAGGTATTTATCAACTGTACAATCAAGTGTCCCTAAAAATTCAGGACCCTTCCACCACAAGATACAATTTTCTATATTACGTGGTAAAACTCCTCTCGAAACAAGATCAGCAGGATTTTCATTAGAACGGATATAACCCCACATAAATTCGGACGTTAATTCCTGAATCAATTTAATTCTATTGGCGACATAAGTATTAAGTTTCCAATATTCTATTTTCAACCATGCTAATACAATTTTTGAATCGCAAAACAAAAAAACCTTTTGTATTTTATCCTTCAGCATACCAAAAATTCGATTTATTAATCTTGCTAATATCAATACCCCGTTTAATTCTAACCGCGGAATGCTTGTTTTATTTTTCAACGAATTTATTTTTGATTTGGAAGCTAACAATTTTATTTCCACTGTATTACTGACCGTAACTACTCGCACATAAACACAAGCACCTTGTGCAATTTGCAAAGCGTCACAAAATCCAACAAGTTCAATGGAAACAGCCTCGGAAAAATTTAAATATCTATTAATTTAATTGCTGGCATGCACCTTAATCCCTGTGAAAAAGATTGCCATTCCTCTTTCAATTTATCAGGTAATTCTGTGTCCCAGTCCAGACCTGCAGCCCATATTTTTTGCATCAATAATTTTGCCACAGTAATAACTGGAGCTAAAAAGCCAAAAGGATCAAATAACCTGGCAATAAAGCCCAAAACAAATCTTTTGTTGCATGTTGCAGGAACGGTTTTCATTCCACAACTCATTATAAATTGATCCGTATTTACATCAAACGATAGACCTAGGGTTTTAAAATACTCCCCTTTTCATTAGTAATATTTGTTACTTCAAAATGTTGAAGTTGTCGTGGAATATTTCGTACTAATTCCACATGGTTAGAACACCATTTATGTAATTCAAATTTAGCTAAACCCAGTAATTTTATAAGTTCAGCTTGAGCTTGCAACAAACTTTCCTTATGATCTGCACCAAAAAGGCAGTCATCAACATAAGTATTAAAACGCAAAATAAACGAAGCTAAGGGAAATTCTGTTTCTCCCTCAATAGCTAATTGTAATAAACATCTCGTTGCTAAATGAGGACTGGATTTCAAGCCGAAAGGCAACCGTTTAAACTGCATAACCTGCAGCGGTTGATTTCTACTCTCTCTCCAAAGAAAATTTAAAAGTTTTCTGTGTGCGGGTTCTATCGAAATTTGCAAATACATTTGTTTTATATCCGCCATACAAACGTACCTATAAGTACGGAATAAAAGCAAAATGTCAAATAACTCAGGCTGAACAATATCTCCATTGCACAAAATACTGTTCAAAGAAACACCAGTTTTTGTAGTGGCACTACCGTCCATTACAATTCTAAGTTTCGTCGTAATTTTGTCATCTCTTACTACACCATGATAAGGCAAAAAATACCAATTCTCATTATGTAATGTAAAGGGATCAACCGTCACATCTTCTATAAAACCTCTACTTAGAAATTCCTTAATAAATTGCGAAAATTTTAAATATAAACTTTCATTTGCTACAAATCGTTTTTCTAAATTTTCAAAGCGTTTGAGTGCCATAGAAGCCGAATCTCCCAATTGGAACTCTTCTAAATTTACTTTTAAAGGTAAATCGACTTGGAACCGCCCGTCAACTCTTGTAAATTTATTTACAAAACACTGTTCTGCTATTTCATTTTCAGTCAGCGATTCTTGGTCATTTTTAATAAAAACATTTTCGGTTTCCCAAAACTTTTCCATCAACTGATTTAAATTTTCATCAGCATCAATTACCGCACTATGTAACGACACTGCGTGCAAACTAGCACCACATCTTACTTTTGTAGTGAACGGCACCTTTCCACTCACAAAGTAACCAAAATAAGAATTCTGAAAATTAGGCTGATCTATACCCATTTTTATATTTTGCGGAAGCAAAACCGAGAAAAAATATCTGCTCCTAAAGGATGTCTACCTCAGCTGACTCGAAAAATTTGTCATCAGCTAACGGCAAACCCTTGGCAATTTAAAACTGCTGAAATCAAAACTTACTTGAGGCAATTCAACTGTAATTTTGGAATAACCCGAAATCAAGAGAAATTTCATAATTCCCATATCTCGAACGAATCGACAAGTCGATCCATTCTGAACACTCTGTCGAATTATCACAAATACCAGAAATTTTAGTTAATTTCTTTGTACGACAAGTGTCTAATCCCAATTTGTCACGCAATTTAACTGTAACAAAACTAGTCTGTGAGCCTGAATCTAACAAGGCTCGTGCCGAAAGTAATTCACCTTCAGCGTTTTTTACTAATATTGATGCCGTAGGCAATAAAACAAATTCTGAAATAGTAGACTTTACTTTAGTTATCCCCTGAGCAGCTACCACATTATCTACCGCATTTAACTGAACATCCGTATGCAAGTATGCGTGATGCTCCTTGGATTGGCATATAAAACATTTGAGATCAACAGAACAGGGTTGACCCACATGTACATTTAAACATATTTTACACACTTTGTTTTCCGAAATACACTTTTCTCTTTCCTGCATGCTTGCATATTTAAATTGATCACACCTAAAAATTGGATGACCTCCATGCTTGCAAAATTTACAATTTACTGAGTTTGAATTTACTCTTTGTCTGCCTTTCTCGATTTTTTGCTTAAAAGATTTACCAGAATTCGGTACAGCAGTAATAGTGTTAGTTACAGGTTTAAAATGTGTTTGCTTATTAATTGTTTTACTATTATTTTGAAGTTTGACACTCGATTTAGTTAATTCCGAATTCAAAGCCCTCCTATCCAAAAATTCTAAAAGTTCTTCCAAATTAGCCCTAGAATTAGGTTTCTCTCATTTTGATAAGCTCGATTGCTATAAATGTCTAGCTTGGAAAGTATAAGATGAACTATCATAGCATCCCAAATTGATTCCCTAAATTTTTAGATAAGCTACAGTTTGCCTTATTCTGGCTACAAAGTCCCGTAACATACCGAGTCATTACAATTTGCAATTGATAATTCCATTAAATCTTTGATATGACAATCAATAATCAAATAATCATCCTTTTACCTTTTTTGCAAAATATTCAGTGCCGTAGTATAAGAATCATTTTCCACGGGCAACGCAGAAATTAACCGCAATGGCTCATCCCTTAGATGTTTGCGTAAATACATTAGTCTTTCAATATTTTCCAAATTTGGATTTTTATCAATAAGAGTTATGAAAAGCTCAAAAAACGATTTAAAACCTTGAATTTGCCCCGAAAATATAGGTAATTGTAAGGCTTCCAATTTAATATTTCCTTTGACAACATTATTTGTGCCATCACTAGAAGATCCCTCAGACCTGCCCTGCAATTTTAACAATCTTTTAAACTTAGCGTAAGTCGTTGTATACAATTTTTCAACCACCTCTGCTTCATCAAAATTATCTTCTACTTCAAATTCTTGCAACTGACAACAAACATGCATAAATTCATCAAAACTACTTTTAATAAGCTCGAATTTAATATTTATTTCTTCAAAATCTAATTCCGCAATAGACATCGCTTCCGCCTCTAAAATGTAATTATTCGCCCTAGTTATGTTGTTCTTCAAAAATGAACGTTCACCTAACAAAGTTTTTTTACCCTTTGTCATGATGATAAATATAAATTTTTCGCTCACACAATTTTAATTGCAATGAGAAACCTAACGTTTCTTGCTACCAGTAAATAATAAGTAAATATACTTGCAGTTCGTACAAAACCCAACTACTAGTAGTTTTGTTATAAAACGGAAATTCCAGAACCAACACGTTAAAATATAATTGCTTGTTTGGCCTACCTTTCTTATCTCCAGGCGAATACAGCTGTATACTATACCAAGGTCTCTGCTCGCATCCAATATAACGACGTGCAGGTGCCTTTTGTCTATCCTTATTTACCGCACAGACAACAAACGAAATGAATGCTTCTAATTCCTTGCATACACAATTCAAATTAAAACGTTTGTTCCACTGATATGACCGTTCGGAATTAATCAGCAAAACTTTATACAAATTTGTAAAGATATGACCATCTGGAATTAAATCAATACAAATTCGCACTGCACTATTTTTAATTTAAAACGTTTTAACACCGATTAGAGAATCATTTACACCATAATAAAACACTTAAAATTCATTCCGATAATATTTTGAATGCTCAATCGGATTGTTTATAATATGGTGAAAATTAATACCACATTCGACTTTAAACAATCATTTAAAAACACGTAATAATTCACTACGCATCCGATAGCACGAATAGGACCAATAAATATGATAAACACGAATTCTTATCACTCAATTTAGCGACTCCATAGGCTCGTATTTCACCATATTTGAGTTGTGCTTAATTAAATAATAAAGCTTGAATAATAAATCGATAATCTATTATAGTGGACTGTATGTTTATTAAAAAGATTTAATAAATTGAATATAAACATTACCGTGCAACAAAACATATGTTCAACGATAAATAAATTTTTAATACAAATTTTAATGTGAGAGCAATATAACCACGACCCGCCGTTACCAAAACGAACGTGCTAATCCGAGCATGGTCAAACCGCAACTGCCTTGTTCTTAGCGCAAGCAACCCCTTCTTTCAGCAATGTAAGGATGGTTGCCCGTCGCTACCAAGTACAACCATCATTTTACCTAATGAAAAACGTCTTATAATGGTGGGAACAATGACAAGTTCCGTGTGAAAACGTAGTATCTTAAACACCCTATCATCAACTACCATACCGTATCGACACGTTTTAGTATGTGTTACTGCAGAAAGGTGTACCTCGCATCCCTCATACCTTACTATTATTTACTTTTCGTTTCCTCTAAAGTTGTAGGTTCAATACACTTCACTGCAGTAATCTGAAGTAAACAAGCATCCGGACTGTATAGATTTAGATGCTGGAATTAGGTTTTCTGAGGGGCAAAGAACGTAAGCCTGCCTTAAAAAATTCTAAACAAAAAAATAATAACGGTACTTTAATGGTACTAAATGCTGTACAAGAGACATTTTAAAGTACAAAAAGTATATTTTTGAGTGATTTTTAGTTTTTTTTAGTAAGTAGATAATGCTTTGCTGATTAGTCCTAGTACTCTTTTACATATTATTTTGTTAATTGAAGCTACAACGTTTTTAATTAGTTCGTACCTCCACCAGATTAGCGGTTTTAATTCTTGTGTGAAGATTACATCTTTTTCGAATTCCTTCATGAATATATTACTAAAGATTGGTGATAGCGGACTTCCCATCGCCGTTCCGAAGCTCTGTTTGTAGAATTGGTCATTTATATGAAAATATGTGGTATTGACGCATACATTAAGTACTTCCATGATTGATGATATATTTAGTTTTGTTCTTTAAGGTTGTTTTTTTTTTGAAAATCTGGGGCCAAAACCGAACGTCACAAATGGTTTTTGTAAAATCGCTTATATATACAGCATTCAACAAAATATTTTTCAATGTTAAATAATGTCCTGAATAATGAATAAATTTTTCCTCAAAACAAAAACAATTAATTATCGACTCCAAGTACAGACATTCCGAATTGTAATTAAATTTGGAAATAAATATATAACCTTGAATTTGAAAGATCAGAACTATTATTGCTACTAATTTAGGATCTCAACTCTCAGAACCTTTGGTGCCTGAAAAATAGGCAGTTGTAAATTATTTAGACTTTTATTATTCAAAGATGTAATGTATGCACTTAAGGTTTGAGAAACTATCAATTATTGCAGAAAAACAATTCATAATTCAAGAGCAAATAAAATTTTATCGCTTTAGACATTATCGATCGTTACTACTGATAGTTCTCTATCGTTATGATGAACAGCAGATTGAAGAAACCTAGACACACTATAAACTAAACTAAACTATAAATTCCATCAAAAACTTAAAACTCAAGTTCAGCTATACTACTGAATGTTGCTGATTCAATTTTGCTTTTAATAAATATTTGCAATTAAAATGGAAGTCGCCCAATAAAATTACAATTTTGTACATATAACATGTCAGAGTGTAAGTTGCATTTGGGCAACAACAAATTCGCAAGTTGCTAACCTGCTTTATTTGGCTTTTGTATACGTCAATGCTCAAGAGGCTGAGAAACGAGGCTATGCATTGAATTTAGGTCAATTTTGTATGTTTACTTTCTATAATTAAGTAAAAAGTAAATTTATGTTGTAATATGTCTAACTGTTTATTTTGCTATTTCTGCAATATATCTCAACTTTAGTGCGATAAGTTTGCCAAAATAAACATGATCATGTATATTTTTCTACAAGAATAAAACTTTTAAGTGCAAAATTAGCTGCAACAAATGAACAAGTTCTATAAAAATTAATAGGTTGTAACATATTAACTAAAAGGAATGATTTTTAAACTTAACTATTTTACTTTATAATTAAAAATTAATTCAGAGATGAAACTAGCTAGAGTTAGAACTACAAAAGATAAGGTCCAAGAGCTCATATAAAACAAACAGTAAATCTTAATGATATATTTATCAGCACAAGCTTAATATTCTAAAAGAATAAAACGAGCTATTAAAAATGGATAAATAGACTTTAAAATGTAGCAGTTATTTTTATAATTGTTACTGTTATGATATTCATATTGTTCTGCTTGTTTTTGCATGTTTAATACCCTACATGAATTCATTTATAGGATATCATTGCATTGCATGGTAATAGCCTCTTATCCCACAGTGATTCCAGTTTTTAAATGTTGCACGAAATAATTCATTCGTTATTACATATAATCCCATTTATAAATGCTATTTTTAATTTTATATACTAAGTTTGTTAAGTTCCAATTCGTAGTTTAAATATTTTCTGCATTTTATATTTGATACCCTGTATTTAGCAAATGTTTGCTTTCAAGTTTGGAAAATTGCCTATGATATGTTAGTGTTCGATATTTATGGTAGTTAAATGACCTAGTTTAATTGTAATAAGATAAAACGTTTGTGTTATCTTTGAATGCTAGAAATAAGCTCATAGTTGTTGCTATTCTATAATAGATTTCTCGTGATTATTCTTCAAAAAACAATTTTATAAAATGTTCGCAGAACAATTTCACTATATTTTTAAGTGTTGGTTTGCATGGTTTCTTGTGTGACAAATATTATAAACGCAATCAGGCAGTTACAAAATCTTTATTACGAAAACCTGTTTCCATTTTATGCGACTGGTAGGTAATTGAATGTGATGTTTCTTTAATAGAAATTTTAAAGCTCTCTGTCTCGATTTTACACCCGTATTCTTATCCCAGATTCTAACCCATATTCTTGTTCTTTAAACCAATGCTTATTTGACTTTAACACAGAAATCTCACTTTGCCATTACAACACATTTCCTCCGGCTGCAGTTTGTACACAGATTGAGTTATGATAAGATGGGCACCTTACAGTTACCAATAACCCTTGAAAGCTTATGTCAGGAAATGTCATCATGGGTTTTACTTGTATCATATAAATATTAAGAAATTGATAAGTAAACTATTTTACTTATTTAATACTGTTATTATTAGAATAAGTATAGGTTTTATATTGATAGATAACCGAGTGAATTGGTTTTGAAATTATATATAGATTTGATAAATATCCATCAGTTGCGGTATTTGATTGGTTATTAGTGTTGGTTTGTTGATTGTGTCTAAAGGTAATCTTGAAAATTATTTGTTTCTTAGGTTTAGTAGATTTTCTGGGGGAAACTCGTCATAGTCCATGTAGTAAGTAAGTAGGAAAGAAACTTGTTATATTTATATCTCGTAATTTTTTAGTAGTATATATAAACATGTTGGAATAAACCCGATAATTATTCTATTTATTTTTCTTTGTTATTAATTGTCGTATTTTATTGTATTGGACAGACTAGTGTTTGGACAGACCAGTGTTCTGCCTGGAGTATATGTTGCGTATTTATTAATATTTTTTTTGCAGGGAGAATTGGGTTGTGTTTTGTACCCCCTCTGGCCACCTTCTCTAACTGTTAGAGCATGGCATTCATTTTCTTCCTTTCCTATCATTGTTACCGTAATTCGAGCAAACATTCCATTACTGATTTCGTTCTTATCCTCCTGGCCCATTCATCTTATGTGTAACAAGTTAGCTTACATCTGCAGGTTAATATCAGTATTACATACAAAGCTTTTTGACTCTGAAATTATATTAAAACATTCACAAGAGCTGCAACTAAAAGACCATTTTTTAAAAAGAGTTTTGCAATACAATTAATAGAGCGTCCTAATGAGTTAGAACACCCAGTACTTGGCCCTTCCCCAGCTATTGGCAGTCGATGAATATTGGACCGTTTACAGAAATTCTCTTCAATACATAATAAAGTTTGTTACATACAGTTTTGGTCCTAGAAAGTTTAGCCGGTAGTTTACTAGAAAACTCGGTGAGGTATCTCGCTAAAAATTTGGTGTGCCAATAAAGTACCGAAAATCTCGACTGTACCAACACGAATGGTTACTGACTACTAAGCCCAAGGTCCAGGGTCAATTCTCGACACGGATCACTTGAAAAATGTTAGGATAGTATTTTTTACAAGAATACTACCTCGTTCGGATAAGAGGTAAAGTGTAGATCCTGCGTGTGTGTGTGTTGTCACACACCCTAAAGTTCCCTACTTTGCTTTAAACAGCAAAGGTTCGGCAAAGTTCAAAATCTCCAGGTAAAAATGCATTTCCTGGCCCATGTAGTACCTTCAAGTGGAGCATTGAAAAATCAAATGTAGGGTGTAAGCATTCGAAGAGGATCCTGGAATACTATCAAGAAGGAAATACCAATCTTAATCAGGAATTATCTTAGACGCCATCTAACCTCGAAATACAGAGGCTTGTAGGGAAACACCCAAGAAGGAATAATAAGAGTATGCCAAGAGATCATGAAAGTTATTCTGGCCTAAAATTCACAAGAGGAATAATCCAGTACACTAATGCTAAAACCAACCTAAAATAAACGTTAACAATATGGACACTAACATACCTATTTAAATACTGTTAGCTGAAAAGGTGGTTTCCAAATTTAAATGCTAAATTACCTGCATATTAATGACACCACTAGTTAATTGCAATATATTTTATTACATCAAGGCTGGAACTATTACCTTTCCATTGGTTGTGAAAAACCCCAATATAAGAAACTTGTT
Organism: Platerodrilus igneus; assembly: GCA_036346225.1. Classification (NCBI taxonomy): domain Eukaryota; kingdom Metazoa; phylum Arthropoda; class Insecta; order Coleoptera; family Lycidae; genus Platerodrilus; species Platerodrilus igneus. The sequence goes on along the minus strand of JARFIW010001281.1, from coordinate 9,558,806 downwards.
AGGGCACAATTATGTTCTCATCACAAGTACATATAAACATTCTTAATTAAAAAAAAAACAAATATATCAAAAATTTACTTAGCTTGATGGAAAACGTTTCAGTGAACCAAATTATTTTTAAGTCCTTAAACAAATAACAAGAACATACTATGGGTACATTTATAAGTTAATACAGTTTAAAAAAAATTCATTCACTGACAGTTACTGTAGGTTATAGTTTCAAAGTTTTATTATAAATATTTGGAGTAACTTGGCTGTGGATACGTTTGGAAACAACTGAAACCAATGATATTCTGGACCCAATTCGTTCTAACCAGATCCTGCGAGACTTTTGGGAGTTCGTTAAAAAGTTAGATGTTCTTAATTAACATGACTTTTTCTAATATGAAGTTGTTTATATATGGGGACCAATTGATTCTGGAATTGAAAGTAATCAAACTTGTAGGATATTATTCTGAACTTCATTGACTAATCATATTAGTCAGTTGAATACCCAATTAGCATAGGTTAAATGCAGATACTCAAGTTTGAATCTCTTTCAGTGGTAACCACAAAATAGTCAACAAAAACTTATCTTACTCCCATAAAACGATTCAAGATTATCTTCGGCAGAATTCGGAGAAATGAATTAAGACTACAAATTGAAAATAATTTTGCTGTTTTTCTCTATCTAACATATAACATTATCGTACTGAAACATTAACTTGTACCAACGAAGCATAATTTCACGTATGAACTTTCCTCGTTCCAAGACGATAAGTCCATACACGCCAGCGTTAGACATCGCTAATTAAAACCAATTAATCATAAAACTGCAGTACTTAGAATACAAAGTAACGGTGATATTCGTAACCTTAAAAACAGCAATAATAAATTTGACAGCTTTGAGTATGAACAATGTAATATAGAAAAGTAATCCTTCCTTAGATCACGAATGCATGTAACCTAAAAAAATATATTCCATAAAGGCAATAACCCTAACTAAATTGGTGGGATTTACCACTAGAAAAACTATAAAAATGAAATATGATTATAAACATTTGAAAGAAATTTTACACGTCGATGAAATTCTCATAATGGATTAGCTTGAATGTTTTAATAATGAAAAACTCATAACCATCCACCCTAATGTATAATTACATTTTATTATTGAAAAACGTTAAACTTCAAAGATATAAATAAGCACAAGCAATTTCTATAACTAAATTTCACAACATATTAAATTTTTGAAATTCTCGAAAGGAAATAGCAATACGTCCACAATAAGCAATTAATTTTGTATATAGATGTATTTTTATAATGACAGTTTCAAGTGAATTTTAAACGTAAATTGGTTAGTTTTATGGAGTAAGAGATGTAGATAATAGGAAAGTGATTATTCGGTTAAATGTTAAAATTTGCGACTGAATTAGTGTTGGTTAAAATTTAAGCATGATATTATCGTGCAACGAAGTTTGGAACATTTTAAAATATTAAAAAATATTTACGCAAATGTAACTTTTATTGGTAGAATTTAGTGTTAGTTAAAGCATGAACAATTAGTATTTTAGAATGGACAATGAAATGATATAACAAAAAAGCGGGAATTTAGCTGTTTTCTATGTTGGTTATGAACAAACTTTCCAGAAATTGTGATTTATGAATGTATGAATGATTTATGAATTAATATTAAAAACAGGAAAAATTCGGAATAATAGATTTGTTGATGGATAAGATTTAAGGTGTTTTTAAGATTTTTAGCAATACCCGGCCAGAGTAAGGTTAAGAAATTTAGGTCCTTTTAAACAAAGTACATTATGCAATTTTACTTGAAATTGTTAATAGAGCTTAAATTTACAATAAATTTTTAATTGAATTCATTTAAAACTGGGTAAGCAGACATTTGTAATGGAGATCTAGCTACCCCATCGATAGAGTCTTATTTGGACGAAGCATTTCATTTTGAGAAATTTGTTTAATTATGACAGAATTAATAAGTTCTTCTTAATCTTCTTTGGGAATTAAACCACTCATCTTTATTTACGTTTCGATCCATGACCTAGGATCGAAGTTTTTGTTATTTTGACAACGATCCTAGGTCATGGATCAAAACGTAAATAAAGATGATTTTAGAAACTATGAGTAGTTTAATTCCCAAAAAAGATTAAGAAGAATGCTAAACAAACCACAACAAACATACAGGGAGAATTAATAAGTGTTTTTAAGTTACCATCGAAAAAGATAAACTATAACATGACAAGGTTTAGGATACTGAAGCACAATGTACACGGAATAACCATCTTTCGTAGAGGAAATAATATAAAAAAGAATTGCTGCAACAGACGGTTTGGTGCCCTTCAATTATGACAAGTAGAAAAAGCATTTCAGAGTTTGTGATAGTAACACGAAGATTTTTTGTATTTCAGCCCCTTTATTTATTATTTTTATTTTTAATCTTTATTTTCTTTTATTAATTTTTTTCCTAAAACCCACTCCCGTACTTAGCCAATGCACCCTTATATTGTTACTGGATTGCCGTTCCTTCAGATCAAATCAAAATTCATTAACTAAATGCTCATTTTATCTGTAACAAACACTCGCAACTGAAAGGGAAAATAGGTATTCTAAAAAGCATCAAAAACTTAACATACCTGGTGTAATACAAAAGTACATTTTTGCTGGTGAGACAACACATTTTATTTTCAGATATTTATTGGTTTTGAATGTGCGCTTGGTGATTTGTTGTTAGATTACTAAACATAAGGTATATCAACATCTAAATTATTGTATGTAATTTGCTCATATCTTATAGATAAACCTCATAAAAAATATTTTTACACAATTGTAATTTTTAGGAAATTTTTATTGAGATAAGTAATTCTGTGGAATTAAGTCATAATTGTTCAATCTAGGCAAGATTAGATAAAAGAATTACTTTACTTAGTTTTAAAAGTCTCGTCCATCTTGATTATTTCCTGTTTAATGAACATATTTTGATGATAATTAAACAAATAAAGTTAGGATCTGACTACAGAATAATAGAAAATGCGATCTCACTAAAGTAAACTAACGTTTGTTTAATACAGAAAAAGAAAAAGTTTTAAACCCATTTTTTAGCAGAGCTTGGACTTATGAACACAATTATTTTATGTACTGCTGTTTGAATTTTGCAAAAAAAGATACTTCTAGGAAAATGAATGGAATGTTTCTCTTCATATAAGGAATATACTGGTTTTTAAATTTAAATAGTGTATTTTGGTTACCTCACAATCAACAATTAATTTGCCCGAATCAGAGGTGCTCAGTACAGTCCCTATGGTGTTCATAGAAAGAACATAAAGTAAATGCGAGAGCAGTGTCCTAAATGTAATTTGTCACAGGTGAAGTGCCATACTTTGAATATAGTTATGTGATCTTGGAAATTCAGTAACTTCGATCAAGAATTTATCTTTATGTATAGACCTTTTCACATTCATGTATTTTTTTAAAATTAGATTACTAATCCCAGGAAATAATTTAACAAAGCATCGAGCTAAAATAGATTTTGATTGGTCATTAATAAACCAGGCGAATGCATAATTTAAATAAAAATATTTCAATCAGTTACCAAATAAGACTTCTATAGTATTAAAACTACACTAGGGCTCAACTTTTCAAGCAAGGTTAAAATCATCGTTTAGTGAGCTGATCTTGTTCTCTGATCTTAGATTATTGCATGGCAAATTTTTCAATATTATTTTCAGGTTTCTATGAATCAGAATTTATTGTTGTTTATATCAAGTTTGTAATAAACGTCATCCAGATGATAGCTTCAGTATGTAATTTTACTGTCAGGTTATTGGTGATTGTTTTATTTTATAGAAATTCAAATCTTAAGGATTATTTATAAAATTATTAGATTAATGGATTCTGTACAGAGAGCACCGATTTCAGTGCTGCTGAAGAACTATAGTTAGTTATTAAACTTGTTGAAAATATATTCTATATTAAAAAACGATGCTGTTACTTTCCAAACTAAAAGACAAGCATGTGTAAAACTTGCCCAAGAGTTCCATGCAAATACCGATAATTTCATTGACTTCACTACCCTCAAAACCAAAGTATAACAATAAAAAAAAACAAAAACATATCTGCTGAAGAAAAATGTTACACTAGAGACACTGGTGGGGCCCACCAACTAAAATAGTGGCAAAAGAAGTTGATAAGAAATCTTGAGAACACAAGTAGTAGGCATGCCTTCTGAATTTAATGATGATGCAGCAGTGAAAGATACACCATTGACAGGTTGAATGGTTGCATAAGGTAATATCTATCTATATTTTTAGAGAAAATCTATCTTTAGCACAAAACCATGACGATATATTTGAAATTGTACAGCAGAATGAAAGCACATGCTATGTTTAGTTTAACTTATTGAAACAACAAATGCTGATTTTCTAGAAATGTTTAATCAAATAATATATAGATATAGTTTTTTTTCATAAATATTAACTTCTAACTTTAGACGTTTTGATTAACAAATAAATATAATTTTTAGAATTAATTATTCACAAACCAGTAATAAGAACAGGTCAAAATGCAATCATTTGAGCATGCAATACAATGGTAGAGCCGCACGAGATGGTTCCGTGACGTAGTTTGTTCACATGTGACTATTAAGTTCAAGGTCCCAGGGTTGATTCCAGACATGGATCACTCGAAAAAATGTTAGGCGAGCATTTTTCACAAAAATAGGTGCTCGTTCGAATGAGAGCTAAAATGTAGGATCCATGTGCGTGTTGCCGCGCATGTTTAGGATCCCCACCTTGCGTGGAATAGCAATGGTTGGGTAAAATAAAAAATTATTTCCAGATAATAAAACTCGCTTCCTGACCAATGTATTTCCTTCAGAGATGGAGGATTGCAAAGTCAAATTGTTACATGCCAAAATTGGCATTGCACACTTTTTAATTGGTGAGTGAATTCACGCCAATATTTTAAAAATAGACTTGTTAAATTTCCGTCATTTCGGACAGTTGCGTTTGCGCAAAAGAATGCGCAGACGCGGAGTGACGGAAGTGCGCGGTTTAGGACACGACGATTATTAGCCAACGAGACGTCGAACGGTAACGTTTGCCTGTGTGTGGTGCTGTCTTTTTTCTTTCAGAATGTAGGTTCCTCTATCGTACCTCTGCCTCTTATCGTTCCTTACTTGGTTGTTCCTTACCGTACCGCTACAGACGACGAAGAGGGAAGACAAATGAATCTGGCTTGAACGAGGGCTTGACGTAACCAAACAACACCCAAGGACCCTGAGTTTGAGCTGAACAGAGCGTTTTAAGTGAGTACCTCGATTTATTTATTTTTTTGAGTGCCAATGGTATCATTATAAACGCATTTGGTATGTGATACAAGTGACACGTAATTATGTCGTAATATTATTATTGTGCAATATTGTTAACGGGGAGCGTATCAGTGTTGCCAACTTGGGTAGTGGCTCATAACAGTTGAGCGGAACTATAACAAAATGTAGGCGGGAGACCCACAGTGAGGGGTTGGTATGGTAGAATGTCAAAAGTGAACGAAAAACATCTTCAAGTAGAAAAATTTGATTGAATTCCCCTATATTTTATTTTTCAATGCTCCACCCGTAGGTACTACTTGATCAGGAAGTGAAAGTGATTATTCTGCTGAACGATGACTTCACAACAGAATGAGTGTTGGTTAAATATTGATATTGTTTTATTTCTACCCATATAAAATAGTAGTTACAATACATTAAACAATACAAATTACATGAATCTCATCAAGAGAAACAATACTTAATTAAATACATAAATAATTAGATAAATAAATAGGTAAATAGATAAAATGAACAGAAACAAAAGCCTTTGCAGGAAGTTGTTTATGATAATACTTCAACTTCACTAATTCAATATATTATTTAAAAATTCCTGAAGTGAGTAATAAAACGGCTGCACAGGAAGGTCAACAAGATAGACCTAAACTTAATGAATAATATAGAAAATTTAATGTTAGTTGATAGCTTGTTAAAAAGTGAAGCAGTGTAATTGAATGAATGCTTGACTACCGATGAATGGAGAATCGGTTTGTAAATAGCTAAAGTATTTCTGATACTACAATGATGAAAGGAATTTGCACTTATATATAGTGAGCGGTTTTTCAAAAAAATATAAGCACTTCATATATATATATATATATATATATATATATATATATATATATATATATAGTGAGATGAAAATTAATAAACTCAGCATTATAAACAATGGTTTAAAAAAAGCATATTTAGGAGCTTGGCTGATAATCCAAATAGCTCTTTTTTGCAGTTTAAATATGGTCAAAGTTTTATTTATAGATGAATTTCTCCAGAAATCGATTCCATAACGAAGTCTGGATTCGAATAGTGCATAATAAACTTTGAAAGAACTGTCAAGAGTCATTTCCCTTGATACACTGTTTAGCGTGTAGCAAAGTAATGCCAATTTGGCTGCCAGCTTACTTATATGAATTGACCAGTTCAAATTTTGGTCGATCTTTAACCCTAGGAATTTAGTATTAGTTACGAATTTTAGAGAGGTATTCAGGTTTTCTCCTTGTTCATTGAAAGTTTGTTGATATAAACCAGTTTTCAGAAAATTTTAAATCATCATGAATGTTGTCCTTTAATTGATATTTTGATGTGGTTTCCCATTGTACACTAATATGATCTGCGAATAGTATACAATTAGTATATTTATTGAAAATGCAAAAATCATTTGCATAATACAAGAAGAATAAAGGGCCCAACATAGAGCACTGAGGTACCCCTAACTCGACTTGTACTCTATTAGAGTATGAGAATTTGTTATTGTTTGAATATTTTACTGATTGTGTTCTATTGCTGAAGCAAGAAGATAACCATGTATTAGCTACTCCATGGATGCCATAATGATGTAGCCTATTTATGAGGATAGTATGATTAACTGAATCAAATGCTTTGCTGAGATCAACAAATTCTGCAACTGAGATAGTACCTATAGTATTTAGGGAATTGTACGTGCTGGACAGAAAATTAACAATTGCAACAATAGATTTTTTGCGGAAAACCAAACTAAGTCGCGTCAAAGGTGTTAACTTTGCTAAAGTTAATTATTTGAGATTTAACAGTGGTCTTGATAACTGTAGTGAAATTAGATCAAAGCGAAATAGGTCTTTAATTATTAATGCAATATGAACTATCCTTATGAAGAGGTAGAATAATTACATGCTTTAGGCAATCTGGAAAAATGCCTATTTCAAATGAATAGTTAATTAGATTCGTCAGATAAGTCGAGTAATATCTTACACGGTATGTTGTCGTAGCCCGAACAGTTTTTATTTTTAGAGTTGTTTATAACTTTAAAGATTTCGTCGGTAAACGCACAATATTATCATTTTAAAATATTAAGAAATATGTATGTATTGATTTTATTTATTTTGAATGGACAATGAAAGGATTGAGCGAAATAGCTTGTATTTAATTGTTTGCTGTGTTTGTTATTTATGACATTTCTAGAAACGAGAAATCTTGGAGTGATGATAAGATTAGACTTAAATGTCTTTAGGATTTCTTTTATAATTTCTTCCATAGGAACCCACTCCCGCACCACTGCAGTTAGCTGACACACCCTTATATTGTTAGGGGCTCCCAGTCCCTTCAGAGTAAATCAAAATTTATTAACTTAATGCTCATTTTACCATAACAATAGACTCTTGCCCGATTAAAACAGCCTTCGCAGTTGACAATTATTAACTCAAGTTTTTGAGCATTGTCAAGGTAATATTTAAATAAAATAAAGTTAAAATGTTTAAAATATTTTATAAAGTTGTGTTTTCTTTCAGATTCAACAGGAGGTAAAGAAACGGCAAGAATCACATTAACAATCGTGAAGATTATTTTTACCATAGTAAGTACAACAGTATTTCAGAAGCTACTTTACAGTTTCTTGTTAAGGTTTAGAAAGAGCTTTAAGTTTCATGGTAGTACAACCATTTGGGAGAAAGTGAACGGGGCAAAGTTGGAGCTAATAACTCTTCAAAAAAATCCTAAAGGAATCTGAAAGCAAACGTGTTATAGCTTACACACGTTTGTTGAATTCCAAAAGCAAGCACAGGAAATCTCTATTTTCACACACCATAACTTTGTTCAACCGAGTTTCTGGTTCTGATCTGCGATTCATTAAACAGTTGCTGTGTCGGTGTTGCAGGAGTAGCTAGTGGAGTAATTAAATACTTTTTAATCGAGTATCACTATCGCCAACAAGTAAGCTTTTGTCCATTTCATCCACCTTAAACGTTCGACGTACATTCATACTGTTAAATTTTGTACAGTCATGGGTCAAAGAAATTCCTTTGGTTTCTAAATATCACGGCACTGTCTCCACCAGTTGATTGTATCTTAACATGGATACAATCTAGTGCACATATACACCGAGGAAACCTTGCAATATTGCAAAATTGCTGATATAAAAGTCTCACTTGTTCTAACGAAGAAGGAATTTTTATATAGTGCTGCCCCAGAGCAGCTAATACATGTGTCATTTTATGTATGGCGTTATTTGCAGTGCTTGCATGTACTCCCATAAAATCATCAGCAATAAAAAGAATAAGCCTGTTGTTATCTTATGATAAGTAAGGTCATTAGCGAATGTAAAAGTGCATATATAGTTACGCTTCAAATAGCTTCACAGAAATTGCAGTTAAAAATTATTTGTAGTGGATTTTTTCGTATAATTAATTTAGGGGTATTACATATAGTATTCCAATTAGAAAATAGGTCGGAGGTTTTTTTTAGAAACGGTTCATTATTATTATTTCGTGGGAAAAGTGTCAATTATGGTTTTCCATGGTTTGAAAGGGATATGCGTCATTGTTTCAAACAACCAGAACGTGCAATGTAAAAACAAGTGGTTTACAAGTTGGAAGCAATGAGCGGCCGTTATTCATTTTTTTCAACTAACTACCTTACCTTGAAGAACTGAGCGAGTACTGCTTTATAAATTAAAGTAGCGAAGTTCACCTGTCATTTTCCTACCTCTAGCCTTATGTATCTTATGCGTTCATTTGTAAAATGATTTATACAAATTGTGTACAGGCAAGCGATTAACTATAGTACCTTTTAACTTTGTGTCTGATAATATAATGCACGTTATTAACATACTAAAACTAGGTAGAAGCTATTTATAATGCTGTGGCAAACACAATTCAATTACATAATTAATTTCATTAATAACAAGTTCTACACAGTACTTTGATAGCTGGAATCTCCTAAAGAAATCATGGTCACCCCATCTTTAAAATGGTTCATCCTTTCTCTGATTATAGGCATTCGCCTTGAACGATTTGTCACCCACACAATTGCAAACAAGGGGATCTTTAAAGTCAACGGAAATTCTAGTGGGGAAGTCTTGAAATATAAGGCTTGTTCAGTACTGAAAGGCTGTGCACAAAGAAAGGGGTTTTGATTACAATGACACGTATGCTCTTGTGGCACGTCTTGCCACTGTACATATACATTTTACAGTTGCCACGCGTAAGAGTCTAGCTATGGACTAAATGGAGGTAAAAAAACGTGTTTTTGCATAGTGTAGCTTCGGAGGAGATCTACATTAAGCAACCAGCTCATTTCAGCGATTGAAACAAGACATGTCGACTAAAACGTGCTCTTTACAGACTTAAACAGGCATCTGGAACACAAATAAATGATTCTTTAGTGCAAAAAGCTTCAGCGTTCATTAAAAGATCCCTGTCTATATGCAAAAGAAGATGAAGAGTTGTATCGTCTGCTGTGTGGACGATTGTCTGATAGCTAAAAATTAAGCAAGTATGAAGAACTTAAAGGGTGACTTACATGCTGAATTCCGAATGACTGACTTTAGTGATCTAAAATGTTTTTGGGGTATCAATGTTGAGAAGAAGAAAGAAGTTCTGTTCCTTAATCAGTCAAATTACTTGCAGGAAGTTTTATGCAAATTCGAGAGGTAAGACTGTAAACCAGTGAAAACTCCATGGGAAATGCAAAAAAACGAAAATTGAAGACGGCGACCTAGTGCTGCATTGCATTATTATAGCCAGCTTCAAAGGAAATGCAAGAGAATGTGAGTGGAAAAAGGACTGAAGCAGATTATTCAATACGTAAAAGGGATCTTGGACTTTGGTTTGTTTTAAAAGTGCAGTCATCAATAGCCATTAGTGGGACATGCTGGTTCTATTTGGGCCGAAATGGCTGACAGGCGGGGAGCACTTTGGAATATTTAATGATGGTCTACAGAAGCGGAATATGAAGCTCTTGCAGATGCAGAAATTATGTGATTGAGAAGACTGCTGAAAGATCTTCATGTTGATAACAAGAGCCTATCATGTTTGAAGATAATCAAGCATGTAAAGTACTTGGATAAGTGCAACCTGAAGCATTTGAAGCATGTGAATATCAAATACCATTTTGACAAGCAATTGGTGCAAGAAAAGATCAAAAGGCAGATATTCTAACTAAAGCAATTTGTGGAACTCGCTTCGAACAATTACAGAACCAAATTGGTGTAGTTCAAAACTTTGGATGTGCTGAGGCAGTGTTGAAATGTGGACTAGAACATCATGCTCAGCTTACAAGTAGTTACACCTTTTAGATTTTAAGAGTAGACGGCTAGCATTTGTTGAACAAAAAACAAAATGTTTTAGTTATCCGGTATTTGACTTCGAATTTCTGGCTTGAAGTTAATAAATAAGAATTTTGGATTGATGTACTTTAAAATTTTTGTTCACCTATGTTCTTTTACAGTTCAATAATCTCAAAATATATAATAATACACGTTCAATGCAAATGACCCTATAACTATTCTTAACACTTTTCCTGATGTTATCAATGGTTGGAAAATAAAAAAAAATTGGTACAGTTAATGCCAGAAAAAAAATTACTAATTTAAACAAAATATGTATTTATAATTTAATAAGTTATGCAAACGTAAATAAAGACGCACCTAAACTTAGCTCTTACAATGTATTTTCTAATTATTCTTCAGAAAATTTAGAAACGTCTGCTGTTGCACCGCTACTAGTCCTATTCCTGAAACTGAGCAGCCCGAGACAACTCAAGCACAAAAAATAAAGAAACCGAAATTGTGTAAACATTTAATCACATAAATAGGTTTTAGAACAAACGTTCATTTTTCGTTTTTATCATTTTTATACTAACAATCTTTTGAAAAGATAAAATACAAAAAGCTGGTTCTAGGTATTTGGTTAAATATCGTGTGTTGTCAGATTTATTGTTGTCTTGGCATGGTCTAAATACTATTTTAACAGGCTTTGATTATAAATAACTGTAATAATTGATTTACCTGGTAATAACAGTGTTGGAAAAACATGTTTAAGTTTGTTATTAACTAAAAACTTTGTGCATTGAAAATGCTTTTACGTGCTCTGCAATTTGTAAAAATCGTTTCAGGGGTTAGTTCAACATATTTTTGTTTTACATAGTGCAGTTGACCAGCATTCCGAAGGCCGAGTTTACTTTCCTTAAAACCCCAAACGTTTTCTACTACACCGTAAATAAATATCATCTGAAATTAAACAATACAAATACCGAGCTTTAACGATCGGAATTATTACCTTTAGCTTTAAACCTTAAACCACAACTCAAAATGCACTGCCCATAATTTACTGATAACTTTCTGTCCGAAAATTTGTACAAATGTATCAAACATCTGCCGAATAAAGCTACTTTTACAAACAAATTGTCATGCTTTAACCATGTAAGGTAAAAAAATTAGGTTATGTACAGCAAAAAATAAACAAAAATGATAAGGTTGGAAGAAATTAACATAGACGCAAAGTGGCTTGCTTTTTGTCGATGAACTAGACCATAAAATATATTAACCTTCTGCCATTTTGGAAAATGACAATCCGCTTGAATTCAAATATGTAGGTGCTGTCGGTCACGCGCCCTTTGAACATTAATATTCAATTATCAGAGATGCTAGGGGTTGCTGGGGGTAACATGTTAGATAGTTGTCATTTAGTGACATATTTATAATTTGGACAAGGAAAACATCCAAAATTGTATTCCTACCCTTCTATTATAATTATTTGTTTTGTTAAGCACCACAGCTTGTTAAAAGGACTAAAAGTAAGTGTTTGTGTTATAGCGTTGATTGAGGTATAATACCTCAATCAACGGTTATAGTTAGGTAGTTTATTATATGTATTTCCTTGTAAGAAATTTGTAGTACTTTACTGTACTTTCAAGTTACTATTGCATTCAGTTTAATAAATAGTAAATACTACAGATACTGAATTTACTGAAACAAGGTGTACCAAAGTTGTTCGAAACAACAGTAGGGATTAAACCTCTGTACATTTAATAGTTTGAATATATTTGGCTCCAATGAACCGATAAGTGTTAAACTATATACAAGTAGCTGTGCAATGCAGCCGTTTGTATAACAACTACAAGAGTAAAACAAAGCGAAAGTCTCTCAAACGGCAATGACATACCCTCTTGATAGGTCGTAGATGTAAATTGCTAACGAAAATGTAGTCTTTTAGTAGTGCATTTTTAGCGCATTTAAAACCGTGTTGATTTAATTCAGTTAGTTATCTCGACAGGGGTGGTTATGATATAAAAAACAATACTGCTCGCTTATTACATCCTCTTAAAATTTCAATGTTGTGATGGGCAATTCAAGTTTTTCCAGTAAAAAAACCACTTGACTTCAGTAGGATCGGCTAAAAGCGATATAATGGGTACTTTTGGTTAAGATAATTTTTAGTATATACCGGTACAGAGTTTACAGTATTCGTATATGGTAGTCGCCTATACATTTATTGAGTAAATGAGCTCTATATTGTAAATACCGTATCTATAAATTAGTAATGGTCGTATTGTAATAGAAAATACAAATAAACATAGTTAATTATCAAGGTACATACGCTATTTGAATCCTCAAAACACATTTGTTGTTATTTGCGTTGAATATCACACTTGTTGTTAATTTTTGCTATAATGCGATTTTGCAGAAACCTTACTTAGTGACAGGCATAGAATTCTTGACACTTGTACATTACATTCACAGCTTTATGATAATTACATGGATATAAAAATAAGTATTGTTAAGTACGATTTACTTAAGAAAAATATTTTTTTGTTTATTCGCTAACGTATAAAAATTCAAATAAATCTTGCTGGTGTTATGCATACAGTTAGTAGCTAGCTAACGGTTAAAAGTGATAAATTTATTAATTCAGACTCATATACTAGAAAAATTAATTAAAGATAACGTTTTTCATTATGAATTAAGATAGCTGATATGTTTTTAGAAAATTTTAACAATGTTCTTTAATACAACTTTTACCTGATATAACCAAATGTTTGAATTATAAAGTTTTTGAGACCCTAAATTATTTAATAGTGAATATGGAAAAATTCACTATGCAAAATACCTATTACATGCATGTACAACTATGTAACTCTATTGTAACAGATAAGTAAATATCTGTTCTAAAACCCAAATGCCTTGTACTACGTCTCAACCACATACAAAGCGCGGCCAAAAAGTCTCGTGGTCGTGAATTTATGGGCATGGCAATTTTAACAAGCCTCCATGTTCTGAGGTACTCTAAATATTAACGAAGAAGTTTTTGAATAGTGTGTGTGTGTGTGCGTGCGCGTGTGCGCGCGCGTGTATGTGTGCGTGCGTGCGTGTGTGTATGTGCGCGCATGAGTGCATTTGCATACGTATATGAACGTGGGGTGTCGTAAGTGTGCCGACGAGCATGCACTTGTGAGCGCGCGTACCTGTGTTTGTCATCGATTCGATTTCAAATTAAACAATTAGGTATATATAAAGCATAGCTCTGTAATTTATTACAAATAATTTGTGTAAAGTTATAGATAACAACGTGATGATTTAAGATTAAGTATTTCCGCGCCTGGAGGTAGGTTCCTCTATCTTAATGTGTGTTCTCACAAATGTTGTCTTTCGTCACATCGTCTTAGGGAATATTTCAGGTTTCCATTTTATTAAAATGTGCATGTCGAATTTCGATTACCTGTTATTTCATTTTTTTTTTAAACTTGATGTTAATGATTTAACACTTTTTGTTTTGAAGAATTAATCAATGCTATATCTTTAATTTATTAAGTTTTCATTATCGCTAAAAGAAAAGCTTTTGTGAACGAAATGTACACATCGTGACAAAGTGTTTATTTTTGTTAAGAGACTTTGAGCACTAATTAATTTGTAAGTGGCACGAGAGATCAAATTCCTCTGCATAGAAAATTTAGTTTTGTAATTCTTACCTTATGTGTATAAAATTTATGTTTAGTTTAAAGAAGATATTAAAAATTACAATTCCCAATTAATTTCTTTTAGCCTTTGAATTATTTGATTATTTAAAAATTTAGAGACAGCATGCTTTCACCTCCAGGATTAGATGTTCTCGTAATGGCGGATTCAAAGGTAAGAAATTAATTCCGTTTTAAGATTATGTGTATATAAATCCATTATTTGTTCAAGAATTTTTTTTTTATTTACGAGTTATCAAAAGTTTCCTTGATTGTTTGTTTCAGTTTGTTCTTGTTTTGCGTTTGTTTGATTTAATGTGGGCGGAAGGGTGTATTTATTTGTTTTGGATGTGTACAAGCTTAGTGAAGATAATGTTAAAGAAATTAAAGCATTTCATAAAAATCGTTAGATAGTAAAATTTAATACGTAATTTCCGTTTGGTTTCCTGCTTCATTTGAAGGGAGCCTAACCCTCCTTCGTTACCTAATTCTGGTTAGGTGGTGCCCTATCCCTCGTTAAGTTTGGCTTTATTGTTTTTCTCAACCTCGCGCTCATTCCACGCGGTCTTTATCCTCCCTAGTCGATTTCTCTCACGGATTGTTTCCATATGTTTGGGTCATTTATTACATCTATTTCAACCCTGAACTCAGTTGACAAGAAAAGACCTCTCTCTAACACATTGACGGTGCTTTTGAGGAAGGACTTCCGCACTCAAACGTTTTGCCAACAACACTCCAGTAGAAACTGCATAACAAGGTCTAACGGAGCTCTAACGTTCCAATCCCATTTCGCGTATAGCGATAGCCTTTGTACTAACAAAAACAAAGTTTATTTGCGTATACTTAGTAATGCAATGTACTTGGAAATTGATCGGTGACTAAGAGCATTCCAGAAAACAGCGACTTAGCTTACTTCTATCGATTGTATGGAAACTGTACATTGTGACGCTGTATGTGCAGACGATATTGTTAAGCTCTTTTGAATGCAACTTATAATAATCGTTGAAGATCATTAATACGTACTGAAGTTTGAGTACGGAAACTGAGACTCTGAGTCGTCGGTACGGCTACCGCTGGAAACCCTTTTATGAGCGACACCTTCCGGGATTTGACGCGGCGGGAAAACCTTGATGCGGTCGATCGTGGCGGACTACATTGCCGTACGTTGAATGGGTTACCGAATACTGTTGTCTTAACGATCAATCCCACAGTGTATATGGTACGTAGGGTTGGATCTGTCAACTGGAAAAAATAGCATACGCAGGCTGGCCCGTTGTACTAAGGCTCCGTAGTACTCAAAATTTTCAATAATAAGAACTATGTTATATGTATGGAGTTATTCGTTTTACGAGCGATTACACTTCAATCTTTTTTTGTAAAGAAATAACTAATTTTTTGCTTCCTTGCGGAGCTGCCTATAAAGGAATTTTGGAAAGTTTCGGGAAGTTATGATGTTCTTGCAACGATTCCTATTGGTTAGAAATGTATACGCTAACTTATCACATTTCTATTCGACTACTAGGTCTGGTATTTTTATTAACTGTTGTACTTTTTCGTCCGCATTGCTAAGTTTCACAAGCACTTGACGTTACGCGTTACGCAAATTATTTTCTTGAGTTTTTCAATACAAAGGTTAATTAAAATAGGTAGCTTACCCATTTTTAGTCCAGATTTGCAAGTTATTTTTATGGTTTTTCAGAAGGGAATTCTTCTGAATGGACGCTCTTTTAGATCAAATAGCTGTGGCCATAGTGCTTTTTCTTACTATAAAAAGTAAACAGGAAAAGACTAGGTAGAAGAGGTACAATAACACGTCATCACGTTCCTTTAAGGCACTACCCGCGAGAAGTTAAGATAAAGATATGTCTGCTTCAATACACTGCCAGTCAGAGAATGAACGCTTGATTACGCGCGAACATGAACATGATTCCTTTCATACGTGTTGTAAATAATCGAAAAACGTTACACAACGTTTGTAAGAAAGGGCTGATAACAGAATCCCCACGAAATATAAAAAGGAATTACCAAAAACCATTTTACAAAAATTTATTAGGTTATTAATTACTTATAAAAACAAATTGAGAAGCGATTTAGCGCGTAACAACTTCCATATTTTGTGCGTGTAAGAAGTATTGTAATATTCCATCTCGCTTTTTATTGCAGTCAGCCTTAAGATTGATTTTGGCGCACAATTAAGGATAGATGTTATTACTGGTTAACAGAGAATTCGGTTTGAAAGTTTTAACAAATCTCTGTTCAGCTATAATTTTTTCAACATAGGTGTTGCAGTTAACACCAGAAATGATTTTCCCCCACCGTTGCTAGTAGATCATAGTATTATATGCAATTAGAATGCTTGAATATCCCCTTTGATTCGTTTATAGGCCATAATATTTTTTATTGCTGAGATTGTAACCGACTACTAAATTACTTATGGAATGCCGTTGCTAACGATAATAATCTTTTAGACGATTAAAGGTTCACAAGTTAATATTTTTAAATTTTTCATCTATTAGTTAACGAAATATAATCTTTTACTACAAGTAGTAGTCAGGCCTAGATTAGTTCTGACGCACCGTTGCTGGTGGATGTTATTGTTATAGATAATTGAATGATTTGTTATGCCTCATTTGGCTACACTACGATTTTATTTTATTAATTATCATAAAGGACTTTTTCTTGTGGAACTAAAGTTATGACGCATTATAAATGCGGTTCTCGAGTTCCCATATTGCTAGGGAAATAACTTCTAATTTATTTGTTCTATTTTTCCTTGACCTACTAAATTGCTGCATAGTTAGAAAGTTGTTACCTCGATCTGGCTTTGTATCGCCATTGTCTTCCGCTGGGTTACGTTAAAGCCGCCGACAGTGCAATTTGTTATTGATTTTGGTTGTGGACTGATCTCTTAATCGATGCTGCGGTGCTGGGTTTACATCCACATTCCTACCTTGTTCTCACGAACGGGTACCCTACATGTGATTTTCCTATGCTCCATCCGAAGGTACTACATTGACCACGAAGCGGGTTTTTTTACCTGAAAAATTTTGAATCTTGCCGAACCCTTGCTGTTTCAAGCAAGGTAGGGATCTTTAACGTTCGTGACAACACTCACACACGGGACCTCCATTTCACCTCTCATCCGAACAAGGGCGTATTTTTGTGAAAAATGCTCGCCTAACATTTTTCAAGCGGACCGTGTCTGGATTCGAGCCCGGGACCTTGAGCGGAGTAGTCGCACGCCACGAAGCCGCCTCTCGTGAACGGGTACCGGTTCACGGAACTGTTCCTTCTGGAAGACATGAAAAGATCCTTTTTAATGATCTGAAGAGATCACTTCACCCCTTGGGAGGGCGGTGTGTCTTGTCAAGAGCAGCGCCTACGAACCAAAATAATTGTTATCTGTTATGTTTCTCTGAAGCTTTTTTTGAGATTTATCTTATCTAATTAATATTCTAAACCATAAATGGTTAGTTAGTTACCTTTCTGAAATTATCTTTGAAATACCACCTTCTCTAATTAATATTTTCAAACTATAAATGGTAATATAATATATTTATCTTTCCCATTGAATATCTTTGAGAACTTATCTACTTGGTATGCCAAAACTTTGGTATTTATGATCAAAAATAGGATTTATTGTATAAATATATATTGTATAAATCGTCAAATCTCCTATTCATACCGCACACACTTGACACCAGTGTAACGTAAACTCTTTTGTAATAACCACCGTTCTTTATTAGCAACTGATTACACAAGCCTTTTCAACTACTTATAGCTACAGTGAAATTCCAAAATATTCACAACAATTGATTTTTCGCTAATCGCTAACAGTACAAATACTAACTTCTTAAGGCTACAATGCCATCGCTTTAATTACTATTGAAGCACTATAATTAACTATCGAATCATTAAATGTTAATTTATATCAATCACTGCAATAATTTATATCACATACAGCTATTTATTTGAACGCTGCGTTAACACTAATTTGTTTCATATTATTACTTTATAGATCTGGATTCGAATAGAAACTAGTATTATAATCAAGACTGGAATTGAAACTAAATCAAAACCCGTGAACGGCCAATTTATGCACTTCATTCTATTGTTCTAGAGCGTGCTAAGAGCGCATCGGAATTATGACAATAACATCTAGATGGTTCCTATTGTAAACTTAATAAAGTTCTTGAATATAACCGCTTGTAAACTGTTAATCAAGTCCATCTGAAGATATCACGCCACACGGTGACTATCAATTATCGTTTGTATACAGTTGAATTGTTTACATTCAGCTGTATTATTGTGGTCAACGGTAGACTAGATGACGTTTCGTTTCAATATTTACCATTGGGGTGCACTTCAGTTTGAAACAAGTTGACCAAAGGGTTGAAGACATCCACATTTTGGATTTCAATTCACAGTAAGCTGATAAATACTCTAGTAAGGAAGAGTTAGAAGCAGCTCTTAATGCAATGGAAACAGTGTTAACAGAGAAATATGGTATGAAAATCAACAAAAATAAAATTAAAGTACTAGTATGCAAAGATGGGGAAAATAAATAAAAAAAACAAGAACTTAAGGATTTATGCTATCTAGGAAGCCAAGCAATGCAAGATGGGAAGAGTGCAAAAGATATAAAACAAAGATTAGCACGAAGCCATGCTGTATTTAACCAGAAAAAGCAACTACTATGTTCGAAGAGGACAAACATAGCAATAAGGAAAATACTTCTGAAAGCATTGGCCTGGAGTATAGTACTGTACGGCTGTGAAACATGGACACTAGGAGACGCGGATAGGAAAAAGATAAAAACCTTGAAAAAGTGGTGCTACAGAGGTATGATGAAGATATAATGGACAGCCAAAGTTAAGAACAAAGAGGATCTAGAAATAGTAGGGGGAGAATAAAATATGTGGAAAGCAATAAAGAAATAGGAGAGACAGGATGATAGGACACGTTTTAAGACATGAGGAAATATTGCAGTATATATTCGAAGTAGAGAAAGGAAAAAGAGAAACAACCGAGGTTTGCATCCAACTACTTCCAGGACTGTTGACCTAATGATGATTGGTGATGATGATAAAATTATTAGATATTTGTTGATTTTATAGTTTCCTCAGGGTCAGAATATAAATCTCTAAAAGTATTTTCTAACTAATAACGGACTACGGAAATTCTTTTCAGTTATAACTACGAATAGATTATACAAAACTCTTCTTGTCTGTGTCGTCTGTCTTGAAATCTGAGGTCTACTCGCCCGTTGTGTTGTTGGTTTTAATACCTACTGCTGGACTGTTACTTCCCTAAATACTCTTTATCACTCAATAATTTCGCAGAACAAATAAAAATTCTTGTTGACAAGTATTAATTTAATATATCTATTATTTCGTCAAAATATTTCAAATTTATTTTCTAACAGTGTTCTTACTTTTAACCCTCTAACTACACTTAAGGGGTACAACTGATATTTATTTTCCTTTTACCATCTATCTATTAATCTTCAAAACAACTTTCAATTAATAAGATACCCACTCCCCTCACCCAGTTTAACAATAACTGTCCTTAATCATCATATAATTTTCTTTTATTACTTCCCCTTGACAATCACAATTTGCTTTCTTAATACTTTTATATTATTTCATTCGGCCACTCTACTCGACTATCACTTATACATTTCTCGTCCTTCCTTAACATTTCTTATTTCTTTTATTTCTACCCATGTTTACAAATAAATTCTTATTATTTTATATTTCATTAATACTCTAGCCGTTATAAAGTCTTTTTCCTGTCCCTATTTAGACCTGTGTACTCTATGGTCCATACAATAATAGTCAGTGCCCCCTCCCCCCCAAGGTAACTATCAACTCATCGGAGTGTCTTGTTCCTGCCGTAAAATTTCCACCCCATTCAAGGCTTGGTCCGAAACGTTTATTACATCCCTGTGTCCCATTGCAATATGTATCACCAATAGTACATATGAGGAAATGAAATATTCGATTAATTGCCGAAAAATTAATTTTATAAAAATGTTAAATCGTATAATAAATCAACTGGGTTTTAGAAATCAGTGCAATTTTGGCTTATCATAATAAATTACGTTAACTGGTTAAAGAAAAAGTTATAAAGGATATGGATTTTAAAATTAAATAAAGATTAAGTTAGACGCATTTAAAACAACTCCTAGTAAACATAAAGAAGTAGCAGTTATGTGAGTATAAATACGCAGATGCAATTTTGCAATTACGTAGAAGTTATACCAGTTACTGCATATTACTAACAACAACCTAGCTCATTTTAAACAGAAAATTATACATCATTGAAACCGTTGCAACTGAGAAAGGGAGATGCATTTAGACAAGAAGCCTTGGAAGTTGTATCAACAATTTCAACAACATCAACAAAACTTAGAATATTGAGATTTTAACCAGAGAAGGGCTGGATTAGGTCCCATATGAAAGTTATGACGTTCTTTTGAAATGTTTAAAATAATATTTTATTTCAATAATTGCTGTATTAGTAAATTCTACCAATAGTGTTAAGCAATTTTCTATAAGAAATATATTTTTTAGGTTACATGCATTTTAATCTAAGGTAGAATTATTTTTGTATCATATATTGTTCATACCCAAAGGTTGTAAAATTCATTATGGTAGTTTTTAAAGGTTAGAAATATCATCATCGTAACTTCGTTTCATGATTCATTTGTTTTGATTAATAATATATTGCGCTAGTGCGCCGATGATTTCTTCGTCTAAACGCAAATAGAGTAACATGCAAATTGTGCTGATTCAAATAAAAAAAAACGCTTTCTGAGTTTAGTCAAGCTATCGATAAGGTAATTACACACATATATTCAATAGAAAAAAACGACACACGGTATTTTCATTTTGCAGTCTTAATTCATCTGTCCGAAGTTTGCTAAAGATATCTCCAATTATTTTATGAAGGGAAGATCCATTTAAAGAACTTCATACTTACCATCAAAATAATCAATGTGCAACTGGAGTAGGTTGGATACCTTTGAGAAAGGTTATCGAACAGACTGAAAGCAGTCAACCCATGTTCGGATAATACTGTACCAAGTTGGTTATTTCTAATTTTAGGGTTCTTAGATCGACTTCATGTTGGAGATAAGCGTCTTGAAAGTTTCGAAGTCAAATTATATTAATGCATTTAATGGTATCCACATTAGGTACAGTCAACAATTACTCATCAGGTATTTATGAAATACATCTGAAATATACCAGAGAACATTTTGAATTCATTGCATAAATTGATAAAGCGTTCCTATGGCACGTCTGTGTCACTAGATTAAGGATTTAGTTAAGTAAATTTGTGATATATTTGATTTTTAATATTTGATTAAGAATGTCTATTATGTATTTGTAATGAACACGTGTGTGTGTTTCAAACACAATGGTTTATAATAGTGTAAAGACATGCATATATTTGTTTTTCTTTAATGTGAAGGTATAGCTACAGATTTGTTGTAATAAATTATTTTACAATTACATAGATACGCGATTGAAAATTCGGGTCATTTAACATTTGTTTTTAGAAACCTTCCTTTCAGCTAGCAGTTTTAAATAGATCTGTTAGTGTTTTAAGTTTGCTTTATGTTTAAGCAATAGTGTACTTAGCGATTTCTCATGTGAATTTTAAAACAGAATCACTCTCATGACCTCGGGTTTTGGCACCCTCTTGTAATTCCTTCTGGGGTTTCTCCATGGAAACCCTGCGAGATTAGATGACGTCCAAGATACTTTCCGATAGCATTCTGAAACTCTCTTCAAACACTTACACCACTCTTCCGACTGAGTTAGTCGGCAACCATTTTTGTTAGTACAGTCAAGATTTTCGGTATTTTACCGAAGTTTTTCTGTGGTTTACCAGCGAGCTTTCTGGGGCCAAAATTGTACGTAACAAAGTTACATACTTACTTGCTACCAATCTGAAAAATGCATTTCTTGCTATTTACTGAAAATTATTTCTAGGATATCCAAATATTTGGCTTTTACTAAATGACATTATTTTTCAAAACAAAGTTTTTAATGTATCCCGTTCCTTTTCCTCTAGTTTACCCATTGTGCAAGGGTTGTTTTTGTAGATGAGTTGTTAAATTTTGAAGAAATTGTAAGATCGATTGTATGTCGCCAAAGAATTTTCCCAAAATTAAAAATAGTTTAGAAACTAAAATCGTCCAATAATACCGTGCTATTTCAAAAATAGGTGTATTAGCGATCAATAATTTTTGCATTAGCCTCTGTCCAGCGCCAGGAATAATAAATTTTTAGCATCTGACCAAAATAGGTGATGCGCAAGTGTTCCAACAAACATAGAACCTGCGCGATATTTTTGTAGTTGGACAGTGAACTCCACGTTGAATAGGAAAGAGGCCCTGAAAACTAACGCATCTGAAATTTCGGGATAATATATTTTTGGAAATAACAAATTCGCACACGGAAATCAAAAAAAAATCCCTTTGTTCAAAATCTCGCTCAAACTATTTTCTAACCTCACAAATAACAATAAAGTGTGGTTAGTTCAATGTGCTCATACTTTTATTAGAATTAAATAACTAAAAATAAACGACCTGAATATCTTTTGTGACGTAATGAACGATCATGTAAATTTTATATTGATGTTTCCGTAAAATAATCGCTGAAAAAGCACTCAAGTCTGAAAATTTACTATAAATACTTACTGCGCTATTTTCATACTAGTTGATTAAAATCATATCACTTGATTTTTTCCACTTAACACTAGCGCAAAATGCTAAAGCAGATAATTGGAGTAAACTAATAAAAAGTTTGTGAAAAATTGCAGGTATTCATGCTTGGAGCAACTGAATGCACTATCCTGTGCGGAGATTATTATATTTTATATATAAATAACTTTTAACCTTGGCTGTTCTATTTGAGTTCTTGGAATACAGATTTATGTACTAAACTTTAGAAAAAAAAGGTGAAAGATCCTGAAATAAATTTAAAACTTTATTTCATATCGTTTATGATAAAATCAAAATTTTAAGAAAGAAAAATAAATGAGTTTTGGCGTCGAAGTGAAGGATAATTTATCGCGATTTATCTACTTGAACTGAGTGAATGTTAAAATGTAAAATAAAAAAGGTCGGTAACCTTATGACAGAAGGAATTGCCTTGTCATTTATAAAATTTTCAAGAGTGCAGAAGATTTCACGTTTTTTAAGCTCATCATCATTAGGCCTTCAGTCCTGTGGAACTGGTTAGACACTTACCTCCATTGTTTTCTATTTTGAGCTAACCTTCACATTTTCCGGAAATTCCCACAGCCTACGTCTTTCACTATCTGCGTGCAATAGTTTAATCTTGTCTACCTCTACCTTTCTTTTTTCCTATCTCTGCTTGTAATATATCCCTTTCAATTAAACTTGCAATGTCCAGTTTTGTACGTTTAATAAAATTAACACTATACTTTACACGTTATATAACTTCATCAATATTTAATTGAACAAGTGTCAGGCATATATGCCATAAACAATTTCTAATTAACCTACATTTAAGTCTTAGGGTAGATAAATAATTCCATTGAATCAGATTGGAGTTAATTTGCAGTTAGGTTTCCCATTTTCAACCTGCTGCTTTGGAACCAATCCGTCCCAATTCTATCAGTGTTGTTGGTACTCTCGAAAATCTGCGGATACCACTGCGTTTAATTCCCGTTCGTTATTCATAACCAAAGAGGTTTATTCGACTACGCTCTCAAAATTTCCATCCTCACATGTGTTCTCGTCTACGGCTCACGAATAATTAGTTAATTGTTTTTCGCCCACTGTTTAGCGTTCATTATTTTCTCTCACTCTTCGTATATTCAGGGGTGTCATTGTATAATATTCCTACTGAACTTGTGTAGAATTAGGCGAAAATTGAGTGAATCCATATACTTTCATCGTGAGAAGTTGACGAACCCACGGCTGTCTATTGTCCTTAGTAGTCTTAATGGATACATTGGAAACATTTTTATATTGTATTTATTTTATATTTCTGTCGAAATTATGCGTAATCAGAACCGGATTTACCATAAGGCTAGAAAGATTATAGGCCAGGGCGGCAAATTTTAGGGGGCGGCAAATGTCGGAGTTAAAAAATTAAATAACAAAATGAAATCTAGACAAATTAAAATCATATGAAAAAATACAATATTTTACATACAAATACATTCATAAACCATATACGATTATCTGCGGTTATCTGGTTATCTGCGCGGTACCTACTAACTGTGACACCAGAAATGTGAAGATAAATTCATTTTAGTTTATGAGTATATTACATATCGATTACCAGCAGTAGAAACAAAAAGCAAAATTTATTGTAAATGAGAGGCGGCAAAATATTTCTAGC
The DNA here is from genome assembly GCA_036346225.1 of Platerodrilus igneus. Classification (NCBI taxonomy): domain Eukaryota; kingdom Metazoa; phylum Arthropoda; class Insecta; order Coleoptera; family Lycidae; genus Platerodrilus; species Platerodrilus igneus. Next base: position 9,534,140 of record JARFIW010001281.1, on the reverse strand, counting down.
CTGGGGGTGGCAAATTCGTTAATACGGCTCTGTGCGTAACCTGCTATTTGTGAATTCCGCTAATAAGCGTCTGTGCCTAAGTGCTAGCCTTCTCCAGGCTTACTCCATAGAAGACTTTTTGGACTTTTTTTTGTTCGAGTGGTTAATGATAGGGACTCAGATAACTAAAAGGCAAAGCGACTTAAATGCGGTTTGAGAAGTTGACGAAGAATCCGTCTAAGATCTAATGCCAAATATGCATAATGTCGCGTCTTGTTGAAGACATTGACCTCTTTTTTTTATAGTTATCCAAACTTGGTGGAGTGTAACGCTTTTACAGCCGAAGTGTGAAACTCACCTTTAAAGCGTGCTAACTAAAACCTCTCTCGCTGGCGGGTGCGTCTGCCAAACGGCTACGTCGCATTGCAGCCTAAAAGGCTTATTGTGCGGACTATGGTTAATTTTCGTACTCAGTCGACAAAGCCTAAACCCTCGTCGAAAGGGTTCCAACTTGCTTCTGTTCTAACTCTTGTCTCCCGAATAGATGCAGTCTTCTTTTTCCCTAGAGCCTCGTAACATCATAATACATTCATCGCAGTCTTCGATTTCTTCTGACAGATCCTGAATTTGAGGTCTCAGTTATGTTTACACTTGTAGGTGAACCTTGATAGATGAATGTCCTGTCAGTTACACAGTGATCCTGAGCTGTGCCTTGCTTAGGTAAAGCAGTTCCTGAGTTCTTTTTCTGCTACGCCTCTTTAACCGTGCCTTGCGGTGAGCCAGTTCTGATCTATTCTGCCCTCTTAAGTGTTGGTTGTAAATCAAAACGCTATTATAGCTGTGACTGGCAGATTTTGTGACTCCCACGACAGGTTCGGGACTAATGAACGGACCTTGTGCACCCGGTCTTGCGAATTCATCTGCAGCTTCACTACCCTTGATTTCTTGGTGACCTGGCGCCTAATTTAGTCCCACAGTGTTCTGCTGTGCCAGTCCATTAAGTGTTTCAATACATTCCCATACCAGTCTTTATGACACGTTCTGGTTGTCAGACACAATACAGATTTGCCTTTTAGGGAAGGCTTCTTTTTCTTTTCCTTACATTTTGTAGCATAGCGTATATCTCTGCTTGAGAAACGGTGGCCTAAACCCCTAAAGAAAAGCTTATTCGAGACTCTGGTCTCTCACTAACGAGTCCAGGTGCGGAACCGGTCTCGCCTCTAGAGCCATTCGTGTACCATACAATTCCTCCCCGTAGGTTGGCTACCATTCTTTTCTTTACACTCCCGGTTTGAATAACAGTTTCAAAGGCTGTCTCCGGCCAATTTTGAACAGTCATTTGATCCGTACGCAACTCGAACACATGTCCTCAATTTCTCCCAAGCAATTTCGTATGTTGCGTTCATTCAATGAATATGGATGAAAAGTTATTGAGTCTGTACTGTCCTAGTCTTGCTTCCGCCATCACCACCAAGGATGTGTTCGTGAACAATACCCACTCGGGCGAGTTTTATATCGGGGTGCTGTTAAAGCGTTCATAAACTACATTTTACGGTCTAGTGATGTATTTTCTACGACGTTCATAAATTGCTGAGAAGGCACATTCCGAGCACGCCTTATTTAACCCGGTCTGAAGTTGGGATAAATTTTTATCCGACATGCGCAATGCACTGTTTACTTCAATGTAATCCCGAATTCGATGCGGAGCATTCGTATTTCTACTGCTTTGTGTGATGTCACCACAATTAAAACAGTTTAATGTTCATTATCACTGTCTCCTATATTATCGTATTCGCAAAGGAATTGTAATAATTGACGAAAAATTACATTCAGGAGATCAAGCACTAAGGATTCGTCTGTATCCATTTAAATATTTATAATTTTTACTTTTTTAAAAACGTTACTCACTGTTAAGGCCCTAAGGACAAAAAAACAACTAGAACAACGTTTTGCCTGCGAAAATTTCGGTAAATTCAAAAGTAAGGTTACAAGAATATAAACAAATAATACATAAACACGCCGGTGTGTTCCCAAACCGTTCATCAATCAATCGGGCATTGTATGCACTCAAGATACACTCCATATACACCTTACCCCGGGCGCGAGCTTTACACGTAGTATTCTTTATGAGCACACCACAGGTGTAACGGTGGAAGGCTAAGGAAAGTCTCCATAGCAGCTGTGGGCGCGGAACGCATTGTCCCTGTAATGCTTAGACAGGCCAATCTTTGGATTTTGTCTAACTTAGGTGCTCGGCCTTGGTCCTAGGCTGCATGTGTCATCATTAGTCTGATCACTCTAGTGTCAGCTAGTACGCCATGTTTGGTTCTAATCGCCAGGATTTGCCGCAAGTGCGTCTAACTAGTGCTTCACCTAACGCATCTCCGTATCGATCTCTTACTTTTGTTCATTATTTTGTTACAGAAAATAAGTAATTAAAGTGCTCTATAAAAGTCTAAATAAAATTATTGTTTTGTAAAAGATGACGTAAAAATAACTTGTGTCAAAACGTTATTGGAAGATATGTCCGAAAAACTTTTGAGATTCAAGTTCGTAGTGTCACAAATTAAGTCCGTAAATTTGTTTAAACGATCTGTTTCCTTCAGCTTATCGCATCCTATGCCTAAAGCAACTAAACTTCTGTCAAAATATCTTGAAGCAGGAATTTCCAATACGGATTAAGTTGAAAAATTAAAAGTTGCCCATCTGTTTAATACATGAACCATTGATATCCATTACAGCTTCGGACGCAGATGCCAAAATAAATTAATATGATATATTTGTTGATCTAAATGGACCTGCACCTTGAAGAAGTTCTATATTACTAGAACGGGTGGAATGGCTTGTGCGTTCCAGTAATCTAAAGATCTAAACTAAAGTAATAAGATCTTTAGTGAGGAACCAGGTTAAGATAGGTCTCCGAAAGAGGGCAGCAGCGCTTTCGGTACTTAAATTGGCAAAGACCATAGAGGCCTTACAAAACAACGAAAAAGTACTCATGGTTACATTAGAATCTAAACTGGTAAATGCAGTAATAATACAAGTATACATGCCCACTTTTAGCTACAGTGAGGAAAAAATAATTATGGGGGATTTTAAGGCAGTTTCATAAACGCAGGAAGTGAATAAACGTATTCAATTTACATCACCATAAAGATTTGACTACGTGATCTCTCAATTGTAAACATCAGAAAATTCGAATAAAATCCAACAGATTAGGGAAACAAAACAAGAGAACAGACGTTTAGCTACGTGATAAATTAAACGGAAAGTTTCAATAAATTGTTATACAAACAAGCGGACGTGACTTGAAAAAGGTGCAAAGATTTTATATTCAAAGGAATACACTATACAAAACTAGATGTCTACATGATGTACTAAGCATTTCGACGAGAATTTGAATTGTAACTTTATAGAAAGTCCGAAGGCCTGCATGATAAGGCAAAGTGCAACGCATCAATCAACGAGGTAAACTCGGAAAACCAATCATACAGGTGAAGAGGAGGATCCTTTATATAGGACACGAATTTGATAAATAAGTCTTTCTTCAACCAAGGCACACTTTGTACCAGTCAAATTAGAATATCACGCAAAATGAAAATAGTAAATTAAATAAATATAATTTTAGTGAAAGTCGTGATGAAAATTTTGAAATAACAATACTAGTGCAAGTATACGATAAGAGTTTGCCGTTAACTTTGAAACGTAACTTAAAGTTCTTAATTAAACATAATTTTAATATTTAATAACTTAGGGCTCTAAATGTTCGAATAGATCTAAATGTTCGACTAGATCTAAATTTTCAACAAAGATAACCAACTAAGTAATCCAATACATAACCGACTAAGTAATCATTTAAGTATTCGTCTAAACAACCATATAAATATTGGTCTACATAAGAATCTGAGCATTGAACGGAGAAATTAATTAAGAAAATCAACTAAGGGTTAAACTGGGCATTTGGCCGAGCTGTACTACGAAATAAACAAGAAAGCTTAACTGAAAACAATCCAAGGGTAGTGGTCAATCACATGCAGCAGCAGTTCCAAGAATTGGAAACACGCAAGGAAAACACAGGTCAAAAATAAGAACATTTTTTAATAACCTAAGGCATTAATGTCATTTTTGAATATTACATTTTTGCATATATTGAAATATTTATGTAAAGAGTCATCAAAAATCTTTTCAAAATTACGTAGAGAGAAAGAAAATCGTTTAAACGTCCAAAAGGTACTTCCAGTAATATACAGTGTTATTTTTGCTGGCTTTAACCGATTTAAGGGAGTTATAATTTATGAGCAAATAGATTTATATTGTTACTTTGATTCAGGGATTTATTTTTGAATAGCGAATCACATTATAAAAGTTGTAAAGCTGTGAAGTGTATCTATTTTTATTTGGTCATTATACAAATTTTGGTAAGTTCATTTATCTCATTCAAGTAGGAACGCGTTAGAGAAAGGTGTGTGTGGGGGTGTAAAATTTCTTTGTTGTCATACCGTTATGCACTCTATGTGGATTGAACTGAGCTAGTTGAGGCATATAAAACGTGTTGAAAATTTAAATTTATTATTATTTAGAGATACAGGCCTCGTGTAAAAAGAACACAGCAAAGAATTTATGACAACCCAAACGCAGGGCTAGTGCGGCGATATCACAGCAATATATAGCTGTCGCTCGTCTCCTACAATCCATCCCTACTCTCCCACTGAGCCTGCCTAACCCCTAACCTAACCTAACCTAACCTAACCTAACCCCTTTCACATACGATTGAATAAGGGTATATATATTGCTGTAATAATAGGGTTAATTTAGGGGTAGGTTAAGTCATTGAGGTCGTAGAATAAACAAGGGAAACTCCCAAGTAACAGAAGCACAGAATTACAGATATTAGAAAAGTAAATAGGTCGTTATAAATAATATTAGTTGGGAGCACACTGTATATAGCAGTACAAGCGATTAGAACACATATCCAAGAGTAGCTACGAGCAAAGATTAGAATTTAAAAATGTAACGAAACGCATTGAAAAGAAATCAGTAAAAAAACTGCATGAATTGGCTAGATAAACATTCAAAAAGTGCGTTAATATATCACCTTAAACGCACGCAGAAATTATGCATTATTTAAAAGCGTACGTGATCTAAAAGAATCACATTTATTCAAAAATCCAATTTATTAGGAAATAAACAAACACCAAATTTATTCCATGCAGATTAGAATAAGGCCAACAACATTAGTACGTGCTTTTATGAACGAAAATTCCTGGGATTTCTGAAGTAGATGTGAGATATAACATTAAATTACGTGACCAAGAACATCGCTTCATGCAATTGGAATACATACAATTGGTAAATTTTCCCAAAATAACAAGAGATAAGACGCTTGGTCTCGCCTAGCACGTGGAGTTAACGAATCACAAACAAAAGGGGGCCGATCCTATAAATATCTTGACAATTGAATATCGAGTTAGTATACTTTAAAATTGGGCGGTCACTATACTTGAAAGTGCTAAATATTTACGTGAAAAGTTGATTAATTGAAGTGAAAAATTATTTTAATAGAGTGAAAGCGAGCCGTACTTCTGAAGACGTAAGTAGATAAGATTTAGGAAATTATACGATTTCTAATAATAAATAAAACAGGGCTCTTAATTACCATATTAATTATCATCGTGAGTAACATCCGAAAGCTACCATTACAATCTTAAATTACAAACATAATAACGTTACGATTCCTGTTAAAATTTTAGATAACGATCAATTACGATCTGAAATACAATTTTTGAATACGAGACTTTCGAGAATGCTGCCTGTTCAAGCAAATTGATGGTAAATATTCTATTGCGGAAATGAAGAACCTTTCATTGGAATAAACGCACCAATAACGATTTGGATATCGACTTCAATTCTTAGGAATGCAGAGCACCTGCAAAACCACTTCAGGTTAGATATTTTTGATATGATTTATTTTTAAAACTGTTATCTCAATAATAATTTAAAGTGTAAGAGCCGACAAATTGGGGTTTTTTGTGAAAATTTATGAAAAGTTATAGACATCTTGAAACGTTTCAATAGGTCTTTAAAGGTAATAAAAAAGCTCGTTTTGCTGGCTTGATTTTCTAAAAATTTGACAGATGTATATAATTTAAAAAGGGAGAAGATATTTAAAAGCGTTGTAAATATTCAATCATTATACTGTGTATTGTAAAAGTGCTTTATTTAATTGAATCAGCTAGTCGAGGAAAAGACAATTATAAATTAACATCTCTACAAGTGCTTGAGTAATAAAAGTATAAATTATAGTATAAATATGACACTCATCGTAGGGACTGCGAGTAACACAGCATAAATATAGCTCGACCCAATCGTGGGGCTAAATATTTAATATAATAACAAGGGTTATATTTTTCTACAGGAGTTTAACACGACAATATATATATATATATATATATATATATATATAATATATAGGTAACCAATAGAAGAGGAACCGAACTGAATCTAACATGAAAAAGCAGCGGCTATGTTCGAAGGCAAGAAACATAGAAACAAAGAGAAAATTGTTGAAAGCAGTATGCGAGGAGAACAGCACAGCACGTCTATGAAATAGGGGTAGTTGGAGAAGCAGACAGAAAAACGGTAGAAGCCTTTAGGAATGTTGTGCTTCAGATATATGAGAATGATTGCATGGAAAGACAAAGTTAATAACAAAGAGGTTATAGAAAGAGTAAGGGAATAAAGATATCTATGGAAAGCAAAAAAAATAGCAGAAATAAAAGGGCAGGATACGTTCTAAGGCATTTTTGGGGAATAGAGCGGGATATATTACAAGCAGAGATAGGAGAAAAAGAGATAGAGGTAGACCTAGATCAGACTAGTGCACGCAGATAGTGAAAGATGCAGACTGTGTAAATTTCAGGGAAATGAGTAGGTTAGCTTAGAATAGGAAACAGTGAGGGTACGCGTCTAACCAGTTCCAGGACCGAAGACCTACCGATGATGATGGATAATATTGCTAGGCGAAAGTCTATCAAAAGATATCAACCAACAAAATCAATCAAAACTTGTGTTCATTCCCCTTTAGAACTACCAAAAATAACGTTGCGAGTCATAATAACAAAGCTATTGTAATACACTTGTGATGATTGAAATATTTATAGAAAGCTAAATTTATCTATTTTGCGCGTATTTCATAAAATGATAAACAAAAGGATTTCATCCTGAATTAAAAGTTTATTATTAGTGTCAAACATAATTAAAAACTAACGAAACTAAATCGCTTTGTTTGAAATATTTGGAACGTATATATCAATTATTCTATTATATAATGATTAACATCCGCATTACTTTGAATCTATATTTACTATGTAGGGTAGACAATTGTGTATACAATGACCCACAAAAAATATTTGAGTACAAATTTAAAAGAGAAATTATACAAAAACTGATGATTTGAATTTGTTGTTTAAAGCAACAGTTTTAAGGTTTTTCACTCGCTTAAGCCCTATAGTAGTATACAATACATCAAAACTTATTGGAGACAACTGAAATTAAAATTACTTGAAAAATTTAAGTCGTTCACTTTGTTACTAGACAACAACCCTAAAAACTTAACTCCTTTCCTCTATGAGTAGCACGTGTAAAAACAACATTCAAAGCTTAATACCTTTTGCCTCTTTTACGATAGCTACGTTTACAATCAAAAAGGGAAAGCGTATGTAAGCTGCCCCCAATCAACCACAAAATCGGCCCCTTGTCGATTGTTGAAAAATTATCCAAGGATCAGTAACTACTACACTCTTTTGATTGTTATCCAAGAGTCATCTAGTCTTACGCTCTAAAACGCTACGATAATTTAACCCACACATTAGAAAATCAGTGATTGTTATTCAGACTAACACACCACCATTCTACTCTTACACGGTCAGTGATTATTATCGTGACAAGCACACAATTATTCTATCATTACAGAGTCGGTGATAGTTATCATGACCAATGCATCGGTATTCTAACATTACTTGGTCGGTGATTCTTACATTTACTAACATACCATTATTCTAAACCTTACATGGTCAGTGATGTTATTCTGATAAGCACATAATTGTCCGTTACACAGTCGGTAATTATTACCCTGACTAACATTCACTATTCGCTCTCACCTGGAGATACCAACGCACAACGCCGTCAAACCCAAACAAGCCTTGACAGCGAATTCAATGCGTTCGGGCGCCCCCTAGCTTAGTTGTTTCGCGTGTGACTACTAACTCCAAGATACAGTGTTCAATTCCCAACCCGGACCACTTGAAAAACATTAGGCAAGCATTTTTTTTACAAAAATACGCTCTCGTTTGGACGAGAGGTAAAATTTAGATCCCGTGTGTGAGTGTTGTCACGCACGTTAAAGATCCCTACAATGCTTTGAATAGCAAGGGTTTGGCAAAATTCAAAATTTCTAGGTAAAAACTCACTTCCTGGCCAATGTAGAACCTTTGGGTGGAGCATTGGGAAATAAAATGCAGGGGATCCAAATCATACATCAGCATGGAAGGCGTTTCACCATGAATTCAATGAGCTGTGGAAGCTCTAGCTCCGCCACCGACTGCCACTTCCGAAGTGTTTGCGTTTTATTTTTACTGGGATTAACGGTTATTTATTAATCCCGTATCAACGCTTAAGTTATATATATATATATATATATATATATATTAAAGTGGTTTTAAAAGATTAAAAGTAAATATAAACGAAGCAATTTCAAAACACCCTGTATAAAGGAACAACCAGAATCTACGGGCGAAATTTATTCCAGTTAGTTCATTTTTAAGTAACAGGTATTAACAACATTTGACAAAGAATGAATGAAATTTAGTTAGGTTCGTAAAGAAAATAACTGGTAGAAGCCAATGCCATTAATTTATTAATTTAATTGAGTTTAATTGAACAGTTATTTACGTATAATATGCATAAAAGCGTGTAAAAATCAATAATACCAAGGTGACACGAGTTGCTAACAAACAAATATATCGGTGGGGTTAAAATACGTTGAAAATCCAACTCGTAGAAGTGTTATTTAAAACGCTCGTTAAAATTAAACACCTGCAGAATTTTAAATGTCAAGTTCCAGATATTTTTGTAGATAAAGCTACAAGTTTCAAAGAATATCGGTAAACCGTCGCATGTGTTCGCAGCTTAGACAAAAAATTTTTATCTAATGATTATTTATTAAAATAAATCCCATTTAACCCTTATTAACAATTACAGTACCCAAACATCTCCTATGTGAGGCAAAAAATTATTTTTAAAGTTTCGAGATAAATTGCCTATCCTTTTATTACCTCGTTTGTCAGTATAATTGGTCATCGGCGCTGGACAGAAAATTTAGTAAAGGTCAAAATGCTTCGAACTCGTACCTCAAAATTGCTGGAAATTATATCCTTGACAAATATTTTTCTAAAATTAAAATTTTATTTTAACTTAATTTACTCAAACATTCTACTAGGTTACAAAGAAAAACGAATTTATATATGCAGTAGGTGTTGTCAAATAGCGCTTATCAAAATATCATTTCTATTGTAATTAACGGCATTAAATACTTCCCAATTCCGCTTCAGATTTCCATTTCTAACCAATTCTTGACGTAGAAATTCCAGTTTACAAAGTGCATTAATTTTTAGTAGATAAAACTTCGCAGTTGCTCTTGTACCAAGATTATTTATGATATTGTCGGAGGCTTTCACGGACGGAGTCATTATAAATATTTATGGTTCCGGGTTGAAACCATGTCTATTTATACACTAAGGTCGACGTTTCGCCCACCTTTGTAAGAGGCATTATCAGGACAAGAAAAGAAAATAAGTAATAAAATAAAAATAATAATAAAGATATTAATGATAATATTAAGTAGACAAGTTAAAGTGTAAAGAGTAGAGTTACTCCTGAACTAGCAGACTCACTAGCCCATTCAAAGCCAAAGGTGTCTTGTGGCGAAGTAACTGGTGAAAATAACGGAAGTGGTAGTTTATATAGTGCGAGAACTTGATGCATGAGTGATCATGAATAGAGAGGAGTGTCGTAGCGGATCAGTGCTGTGAACTATGGCTCAGCTAAATTAAGAGCGATTCTCTAATTACTTTGCTAGCTCAGTTTAAATGAAACTACAAGAATCAAACTAATAATGACATCAAATATTCTTTAACAAGCAATTTTTCCAATAACTATTGCTACATACAGTTTTTCTTTAACAAACAATGTCTTACCTATAACTTCAAAAAAAAACTTTCATACAAACATTAAAATCTAAAGATATAGTCCAATATTGTCACCATATCTTAAGTCTAGGATCAAAAATTTTATAACTACTAGATAATCATTGGCTTAAATTAAATAAAGTTCTCTTTCTAATTAGGATCTTCATTCACAAATCCTTCCATATTTAAATCATATTATGTACAAATTTTAGAAATCAAGATGGATAATGTTTAATAATCCCTTTTAAATCAAATTCAAACGTAGCTGATCAGTTATATTCAATAAATGATCAAAATTACCTAAATTCAACTTCATTCAATTTTTAAATTATCCACTTGCATACACTAAAATCCTACGTGATCTAACCTACTTATGAAAGAAATGTCTTTTTAAAAGTTATAAAAACACTGGGATTATTATTTTATCGTTAAATTATGCTGGCTGTCCTTTTCTTCTTATATCGTAGACTTGTATCCATGTCCAACATCATTAAATGCAATTAAACTTCATACACGTCTTTCAAATCCATATACCCTTATAGTTCAATTCTTTTAAAATTAATTTACCATTAAATGCATTTCAAATTCATAGATTATATGCTTCTATTCAAATTAAAATACATGTTGCTGGAATTTATAATTGTTCACTGATTTAAAAACGAGTTTAGTTATCTACTTCTTAACTTTTAAAGTCGTTTGTTAAGTACATTTAACAGGCAGTAGAGCACTGAACCTCAACCTGCCTTCTTTAATTGGTTATATCGTATCGAATCTTACTACGTCATAAATCTAGAAAGCTCCCGTACTTTCGGGGCGGTGCTTTATGTTCCCATTTATGTCGATAATGTAATATTACAAAAAATTGAATTTCATGACACGCTGCTATCATTAATTAATTCATTTTACACGCTTATCTGCTATCTTGAAGATTAATAGCTGTCATTCGCTCATTTTACGACCGTTATCGCTAGATTTATTAGTTTTGATAATTGTTGAATTAACATTTAAATTCTTATCTGCTATTATGAATAACTTAGACACTTCCAGAAAAAATGAAGTACGATTTTCAATTTAAAATACACGTTCCTCTCCAAAAACACGGCTGCATGTTTTGGGTTACTTTTAATCTTGTTATAAAAATGAACTGAAATTAAATGCCTGCAAACTGTATTCTTTTAAAATGTGTTTAAATAATGTTCCCTCACCGAGTAATTCGATAGCAAATTTATAATAGTCGCATTTGTTCCGTGAGTACCTCTTTAATGAGCAGCTTTTCCAAAAACTCGCGGAATATACTCTATTCTTATCTTAAAGATACAAGTTAGGTAATGCGAATGAAGCTTTTAAATCACGGGACTTATGCTTTTAGAATAAAATATACTGAGTTTTGTCCAACTACTGTGTGTTTCTACAATTACCCTACTAAGTTGATGGACTGGATTTGGATTTGTTTGTGCACAAAAATCTCAGAGAAAATTACTATTAAAAAGTTTTGATTTCTAATACGTGCAAAATTCACCTTATATAGGATAATTAATATGCATAATACAAAAATAGGTACTCAAATATCACGAATACATATCAATGTTCATAAAGCATTTCAAAATAGAATAAAAATTTCTGGCCTTGTTTATAGAATGCGAAGTCGTCGATTGTTGTCCTTGGTTCTCCAACCAGCACAGGTGTTGTTTTCTCTTTGACTTGTTTCGTATTTTCTAACCAAATTTTATTTTCATTGTTTAAGATTATTTTAAATACTAAAATTTGACTATTGTTTGAGTTACCACGCATTTTGACTATCATTTAACGTATCATTTAAAGTTATTTGTCCCCCATATAAATTAGCTTTTCCTGAGCACCATTTACGTACTACTTTTTCTGACATCGTTTAAAGCTCTATAATATTTTATATAACTATCAGTTATATAAATTCTTACCCCTTACGTTTGTTAAACTTTAAAAATTGTTTATTTTATATAAAAAATTAATTATACATATACTTCACGCACATTAGCGTGCTGAACTTTTACTTCATTGAATCACAGAACAAAAATTCCTCCTTTCTAGATTTTGTCTGCTGTTTATACAATTTTTAATCGCGTGATAATGGATTTATCAGTCGCGTTGAAACTTTTCCCAACACTTGTGTTGCTTACAATTTCCCAACAAATAAAGAATTTTGATACGTTTATAACGACGATTGTAATTATCATATTCGCCTTTATTAACCTCGTACTAAAATAACAAGATACTGACCGACTAGAACACACCTGCCTTGCAAAATAGTAGAATAACAGGAAACACAGATGGTACAATACTAAGAAAGGTTTGGAAAACGACTGGTAAACCCACCACAATCGCAGTTTTTCAAGATAAGGTAGTCACTTTTAGAATGCCGTCATGGCTGCTCGTTCTAACACTTCGTTCACATCATCCCTACTACATTACGCATTCTGATTGGTCAGAACAACGACCTATATCTATTTCAAACCGCGTGAAACATCTTAACCGCAAAAAATATATAGTGATAACGGGCTATACCCTTAAACATTGTCTGGGAACTAGACCACAAGAATATGCGCAAATTTAGTAGATTTTAAAACTACTTTACACAATGCAGTTAATTACTTAAACACAGCCGATTATTAGTAAAACTTTCAAGTATCAAGTTACACATAATCTCGACACACATATAAAATAAATACAGTATAAAAATGTTTTCAATGCATCCATTCAGACTACGGAAGACACTAGATATACATGGGGTATGCGAATTTAACTTGTTCAAACCATATGGATTCATGCAATTTGACGTGGTTCTACATAAGTTCAATAGGAATATTATACAATGGCACGTCCTCCCCCTCCTCAAACGTATGAAGAGGAAGAAAATAACGTACACTACAGAGTGGACCGAAAACAACTAATTATTTATTTGCGAGCCATAGACGAAAACACATATGAAGGCAACCGTTTAGAGGCTATGAATTAGAGAACGGGAGTTAAACGCGGTGATATCCACTGATTTTCGAAAGTACAAACAACACTGATAGAATTGTGACGGATTGGTTCTAAAGCAACCCGACCGCACACTAACTCCATCCTGGCTCCATGGAATTGTTTATCCACGCTACGACTTAACTGTTGGTTAATTGGAAATTATGGATGACATTTATGCATGACACTTGTTCAATTAAATATTGATGAAATTTATAACGCCGACCAGTAGTGTAAAGTATAGTGTTAATTTTATTAGGCGTATAAATCCGGACATTGCAAGTTTAATTGAAAGGTTGAGGACGTGCTTTCAATTATTATAGTTGGATCAACGAGATTATGACTAATTATGAACTGATTTATGTCATTTTACGATTCTGTGTGTAATACCTGTTCACAAGAATAATTTTATGATGCTTCTACTAAATAGATTTAAACAGCTCAATATTTCCCGATTGCCTTAAAACAATTTTGTTTAATTAGATGGATGTAAACACAATTATTTATACTTTCTCAATCTGTATGTATAAATATGAAAGAAGCTTGTATCGTATACCATAATAAACAGGTTGTTAACCTCTTTGAAAAATACGTTCCTCGGTTATTAACTGTAAATGCAGAAAGATTATATACACTAATGTATCAAAATTTTTCCAGTTTGTTTTAAAATCATTTATTAACGTCTCCTTTAACTGTGCCATCTTGCATTCTTTTTCTACTAGATGTATATACCGTTGCTTTAATGCGATTATCTTTGCCTCGTACTCTATCTTTCTCCTTTTTAAATCTGCTTCTTTTAATTGTTTTCTTTTCTTAACCGATAGTATATAAGTAGCCGACACAGATTCTATTTTTTTTACGGTGTATCGTATCCTTTTCTTAAAACCTAGGTCGATACATTACTTGTAACGGTCGGTCCGAGACTGTCGATGTTTACGTTTTCTGGAATTGGCAAGAAGGATGTTCCAGGCTTTGCAAAAAAAGTGCCTCCGGCTTCAACATAACATTTCCTCGTTCAAATTCATCTTATCGTCTTCAACTTCTATGTAATCAATCGGTAAACAGTTATAACTGAATGCCAGAAATTACATAATTTATTATTTTGTATCTGTTCTTTTATTAACCGGTAATTTAGTAATCCAGTGAGTTCCTTTGTATTACCGTTTCCTCAATAAACATGTTGCAGAATGTTACTAAATGCAAAACAGATTTTCGGATAGTTTATTTCACAAATTTGATATCAATACCGAGTACACCGGTGTATTTTGCAAGTATAATTTGCTAATCTTCCAACAAAACTAAACAACCCTTTAATGGATTATATACATTATATACTATATAACAATTTCCAACCGTGTAGCTATATATTATTGCTTCTAGTTTCGTAATACCAGGTTCATTAGCCATAGTAAATCTAAGTGTCTGCTTTAATCGAACATCCGGGAGTTGATAAATACACCTACGATTTCCTATCGACTTGCTAATGCCTGGACTGGTACTTGACAAATTTGGTATATATTTTAACGCGACTATCAGAATTGATCCATGTTAAGCAGTCTTTTCCGGCCGTTTTGTCATTATCCAAAATTACATTATCGTGTTCTGTATGTTTTCCATGACAAAGTTGAAATTATTTGTTGACTATTCGCCATTTCCGTCTTGTTAAATATCCCGCTAAAATCTTGGGTTACATCCACATCTAGATAATACTCCTCCTTTTCGAACTGATCCAATATATCCGGCAGTTCCTTCAATAAAATCTCTAACTTAACATGTACTCCACTGTGTACGGAATGCATATTGGATTTGTATACTCTTGCTTATACTTTTCAGACTTTCTTTCCAAAAATATATTTTACTCTTCGCGCCATTTTATTTTCGCTTTTTAGTAGGAATGGAAGTTAACTTTTACTCCATGCCCACCAGATACAAATTTCAAGAACTTCCCATGTAAGTAGCTATTAAAAATCCACATACCGCTTTCGTAACAAAAAGCTTACCCTTATTTTTAATTTCTTGGTACAATCCATGTCGCCCAATTGAACTAGCATTGTATTATCGCCGAAGGGTCTGTAATTGGATTGTGTAAGTTGGTGTTCTCTAAGAGTTTTCCTTCTTTGATACAGTTAAAGTTTCCAATATCGGTGATTAAGTTATTATTGTCCAGATTTTCTATCAGAAGCCACAATCCAAAGTCTCATTTACTAGCTTTACTTTACTATGTCCCAAAAAGTTGATGCAGACAAGCACTTGGAAATAGTTCATGTTGAATGTTTCTACTATTATCGAATAATAAATACAGAGGAAAGATGCTTTATTCTGTACCCTATAGAATGAAAGCCGAATATTACCGAAGGCACTCAATCGAGGTTAGGTACCAAGTGGGGAAACTAAAATAGATAAATCTGCAAGAACGTAAGTGCATATGAAAAAGAAAAGGCACGCGTACCTTTTAGAATCAACAAAAAGTTGTAGAGGGCACTCTCAAACAAAGTCGGCGACTAGGAACGAAAACGAAAGTGACAGACAAATTTGCATAAATAACACGAAGAAGCAATAAAACGTTACCACTTCTTGCAATTATTTTTCTAAATACATGCAACTTTTAATTTTATTTTTCTAAAAGAAGTGCAAAGATCGTTATTTACAGATATCACTCTTAGATCGCCGATGAATACTTTTTCTTGCTCTATTTGACACATTTGACACAACTTGTAATTAAATGCAAGTCCATTCTCGAGGATTTTTATGCACTCATTGCATAGCCTTCTTTTTTAAATCCACCTCCAGTGTTTGCTCTAGTTTACTGTAGTGTGCAAACTTTTGATTAACTTCCCTTGCACGTGAATGTTAGCCCGTGCGTGGAGACAAAAATAGCGTGGACCCCGGAAACAAAGAGCCTTTGCACCTTCAGGTAAGTTCAAGGATTGGGTTTATTTAGTGTTAAGGGAGCTGCAGTTAGAAGGAAAGCAATGAAAAGTTGGTGTTTCTAGACATCCTTAAATTTTAAATATATTCTGGAAATTAAACTGTGAGTAAAATATGAGGTTTTCTCTTAATAATTTATAATTATGTACATGTGGTAGTATCTATGTAGTGAGAAATTAACAAAACGTGAAAATGATTATTTTGTTGGACTATGGAATAGCGATGCACCGCATTTTGTTTTAAATTTAAGTGTAATTTTATCGGGAAATAAAGTTTAAACCTTTGGAAAAATTAAGAAATAAGTGTGTATTAATTTTAAAGTATTTCTAATGGATAACTGAATGATAAAAAGGAAAAGTTGGTATCGAACTGTTTTCTATGTATCGTTGTTAAAGGTATCTTCAGAAATGGGATTTAGAACGTCATGTATATCAATATTGGAAACTGGAACAATGGTGTGGTAGTATTATTGACAGATTTAATGATTTTATTTAGAATTTCTTTTAGTAATATCCGACTAATTTGATGTTAGAAAATTATTTTTTAAGGTAAGTATACTTGTATTCACATTGCAATTATGTCATCTTAATAGAAGTTAAATTTAGATTAAATTTTTTTGTACCTATTTATAAACTAGGTAAAAATAGATAAATGGATATCCATCCACCCTAGTGATATAAAAATATTTAAAGAGTATTTTTAAGGTGTTGTACAACAAGGTATAGTAAAATATGACAAAATTCAAGAAATTAAAAGCAAGGGAGACCTATTCGGAATAACTATCTTCTGCGTATGGACAATATCGAAGGGATCGCTGAGACAATACGGTTTGGCACCCTTTAATTAACAGAAAAAGCCTTTCAAGGTAAGTGATTATTGTAACGTAGTTTTTGTATTTTGGGGTTCCCGTTCTTTCAGGGCAAATCTATATTTATAACGTAACATTTCTTTTATTCGTAATAAGCTTAACAATTTTAACAATTTTCAAAAAAATTTGGAAATGTCAAATGAGCGACCAGATTAAATTTTAAAATGAAACGTAGGTGATGTTTAGCAGTCATTACCTAAAAAATTTTGTTTTAATGACACCTTTTAAATTGATTTTTAAGTGGATTTGTGTTTTATTGCTTCTCTAAGTGTTATATGTTCTAAACTCTACTTTTTTTATCTTATTACATGTTCCCTTACTCAATTAAATGCTAAGATTCAAATAATGAAAAATTCTACATACAAATTTTAAAATTATAACACTCACCGTTTAGTGCTCTGTGACGGGTTCATCTCAGGGGTTTCAGTAAGGTCAGGTTTCTTGTACATTTTTAACGTGGCGCTTGTCGATAGTAGTTGTAGCGTTCTAAGGGAAAGGTACGAAAAATGGTAAAAGGACGAAAAACTTGAGCACTACATTGACGGCACAAACGAGAACGGTACTCCAAAAAGCACAACTGCGCTTTGCTGTCAAACCCCAAACTGAAATGATCATTTTTGGTTGATGCAAATCACTTTCAACGTTTCAACACTCATTTATCCATCCCGGAGTTGGCCCATTCAAATTTGTTGCTGTCCTACAACCAATTGGAATAGACATCCTCGACACTTCGATAGTGCGTGTGCACAGTACATTTCCGAGAACATTAAAAAATTCCCGAAAGTATCTTAACGTATTTGTACTTATTAAATCATTGTAAGTCTATGCTCTAACTACTAATTTATAACCTATTCAAGGCCGGATCCAGGAAAGCGAGATTAATTTTACTTTTAAACTAAATATAGTAAATTTAGTGAATGAGAAAATGGAAACTGGTTATCCAATAATTGATAAACTCGCGTTACGATTTAATTCACTTAACGTGTAGAAATCGCGGTAAAACTACAATAAAAAAAAAATCCTCCTGTTCCTCCAAATCCGGACAACTACTTATAACTTAGTGACTAAATAAAGTTTTTAGGCTCCACGTGAGTTTTCTTGAAACAACCCGCACTAAATCAGAAAACGAGAATGAAGAAGTGGCCACTAATTACTCGACTACCTCAATATTGTGCGCACAATTTCTGCTAGCAACACATTTTGTCGGAAAGCAAAAGATTTTCCTTATCCTAAAATCCTACATTTATAAATTAAATTCTAAGTGTTACAGGTAAGTATCCAAATCTTACTCTGCCTATTTGGCATCTAAATCATACAAATTTTTCAATATCATTTTTCCTAACAAATAATAATGCTAAAGCTTGTTAGGTTCTTTCTTTCAACCTTTACTTTTACCCAAGTTATTTATATAAACGTTGTTTTCAAAATATTAGTTAAATATAGTTTTCAAAAAAAATGTCTAATTATAAGAACAAAAAGATAATTTCCCAAGATAACCCCAAGATAAAAGTAGAATTCCAAGATAATTCCTAAAGGTAATCTCAGGATAAAGATAAAATTTTATGATAATTTTCAAAAATATACCCAAGATAAACATAAAATTCTAAGGCAAAGATATAGATATATTTAAAACTAAATTCAGAATGTGGTCCCGTAGAACCGTCAAAAGTAGTTTTCTTGTGCCCAAAATAGAGGTTCGAGAAGCAATACCCGTTCTGTTGAACGTATAAGAGACCAACTTATCGTGAGGAAAGGACCGCCTGTGCCCAGGGTGTCAAGTCGTTAAGATATGCCAAGGGCAAGAAAATTGACACAGGCAAGGGCAGTGCGACGCATGGCTCAAAACGAAATCCGTACAACATGCGCAGTACCGTGGGTTGGATGGTCCCCAGATTATACTGCGACCAACAGAAAAGAAAAGGTAGATAGATATAAAAAAAGGTATTAAAAAAAGGAGGTTGTAATTACTTAGAGGCCACAGTAGCTTCCGCGGCGAAGGGAAAATAAGGGCTCGCATGGGGCAAAAGATAGTAGTCAAGGGAAATAGAAAAGCGCTACTGAATTCACCAAAACGGAGGCAGTAAACCGGAGTGTAAGAGCACCAATCATTTGTGACACGCGGTAATCTTTCGTACTTAAGACAGACGCGTCAGAGGAAAAATAAGTCAAAAATGGAGATAGCGGGATATAAAAAAGTTAAGTTTTCGTACAAGCGCCCTATAACAGACAAACAGACAAACAAACAAACAAACAGACAAACAGACAAACAGACAGACAGACAGACAGACAGACAGACAGACAGACAGACAGACAGACAGACAGACAGACAGACAGACAGACAGACAGAGGCATCAAAAATCGAAAGAGAAGGATATGTACAGTAAATTCACATCAACATAATCAAAAGAGGTATAAAAAAACAATGCCTTCCCCCATACGTTAAACAAAATAAAGAAACATGCAATGAATTTTCCAGGCCACAAATAAAGCTTAAATGGGAGAATTAACGGACTAGGATAATGAATGAAGAATCCAGAATGAAAACACAAGAAATACTAATTTTCTGCCTCTGCAAATGCGAATATCGACTTTTTCCAACAAAGGCATGGTTGTTGATCACCATGTTTTTACATAATTGAAAAGCATCAACTCAACATTAGTTGTTGAGTTATTCATGCCGAAGATGTTGAGGATGTTGCGTGTGTGTGTGCGCGCGCGCGTGTGTGCGTGTGGGTACGTGCGTGCGTGTGTGAGTACGTGCGCGCGAGTAGACAATTGCTTACACAAAAAGTATTAGAAAAATGAGTGAAGATAAACTGAATATCTAAGAAGCCAAACAATAAAAAATTAAAGGTGTATTTTAAAGATAAAAAATCAAAGTCGCAAGAACAAAAAAATTTAAAAGCAAATTATCAAAAGAATAAATAAATTTCAAAAACTAAAGTGTTTTAGCCTTTTAAATATGAACGATAGAATAAGTTTTCAATACAAGATAAGGAGAAAAAACAAACAAAGGGAGACACGGCAGACATTATGAGATATAAAATATTTTATAATACGTAATATATTTAAAAAGATGGAAAGTATTAATTATTGTGAAGGGCTATTATCGGCAAAAGGTTTTAGGTCTTTTATATGCCACTTTCCTTGTAGTTTACCATCAAGATTTTCAAATTCATAAATAAGTGGACTTACAACCAGTCACTTTACACAAGATAAATTTCGTTCAAAATTTATTGGTTCAAATGAAACTTCTTTCGTTTTTAAATGCAGCATTCATTTTAAAAGTTTAAATTTAATTTTCAAATAAAATCTTTAAAAAGTCAACTTAGAAGTTTTTAATAGTAACTCGACGAATAAAAATTATCAAAAGTTAGGTTCAGTCAATAAATAGGTAAACGAAATATTCAACAAGGAAGTTTTACACAAGTACATCTAAACGAAAAATTTTACCATTCACACGAAAAAAGAAGAACTGTTAAGCGTCAAAATTTTAAATAAATAAGTAAAAATCACTGTAATGTAACTATTTTAAGATTTATAAAAAATTACGAGTATTTATCCTACGGAAATTTACATAAACAATAAGTATATTTTAATATAGAAGAGAAAACAAATTTATTCGGCAAGGACAAGCTCGAGATAAGTCCAGGTCATTAATTGAGAAATATTAAGATAAATACATTAGTATTTCAAAATATGTTAACCTATATACAATTAATTACGAAAATTAATTATTTATAGGTTACATGTGGAATACGAGATTTGAAAGCGTTATTAAGTACACTTTTTTAAAGTTTTCATGTTTATACAGACGTAAATTAGGTTAAATTATTCCCAAAAAACTATAACTTTAGCTAATTAGGGATAGATTGTGCAATTTTTTTATAGCTTGTGAGTACAAAGTTGCCATGAAATATGGCATTCAAACGCTAAGTCGTCCAGAATACGTCTATGTAGTTTTATTTCAACGGATAATCTAGAAGATTTTGTCAATGACGTTTTAAATGCCATTTTACACAATCGAACGATTCATTGAATGCTTATTGTCTAGTTAACTCTTTGAACTATTGAAAATAAGACTTAGTATGTAAAAAACAACGACCTCTATATTAAATGTAGTAAAAACCTCGAACTACAAGTTATATTTAAAAAATAGATACTATTTCAACCACCAGAGGTCATTATCGGCAGTACCAAAGAGATTGGCCAGAATCTTTTCTGAGGAGATTATCTTCAGCTTGCTAACCAACGTGTATCTTTTCAAAACAATTAACAGATGAAGGTACTCTTGTCGCACAAGCTGACGTTGTCAAAGCACGAAGAGGATTGTAACTCAAATATTTATTTATATGATTTATGGAACCGCTTGAGCGTAACCAACAAAAACCACATTCTTATTGGTGATTAGGCTACTAAAGTAAGTAAACCAGATGAATTGGGACGTTTGTACTTAAGAGGAGTTCTTTGTGTTTAACTATTCCAAATGATTTATAAGTCTTCAAGAAGTGATTCATTGGGACCGGTTTAAAGAGTTTCAAAAATGATTGAAGGCATGTTTGAAATAATTGATTCTTTAAATTTAGTTAGGTTTTTTTAGTTTGACTGATATATTTTTGAAAAATGTTGGTTCGGAACAATTAATCTCGTAATTTCCAGACTTTTACAATTTGTCCGCTTTGTTTTTTGTTACTCAACAAATCTCTAATTTCATTTATGTTATTAAAAGTAATTTTAATATTTCTTAAAATTCTGAGTAGTTTATTGAAAGAGATCTAAATGGTGCAGTTACGCTGTCGTTATTGAACAGATTGTATCGATAAATATAGCATCTGAATATCAACCAAACCCACATATAAAAATGCATTCGACGTTTTTCAACAATGCCCTAGTTTCTTGTGTAAATAAAATTAAAGCAAATTATCTTTAACTAACTACAATCTATTTCCTTTTCCTTTGAACGATAACGAGACCCTCTATAGAACAATAACAATTCACTTTGCAATGGCAAAAGGAACTTGCGGTTTCTGGGAGTTGCGACAATAGTTGATACTCGCTAGGACGAAAGTGCCAATATCATTGGATGGTTTCAAAGTCTTTAGCAAATCCAAAATTTTTTGAAAAAGTCAATGTTGACGAACTTACTACAAAACATGCTTTTGGTGTATTGCCGTTTTTAATAAGAAATATCTTACGCTTTAATGACTAAACTTTCGAATTGCTTTTCAATTTCCTTACAAAAACTCGTTTTAGGAATGTTCGCGAGTATGGCGTCGCAAAAATTATGTCCAATAGGAAGCTAGCTTATTAAACGCATTGAGTCAAAAATGGAATATCTTATTTGTTGATAGCAACAAATTAAATACTCTTCTCAAAAAAGCAAAAACAAAGCAACTAAATAAAAACATGCGTGTTAAAATAAAAAAAAGCTCTACAAACCTAGTCTAAACTAAAAAATTGCGCGGTGTTATTATGAAGCACGATCAGCACTTTTCAAAACGTCCACAAACCTCGTTTTATAGAAAAACCAAAAAACAATGGTTACTGTTGCTATGGTACAGTATTAGTGGTTTCAACGGTGGTTATAATGCACACTGTACTAAAGAACGCGCTGCGATGTGAAAGTTCGGCGTGCTTCTGACGTCACTGACTCCAAATTTAGACAGCGTCGGTTTATTCGCAAAAACCTTCTTCGTAGAATACTTGAAAAGTGGTTTTAGATGGGGAACAAAAATAGAAATGGCTTTATTTAGATAAAATCGGCGCTTTGTTGCTTTAAAACAAAGATGGTTAAATGTTGAACAACCTTAGGAATTTCTCCTACTAGCTTCATGTGTTTTCTATTTTGGTAAAACGATGTACAATAAAGGACGTCTAAGCTAAAAATAAAATGTACGGGGTCAACATTAGTAGGAAAAGGCGGCTTGAAAGGATACTAATTTTAGAGATATTCTAACAAGTATAATACTTGTTTTTAAAAATGCAATTAAATATCAGTTTTAAAAACTCTTTGATTTATAAATTACTGAAATAAAAACCGAAAGAAATGTGTAACAAACAAATTGCTTTTAATAAGATTCCTAGAAATTGATCATCTTAGAAAAATTTGAGCTTTGTTGGGTGAATTCCATAATGTTTAGTGGACTCAAAAAATGTTTATTGTTTATCATTTATAACCATTTCGAATGAACCTGCACCTTGAAGAAGTTCTAGATAACTAAAACGGTGGAATGGCTTGCGCGTTCCAGTGATCTAAAAGAACCAAACTACAGGTCCAACCAAAGTAGTACGGTCTTTAGTGAGGAACCAGACTAATACAGGTCCCCGAAGAAGGCAGCAGCTCTTTCGGTAGCTAGATAGTAGAGACCATGGGGGTCTGTATGGCATTCCAAGACACACCACTGCGAGTGGAAGGCAACGGTAAATCACCACATTACCTCCCAAGCACATAGCCTACTTAAATTGTTATTAAAGATTATAGCATCCTCTGGAGTAAAAAATTCCGGATCTCCGTGAGGAGACAACTTCGGGGATGTGATCGGAAAGTATAAAAAAAGAGCCGTGAACACTCTGCGAGTCTGAGCGTGGATGTCAGAAGTATGAAGCAAGGAGGCAAGATAGAGAACTTGAAAATTGAAATGGATAGGTTAGCCTTAGACATAGTAGGGATCAGCAAAGTTCGGTGGCCAAAGACGGGGGACTTTTGGAGCGGAGACTTTAGGATAATTCATACAGGATCAGAAGAAGGAAATTCGGGCGTGGGAACCGTTATGCGAAAAAAATTAGGAGAACGTGTAAAAAACTACTTACAAATGAACGGAAGAGTACTCATGGTTAGATTAGAATCGAAAACGGTAAATACAGTAATAATGCAAGTATACATGCCCATCTCTAACTACAGTGAGAAAGAGCTAGAAGCGATATACAAAAATATCAAAGATATACTAAAATACGTAAAACGACATGAAAATTTAATAATTACAGGGGATTTTAATGCAGTGGTAGGTGAGGGTAGGGAAGGAGCGGTAGTAGGTTTATTTGGTTTAGGTACGAGAAATGACAGAGGAAATAGGCTGGTAGAATTTTGCGACAAGAACAATTTAACCATCACAAACACATTATTTCAACATCATGCTGGAAGAAGATACACGTGCAAGATGCCAGGAGATATAGGAAGATATCAAATATATTACATTCTTGTTAGACAACGGTTTAGGAATCAAGTAAAAGACTGTAGAAGCTGCCCGAAACAGATACAGACACTGACCAAAACATCGTAATCAAGAAGGCCGCTCTAAAATTTAAAAATTTGAAAGAAAGAAACGGAAAAAGGCACTAACCTTGAGAAACTGAGAGATAAAGATATCCACGAAAGATTTGAAAAAAAGTCAAATGAATTGCTGAATGATATTGGAAAAATTTCTGATACTAAGGAAGTCGGAATAGAATGAAATAACATTAAATCCAGATTAGACATAACGGCCAGAGATATTCTGAGGTATACCCAAAAAGAAAATAAGAAACCATGGATAACAAAGGATATCCTGTGAACTTAGAAGAAGAAGGACGAAAATTCAAAAATAGATCAGACGAAACAGGAAAACAGATACAAAACCATAAAATGGGAAATTATTCGCAAATGCATGAAAGCTAAAGAACAATGGATTAACAAAAAGTGCAAAAAGGTACAACCTAAGATGGAAATAGGAAACACAGAAGAAGCATACAAAATAATTAGATTCAATTTTAGGAATATAAAACCATATAGCAAAAATTTAAGGGACGCGGGAGGAAACGTCATTATAGAAAATATAGGGAAAGTGGTTAGATGGCAAGAATATATAGGGAATTTATATGCAGGAGAGGAACTAACAGCATTAGAACAGGAATCAGACATTGAAGATGATGACTTGGGATATCCTATACTTCGAGATGAGTTTGAATTAGCATTAAAGGGTCTGAAAAATGGTACGGCGCCGGGTACAGAACGTCTCTTTGAACTTGTAAGCTATACGTTTGAGACAGGCGAGATACCCAAAGATTTCATCATAGTCACTATACCAAAAAAGAGGCGCTGATAAATGTGAAAACTTTCAACAATAAGTTTGACAGCACAAGTGTCAAAAATATTAACTAGAATTGTACAAATGCGAATGGAGAAACGAGCTGACGATATACTAGGAGAAGATCAATTTGGGTTTAGTTGTAACAGGGGCACACAGGAGACTATTTTAGCTCCGAGGATAAAAATGGAGAAAACAATAGAAAAGGGAAAAAGCGTGTATATAGGGTTTGTAGATCTGGAAAAAGCATTCGATGATGTAAAATGAAAAAAAAAATGTTCGAAATACTCATAAAGATTGAAATGAGTTTTAGAGATAGGCGGATGGTACATAGCTTATACAAAGCGCAAACAACGGTAGTAGAATTAGAGGAGGAACGTAGAGAAGTAAATATTAGGAAAGGGATGAGGCAGGGATGCACCTTATCCCCATTAATTTTTAACTTTTACATTGAAGAGGCAATCAATACTGTCAAATGCAGGAAGACATTTGGAATTACTATGCAGGGACAAAAGATTGATATGCTTAGATTTGCAGATGATATAGCGGTATTAGCATCTACCAAAGAAGAGTTAGAATCTGCTCTTAATGAAATGGAAACAGTTCTAACAAATAGATACAGTATAAAAATTAACAAAAATAAAACCAAAATTCTAGTATGTAAAGGAGAAAAAAATACATCTAAATCAAGAATACAGCTAACGAGAACTTGCAAGAGGTTAAGAATTTTTGCAACGTAAAACGCCAAATAACATAAGATGGGGAAGCACAAGAGATATAAAACAAAGATTAGCACAAGGTCGTGCTACATTTAACAAGAAAAGGCAACAAGGCATGGAAACAATGAAAAAGTTGCTTAAAACATATGTGTGGTGCACGGCACTATACGGCTATGAAGTCTGGACAGTAGGAGAAGCGGACAAGAAAAATTTCGAAGTCTTTGAAATGTGGTGCCACAGACAGACGTATGATGAAGATATCATCGACAGAGAAAGTTACGAACAAAGAGGTACTAGAAATGGTAGGGGAAGAAAGAAATATGTGGAAAACAGTAAAAAATAGGAGAGATAAGATGGTAGGCCACATACTAAGACATGACGCAATAATGCAGTATATATTAGAAGCAGAGATCGGAAAAAAGAGAAGTAGAGGTAAACCTAGGTTAGACTATTGCACACAGATAGTGAAAGATGTGTAGTGCGGCAGCTTGTGTTATTATATTTGAAATTAACAGTTTGGCGCGAGGGGAAGTGTGTGCCTTGATTAGTGATGTAGAGGAAGATAGTGGGGGAAAGTGTTGGTAGGAGGTGGCGCTAGAAATTAAGTCGGTTGCTCTTGAACAATCGATAGTTAGTTTTAAGTTGCTAAGAAAGATTTGATGGAGTATGATAATAATTCAATGTACCCAACTGTCCGAACTCCGACCTGATGTTTGTTTTGAAACAATAAAATTTAAGTTGAGTAACCGAATTGTTGAATTTATTGAGTCTCATTAAGGGCAATCCGGAAGATTACGTTGCGAATTTTAACCAAAGCATCATTTCATTTTGGCGCCCAACGTGAGGCTGCACAAAGGCGAATTATTACTTTTTAGAAGAAAGAAGTAGTAAATTGGAAATACCTTTATTAAAATAGCCAGTTAAAAAGAAGTCGTAAATTATTGAAAGTCGCCCAGTTCAACGAATCATTGTAATCAGGTTTGATGGTTAGAATTTTCTTATTTGTAGATGAAGAGTCGTTTGGACAGCTGTACCGCATTCCTGTACCGGCATAACATGGACACGTATTTCAATTGGAAGGGTGTAAGCTATTAATAGACCTTTGACGTCACGTAAGTAAGGAACCTGGTTCCGAGTATAATTTAATTGCGTGAAGCGCTTACAAAGAATCTTGTTAATTACAAAAGCTTTTTGTTTGGTTTGGGTATTTTAACTGTTGGTCGCATAAGGCGTTGCGTATTAATTAGTAATAGACAGGTATACCTGTAAACTGAATAAATAAAGCGTGTTTTATTTAGGTTAAGATTGTTTATTTAAATGATTAATTGAAAAATTTAACGTTTAAAAATGGTGGAAGAATTCGATGATATTACCGGCGTATCTGAATTGCAGAAAATGATATTTCCATTAACCACAAATGTGCTTAAGATGCAAAATATATCTCTCAATTAGCAGAATCCGTTCGCGAAGATTCTGAATATAAACCTGTTAGTGTACAGGTTATACCGTCCGATGTTATAAATCCGACTGAAAATAAAAAATATATTGGCGTGTTTACAGATTTAGGCGGGTCTGAATTGCAATTTCGACCCAACGGAAACTTGCATCCAATGCAATTTTTGCGGAAATTAAAAAAATTGTTTCTTGAAGCGGGAGTGCCACAATCGGCGAAATTAAACCTTGCTATGGGAGCTTTAAAATTAACCGCGGATGAATGGGCATCTGCTCGCGAGGTTCATTTACAAAATTTGAAAATTTTGAAGAACAATTTAAGCAAAGATATTGGAATGAAGAGCATGAGCGCGAATTATTTTATCAATTAAAATACGGGGAGTATAAGACAGGTAATAGGGCAGATTATGTACTAAAATTAGCCATGGAGGCAGATTTTCTGTCTGAGAAAGTTAAGGAAGAAACTTTAGTTGCATGGTTGTCCAAGCATTTCAGCGCAGAAGTGCAAAGAGGCATCTTATTACAGGGTATTGCAACTATTGAGGTTTTAGAATCTTTCTTGCGAAGAATTGACCTAACCTATGACGGGTATAAAAGTTATAATTCAGATCGTGACAAGGAGTATGAACAAAATCGAGTAAATAAAGATAGTTGCTTTAGACAATCGTAAAGTTATCGAAATGATAACAGTTTTCAGAATGGGTCCAGGGAGTCCCGACATACTTATACAAACGAAAACTGGCGTGTCGCCGCTAGTAGAGATGAGAATGATAGGGTGGTGGTCAATACTGAATTAAATAGTAGGAAGGAAGTTAGATTACTAACTGCGTGCATATTAGAGCCTGACTAATTATTAAGCGATGAGGATAATAGTCCTGCTGTATGGAGTGGACCTCCTCTTATTGAGAGTGTAATTTATGGTGAAAAAATAGAAATCTTATTGGACACTGGTAGCCAAATTTCGGTAGTCTCAGAATTGTATTTTAATACGTTAAAAAGTAAACAAAAACTGCCTATTTTTCCTGTTGCTAATTTAGTGCTTTCTGGGGCAATAGAAAGGAAGGCGAACAAAATAACTGAGCAAGTACTTTTGCCTATTAAGTTGAGACAAGTTACTGTTGAGGTACCCTGCATGGTGGTACCGAAATTGAATCAGCAGTGATTGGCAAGCCATAAATAAGGCCGAAATTAATTATCAAGATGAGATGATTAATTTCCCGATATTAAATTTAAAACTAAAATTTAGTGAAACTAAATTGGTCGACCCTTCGATTTCAATAAATTTAATAAATACCTGTGATAAATGTGCTAGACACGTTTATTCTGAGGAGGATTTTCGGGTAGCAGCCTTAGAAGCTGAAACATTTAATGATGTACAAAAGGAGAAATTACGAAATTTGTTAAGCTCCTATAGTACAGTATTTACAGATACCCCAGGTAGAACGGGAATCTATGAACACAAACTTATTATGAAAAACAAGGACCCATTTTTAAGAGGTCATATCCCATACCCTTCGCTTATAGGAATAAGGTCAAAAATCAAATCAACAATATGGTGGAGTGTGGGATTATCTCCCAACGTCGCACTGAGTATGTTTCACCACTAGTTACAGTGATAACGAAAGATAACACAGCTCGAGTGTGTTTAGACGCACGATTCTTAAATTCAAAGCTGGAGAAGGATAATGTGTTGCCTCCTTCTTCAGAGGAGTTGCTTAGTAAATTTAAGTATGAACAGGTACTGAGCACTTTAGATATGACTGCTTCGTATTGGCAGGTGCCAATTAAACAAGAACACCGAAAATATACCGGGTTTCTATATGAAAATAGCACTCATTGTTTTAATGTATTCCCCTTTGGTTTAGCGACTTCTGTTGCTAGTTTTATTAGGTGCCTTAATAAGGTATTAGGTCCGGAGTTTGAAAATTTTGTACTGACCTATATAGATGACATTTTGGTGTTTTCGTAATCGCCTGAAGAGCATTTATTGCACTTGGAGAAAATATTTAAGCGGTTTGTCGTAACCTTACTATTAAATTGAGAAAATCCTTCTTTGATAAAAAGGAGACCGAGTTTCTGGGCCATTTAGTTTCAAATTGGGGAGTACGAGTAAATCCTACTCGGGTAGAATGTGTTCAGAACTTTATGCCACCTCGAAACATTAAGGAGTTGTGCAGTTTTTTAGGTTTTATCAACTACGAAAAACGTTTTTTGAAAATTTTTCTGAAATAACCTGCCCATTGCTTAAATTATTAAAAAAGGGTATTAAATGGGAATGGAACGAGGAGTGCGAAAATGCATTTCGAAAAATAAAACTAGCCTTTTTTAGATTTAGTCATGGTTGTCCATCCGGATTTTAATAAACAATTTTATGTACAGTCTGATAGTTCAGAGCGGACCATTGGAGCGGTGTTATTCCAGTTGGACCAAGGTAATAAACAAGTAATTGCTTTTGCCAGCAGGATTTTACGAGCTAAGCTCCGTTATAAAATAACTGAGAAGGAGACACTTGCTTTCGTCTTTGCATTAAAACAGTGGTGCACACTGATTCTGGGTTATCCCATCACTATAATTACTGACCATAAAGCTTTGACATTTTTGTTAAGCATGAAATTAACAACTGCAAGGTTGGCTAGATGGGCATTATATGTTCAAGAATTCAATGTTAAGATTGAATATTGTCGGGACAAGGACAATGTCCACTTTAACATGTTATTTAGGCTTGGCGGCACCGAAAATTCGAACTCCTGATTGTAATGGGGAATTAGCTATTTATTGCACCCGTTTAACTAAAGAATATAAAAACTTAAAATGGAATTTTAAAACCCTACAAGATCAGAGCAAAGAAGGATGGATTATGAGAAAAATTGAGTTGTTGAAAGAGAATAGTGAGGAGGAAGAATGGTACCATTTGTACAATGGTATCTTATTTAAAAAGTGTGATTCTGACTCACCTGGGTGGAAGTTATGTGTTCCTAGGACCCAAATACAAGGGTTGGTTTGGCAGCAGCATGTGGATGCCGGGCATTTTGGGTATAAGAAAGTTTATGCTCAAATGAAAATTGCATTCTGGTGGCCAAAGATGTATAAACATATTCGACAGATTGTGAGGTCATGCGAAATTTGTCAAAAAGCTAAGTTTGGCAAAACATCAATTGGTACTGTTAATTCAGTAACCTCTAAAATACCTGGCGAGCTTGTTTGTCTAGATTTGATGGGACCTTTGCCCATTTCTAGAGGAGGGGTGACATATATCTTGGCTGTGGTGGACTCGTTTAGCAAGTTTGTAAAGCTCTATGCTTTAAAGAAAGCTTCGACTAAGGTCATACTTAACCGCCTAGTCAATGATTACTCTCAGGTGGTTGAAATCCCTTGTAAGATTTTGACGGACAATGGTACACAATTCCGTTCAAAACTGTGGGCAAGTACTTTATCTCGATTTAATGTCAAAAGTTGCACTACGTCGGTATATTTCCCGGAAGGCAATCAAACGGAGAGAGCTAATAGAAGACTTGGTAGACTTTTGAGAACTTTCTGTCATGACAAGCACACCAAGTGGGCTTGCTATTTGAAGCAGGTTGAATATTGCCTTAATCAAGCAGTGCATGGAGTAACTGGTTTTGCACCCCTGTATCTGCAAACTGGTAGATCTGTCGCTAACAGTATTCATAAGTTAATTAACTACCCAAAGCAAAACCTGCATGAGTTGACGAGGCAACAAGTTTTACATTTAGCTCGGGAACGAATAGTATCAAAGGCAGTTAAACTAAAATTGAAATTGGAACAAGCCTTGCGTCCTGTAATGTTTCAAGTGGGCGATTTGGTATTAATAACGACTCATTTATTATTTTCTGCGTTGGCTGGTATTATTTCAAAGTTTTTTCTTGCATATGAGGGACCCTACACTATTGCCAGTGTAGCGGGTGCCAACTCCTATAATTTGGTTGATGAGCAAGGTGTTTCTAAAGAGAAACATAATGTTAAAAATTTAAAGAAATTCATTAAACTGGTAATCGCATCTGATTCTCACCTGGTGTAATGTATTAAAAATTTGGGTGAATATTAATTATTAGTTAAGTTTGTTTTGGTGTTTAATATGGTTTGTACTTTATTTGTTAAATATTATTATATCCTATAATCATATTTTAAAGGGGGGGGGGGGTGTAGATGTAGTGCGGCAGCCTGTGTTATTATATTTGAAATTAAGAGTTTGGCACGATAGGAAGTGTGCACCTTGATTAGTGATGTAGAGGAAGATAGTGGGGGAAAGTGTTGGTAGGAGGTGGCGCTAGAAATTAAGTTGGTTGCTCTTGGACAATCGATAGTTAGTTTTAAGTTGGTAAGAACGATTTGATGGAGTATGATAATAATTCAATGTACCCAACTGTCCGAACTCCGACCTGAGGTTTGTTTTGAAACAATAAAATTTAAGTTGAGTAACCAAATTGTTGAATTTATTAAGTCTCATAGCCATTATGGGAATCCGGAAGATTACGTTGCGAATTTTATCCAAAGCAGCATTTCAGATGTAGGATGTGGGAATTTCAGCGAAATGTGTAGGCTAGCTCAGAATAGAAACCGATGGAAGTACGCATCCAACCAGTCCCAAGATGGAAAACCTAATGATGAAACAAATAACTGTACTTAAATTTGATAATACAGGTATTGGTCTTGCAATATTCTCAACTAATGTTATTTGTGAGAAAGAATTTACTGGAGAGCTATTAATTCAGCAAATGTCTAAGTGTTGGGAGATCGTTGACAGCCATAGGCTGCTTAACCCCCTTCACATACAACTGAATCTCGGTGAAATAGGGCATATAATTAGAAAACAATAGAAGGGGAACCGAGCTGTATATAGGCTGTTGTGGAAATTTCATGGACAAATGCTCAAGTGCTGGGGAACTTGACAGCCGCAGGCTGCTTACCCCCTTCACATACCCTACATTTCATTTTCCAATGCTCCATGCGAAGGTACTACATTGGCTAGGAAGTGAGTTTTTTTTACCTGAAAATTTTGAATTTTTCCAAACCCTTATTGTTCCAAGCAAGGTAGGGATCTTTAACGTGCGTGACAACACTCACCCACGGGACCTCCATTTTACCTCTCATCTGAACAAGGGCGTATTTTTTGTGAAAAATCCTCGCCCAACATTTTTCAAGCGGACCATGTTAGTATTTGATCCCGGGACCTTGGGCATATTAGTCACATACATACCACCTACACCATGGAGTCGCCTCCCTTCACATACCCTACATTTGAATATCCTATGCTCCACCCGAAGGTACTACATTGGTCAGGAAGCGATTTTTTACCTGGAAATTTTGAATTTTGTCGAACCCTTGCTGTGGCAAGCAAGGTAGGGATCTTTAATGTGCGTGACAACACTCACCCACTGGACCTCCATTTTACCTCTCATCCGAACGAGAGCGTATTTTTGTGAAAAATGCTCGCCTAACATTTTTTAAGCGACTGTGCCAGGATTTGAACCCAGGACCTTGGGCATAGTAGTCACACGCATACTATCCCTTCACATACCACTCAATATTGAAGAAATAGGGTATATAATTGTAAAACAATAGAAGATGACCAAAAAGCAGCGGCTTGTTCAATGACAACAAACATAGAAACAAGAAGAGAATTGTTCCAAGGACATGTGTAGAGCACAGCACATGACGTCTATGAAATAGGGGCAGTAGGAAAGGCAGACAGAAAGAGATAGAAGCTTTCTGGAGTGTTGTGCTTCAGATGTATAAGGGTGATAGCATAGACAGACAAAGTTAAGAACAAATAGGTTATAGAAATAGTAGAGGAATAAAGATATCTGTGGAAAACAAAAAAAAATAGGAAAAATAGAAGAGCAGGATACGTTCTAATGCATTTTTGGGGAATAGTACGGGATATATTACAAGCAGAGATAGGAAAAAAAAGGTAGAGGTAGACCTTGATCAGACTTTTACACGCAGATAGTGATAGATGCAGAATGTGCAAATTTTAGGGAAATGTGTAGGTTAGTTCAGAATAGGAAACAATGAGGGTACACGTCTAACCAGTTCCAGGACTGAAGACATGATGATGATGATGAACATTATTATACGATTTGTATTATCAAAAAATTGTAGTTAGTTGCCGATAAGTAGCATTATACTTTGCGACTTATCTAATCACAACAATGTTTTGAAACTATCTTCTGTAGGAAATGTGCATCCTACAAAGAAATCAATTAATGTTAGTGAAAAGAAGAACAAAGAAGCCAGGAGTTAGAAAAGTTATAGAGTAGGTACCTATTAGTAAAAAGCTTGAAGTTTCATAAGAGAAAGTTGAGACTTATTGACTGCAAGTGTAACTTTAAGATCTCTGAATATAATTACATACAGAGAGAAAATTAACCTTTAAAAATTTTATTAACCTAACTCTTATGCTTACATATATATGTATACCACTGGTGTGCTAGAAAAATTAAGACTTTCTAAATCGTGAAATAACAAAATGTATTTTAGAAACAGCTGCAAAACTGTTTTCGTGCAATTTTGAATTTATGGTGAACTTTAATTAACCACACGTGTGATCAGAAGAGAGAAGTAGAGGTAGACCGAGATCAGACTTTCGCACGCAGCTAGTGATAGATGTAGACTATGCAAATTTCAGGGAAATGTGTAGGTTAGTTCAGACTAGGAAATAATGAGGGTATGCGTCTAACCAGTTCCAGGACCGAAGACCTGATGATGATGGTGTAGAATAATACACACGATATTGGTCAATAATTGTTTGGGATATAGTCCAAATAATAAAACGACTAAATGAAATTTTTTTTAATCAAACCTTGACGTTTCGGTAGCTTTTACTACCATTATCAAATGTGTTATATCTTTAAATTTGTAAAAATATAAAAAAAATCTAAAAGATTTACATAATAAAAGTAGTTTGAAAATTATCACATTAAAAAGTGCCAGAAAGGCAGTAATGATGGTTAAAAACGGTAAGCCCCTTTCACATATCACTGAATATCGAGGAAATAAGATATATAATTGTAAAACAATAAAAGATGACCGAACTGCATCTAACAAGAAAGAACAGCGGCTATGTTCAGACAACAAACATAGAAACAAGAAGAAAATTGTTCAAAACATAAATGTGGAGCACAGCACAGTAAGTCTATGAAATAGGGGTAATAGGAAAGAGATAGAAGCTTCTGGAATGTTGTGCTTCAGATGTATGAAGTTGATAGCATAGACAGACAAAATTAATAACAAATAGGTTATAGAAATAGTAGAGGAATAAAGATATCTGCGGAAAACAAAAAATATAGAAGAAATAGAAGTACAAGATACGTTCTAAGGCATTTTTGGGGAATAGTACGGGATATATTACAAGCAGAGATAGGAAAAGAGAGGTAAAGGTCGACCAATATCAGACTTCCGCACACAGGTAGTGATAGATGCAAACTGTGCAAATTTCAGGGAATTGTGTGCTTAGTTCAGACTAAGAAACAACAAGGGTACGCGTCTAACCAGTTCCAGGACTGAATACCTGATGATGATGATGATGATCATTTAGAAACGACGGCTATTTTTGTTTCACGCTGCAAATGATTTTCTGCATTTGCAAACATCTGCAGTTTTTTAATTATTTATTAATGGGTTGCCCTAGGCCTTTCATATAAAAAGTATTTAGTTCAGCACACTCCGGCCTATAAATCATTACCATTATCGCCTAGCTGAATGTATTCCTTAATAATATTCTTAATAGCTTAAAGTTATGGGTCGCAGTTTTAAAAAACTCAATTTTTGAACAATAGTTTTCCAAAGGAGTAATTTATCAGCCTTAATATTTTTGTGCTATTACATTACGTAGTATAGTTACCTTTTTTTTATTATACAGAGCAAGCCCTAATTACCTATTTCATATATAAATAAAGGTATCTTCATATAATCCTAAATACAAATTACATTTACACATGTGTGTTTGCACGTGCGCACACGTGGGTGTGCACGTGTGCAAGCGCTCTTGTGTGTTATGTGGTAAATATCAAGCTTAATCAAAACACCGTTGTTGCTATTTCTTTTTAAATTTATATATGTTCCTGAAGAATAATCCTAATGTGCTATTTTCTGGAAACTAATTGTACATAGATAATATTTTTAAAATTGGTGAGTTACACCTCAGTTATGTTTTACATTAGGTATATGAAATAGATTTTTAAATCTACCAGAATACGCAGAAACATAGAAATGTATTTTACTTAATTATGGACAATCAATATAATGATGCAATACTTTATACAAAAAGGAGAGTTGTAGTAGCTTTTGACGTTCTGAAACTTTGTTAATGTTTAACAATTTTCTAGCATTTGTGTATGAATTTTGTCCAATAAATGTTTTAAATTTTTTATGATAAAGATATTTGATAAATTTATTTTGAACAGTTTCAATTATTTGGAAATGTATGTCTGTCTCCAGGTCCCACACAATAATAGCAAATTCCAACCTGGAACGCACCAAGTGTTTTTATATATTCGATATTTCTAAAAGACTGCATATTACGAATGATAAAACCTAACATTTTATATGCATTTGCTGTAACAGTTTTGATATGGTTTGAGAAGCTTAGGTTTGCTGTGTATATGGCTCCCAAGTCCTTTTCAATTTCTACCTCATTTAGCAGTGTCTGCGATATGGAATAATTGAACTCTATTTTAGATTAAGTAGCCCTATACGTCATTTCTTCACACTTTTCAACATTGAAATTTAGTCTATTAATATTACACCATTGTTTTATAGAATCAAGATCAGTTTGTAATAACATTCAATCGGACAAGTTCACTATTCCTTTATAGATTTTTAAATCATCAGCAAATAGGAGAAATTTACTACACTTATGCAGTTTGGAATGCCTTGCGGCACTCCAATGTCGGTAGGAATGATCGTAAGTTAGCTCTATTAAATGTCACATATAATTTTCTGTGATATAAACAAGTTTTGCAAAATTGTAGTGTAGGCAATGAGAACCCATGTGATGCTAATTGTTGCAATAGAATTACATGATCGACCTTATCGAACACTTTAGCAATGTCTGAATAAATGACATCCACCTGTTCTTTCCTATCTAATACTTCACTAATGAGATGCGTAAAACTGCTAAATTTGTGGTGAAAAATCGATTTGGCATATAACCATGCTGATGTAGGTTAATAGAGGAACTTATGTGATTATAAATACGTTTATAAATGATTTGCTCAAAAACTTTGGATGAACAGGAAAGGATCGAAATAGGTCTATATTTATCAATATTATTTGTCGCACTTGATTTATGTATTGGTGTAACTTTAGCCAGCTTTCACTAATCCAAAAAACCTTTGTTTTAAGAAACAGATTAAATAGAGTACACAAAGGATGTTTTACAATATCAGCACACTGCTTTAAAACATATGGAGGAATTCTATCTGGTCCTACCGCTCTGGTTTTAATTTCTTTATTGCTTCCTATACCTCTTCAATAGTGATGTTTTCCATATGTAATATATTAAGGCGACTCTCAATTAAAATATTGTTTAAACTGTCCGTAGTATATATTGAATGTTTGCTATACAGTGGAGAAAAATATTGGTCAAAACCCTCTACGATAGTAGAAATAAAGTTTAATTTACGATCATGGGTAATATGATATTGATCAAGTACAATTTTTACTTTTGTGCGAAATATAGCTTTATGTAAATTCTATATGCCTCTTCAGTTTTCATTTTGTTTCTGCATGCACATTCTAAATTTCAACCGATGATATTCTGATTAACTTTTTAACCTATGATTAAAATTATTTTCTTTAACCATATTTATTAATTCTTTATCGAACCATGGAGGATATTTGCTTTTGTATTTTGCATTTGATTTTAGTATGGCTTTGTCAATAATATAGAAAATTGTTTCATAAAAGGTGTTTACAGTCTTATTAATATCGCAAAAACTATTAAGGTAAAAATCAGAACATAATAGAAGATTGCAGAGTAGTAAATAGTTTGCTCGTTTAAAATTATACTGCAACTCCTTGTTTCGATCGTCGTTGATTTTGTGACAATTTTTAATTTTGAAACTTATCAGTAATGGAGGGTGGTAGCTACCAACCAGACTGACTGGATTGTCTAATATCGTAACGTTCAAAACAATATTTGAAAAAACTAAATTATGTTATTTATAAAGTATTAATGGTGAGAAGCTTACTCTTTAAAAATAACTACTTTAAAGAACAGATTTTTTTAATTTTTTCATTTTGTGGTCTGATAAAAATCTGAAAATTTCACACTTAACAGGACAAACAAGTTGAAAATGCAAGGCATTGTCGCAATGAACTTCCAAATGTAGACTTACTTTAAAACAATTTAAAGAAATTAAAATTATTATGTTGTAATAATTATAAGTATTCAGATAAAATACAAAAATTTATAAACAACAAAAGAGACATTTTAATATATTTTATTTTATTGAATAAATATTGTAAAAGCTATATATTAGTTCTCATCAATAAGATAAGATTTTTTTTTTTTATATGAATCTAATTATTTTCGGCAATCAAAATTTAAGTTTAAACAATGTCTATAATATTGGAATAATTGGCATGAAATGCCATAAATTGTTCAAATATGTGTCGCATATTGATTTTAAACTTATTAAAAATTTTAATTATCCCTGTAGATTTTCCCGCGGGCTCGGCGTCCCCGTGGCCCGATTTTAACTGACATCAAAACTTAAGCTCTGGACACCGAGCTGAATCGATTGATGTATCACACATTGATGTCCGACCATTAGAAAGGCCTCGGACGGACAGACAGACGGACGACAAATCGATTTCATAAACGAACGAAGTTCGTTGAAAATTATAAGACTGAGTAAAAAAATGTGTTTTTAACATCTACAATATCTAGATTATTGGAACCAATTTTTATATAAACACATCGAATTAAAGTACTGATGATTATTTGTTGAGACAATCCTGTTTCAGTAGGTTAGCAGACAGCATTTGCAAGTCTGTACAGGCTCGCAGACAAGCCTACAGGCTTGTCTGTGAGCCTGTACAGACAGGTATACGTGTTATCTTCCGCCTTCTGGCAACATCTGTCTAGTTAACTATTAGCTAGTGTGCAGTTGTATTACCTGATTAAATGGAGTCTCAACGTTCTGGTGTTCTTATTAAAGAAGCTTATCATAAAAGTGTGTATGGAGTGCTTCCTAAAGATGCTACTCCAATTAAAGATTATAGTGAAGAAAAAAAATTATTGTTTTACTTAAGAGTTGGCTCAGAGGTTAAATCAACTTGTATCATTAAATTAAAAACTTAAAATTTCATCACCTTTTAGGCCGGTCTTGCTTGGGCCCTTTTAAGAAATATAAGAAGCCGATAACAAAAGGTTTGAGAGAAATAACGTTTGATCATTATTCAAAAAATAAAAGCCCTTTTATCAATATCGTACCAGGAAAATCATTCTAAAATATTTGTAATTAACAAAGAAAGGGGATATTAGTGATAGTTCAGATAAAGAATTTTGTGACTTATCAGAAACTATAAATAAAGTAGATTCAGTTTGCGAAATCCTATGTGCATCACCTGCTAACAAAATAGAAAACTAAGTGAAGAAGAAAGGCCTTTTGCCTTGAAAGCATAAATTGGGAAAGTGGCAATTTGGAAGATTCGTTTCAAAAGCAAATTTGTACTATATCAAATGAAAGTTCTCAAAATTTCCCAACCGAATATGATGACTTGATAAAAAAAACTAAAAATTAAATGCCATGTTTCAAACAAAGAAAATAAAATTAAAATTATCAGTTTACTGCCAAATGCTAGGAGTCGAGCAAAAGTTAGTGATAAATTTAATGTGTCAAAACGTTTGGTTAAATGAACAAGGCATTTGATAGAACAGGAAATTTTACATGCATTACAAAAAAAATGCATCAAATTTGATAAATGAAAACACAATTGAAAAAAGGTTATTAATTTTTATGAAGACGAGAATAATATCTGTTAGATGTCTAGCCAAAAAGATTGTGTTTCAGTGAAAACAAATGGTGCTAAGGTCCAAAGACGAAAGAGGTTAATATCGTGTAATTTAAATGAACCATTTACCGAATTTAAAAAGATATTTTCGTTATGTGCTGTTGCAAGGCTGACCTTTGTGAAACTTATATGTATAAAGAGCAATATATTTCTAGCCTTATTCGACACACTTGCTTAAAGTCACAATTTAATTCTCGCTCTTGATTTTTACATTGGTACATGATACGGTGAACTGATTTTATCGCTATCCCACAGATGCGCAAAATTCGAGTTAATTAGTTTGTTACGTGTTAATTGAATTAGCTCGTAACATACCTTTTCCAATTATTGAATAACCAGTTTCCATTTCCTATATTCATTAGAGTTATTGTATTTAATTTAAAAGTAAAAGTAATTCCCCTTGTTTCCTGGATCTGGTCTTGAGTATGCTATAAATTATTAGCAACATTGTAGACTGAGAACGATTTAATAAGTATAAATATGTTAAGATACTCTCAAACATTATTTATTGTTCTCGGGAATGTATTGTGAACACACATTATTGAAGTGTGGAGTCTTTATTGCAAAGTTGTAGGACATCAGCCAACTTGAATGAGCCAATCCCAAGACTGAGGTCCATGGTATTGAAACGGGTGAGGTGTTTTACATGAACCAAAAAATGATCACTTCAAAACGGTTGTGTTGTGTCGGAAAGCCGTTCTTGCTTATATATATTTTGCATATAGTTAATCATTTTCCCTTCTTTAGGGTACAACTACTAATATCGGCCAGCATCATGTCAAAAATCTACAGGGGACCCCGACTTCACAGAAACCTCCAAGATGAAATCGTCACCGAGGACTGAATGGTGAGCATTATAATTATAAGATTTGTATGTAAAAATTGATAGTATTCAAATTTTAATATTTAAGTAAGTAAGGGGGTTACGTAATATTTAATGTTTCAACATATGGGCAGGTTTTCTATCATATAAAATGGTTTTCTAATTAGAATATGTCAAAGGTTGACTCTCTTTTTCTCTATATTAATAAAAAAAAAAAATTGCCAAATGCATCCGTTTTGAACGGACCTGCACCTTGAAGAAGTTCTAGAATTTAAAACCAGTGGAATGGCTGACATGTTTCAAGTGAGCTAAAGAGCCTAACTGTAGGATAACCAAATTAGTAGGTTCTTTAGTGAGGAACCAGACTAAGACATGTCTCCGATAAAGGACAGCAGTTTGAAATATGTAGGCTAGTCCATCTCTAATGATGAAAAAGTAGTTGTATTTAAACCTGATTATTAGAAAACAACACAAGAGGAAAAGTGCAAAAAATATAAAAAAATATTATCACATGGCCGCACTGCATTTAACACCAAAAAGTAGCTGCTATGTTCGAAGACAACACCATAGAAACAACGAAAATATTGTTGGAAGCATATGTGTAGAACACAGCACTGTATGGCAGTGAAACGAATGCAGTAGGAGAAGCAGACAGGAAAAAGAGTGAAACCTTTAAAATGTGGTGCTGCAGACACATGATGAAGATATCATACACACACAAAGTTAACAACAAAGATCTACTAGGAAGGGTAGGAGAAGCAAGAAATTTGTGGAAAACAATAAAAATATAGGAGATAGTAAGATAGGATGCATTCTAAGACATGCCGAAATAATGTGAGATATATTAGAAGCAGAAAAATAAAAAAAAGGAATGGTAGAGGTAAACGTAGTTTAAACTAATAGTACACAGATAGTAAAAAATTTAGGCTGTGGAAATTTCAAAGAAAAATGTATAAGTTAGCTCAGAATATGAAATAAAGGAGGTACGAGTCTAACCAGTTTCAGGATGGAAGATTGAACCATCAACTAGCTATATTAAATTAAATTGTATATAATGTTATCGTTTGTCCACTAAAATATCGAGTAGTTTTTTAGTATTATGGCAAATTCCTATATCGTTTTATTTTTTCACTGTTGGATGCA
This sequence comes from Platerodrilus igneus, assembly GCA_036346225.1. Lineage (NCBI taxonomy): Eukaryota > Metazoa > Arthropoda > Insecta > Coleoptera > Lycidae > Platerodrilus > Platerodrilus igneus. The sequence continues at coordinate 9,492,882 of JARFIW010001281.1, read as the reverse complement.
GCGGCGGATTCAAAAATTGTCTAAACAAATAGCGATGATCAGATTAATTCATTTAGTAACATCGTAGGGTGTATGGTAACATTAATGGGTCTTATTATACCTATGAACAAGAATGGCATTAATGCTATTTCTACTAATTCTCTTGCAACGCCCAGTAGTAGCGTTAAATCTGTTATTACAAGTTGTATGTGAGCCCCAAACTGTTGAAATAATTTTTTTTGGTAGATACTAGATAATTGGGATTTAAATATTATAAATGATTTGTTGAAAACATGCAGATGATGTCGTTATGGAGTGATCGCCCCCAATACTCCCTTTGGACCCGTCACCAATGATCGAGTGTTTTCATTGTAGAAAAAAATCATGAATATTATACCAGTAGTTTTTTTTAAAGTCCCATAATAGAGATAGAAGAATATAAATGCTATATTGCCAATGACACATCGCAGGACACCACTGTAAGCGAATGCTGCTTGAAGCATTTGTAATATAAAAAATTCCTTTGTAAAAATAAAAGTCTACGTCGATACTTTATTGTATTATAAAAATTTAATACTCAAAAGCTCACGTATGCATCTATATGCAACTACTAAATATCTTAGCGTGGGTAAAAGACAATTGTAAGTCATCACTAACGACATTAAAAAATCTTTAAGACTTGTGTGGTTAAAGTTTTTGTTAAAGAATGACCATGCAATATTGAATTAGGTTTGCAATCTTCACACCCAACTTTAAAATTGACACCCTATATATTAGCTGTACAATTTATGACGACATCATGGTAATAAAATTAAACTTACCATACTTGTTGTAGTAGTAGTTGTGGTAGTCTGTTTAAAGTTCGTGGCACTAGATGGTACCGAAGAAGTTCTAGATTCCATGCCTGAAAGAATGACTTGAGAACCAATAAACTTGTTAAGTAAAGTTCTGGCTTCAGCATCTTCAGGAGAATCGCCGATTTCAAAATCTGAAAAAAATGAACTTGTAATATAAGCTTGGTGATTTGAAAAAGTAAATAGCTTTGTTTTGAAGTATTTGTATTTGTGGCTACATCTATCGGTTCTAATGTTATACCTTTATGTAGTGCAGCTAGTTAAGACATGCTGAAAAGTATGTTGTGGTCTTTTAAGTGAAATCTTAAAATATATGTATGTAGGGCGTAGTATAAGTTATTATTGATAATAATAAATCACCATGATACGGTTAATTGTTGTCATAGCAGTTACTTTTTCATTTTTGAAATACGGGACGGGATGCAAGATGTAACACAGCCGTACTTAGAATTCTGTTGCAATTTAAGTGCAATTTTAGAATATATAATTATAGTACTAGACTAAAATAATTTTTCATTAAAGTAAACAAGCACCGAAAATAAAGTTCTTGTCAACAACTCAACAAAAATCAAAGGAACTATAGGAACTAAAAAACTAAGCCATTTTATTGTGGTTACAGTATTCATGGCCCATGGTTGTGCGAAACTTTAAGTTTGCAAATACAGGATTTTTAGCATGCCGTATGGAATGATGCAAAGACATGGGACAAATAAATAACTTCAATACGAGAGTATCCCTTGAAATACGGGATGGGTGACAACCCTGATTGTAATGTTCGTTAATAAGTGGTACACCTAAGCACCTATTGGATTACATCTACTGTGTAAACTATTGGTAGGTAACTATTCACTTTTATACACACCTGTAAATGTTGGGTTATTGGTCTTCTAACCAGAATATCTGATATAAATTTGAATAAAACACATCGAAATATAACTAAAAGATTAAAAGAACTAATCACATGATCAAATTACTACTACTCCTGATAGTCAAGCAGTTAATTCACCTACTGCTGAATGGATCCATAACAAGTAGCAGTTTTTAGAACTATTCATTACAAAATTAAAAGCGCTGTCTAACTTTATTTATCGGAAGTAAGTTTATGAACATTTAAACTGACTCCACGAACATAACTACTAGAATGGAGTTCGCAATCAGAGAAGATCTAGATATTACATTTGTGAACGTATCATACATTGGTGCACTGCTCAATGCGACTTTTCCATCTACAAGTTGTTACTTAGACGGTGGTAGAGGTATGATGGGGTATGTCAAAAGTAGTTAAGGGCATAACATGGTGACACCCTAAACCTGGTATACTGTTACATGCCGAAAATCGGCTATGTAAATATTTCTGTAAGTTTCTAATTTGCAAGTGAATTCGCGTCAATATTTTAAAAGACTTGTGCGTGCATTTCCGTCACTTTAGATAGTTGCGTCGGCGCCCGAGATTGCGCAGACGCGGAGTGGGCAAGATAGTGGTTATCTGTGTGCCTTTTATCTTGTCTTCTCTTCCAGATATGTAAGTTTCCTTTTATCTTGTACCTGTTATCGCTCCCTACCTCATTCCCTTACTGTACCTCTACACAAGAAGAGAGAAGACAGAAAATCTAATTTTGACGGAGGGGCAAAGGACGATCCACGCCCAACAACGCTCAACCAACACCGAGAGCCTGACGCCAGAATAGCTGCAATGCCGTGACGAGTTCAACATTTTACGTGAGTACCTTTTGTCTTTTTTCTTTATATGTGATAATAATTTGTGGCGTAACCCCTTATTGGGCAATATTACGCACGTATTTATTATGATACCAACTGTCGTAGTGGCTCTTATAAATTACGCGCCGGGACTTTAACAGTATACCTTAGAGTATAGAACCGTAAAGTATAACAATACCTGGATGCGACTGCAAGGAGCGTATTACCAAAGGCAACAACTCGCTATGCTTACGTTTGTTTACAGTTCACATGGTGATGGTATGCTGCATCAACCATAATCTCAGTCCCTATTGGATGCTGTCATATGAAAACTGAATCATAGGAACCCTTTTTTGAGCAATGGCCGCCAACGACAATGGCTTGCTGACTTAAGAGACGCACTGGGCTATGTGGTATTTTAACAAGTAACAATAAATACAGATCTCTAACATGTAGTGATATCAGATTTGACCACAACTTGCTATTCTTCACATTTGGAGACAATCAAACCCTGCTGATTAACAAAGCTGTTAAAGTTTCACAACTGCCATTTGTTGCCTAACTACGTGAAAAGAATATCTAGCAATATCCAACCATAAGCGAGCTAGAGGCAAAAATGGACTGTTGTATAAAGTGATACAGGCTGTAGTCAGTATCATTATTTTGATACGATTGGTAGTAGATACGAAGCAAATCTTCCCTGAGTATATCAATAAAGTAATCCAATATGTTAGATTTTCTATTGCTTCACCCAAAAGTACTACATTGACCAAGAAGCAAGTTTCTTTACCTACAAAGTTTGAATTTTGCCAAAGTCTTGCTATTCCAAGCAAGGTATGGATCTTTAACAAGCATGACGAAACACATTCGAGACCTACATTTTACCTCTTATCCAAATTAGGGTGTATTTTTGTGAAAATGCTGGTCTAACATTTTTCAAGCAGCCTGTGTCGGGAATCGAACTCGGGATCTTTGGCTTAGTAGTCACATGCAACCCAACTAAGCCATGGAGCCGCACACTAATCCAAGACACCAATATGGGATCCAGCAAAACACATCCAATATAAGAGATTAGTTGTCAAAAATTGGCCAAAGACAATAAGCAAATTGGAGAAAGTGGAAGTAGTTGTACAAAACACCAGGACGCTTGCAATATCTTCTGTTTATGGCAAAACTGATATAGCATATTCAAATTAAAATAGCGCCTTAAATAGGTAATATTAAACGCCAATGTGTGTCAAACTGTGATCAAACTGACATTTGTTATGAAAAATGTATCATCAAAGACGCTGGGAAGGAGCTAGGGTATGAAATTCTTTAAAAATGATCTAACTATGGTAAATAAATGCAATCCCTTAAAGACAATGGCAAACTTATTTGGTGGGACGGACTCTAAAGTTACTACCTGTAAATGCCATCGCCTTTTATACTAAAATTATTACTGCCATGCAGGGTTTCCACCTCATAATATTATAGAGGAATGCGGGCGAGATAATACTCCAAAACATCGGTAAGTCTGCTGTTCAATTTGCTTAAAATCGATAGTTTGGAAGATGGAGGGGGGTTCTAGAAGGAGGCTGCATGCAGTAAACTTGATCCATAAATCCATAAATTATATCTTTATAAAAGATACTTTCGCATGAGGTTGAATGGAGAGCAGTTGACGACGAATAAGACTCGCGTTGTGCAAAATTCTCAAAACTAGCAGACCCCCTTTAGTATATTTTATGGCAGCTTCCTAAAAACCAAACAGTCCTTGATCACAATCAAAGTGCTTATGGAAGAGGACAAAGGAACGTGTATGTCCCTAGTTCACTGGAAATGCGGAGTTTCGTACAGAAACAAACCTACCATTTACGAAGTAATTGCAGCAATCAAGCAGAGGTTTTAGACATTTAGAAGATTACAAAGGAAACCCCATAACAAGCCTTTGGAATTCATAAGAATGTCTTGTGGCAATGGTATATACCCTTTATAACAATCATTACTGGATTGTTACCTCTATATTAAAATAGTAAATATTATAAACACAATGAATAATGAAGCGGGAGTTCATTATTGTCAATTAAAATGTACCTACGTGTATTCATACATAGTCCTGTACTTGCACGGACTAAATATTGCAGTCAAACATGTGTAAATATATATGTAGGTTTTCCATGAACACAATGATGTAACCAAAGTTTATTGGCAGCAAATGTGTTACAGAAATAACGTAATGAATATGCAATATCCAGTCAAAAATAAAAAAATTGATGTTTGAAAAGCTACTTACTAATCCAGGGTACAATTCTCAAGTCTGGGTTTCTACAACTAATTAATAAATGCTTAACAATTGATGTAAGTCTCATATTTGGTGCTTTAAGTAGCAATAAATGATATATTCTATCAAATACAGAAACTGATATGCGGTTGAAGTAAACAAATCGATTTTATTAAGTATTAGTTCACGTTTTTTTAGATTTTCTTCAACAAGAAGCAAACAAAAGCAAGCTATGTTTTGTTAAACTATCTGCAACTGAAGTAAAAAATGTTAAACTTGTGCCAGGAGTAAAATAAGCAAAACTTTTGTTTTGTATAGTTGATATAGTACATTGTAGAATATAAATATATTTTATATAATTTTGGGAAAACTGTATCTAGTAAATATACACCACTGTTAATACTATTAGAGAGCCAACATTAGAACTAGTTAGCCAATTTAAAGTTTGGACATAACATTTTTTATTGAGATTTAAATAATTATTTAAAAAAGAATTCATTTGTATCTAAAAACATGAGTTATTACGTTTTAAGTGAATTAGCTCATAGCATACCTTTTCAATTATGGGACAACCAAGTTTCCATCAATTACATCTATTATATATATTGAATTTTGTATAAAAGGAATTCCTTTTGTTTCATAAATTCGGTTCTGGATATTGTATAAATTATTATTTACATTATAAGAATAAAATGGTTTTGACATGCATAAATACGTTAAGATATCCTCCTGGAATTTTTATCCCTCTAAGAAAATTGATGTGAACACACGCTTGTCAAATGACGACGTTGTCTATTCTAATTGGATGTAAGACATCAGCTGGTTTGAATAATTCAATACCATGAGGAACAAAACAAGTTCTGGGATAAGGAGTAATTATGTGGACGCTATAGTGTTCGACTTTATGGATACGACAGTTTTTCGCAAGAGTGCTATTACCACGTGCTTCAATGTAGTGTTCGACTATTTCGTTCTTCGCTTCTTACCTTTTCCTTTTGGGCACTACAGCAATCATCGGCAGACAACAACGTTGTATAATTCAAGGAAGATAGGATCGCCACAACCCTGAGATGAGTTCTGTCTCAGAATGCCATAAACCGTGTTAATAACTTTATAATTTGTAAAGCATACTGAAATCTGTACGATTGAACCTTAATAGTTAATTAAGAGTGATGAGGGTTGATGGTAACAAAGTGCCGTATATTATTAAGAATTTCTAAAACCAATTCTTTGGATTTGTTAGTAAAGAGATACCACATCTAAACTAATTAGGATGAAATTTGTAGAGAATTTAAAATTGTTATGAACAGGATGGTGAGTGAGAGTAATAAAACTTCATATTTTTGGAAAAGTTAAAAAAATGTCAGATTTTTATTAACAGTTTGCAATTCTTATTGTAAAAATAAGTTAAGCGCATATTGGTTTGTGTTAAAATTTCAAACCAATATTAACAAACATCGCCTGAGTATTTCAACTCCTCAAGTAAATTTAGGATTTTAGTAACACACAACCCTCAAACATTCTGGCAGACATACAAAAATAAGTGAACTTTTAAAGAAATAAAGCCATTAAAAGTGTACTGCAACTTAGAAAAGAACTTGTCGTTTATTAGTTTACATCTTTACTTTTAAATAAAAGACGGGAAAACTAAAAAAATTTAATATGGAAAGTCCGTATATTTTGAAATGGGCAGTGTTATCTACTGTGGTAAAAATAGAGAATTCAAAAGTTAAATGTTATATTCCGTGTAAGTATTTGATTTGGACAAACTATTGATTTTAGATAACCATCAAGATTATTGTGGTTGAAGTGGGTAGCTAGTTTATGTATTTTTGGAATGATGTGCTAAAATTATGTAACGTGTTACAATATGTTAGTTACAAATTAGATGAGAAAAGGAAAATTTTAATTTGACAAATACGCACCTTGTATTTCAATTCTTTTGTTTTTAGAAAATATAATTTCAATTAGGACAGTTAGTATACTTACAGCAATAAAAAATGAATTTTCTTAAAATAAAGTGGTACAATTTAATACAATACTGATATAACGCATTAGTTATTAAGTGGGATAAACGTGACGACAATAAAAACCGCTGAAATCAAAGATTTCATAAATCATACCATGTAATAAATATGTCAAAACAAGAATGTTAAATAGGTATAATGTCCAGAGCGTTATGCCAAAAACTCAAACCACAAAATCATAAAGTTATTTATGATAAAATACATATTAGGATGAAACTGAGATTAGCAAATTATTTTAACTCTTTCGGTGTAATTGTCCCTCCAGAGGGACACTATTTTAAATAGCCACGAAGTATACATATGTTATTATTTGTAGAAAAAATTATTTGATTTATTATATTTATTTTATTTATTATTTGTAAAACAAAATTGCAGCCGTTATTAGTTTTTGTAATGTCCCTCACCAGGAACATAATTTCTTGGAGTAAAAGAAAATATAAAAAAGTATGACTGAAATATTTTTCGATATTTTTTTATTACAAATAAAAATATAAACGTGTCAAAAACATTTAACAACATTGTAAATGGAAATATCTGCAATAAAAAAAGAAAACAAAATTATTTAGAATCAAATTTTGAAAAACAATTTCTTTCTTTTATCAAACACAAATAGACTTGGCACTTGATACACATTACATGAGCCTTATTTTTACAGTTCTCAATTAGCATCTGGAATTATCTTTTTGTCATCTACATTCGGAGTATGATTATAGCCATCATACTTCATTTCTACAAAAGGCTTTGCTTCACTTTCTTTTTTCTACAACTGGAAAATCTGCGCCACTTGGCCGTTCCTTTTTAGCAGGATTTCCAAACGGCATGTAATGCTCTGCAACACTTTTGTTGGAGTTTTATATATTTTAAAAGCCATAAAAACTTTGTAGTAAATAATTTCATTTCAAATGTAGGTTTTTTTATATCATTAATTAGGTTTACGAGCATTAAATCCTATATATGTTCTATTTAACAAACAAAGCATTAACATTGACAAGACGCTGCGTATTATTGCGTTCATCTGTCTGCATGTGCAACAATAATGAGTCTTTCTTCAATAGCCATCCAATTCGATTGTTTCTAAGCGCGCTCTGTGGCCGTATCCCTTATAATATGTTAGGGTGTGGGCTTGTCTAATTATGTTAAGATCGTAGCTTTACATAATTGGACTACAGTTATACTAAGTAAAAATTGGGTTCCCTGTAAAGAGTTCACGCCGCTTTTTACTCTTATAAAGATTACTTTCTTATTGCAAATGCGTGTTCGTGGAAATATATAAATTCCAGGTCTCTGCGATACAAAAAATACCGTGCAATTATATTCCTAAACCATTAAATTAGTAAGAACCTTGTAGTTGTTATCTCATACCATAACCACGTGTTTCCTTCAGTGTGTTTTTTGTGCTACTCGACTGAACTTTCTCAATTGGCGTATCAATATGTTAGTGAACTTGAAAGAATCTATAGGTTATTGTAATTAAAATATTACTGTACATTTGAATAGTGTTCCGATACACATAGTAGTTGCTATAAAATTTATACACTCTTAGTGAACTATATTACGACCAGTGATATTATTAATTGTTCTCGTACGGTTTGATTAGTTATTATTTAAAGAGCACCACTATACCAATTAAGCATTGTTATTGTGGTCATCAGCCCCTATCTTTCTTTCTTGGTCCTTTGAATTTCTCACTAGTGTCTTCGCACACCCCTACCATTTCAGTTCACTGCTCTTGGAGAGTTCTGGTACGTCCGTGTCGCTCCCCACATCGCCCATGATCAGCTTAGACGTAGAAGTTCCCGCTACCCGTTCTCACCCAACTTTCATGAAATGACAGAAGATCCATTATCTTTATCTTTGGAGTTCCTGATGCAACAGCTTGCTGCTTATATTCTGACCATAAATTCACTAAGGCTAAGTCAATGGCATGAAATATCATTCTAACAGTCTATTTTCTAGATCTGGCAAATGAGCGATATACACTCAACAAAAGATCCAATGTTATCCACCTTATTTACATTATATAGTGTTATTGTGTTATTGCCTCTGGTCTTCAAATTTGGAGGTAACTTTTGGTTAATCTGTTTCATCTAGTACAATGACTTTTCTTTCCAATCCCAATGAAATTAGATGTTGTAATAACGGGTTTGTTATCAAACCATTTAGTTATTATAATACTGTTTTTGCTAAGCAGATAGAAGTACCATGCACTTTTGAATTTAATTCCTTGTTGGTAAGGAGTTCAGGTTTTGGAAAACCGTTCACATGTATAACTCACACAGCAAAAATTGATTTCACTTGCAGAAATTGAAAAAGTAGTTGTCAAAGTAAAGACTGATTTTTTTCAGTTATTTGTTCTGTGGACTGTGTGACAATTCCTGATGCACTGCCATATTTATTTCAGTAGTGCTACCATGGTAGATTATAAAGTCATAAATAGTGCCACTTTTTCCAGTAAGAACATAAATTTTAATACCTTACTTTTTTAGCTTATTCTTTATGTACTGTTTAATGTTGATTTGACCTTTTAAAAGGTACCATTTGTTCATCAACACATACATTACTTTCTAGTGGAAGCTCTTAACAACGTTTTCTAATAGTCATAGATGTCCCTCACTCTCCATAATCTATCCTTATTATTTTCAGGGCGGTTAGTAATATCTACCAAATGTGCTTCCTTTATCATAGGCTCCAATACATGTGCACTCTGGGAAACTGTGAATTACCAATTGCTACGCTATGCCAATTAACTGCCTAATTTCTTTTAAAGTTGTTGGATAAAAACGATGCATATTTTTTTGATTTGAATATAACTTAGTCACATCTACCATCTGCTGCATTAATTTTTTTGAAATATATCGCTTAAAAAAAGTAATTGATGATGGCATTTCAACAACAGGATCTCCTGGATGCGGAAGTTTATATCAAATAATATCACTTGTTTGAAACATTACATTATTCATCCATTTAATCTTAGATGTTTCAGTAAAACCATATTTTCTTGAAAGTTTTCTATTTCTTATTTAGATTGTCGGAAGCATCTCCTTCTAGTGTGACTTCATCTTCATTTGATTCTTCAGCACCCTCTCCGACTATCTCAATATTTTCCTAGTCGTCTCTTGTATTTGCAGCCCAAAAATATCATCGTCGTGGACATTGCTTTCACCTTCATCATGTATAATGTCCACTTCATCAGATAGCAACAGAACATGCATGTTATCATCATTTTCTAAATAATTTAGAAAACAGTAAGGGGTATTTTGTACATTAATATATTCTGAAATAAATAAAAAAGACAAAGCAGGGGCAGTGCAACAAATAAACAATATATAGCAGTAAACTAGATTTAGAAAACAGAAGCATAAAAAGACAAGATTTCTGAAAATTACATTAAAAACCCATGCATTATCTAATGTAGTTTTGAAATCACAACAGCCAAAGTATTAAAATATCTCAAAACACCTAAAAATTACATTTAAAACTAATCATAATGTTCTTTTGTCCTTGTAGATGGACAAAAACTAACCTCTCATCTATATCTCTAAACTATACATAAATATTGGCAACAATAGCAAAACTAACACTTATACTTACCGACTAGCAAATACAACTGACATCTTGTTCAAAAATCATTTTTTTAACGCCAATGTTATAATGCATAAATGCTACAACCTTAACATCAATTAAAACAGCTGATTTATTTCAGCAGTAGTATGGTTGAACTACAACCATGGACATGCGGATATTTTTAATACTTAAAATCCAGCACTTTATTAGTAAGATTCGCAAACATCAAGTTGCAGGGGACTTAATCATATTATACAATACAATGTAAGATGTTACAATATATTCTTTTATATTGCTGAAAATAAAAGGAAACGTTAATCACAATAAATCATGTTATATAACACACCGTTTACGTGTTCAAATATAAAATCAAATAGAATGACTGTATCATGACATGACCCCCGTGGAAAGTACAAAGCCGAAGATGTGATGGTATATTACCCGTAGGGGAAAACGCGGCATGCAACTTAATTTGTTGAACGATGCTTGCAAAGGCAGAGTAAATTGCAAATCATAAGTTCGTGAAAGTAATGTTGTTACGACCGTTTAAGAAAAGTGGTTAGGAACCTGGAGAGTTTACCCTTCTAATAATTTGGATTTGATGGTAGGCTGTGAGAGTTTCAGACAAATGTGTAAGTTAGCTCAGAATAGGAAACAATTGAGGTACGCGTCCAAACAGTTCCTGGCCTGCAGACCTAACAATGATGATAATGGAACGTTTTGTTAAGGGAGTTTCTGTTGTTGGATAAACTAAGAAATTGTTGTAAGAAAAATTTTGGGGTTGTTGGATAATCTACCATTAAGCAGTGAACAGAATGAGATTTTACGCTTAGATTTATGAATTCTGAAATTATAATGGTTTGCATGGATGTAGTAGGAAATTAATTAAACTAAAAGTAATTATTTTTATTGGACGAAATTAGCGACGCGATTAAGGGATGTGGATTTTAACAGTAAACTTTATTGGTGAAAGTATTGTTGATTAAAGAGTAATTATAATGGATACTGGAATGGTTAATAAAAAGTTGCTGTTGTGGGCGCTGTTTTTCGAGGCATCGGTATAACAAATATTTCCATAACTTGGACTTTAATATGTCGATAGATCAATCTTGAAGACTAGAACAATGGCATACATGATAGAATAGTTATGGATTAATATTTTCCTAGGATTTTTGTTAATAATATCTGGCCAGTTGAATGTTACCTTACGTTTGTTTATCTTTAAGATTAATGTATGTGTATTTATATTTCAGGAATTTTTGTTAATAGAATTTAAGTTTATGTGGAATTTTATTTGAAATTATTTATAATATGGGTCAAGGTAAGTCAGCTACCTCCGTGATGGAGTCATATTTGGGAGAGGTCTTGATTTTGAGAATTTTAGTGTTCTATATTATTTAATGTGATCAGAAACTTGATAAGTGTACAGAAAGGTAACGTATAATAGCTTAAAATTTAGAAAATCGAAGCAATGAAAACCTATGCAGCATAACAGACTTCCATGTGGATATAACATCGCAGGTATTACTGTGGCAGACGGTTTGGTGCCTTTTAATTATGAAGAGAAAGAAAACCTTACTCGGTAATTAATTTTTGTAATGTAGCTGTTTTCAGTTCAGCCATTTGAGTATTTTTATTTTGAATTTTTTTATTTTCTTTTATAATTCTTCAATGGGAATCCACTCCCGCACGACTGCAGTTAGCCAACGCACCCTTATATTGTTACAGGTTCAGGGTAAATCAAAATTTATTAACGTAATGCTTATTTTACCGGTATTTTACACAGTGTATTATAGGTAAGAAAAATTCTTTTAAATCTATTTTATTGTTAGTGTGCTGCTAAATTTTGAAATCGTTAAAAGTGTACAGCAACAAAAAAAAAGGTTTAGAATCATTGCGAGTAGATGCACATCCTTTACAAGCAATTGTAAATAAGTCTTTACGCTTTAGTATTATATACATAAATAGTTTAATCGGGATCTACAAGGATTGTACAAGGAAACACGTTTAGAGGCTGTAAAGTAGTGTTTATTCAACAAATTTAAAAGAAGTCTGCATTAACATTAAGGTACGAGCCCTACTGGTGGACAACTAGTCTATAGATTCTCTGCTAGTAAAATTCTTGTGACTGTTTGCGGAACCATTTTATAACAGCAATCTCTACAAACTGCCATCCTTTTAATAATTATTTTAAAGCCCCAAACACATGAAAAACGTATGGCGACAAGTCAGGACTGTAAGCTGGATGTTGTAAAACTTCCCATTTCAGATGACGAAATAGATCTTGAATCATCTGTGCTACAAGTGGTTGAGTATTATCATGCAGAAGAATGACATCATTAGTGAGCATCCAAGGACATTTATTCTTGATGCTGACAAGTAAGCCTTTTAAGATGACTGCATAGTGCTCAGCGTTAATGTTGATAGTGGGTTCTTTAAACTTCAAGAACAACACACCCTGGCAATCAAGAAATACGGTTAACATTACTTTTCCTGCTGAAGGTTGGGATCGAAATTTTTTCGCCTTCAGAGGTTGTGCACGCTTCTGCTGCATACTCTGACGCAGTGATAACACCAAAACTCATCACCTGCAACAGCTTGGTGTAGAAAAGCATTACTTTGTTGTTGATAGCACACCAAACATAGTATTGACAAGATCGAATCCATATTTTTCTGCTTATCAGTAAGCAATCGTGGGATCTACTGAGCGGCAACTTTGCAATAGCCAAGACTATGAATGATGACATGAACAGTTCCCACGTTAATGTTCAACATTTCAGAAAGTTCCCTAACTTTAGTGGATTTATTTGTGTGCAATGCAGTTTCCAGCTGTCTCACATTTTCATCTGATGCTGCAATACGTTCGGGCCTGGGACAGGCTAAATCTTTAGCAGGTTCTCTTCTCTGTCGAAATTTATTGCACCACTCAACTACTGCCGTATGCGAATAACTATAATCACTATACACAGCTTTCATTCTCTTATAAATTTCTATTGGTTGACACTCTTCAGCGACCAAAAACTAAATAACGAAACACAGATTATCTTTGGACGGATTTTCTATCGTTGCTGCCCTTTTAATTCAGTCACAACATTTAGAGAAAAAGTAAGCTGCGAATATTTTTCACAATACGTCAATACTATTTACACAAACAATATGCACAAATTAATTCCGTTGTTGTAGAAACGAAATTTGGCTACCCTGATCAAACGTATTTCTGCTTAACAATCCTTGCAATTTTTTAATTTTTTTGGTATCAAAGAGGTATGTAACACATTCATTCCTCTATGAAGTAAAAACAACGTTATGGGAAGAATATTATTGATTTATTCTGATCCGTACTTACCTTCATCCGCATTCTTCATACGAGTTATAGTGTCTTGCACTCCTTGTACCCGTGTCTTATTGGTTAAGAATGTATTAGTTCGACCTCCTTCACTGGATGTTACTGTTTTCGTGACTGTAACAGTTCTGACATTATCTTGATGTCCTAAAAACAAAAATAAGAAATGATAGACCAATATTTTTAGTACGGTATTTTATTTAGTACACAAATTTGTATTTGAACATCAAAATCATAATATTATATTAAAATTGTCATATCTTTGTTATTTGATAGACTTCAGAATTTGAAAAATTAATCAAAATTCATTAGGCCTGCTAGATTCCACCGATAAAAATTTTTTAAATATGTTTCGATCCAAATTAAACCCTGATAAAGACCCCATAAGCTATCGAGTCAAAATGATCACAACATGCCCGTGTTAAATTAATATTTCATAATACTAAGAGTGTAAAGTTTGGAATTACATGATTAAATTTGACTAGATGGAATTGATCTAGAATTTAGCTCACTGTATAATATACTTAATTAAGTAAGACACTTAATTGATACATAATCATACACAAATTCTGACTACACTAAAAATACCGAATTAGTATTTTCCACAACAAATGGAAATGACATTATAATTATAATTATATGAAAAATAATACAGGATGTTTTTTGAATAATAAAATACGGATTTAATATTGAATGAACTTAATTACAAGTAACCAATCGTTTTCAAATAAAATTAATTTGTATTCGTTATGCTGTTTTCTGAAAGAATAGGCTTTCACCACCATTCATATATTTATTCATATTTCTAATCTACAACCTCTAGTTAGTTCCCTTGATTTTTTTGTTTGAACAATAAGTGCTTGCTCTCAGTTCAGTGGTTCTTAAATATTCCAATTTAATGAATTCTGATATCTAAAATACTTAATAAATACTAGCATTTTTTAATTCATTCTACAATTAAATTATAAATATATTGTGACCTCAATATTAGCATAAGCTGCAATTAACTTCATGAAACACAATCAAATATTTAACCAAAAAAGATTTCTAGTTCCATTTTTTCTTTGTAAGCTACATAAAAGTACTTACCAGGAGAGGTTTGTTTCTTAGCCTCTTGTTTACTGGTGTCTTTAAAACTCGAGGTGCGTAAAATCAACCCTGCTTTTGGATATGAAGATTGCTTGTCTGTTTTTGAAGTCTCCACTGCAAAGATTATCATTAGATTTTATTGCTATAATTGATTATTTTCAAAATACCTGCATTATCAATAAACTTTTTTGACATTTCCTTTACAGAATCTCGTCTTACTACTTGTGTATTTGTAGTTTTCTTAACAAGTTCTTCAAAATGTTCGTCACTACTGTCAGCTGTTTGCTATAAAATAGAAAGGAACAGTTACTCTAATTTGTTTATTTAAAGTTATTATAATATTCAGGAAATCAGTTTTTTTTTAGTTTTGACCTCCTATATACTGTATTAAATTATTGCAACTATGTAAATTGTTATATGAGCACATCTCTTAGGTATGCGTCAAAGCAATTTTTTAAATAAAACAGCACAGACACTTAAATTATAAAGCATTTAATAGTTAGCCATACTTGACTATATATTTATAACACAAATTAACATTCTTCTCAACAGATCTCAATTAAATAAAAAAACTTATGTCAAATAACACGAATAGACATATACGACGACTACTACTAAATATTAAAATTAAGCAAAAACCAGTCACCAGCTCCTTGACGTATTAAAATTCATAAATTTTACCATTTGTGTTGTCAAACAAAATGATACAATGGAAATGTATCAACCAGTTTGAAAGAAACAACTTTAAATCATAAGCCTTTTTTGTGCAACAATTTTGTTCTATTCTCTACAGGAAAACGTGAAAAGGAAAGCATCAACCATTTGAAACTTGCTTTTTGGTTATGATTCAACATCAAGATTATGGTAGCAAGAATTTAAATTTGTTCATAGAAGCCCTAGTGATAAATTTCTCGAATCTCCACCAACAATTGTAACGCATGGCCCTTATGATAAACAGAAACCGAACAAAAAAAAGGAGAATTAATCTAAAACATACAATTTAATATTGAGGTACCCTGTATAATTCTGATTTTATAAATAATAGTGTTCAGTAAGCAAGACATTTCAATAAATTGGTAAATCTATCAATATCATAAACTTAAAAACCACAAAAGCTTTGTTTTATTTCTGTAAAATATTAAGGGAATTTAACTCAGGTTTATAGATTATTTTAAAACCACAAAAAATATAAGCATAATAATTCTAACAGTAAATTTTCATAGTGCAGTAATGTTATTATAAGAAAGTTTTAGAGCTATGAAGTAAATAACAGTGAATTCATTTTTCTGCCTCCAAAATACAGGAGACCTTTTTACAAATTTTAGTTAAATAAATTAAAATCAATGTTAAATAGTTGCAGTACAAATAAAACTCCAAACACATTTTAATTTTTATACACTGTAAAAACCCAGTGCAGAATAGGGAAATTCACAAATATCAGGTTGCAGATATAATTTAATTATTTCAATACAATACAATGTATTCATTTTATATTGCTGAATATAGAAGGACACATAAACTCTAATCTAAGTAAATTACATGATAATACACGTACTTTCCCGAAATTCGTTCCATAAACCCAATAGGAAGACTGCACCATGAAAAAGCCCGTGACTAAACGTAAGAAAGATGAGAACTAAAATGACACTAACTACATCCGATGGAAATACGAATTAATTATACGCAAACTAACTACATTCGATGGAAATACGAGTTAAGTATTCGCAAACAGGTAATAAGAGCAGATCAAAATGCAATCATTCGAGTGAGTAATATAGCGATAAACCCGCGTGATAGGCGGTCGGTATGGCGAAAAGTTAAGTTTTGAAAAATAAAGCTCGGATATAAAATTCAAAGAAGTTAGTTTAGAATGTAAAAATGTAGTAATATGAGTGAATAGTAGAAAGTTAAACAAAACAGCTTCAAGAAAAATATAGATGTAGATGTTCTTGCAGAGATAACAAACGCGGTGTGTGACTAACTATAGAACTTCCGCTTGCACGTGCAATGTATTTTCAATTTCTATGTTAGTGAATTATTGTTGTTATGACTGGTTAAAAGCGTTGGGACTTGGGTAGTTCATCCCTCCATTAATTTGAAAGTTAGTGTGATGTTGGATCAAGGGAGCTGTTGTTTAAATGACAAAAAATTGAAATATTGAAAAATTGGAAAGATGGTGCTATCTGAATATTCTTAATTCTTTTAACAGGTGAATTAAACTGTGAGCATTTATAAATTTTTGTGTTTATACTTATTAATTATATTGGATATATAAATGGTTGAGATTTATGATATAGGAAATTGATCGAACATGAAAGTGATAATTTTGTTGAACGATGACTAGCCGCGGAAAAGTTTTGATTCAATTTAAGCATAATGTTATTCTAAAATATTAAGAAATATGTATGAATTGATTTTACATTATTTTGGAACGGACAATGAAAGTATAGAATGAAGAAGCTGATATTTAACTGTTTTCTATGTTTGTTATTAACGACATTTCCAGAAACTGTAATTTATAAATAATACGTAAGTTAATATAGAAAACTGAAATATTTGGAGTGATGACAAGATTATTGATGACTTAGATTCAAGGTCTTTTTAAGATTTCTTCCAGCATTACCTGGCCAGAGCGAGGTTAAGAAATTTAGGCTATTCAATTATGAAAAATATATTTGTATTTTTAATAAAATTATTTAATGTTAACAGAGCTTAAGTTTGGGTTAAATTTTATTTTAAAAACTAGGTAAACAGGCATATTTGTAAAGAATATCCGACTACTCCCAGTGATGTAATCGTATTTGAAAGTTTATTTAAATCTGACCAATAGTTTAATAAGTGTGTTAAGATATTTTAGAGGTGATCAAATTTAGGAAACTAAAGCAAGAGAGACCTATGCGAATAACTGTCTTCCATGTAGGAATAATATCAAAAGGGATTTTTGTGATTGGACGATTTGGCATCTCTTAATTATGATAAGAGAAAAGCCTTTAAGGGTAAGTAGTATGTTTTCATTTCACCTATTTTATTATTTTTAGTTCTTTATTTATATTGTTTTCATAATTTCTTGCATAGGAACCCACTCCAGCACCACTATAGTTAGCCAACACATCCTTATATTGTTACGGAGTCCCTGTCCCTTCATGACAAATCAAAATTTATTAACGCCATACTCATTTTACCGGTACCACAATGTCAAAAACAGGAGAAAGCATTGATGCTATTCTACAAATGATAACGACAAATTGGCATGTGTCCTAAGACAATTGAATTAGGCTTGGGGATCAACATGAAACAAATTACTTCGCTTTTACATGATCACTTAAGATTCATGATGACCTAATATAGAAATTTCATCTCATTGGTTCAGAACGAGTTATTTTTGCAGCAATTTCCTACATATTTGCAAAAAATATACATATTTGAGATTTTATTGGTGGAACTGCAACGTTTAGTAAATTTGGTAAATGTTATCTTAATTTTTGTTTGAACATTCCCTATCCTCCTGCTCATAACATTTGATCTGTCGTAACTCAGACCGATCACCTTTTCTTTCTGAACAAATACATGAAAGCTTTTGTAGAATGACTGCATAGCAATAATAACTCCCAAAACTTTAAATATGTACTCCTTGTTTTATGCAGCGTAAAACAATAACAACTTCAGATTGTGTAAATACATTCGTTTTGTCTGCCATAATAGAATAAGTAGAGTAAGTTTGAAGTATAGAACATAATAAACAATTTTGAATACCTTTAGAAGTGCCCTTAAATACAAATTTTTGGTATATGTTCATGAAAGTTTTATAAAGTTGTGCTGTAAAAGTTATAAAACCCTGAAGCATGCTAGAATTTTCCAAACTTTCCAACCTATTGTGTACACATAAAACTAAATCAAAGGCCCTATAAAGCTTAAAACAATCGATTATTTTTGATAGCACTTACAGATTTTTGGTAATTTTGTTATTGTATTTTTTGAATATTTGTCTTGTATTCACCATCAAGCCAACTTAAATATTAAAGTATACAGTAACGTTAAATCCAAACTATTTATCTACTCTTTGCACACTTTTTTCACTAAACTTTCGTCATGCATTCCTTCTACACGATAAAACTATCGCAGCATGCTTCCCTCATACTGATCTGTCGGTTTGGGTTTCAAATTACAAGTATTCATTACCCATGCCTTTAGTCTTATCACATACATTTCTCAAAACCTCATACTAATTGGATTTATTCACTGTGCATGCATATCCTGACACACCTGTTTCACACCCATACAATAACGTCGGGATTCGCACACTCCTGTACACTGACATTTTTGCTTCTATTGACACCACTTCATTCTGCTCGATAGACCATGTACTTCTGACTACTTGACTACATGAAGTGTTAATCCTGTTTTTATTTTTCTTATCTAATTTTTCATTCCTACTAAACATCTTTCCTAGATACACAAAATTATTTACTTCTTCCATAGTATTTCCACTTCTACTACTTTACCTTTAAGCCAAACTCGGTCTTATTAAAAGCAATCGTTTATCAGCATATCCATATCAGTAGACACCTGACTCATTTTATCTAATATCTACCAATCTCGAGCTCGGTTCGAAGATTTTGTTCTTCGGCTCAGTTTGTGCTCTGAAATTCTAGTTAATTTCAATTTGAGCCTCAAGTATGTTTTAGACCAAACATAATATTACAATTATATTCTTTAGAGGCTGTGGGAATTTGAGGGAAATGTGTAGGTTACTCAAAATTGGAAACAGGGGAGGTACGTGCCCAACCAGCTTTAGGTCTGAAAAACTGATGATGATGATGATTTTTTTATATCTTCACAAGAAACTACTTACAAAGACCTACCTGAAATTAATTTTATACTTGTGTTAGATTATTTTGGCTTCTGATTTAATAACATTAAAACATAAAAATGATAAATCGTGTTGGCGTGTTGAATATATACAACATTTTAATATTAAGCTATCGATTTTTTTCCACAGATACATTACGAAAGAAGCACTGGGGGACTGACACAAATTCCAAGACAGTTTCGAGAACATGAGCCTTGCTAGAAAATTACTGCTAGAATAAAAAAGGTAATTTATTTGGCAATAAAATTTTTTAGCACCTGTTGAACAATTCATAGCATATACTGCTCACAAACCATTCATTGCAATTTTTGGCAAAGGTAAAGTGATACCGTTAATAGCAACAAGTCACTTGCGGCAATGAACAATATGAAAAAGTGGAAATTGTATTAAAGGTGATGTCATATCAGTTGATAGAGGGCTAAGATGCACTCATTTAAACTTTATATAAACAAATCGAAACCGATTCATGCTCTCAAAAATGTTAGTAGAACATACACTTTTGAATTTTTCATATGTGCAACTGGTTGCATTGGATTGTTTGCCACTCACGTACACTTTTTTTTATATTAGAAGTGCATATTGTGAGAGAAAGTGAAAATCAAGCAGCCTTGAAAAACTTGCCCCAAATTCAGCTTAAGAAATTTTACTTTAGTGCGGCTCAAATGGAGGTAAAACTGAAGGTCAATGCTATTTGTCATTGGCTATCACCAAATTTAGAGATTAGCACCAAAGTCGATTCAAAAGCAGGCTATTTGATCCCCTTCTCCGCTTCAACTTACTTCCAAACCTAGCATATGCTAGTATTCAACTAAAAAATTTAACATATTACAAAAAGCATAGTGGTGCTTTTTTAAATGAAGGTTTATAATTAGCCTTCCCCCACTCAATTGTTTCAAATTGAAACTGTGGAAATATGTTAATAGCTAGCATTAGCAGACACCAAACTTAGAGCTAACACTGAAGCCACTTCACGATTGTCTTTTTTATGTTTTTGCATAAGTTCTGATTGTATTGGCTGTCCATAATGCAATTAATATAAGATACTTACTTTAAGGAAGGGTGTAGGTACAAGGAACATGCGTAAAAATAGAAAATATGATAATAAATATACGCTGTGACATAAATTTTGTCAACGTAAGGATGGATAGAAGATTTCAATGGAATGCTGAAAGCGAGTGATGCCTCATCAATTAAATATTTCCTTAGTGACAATTACATATGGCCCCATATAGGTACGAGGGGTGCTCGATATATATCGACAATAAGTAACAAAAACAAAACCTAAGGTGTGAAAACTTCTTGACTGTTTTTCAAAATATTCTCCATGATGATTGATACACTTTTGCATGTGTTGAAACCAATTTTCATAGAATTTTTTCCATTCTAATTGAGATATCTCCAAAATATGGGTTTTGATACAACTAAAGTTTCAGCTTACACTCAGAATAAAGTTCTTAAATTTCCAGTGTCAGAGTACTCTTATCTATATGTTTATTTTTTTAAAATATACCTTGTATCAAATATACCTGTAAGTTGTCCTTTGTTATAAATAATAATTTTCAAAACAAATTTGTGAATTAATTAAACATAACTTTTCACAATAAAATTATTAAATACCAAAAGCTGATTCAAATATTTTTATAAAGTCTTCACACACAAACTCAAAACTTA
Organism: Platerodrilus igneus; assembly: GCA_036346225.1. Lineage (NCBI taxonomy): Eukaryota > Metazoa > Arthropoda > Insecta > Coleoptera > Lycidae > Platerodrilus > Platerodrilus igneus. Next base: position 9,471,524 of record JARFIW010001281.1, on the reverse strand, counting down.
AAAGTTAATCTGACCTTGATTTTAAGAGTCTTGAATCAATTCCAGACCAAATAGTTTCTTAATGTTTTAAACTTTCAGCACAAACTTTCTTTACAAGGATCGCTTCTTGAAGAAAATTATACAAGACTTTCACTAGATCTAACTGAAAGAAAGCTATTTTGCAATGAATTTATCCGCAGCAAAATCAAATAATAGCGAGTGAACTAACATGAGACAAAATATCTGAACTAATATTTAAAGCTATGATTAAAGCATTAATTAGGGTATTAATTGAAATAATATTGGGATCATTAATTGAAGTCATAAAAGTTTACATTAACTATCTTAGTCAAAATACACAGGTCTACTTACGATTTTTAACATTGACCAAATCAAACGGAACAACACTTAATAATAATAATAATAATATTTGTACTTTCATTTATTTTGTAGCAGTAAGTTATTTTCAAAATATATCCCTGGTTAGCAGAAACGCATGAATCAACCCTTTCAAAGTAAATCTACTCTTATGTATAACGTGTAATTTAGATCACAAACATTGTAGAAGATTTCGTTCTAACCAAGCATTAAAACTTAACAAGGGACACATACTCCTCGCCCAACAGAAACATTTCCATTCATAACAAACGTTTGATTCTCAAGTGGTATGATTACTGTAAATTAGATGTCATTTGCGATATGTAAATTTTTATCATATTAAGTATTAATCGCACCAAATGTTCTTTTTGTAAATAGCAGTATGGTTCCGATATAGCTGTTATCATGCAAATTTTGTTTTATTCAATAAAATAAATGACTACATAACCATTTCTTTGTCGCACCTTTATATTATGAATTAATGCAGCCTCATAATAAAGTTAACAATTATATGACTTCCACCATCAATGCAATTTTCAATTTAGTTTATTGAAAACAAACAAATCTTTCTTATAAAGAATTTTTCTTGATGAATAAATGAAAGATACACTCAAAGTATCCATTCATTTGACTAATATAAAGTGCACTTTTGTATACAAGCTTTTCAAAAAAGTAGCACTCGTGATTTATTACTGTTAATTTGAATAATGCCTATTCGCCATAATGTCAATTGATTACTAACTTATTGGACCGAATTCCTGCTCATTATCTTATACTACCAAAAAAACGAAAACAAATAAATATTCAAAACAAAAGTACAAACTTCAATATTTTAACAAACCTATTTTCTTGTTAGCAGGTAATATTTCTCTAGTATAAAAATGCTTACCTGATCATTTATTTTCTTTTTAGGTATTCCTTTCGGTCCTATTTTTTGTATTGTTGTAACTGATAGAACTCCTTCTTTGTCTTCAACATTATGTCCTTCTAAATCTCGGGGATCACTAGAATATTTTGTTACCCTCACTTCTCCAATTGGTTCTTGCCCATTCTTTGAATAGTAGTGACTTTGTATCACTGTACCTTGCACTAAAAACAAAACTGTAATTAACCGCAAATATTGCAATAGCGTACCACATTTTTCATTAGAGCATTATATTGAATATAGCAAATTTTTTGATGGTGCTGTAAGTGGAAGGAGAAGTGGTTTAATCCAAGGATGTAACATATAAAACTACACAGGCCTACATAAAATATTCTTTATGATGATTTGATGTCACAGGTTGGAATCAAACATAACTCGTTGAGTAGGAATGTCTTGCTAACAGAACGTTAAAAAACACGTGCAGTAAAAAATTCTCTATTTAAAATTTTTAATATAAGGTTCACTACATTAGATTCGTAATGTGTGTAAAGATGATACACATACAGAACTAATATTTCTACCTAGATAAGTCTAGGATTTGCTTAAACTGTTGTTCAGGCAAATGTATTATTTTAATAAGGATGTTGATTAAATCCATTCCGAATGGACCTTCATCTTGAAGAAGTTTTAGATTACTGGAACGGTGAAATGGCTTGCGAGTTCCAGTGATCTAAAGATCCAAACTACAGGTTCAACCGAAGTAGTAGGGCCTTTGGTAAGGTACCAGACTAAGACAGGTCCCCAAAAGCGGGCAGCAGCCTCTAGAGCAAAAAATTCCGTAGGTAAAATAGTCCATTCGAATCTCCGATATGGGATTTACTTTAGGGGATGTGATCGGACAGTATAAAAAAAGAGTTGTGAATATTCTGCAAGTCGGAGCGTGGAATGTCAGAAGTATGAAGCAAGTATGTAAGCTAGAGAACTTAAAAATTGAAATGGATAGGTTAGCATTAGACATAGTAGAAATCAGCGAAGTTCGGTGACCAGGGGCAGGGGATTTTTGGAGCGGAGACTTTAGGGTAATTCATAGAGGATCAGAGGAAGGAAATTCTGGTGTGGGGATAGTTATACGAAAAAAGATAGGACAACGTGTACAAAATTACTTACAAAGGAACGAAAGAGTACTCATGGTTAGATTAGAATCTAAACCAGTAAATACAGTAATAATACAAGTATACGTGTCCGCCTCTAGCTACAGTGAGGAAAAGGTAGAGGCGATCTACAAAGATATCGAAGACATACTAAAATACGTAAAAGGACATGAAAATTTAATAATTACGAGGGATTTTAAAGCAGTGGTAGGTGAGGGCAGGGTAGGAGCGGTACTAAATTTATTTGGTTTAGGCACAAGAAATGACAGGTGGAATAGGCCCATTCTGGTAGAATTTTGCGACAAGAACAATTTAACCATCACAAACACATTATTTCAACATCATGCTAGAAGACGATACATGTGGAAGATGCCAGGAGATATAGGAAGATATCAAATTGATTACATTCTTGTTAAGACAACGATTTAGGAATTAAATAAAAGACTAGAAACTACCCAAAAGCAGATAAAGACACTGACCACAACATCGTAATTATGAAGTCCGCTCTTAAATGTAAAAAATTGAAAAAGGAAACGGAAAAGGGCATTTTGACTTTGAGAAACTAGAAGATAAAGATATTCGAGAAAGATTCGAGAATAAGTCAAATGAATTGCTGAAAGATATCGGGAAAATTTCTGATACTAATGAAGTAGAAACAGAATGGAATAACGCTACATCCAGCTTAGACATGGTTGCCAGAGATATTCTGGGGTATACACAAAAAGAAACTAAAAAACCATGGAAAACAAAGGATATCCTGAATTTAAAAGAAGAAAGACGAAAATACAAAAATAGATCAGACGAAACAAGAAAACAGAGATACAAAGCTATAAAATGGGAAATTATTTGCAAATGCAAGAAAGCTATAGAACAATGAATTGATGAAAAGTGCAAAGAGATATAAACTAAGATGGAAATAGGAAAGACAGACGAAGCATACAAACGAATTAGAATGAATTTTTTGGAATTTAAAACCATATAGCAAAAATATAAGGGACGCGAGAGGAAATATCATTATAGAAAATGTAGAGAAAGTGGTTAGATGGCAAGATAGGGAATCTATATGCAGGAGAGGAACCGACAGCATTAGAACAGGAGTCAGACATTGAAAATGTTGACTTGGGATATTCTATACTTAAAGATGAGTTTGAATTAGCATTAAAAGGTCTAAAAAATCGTAAGGCGCCTGGTACAGATAAGGTGCAAGCAGAAACTCTAAAAGCTAAAACATCTCTTCCAACTTGTAAGTTATATGTATGAGACAGGCGAGATACCCCAAGATTTCAAACGTAACATCATAGTAACTATACCAAAAAAAGAGAGGCGTGGATAGACGTGAAATTTTTCAAACAATAAGTTTGACAGCACACGTGTCAAAAATATTAACTAAAATTTTACAAAGACGAATGGAAAAACGAGCTGAAGAAATACTAGGCAAAAGATCAATTTGGGTTTAAGCAAAATAGGGACACACGGGAGGCTATTTTAGCTCCAAGGGTGATAATGGAGAAAACAATAGAAAAGGAGTAAAGTGTGTATATATGGTTTGTAGATATGGAAAAAGCATTCGACAATGTAAAATGGAAAAAGTGTTCGCATTACTCAAAAAGATTGGAATGAGTTTTAGGGATAGACGGATAGTACATAGCTTATACAAAGAGCAAACAGAGGTAATAGAATTAGAACAGGGACGTAGAGAAGTAAATATTAGGAAAGGGGTGTGACAGGGACATGCCCCTATCCCCATTAATTTTTAACTTGTAAATTGAAGAGGCAATGAATACTGTCAAATGCAAAATGGTATTTGAAATTATTATGCAGGGACAAAAGATTGATATGCGTAGATTTGCAGATGATATAGCGGTATTAGCATCTAGCAAAGAAGAGTTAGAAGCTTCTTTTAATGAAATAGAAACAGTTCTAAAATAGAGATACGGTATGAAAATTAACAAAAATAAAACTAAAGTTCTTGTATGCAAAGGAGGGGAAAATAAATCAAAAACAAAAATACAAATAGGTAACAGTAACTTACAAGAGGTTAGGGATATCTGCTACCTAGGAAGACAAATAAAGCAAGATGGGAAAAGCACAAAAGATATAAAACGAAGATTAGCACAAGATCGTGCTACATTTAACAAGAAAAAGCAACTACAGTGTTCAAAGACAACAAACATCGAAACAAGGAAAATATTGATTAAAACACATGTGTGGAGCACAGCACTGTACTGCTGTGAAGCCTGGACAGTAGAAGAAGCGGACAAGAAAAAGGTAGAAGCCTTTGAAATGTGGTGCTGCAGACGTATGATGAAGATATCGTGGACAGACAAAGTTAAGAACAAAGAGGTACTAGAAATGGTAGGGGAAGAAAGAAATACATGGAAAACAGTAACAAATAGGAGAGATAAGATGATAGGCCACATACTAAGACATGAGGGAATAGTGCGAAATACATTAGAAGCAGCGATAGCTAAAAAGAGAGGTGGAGGTAGACCTAGGTTAGACGATTCCACAGAGATAGGAAAATGTGTAGGCTAGTTCAGAATAGAAATCAATGGAGGTCGCATCCAACCAGTTCCAAGATGGAAAAACTAATGATGAAAAAAATAATTGTATTTAAACATGATGATTATTATAAACAGCTACAGGTATTGGTCTTGCAATATTCTCAACTAATGTTAAATGTGTGAAAGGATTTACTGGAAAACTATTAATTTGGCAAACGTCTAAGTGTTGGGGCATCCTTGGCAGCCACAAGCTGCTTAACCCCCTTCACATACCACTGAATCTCGGTGAAATAGGGCATATAATTAGAAAACAATAGAAGGGGAACCGAGCTGTATATGTTGTTGTGGGAATTTCAGGGAACTATGTGGGCTAGCTCAGAACATAAATAAGTGGAAGTATGCGTCCAACCAGTTTCAAGACGGAAAACCTAACAACAAAAAAATAAGTGCACTTAAATGTGAAGATTACTATAAACAACTACAGGTGTTGGTTGTGAAATATTTTCAACTAATGATAACTGTGCGAAAGGATATATTGGAAAAACTATTAATTCAAAAAATGCTTAAGTGCTGTGGAAACTTGCAGCCGCAGGCTGAGTACCACCCTTCACATACCACTGAATATCGGAGAAATAGGGTATATAATTGTAAAACAAAAGAAGGTGACCGAACTGCATTTAACAAGAAAGAACAGTGACTATGTTTAAAGACAACAAAGATAAAAACAAGAAGAAAATTGTTCAAAGCATATGTGTAGAGCAGAGCATAGTAGGTCAATGAAATAGGGGCAGTAGGAAAAGCAGACAGAAAGAGATAGAAGCCTTCTGGAATGTTGTACTTCAGATGTTTGAGGCTGATAGCATGGACAGACAAAGTTATTAACAAATAGGTTATAGAAATAGTGGAGGAATAAACATGTCTGTGGGCAAAATAGGAGAAATAGAAGGGCAGGATACGTTCTAAGACATTTTCGGGAAATAGCACGGAATATATTACTAGCAGAGATAGGAAAAGAGAATTAGAGGTAGACCGAGATCAGATTTTTGCACGCAGATAGTGATAGATGCAGACTGTGCAAATTTCAGGGAAATGTGTAGGTTAGTTTAGAGTAGGAAACAATGAGGGTACACGTCCAACCAGTTCCAGGACTGAAGACATGATGATGATGATGATGTTGATTAAATATATAAACAAACTTTAAGGAGTGAATCTTTAATTAATTTTAATGCCAAAAGTTCGGAGCATTAGTTTTCAAGGGCCCTGTTTTTCAATTATGGGATGTTAAAGTTTCAAGTTTTTAAGACTATTTATTTTTAGAATACTTAAAACTGCTATGTACCCCACAGTTGGTCAAAGCAATCACCTTGGGTATTAGTAATGCATGCTCCACCAGTGTGGAGTTTCTCAAAAATACCAGATATTTTTAATTGCAACTAAGCTAACCTATTTTTTAAGTGCTCTTTATCCTGAATAGTAGTTCTGTTTACCAACGATTTAAGGTGCCCCGTGACAACTAATTTGATGGATTGATATCCATATATCACGCCTGCTCTTGCTGTGGTCTTGCTATTGAAATCAAATAATTGGGATAATTTGAATTAAAAAATCATATGCAATTTGATTAAAGTACAGTGAAGCACCACCATGACTTTCTATAACAGAATAGTCCAAGGAAATTAAAAACGTATTTGGTACAAATCTTAATCTCCATATGTGCTTTTTGAAAAACGTTTCAAAATTAGTAAAAGTTGAATAATATTTAAAATATATCATAATGACTTTTGAAGAGCTAATGTCTATTTAATATATTCCTTCCTATTTTATGGTAATTTTATCAAAAACTGTCATGTTAATAAAAACACTAACGCTTAAGTGTAGCATCAGAAAATAAATTGTAAAATCAGCTTCACCAAAGTGTAGACAAAATAAAGAACAGTTTGTTAAGTTCTGGAAAACAAAGGCAATAAGTTTGCCACTTAAGTTAAGAGGATTAATCACAAACAGTTCACGAACAAAACATCATATCGATAGCATATGATTGAGGAAGATCCTAGTTTTCATTGATTAAGGTAGCGTTTACCCTGGTATTAATTGTAGGACTTGCAACACGGTTTTAGATAGTGCTTTGTTCAAATAGGTATATAATTCTTTTATTATCTATATTCCATCATTAGGTATATTTAGTGTGGTTTTGTGTTGATGCAGTTTATAAGCATAAATGCCAAGCCACATTAAATAATAATGGTGTTCTACTAAGATTGGACTATAATATTCAATTATGGTTAAAATATAAAGTATTAACAATATGAATATTAAGTTGGTAATATATTTTTTATCGTTTTATCTGTTCCGCCGAATTGTATAGAAGGATGCACTCTCCGTCTTTAACAACACTTGTGATTAAGCTTTAAACAAGTCAATATGGTTTATTGAAATTTCAAGTAGATGCTCTAAATTATACTTAATTTTTGCAAACAAAGCTGCAATCAAAATGCTATGCCTTGCGTTTGGATGCCACAAATTTTCTTATGATCAGTAAGCCACACTATCTAAACCTCCATAAGCGTTGTTTGGTATTACACTGTAATTATCCCTTATTATTTCAGTGAATGTTCAGTACTGTTAACATTATTTTTTATATATTTACTTATTTAAACACCTGTGTTTAGGAACGATACTATGGTTGGTATAATATTCAATGAGTTTGTTCCATTGTATGCAAGCATTCTGATTTTGTGTAAAGTTTTGTCAACTTTTTTTGTAAACATATGGGTCAACAAGTTTTGGTTGCATGCATTAAGTGGAAAAATAGGACACTGCTTGAATTATGTATGTAATAAGGTAAGATCGATAGAATTTGGGCCGTTGTAAACCTTTTTTGTTAATATTTATCAAAGCCTTTGACAACTGTTAATGATCTTTGTACGAGAAATTTTTAAAATTTGCGCTAATGGAATCATATGAAACATTTTTTATTTATATTTACAACATCTACTTGATGTTAGCGCAATATATTACCAAACTGTCGATCAATGCTATAAAAGAGAAAAGAATTTATTTCAATTGAAATCATAAATTTATTTTGTAAGTATATAAATATAATTTAATATTATGATATTAGACTGAGTAACAAGATTGCATTTTTACTTCCTTGTTATAGTTAGTTATCAAGATTTGATGAACTACTTTTAGCAGAAGTAAGGTCCATTTATACGATTTATTAAAGCTTTATACCTGTATTACACTTGCCAAGTTTTGCTTCAATAAGTTCTTAAAATTGACACAATTTAAGCTCAATTTCTAGTTAAACTTACAGCATATTTACATTTGCCCAGTAGCAATTTTTCGTGACGTACTTGAACGTTCGAGTATGGCATGTTGAATTATCCCCCCACTACTTAAAAAATATATAACTTTTGTGGTACCTCGAAAACGCATGTTTATCTTCAGAATATTTGTTTAATTTTGAAAACATACCAAATAACCTAACCTTTGCAGAATGTAAAAAGTACTGGCACTAATTCGTGATGTTTTTATACCAGCAGTGTAGAAATAATTAATCAAGTGTTTTCAGAAAAAAGAAAGCACATTTTAGCCATTTGAATATTGTGACATAATTAAGGAACACATTATGGTTTGTCATATGGATTTCGGAATAATAACTGGCTAGATAAATGATATGTTATTTTATACATAAATATTTAGATGTAACAGTAATCGATGAACAAACATCTGTCTTATATAACATCAGAGCAAAAGATGGAAATAGTACAATTTTTAGAAATCCATGCAGAATTAAAAAGTAACAAATTTACCAAAGATTTTTCATTCAAACAAGACCAAGCTCTGTGGATACAATTGTCGACTAAGTTAAATGCTCTCCCTAGAGCATGGTTTACATTTCCTACAACATCTAATTGGTAGCTATCATTAACAAAAAAACCTCAGTGTATTTAATACCTAAAATCATATTATGCAAATTATGGGCTATCGTAATACATATTATAATAACTAAAAATGTATATGAAACTTTCTCGAGACAATAAGAGCTGATAGTCATGAAAAAACGGCCATGTAGAATTCTACTAAATTAATTAGGTCTCCTGTCATTGGTTCTGTCAAACAGTACAATTTGTAGAATTTATTGTGTGTCAAATCTTCTAATGGATTATTGTACATGCGAAGTTGTCTTTTGTAAACATTTTCTGCTAATATTTCTTTTCTTTCTAAATCGTTTATAGGAGCTAAATTACTACATTATTTAGAGCGGCCATTCTACAAACTCACTTAAAATAATATACCCCCTAGCACAAGAAAAATATCTATACTTGCATGCCCCATACTACTTAAAAATATTAAGGTTAGGATTTAGAAAGTATCAAATCATTATAATATTTAAAATAACCGTTACTCTTTCAAACTTTCGTTTTGTGCACGTCATTGTTTGCCATATGCAATACACCCATGCGATGTATACTGACCGACAATTGTCGCTTGTGAACAGTTTGTAGCGAGTTCCATGATTTCAAAAACACAGAACGTGCGTTTTTGTGGAAGTTATCGAATTTTCCATATGCAACATCATCTTGTCAAAGTTCGAGAGTATAGGTCCGGGCTACGCAAGCTTTCTCCTGTTGCAATGAATCACTATATTATAGTCAACAAGTTTTCTGTTGTGTAATATGTTGAGCAATTTTAAAAGCGTTCTTCATTCATACGTAAAAACAATTTAAATTGTTGTCGAACATGTTTAGTGAATTTATCACGCACCAATGTTAAATTGTTTCTATGTGGTTCTAACCGTGGCCTAATCTATCATGTGCTTTTGGTTCACTTTTTCTTTTCTTGATTCATCAGCAATATTATTGCACTAATAAATAGCATGCAAATTCTTCACAGACATACTTTTATTTAACACCTTAATTTTTAGTTTAAAATCTCGTAACTCCGAAAATAAAAATCAATTTAGTAATTTTTAATTATGTTGGTACATGTAAAAGTCTGCAGAACTTACTACAAACTTGTGAAACAAATAGAACATGTTTTATTTCCAACTTAAATAAGTACTTGAATAAGAACTTTAAATTGACAAGTGTAATATACAATTTTAAGCCGTCAAATCTAAATACTTTGTAACATTAGTGCAAGCGCAGTAATTATGTATACATGCTATATAGAGAAATATGTTTTTCAATTTTAGTAGTTAAGGAATCGTAGTAAGAAAAATTTTGCAGAAGCTCGAGTAATTTTCAGTCAGAAAGGGGCTATTTCATTGTATTTAAATTAGAACAAGCAAATATGCCAAGAAGTACTTGGCACATTTTTATATTAAACAGCAATGACGATATGGATTTTACATTTTCGTAATGAATTAAAAAAACTGATAAAAATCAGGGACATTATTGTCCACCATAATATGGAATAAAATTAATGATTGTTTTCACAAAAACAAAAGACATGGATCATACCGCAAGAAAGCTTTTAGATGTATATTGTGTGGGAACCGAGTGCGGAATTTTAACAAAGAGTAGGAGTTTCAAAAATTTGAATGAACTTAATACAGAAAGGTATATAAGTACAAAATTAAGCGTCGATAACACTACATTAAATTTTTTTTTCAATGCACCAACTGAAGGTAGTACATTGGCCAGGAAGTGAGTTTTTATAAATTGGGAAAATCAGAATTTTGCCAAACCCTTGCCGTTTCAATCAAGGTATGGATCTTTAACGTGCATGACAACACACACACACACACACACACACACACACACGGAACAACCTACATTTTTCCTCTTATCCGAACGAGGGCGTATTTTTGTGAAAAATGCTCACATAACATTTTTCAAGCGATCCGTGTCAAGATAAAAACCCGGGACCTTGGACCTAAGTCAGTCACATGCAAACCAACTAAGCCACGGAACCACCGTGTCGATAACAACGGACGTGTACCTAGTAGATGTTGTTAGTCTTTAACGAGATGGCCGATTAACACAAGTACAAAATGAGCGGTAAATAACAACGGACAAGTAGGTGGTCGCCTTCAGCAACATTCCTTTCGACGGGGACAAGAACAACAATATGATCTAGGGGTAACGGACAAGTGTTGGTATAGGCCAATGGACTTCAGGCCAGTCGCAATTTGTATAGAGCATCGCTGAACGAATTAACCGGGAAGTCTTCAAACGTGTGTGTGCGTGGATTTAAATCGCAACTCGGTTGTGAAGTTCAAGTTCACCCATCAATGTATGTTGGTTAAATCAAAATCACAGAAATGAGGTGTCCTAATGGACCAAGGAAATAAGTAGTTCATCAATGGAGTTAAACTGGAAACCCTTAAAACATAAATTGCGAGTAATTCTGAGCTTTCTTTATTGTACTTTATTGACGTTTAAAAATTATGTAAGTATGAACTTGTAAGTGTAATTATATTGGGTTTGTAGAACGGTAGATTTAGTTATTTATATTTAAGGATAAAATTATTAGAAAAGCAGTTTAAAACTTTTAACATGTTAAATGTGCGTATTAAGTGAATTGCCAGCTTTAGTTGCAAGTTGTATAGTTAGTAAATTTTTTTGTGTGCAAATTTTATGCATTTAATAGACCTTGAAATGGTGAAAACAGAAGTTGGTATTGTGTAACGTATTTCTAAGCTTTGTTCGTTATTTTCAAATAAATGGCATTTAAAAATGTCGTATGTAATTTAAGAATCTAGTTTAATTGAATGAAAGTATTATTTTCAGTTTAAAGCTTTTTTTAGGAGTTCCGCCAGGGGAGATTAGATTAGGTATTGTTTCTTTTAAAGTTAAGGGACGTGTTTTGAAGTTTACTATTAATAGAGTTTAAATTTGGATTTATAGGTAGTTATAAGATAGGTGAGATGATCATTGTCGGAGGATATCCAGTTGTCCCCAATTATGAAGTTATATTTGGAAGAGGCCGTTATTCAAAAAATTACTGTAAATGTGGAGGAAGTCAGGAAGTGTTTCTAAGTGGGTACAAAAGGAACTAGCTGAGGGGAAAAGTTGGGAACCAGAATCAGGGAGAGCTAACTGGAATGATTGTTATCCGGATGGTAAATACATCGACAATATGGCTAAAATATATCGGTTTGACCCTTTAATCGTGACAGTTAGTAAACCTTTCAAGGTAAGTACAATTTTTAAAATACTCTTCTATTTTGGGCTTTATGCCTTTTTAGAGTTTACTATTTTTTTATTATTTTATCATAGGAACCCACTCCCGCACCACTGTAAGTTGACGAGTGCACCTATGAAATTGTTATGGAGCTTCCACCCCTTCAGGGTAATTCAAAACTAATAACGTAACATCATTTTTACCCATAACAACTTGAGCAAGTTCTTAAAATTGAAGCAAAACTGGGTAAACGTAATACCAGCCTAAATTCTTGAATTGAAACAAAACTTCACAAGCGTATTACAAACCTTACTAAAGATACCTAAGTGTATTTAAATTGGTTGTGCTGGGGCGGTCGCATTCAATATATGGCTGCTGCTCTTTTGTTTTGATTATGGCTTATATATTCTCAGGAGATGGAAATGTTTAATTATATTGGATTTGGTGTTCCTTGAACCTTAGTATTGTAGTTTTAAGCCTAAGACATATTTATGTAAATAATTTTGGTATCATTATGATATCTGTTTTGGTGTATTGTTTTATTTTGGTTCGGTACAATGGCTAATCAAAGAGTTGAGGTATTTGTATTGTCTCTACTGTTTTGGAACGGTGTCAATATTTTCGGGTGTACAACTACAATCCCCCATGGGTTACAACAAGTTCTCTCAAGTGGCTTAAGTTTATTGAGTTTACGCTTAAAAATGTGATGACATCCATTCACTTTATGTTTGGCAAAAGGTGTCTATTGAAACGAGCTACTGCTACCGCGTTTCTTTAATTTAAAACAAGTAATAATAAAGGTCTTTATTACTCACTGTTCACAAGTCTAATTAACAGTATATGCCTTATTTATAGATGTTTTCAGTGCACTTAACAATGAAGCACTATTACACTAATGAATTTACAAGCACTAATTTCTTCTTAAACTAACTTCTTTACCATAGGTCCATTAACAACAATAACACAACTATTTGTTTATACACTTCTATTTATTTATGTATACTACAAACTGCATGTACGTTAGACACAGCATATAACATTTATGTATACTTCTAAAAGCTCAAACTACTATTATTTTACAACGTTATACTTTATATACGACATTCTAGTATAGACTGACTCTTGCATTTCTTAGCGGTCTTATATATACTCAGATTTAAAGTTATGACTCATCTTCTGGTACTTACGAGAAGCTTTCCGGTCTGGCAAGAATGAACAGTGCCGGCGGCGTTTTGTGTGTTTGATTGCTAGAAGCATCTAGAATCCTGAAGACTATGCAGACGCTACAATGCTTGTGTGTTTGACGGGTTGCCTAATAGTAGTTCGCAACACTATTAATCACCCTTGGGAATAAGCCCGAGTTAAGATTGAGATGAAATTTTGTAGTTTGACTCTAGTTTTATTATTTGCACTGTTTTAGGGCATTTGTAATAAATACAAGATCGATTATTTTTCAAACTTCATCTTAAGTCAATTGTAAAAATATCATTGTAAAACAAAAGCACGTGATGTTTATACCATCTCCACTATGTAAGCTCGTAAGAATTGTGCACTAGGTTTCCAAATGAAACAACAAATAAATATGTAAATATATCAGTTGGTTAACGACAGCAAATGCCAAACGCATTCTGAATAACAAGCATTTAACCAAGTAGGTTTCACAAAAAAGAAAAATGTACTTTTACATTTGGTATAACTTTTACTTACCTTTCGTTGATTCAGTTTGATTTTGAACTCTTAAAGCCCTAAGACCAAACAATGGGCTTCCATTTTCATCAGTAGGACCTACACCGTAGCTGGATGTAATCACAGATGTTGGTTCATTATCCTTTGGTAATGACCCTTTTGAAATAATTCGTTTTGTTGTGGTAGTTGTAGTTGTCGATACTGCATGAGGGTTTTCAGAAACTTTCTTCAAGTTTCTTTGCCCTACCCAAGATGGTTTGTCATTCTCGTTGCCCTTAATAGGTATACTTCTATTACTAGGTTTAAAAGACGTTTCATTTTGTGTAGATGTCAAAGGTTTTCTGACTATTTTTTCTTGTTGTCCAAGAAGAGTAGTAGTTGCAGTCGTTTGCTTAGACCTTTGCGCTGACAAAACATGTTCCTCGGTTTGGTAGCTAGTTTGATATTCTGTTTTTTGATTGATGTGTTCAGTATTTTTGGAATGAATTTGTTTTTTATTAATTTCTTCGCTATCTTTTATTTTATTATATTCATTGCCCTTTCGCTGTGTTTTGATGATTTCGTGTCTAGAAGTTTGAACACTGTCAGTGTAATCTTGTTTAACGATACGAATTTGAGCACGTATTTTACGTCGTTGTTCATAATTTGTAGCTTTTTCCAACTAAAGACAGATGTTGTACATATAAATAATAAATAAACTATACTTACCAAGATCTCCAGCACTTCAACATCAAATATATTATTAAAGTCTGATTTCGAAAGTAAATCGTTAACATCAAAAGATGGAGTTGGTTTTTGTGAAGGACTGTGCATTTTTGTGGTGGTAGTGCTTTTAAGTGTTACTCCAAATTTAGTAGGTTTAGATGGGCTAGCTTGCCTATCTAATGGTTTCATATATCCTGGAAGATGTCTGTCAGGCGTAGATCCCCGAGATAACTTTTTGTTCTGAGAATCAGTGGTATGTACACTTGACCGTGATGGTGACCGTTCGTGCTCTACACTTTCTTCTCGCGAACCTCTATTAAGAGGCCACATATAGTGAGGAAGATTTTCAATAGAGGGCTCAAGAGATTCCGATGGTGGTCTGTTGGGCTGCAGATTGTCATCATAAAAATGTGGTTTTGAGCTTCTGTCTAAAGGTTTCATATAGCCAGGCATTTCTTGATGGACTGAAGTTTTTGGTTGAAGTTCATCAGGTTGGAGCTTTTCGTCATACGGATGTTCAATTGGGTGATAGTCATGAGGTTTTATGCTACGGTCTAATGGTTTCATGTAGCCAGGTACTTCTTCAGCTCGAACTTCTGTTTGAGGTTTGTCAGGTTGTGGTTTATCATCTAGGTGATGAGAAGGTTGATGGTCATGTAGTCTTTGACTTCTGTCCAGTGGTTTCATATAACCAGGTACAATCTCGGGTACTGGAGATTGTATTTGAACCATGTCGGATTGTACAATCTGGGAGTCTGTATGTTGAGTTGAATAGTAATCCTGTGGCCTTGGGGCTCTATCCAAGGGTTTCATGTAACCCGGTACTACTTCAGTTTCAGTGTATTCTATATGAAGTCCTTCAGGTTGCAACACGTGGTCATCATAAGGTTGGGTTTGGTGGTAGTCATGAGGTTTTGGGCTTCTGTCTAGTGGTTTCATGTAACCAGGTACCTCTTCATGTTTAAGAGATTTTGTATGATGTTCATGAGGATGCAACCTCTCCTCATCAGGATGTTGAGTTATGTGGTAATCATGTGGTCTTGGGCTTCTGTCTAGCGGTTTCATATATCCAGATTCATATTTAAGCTCACGCGATTTTGTTTGAAGAGTATCTTCTTCAGGTTTTGGAGATTGCGTTAAAAGTCCATCAGGTTGGAACTTTCTGCCATCGGGATGTTGAGTTGAATGGTGATCGTGTGGTCGTATATTTCTATCTAGTGGTTTCATGTAACCAGGTACTTCTTCGGTTTCAATGTATTTTATATGAATACCTTCAGGTTGCAACACATGGTCATCATGAGGTTGAGTTTCGTGATGGTCATGCGGCTTTGAGCTTCTGTCTATTGGTTTCATGTAATGAGGTACCTCTTCTGGTTTAGGAGATTTTGTCAGATGTTCATGAAAATGCAATCTCTCTTCATCAAGTTGTTGAGTTATGTGGTAATCATGTGGTCTTAGGCTTCTGTCTAGAGGTTTCATATATCCAGGTTCGTCTTTGGGCTCATGCGATTTTGTTTGATGAGTAGCTTCCGCAGGATTGGGAGATGGTGCTAGAAGTCCATCAGGTTGTAACTTTTGGCCATCGGTATGTTGAGTTGAATGGTGATCATGTGGTCGTATGCTTCTATCTAATGATTTCATGTAACCAGGCGCATACAATTTTGCTTGAGTTTCAGGTTGGCACCTATTGTCATAAGGCTGTTGAGTTGAATAATAGTCATGTGGTTGTGTGATTCTGTCTAATTGTTTCATGTAACTGTGTACTTCATGTTTTGAGGTTTTCGTATGAAGTGAATGGGATTGTAAGTTTTCGTCATCAGTGTATTGTGGTTGTTCATCTTGTGGCTTTTGATTTCTGTCTAATGGTTTCATGTATCCAGGTTTTTCTCTATGCTCGTGTGTGGTTGTTTGAGGAATATTAGGTTGGTATTTATTGTCATCATGTTGAGTCGCATAATGGTCTTGTGGTTTTACACTTCTGTCTGATGGTTTTGCATGTCTGGGTATTTCTTCAGGTTTCAGAGGTTGTGCCTGATGTCTAGTGTGTTGCAACTTTTCGTTATCAAGTTGTTGAGATGGATGGTGACGTTTTGGACATTTATCTAATGGTTTTATGTAACCAGGTGCTTCATCTTTTGTATGGAGGCTTTCAGGTTGCAGCTTTTCATTATATGGATGTTGAGTTGTATGATGTTCATGCAATTTCGGGCTTTTATCTATGGGTTTCATATAACCAGGTTCTTTATTAAAACGTTGAGTTACAATATTCTTCTTATTATCATCCTTTGGGTAGGTTGGTTTTTTGATTGTCCATTCCTCCTTTTTTGTTTCCACAACGTCTACATGTTTAGCTTGGTGTTCAAAAAGCTCTTTAGCTTTCCTAATTGTCTCTGTGCTTCGAAGACGTCCAGCCGAACTTAAAATATGTTTTGGTTCTTCCTCTTTTTGAGTTGGTTTAAAAGTATTATTGGGTTGATAAATCTGTTTTATTTCATTTCTTTGAACAGGTTTAGGTTTACCATCTGTAGATAGCGTCGTTGAACTGATTCTTGTATATGTTTGTTCTTCGGTGTCAATTACGGGACAACTAGGCGAAACGGCAGGTTTTTTAGGACTGTTAAGCGTAACAGGTTTAGTAGGCTCTATAACTTCCTGTACCACAGTTCTATTAATATCTTGCTCGGGTTTTTTTACTTTAGGAGAAATCACATCCTGATTCGTTTGTGGGGAGGAACTGATGGTTTCCGTAGTTTTTGTAAACTGAGATACTCTTTCAGAAACAGTAGCGTATGATTCATCGGCAATATCACGAGGATAATTTTGACATCTAGGACTTTTGGGCCTTTTTGGAATTGGATCATTCTTAAGATAATCGGTCTTTTGTAAATTGTCAGAATCGTTTGGTTTTAAAATGACGCCATGTTGCTTGAAACTGTCTGTAGCTGCTTGTTCTGTTTTAGTAAGTTTCTCGGCTTCATTGATAAACTTGTTCACTTTCTGAGTAACTGTGAGCAGACTTTCATCTGTCTCGTCAACTCTGTCAACACGTTGTGGTGAATCAGACTTTGGTCCGTGAATGTAGAAGGGTTTTCTAGTATATTCGTTGGGTTCACTTATTTCATCAGGGTATCTCAGTGTTCCATAGTCATCTTGATCGGTAATCGGCTGTGGACAAATGCGGTTTGGAGTAGATTCACGTGATGATGTAGATCTCTGTAGTGTAATAACTACATCTGAATTATTGTCAAAATCGTTGTTTGTTACAACTGATTTATGTGTTACAATATTTTCTGAAGACTCATCAACTACATCTGTGAATGTCTCCTCGTCTTCACTCGAATGTACATCTTTATCTGGCACTAACTGTCGTCCTGGTGCTGATGGAGACTTCTGCTTTGGTATAGATGGTGCTCTGGGAGACACTTGAACAGTAGCAGTAATTCGATATCTCTTACTAGGACTAGGTTGCTCTTTAATATTGGGCGCGTTTCTAGGAATGGTAGCTTTATCTGGAACTTTTCGGGTAATGTCTGTTTGTTTTGAATAGTAAACATTCTTGATCTCTTCAACTTTAGGACTATGCTTTTGAGTTTCATTAGGTAACTTGGCACCTACAGGAACTTTCTTGATACTCTTTGTTGTTTTTTGTGCTGGCTTTATTTGCATTACCAAAGTAGAAACATTACTATCCTTTGTTTTTATGGTATCTTCAACTTTATGAGCAATTTTAGTTACCTTTAGTGGCTCATCAGGCTTGGAAGGTTTTGGTAAAGTCGATTGTTTTGGCTTTGAAACCGTTTTCTCAGAAATAACCTTTGTGTAAATGTGAGTAGAGTCTGTTGGTTGCGAAAACCGTTTAGAAGGCGTTGTCTTTTTATTTGTTACAGTTTCGAAATTCTCTTTTGGTCTTCCTAAAGGAGCCGATTGTTCTGTTGTTGTTCGGGTAGTTGTAATTGTTTTAATATCAGACTTTCTTACTATACTATGATCTAATTTTTGAGGCAATTGTGAAGTACGCTCGGATTCGTTTTTAGATGGAAAACTATGTTTGGGTTTCATGGTAGTTGTAACAATTGTCCTATGTTCGCTAACTGCATAGACTTTATCCGATGGTGTTCCTTGTTTTTTTAATGGTTTGATTTGGAGTGGTTCTGTGACGTTGATGTCTTTCGAAACTGGCACCTTTTCACCCCATTTAGGCTCTTTAGATACAATTGTCTTAGGCTGGTTCTTGTCGTGTGGATGCTTATTATAAGGACTTGTTTCCTCATACTGATGATCATGCTCACGTGATTCTTTCAGTGGTTTTGCCAAAACACCTTTTTGTTCTTTAGTTTCCGGAATAATTTTGTTGCCTGGTTTTTGATAATCTACAAATGAATCTTCAACATCATCTTGTTCATTTTTTATGAATTCAGTGTTTATTGTTTTTTCAGGACTGTCCTTTTTTACAGTTTGATGGGAGCCATGCAAATTTGATATACGACTACGTTGAAGTTCTTCTTCTCTACATAAGTTGTTTATAAATCTTTTGGTGCACACTGGCTCGTTAATATTTGGAGCATTTTCTAATTGAGAAATTCTTTTTTCTAGTAAAGTTTCTTCAACTGGGTAAATTCCTTCAGGTTTATCATAAGGCGAGTCGAAGTATGGTTCTTTTCTTTTAACTTGAATTGTCTTCTTGACAATCTGAGAATCAATTTTGGAACTTATATTACTTGGCGGCTTCTGCTTTGCAGGTGTGTCTTTATTCGAGGGAGTAAGTGGCTTAGGCCTTTGTTCGCCTTTTGATGTCTCAATGGTCACTATTGTTTTTACAGGTTCCTTTTTAGTTGTTGTGGTTTTTAGTGGAGCCCTATCTATCGGTTTTGAAGTGCTATCCTTAGGAGTTTGAATTCTAGATGTACTCTGAGACTTTTCTGGCGAGCTTCTAATTTGTGAAGGATATTCTTGGATTTTAGGTTGCTTTGTTTTCAGATCAATAGTTTCAGTTGGTTCACTATATTTAGGTTTATTCTTTGTGGGAGTCAAATGTTTAAAATTTTGAGTTTCGTATAAATCGTCATTGTTTGGAACACCGACTATTGGCCTAATTGGTTTACCCACTTCTGTTTGGGGCTTATCTATTGATGTTGTTTTACCTACACGTTTTGGAATCATGCTGTTCTCTACTTCAACTGGCGTTGATTCTTCTGAAGGATATTTTTCAGGTGACATTCTGCATTGAGAGGGATAGGTTTTTGCTTTTGGTTTTTCTGTTGAATCTAAACGTGGAATTTCATCAATAATAATACCCTCTCTTTCAGGTATTTTGACCTCGCCCCCTGCAGTCATAGGTAGAGCAGATTGAGGTTTTTCCTTAGGCCGTCTTGTTACCGTACTACTATCATATTCCTTTCTGGTACCGCTATTTATTGTATCAGTGACTATTTCAGTTTGTGATTTATAAAAATCATGGGACTGCATTTCCTCGATAGTGTAATTAGTTCTAGATTCACCAAGAGCATCGAATGTCTCTTTGACTTGAGGATATGTCTGACTTTTCAATTCTTGCATAATATTGATTATTTCTTCTGGTACTGGTGTAGCTTTATTCGTAGGTTTTTCTGGCGAGCGTCTGCTTGGCGTTGGAACGTCTTTTGCTGAAACAAGTGGTTTTGATGGCTTCTCAATAGTTTGATATGGATAATCTTGTGGTTTTGAAAACTTATTGGTTGGTTTCGGTTCGGGTTTGTCGCCAATGGGTTGCTGATTAAAAATGTTATCTGTTCGAAGAGAATGATCTACATTTATAATTTCTGTAGTCACGTAGTTGGTTGGAAAATTCTCCTTAGAATAGTGCTCTGGTTTGTCACGTTGGGCATCAGGTTCACTATCAAGTGAAACATCACCTTGCAGAATTTGTTTTTTTGTGGTGGTTTCATGTATATCACCAGTTTGATTATCATTGTATCGTGGCTGATCACTTGGTTGATTACCTTTTGGCCCGTAAATGTTGTTTTCATTGTCATAGATTTGATCGGTGTTTGTTCCCTCTAAACGTATATTCTTTAGTTGTGTTTGTTCTGTGTAAAAGTCTACTAAAGTTTCCCTTCCATGTTCATCTTTAGGAACTGTTGTGTACTCTGGGTAATCCGTGATTATCTCACAAGTAGGATGATCTTGTGGCACAGTCGGTAAAGGCATTCTTTGGTGTTTATTGTTAGTAGGCAAGGGTTTCTCGGTACCAGTAGATTTTCTTGGTTCTTGTGGTTGTTTATTGGTGGTATGATACAGTAAAGGTTTTTCTTTAGATGGGCTAGTTTGCTTCGGTGGGCTTTTTTCTGTGGGTAGTCTACTATTTTCTAGAGGCTTGTTTTTAGATGGACTGGCTTTTCTATCGGGCACTGAAAGATTCTCTTGTAATTCTTGTTTACCTTTAATGGGACTAGTTTGCCTGGGAAGTTTTTCTGACGTGTGAATCTCTGTCTTAACCTGACCTTTTGTAGTATATGTTTCTTTGGTAACAGGTTTCTTTTCTGGCGACTGGCGAGTTGGATATGTTTGTGTTTCAGGCTTATCTTTAATAGGACTTTTTTGTTTTAAAATATATAACTCTTCTTCTGTTCGTTTGTGTTGCGCGGGATATTCTGATACTTCAGGTCGGCTTCTAGGTGGACTTGGATGTTTAGATTTTTCTGGAGATTGCTGTCTGTTTGAATCAGGAGTTCGTTTTTGATCTGGTTTTGTTGGGCTAGGTTGTTTAACCACACGACTTGTTTCAGGCGAATCCCTGATTTTAGGAGGTGAACCCCTTGAACTTGGTTGTGGTTTCACAGGGCTCATTTGTCCAGGTGTCAAGGATTTTTCAGGCGAATCTCTAATGTGAGATGGATACTCGCTTAATTCGGCATATTTGTGGGTCGAACTTGGTTGTTTTTCATCTTGTGGGCGTCTGTAGAACTCTTCTGCGAGTAGTTGAGAAGTTTGAGTTGGAAAACTACTGGAGTGTCCTGCTCTTTCAGGTTGCTGGGAATCTACTGGTTTTCTAAGTGGAGCTTTTTCAGGTGATCGTCTAGTTTGAGATGGATACTCCTGTATATCCTTTTGATTAATGTGATCAGTTTTTGATATGGTAGTTGATGTTTTGGAGCTAGTTGTTGTTTTTACAATATCTCCTGGTTTTTCCTTGGTAGGGCTTTGACGAACATTTTCATTTGGACGTTTAGGTTTTCCAGGCTGAATTTGAGTGGTTTTATCAATGCCAAGGATTTCTCGGCATCGTTCTTCGTATGTATCACGTCTTTTTAAAGGCTTATCTTGCGGTTTATCTTTTGTTGGAGTTAAAGGAGATGTAGGGGACCGCTCAGTAATCTTTTTTGTCTTTTTTGTTGTTATTGTCGTTGTTATATTTAAGGAGTTGGGTCGTCTATCTGTCACATCTTTGGGATGTTTTACAAAACTATCCTTCGGAACTTGTTCACCTGGTACATGTGCTGATTTTATGCTATAAGCAGGTTGGTTCACTGTGGTTACGGTATGGGTATTTTTTTGGTGTCTGTGAATATTGTAAAAATCCACTGCTTCGTCTCTTGGTTTGTCTTTATTGTGTATTTGTTCAACTTTACGGTCTGTTGGTTCACGTTCATGTTTGGAAGGGGATATACGTCTTGGAACCTTTTCAGCTTCAATGGGAGATCTTGCTTTTTTAACAACTGGTTTTTCTTTTGCAACATGGAATTTATTTTCAACCGTGTGCTTATCTGGAGTAGCGCTTCTACGAAAAGAAGCATTACTAGGAACTGGGCTTCCACGTTTTTGATCATGATCAGGACTTACAGCCCTCAAAGATCGTGCAAATGCATCATGTGTTGGACTAATATCTACACTAATTCGTTTGGATGTATAGTCAGTTTTATACGTGGTCTGCTGCTCCTTAGTATGCGTTTCAGAAACAACTTCACGCGTTGTTATATTTTGAGGTTTTGGATATGTGTCAGTTCTAGAAAGGTTATCAATGTCATCTGTGGTTTTTGGGACCGTTTGGATAATATACTCGTTAGTGCTAGGTTTTATCTCATAAACGGGTTCTGGTTTTGATTGATTTGAAGTAATAATTTCAGAAACTTCCACTGAAATGGGTTTCTTAGGAATGTCACGATCAACTGGTACTTTAGTGTCTTGCGTATTCTTACGAACTTCTCTTTCGTCCCATGTATCTTTAGTTAAGATGATGAGTGGCTCCTGCTCAGCTGGAATATATTCTGTATGGACCTGTGTGTCTTTCTGAGTTCGGTTTCTTTCATTCATATCGTTTATATGACTTGTCGTGGTTGTTGTGGTATAGGTCTGATTGTGGTCATATTTTGGTTCCTTTTGATATGGTTGGAATTCTGTTCCTAAAATATAATCATCGCCGTTTTGACTACTATGCACTCTTGTCGTTTTTGTTCCAGTTGTGAGGGTTTCCTTTTCTGTAACAGACGTTTTCGAGCCTGGTTCTGTAGGGCGTTGGCCAATATTGGGTTTAGTGTTGCGGGGTATATATTCGTGTTCTTGGATAGCTCTAATGACTTTAACATCATCATTAGGAGCATCCCTGGAGTGTATAATGTCAGTGTACTTTGAATCTACGATTTGTCGATTTTGGAGAACTTCAGTTGAAGAAGAAGTTGCTTTAGAAATATACTCTGTAGCATCTTGATTACGGTTATCGTCTGGTAATTTATACACCTTCATTGTAATAACGGTACTGCCACTTTGGGGAGTAGTAGTTCCACTACTCATTTGATGTTTTGACTCATTTATATTTTGCTGTTCTGCGGTTTTTGAAGCGCTTGTACTAGAGAACTGTTGCTGTTTTGTTGTATTGTATTGTTCAGATGAAGTCACACCTCCTCCTCTTGTTTCATACCTAGTTGTAGTAACTTTAGTACCATCTGGCATGACACGTGTTTCTGTTGTTACTTTTGTTTTTCCTTCCACGTAGTGAGGATGACTTTTGAATTCAGCTGGAATGTTTGTTGTATAGGTTTTGCGTGTTACAGCACTGGAAGTAGAAATATCAAAATCTGATGGTGTTGGTTGCATTTCGGTGTTTGAATAAGTAGTCGATTGCTTTTGTGTCATTACTCTTGACGATGAACTAGCGCTACTAGATAATGACCGTGTTTCTCCATTGCTGTCTTTGGCTGTAGCAGTTTGTTGTAGAACACTTTTAGACGCAGCAGTAGCCGATTTTGTGTAATTGTTATCATCACCATCAGCAAAGACTGATGAACTTTGCTCACACTTTGCTGCATAATCAGCAACACCACCTTTAATCTGTTCCTTTCCAGATGTTGAAGCAATTTGATGAGTAGAATGAGTTTTTCCATCGGCACTAGTTTCGCTTTTAGTCATAATATCCCAATTAGGGTTTACAAAGCTTTTACCTGCATAAAAAAGTGTAACACACTGCACCTATTAATTTATAAAACTTACCGTGCACACGATAAGCCACATCTCTTGTTGGAGATTCTGAATCGCGAATTTCTTTACTTTTCAGACTGAGAAAGCTATGGTCACCTAAAGAGTCAGCATGTGTAAGAGTGTTTCCGTCTTTAGTGCTCTTTTCATTTAAACCAGGTGAACTTTGGGCTTTATGCATATCACTTCCTGGCTCGCTTGCACAATAAAAGTTTCGAAGTCGATCTTCTCGCAGTTTATACATGTGGGACCGAATTTCCTTTTTCTTGCCGAAGTCTTCTGTATCTTGCCACTAAAATGGAAGAAAAATAATAGTTCAATAATAATTCAATAAATATTCTTATTAAAATAAGGATTACATCGGCGTTCCACAATTAGCAATAAAGATGAACCTTGCAAACTGATGTTCTAACATCAAATAAAGATTTAAGATAACATGGATAATCTTGGTAGAAGACCACAACTTATGATTTTAACGTCAATTTAAGATAGAACCAGGAAGTTTTTTATACCGTCGATGATAATGGAAATGAGGTTATGATAAGCATTATTTTTCCAAGTATAAAATTTAAATTTTTCTTTTGATAAGAATATTTAAATATTTCTAACTTAAATTAGCATAAGTTCTTAATCTCATAAAAGTTTGACCTTTACCAACTCGTCTGTGCAGTGTAAACAGTGTAAACGATGTCGAAAATTACGGCTACTTTAAGCAGATATGTGAAGCGGTTTTTAAAAAGATATTGAAGTAAACAAGGAAACTGGGTTTGGAATAAACAACGAGAAAATCCTGAAAGATAAAGTTTAATTTGAACAGAAGAATATGATATGGATTATTAAATGAAAGTGCTGGTACAGTAACTGAACGATACTAATGTGGATTTGGGAAAGAATGCATAAAGATTAATTACGCGATTTGGACATGAATACCAGATTACGATATAACAAGCAAAAAGGACAATCAATGATAAACCATTGTTTTAAAATATTACAAAAAACATTTTTGCTTGTTTTATGTATCTAAGTGAGTTGGATTATATAAGAATTTGGTGTGTACATTTTGCTTTACAAATGGATAATTTCATTTCAAATATGGCCCAATTTTGCTAAAATTTGACCATTATGAAAGGATTTATTGAACATAACTGATCAGCTACGTTTGTTTTTGATTTAAAAAGAATTATTAAAAAGTATCCATCTTCATTTCTAAAAATTTGTACATATTGTGATTTGCATATGGTAAGATTTGTGAAATACTAATTAGAATGAGTGATTTTATAAACTTTATTTTAGTGTAAGAGAGTATCTAGTAGTTATAAAAAGCCATCTTTTTTTTAGACGCGAGACTTTGTATATAAGTAATATTTTTGAGGACATTGTTGGTTAAAAAAAGATGTATGTGAATGTAGCAACTGAGACTTAAAA
This sequence comes from Platerodrilus igneus, assembly GCA_036346225.1. NCBI lineage: Eukaryota > Metazoa > Arthropoda > Insecta > Coleoptera > Lycidae > Platerodrilus > Platerodrilus igneus. Next base: position 9,446,250 of record JARFIW010001281.1, on the reverse strand, counting down.
AATTGTTTATTAACTAATACTTGAGGTCACTATGGGGTTTAATGTTTGATTCTCGTCGTTTCACTTAAACTGAGCTAGTAAGGTAATTCGGGCATCTTCAGGCAATAATTCACAGCACTCTTATGATTGATATGCTTAGATTTGCAAATAATATAACGGTATTAGCATCTAGCAAGGACGATTTAGAAGCAGTTCTTAATAAAATGAATAGTTCTAACAGAGAGATACGGTATGAAAATTAACAAAAATAAAACTAAAGTACTGGTTTGCAAAGGAGGGATAAATAGGTCAAAATCCAGAATACAAATAGGAAACGATAACCTACAAGAGATTATGGATTTCTGTTGCCTAGTTAGTCAAATAAAGGAAGATGGGAAAAGTGCAAAAGATATATAACAAAGACTAACACAAGGCTGTGCTGCATTTAACAAGAAAACGCAACAACTATTTTCAAAAGCAACAAACATAGTAACAAGGAACGATTACTGAAACATATGTGCGGAGTACAGCACTGTACAGCTGTAAAACTTGGACGGTATAGAAGCGGACAGGAGTAATTTGAAATGGGGTTCTAAAGACATATGATGAAGATATCATGGGCAGTCAAAGTTAAGAACAAAGAAGAAAAAATCTGTGGAAAACAGTAAAATCGAGGAGCGATAGGATAATAGGACACTTACTAAGGCATGAGCGAATAGCCCGGCATATATTAGAAGTAGAGAAAAGAAAAAAGACGTGAAGGTATGCCTAGATTAGACTATTGCACACAGATAGTGAAAGATGTAGTTTGTGTGAATTTCAGGTTAGTTCAGAATAGAGAGCAATGGTGTACGCGTCCAACTAGTTATAAAACTGAAGATCTAATGATGATGATATATATTTCTGTGATGATAGGTCATATAGTCATATAAAGATCATTGAGCACCATACTCAGGAAATCAATCACCCAAGGTCGAAAAAATTAAAAACTTTTTAATATTTAAGTTCTGTAAAGAAATACCCTGTGTAGGGCGATAAGCTTATTATAGTATTTTCTAGTACATAAGTGAAACTCAAGTTTTTAATTAAAATAAATTCTGAATAAATACGCAACCGGCGAAAATGCAAGCTCATTCCTTGATTGAAACACTCTTGCTTTCCAACACTAAGCATCATTTAAAAATAAGTTTTTAAATGCATTTATGCAGCCCTAAAAAACCGCAAAACTACTTCTAATGTGTAAATATTCATCCATTTAAAAAATATTAAATAACTATAATGTGAAATACGTCCTCTTGGAGTATTATCAAATACTTTTTTTTAAATGCGAAGAGTTATTTGTCATTTCGGTCATAAAACAATTGCAAGTATCTAAGGCAAAGTGTGAATAAGGTATTTTCTTTCAAGGAAGTTTTTTCTAGATTGTTTGTAAAGTCGATTTTTCGAAACATATAAATCATTTGTGAATAATAAAAGACAGCTAATTGTCTTTCATGAATGAATACAGATCAATTAGTGAACTCGTAGAACGCGATACAACAGATAAAGGCTATAAATCAGACAAAAGAAGATTTGTACGGACCATAAATCACAAATGGCAAGTACTTAATTCGTACGATAGCAAGCAATATGAATGAACGGCCCAATTATTAGAGCGCGCTAAAACTTTTTAATAGCCCACAAATTATAATCAAAAGCGATAACGGCCCCAATTAACAAAGATAAATACGACCTAATAAACGTGTAAGTTATATCATCCTGATGAGTAATATCGCCTAGAAAAGTGTAGAAGTTCGAGAACTAATGACGTAAAAACCTTTTCGTTATAAAGAAGTTAGAAAATAATTACGATCCAAGATCGGCCATTCATATTATTCGATCTATTTTACTTTTTGTTGGCAACGAATTGAAATAAGTGCATAAAGTATTTGATAAAACAATGGATTTCTTTTTAACTTATGAAGTAAACTTACACGTGCAAGAGCAAAATCTGATTGAAATATGAAAAACTTAAATGGAATTATGGAGTTAATAGAAACAAACAGGGGAATCGAAAATTGATTTTCCGATGCAGTTATTATGGTACAGAATGGAGAAGATTTAATCAACAAAATCTTTAAGAATCCTGTATAATTTAATGATCAAAGCGTAAGTATTTAATTGTTTAGGTTTTTGATATTATTAGTTTAAGTAGATTAAGCTTGCCTAAGATTGTTGCGTATATATATTTTTGGGTAAATGTATATAATAATATTGTTTTGAGGTTAAATTCCGATAAAGTTTGACTATTAGAGATTCCTAAAGTGATATCTAATCAGTTGACTCTTTTCTTCGGAGCTAAAAGTTTTTTTTTGTAATTATTCATGACTAATTTTAATAATCTGTACATAGTGTGACATACATAAGAAAGTTTGAAAGAGATTATATGTTAAATGTAATCAAACACATCAATATCAATAAGCAGCTATACATTCAAAAACAATTTTCTCTCATACAAAAAAGTACAGAACAGTTTACAGCATGATTTTCAAGCATAAAATTATTCCTAAATTATCACTAATATGATCCTAATATAATCCTTTATTAAAAGTACAAAATCTTCTTTACTTAATAGCTGGTTAATTTGCCTATTTCTTATTACCACGTTTGTAAGGCGTATTTGACTAAAAACTGCTCACACAAAATTTTTAAAAGGTGAAAAGGCTTTGAACTCGGCCATGGAATATGAAGCTAAGTATCTGCTTCCCAAATAATAAACAAGAGAACTTATTCCTACTTAAATTCAAATGACAAATACACAAATCTCAGTTCAAACAAAACAATCTAAAATTAAAACTTGTGAAATCCAAATAGCGCTTATCCAATTCGTAATTAACAGTATTAAATACCTTCTGCTTCTATTTTTAAATGGACCTCAAAATTCCAGTTCACAAAATTTTCTATTTTATTTAAAATTTCCATTTAGAACATCCGTTACCAAAGTGTATCCTCTTTTTAATTAATTAATTTAAAGTAGCTTTTGTAACAAGACCATCTATGTCGAAGATTATTCGATTCTGGCAATCTTTTAAAATAATTATGTCGATGTTTATGCAGCGTCACGTTTTAAGAATTACTTCTTTTTACATCTTAAACACTGCATACGTAATAAAACAAATTTTCTCAAAGTAACATGTTCGCGACTTTATGAATGAATTGAATCGAATCAAATGAAACTTTCGTCTAATAAAGTTCCCGCTTATATACTTTTATCTAATTACGTCGTGGTTCTCCAGAGTTTTATTGTTCCGTATGGAACATAATATACCATAATGATGTCAGGTTTCTGGGAATAACTCTGTTTATTACCTCATTAGAGTCGAATTGCCGCGGCTGAATCGTTCTGTCTTATCTTTATCCAACGCATGAGGTTAATGGTTCGCGGTCTCCTTCACTAATACGTAGGTCTATTAAACGCGTTCTTAGCGATTTTATGGGGTTTTAATGATATCGCGCGAGTTCTTAGAATAAACGTTTGTTTATTTAATTAGTTTATACGGTATTCCTTATTAATAAACGCATTCCTTCTATTTTCTCACAAAAATTTGAGAACATGTTTTATTTAAAATGTTATACGAAAGCCAATTTATATGATTAATTAAAGCTTTAATTGCTTTATAATGTAAACGATTTGCATTGTTCTTACATGGATATTTTACACATGGGGTAATTTATTACATAAATAACTAACGCTTTTAATTGTTTTCCTAACGGGTTATGCACATGCAAAAGATTTGCATACTTTGGAACGTCCCGTTATAAGTTTTATAACTCATTGCAATTTTTAGTATCTTTTTAACATAATGCTCTGTGGTTAGAAGCCTTCGAATCTCTCCTTTGGTTAGATATTTCACTGAATTGACATTTGTCAAGTTGTTATTGTAAAACTGTATTAATTGATGCACATTAATTTGCTTTTGTTCATAAAAGTGGTTTAATTGTGGGAAAATGTTATCTAACCTAAGGGCGATAACGAGCCCATGTGGTGGCTCTTGGTTCTTCTTGATCCAGCCTTTGAATTGTAACGACGATCTTGGTATGTTAGCAAACTTTATATCGCTTATTGTAGCGGATTCTTGCTTACTACCTTGGATAAAATTAATCTTTCAGATGTTTGTGAGTATGAAAGTTAATTATTACGCCTTAGGCGGATTTTACGTCGTTTTGATTAATACTATTGGGTTGGCTTTCACTCAGTTCGTGAAGCACATTTTTGTGATATTTGTTATATGCTACCCACATTGTCATGTGGTAAGTAATAGCGTTATAGCACTTCTTGTTCTATGTATTACATGAATTTTAGGGCTCAAATCTAACTTCAAATCTAACTTCAAACTTAACTCCAGAGTTTAGTTCAAATTTAATTTCAAATTTAAGTCTATGTCTACGTCTGCGTGCGAGTCCAAGAGTAATTGCATATTTTAGGTTTAGCAGTTCCAATTTAAGTAGATGCACATTTGTGAAGATTCGTTTAAGTAATCGTTCTGGTGGTATTACGATTACCCAACTTCGACAACTTACTGAAATAGATGGTATTGAAGCTCCCGACAAAGAATTAATTATTGATACAATAAGTTCCATCTGCTGGACTACTGAAATATTAATCGAAACCTGTTGGAGTTATCTGTGGATGAATATTACACCTGAAGCGATTTTGTGTGACTACCTTTAAGTGCTGTAATCCTGTTGAGTTGGATTTGGAATCCCTGACTGCTACTGGTGCATTGGAATTACTTCTTGAGGTCGTATACTTTCTTATTTAAGTGTGTTGTGTTTATGTTCTGTTGAGATTATTGGAGTAATACTTTTTGTGTATGAAACCTTATGTTCACCCGCTTATATTTTGCTTTGCATGCAACCATACTTACACCTGTGTGTAGGGTGGGTTGCGATAATTAACGTAAAATCTGTATTTATGATAAAATTATTTAGGTACTAATGGTTGAATGCTTCCTTAGTAAGTGCTAGGTTTTTTATGAATAATGCTAACCACTCGTTAATGCGTTCCAGTGATTTATACATATTGATTGTAAATCTAGTCACGAGCTTAGACCCTTGGTTAAATTATTACTCGCTTGAGTTATGCTGTTACAGCTTACTTAGTGGCCACCAAGTCTGCGTGTACCCCAATTTTTACTTAGTACGAATTATTTTTGCGTACGGGCTCGTGCCCGGATATTCTGAACACCATTGCGTTACTACTGTTAAATATTACTTATACAATCACCTGGAGTAAACATATATTTGCTTATTGTGAGCACTTAGCTTGGGTAATTTTCTCTTGAATCATTTAGGTTTGAATCTTGTATGTATGATTATTTGTAGAATTATTTGTTCTAGTGAAATTTATATTTATGTGTTTGATTTCATATTTGGCATTGTAGTTACTTCAATAAATTCAGGTTTAATTCTGTGCCCTGTTAATTTATTGATATAGTGAGTTACCTTGGGTTTCGCCCGAGAATAGTGGAACATTTCTCGTTGATTCTGCTTGCTCCTGTTCCTGGCGCCCATTAATAAAATAGTTAGTTTTGACTTATTGGACCTTTCTAGTGGTTCCTTATGGTCCTTGAATGCGATTCTTTACCCACCGCCCTGATGAGTCTTTTCTGAGCTATTCCGGAGCACTATTTGTCATCGTAACGTTAAGGAACCCATTATATCGATTAGTTATCGAATTTTTACCGTGGCAACTTAACGATTGTAAAAAGAAAATATTTGCTTTCACAGTAACTAAAACGTATTTTAGTACACAAAATTATTTATTTTATGCACTGAAAGTGTATTGTTTTAGCAAACGAATGGTTTGGTATTTATAACACGCTTGAAAATAATCGATTTACATAAGGTATAAAGTTCGCACGTAATGCGTTTTAAGGTATCTCAAGAATAATTATTTTTACATATACGGCTTAAATTTGTACCTTCGGCTGTATTATTGATTTAAAATTGCAACACGGGAAGTGTGTTTTGCTTTGCACTTTAATGGCGATGTATTTACAACACACTTATATTATACAGAGTGGAACAATGAATCTCCGAAAATTTCTATTCTTTCCGATTTCTTGCATATTTTGATGGGCTTTATTATAATTATAATATAATTTATAATTTAACAGTTAAATCAAATACAATGCAGAAATATACAACATGTGTTGTATACGAACGGATACGAAGTGCATAATACGAACGGACTAACTGCCTGTCGCACGACAGTGTAGAATGTTCAAAACCTACGACTACAGTTATTAACCAAACTAATATCGCTTTCTATCATTTTCAAAAGCACAACTACAACACTATATCTCTTAACACGACTTAAACAACGTTCACTTTTATAACAAAAAACAATGTTATTCCGTCCAAGCAAGGAAAACCTGCACAATAATAATCAAAACCGCATTTGAAAATAAAACCCAGCTTGCTTTACTACCGGTTTAAATATAGTTTAATCTGATTGTGAGTAAACGTGAATGTCGCTATATACAAATTATCTAATAATATAATCATCGCAGACTGTGTGCTTTTTATTAATGGCTTAAAGACACGAGGATTTTTTTCCTGCAGCTACAAATTTTAAATCTATCCTTGTACAAATCGTCGATCATGATTTCGAAACATATAGTAGGATCTGGGAGACCATATGTGACAAGCGGCGATGATGGTTTTGCTGAATTCTTTTGAAGATAGTTCCAGTGTCGTACAATTTTCGAGGTATGAAGACGGTAACTAGATGCTTAAAGAGTTGAATACCCCAAATTTCCGACTTTATGAAGGACGAGGCCCTCGCAAGGTGCCAATTTTGCACGCATCAACCTAACAGTGTATGAACATTAGATTTCTTTCTGTGCATTGATATTTTGGTTTTCTTTAAATCAGCTCACGTAGTTGGCTTCATTTATATCACGTTTAGAATATACAGGACAAAAATATTAAATTATTTTAGTATAAAAATTAATATATATCCATCTAAAAAAGTGGTTAAAGACAAAAAAGAAAAAGATGCCTGTCCCTTATTAAAAAAAGTTGCCACTACCTATTGTAACAGATGTTCCAAAGCACTATGTAGCGAAAAATATGCAAACACTAACGAAAGCTCGAATACCAATTAATTGTGATAAGGGGTCACGAGAGGTCATTGAAACCCAAATTCTACAAGCGAAAAATGCAATCGTGCGTGTATAAATAATCACCCTGCATGATATAAGTGTATTGTAAATAAATAGCAAATAACGTAAGCTGTATATGTGAAAATAATTTATTTTAGATACGCTGAAAACACATCTTGAATGCAAATAAATGTGTTTTCTAGCATTGGAAAAATTCACAAAGAATTTTCAATAACATAAAAAATGCAATACCATATGTAAGCGCAGCGCGAAAACTTTCTTTAGCCCTTAAAACAAAAGTTAAAGAGAAATTAGATCAAGTAGTGACTGAAAAATTAATTGTGCTGGTAACAGAACCGACAAATTGGGTACACCTTATTGTGGTTGTTCAAAAGCCTAATGACGACATTAGGATTTGTATAGATCCGTGAAATTGAACATGTATATAAAATGCGAATTTTTCGAAATACCGACCCAAGACGTTCTATTCTTGCAACTTGCAAATGCATCGTATTTTAGCCTATTAGATGCATCGTCTGCGTTTTTACCCTTACCCTTGACCTACGAAAGCTCTTTGTTATGCACGATAACAACTAGCTACGGTAGATACCGGTACTTGCGGCTACCGTATGGGGTAACCTGTGCTCAAGAAATGTTTCAAAGATGTGTCTTTGAGATTCTAGCAAGCATCCGCGGAGTTGTGGCATATTTTGATGCCTTACTGGTCTACGGGAAATTCTTAGAGGAACAACCAAAATATCAGTATATTTCTAGAAAGGATTAGAAATAGTGGTCTAACACTAAATCGCGGGAAATCAAAATTTTGTGTCGGTGAAGTGAGATTTCTGGGACATATAATAGACAAAATCCCTATAGTAGGGGATAAAGAATACTACTATAGTAAGCCTGCTTATCGTAAAAGGCGATTAAAAGGCGCAGCAAGGGGCGGCAGCCTTGCTGGCTAAAAGATATTGGAGGAGGGTCGGTTGGTCTCGGGCGATCCTCAATAATTTACAAGCTTGTTGGGGGGTTGGCCGTGACGGATACGACTTTTTGCTAAAATCTTTAAAAACTGCGTTGTGGAAAGATATGGGAGCCTACCACAATATTTCCCAGGTGTGCGTGGCCTAAAACACGAATTACATATGATGGAGAGCTCCCAAGTAAAATTCTTGTCCGGAGGTAAAATACTCCCTCATTCGGATCTCCGGGAGGGGGTACTTGGGGCTCGTCATCGTAAGAATATAAAACAACAGTTCGATTTAGTGATAGGGACTTGGAATGTAAGGTCATTACTTAGAGTAGATAAGTTAACGAATTTATTAGTCGAAATGAGAAAGGAAAAGCTGGACATTTTAGGTATTAGTGTGGTGAGATGGCCAGATAGTAATGACTTTGGAAAGATAATTATAGAATAATTACAACTTCTTCAACTAATGGACAGGCAGGCGTAGGAATAGTGTTAGGTAAAAGATTAGGGCATAAAGTTAAAGAGTACTTACAATTTAGTGATAGAATAATTATGGTTAGATTGAGTACAAAACCCACAGACACTGTTTTAGTACAGGTTTACATGCCAACAACTCAGTATGAGGACGAGGAAGTAGAAAAGGTATACGAGGATATAAATAGTATAGTGAGAAAAGTAAAAGGAGATGAGAATTTAATAGTTATGGGCGATTTTAATGCGTCAGTGGGAGAAGGTAGTGAGGGAAAAATGGTAGGAAAATTTGGGTATGGCAGACGAAATGATAGAGGAGAAAGATTAGTTGAGTTTTGCCAGGAACATAGATTAGTAACTGTAAACACCCTATTCGAACAACATATTAGGAGAAGATATACCTGGAAAGCGCCAGGGGATAGGGCTAGATACCAAATAGATTATATTTTAGTTAAACAAAGATTTAGAAACCAAGTTAAAACTGTCGTAGTTATCCAGGGGCTGACATAGATAGCGATCATAACTTAGTTAAAATGAAGTGTAAACTAAAATTCAAAAAATTGAGAAAGGTTAAAAGAGAGGATGGGATCTAGGTAAGCTTAATGATAGTAGGGTAAAGAGGAATATAAACAAGTATTAGATATTAAGAGCAAAGAGATAGCTGTAGGAAGGAACGTAGAAAATAGATGGAAAGAAATAAAACTGACTGTACATGATACAGCAACACAGACTATAGGTAAGAAAAAAATAGAAGCGAGAAAACCGTGGGTAACAAAGGAGATATTAGATTTAATAGAGAATAGAAGAAAGCTTAAACCTTTCAGAGAAGTGGATAGTGAAAGTAAGCAAAAATATAATACAGTTAGAAATACGATAGTACATGAGTGTAGAAAAGCTAGAAATAAATGGATGGAGGAGAATTGTAAGGGAATACAAGATGATTTGAGAGTAGGTAAGATAGACAGGGCTTACAGGGCAGTTAAAAAGTTTTTTGGGGAAGATAGGAAAAAATATAATGGTATTAGAGACGAGAATAATGAGCTTCTAATAAATAAAGTTGAGATAGCAGATAGATGGAAAAGATATTTAGAAGATTTATATAAGGAGACGATATGGATGAGTTAGAGAACGACCAAGAAAAGGATGTAGAAATAGGGTTCTCAATATTAAGAGAGGAATTTGATAGAGCTGTTAGGGATCTTAAACTAAATAAAGCGCCAGGGATAGACGATATTCCCGCAGAATTAATAAAATATGCAAGTCAGAAAACTTTAGACAGATTATATGAACTAGTAAAGGTAATATATGACACAGGTGAGGTTCCAATAGATTTCGAAAAAAATATTATTATCCCAATCCCAAAAAAGTCAGGAGCAGATAGGTGTGAGAATTTTAGAACGGTTAGTTTAACTTCTCATGCTTCCAAAATACTAACAATAATAATTAAAAATAGAGTAGAAGCTTTAACTGAGAATTATTTAGGCGAAGACCAGTATGGTTTTCGTAAAGACAGAGGGACTAGAGAACCGATACTAATGATTAGGCTAATTATCGAAAAAGGTTACAAAAAATAAAAGACTCATTTCGCGTTTGTAGATTTAGAAAAAGCATTTGATAGGGTTAATTGGATTGTTATGTTCAGGGTTTTGCAAAAAATAGGAATCTCTCATAGGGATAGAAAAATTATTTACAGTCTATATAAAAACCAAAGCGTAGTAATTAGATTGGATGAAATAGAAAAGGAAGCTAAGATTAGAAATGGTGTTAGACAGGGTTGTATACTGTCTCCCTTGATTTTTAATGTTTATATTGAGGAAGCTTTACACTTAGCTAGAGAGAGAAAAGAGATAGGTATTAGTGTACAGGGACAGAAAATAGACATGTTACGTTTTGCAGATGATATAGCCATTATAGCAGAGTCTAGAAAAGAGTTAGGAGAGTTTTTAAATATTTTAGATGAGATACTACGGAGTAACTATAGTATGAGAATTAACTCAGTAAAGACAAAGATAATGACAAGTGAGTTACAGCCTAGTTCTAAACCAAAATTAAAAATAGGTAATACCGAGTTAGAGGAGGTAGATGAATTTTGCTATTTAGGTAGTATAATTACAAAGGATGGACGTAGCAGAAGGGATATAGTAGCCAGAATAGCTCAAGCTAGAAAAATGTTTTTAAAAAAGAAAAACTTACTAATAGCTAATAGTATTAGTTTAGATAATAGAAAAGTTTCTTAAAGTCGTACGTATGGAGCGTTCTACTATACGGTAGTGAGACTTGGACAATTAAAGAAGTAGATAAGAAAAGATAGAAGCTTTTGAAACTTGGTGTTATAGGAGAATGTTAAAGATTAGTTGGACAGATAGAGTAACAAACGAGGAAGTTTATAGAATGATAGGTGAGGATCCCTGTATGTGGAAACAATTGAAGGTCAGGAGAGATAGAATGATAGGGCACCAGTTAAGACATGAGGGACTATTTAGTAAAGTCTTAGATTATAGACTACCAAATAAAAATAGAGTAGGAAGGCCTAGACAAAGCTATATTAGTCAAATTATTAGAGATTTAGGTTGTGAAGGGTATGTGGACCTTTTTAGACTAGCTCAGAATAGAAAAGAATTTAGAGCTGCGTCAAACCGACTTTAAGTAAGTCCGAAAACAAAACAAAGAAAAAAAATAAAAATCAGTTAACTAAATGTCACCAGGACATAACTCACAATTAGTTAGCGGTCTGGCATGTTGGTAGCGTTTCGTTGCTTAAGCCTTACCTTAACATATAATTTAATAAACGTCTCCATGACATAACTCACAATTAGGTAGCGGTCTGGCATGTTGGTAGCGATTTGTTGCTTAAGCCTTATCATAACATATAATTTAATAAACGTCACCATGACATAACTCACAATTAGGTAACGGTCTGGCATGTTGGTAGCGTTTCGTTGCTTAAGCCTTACCATAACATATAATTTAATAAACGTCACCATGACATAACTCACAATTAGGTAGCGGTCTGGCATGTTGGTAGCGATTCGTTGCTTAAGCCTTGCCATAACATATAATTTAATAAACGTCTCCATGACATAACTCACAATTAGGTAGCGGTCTGGCATGTTGGTAGCGATTTGTTGCTTAAGCCTTATCATAACATATAATTTAATAAACGTCACCATGACATAACTCACAATTAGGTAACGGTCTGGCATGTTGGTAGCGTTTCGTTGCTTAAGCCTTACCATAACATATAATTTAATAAACGTCACCATGACATAACTCACAATTAGGTAGCGATCTGGCATGTTGGCAGCGATTCGTTGCTTAAGCCTTACCATAACATATAATTTACCACTTTTCCTTTTTTGAAGCGGATAACCAGGTTATATTTCATTTTCCTATAAATTGTAATCATGTAAACAAGTTAGAGTTCTTTAACAACCATCAGGTTGCTAATATCTATGTAGAGCCAGCGGGATAGGAAAAAGATAGAAGGATATAGGAAGACCTAGACCAAACTATATTAGTCAAATTATTAGAAATTTAGGTTGTGAAGGGTATGTAGAGCTTTTTAGATTAGCACAGAATAGAAAAGAAGTTAGAGCTGCGTCAAACCGACCTTAAGTAAGGTCGAAAACAAAATGATGATGATGAAAACACATTCAATGCGAAAGCAAATCTATCATTTTAAGATATATACAAAGCCATATCTTTTAACTTATTAATTATCAATATATTTTTGATAGAAATGCTTTTCATTTGCTGTAAATAGCATAGAATAGTACTAGCTTTACGCATTTAGCATAAAAATAAATAATTTCGTGTATTTAAAACACCAACTCTAGTCTTAATTTTAAGTAGTAAAACACGTTTTACCATAAAAGCAAATATTTGTATAAAAATGCACCCTGTTTGCATTAAAAAGCAATTAAAGTTTAAATTAATTACCCCTTGAATTACAGAAATTAATTTTAAATAAAGAATTTTCTAGAATATTAGGAATATTAAAGGATTCATCATCCGTATTTAGAACTACGTAAATATCTGGTTAATAAATGAAGCATTTATTCCATGAAGCGGCCGGAACACGAAAAAACCCGTAAAATCCCCGGAATAACTGATAAAAATTATTTATCATCTTTCGCATTCACTGTTGGAGATGAGCGATATCCCACAATCATTGTATATGTCTTGGAGTAGGATAACCCGTGCACGTCACTAATAACTGAAACAAGATAACGAGGTAATAAAACGCAACAATTTTGAACGCTAATGAGGATTTCCAAGAATACTACATAAGATAGGCGTTTATTATTTAGAATGGTATCGCGCAAATTCTGCTAGATTCTAGAAAATAGATAATTTGTATATATAAGGAAGCGTTTATTAAAAACGGGTTATTTAGGCCGATAAATGTTTTGGTTTATAGTTCAAAGTATAATGGAATTTAGTTAAATTGTTAGATAAATATACGGTCACTTGCAAATCCCACAGTATGCAGATGGCAAGATATATCCGTGTTCACCCGATTGATTAAGGTCGTTAATGCAGTCGATTGTCAACCGTCGTCGCGCCCGGTTATGTTTGGTGTGACGAGTACCGTATTCTGATATTGATGCTAAAATAAGACGGATGCACATAATTTGCCCTCATACAATATTCATCGAGAATCGTGGATCTTCTATATCCCAGAATTATCCTTGTTTCCTTTCCTAACCTAATGTTCTGGTAAATAGATGGATGCATCGATTTAGGTGAGTGTTTATTTCATACTTGTTAGTTTGTTTATATGTCTCGTATTTATGAACATTCTATTTCACCATACAGTTCACTACTCAATCCCATATACCCCAGGGTGGCTGCCCAAGCACGGGGATTCATTCTATTCTTAAATTCGATCGCAAATGTTATTTTGATTTAAATCGCGAGCTCTTGATTTGCGAAAACAATATTTGAAGTATGCAGGAAGCATACTGTAATTTAATAACTACATTATTACAATGAATATAGAAGTGATGTTTTAAACGTAACTTACATAAAAAAATTGAAATTATTAAATTACAATGAAGAGGGAAAATTCTTCAATGTAACATTATTTTAAAAAAAATTGTAATAATCGAAAGGAAGATTTAACCAAAAATGTACTTTGGTAACTGCTGTTTGAAACGAGGATTTCAAATATGGAAAATCTTGTAAGCTGATTTGGACATCAATTTAAAATAAGAAGATATTTAAGTACGAGTTGGATAAAGAAACGCTTCGTGCATTTTTTGCAAGTATAGTTTTTTTGTAGCTGATATTTTAATTTTGTCATTTAGTTTAAGATAGTCCTGATAATTTTTTTGTAAAGGATTTTTTTACTAGGAAAGTTTGTGATCGCGGTTCGAAACACTCTGACCTTTTAATAGATTATCTGTCAAGAATTTTTTGGCCAAACAAACCTTACAAGTGGGGAAAATATTCATAAAAGAAGAAAATTAGTTATGTAAATTTAGAATAAGGTAAGGAATATTTTTTTATAATAAGTACTTCTTAGAAAATATTTTATATTTGAAAGCAACGATGTTGTAAATGTTCTGTACGCTTTTGTATGAGAGAAAATATTTCATACCGTATAAATTCGTTGTGATATTGCTGTTTGATTTCATTTTGAAAACTCCGTCAATTCCGTTGAGCAAAGAGTCAGGCAAAGTTAGAAAGGAAGGTAAGTGAACAATTTCAAGTTTTACAAATTGCTGTATTTGTATCACAGCACTCTTTTAGTGACGCTCAACGCGAATCGTTGAATCCTCATAAATACTCTGGATTTCCTTTCGGACGAAGCACTACAACCTAAACTTGCATTTAGTATCACTTACAGTTTCTACCCTTTGAAGATCTAATAATTGTAATTAATTGTAATTAATCTTTACCCTAACTCTAAAATGAAGCAAAATTGACCTTAAAGCTTATTTTAAATTATAAATCCCTACGCTATAGCTTTGAAAAACGTTTTAAATTATTACTTCTCTTCTAAATACATGGTGTACCCTGCCATAAATCTTTATCTGACCTATCTACCATCAGTTCTAACCTATAAATCCACAGTATAATCCCCCTATTTGAATACACAAAATAACTACAAAGTTGGTTTTATTTGGATTCAAATATGAAGTATCAATATGCACATTTATTCTTACTAATACCCATCACTATCATTAATACCTATAAGAATTATTATTTATACCTATACACTATTCTATACCAATCTTCCAAACCATCGACTAATATTTAAGTCCACTATCACTAATATTTACACTTATTCCCGACTTAAATCTGACCCTCTTCTTTATCCTAAACATGATCCCCCTCACATTTTATTGCAGTGAATTTTCTTGTTTCATCTACCACTATATGTACACTAACCTTTTTCACACAATATCAAATTCTCATAAACTTCATTTAATATTATCTTTTCCTTAGACAAACCATTTGGTACAACCTCCGAATTATAAACTTTCCCTTCTACAGAAAACCCTATGTAACTTCTAGAATTTTTATGTAACGGAATCAACCAGAAAGAATTCCTTAAGTCTAATTTACTAAAGATAACCTCGTTAAAAGTACGCCATCGCTTAACATTGTCACTACTTCAAAATTTATTCGTTCCTATATGCTGCAGGTGTTAGATAAATTTTTGCATTAAAGGGTTCAGAATTATCTTCTTCCAAAACATGCTCGTAGCCTAACGATTTGCTTGCCTCTGCACCTACTAATTCAAAACGTTTATTTAACAAAGTTTGAACCTCTTCTAAATTTTCATCAGAACATTTAATTGTGTTAATTCCTCTAACCTCTCCTTCATCCAACTCCATAATATTTATATTCAAACCCGTGTCATTTTCTGTGACATCATAACACTTTATTCAGGGCAATACCATGTCCCTATTCCTAACTATTCTCCTTTCCATATCAATTATTAACCCCAACTTCATCATACAATCAACACCTAAAATACTATTAAATTTCAGTCCAGGAATGATAATAACCTCCTACTTACAGCTTAATGACCCTATTTCTATACTCAACACCACAACGTTATTCACCACAGCAAACCTCTTTCTAAATGGAGCTACCAAATGACTCCTCTTGATTGGCATAATCCTATCGCAAACTTTTTCTTTAATTTCGCTGACTAATTCCTCCAATACTAAACTCGCCTCTGCTCCTGAATCAAGCAACGATCTTACATTATAATTAAAAATTTTTATTTCTACCACTGGCAAACAAACTTTTCCACTGCTTATGGTTCTACCTCTTTTTCAATTTTTAAAAATTCCCGCGGATGTTCATATTTATACACTTCAATTTCTAGTGGTTTGTCCCATCTAAAAATCCTGCCTACTTCTATTTTCGCTGCTGGGCCCTGGTTATCCTTCGACTACCTCAACGTATGTTCGTCGTGTAGTTTCCAGTATTTCTCTCCTCACACTGTCCCCAACACCTGTAGTTGCCTGTGGTCTGGTCATCTCTGGTGAGCTATTCCGTGTTTGCACTCCCGGTCTCGGCGTTGGCCCTCTGGTGCCACTATTACTCCTATAAAACGTTCCCCTAGACTCCCAGTTGTTTCTAAAAGTTCTATTGAAATTTGTCCCACGTCTTTGAAAATCCTCCCCCCTATGCTCGAATCTAATTAGATTAATATTTCTCTCCCTATTATCCTGTACTAACATCGTCGTAATTTTGAAGGTATTCTAAAAATGCCCTCTCTCTCTCAATGATGTCTTGAAACGCCACATGTTGCCTAACCTCAACTTCAAAATGCCTCGAAAGATATTTAATTATTTGCCGGTCCGTTAAAGGTGGACTCAACTGTTTTGCTACACTGTATTTGCGAATCGCATATTGTTCCCTGGATCCAGCAAATTCACCTTTATATTTCCCGGTAATTAAGTCGTCTCGCACCTGATCTTGCTTATGATCACTCCAACAGTGCTTCAAGAATTTTTCTTCGAAATCATTATATGATTCAATATCTTGACCTACTAGGTTGTACCAGGCTTTAGCATTATCCTTCAATAAACCTTTCACAATATTCAGATTAGCCTATTCGAGTCTTCCCTGACTCCAGTCATCGTTTCTTTCATTCATTCAAATTTCCTATTTGATTCCTCACTCATCCTCTTTAGCAATCTCATAATTAACTCATTTCCTTGCTCTCCCGACTCTGTTCTCGACTGATCCCTACTACCTCCTGCTTTCTCCATTTCTTGTCCTGGCTTCTCAAATAGGGCACTATCGTTACTTCCGATCTCTACTCCTTCCCTCCTTAACCACTCCCTTCTTAACATTCGTTCACAACACACCACTCATACACCAAATAATTCCCACACACTCAATAAAATTAATAAAATATTTACAAGACACTTAACCCTTTAATCTCAGGATCGTCAGTTTCCTGAAATAAAAATTTATTTGAATTCGAGCCCCTCACGTTCGGGTCGCCATAAATTTACCACGAAATTCCCTTTTTCCAAGCCCTAGCGTTGGGTCGTCATAAATACTCTGGATTTCCTTGATGACGAAGCACTACAACCTAAACTTGCATTTAGTATCATTTACAGTTTCTACCCTCTGAAGATGCTCTTCGTGTAGGACGCTAAACCTCCAGCTTTTTGCTCTGCTTCCTCGGGGATATTCGCCACGGCTTCTCAGCTGCTCTCTGAAAATACTACCCTACTATTCAAAGAAAGAAAATTCGACTACCAAAATTACATCACACTTTATTGTAACATCAAATCACTACCCAAAATCTTTGTCTTAACATTCTTAATTCACACATCGGATATGTAACAACCATCTTCACTTTTAAATGAAGTTATTTTAAAAATACAATAATTTCAAAATTTGTCTATTTACATCTATAATTATTAAAAGTAACTGGGCTTATCCCTAAATGTTATTTTACAACCCCAAGTCTAATACGAGCTCATAGTAAAAACCTTTCTGTAGCTAAGTGCTAATTACTGCACTGAAAAATTACCAAAAACTCGTTTACTTTGCACAAAAGCCAATATTACACTCTCATTTTATAATACATAATTTTACATAAATATATTGTCAAATAATTCCTTATCAAAGGTGAATAATCAATTATTATGTTCATAAAATTCAACAAAACCCACCCAAAAAGCACAAAATGTCATAACACCAAACAATCACAACAGTCAAAAAGTTTTTATAAAATTCCGTTACCTGGAATGAAGCACAACCAGATCTCTGCCCTGCAACCATCTCTGACGTAGTCCTCCTTAATGACTGCACGAACAGGAATCCCCCCAAGTTGACTCACACCATCAGGAACAGTAATCCTCTACCCACATCTCTCTGCATTCAATGTACGGTACTTCCAAACTATCGTACATCCGCTACTAGTCCATCAACATACTCTACTCCATGTCAGTGCACAACAAGCACCTCCAACCAAAAATAGGAAAAAGTCTACTTACGTTTATCAAGCTTCGCTTTTCAAAATGTATTTTATACAATTTACGACTGCTATTTTAACCTTGCACCAACTTGTGCATATTTAATTTATTATAATTAAAATCTCAAACTCACTAGTCGCGTAACTCATTTGCTATTGTAGTTCGAAGCTTGGTTGAAGATTGGAAAGAAGAGTTTACCGCCTCCTCTTGGTTTATATAGACTCAAAAATGCCTCCCCCCCCAATCGTTTCATACCATTCCACTAAACACGCTTTCTTGGTTACCTTTGTTAAACGGTCTACCGATTCCACAAACCCATGCACCAAACAACACCTAAACGTCGTTCAATTCTACAAACCCAGCCATTAACCTTCAGCTATTCACGGTAAAATTGACTGCCGTTTGCCAACCGTCTCGAAAATCTCAAAATTTTCGATAACAAACAAAGATTTTACTCAGAAACCCTCATTAAAGTCTCCAATGGCTATAAAATTCGATAAAGTCCCCATCAACTGCCACAAACACCAGCATCAAAACAAGAATCTCTCATATGCGTATATACGGTCACCTATCTCTAACTTGCATCCAAAATGTTCTGTCCTTTGTCTTGTACCTTTCCTCAATTTTCTATGCCAGTTATCCGTTTCTTCTATCCTTGTCTAACCCGTATGTTCTATCTCTTTACCTTTATCCCCGCTGTTTACAAGTTCTATTCTACCCTACCAATCTACACTCTATCGTCTTTCTCGTTCTTATATACACAGTCTAATAGTCCTACTCTGTCTGTAGCCTTTTATCGTACTTCTAATTTCCCTTTCAAACCGATGTCTTATGAAAATACGCCCAATCTCAGTCTTGCTTATCTACCTTTAAAATTTCCTCGTCTTACAGACGTTTCAAAGTCAGTGACAACTAACCATATGGTATTTTTCATTCCTTGCTACCGCATACAAAATACAATCCGTCTCTTTATTTTATCGATCCATTTTTGTATGTAACCTTCAACGCCCTATCTAACATAGACCTGCCGTCCATTTTTAATGATCTTTTACTTAGAAACCGTGATACTTGTTTACAGGTTTTTAAATTAATACCCCGAATGTATTTACAATGCTAAACTTTCCTGGAAACGTTTCGTTCGCTGCACGTTCTTTCTTAGAAACTCATAACAGTTAACTTGTTTCTTGACGACACTTTTATACCTTATGCTATTACAAACCGTTGAAAAATTATAAATGTTCCGGCTTCATATTACCCTACACTAAGTTATGTACACAAATAGGATAATTACAATTTGAATATTAGTTACTTTATATCACTAAAAAATTCACCCTCTTAATTATTGATTTTCATGCCACGAAACGAAAAACTTTCCTACTAATTACTTTGCATGGCACTTATACATTTAAATGCACGTGTTTACCTTACGGACTTACAATTCTTATATCTAATAATTGTAATTAATCTTTACCCTAACTCTAAAATGAAGCAAAATTAACCTTAAAGCTTATTTTAAATTATAAATCTCTATGCTATAGCTTTGAAAGACGTTTTAAATTATTACTTGCCTTCTATATACATGGTATATATATACATATATATATATATATATATATATATATATATTAATTTTTATACCAAAAAAAATTTAATATTTTTATCCTGTATATTCTAAACGTGATATAAATAAAGCCAACTACGTGAACTGATTTAAAAAAATCAAAATATCAATACCCAGAAAGAAATCTAGTGTACATACACTGTTAGGTTGATGCGTGCAAAATTGGCACCTTGCGAAGGCCTCGTCCTTCATAAAGTCGGAAATTTGGGGTCATTCAACTCTTTAAACACCGAGTTTCCGTCTTCGTACCTCGAAAATACTACGACCCTTGAACCATCTTCAAAAGAATTCAGCAAAGCCATCATCGCCGCTTATCGCATATGGTCTCCCAGATCCTACTATATGTTTCAAAATCATGATCGACGATTTGTACAAGGATAGATTTAAAATTTGTAGCTACAGGAAGGTAGCTATTAATAAAAAGCACACAGTCTGTGATGACTATATTATTAGATAATTTGTATATAGCGACATTCACGTTCACTCACAATCAGATTAACTATATTTAAACCGGTATTAAAGCAAGCTGGGTGTTATTTTCAGATACGGTTTTGATTATTATTGTGCAGGTTTCCTTGCTGGAACGGAATAGCATTGCTTTTCGTTATAAAAGTGAACGTTGTTTCGAAGTCGTGTTATGCGATATAGAGTTGTAGTTGTGCTTTTGAAAATGATAGAAAGCGATATTTGTTTGGTTAATAACTGTAGTGGATCGAGTAGAACGTGGGTTTTGAACATTTTGAGCTGTCGTCAGACAGTCAGTTAGTCCGTTCGTATTATGCACTTTGTATAGGTTCGTATACAACACATCTGGTACATTTCTTCATTGTATTTGATTTAATTGTTAAATTATAAATTATATTATAATTATAATAAAACCCACCAAAATATGCAAGAAACCGGAAAGTATAGACATTTCCGAAAATTTATTATTCCACTCTGTGTAAGTGTATTGTAAATACATAGCCATTAAAGTGCAAAGCGAAACACACTTCCCGTGTATTTATAAGCCCCAATTATAAATCAATAATGCAGCCGTGGGTACAAATTTAAGCCGTATATGTAAAAATAATCATTCTTGAAATACCTTAAAACGCATTACATTATAGTCCATTCGCTTTAACTTTAGGATGACGTTACAACTGAATAAAATGCTACATTGCCAATGTTAGTTTAAATTTTAATACATTTAATGAAAGATATAGGAATATTCCCATTGGCAAGAAGAGTTGGTGGCAACACCGTGTAGAACTGCCAATCTTTATTTTGTTAAATGACAGTATTCTTCAAGTGCAAATCTAGGTATTTATTTGCATATAGTTGCCAACATTTAATTACTGCATTTGACGTCATCCTAAAGTTAATTTGAATGGATTACATATATTGCCGTGGAAGTCGAGGACTAAGGTTTTAACATCGAGCCTTCACTGGGCCGTCATAAAATTTTTCGAAGAAAAAATAAATTTTAAAAATTTCTTACCCTATTAATTCTCCTTTTAATTCCTACAGCTTCCCTGACTAGCTCAGCTGTGCCTCTTCTCGAATACCTAAATTTTCGGACATATCTCTTTTACACGCGCACATCATTCAATAAAACTACCAAATAATACCACAACCATACAACCTTTTATTTATACCTATTAACAGATAAATTATATTTACATGTGTTAAAACAGTTAGATACAATAATTATAAAACTCAAATTATGGTGTCTTTTAAAGTCCTTGATTTTCTAATAAATTTTAAACAACTTCAATGAGATATGAGTAGATGGGGCCCACATGTTACCCTAAATTGATTTCACACTTGAGTATGGTGAGCTCATAATAACCCAGTTTAGTTTGTATATGCCTTTTAAACCTTGCATAAATTAAAACCAAAAATTACAGACCCGTTTACCCTTTACAATTCAATTTTTATCCTGACTAAAATTTTGGATGTTTTAAATACACCCCTTTTCAATATTTAACCTCAATAAATCGTCCAGTACATGTATCTTTTACAAATAAGTTTCTACAACCAAAAATATGCGAAAAGCTTAATTTCAAATCTAATTCTACAAATTTTTAGCATAACCGTCGGTTGATTCTGAAATTTTTTCTCGCCGTGCTTGTTGTCTACTTTAAATTCGCTTACAACCTTTGCGTGTGCATTCGTTTCTAACACTGTTGACTTTCGTCCAACGACAGAGTTTTCTGTCGTCACCAAACTCCTCCTAAACGCTATGCATCTCATTTCTACGCATGTTTATTGTCTCGTTCAAAACCCCACTTTAGTTACAGAAAATCGATATTGTTGACATCCTATCTCAACTCTACATGTATATAGTACGTGCTTTTCAATCCCAACGCTTTTATATTTGTCTCTATCTGTTGTATATTACCAATCGTCCATTTCCCTCGCTCCTTAACATGTTTGTTACCCTAGTTGTTTGTCCAAACTGACGGTTGGAAATAATTTCTATGAAATCTTATCGTAATATACACTTGAGTTCTTCGAACGTAACCTTTTAAAACGCAGATGTTTTTGTTAATTATCGACCGTTTTGAACATAACAATTCCTAGACTTCTACTTCTTCGTATCTGATAAACTGACGTTGACTTTTACAACGAATACATTTTGCCTTGGAAATATCGATTTTCTTACCCAAGCACGCTCCCTTATGCTTATATGTGTTTGCTTAACCTAAATTATGGTTAATTGTGCGTATCCTTGAACTTTTATTTGCTATGAAGCTTTTTTCCTTTATGTGATCGTAATATTTCAATTATTAAATATAAAATTACTCTAATATTCGTCCGTTTTCACTAAATGAATTAAATTAATTTTTGCGGGTAAATAATTTTCTCTTTTCTATATACAGGGTTGTTGAAATTTTATTGTTTCCCACTGATTTAACCCTTTGAATCCACAACAATATATATATATATATATATATATATATAACACATATTACATAATAGTTTTGTCGCAACTTCCTCAATGGCAGATATTTCTCTAACACAATTCCACGTTATTACAAAATGACGAAATAAACAGATTAGAAAATAAAAATAAACCATTATTATTGCACGTTTAGTTAATAGCAAAATTTAACATTACAAACGATTTTTTAATAAAGATTAATTATAGCCTAAAATAAATTCACTTTTTCCTCTATGTATAAGGATACCGAGGTCCTAATTTGGATGTAACATAGATCTATTTTGTCCGACATATACTGTTATAACTCAACATTAATGAGATATTGTGTTGTAACTATTTGGATGACCTTACGTTTTTGTCCATTTTATATATAAGACCTGTAATTACCGTTTTCATTGAACTAATTACATAATAATACAGTTTCCACCTACGTAACACTGACATTTGGCTTAACATGGAGATAGCCCAAATATTTTTATGGCCAAATTAGAGGCGTTTACCAAATCTTAGATTTAATGAAGGAAACCTACCATTTTTCGCAGAAGATCCTCATCTTGGATGCGGGTAATGTCTCCTGACGTTTCCGCCGACATTGCCTTTCTGTGGCAATCGTCTGAAAACAAAACAAAACATTTGTAGTATTTTTACGCTTACCTAATAATTGTTAAATAATAACTCTTATAAAAGGCATATTAAACACACATGGGCATGCTATATAAAGACCTGAAAAATAATTATACAATAAGCACGCAATTTATTCATTAAATGTGTAATTAAAGTAGATTAAAAAGAAAATAACTGCAAAATAAAAGATATACTGCCTTAAGCTGTGTGCCTTGCAAACGTGATCCTTGTGGTAATCTCTTAGACATGGATGTAAAAAGTGGTTTCTGCATTTTTTGTATTAATAAATATTTAAATAGACGTTATTTATAAAATATACATTGTGTTTACAATAGATGAATGTGCACGATATCCCAGTATAACATGGTTCGGTTTGAAAATTTCCAAATAAAAAAAGATAGAAGCAAGTACAGGAAACTCTTCTGTGACTCCATAAATGTCCTTAAATTAAGTAAATTCGGTAAAAGGATGGATCCCTACCATCTTTATCTATAGAAGGTACAGGCGCAATACGCATAGAAACAACTGCAATCCGTTAAAATTCATCATTCAGATTAACGATTTTTTCAGAATCCGTCAACAAGAACGTGAGGTGACGCAAAGATGCCATCTTGGTCTATAAGGGTTAGATCACAACACGTATTAATAATTTTAAAGGAGCAAATTTAAGAGCGTTTGATATTTGAAAATGCGCTTTAAATTAGTGAAATTGATGAACATTTTATACATATTTTATATTCATTTAGCATCGAAAAATTAATGGAATAGATACATTTGTTCAAGCTGCAAATTGCCCTAAATTAAAAAAGTCACCCAAAGGTTAAGATTAGGTGTCGTATAAAACCAACACTTTCTATGATGCCGGCGATATCAAAACAAACTTCTTATTTACACTAGATGAGATTACAATTAATAGAAAATTGAAAGTACTAGAATTTACATATGATAATGACATCGAGCTGACAACAATCAAAGCAATCGACGAATAGAATCTTTGCTTTGGAAAAAAAGATTATACAAGCCTTTTCAGCAATTCGTGGTTACAATGGAATTCTAAAAGCTCTCATAACAATTTCTTTCCGGCTAATTTGCCAAAAGTGCAAGTATTATCTTCTAAACTTATTCTTCTGCTTAATATCGAAGCACTACAATTACCTATCCAACACTAATTTTTAATGAATTACGAAGCACTATAATTTATATCGAATATTGTGTTTTATATCAACAGCAACTTATATTACATCTTTCAAAGCCTTAAACTAAAACATGTAATAAAATTTAATCAAAATTAACTTTCAATATTAATGACGGCAATTTATGTACATTTCAATTATACTAGTTAATTCAAGAACATACCAGAAATTATGCAAGTAACATTCTCGAGATTTCCTATTGTAATTTAAATAACTCTTAAATGCAAAATCCTTGTATCCGTCAATCAAAATCATCTAAAATCTAAGGTGCCAGTGGGCCCTATCGATTTTCTATTGTGTACAAACGCCTCCTTACATTCCAATGTAAATATTCTGGGCAGCGCTACATTGTTCTCTACTTAAAGCTGTTCTGTCTCAAAACCCTCTGTGACCAGAACGTTAGAAGTCCACATGGTGGTAAAGTCAGCCGAAACCATTTCTGCAGTTCCATGTTAATAGAAGTCGCAATTAACACTCTTTATAGCAGATGTCCTACCATTTGGACTGTAACCACACACCAAAATTTAGACCCCGGTTTTCTGGAACAGTTCTTCTAGCATATTTCGTACCACACTACATCAAACCCATCGAGCGCACAACCGATGTTTGGTATAGCCAACTTCTGACCCAAGAGGTCTACTAACGCCTCCCACAGAACCTGGTAATTCGATTTACCAGAAGGCTGTTACTTAGTCATCAAGTAATAGAGACCCCGATGAAGTCCTTTAGCCTTATGGTATTTCCAGCTTCTGGTTGTTGTCGGCGAAGTTGATCCAAACCACCAAATTTATTTTTAAGCACCCGAGCAAGTCCTCGGGAATATATCAAGGCCCGCTGCTACGCAATATGCCTGGGAGTATTCCGATGGCATATCGTTGAATATCTTTCGTGACCTCAAATCTCGCTTTGCCTGTGCCGCTGTATAGAGACATGAATCAATCACAGCTTGGTTTCGGTGTTCGTTTATCCTCACGAGCGTAACTGTTTGATCGTGTCACTGCATGCCGTTCTTCGGCATTACTGGCATCATCACTATCGTGGGGCACTAACTGGGTAATGTGCACCACTATTGTTCTTCTTTTTGTTGAGAGCTTAAGAATCCGATATACCAAGTCGTTGATCTTTTATACAACTTCATACGGATCCTCCTAATGTCTTTGTAACTTTGGCGATAGTCCACGCCACTATCTGAAGTTGCATAGACAGACGCGATCACCCTATTTAGTGCAACTTAGTTACTTCTTTCAGTGTATTTAACCTTAAAATTCAAATTCGTTTCTGTTTGAATTTTTGTTGTAATGGAATGCATAAATAGTTGTTGCGAGTGAGAGTATAGTTTGACTTGTTACGTTCAATTACGTGTTAGTAGGTTTCCTATCTCCTTAATTTAAAAAAAACTACTTCAATTTCTACTTATTTGAATATACGCCTTCGTTACACTTTTATTATATCGGGATAAGCTCAGTTAGGCAACCAACCGTGCTCATTCTTTATCTAATTTATGAGTCTACAGGTTAGATTACACTCTCTGATTTTCTATTTAGGAGTGTGTTTGGTAGGAATTTACTAAATGCTGCTAGTTTAATTGTAATTAGGTGCTATATTTGAAAAATAGACATATTTTTAAACTTATTTCTATTCTATTTGGAATTTCCGTGATTATTTCTTTTGAAAATAAATTTATAAATACGGTCATTAAATGAGTTTACTACATTCCGAGCGCTAGTTCGCGTTGTTTGTCCTTTGATAAATAATATATGAATCCAATCGTACAGATACAAAATCTTTATGATAAAAAATGTATTTTCTCTTTTAGCGTGACTGGTAAGTAATTGAAGGGTGATGTTTCTTTAATAAAAATTTTTATGTTTTCAGTCAGGTTTACCAATATTCTTTGGATTTTACTCTCCATTTCTTAGGTTCATTGAACTCATAATTGTTTGACCGTGAGACAGAAAGTCTTGTCTTCTTGTTCAGCACATTTTGTCTGAGTGCCATTCTGTTTGCAGATCAATCTATGATGATGTGGCTATTCATTCATTCATTCCAGCTGCCTATACAATTCACAGCCTGTACAAAGGAACAATATATTATGATGACCGAGAGCTGTTTACTTTCCTTTTTGATGACATGTGCTTTGTGCTTATTTAATCTCTCAGATATAGATGTTCGAAGGAAAAAGCGAATTGGCTCGTGTGTGCTGACGTTTTTTGTTTAGAGTCTCCGACTCCCAAACTCCGATTGTGTTTAGCGCGGCATTCGTTTTCTTTCTTTTTCTCTCCATTTCTTTGTTACACGTAATTTGGACCATCATTCTGTTACTGATTTCGTTTTTCTTACTGGTCCGTTCGTTTTACAGGTAACAAATATTTGGCAAACCCAATGTCCTAATAGTAATTTCCATTGTGTTCGCTTTATTTTCCGTTACATGGAGATTTTTTGTAGATTTTGTTTCACTTTCCATTGTGTCCGCTTCATTTTCCGTTACATAGAGATTTTTTGTAGATTTTGTTTCACACCTAATTATCGGACTTGTGAAGTTGCTATGCCCTGCGAAAACTGTTGAAAGCATGCGAGCATGTTTACGGCCGTTACTAAGAATAGAACCACCTGGCCAGACACCTTTTACTACCTCGCACCTTAAACCAGATGAGGAACTCACTTCTATTGCCGGTAAAGTGGTCGAACTACAGACATGGAATAAGAATTTACTGGAACAAATGGCTCTGTAAACCGAATCAAACACGATAAATAAGATTAAATTCACTTGTTACGTAATTCGGGGCCGTGCGTAACAAAAAGAAAGTCAAAGAAATAACCGGGCTCAATCGGAGAGTAGGGGGGGTTGTAGAAAGCAGACCAACATACAATGTACGCGGCTGTAAGGAGTTAGTGATAATACCTGCAAGAAAAAAAAATAGTTAAGCAAACCTGAAATAAAGAAAAGAATAAGCATAGCAGCAATGATAAGTCTAAATTATTCAGTACTTTGTAGAATGTAAGAAAAAACTGTTTAGATAAACTCTATAATATAATAACGGTAAAAGCATTACAAAAATTTTTATCACAAAGTGAGGTAATATTGGGGAGTAGCAGAAACGTTTCCTCACACACCAATTAAACATAAATCAGATAAAATGTTAACAAAAGATAAATAGATAAGACACCATTGGTATGAGTAATTCAGTAGTATTGATTGTTCTTTCTTTCTTTTTTTTTATGTTTTAAAATAGCATGCAAGTCTATGGCAAAAGGTATCAGAACGACAAAGATATGGCAAAGCCACGGATAGATATTTAAAGTAATAACAAGTAGAAAATAGTTCAACTTACAAAAGGTCCTTCAGTAACGTTTCCCTACAATTGAAGTGTGGGATTCACGATGTCCTGCACTAACGAAGCACTTCACCCTTGACTGTGCGGGTGTTGATGGAACTAATCACACGTTACACTAATCACACCTACGTATTTCACTGGTGTTCGCAGCAGACATTATCATGCTGATGGAACTATGTAGCATTGATAAATTTCTTGTCAATTCTATTTCCTGAGACACTAATTTCGAAATATTTTGTAACACAAATCGAAAAAAAATGGTGATAAAATTTAGGATCACGGGCTTTCAAGGCGCGACGTAATGCATTAAACTAACAGTAACGTGAGGTGTTTTATTTGCTACCTATGGTAACAAAGAAAAATCTAATGCTTTTGAATAACGAAATCTGCGCAAACAACGATCTATTTTAGATTCGTTGGGGTTAGAAAAATTCAGAAACTACAGTATCACTGTATTTAAATAATCCAAAGTATGCGCTACTCTGAGAAGAAAAGGCCCGCGAAACTAGATCGCACACACATTAATCCGAAAGAAAGAATCGGTCAGTTTAGTAAGTTCTACGACTATTATTTCACAAGACAAACAACTAAAACCACAAATTAGTAAAGTACGCGTATCACTAAGTAAGTCCGTCAATGTTCCGTAAAACGCGCGTGCAGGTCGAGTAAACACGTTCGTCTATAAAGCATCTTTCCTTCAAAAGTAATCAGAACTACACACTGCTACAGTTAAAATACAACTTTTACTTCACAAGAAAAACAACTAAAAACGTGCTGTGCTTGTTCAGGAACAATACGAAAATTGTTACCGCATTAATTCTCACTATTGTAAAGCAACAGAAGAAGCAGAATTTTTCAACGTAATTCATATATAGGAACCAAGAACGAACTACGACTCCTCATCTGTTTATTCAGTTCGTCGTTATTCCAACCGCTTATCGCCTCTTATCTAGACTTGTATATCCACATAAGGAACAAAATTTATATGTACGGCAAGACAAGAACGATGCAATCTATAATTAATTACAATGCATTCGCCTAAGGAGTTAATAAATATAAAATATGGAAATAATAGTTACAGACAGGTATTTGTTAATTGAGTTGTAACAAAATTTTTGTTACATTAAATATCTCTAAAGAAAAACAGTTCTAGCCGTTGTTATTTACGTGAAATCGTTAAATAGTTTGATTTACTATAAGGAAGAACACCTCTTTCCTTTTACATTATTTTCACCTATACGGAATATTTAATGGTGACTCCTACGCTTCTGATATCCGCAAATACGTAACTTGAGTTGCATAAGCTACAGGCGTTCTGAAGTCCACTTGTGCAATTGCTAGACACAACGTCTGCGCGAAAGGTGACGCGATAACTAGGGTGTTGGCAAGGAATGCGGCCATCTTGCAAGCAACTACGAAGAAGTACGCTTCGTTGAAAAATGAAGAGCCTTGTTTGCAGGTGGAGGCTGAGAATAGCTCTACCGTCGTTGAAGGGTTAGTGGTTGCCGCGCGGAGGCGTCACAATAGAGCTCTTGTGAGGCTGCCCAGACAACCAGAAGAGCCGTAACAACATGGGAAGATAGAGGTCCATTAGTGGTGAGGCTTGTGTAATTAACCAGCATTTTATAAAACTAATAGATGGTTCAATTTCTCTAGCACATTTAAGAAACACGTTTGACAATGAGATTGGAATTTGGTCGTGTATTGTGAAATTACTCATTTTGAAGCTGTCCGAGGCATTGCATTTAGAAAGTTGGTCTAGTACGTCTATCAGCATCACCGTTGTATAATTAAGGCAAAACCAATCAGGTACTTATAAAACTATTTACTGAAAATTAATTTTACGTACTAATTTCGGTCAAAGCTTTGATTTAACGTTTACCAAATCTTAAGAAACTTTTGTTAAAGAATGTAAATGTCAAATTTTTTTTGCAAGATATGTTTATGCTCAAATCTCACGTAAAAATCAGTTTGAAAATTATACCCTAGAAATTTAATAGGTCAAATACTTTTTGTTCAGAACAAAATTTTTTTTATAAGAGGAATTTTTGAACCTTTAGATAATTTAAAAGTTGTTATTCAAAGCACGTATATAATGCACATGTTAATTGATAAAAATAAGTATAAAGTTCACTTTTGATTGAAAGATGTTTACTTGCAATATGTTATGTGATTAGTAGAATACCTAAGCTGCTTCTAACATATGTTGAACTGACTTTCTTTAATTTCATATAATGCTTAAGCCATATGAACTGTTTATGTAACAAGTTCTTTAGAGAAATTTTGTAAGCCAGAACAGATCTGTTTTATGGATGTTTAAGAACCCGACTGTATTAAATAATTTATAAATGCTAAGACCTCTCTATGTAGAGAAGCAAATTCAGAGATTTTTGAAACTTACTTTATGTTGATTATTTTGATTATAGAGAAACACATTAAGAAATTTTGGAACTTATTATATATTGATTATTAAATTTTTTATAAATAATTTTTGCAACAAAAGAGAATTACATTTAAATTAAACTTTGAATTAATACCTTCGTCTTTTTATTTCACTAATTGAAATTAACATTGTCCAAATTAGATCAGCAAAATTTTGAATGTAGAAAAAAGTTGATACAGTACCAGGTAATAGAAACGGAATAAGTAATTTCCAGTAGAGAATTTTTTCATAGGTAAGGTGTTGTTGAGATTTTGAATTCAGGCCAATCGATCTACAAAGATCGAAATATTTTGTTGTTGTAAGGCACAAACAGTGTCTTATATTTTATTTTTTTTTGTGTGACATTTTCTTGCAGGTCCGACATCGCAGAAGCTGGGGCAGAGGTCCAAGAGGTTTCCAGAGGTAGTGCTTATTGTAATTTGTATGTTTTTTGGTAATCATTATATCCTATAGGTTTCTGCGTCTTCCTGTAGGATACTTTAGTTTTGTTTATTGTCTATATAGATGCAGTGGCGTCCATTTACGTTTTTTTTGTTCCCGTTTGTAGTCGAGCCCACCCTATATCCACGCCCAAACTCATTGCTCACCCTTGGGGTAATTCCCAGACTAAGCCGCGAATATAGTAAAGTTCGTGGGTCCACCGAGGTTTTGTTCACTAATTGACCCACTCCATAATTAAGTTAAATAAAAGAAAAAAAAGTAGGTTTCACTTGTAGTGGAGTGAAACCATAAAGTTTTACTAAGTTTCACTGGCACCCACTTAAGTTTCACTGACGCCCATGCGTGAGGCTAGCCTTGTAACCAATTAGAGAGAAAAAAACCTGTTTCACTGGCGCCCAACGTGGGGCGTGCAGTAGAAAAAATTATAAGTCCACATAAAGTTTTACTTAAGTTTCAGAGTATAGCGTAAAATGTTAAAACTATAAAAATGCCCGTTACACACTTTGAAAGAGATAATTGTTACATTTTCAGTGAACCAGTGAAGATTTCGAAATGATTAAGCTACGAAACAAGTAAAAATGAAAACATTTTATTTGAAAAGTGTAGTTTAAGTGAGTTTGACTTCGCCGATTGAAAATCGGCTCTAAATATCACCCTGAATTCGACGTTGAGTACGACTAAGATTTCAAGATAGGTTTTAATTGAAAGTTTTTAAATATTATTGTAAATATTTGTTCGATTGTTAATGCTTTCATAGCTTGAATGGATCATTTCTCACTTTGCTGCGAATATTAGTTCTAACCTATCTGGTTTGGTCCTGTTGCAATATAATTTGCTACGAATTGGGTTTTGAATTTAAGTTGGTATTAGTTTTAAGCAATGTTGTTTGACTATCAATCATTGGGATAGACGTCTGTGTTGGGAAGCTGTTTAACTGGACATAATTCAAGACTACCGTAATCGAGGTCAGATTAGCTTTTAAGTTTTGTATTGTTTATAAAGGACCATAGGAAAAGTGCATTGTGTTCTCAATAATTTTACTGTGAAATTTTGTCTCTGTAAGATTTAGATAATTCAAATACTTATTTCGGAATTTATCTATAACGAAGAGCAATTTACACGCATTTTTTGTTCAACTGTATATTTTGCAGGAAATAATCTCTGTGGTCGAGCATTCTTACCCTGAAAGACAAATCTTGGAGTATTTCAAGTGTAGGTTGATACTTTGGAGAACCATTTATAATTTTTATCTGATTTATATTGCACTAATTCTCAATTTTGTTTATTATTAATATTATCTGTAAATATTTGTACTAAAAAAATTTTGTAAGGTTCAATATCCCAATCGATTCGCGTAGGAGAGAGTTTATGTTCTACCAACTGAAATATCCGTGGAAGTGGTTTCTTTTATTTAGTGCGCCTGTTGAATAGAGAAGTTTCTACGAAATCAGCAGAACAGAAAATTGGCACCACAACGTAGGGGCTCTACAGCTTTCAATATCATTGCAGATAATTGGCGCACAACGAAGGGCTCATTGTGGACTTTCAATATCACAGGAAAATATTGACGCTCAACGAAAGGACTTGACAGCTCACAGTAGAAAATTGGCGTCCAACGTGGTGACCAGCGCCAAACTTTCAATATCACACGACATTTGTGTCAGGAAGCGGTTTTCTTTTACCTGGAAATTTTACATTTTGCCGAACCCTTTCTATTCCAAGCAACACACACACACATACAAGCTACACACAAGGGACCTACATTTTACCTTTCATTCAAACGAAGCGTATTTTTGTGAAAAATGCTCGTCTAACATATTTCAAGCGGACTGCGTCAAAATTCGAATCCAGGACCTTGGACTTAGTAGTTTTATTATTACAATACATTTGATTTTCCAATGTTCCACAGGAAGGTAGTACATTTTCCATTGCCCCACCCGAAGGTACTACAATAGCCAGGAAGCGAGTTTTTTTTACTTGAAAAATTTGGAATTTTGCCGAACCCTTGCTGTTTCAAGCAAGGTAGTGATCTTTAACGTGCGTGACAATACTCACACACGGGACCTCCATTTTACTTATCATCCGAACGAGGGTGTGTTTCTGTGAAAAATGCTCGTCTAACATTTTTCAAGCGGACCGTGTCGGGATTCGAACCCGGAACCTTGGGCGTAGTAGTTCCACACATACGACTAGGCCACGGAGCCGCCTGGTAGTACATTGGTCAGGAAGCGAGCTTCTTTCACCTGGTAATTTTGAATTTTGTAACCCTTGCTGTTTCAAGTAAGGTAGGGATCTATTACGTACGTGACTAGAACACACACACACACACACACACACACACACACACACATACACAAACACACACACACACACACACACACACACACATACACGGGACCTACGTTTTACCTCTCATCCAAACGAGGGCGTTTCTTTGTGAAAAATGCTTGCTAAACATTTTTCAAGCAGACCGTGTCGGTATTCGAACCCGGAACCTTGAGTTCAATAGTCACACGCATATCAACTGGGTCACGGTGCTGCAGTTTCAATATCACACTACATTTGATTTCCCAATGCTCACCCGAGCGTAGTGCATTGACCAGGAAGCTAATTTTTCGCTGAAAAATTTTGAATATTGCCGAACCCTTGCTGTTCCAAGCAAGATAGGGATCTTTAGCGTGCTTGACAACACTCACACACGGGATCTTCATTTTACCTCTCATCCGGACGAGGGCGTATTTTTGTGAAAAATGCTCGACTAACATATTTCGAAGCCGACCGTGTCGGGATTCGAACCCGGACCTTTGGGCGTAGTCGTCACACACATTCCAACTACGCCACGGAACCCCCGCCCCTTCAGGTACCCCTGAATCTCGGTGAAATAGGGCATATAATTAGAAAACAATAGAAGGGGAACCAAGCTGTATATAAGCTGTGTGGAAATTCCAGGGAACTATGTAGGCTAGCTCAGAATATAAATACGTGGAGCTGCGTGTCCAACCAGTTTTGAGGTGGAAAACCTAATGACGAAAAAAATAAGTGCAGATAAATCTGATGATTATTATAATCAACTACAGGTGTTGGTTGTGAAATATCTGCTACTAATGTTGACTGTGTGAAAAAGATATATTGGAAAAATAGTAAATCGGCAAATGTTCAAGTGCTGGGAGAAGTTGGCAGCCACAGGCTGCTTACCCCCCTTCACAACCTTACATGTGATTTTCCAATGCTCCATTCGAAGGTACTACATTGGCCAGGAAGCAAGTTTCTTTACTAGGAGATTTTGAATTTTGCAAGGTAAGGATCTTTAACGTGCGTGACAACACTCACACACGGGACCTCCATTTTACCCCTCATCCGAACGAGGGCGTATTTTTGTGAAAAATGCTCGCCCAACATTTTTCAAGCGGATCGTGTCGGGCTTTAAACCCGGGACCTTGGCCCCTTCACATACCTTACATTTAGTATTCCAATGCTCCACCCGAAGGTACTACATTGGCCAGGAAGTGAGTTTTCTTTTACCTGGGAAATTTGGAATTTTGCCGAACCCTTGCTGTTCCAAGCAAGGCAAGGATCTATAACGTGCGTGACAATACTCACACACGGAACCTCCATTTTACTTATCATCCGAACGAGGGCGTGTTTCTGTGAAAAATGCTCGCCTAACATTTTTCAAGCGGACCGTGTCGGGATTCAAACCCGGGGCCTTGGGCGTAGGAGTTACACACATACGACTAGGCCACGGAGCCGCCTGGTAGTACATTGGCCAGAAAGCGAGCTTCTTTTACCTGGTAATTTTGAATTTTGCCGAACCCTTGCTGTTCCAAGTAAGGTAGGGATCTATAACGTACGTGACTAGAACACACACACACACACACGCATACACAAACACACACACGCACATACACAAACACACACACACACACACACACACATACACGGGACCTACTTTTTACCTCTCATCCAAACGAGGGCGTTTTTTTGTGAAAAATGCTTGCTAAACATTTTTCAAACGGACCGTGTCGGGATTCGAACCCGAAACCTTGGGTTCAGTAGCCACACGTATATCAACTGGGTCACGGTGCTGCAGTTTCAATATCACACTACATTTGATTTACCAATGTTCCACCCGAGCGTAGTGCATTGACCAGGAAGCCAATTTTTTCTAGCTGGAAAATTTTGAATATTGCCAAACCCTTGCTGTTCCAAGCAAAGTAGGGATCTTTAGCGTGCTTGACAACACTCACACACGGGACCTTCATTTTACCTCTCATCCGAACGAGGGCGTATTTCTGTGAAAAATGCTCGCCTAACATTTTTCAAGCGGAACGTGACGGGATTTGAATCCGGAACCTTGGGCATAGTAGTCACACGCATACCAACTACGCCACGGAGCCGTCCCCCTTCACATACCTAACATGTGATTTTCCAATGCCACACCCGAAAGTACTACATAGGCCAGGAAGCGAGTTTTTTTTACCTGGAAAATTTGGAATTTTGCCGAACCCTTGCTGTTCCAAGAAAGATAGGGATCTTTAACGTGCATGACAACACTCACACACGTGACTTCCAGTTTACCTCTCATCCGAACGAGGGTGTATTTTTTGTGAAAAATGCTCGACTAACATTTTTGAAGCGGGCCGTGTCGGGATTCGAACCAGGGCCCTTGGGCGTAGTCGTCACACACATACCAACTACGTCACGGAGCCCTCTCCTCCCGTAGCTTCAGATACCACTAAATCTCGATGAAATAGGGCATATAATTAGAAAACAATAGAAGGGGAACCAAGCAGCATATAAGCTGTGTGGAAATTCCAGGGAACTGTGTAGTCTTGCTCAGAATATAAATACGTGGAGCTGCGTGTCCAACCAGTTTTGAGGCGGAAAACCTAATGACGAAAAAAATAAGTGCAGATAAATCTGATGATTATTATAATCAACTACAGGTGTTGGTTGTGAAATATCTGCTACTAATGTTGACTTTGTGAAAAAGATATATTGGAAAAAATAGTAAATCGGCAAATGTTCAAGTGCTGGGCGAACTTGGCAGCCGCAGGCTGCTTACCCCCCTTCACAACCTTACATGTGATTTTCCAATGCTTCATCCGAAGGTACTATATTGGCCAGGAAGCGAGTTGCTTTACTTGGAGATTTTGAATTTTGCCGAACCCTTGCTGTTCCAAGCAAGGTAAGGATCTTTAACGTGCGTAACAACACTCACACACGGGACCTCCATTTTACCTCTCATCCGAAAGAGGGCGTATTTTTGTGAAAAATGCTCGCCCAACATTTTTCAAGCGGATCGCGTCGGGCTTTGGACCCGGGACCTTGGCCCCTTCACATAGCTTACATTTAGTATTCCAATGCTCCACCCGAAGGTACTACATTGGCCAGGAAGCGAGTTTTTTACCTGGGAAATTTGGATCAATAACGTGCACGACAACACACACACAGGACCTCCATTTTACCTCTCATTCGAACGAGGGCGTACTTTTGTGACAAATGCTCGCCTAACATTTTACAAGCGGACCGTGAAGGGATTTGAACCCGGAACATTGGGAATAGTAGTCACACGCATACCAACTACGCCACGGAGCTGCCCCTTTCACATACCTAACATGTGATTTTCCAATGCTCCACACGAAGGTACTACATTGGCCAGGAAGCGAGTTTTTTACCTGGAAAATTTGGAATTTTGCCTAACCCTTGCTGTTCCTAGCAAGGTAGGGATCTTTAAGGTGCGTGACAAGACTCGCGCATAGCTAGCTCAGAATATAAATAAGTGGAGGTGCGTGACCAACCAGTTTTGAGGCGGAAAACCTAATGACGAAAAAAATAAGTGCAGATAAATCTGATGATTATTATAAACAACTGCAGGTGTTGGTTGTGAAATATCTTCAACTAATGTTGACTGTGTGAAAACGATATATTGGAAAAAATAGGAAATCGGAAAATGTTTAAGTGCTGGGGGAACTTGGCAGCCACAGGCCGCTTACTCCCCTTCACAGCCACTGAATGTTGGAGAAATAAGGTATACAATTGTAAAACAATACAAAGGGACCGAACTCCATCTAACAAGAAAGAACAGTGCCTATGATGAAAGACAACAAACATAGACAAAAAAGAAAATTGTTGACAGCATATGTGTGTAGCACAGCACAGTATACCTATGAAATACGGGCAGTAGGAAAAGCAGACAGAAAAACGGTAGCAGACTTTTGAAATGTTGTGCTTCAGATGTATGAGGATGATAGCATGGACAGACAAAGTTAATAACAAATAGGTTATAGAAATAGTAGGGGAACAAGGATATCTGTGGATAAAAAATTGGAGAAATAGAAGGGCAGAATACGTCCTAAGGCATTTTTGGGCGATAGTATGGCATATATTACAAGCAGACATAGGAAAAAAGAGGTAAATGTAAACCTAGATCAGATAGTGATAGATGCAGACTGTGCAAAATTCAGGGAAATCTGTAGGTTAGTTCAGAATAGGGAACAATGATAGTACGCGTGTAACCAGTTTCAGGACTGAAGATATGGGAAGAGGATGAAAATTTTTTTGAAACAAAAGCACAAAGAGTTTAAAATCGGAAGGGACAATGCTATTGAAATAGCAAGAGATTGATTTTAATTACAATGGCGCACTTAAAAGATATAATAGCGAATAATCCGGAAAACGTTTGGTATTTTCTCGAAACTTGTTGAAGCTTTATAGAACGTATTTAAAACAGCACAGGTTTGCAGTATAGGCAGTTTTAATCGAAGTATGAAGTCATGATTATGATAAAAATTGGATAGATCGTTAAAACGAATACGTTTAATGTGCATTTAAATTAAGTGTGAGTAGATAATTTACATATTCGAACTTAGTGATAAATTAGCTAGTCGTCGTGTTGAGAACTAAATTAGTGCAGTGAACACTGCTAGTAATCGTCAACAGCTCAAACGGTAACGGCACCTCAGTACATTGTAATAAATTATCATCAGTACCGTAAAATTTCTCTGTGTTATCGAGTAAACACTCTTTTGTATTCGACGAATAAGGAATAGTTAAGCGGTTCGTTACCGCGTTACTGTAATGCGTGAAATTTAGAACTAATTGAACAAACGGCGTATTGTATCACATCACCTTAGAGACTTGTCCCAAACGAGTTGTTGAAGCTAATGGGTTGTCATATCAAAACTCGAAAACCCTTCAAAGGCACGATCAATGTATCGCATTTTAATGTAAAGGTATTTTCACTTCCTATTTCCTTTTATAGTGGCTAAGAAGTTTAAATACTATTTAGGCATTAAAGAGGGTAACGTGTGTAAAAACGGAAAGCAGTCATACAATAAATGGTTAGAGAAAGGCGTATCCATATGCATAAGAAAAATCGAAAGTCACGTTACATGAGATCTCATTTCTTATAAGGAATAAAGTACTAGACTTGATTTAAGTTGTAACTTCTAAGTAGATATTCAGCTTACCAGGCAAACAGAATTTTATATTTAATTAATATTTAGTATAGCCGAAATCATGGAGATCTCTATGTTATCACACTTGTAACCATACTATTAAGATGAAAATTGTACGTTAATGTAACATTCGTTTTAATTCAAAAATAAATAGTATTGCGAATCGGTAGTTTCTGACAAGCTTCGTCGTATACAAAACTAACGAAGTGGAGTTGTCATTAATATTTTATTTTTACACAGCTGCTTCTACTACTTCAAACTGTCATCTAAATTCAACCATTATACAACACATTTTCAAAAGTTTAGTGACACCTATTAATCCGAAGAGAAACGTGCAGTAACTGCACTAACTATTGCAGCGGTAGAACCTTTGGCAATAATGCGCTGTTGATATTATAATCAAATGATATCTTCACTCATATGCACTATTGAAAGGCTGTTTCCGTAGATTGAGGTTAGTGGAAATTGCCCTAATAACAGTATCAGCTTGCACTATGTGTTTCGTACTGTTGTACGGAAATCTGTTTTTGCCTTGGTACACCCTTGTAAAGTGAAAATACAGGAAAACACTGCTTTATTGAAGCTATTTACAACAAGTAACCGGGTATCATGCGTGGACAACTTGGAGGTTGGAGATGGTATTTGCCATAGCAAGGGTTGCTAGTGAATAAGAATAACCAATAAATAGGTCATTCGCTTGAAAGCATAAAAAATGACATTTAAAGCAAACATTGCCGTACCCAACCTGGGCGATTGGGAAAAAAAGCACGGCAGACAAAACACCAAACTGTCCTCACACTTCCAACTGCATTTGGCACATCTCGACAAGGACGGGTAACGTACAAGTACCCAGATCACCAACACTGAAATTGATGGGATGTCAACTGTTACCCAGACATACCACACATGACAACTGAAGATACGTCAGTGTAAACCAGCTAGTCTTTTCTGGTAGGTATTGAGGTCGGATAACCAATACTACTCAGCTAAAGTTGAAGAAGGGGGACACCAGGAAGATAAAATCTGCCTTGGCTCGATCATACGCACTCACATACATACATTAACAGTTTCTAGCCCGTGTTACAATATATTTCACAAAGGTTAGACAACTTCCTATTATTTGCACAAAGGTACACTACAAGTACATTGACAAAACAACATGAGTCGCTGAAATGAACTTATGGTATGATTGCGTATAGTTAAAAAGGCGCTGGTTATTGAATAGACTAACTCCAACATAAGCATAACTGCAAACGCGAAAAGCATGAGATGGTCGATCATACCAGAGGTTCAATTTAATTACATCACAACGTTAAATGCTAGTTAATTATATAGGAACATCGGCTAGATAATAGGACAAACAAAACAACAAACATATCATTAAATTAAACCCAGATGTGAGCAGTGCAATTGTAAATGTGATTAATATGCTGAAATAAAACAATTATACATAAATAAAATGTCGAATAAATCACAAATATCAAACAAATACAAAATATGTTGGCAGCAAATACACATTACAGCATAAAAAAAAGCCCAGATTCAGGCGCTAAATCTTTATATAAGTGCATGTTAGTTAAATATATTAAATCAAGTAAGAAAATGTTAAAATTTATTCATTATTATTGCATCGGTTAAAACGTACTTTTAAAAATTAAACACATCGCGGCATTATAAATTACAAACAAAAATATATACAACAACGTTGTGGTGAAATTCAATTACTATCTTAAAATCAAAACAAATATAACATAGAAATATAATACTTCATATGTAAACTTGCCTAATAATTTAATTCAATATGTCAGTGCTTTTCATTGTTTGTCGTAAAATTACAGTAATGTTACTTCTGCTATTGATTCTTCAATAAGTGCAAGTGAAGTC
Source organism: Platerodrilus igneus (assembly GCA_036346225.1). Taxonomy (NCBI): domain Eukaryota; kingdom Metazoa; phylum Arthropoda; class Insecta; order Coleoptera; family Lycidae; genus Platerodrilus; species Platerodrilus igneus. The sequence goes on along the minus strand of JARFIW010001281.1, from coordinate 9,406,297 downwards.
CCAACTCTGCATTCGATACCAAATCAACATTATTTCAAATAAATCAATATTAGTTTTACTCTGATTTAGATATTAAATAAACAATTTAAATAAATATTAGTTTTCGGTTGTTAAACCATACAACACACCTTTATACCTCAAACATATTCAATAAAATAGTAAATTCACCTGAAATTTTACATATTAAACAATCCACATCAAATTCTAAGTCAACAGCACCAGGTAACCCATAAATATATTTCCTTCAATGGTTAAATAACTAATGGTTTTACAAGTAAAATCACATTCAAAACAACGCTCAAGATGTAACCAGATTACCTTATATGACCACCACATTATGAACTTAAAAACATTACTTTTAATAAAAAAAACCGCCAAGTGAAATGTTTCAACCATCCATCTTGACGTCTCCGAACAAAGTCGTTTAACCCTGTCGATTAGATCAATCGTCTCCCATATAATATAAATTTTGATATAACGGAATGCGTTCAGAAACCTTCAAGTGGTTACTGAGCTATAATAACAAATACCTTCAAATATCGAAATGTACACTATAATAATTGTAATAATTATCAACCAATGAGAATGTCGACTTAGAAACACCACGGATCACTACAAGTTCCCCAGGTATCCGTCTCCATCACACTGGTTTTGGCTAACCCTTTGATTCAAAGATTTAACGAAATTAACTAGATTAATGTGATGGTTATGTGCTCTTTTCCCGAACAATTGTTGTTCTAGTGGTACAATAAACAATAGTTTTTAAGTTTCAGGATTGAAGAATAGTTATTTATTATACAAGGGAAAAAAGTACTCGATTTTAGCTCGAAGTGTGTTTGTCGCCCGACGCGAAGCAGAGGGAGACAAAACACCGAAAGTTAAAATCTTACATTTTTACCCGTGTATAATACACTATTTTTTTCTGTGACAGGCAAAACGATGATTTAATATTGAAAAATATTACAATATATTAAAGTCAAAAAATCAATCGATGTCAAATTTGAAGTTTCAAACAAGTCAGCTGTTGTACTTATAGGGACAGCTAGATTTAATTCTGCGAGTGGTTTCAAAAATTGCTTACTGAAATTGTTTATATCGGTTGTTTTGAACGCGACGAAGCTATGGTACGATGTTATGTAACACCCGAATGTTACAATTGTGAACCCGGCTTTATATTAAATATCTTCGTGTTCTTACTTATTTGCACATACCCGAGAAAAAGAACTCATTTTTTTCTCGGTGAAAAAAGTAAATTCATAAAAAGTGACATTTTGCTACCTGTCAAGAAACAATAAATGTCAATTTTTTTCCCGTCATAGAAAAACAATTTTTTTATATAACAATGAATTTTATATATAAGAAGATACGCAATAATTGTACAATTCAATGGCTGTGGACAATAAACACTGTATCGAGCTAAATTGTATGTGTAACTCATTATGAAAATTAAGGCGAGTTGTTCATCATAAACAGCTATAAAAATAATTATCAAATTCCATTTAACGTTTCCAACTCATACGAATTCAAACGCGTGAGAGAAAGTATGATAATTAAACACGTGAAGCAAGAACACAAAGGGATTTAATGCTTTAAGGACAAAACGCTTTTGTTAGTAACTTTTTAAGAGAGATAAGAACTTTTATCACTGAGATACATTTTACTTAATTCACAAACATTTAAACTATTGCCTACGTTTATACTCTGTCTAAATTTAGCCATGCACAATCTGATTAGCTTATTAGGATGCTATTGTTCTCAAATAATTTTTAATTATTTTCAAGTTGAAAAAGGTGGTTCTCGGTGGTAATCGTTTCCAAAATCCTTAAGGAAATACTTACTAAGGAGCAAAATTTAAATAAATTTGCCAACGTGGTAAATCGTCTTTTAAAAAGGAATGTATCACGACTGCTTCACGTATTTATAATTTCTAAATCTTAAGACTGCATACGCGATTCGAGAAAAGCATGTCACATGATCTTCCGTTTAGGATAGTTATCGATTATACAAGGGAATGTCATCATTGAAGAACGTTTCTTGAGTCTTCTATCGATAAAAAGATGGACGAGTCTATAACTTTCTGATATGTTAGTTAAAAAGCTAAAACCGATGGGTTTGCCTAGGTAGATATGAGGCTAAGGATATGATACTGAAGCCAGATGAATCTACGTTTGTAGCTGCGGAAAAAGATGAAAAATAGAAATTGTTGTGTTTTTGTAACATTTTGTATGAACTCTTTTCCTCTAGTTACATTTTAAAATTTGGGATATATTGCTGTGACAACGGCATCGCTTTTGAGCGCCGCTAAGAAAGTGATGTGACAATCTCTGCGAGTAGGGGCGCTACTAATTAATGTGGTGACACAGGTACAACAAACTGTATTAATGAGAATGCAATAAGAAGTTATGAAATTACTACCTTACCTTCCTTTTCTTTTCATTGACTGGCTAGCTCAACGGAAATTATACTGTGGAATTTTCGAAAATGAAATGAAACACAGAAATCTCAAATACTTTGAACTTCGATCTCAAAATTCTTTGCAAATTATTCGCTTCACAATTAATAAAAATAAGAAGTAATTTTAATTTTCATTACAAAATATTTAAATATTCTTATCAATTAACACACAAAGAACCAACATTTTATACTTGCGATGTCAAATAGCGCTTATCCAAATCGTAATTACAGGTATTAAGTACTTATAGTTTTCATTTCCAGCGTCCATTTAGAATGAGTTTACAAAAGTGCATTTTCTATTTTTTTTATCAATTTATCTCAGCAGTAGCGCTTGTATCGAAGAAGGTTCAATGTTCTTAGGATTTTACAAACAATTATGTTTCATCAAATAATTGCGTTTGAGAACTTCTATGTTGTCATCTTTTGATTTATTACGTCGTTAAATGTCTTACTATAGTTCCTAATCCTAATTGGTATAGATGCTTATTTTGTTATTTTGATTAATAACTATCATTGCGCGTTTTTACAATCGTTATCTTTTGATTTATGAGTTTTTAAACGCCTTATCTTACATTACATTATATTATATCTTGATGATTATTATCTGCCACCTGTTCATATTTACGATTGTGATTTAACTTGATTTATTGGTTGTTTGGCTACTTGTGAATGAATCTAGATCTTTTTGAAAACGCGATGCATCTTTCAATTTAAAATACACGATTGCATTAAACGGAATGAAAATTTTATCTTGTTATGAAATAAATTGAACGCGTTTTAAATAATGTTTTAAGGTGAAATACTTACCGAAGCACAGAACGCGTTTTAAATGGTATCAAATACTTTTTAGTTAAGAGGGTTTTCATGGATTTTTACTTACATGCTATGCACTACTTATAGATGCCATTATGCAATATAAATAAAGCTTATTATGTCATAAGTTTTCGCACTCAGAATATTATAAAAAATATTAGCAATTACGGAGCTATGAGTATAGAGAAAAATTGCTTTATTTTCTTTGGATTTGGAGTGCTGTATGTACACGGTATGGTGCTCAATGACCTTTATAAGACCTTCTTATCACATCAATGTTGTTTTGCGTTAAACTTCGTTAGTACAACTATAGTTGCGGCACACAACACAAGTACTTGTAAATCTCGGTAAAACTATAGACTATATTACGCATATACACAACGGGGGGAATTTTACCTGCACTATATCTTAACCGATAATTAAAGTTAATTTTAGTAATAATTACAAACGGAAGAATATATATATATATATATATATATATATATATTGCTATGATAATAGGGTTATTTACGGTCATATAAAGTCACAAGGGAGAAATACCTCATGTAACTATTATAAAAACCATAAAAACCAAACATTTAAATCCAAAAATGTACATAATTTATTCATTATGCAAAAGCAAATACAAATCACCCTGTATATAATCAATAACATGCTACAATTAATTAAAGGAAGCTCATTCCGTAATAACTTTACTACATTCATTAAAATAAATAATTGCAGAAGAAATCCAATCATTTTTAGAGCATTTAAAAACATTTCTGTGCTCAAAACAAATACAAATGCAACATATTTGAAGAAAATAACTGTAAAATAAAATTTATTTCAATCTAAACGCATTTGCGTAACGAAGTTAATAAACGCGTGTTAATTTATACCAGTTTGTAATAGCCAAACATTTAAAAACAAGGATATTTCATAAAGTATGCAAAGTTCCGTAATACGTGCGATTTTGAACGTATATAAAATGCCATATCTAATAAAACTAGCATATTTAAATAAGGTATGGTTATTAAAATTCTGATGAACGTGCAATTTAAAACGTACACAAAACACCATTTGTTAGTAAAGTCCCTCTAGAAAATTGCGGTATACGTGCAATTTACAACGTACATATTAGAGCCGCTAAAATACAACACTTTGCAGATAACCATCGAAACGCCTTTTCCACGGACGAACAACTGATAGCGTGCTGTCAACCAATTAGAACGCGTGGAACTTATTCTATAAAATTTATTCTATTTATTCTATAAAACCAACGAAAATAGATAAAGAAAGATTCATTCCATAATCAACGCGCCGATTGTAAAGTTGAAAGAAGATTATTACGTAAATAAAATTTAGTGAAAGTTATGAGTTGAAAGATTGAAATATAAAATAAATTAATAATTTCAAGTGATAAAAATAAAGTGCGCTTGGAATAAGTGTGTTTAAAATTCTGCCGTTGATATCACCGGCACTGGATCACGACATTAATAATAAAGTAGACCAATACATTAATAAACTAGATCACGTCGTTAATATACTAAATCACGACGTTAATATTCCAAGTAAAACTCTAAGGTTAATACTTCAAATCATTGGACAGCCGACCGATTTGGGCCAGGAAGTTTCAGCGAGAAAAACAGGAGTCCTGTGTGAATTTAGTTTGTCTTTTGCGAAGATATTGAGTGTTGGAAAGGAGTGAGTAAAAATTCTTTGTTATCATATCGTCGTTCACTCGGTGTGTGGTATCACTGAGCTAGTCGAGGCATAATTGTGTTAATTTTAAATTATTTTGAAGGGCACAGAGAGATGACAATCAGCAGGCAATTGATCGTTGTACATCTCCATTCTAAAACCTAGGCGTGCGTTCAATTATAACAATCCGGCCAACACCGAAATAGTATCAATCAAGTTAAGGATTTCACCTTTATCAAGAGTCAATGGTCACACGAGAGCCCAGGAACGAACAAATGGTTTATATCCAAAGCATCATAGTTTTGAATCCAAGCGACTTGTGGAATAGATTTGAGAGATCGCTCATTCTTATGTTCCAGCAGCTTTGAATTGTTATCGCAAAAGACCTAATCGTAGTTCCAGAGGTTAGGTGTACCATAAATGATTTTAGTGTCCTAGGGCGATATATTACAAGTCGGTATACCTATAGAAGTAAAATAATTTGTAAGTATTTATACTATAGCACGCAAATACGGAGATATATTTATGGTTTGATAATTATTATTGTTATTCATACCTACCTACTCAAGTTATGGAAATATATTTATGAATGCAACCACTGGTATTATGCATGCGATTGCATTAGATACCAATTTCAACGAGAGGTTCTTTGTTGGTCGTGCCGCTGTTCACATTATGTAATAAAAACTTTAGGAGATGAAGTTGCCTTTACTACTACATTAGAACTTTGTTACGATACAAACACGAAAGATAGCAATGAAGTCAGTAAAGAAATCGTCTACACCGAATACCACCACAAAACACGGACAGATTGATAGAATTAAATTAGAATTCGGAATAGGTCAAAAACATCGTAGAGTGGCGTGGGTGATACAGAGAGAACACATTGGAAACCTCAGTAACAAAGAAATTTATATTACGCATATGTAGGAAAACATACAATCAAAAGAATATTTACAAAAGTCGAAAGTGCATGATTGCGTAATCGTTCGTTACAACGTCAAAGTGTCAATTTGCATTTATATAACATAAATATATATACAAACTGGTAAACAAATACAATATCTTAGAATCTAGATACTTACTTAAGTCTTTAATCCCTAAATATATACAATAGAAAATTTAACATAAACTTTACAGTTACTTTGCCTACAAGAAAAGAAGTATACATAATTTATACAAGCTGCTTTGTGAAGTGCACCTTCTTAAAAGTTAAGAAATAATGTAACATTAAATTTTTGACGTTAACATTAATTTACCTAGCAAAGTAAACAGTAGAAAGTGCTCCAACGCAAGCTTTAAGGATAACGTCCATAATTGTTCGTGTTGTAGCCTGCATTTGGTAACGTATAGTCTGCACTTTAGTGCGGAATCAAATACCAAAAAAAGAAATGTCTACCTTCCTAAACAGCCACAAATAAAACAAACAGAAAAATACATTGTACCTGGAGCTATCTGCTTTTTAGTACCATCTCAGGAAACGCGGCTGTATTCGTCTATGACTGGGGGCTGGAACAACTTAACTATATATATGACTAGCACAAAAATCATTTTAACAGCGCGAGTTTGCAACATGTCTTTTCTCTAAGAGGATGTTGTATTCAATATACCGCTTTCAAAGTACTGTCTGTACTTATAAGAAAAAAATCATATATGGGGGGTAGATATTTGGCTTTCAAAAATTTCACCGAAGAATCAAGTCTGCAGAATTCTCAGACGGCAGCTTGCTAACAAAGGATTATTTAACAAAGGGAAACAATTTTATTACTTTGAACACCTGCACAGCTGCAGAATAACATATAACAAACCCATTCCAAGTGTTCATTTACTAAGCAGATGGTTAAATGGGCTTATTTTTTAAAAGAAAGCCGAACATTTATGTGCAGATGTATTTGAAATGTATTTACTGCAGGTGGTGGAAAAATATCAGTGGTAACTTTGTAACGTGAAGTTTGCTAAGCGGCTGTTTGATTTTATAAGGCAACATATTATAGAGTAATTACTTAAGAGATTTTATAAAATAGCACTAATTCAAATGGCAAGAAGTCGGGCTTGTTGATCAATAACTTTTATGAATTTTTAAGGCGTTTTAAATTGAAGCAGGGTGAATAAATATTCATGCAGAAAAAACTACTTGCAGGGTTTTGAACGTAACAAATTCTCCCCATAGCAAAATTAAAAGGTCGGGATAGGAAGCAGAAGTAACGGAGTAGGTAATGTACTAATAAAGCAAAGCAAAAGAAAATTCGTTTAAAAAGACTACAGGAGAAACTTAAAACCAACAACTCTAAAACTCTATGTAGCAATGTTGTATATAAAATTAAATGTAGTTGTGATAAATCGTATATTAGCCAAACTCAACAATGGCTAAAAAACAGAATTATACTTTATCTGGCTTGAAGAACCAGTACACCTAAGCAAGTCAAGAAGTGTAAAGGATATCGGAAAAAGAAAAGTATAAGGTAGCAATCACCGAGGACAAAGATAGAATGGCCTAACATTGCAAAAAGTCGCAGGACGGATATCTCTAGTAAAGAAACAGTAAAGTTTTCCACCTCAAAAAAAGAAATTGGATTCTTGCGAAAAAACCCAAAGTAAGAAAAGATACGAGGAGGAAAAACAGTACAAGCAAAACAAGACAATAAATGTCAAGCCTCAAAGGAACAAGAGAATGCTGGACAGAAAAGTTGAGATGCTTCAAGCTGTGGTAACAAAGAATCGTATTAAACTAACAACCGAAGAAAAGAACTGCTAGCTAGGCTTAAAAGTCGATTAAGTCGTGGTTCCCGAAGAGAAGAAAAAAGATCTAGAAAGCACCTTAAACAGGAAGTGGATCGAAAAATTGAAATAAGTTCGTAATATAGTTCTTCGTTACCGAGGTTTCCAATTCTTTTGTTTTTAGATCACCCACCTCACTCTACGGCGTTCTTCAGCTAGCCCGAACTCTAGTTCTTTTGAGATTCGATTCTACCATTCTGTTCCTGTGTTTTGTTGCGGTATTAGGTGTAGGCGATTTTCTCTACTTACTGTGCTGCGTTCTTTCTTGTCTGTACGGAATACCGCATCAAGTTACACAGCGAAAAATAGGCTAGCACTCTAACGAAACATACCTGCAGATGTCGCCATGAGTCCATTTTTACTTATTAAGAACACATGCTAGATTTTTGTTGGACACCAGCGTTTATTGTGTGCTTAACATTTCTTTTGTATGAATGGAATTGTCCAGGAATTCTTAATTATTATTTTTGTGATACGATTAAAGTAGCTCTTTGTGGATTGAAATTGTTGAAAACATTAAGTTTTGTACTTTATAAACTTTTATAAATTGTTGTTAACTTCGATATTTTTAAGTAGGGTTACCACAGCACTAATCTAGTTTTCAAAATGTGGATGATGATAGAATGTAAACTCAAATTCATCAATCATCATTCAATTAGTTCTTGTATTGCGCAAGGGCTACGCGCATATTGTAATTTTGATGATTAAGATATACAGGTAAATACATTTGAGCCGAAAGTAATTGATCTATGGTTATTGGGTTGATTAAAATCTGCTATTATGAACTCAAAGAACTAAATTATTGCTAACTATCTGTGCACTAATAGTAATAATTTTTTAATTAAACCGTTGTACACTTATTGAATGGTTTGTTTTAATTCTAGACAATCTTTACTTCTAGATGATTTTTTTTTGTATTTGAGTGACAAACAGTGAAAACCTTTCTTGGTCTTAAGAAAATAGTCAAAAGTAGAAAGCCAAATACTTAAACAAGTATAGGTAGCTACATCATTGAGTACAAGTGAATTCACAGTGAATTTAATATTGTTCTATTAATGGATGTTGTTGGACTCAGATTCGCTGTTATATGAATACTGTTGTTTTTTCATTTAATAGAGTGGATAAATTAACGTATCAATTACTGAGGAACGGCGTTCTCCCAAAGATTTCTATAAGGTGACAATCTCTTTCTTTACGGACGCAGTGGCGCTTTTTTTCGTTAGTTTCTCTCTTTGTTTTAAACCTATTAATTTGCCAATTATCACTGTTTAAGTCTTGTTGTCTCACCCCTATAGTCTGTAAATTTATCCCTAGAGTAATGACCAAGCTAGTGGACCATTACGAAAGTCCAGTCTACTTTCGGTAACTCTTGAAAAATAAATGCCACAAACGACATCACTTAAAATCGCCACAATAATTAATTTTCTACATTTAAAAGGTGTCTCATCTTTATATGGTTGACGTAGGTGTTTTCATCGCATCACAAATGATATTATTTAAAATTAAAAATAAGTTTACTAATTTATGGAATGTTATGATATAATACTCAAATATAGTTTTATTTAAATTTGGAATTTAAATAAACACTGGTTAGCACTATTACTTGCTGACATTGGAATTAATGAATAGGATGGGCTCACTATTAAGGAGATACATTAATTCAGTGCAGAAGTCATAATAAAAAGTAATAAAATAAGAGAGAAGTCTTGAATAGTGAAAGAAGTTTCGATCATTTAAAGTTATAATATTTTGAAAGCGTCTGCTGCCTTTTAATGTAATAATGCGCCACGTTGATAAACTCAAAATCTGACGTAGACTTAAAAAAATTTTTAGCTCTCATTTCTGTTTCAACACGAAAGTTGTAAATCTATTAATAATTTCAAGAACATCTAAAATTGGTTAGAAAAATCTAGTATTGCTCGTTGCCTTAAAATTAGATGGAGCACAAATGTTAAATTTGTAAAAACAATTAACCAACGCATAAAAATAAGTAGTCTAAAATGAGTTAAGTGAAAGTTCATTACCGTTTTTCTTTGAGGCAATGGAGTGAATCATTCGGTTGATAAAATTTCCAATAGAATTACTAAACATTTTCTCATACTATAACACGGCAACATATGTAGTCTTTCTTCTGACAATGAATTTCTCAAAAATATTTTTATTCTTTTATAGATGAGATTTAAAAGTTGTAAATTAGAAGTGAGTTAGAATCTAACTCGATCCAAATCAAAACCAAAGATAGTACTAAAACAGAAGTAGGACTAAAGCAACTGTACAACTGTAGATAATATAATTGAAAATGATATAACCGAAATTGGTGCGACCAATGCTCTATCAGAGTTGTATAAATATGAGTTAAAATACATTCTTAACCTTACGTTTAATTAAACAGTTTTGTGTAAAAATGTTGAAACTTTCTAACTTCGCATGCAAATATTTAACCTTTATTTAAGTTTAGAACTGTTGTGCTGACTGGCGTACTGTATTGTATACGTTCACTTATATTTCAAAGAACAAAATCCCTTTTTTGGATGTGTTGTAGCCCAATTTATGATTCTCAAGCATGGGTTTCGTGGAATATCTATTGCATTGAAGATTTTCTCGACATGTGCGATATTTAAAATTACCAAACCAATAAGGAAATCTAATAAACCTGCCGATCCCAAGATCCAGGCTTTGATTCTGACACGGACCGCTTGAAAAATGTCAGGTAAGCATTTTCACAAAAAAATACGCCGTCGCTCGGATGAGAGGTAGAATGTAGGTCCTGTGTGTGTGTGTGTGTGTGTGTGTGTGTGTGTGTTATCCGCGCCTTAAAATGCCATACATAGCTTGGAATAGCAAGCGTTTGACAAAATTCAAAATTTCCAGAGAAAACCGCTTCTTCGCGAATATAGTAGTTTCGGGGGAGCATTGGAAAATCAAATGTTGGGAGCTATATTCAAGAAACCTAATGAACTAGATATGGATGTGTTATTAAGCGTTCACCAGCATTGTAGGACATTAGAGTCAATTTCATTAGATGTACAACATCTGTACATTACACTTTTTTTTAAAGGATGAGGACGTGTGTTAAATTAATTTGAGTAACTTTAGAATTCTGTTTTGTACCTGTTTACAGGAATATTGTTATGCTGCTTCTATTTAACTTGGTTTAGGTAATTTTGTAATTCTGTGTGGGTACCTGTATACAGGAGTATTGTTGTTACTTTAAAATTTGTGTTCCGTCATTTTATAAACGTTAAAATATCAAAGATAATTTAATTAATTACATGTGCCGATAAACAGTTTACGGTATGTTCGACAGTGCCGAACTGATAACCAATAAGACATTTTGGTTGGTTGTGGTGACAGTATTAAGGTGGATGTTATGAACTTCAAGAGTGCACGGCCGATTCGTTAATACAAGTTATAACAATAAGCATGTCTATCGCTAGTGCATAAAACAATAAGTACTAGGTATGTGTTTATCCTCAACGATAGTATTTGCTCTGCATTTATATCTGGTGCCATTAATACCATGGACTAATGTGGTCCTTAAGTTATGGACATACAATTAAATTTCTAATATTCTAAGCATTCCCTTTAACACATGCAATATTTCACAGCAACCCTATAACTACTCAATCAACAATTCTCCTTTGACCAATATGTATACCTGTTTACAGGAATAATGATATGATGGTGTATTAAAATCGATTTAGGTGACGTAGTAGGACGGTTTTTTCTTGGTTGAAAATATAGATTGATTTTAAATAAACTCCATCCCTCCAGGTGACCAATTTATTTAGGATTCTCAGGAATACTCGTCGTCCAGAGGGTTATAACTAGACTAGACGAATTGGAGTCCATAAATTTAAGACAGTGTCGAATGCCTTTCAGGATAAAATTGGTTGTTAAAGTAGCTTGAAATTGGGTTTATTTAATTTTTACATTTTTTAAAACATTAGAAAACGATATAACAACAAAAGTCAAGGTGTAAACCAACAGCATACTCAACTTCCAAAAATTCTAAATTTGGTTATAGTATACTTGACTGATCCTCATTGCCTGTAGCTTCCATAACAACACAATCGATTTGTACAGTAGGAAATTTGGAACCATGAATTCTTCACAACGTATCCCACAACGAGAGCTTGTTATTTGCGAAAAAGAGATGTAAAAAACTTTGTTTGTTAAGTTGAACGACGACCCAGGTTGTCAGCGTCTTCCTCTGGTCATAAGAGAACAGGTTGACTCGGTGGATAAATTTCTTCGTTGAATATACTGCTTAAAATGTTCTAGCTCTTCTAGTTGATCATTTAAGGAACTACTTTGAAAACAAATATACAGATGTTAAAACTTGAGGTCGAAATCAACAGGCCACTCCTCACTCACGAGTTCCAGACCAAGTCGAAATATAACCGACTCTTCTGCATTGCCTGGAGCTTCTATTATATAACACTCGATCATTTGAGAAATTTGGTGTGTTGAACTTTTGATTACAAATAGTCCACATGGTCTCATTGCCGAAAAAGTGAGTTAAACAATTTGTTTATTGAGTTAAAAGATGAGCCAGGTTTTCACCGTCAGCTGGCGATGAAAAAGAACAGACCGACTTGCAGGATAAAGACAAAGTTTGTAACGCTTTGGCGTTACGTAAAAAACCGGAGACAACACGAAGAGAATTATTCTCAAACAGACAAAATTAATATTGAAGCACCCTGTATAATACTGATTTCATGAATAGTAGTGTTCAGTAAGTAAGACATTTTAATAAATTGTTAGTTCTATTAAAATCATAAAGTTAAAAACGACAAAAGCGTAAAATACATATTAGGACGGATGAATTATTTTAAACCACAAAAGAGTAAGCAAAATATTTATTTAGTTAAATTTTCATAATGGAATCATGTCATTTGAAGGAAGCATTTAAAATAGTGAAGTAAATAATCGTGAAATTATTAAGGCATGCTTCATTTCATAATTATTCCAAATATATTGAGCTTTTACAAATTCTAGTAAGATAAATTAGAATTAATGTTGCATAGTTGCTATACAAAGAAAACCCCAGGCGCTCTTTAAGCATGCCCTTGCAATGTAAAAGAACTGCTCTGAGTATTGGAAATTCACAAATATCGGTTGCAGATGTAATTTAATCATTTAAATACAATACAATGTATTCGTTTTATATTGCTGAAGACAAAATCAAACACGAAATGTTAATCCAAGTAAATCACAATACCAGGTGTACACTCCCGGGTTTCATTCCAGTAATCAATAGGAAGACTGTACTTTGACAAAACCCCCGACTTAACATAGAAAAAAGAGGGGGGATTAAATAACAATTAGACCCGACGGAAAAGCGTACTAGTTATCCGCGAACCTTCAACAAAATCACGCTATATAACGTAAACACTTCTGGTTGTTATGTAAAAATCTCAATCCGGATTGGATTTGACACTTTTCTTGGTTAGTGTAGACTTTGATAGAAATAAGATTATTTACTTTAATTTAAGTGGTGCAACTGCTTGATTGTTTCATATTAGAAACTGCCACCCAAAAGTATATCCATAGACCATTTATAATGACGGCACAGGGTTGGAGGTGCTTTGGTTTCTATTCAAGAATTGTACGTTTAACGATTAATTTTGAAAATACTGGTTGTGTCTGTGTTCAAAAAATTCCAAAAATTCTATTACAGCGCTGACTGTCATAAAATGCGGCTAACTAGGACAACTATTCTTCCCTCGCTATCCTTTAATAGCTAATTTTACTCTTCTCAGTGGAAGATATGCAAAAATGACAACCGATTTACTCCTTCAATAAGCATGTTTCAAAAAAGAACAGAGAAAAGCAAACATGAAGTGACTTATAACATATGTGCACCCCACTTGAGCAGAGACATAGTATCACAATTCATCCCTACTTGTTGCTATTCAAATTCTGGAAGAGACAAAATATCACTAGAGAAAATATGAAAGAGAGGAACAAGAAGTATCCAACAAGGAACAAGAAAGTTCTACGAATACGAGCGTAAAACTTTCGGCGCTTTGAGGAAAGAGAAGTTTGAGAATTTAATTTAGAAGTGATTATGTCAAAATTAGAATTGGTAGGGCTTAATGAAGTTAGATGGCCAATTGCGACTTTTGGTCAGGGATCTTTTAGGTCGTCCAAAAAAGTTGTTCGTTAACGGTTAAAAAGAATTTCCCTTCTGAAAGTGAACGAAGAAAAAATACAGGTTTGTACGGTATTTCAAGAAATTGGCTCCATATAATATCGACTGGCGATGTCAACAACCACTGGGTTGTTACGTTTAATTCTGACCCATATCAAATTTCTTTTAGTATTTAACTTTTGTATGTAGCTTCATTATTGGTTTAAGTTTAAATTAGCACCTTTTTCTGAACATTTACGCGACTTTATGTTGGAAATTATGGGGTTGGTTGACAACGGTCGTCTGTTGATCGTAGACCAGTGAGAATCGACTGTTTGGCGCAAGTGGGATGCAATATCGTTATCAAAAGGTTCTTGGTAGCGAGCTTAACACGCTTTACCGATACCTCAAACTGTAAGGTGCGCAGAAGCAGGTTCTTCCCTGTATATCTATCATGTACCTGGGTCTATTCTGCAGTAGATTTGATTAGCCACAGGCAACTTCCCACTCGATATTGCCGTGAAGACGTCTGATTAATATTATTTGTAGAAATAATATTACATGTAGAGATTTCTTTAACTTCAACCTATTTTAATATATGGAAAGGTTGCATTTAACTATTAACTATATCAATGTGTTGAAAAATTACACTTTAGGTTATATACCTTTATATCTTTTATCTGTAATAATTTATAAGATACATCCCAAATTCTAAAATGTACCTAGGGTAAGAGAGATAATCCACAAAACAAGGTTCAGATATACACAGATGAGTTCCGGAAAAGCCCTGAAACAACTTTAGATGAATGGTGGTGGAGAAAATTTTAAAAGCGTTGAGAATCAGAAGCCGTAAATATAACCCAGTTGGAATGGTGTGATTAACAAAAGGGACGATGTACATTGAAGCTACGAGTGCAGTAACCTTCAGGTAAATTATACTATTTTGTTCGAACTTTGATATTTTGGTGTGTGTTGAATAACTTTATAATTGATTTACTTAAAATGGACAGTAGTGAAATTGTACTAACAACAGAATTTTAATTTTAAGGTGAAATTTGCTTGTTTAAGTAGAAAGGGGTATTTAGTATTTATGTTCTGGATTATGATGAAAATTTGGGTATGTCTTTGAGCTCAATTAGACGAACCTGGTTAATTAACGTAAAGGGGTGGTAGATGCTCCCTTTGTACTCAGACTCAGGTCTGCATATATTGTTATATTAATTAGTAGGCATCCTACAAGGACTTTAATTCTGGATGCACATTAAAATGATAACAAATTTAATCTTGAAATTTTCTGAAACTAAAATTTATGCTGAATTTTAATTTTGAAGTTTAATGTATTGTGAATATTGATGTAAATAGAGTTAACGTTGATGTTTGTGGTAGGAATGTGTTTGTTTTTTATGAATGAGGATGAAGGTTTAACTAGGTGAGCAGCCGAGGCGGAAAAGAGTAAAGAGGCGAGTAACAGAAGAAAGTCAACGGACCAGTTAATTTAAGAGGTTTCACAGCATACATGGCGCCCAATAGAAGGGGCTCGATTCGAAAAGCGTAGTTCCCGGATTTTGGTGGTTTCACAGCATACATGGCGACCCAAAAGTGAGGCTCGAGTTCCAAATAAAATTTTTGTGATTTTATTCCAGGAAACTGGCGATCTGAGAGAGAGAGTTTCTGTGTGTGTATAAATTTAAGAGTATTTTAGAGTGTGTGGGAGTGATTAGAACGTATGCAGAGAAAGGAGTGGTTAAGGAGTCAAGGAGTGGAAATTGGAAGTGACGATAGTGCATTGTGTGAGAAAAATTCGAAAATGGAAGAAGCTGGAGGCAGTAGAGATCAGTCGAGGACAGAATCAGGGGATCAAGGAAACGAGATGATAATGAGAATGCTAGAGAGGATGAACGAAGAATCTAATAGAGCTAGGGAAGAATCCAATAGAAAATTAGAACTGCTAAGCGATGAATCGAATAGAGCGAGGGAGGAGTCCAACCAAAAATTAGAGCAGATAAGCGGGAAAATTGAACAGAATACTAAAGAATTTACAGAATTTAAAGATAGTCTTACCGTGAAACTGGGGAAGTAGAAAATAGGGTTGAAAAAATGAGCGTGATATTACAGGTCTTCGACAGGAAATGGGACATTTAAGGTCCGAAGTACGCATTTTTTGTGAAGAAGAGATTAATATAAAAATGACTGAAGTAACGGACTCATGTAGGGATCAGTTAGGCAGGGTAGAACGCGAAGTTAGTAGTATCAAATACAACATGTCAAGTTTAACGGGGGATTGTCCCAGATTTTATACAGGTGGAGTATCATTGGACCAACACATGAAGTTTTATGGCGATAACAGGGTAACTCCACAAATTTTTATTAATAGTGTAAGAAATCTAGTGGGAAATTTATTTGACGAACAGACTAAACTGAATACGATAAAGGCTTTATTGAAAGACAACGCGGAAGCATGGTACAATTTAGTAGGACAGGACATAGACACCTACACGGAGTTTGAAGACAGATTTTAAAGCACTACTGGAGTGACCACAGACAAGACCACGTACGAGACGACTTAATCACAGGGAAATTTAAGGGAGAATTTTCAGGAAGTAGGAGCAATATGCTATACGCAAGTATAGCATAGCAAAGCAACTGAACCCACCACTGACGGACCGACAAATTATCAAGTATTTATCACGACACTTCGAGGTAGAAGTAAGACAACACGTAGCACTACAGAACATAGTGGACAGAGAAATGTTTTAGAATACCTGCAGAGGTACGACGACGTAAGTAGTGGACGACCTCGGGATAATAGGGAAAGACAGATCAACACAGTTAGGTTTGACAATAGACGGGACAACTATGCTAGAAGAGGAATAGTTACGGATACCAGCAACAGAATTGGGAACAGAGACGACCATACGTTAGGAGTAATAGTTTAGGAAGGGGACCTGCACCGAGACCGGAACCTACCAGAAGGAATAGTTCACCGGACATGAGGGGGGACAGCTAATACAGACACGGAACGAGTGGAAACGCCTAGGACATACGCTGAGGTGACGGCTAGACCAGGACCGAGTAGGGAAAACAGACCTGGACAGGATTTTTAGAACGCGACAGACCACTAGATTTCAGTGTAAATGTATATGAACATCCACGTGAATTTTTCAAAATTGAGGAGGAAGTAGAGCCAGAAACTGAGGAAAAATTATGTTTGTCAATTATTGATATAGGAATTTTTGAGAATAATGTAGAAGTATTACTTGATACAGGGGCAGAGGCGAGTTTAATATCGGAGGAATTCGTCAGCAAAATTAGGGATAAGGTTTGTGATAGAATTATGCCTATAAAGCGTAGCCATTTAGTAGCTCCAAATAAAAAGAAATTTGCTGTAGTAAATAGTGTTGTGGTGCTTAGGATAGATATAGGAGGTTTAAGCTGTGAACAGGAGTTTGTAATTGTACCTGGACTGAAGTTTCAGAGCATTTTAGGTGTTGACTGTATGATGAAGTTAGGGGTTTTGATAAATATGGAAAGGAAGGTAGTAAGGATTAAGGATAGGGTAGTGCCATGGAAGGGCAGTTATGAAGTCACAGAGGATGACACGGGGTTGAGTATTAATGTAGTAGAGGTAGAGGATGATAGGGTTAAACAGATCAACACAATAAGATGTCCAGAGGATAGGATAGTAGAGGTTCAAGCTTTAGTACAAAAACATGCAGAATTAGTGGGGGTAGAAGCAACAGCAGCATATCGGGAGCAGGTGAAGGCAGAATTAATTAAAGATGCACGAAAAATTAATCAACGGACCAAACCGCAATTCCATTGTCCAACATCCATGGACACACTTTTGACGAGGTTAAATGGCAAGTTTGTTTTTAATAAAGTAAATTTAAGGAATTCATTCTGGCTGATTCCATTACACAAGAATTCTAGAAAGTACACAGGATTTTCCGTAGAGGAAAAAATCGATAATTTTAAAGTAGTATCGTTTGGTTTGTCGGCAGAAAAGAAGATAAGAATAAATAAGAAACAGACAAGTGTAGGGACTAAAGAAGAAGCAGTATTTAAGAGTCAGGATAATAGGGATGATAAGTTTATTGTATGTGAGATAACAGGGATGATAAGTATAGATATAGAAGAGGGAGAAATAGGGATGAAGAGTATTAGGATGGTGAGAAGAAAGACTTGGAGGGTCAAGAAGAGAGTTAGATTTAAATAACTCGATGAACAAAGGATAGAGATAGGTAAATTTTAGTATAGATATAGGAATAGAAATAGGATAGGGATAGAATAGGTGTATATAGAAGAGTAGAAGTAGGTGTTTATAGAAAATAAAGCTAAGTATAGGATAAATATGGGAGATAATTAGAAATAGGTTTAGGATGAGAATAAAGAATAAATGTAGGAAGAAAATAAGATAGATTAAGTGTAGATATTTCTTATAAGATTAGTGGGGAGTTAGGAATAGAATAAGAATAGGATAGGTATATAGGATTAGGTAGGGGGAAGTGAAGTATAGGGAAGATTAGTTAAAAGTTAGGAATAGGATAGGTATATAGGATGTATATAGGATTAGATGGATAAGTAGGATGAAGTTAGGGATAATTTCAGTTAATAAAATTAAGTGAGAGTTAGGAATAGGATAGGGATATAGGACAGGTGTAAATAATTTTATGGATTGGATATAAGTTGGGTAAGTTAGATAGATAAGGGTAGAGAGAGATAGGCATTTTTTTTTGTAAATTTTGTTTGCGGTTTAAATATTTTATATTTGAATTCAAATAAGTGGGATTATTGGTATTCAAATAGGGGGAAAATACTCATATTTAGACCAGGGTAGAAAATTAAATAATCACATCAAATAATTTTAATCACCGTGTAGAAGCTTTGGGAAAAGGTACGCGTTATTAAATAAAAGCGTGAAGCATAAAAATTCATTCGTTTTATTAAAAATAAGAGATTTAAATTATTTATAAGACGCTTTATATAAAAGGAAGCAGTATTAGAAAACTTTACGTGTAATTTAATTATTCCTAGTAAAGAAACAAAGAGAAATTACGTGCAAAATTTATATTAATTAACCCTATTTTAAGTAACCGGTATTAAACAAAATGTACTGATAATAATTGAATATTTAATTAGGATTCACTAAAAATTAAAGGGTATTATTTTAATTGGAGTTAATTGAACCGTTAGTAACAGATAATATCTATAAAAACTTGTAAAAAACCCAATAAAATACCATGAAATAAAGCTCTGAGAATTAATAGTATGTTTGAACACCTGCGTATTTTTAAAAAGCTCATTCTGCGTAAATTTTGCAGATAATTAATGGTTACAGAGAATGTTGGAGAAACCGTCGCATAATAGTTACGAGAAATGCTAAAGGTGGGTTATTTCACAGTCCACATGGACTGAAATAATCGATAATAAAGAATATCAATTTGCACCAATAAGAACAGGGTAGATAGAGACAGATAATATGCGCAAGACCGAGACACATATAGTAAAAGGCGTGAGTGGAGCAACGTCATTGGGTTGCGATTGGGTGAAAATAAAAGGCAAAATTGAGAGGTAAAAATAACATTTCTGTATAAAATTCAATTAGTTATTTCCAGACTTTGCGAGCCGTGTCGAAATTTCTGAGATTTAACTGGTGCGAGTGCAAATTTCGTAAAAATCGCATGCCGGGCTGCGGAATGGGAACCTAGCATGCGAAATTCTTTAGAATTGTCCGTTTTGGGGACTAGACCGACAGACAGGCTAACCTCTATATATACCCAGGTGAATATAAACAAGCTCTCTTACATCTGCGACTTGATTCAATGCGTTAAACAGTGCTTTTTAGTTTTCCGAGTTTGATAGAATAATTTAAACAGTTTGCTCGTATATTTTGGTGATTTAAAAACAGTTTGTTCTTTACGTGCTACAATGAATGTACTTTAGTGCACTTAGAAAAGAAGATACAAGGTAATAAAGTTAGTATCACTGTACTAATTAGTCAAAATTTGCAACGACAAATGAATACACAAAAGTAGGCAGTTTTAGCGTATATTGGTGAAAGAAGCATGAATTTCTTTGCTATTTTTCGGGGGTGTTAATAATTAAATGGTTCATAAACGTGTCTGGATCCACAAAACAAGGTTCAGATATACACAGATGAGTTCCGGAAAAGCCCTGAAACAACTTTAGATGAATGGTGGTGGAGAAAATTTTAAAAGCGTTGAGAATCAGAAGCCGTAAATATAACCCAGTTGGAATGGTGTGATTAACAAAAGGGACGATGTACATTGAAGCTACGAGTGCAGTAACCTTCAGGTAAATTATACTATTTTGTTCGAACTTTGATATTTTGGTGTGTGTTGAATAACTTTATAATTGATTTACTTAAAATGGACAGTAGTGAAATTGTACTAACAACAGAATTTTAATTTTAAGGTGAAATTTGCTTGTTTAAGTAGAAAGGGGTATTTAGTATTTATGTTCTGGATTATG
This sequence comes from Platerodrilus igneus, assembly GCA_036346225.1. Lineage (NCBI taxonomy): Eukaryota > Metazoa > Arthropoda > Insecta > Coleoptera > Lycidae > Platerodrilus > Platerodrilus igneus. The sequence goes on along the minus strand of JARFIW010001281.1, from coordinate 9,385,944 downwards.
ATGAAAATTTGGGTATGTCTTTGAGCTCAATTAGACGAACCTGGTTAATTAACGTAAAGGGGTGGTAGATGCTCCCTTTGTACTCAGACTCAGGTCTGCATATATTGTTATATTAATTAGTAGACATCCTACAAGGACTTTAATTCTGGATGCACATTAAAATGATAACAAATTTAATCTTGAAATTTTCTGAAACTTCTGAATTTTAATTTTGAAGTTTAATGTATTGTGAATATTGATGTAAATAGAGTTAACGTTGATGTTTGTGGTAGGAATGTGTTTGTTTTTTTATGAATGAGGATGAAGGTTTAACTAGGTGAGCAGCCGAGGCGGAAAAGAGTAAAGAGGCGAGTAACAGAAGAAAGTCAACGGACCAGTTAATTTAAGAGGTTTCACAGCATACATGGCGCCCAATAGAAGGGGCTCGATTCGAAAAGCGTAGTTCTCGGATTTTGGTGGTTTCACAGCAATATATATATATATATATATATATATATATATATACACAAGGTAAGTTGATAAATACTAACGTATTACAGTTAATAAGACGAAATAATAACTTAAACTTTTATGCAAATCGAGCTAGTAATTGAAAGATGGAAAATATATGGTCTTGGACAGGACTTGAACCTTGGTCTTTCACGGACCATGCGTTTTTCCAAGTATTACGTCATAGTATTACGTTATAGTTTACGTTATAGTAATACGTTAGAGTGTTACGTTATAGTATTATGTTATAGTATTACGTTGTAATAGTATGTTATAGTATTACATTACAGTATTATGTTATAGTATTACGCAATAGTATTACGTAATAATACTACGTTATATTATTACGTTATAGTTTGTACGTTATAGTACTGTAAAAGATATCATTTTCATCCGACGAAAAAGAAATATTTATTTATAAAGCGCTAATAAGAACAGGTTAAAATGTATTCATATGAGCGCGTAATATAGCGGCAGACCCGCGCGCTAGGTGATCGCTATGGCATAAAGTTAAGTTTTGAAAAGTAAAGTTCGGAAAGTAATATTCAGCGAAGTTAGAACGTAAAATGTGGTAATACGAGTTGAAAACGAACGAAACACAGCTTCAAGAAAAAATAAATGTAGATGTTCCTGCAATCCTGCAGGTATAACAAACGTGGCGTGCAACTAATTTTCGAATTTACGCTTGCACGGACAAAATACTTTGAATTCACATGTTTGAGAATTATTGTCGTTATGACCGGTTAAAGAGGTTGGGCTTGAAGAATTCTTCCTTCGACTAATTTGGAATTTTGTCTGGTGTTGAGTCAAGGAAATTGTTGTTTAAAGGACGAAAAGTAGAACTACTGAAAAATTGGAAAGTTTGTGGGATTTTCTTATTTGTATTCACAGATGAATTAAATTGTAAATAATTATAAGCTTTCAGGTTTATACTTATTAATTATGGATTTGTGGGTTGTAAATGTAAACGATTGATATTAATGAAATAGAAAATTAATCGAACATGAAAGTGAATATTTTGTTGAACGATAACTACCAACGAAATGAGTGTTGGTTAAATCTAAGCCTAATGTTATCATTTTAAAACACTTAAGAAATATGTAAGTATTGATTTTACATTATTTTGAAATGGACAATGAAAGGATAGAACGAAACTGACATTTAACTGTTTTTTTCTATGCTTGTTATTAACGACATTTCCAAAATTTGGTATTTATAAATGTCGTGTAACTAATATATGGGAACCATAAAAATTTGAAGTGATAGTATTATTGATGGATTAGATTTACGGTTTTTTTAGGATTTCTTTTAGCAATACTGGCCGAAATGAGGTTAAGGAGTTTTGGTATTTCTTTTAAGGAAAGTATATATTAATTATATTGAAATCATTTAATGTACTTAAGTTAGGTTGAATTTTATTTGAATTTATTTAAAAACCAAGTAAACAGACAGATTTGTAAAAGATATCCAGTTACCCCAGTGATGGAATCTTATTTGGAAGCATTTTATTTCTCAATTTTATTTAAGTTGGCTAAAATTTCTATAAGTGTGTTAAGGTCGTTTAGAGAACGGTAAAGTATAATGGGAGAAATTTAGAAACCGAAGTAAGAAATGCCTATGCGGAATAACCGTCTTCCTTATAGGGATAATATCAAAAGGGGTTGTTGGGACAGCCGGTTTGGCGCCCTTAATTATGAAGATAAAAAGTCTTTCATTGCAGTGATTAATGTAACGTAATTGTCGTAGTTCAGCCTTTTCATTTATTATTTTTATTCCTTTATTGCTTTTATTTCGAATGTTTATATTTTCGATTATAATTTTTTCCATAGGAACCCAATCCCGTACCACTGCAGTTAGCCGAGGCAGGGTCCGTGCTCCTTCATAGCAAATTAAATTTTATTAACGTAACGCTTATTTTACCTGTAACAGTATGAAGTGACTTATAACAAATGTACACTCGAGATCAGGAGGTTTCCGGTTACTAAGTGTGTTACGTGTTAAATTGACGCTAATGAGCTGAATAAAATTTACTCTACGACGGAGACGTAACAGTAATGATGTACCAGTTAATTGTAGTGCTGAGAGGTGAATTATAAGGAAAAAATGCAAACCTTTTAGGGTGGGGCACGATCGTTACACTTTCATCTACTTAGAAAGTTCTCTGAACTTTCAGTCTAATATAATTTTGTTGAGCGTCAACCAACTTAGATTCCTTGAATCTCGTTAGACGATGAGTGGTCTAAGAGATGCTGTCAAATGGTTCTTAAATTTCTGCAATACAGGTTGATGGAACCTTGTGTACACTTGTTCTACCTCACCTACGAATAAAAAATATACACAAATAACAATAAAACAAGCTGTTTACTCAACCTATATTAAAACATGAACATCACAGTAGCAGAGCAAACTTATTAAATTAACTATCCCTATTTGGTCAAATTTGCGCGTAACAGAGTCTTCAACCAAACTAAATGGGTAAATATATAAGATTATGTAATTGCAATTGTGATACCTTTCCTGATTATTAGCCGATCTTAATCAAGCATGCACCAACGTAAAAGTCCTCTTAATAAAAACAATTGTTGTATGCATTCAAATATAAAATAACAATGACTTACGGTGTATCTCTACAAGGCTCGGGCGACCTTGTCGTGCAACACCGAAAATAGGGTTTTCAGTACTTCTCTGCCTGCAACAGGTGTTGGAGGAAGCATCCACTACCGGACCACTTTCACTAGTAACGGAAATTTACTTAATTCCTCAGTAAAGTCAGATTCGAAAGCTTATTTCGCTAGCAAATTCGAATGTTCAAAGTTACCGTCACTTCAAATTACTTAAACTTGTTTTTTTTTACCTGGAAATTTACAATTTATCGGAACCCTTGCTATTCCAAGCGAAGTCGGAATTTTTACGTGCGTGACACACACACATACATACACACACACCCTACACACACGCACACACACATGGAACCTACATTTTACCTCATCCAAACGAGGATGTATTTGTGTGAAAAATGCTCACATATTTTTCAAACGGTCTGTGTTGGGAATCAAACCCGGGACCTTGGGCTTAGTAGTTACACGCGAACCAACTAAGCTAAGGAGCCGCCAAATTAAATTACAACCGCTTGAAATATATGAATGGTTGAATGTGTTTGGTTGCTTCCCTATATTACGATTCGACGGTATATATAAGTTAAAACGTTCTGCGGGGTTTACGCAATGTTCTGGTTTAAGGGTTTATACGACTTGAACAGTTTTAAAATTGAGATCAAAGGTTTTCCGGTGCACGATAATATACGTATTGGTATTTTCACACTGTCCATTTAATATCACAGCTACGGCATTTGTTAGTTTCAAAGTATTATATTTTAAGATCTTTTATGGCTATCTATTTAAGTAATTTATAATAATTTCAACGTCTTCGCAATGCGTGAGATGTTTTCGAATACACATTTGTAGGATGGCTATTGTTGGAAAAATATGTCGCTGTTTTTTTAATTTGATATTCAACATGTGAAGTCCTTTTTATTGCTGGTTGTAGAAAAATGTGCTGAGTAGTTTTCCCTATTTATTTCGCTATTTTACTTAAATATTATAATTGAATAGCCTCTTTAAAAACTGTAAATTGAGCAGGATTCTATAAAATTTGACAGATATTCTCGAGCTACACTCATTGTGACTACCTTAAAATAGTGAATGCTTTTCTACATACAAATCTATGCATAATTAACGCATTATAGTTACAACTGCACGCTTATTACTGGCACCTCAAAGTGCAAGGTGTGCAGAAGTAGGTCTTCTCCTCTCTCTCCGTATTGCAATGTAACTATCTTGCACCTGGGTCTCTTGTGTAGTAGATTTGAATAGCCATGAGCAGCACTACCTCACTCGAAATGGTCGCGAAAGCGTCTGGTTAATATTGCACATGGACAATTTTATAACGAACTTATCTTAATGTATTGAGCGGTTACATTTAACTTCAAATGGTTAAATATTTACTTATTTTTATCTGCACCAATTTATAATATATACCGTAAAGTTTAAAACGTAACAAGAGTAAGAAAGTTATCACTTCATGTTAAAAAAATACTACGATTTATATTTCTTTTCCCTTTCCGCACCTGCGAATGTGGACCCTTCATGTTGGTTTCATTATCATATCTTTGGTCTTACATCTACCTATGACAAACCCAGTATTTCTAGCTCTTTATAAGATAACAAAAAGTTATCGTCTTGTTGATCTTTCGAATGTTAGAAGTTCCAAAAGATCCTCCTCAATGGTGAGAACAACAGCATTCTATATAAGATAATCAGATCTGGCTATGGCTTAATTTAGGCATTGAGTATAAACGTAGATAATAGTTTAAATGTTTGCGAATTAATTAAAAATAAATTATACTTAAAGTTAGAAAAAAGGCATTTGTGTAAATTAATTAATAATTATTTAATAAGAAAACGTATTTATGTTAAGACAGTTCTTTTTTAAAATGTTTGGTGATAAATATGATGTTTAATTTTTCAGATATCTCGTATTTTATAAAGATATACAAGGGCTACTTTTTAAGTTCGTTAGGTTAGCTATGGATATTCAGTTACCAACTGACGTGGCGCTTGCGCAGTAATGTTTAGTCATCTATCTTCCAACCGAGCCAGTCATTACGAAGCGAGGTTTTAATTTGAGCGCCATTTTATCATAGCTACCACATCGAAGCTTGTCCAATGCAAGATTTGCTCTGTGATTCGTTGTCTCCAAGCTGAAGATAATACTTTTGTTGACACCTATTAAAGATTGTGTGTTGTATATAGAGAAAAGATTATTGATGTCCATGGTAAACGGGATAAAAAAAAGCTTCATGGCAACAAACGATATCGAAAACTGAATAAAGTGGTTTAAGATTGCCGCTGGTTCACAATTTCTAAATCGCTTGCTGATTTTCCTGACTCTTATCGGTTATTACTTTATAACATTGCCAAGTACAACTCGGCTAGCACAAATTTGGTGCACGGTAAATCCCCGAACTGTTTCATTACGTTCACAAATTTCACGGAGTGAATTCGCAAATGTCTTTGCAGCGCTGTAGTGACAAAAAAGAGGTTTCTTTAGGAAAGATTGTAACGGGAAACAAAATGTAGATAGTTTAAAAGCCAAGGCAAAACCAGTAACTGAACTTGTCCAACAAACCAAGGAAATTTAAAGTAGTCTTGCTAAATGACTATCGTGTTTTGAATTATAGAGGAATTTTGATAGTGGAGTTCTCGGACCCTGGGATTGCAGTGACATATCGTGAAATCCTTAAACGTTTATGGAGGGCCAAACAAACCTAAATGACTAGCACGCTATTCTTCTACTAGGCAATCCACGCTTTCATACAGCAACAAAAGAACTAAGAGTTTCGGATGGAAGTTGTACGTGAGCGGTTTTTTAAGTGAAGGCCACTAAGCTCTATCACCTTTAAAGTTACGCGCACGTGATAATGAATGCATAGTTCGCATTCCAGCATCCACAGCGAACAACCTCCTATCAAACCACTCATGGTTGTTTTATTTACGTTTGGATCCATGACCTAAGATCTTTGTCAAAATAATAAAAATTTCAAGTTTGACATTTATGACATAAATTTAAGGTGACTTTGAGATTTATTAATGTTTGATTTGAATACATTAGGTGAAAAGTTTAAAGTTTAGAAGAATGAGTGCCTTCAATTTGTGTTGCGCCCTGGGAGCGATTTTGAGGTAGCCAACAGGCTTAACGTGAAATCAGCTGATTAATTTTAATATAGTTAAATTTTATATAAATTCAATAATTTGAAAATTGGAAAACATTTTTTAAGCAGCCGTTCTTCTATATTTATCTTGAGGAGGAAAACTACCTTATTTCCAAACGTAAATAAAGACGATTTTAACAATTATGAGTGGTTTAACTCAAAAGAAGATTAAGAAAAATACAAAACCAACCACAACAAACACAGGGAGAACCTCCTATCAGTTGCAGCTTTATAGCTAACCTGTAAGTAGCACTGTATTTTTTTTAAATGTTAAAGCTTATTGAATCGCCTGCCGCGTGCGAGATAGGTCAGTCATGCGTTTCTTGATTGCATGGAACATATCGGTTATCGATTCACAGACGAATTAGTGAGGTTTATGGTCTACATGCAATGAGTGAAAGAAAAGTGCGGAAGTGGGTTTGAGAGTTTACGGCCGGCCGTGAAAATGTCCATCTTGAATTCCACTGAAGTTGATGTTGTTTCAGACGTGTTGATGCAAAGATTTGTGAAGACAGAAAATTCACAATTGGAAATCTTTCACTGAATTTTCCACAAGTTTCAAGGTCAGTTCATTACAAAATTGTGACTGAAAATTTGAATTTTCGAAAGTAGTGCTCTCAAACCGGCTCTCGATGGGTCCCAAAGCTCCTTACGTAGGACCATAAAAAAGATATTGGAATATGTTTTGGACTTTTTGAGTCTGTTCGAGGTGGGTGATGAAATGTTGAGCCAAATCGTCACAGGAGATGAGACCTGAGTAACGTCAGAGCTAAAACAACAATCAATCGGCATATCCTGTCAATGTCAAAGCCAAACAAACGCCTTCGCGGCGGAATATCATGGCAACATTGTTCTGGGACAGACATGGTGTTCTGTTAGTGGGGCGGATCCGTCGTTCAGTTGGTATGCGTGTGACTACTGAGCCTATGGTCCGCTTTAAAACTGTTAGGCGAGCATTTTTTATAAAAATACGTCTTCGTTCGAACGAGAGGTAAAATGTAGGTCCCGTGTGTGAGTTTTGTCACTCACGTTAAAGATCCCTAGCTTGCTTGGAACAGCAAGAGTTCGGCAAAATTCAAAACATCCAGGTTAAAAAACTTGCTTACTGGCCAATGTAGTACCTTCAGCTGGAACATTAAAAAAATTAAATGTGGCGTTCTGTTAGTAGAGATTATGCCACAAGGAATAACCATAGTGCAGAAGCATACTGTGCAACACTGACCAAGCTCCGACAAGCGATCCAGAACAAACGAGGTGGAATCTTGACAAAAGAAATCTTGCTTCTTCACGAAAACGGCAGACTACATATTGTTGCAAAAACTTCATCGACCCTTTTGGATGGGATGCTATTGCCCCCCCCCCTCCCACAGTTCAAACATTGCACCTAGTGACTTTCATCTGTTTCATCACTTAAAACACCATGTTGGCGGCAAGCACTTCGATAACGGTGTACATGTGAAAACCGGCCGTATTATCTTGGATGGTAGAGCAGGCAGCAGATTTTTTATGAAAAACGTATTCAATAGTTAGTTTTAAGATATGATATGTTCCTAAATAAGCAACGCAACCATGTAAAGAAATAGAAAAAAAATGGAGAAGTCGAAAATAAAATTTGTTTGAAAAAATTTTAGTTTCTTTGTATATTTAATTAGAAACGGCCCTTGTTTTAAAAACGCCCCTAGAACACCCACCCACCCTACAGCCCAGACTTAACTAAGATGAAAGTATAGTTCGGGAAGTAGCAATTTGACGCTAACGAGGAGATGAAAACTAGTCTGCAAAATTTGCTAACAACCCAGGCAACAACATGGTATGAATAGGGTATACAAATGCCGATGCCTTGATGATGATGGGGACTATTTTGAGAAGTCGTTCAATGCACGAGTAACTCGTATTGCTCTTATTTGTTTTGTAAGCGTTATAAAACTGAAGAAATAACCCTCGTAGAAATTAACCATTGTCAATAAATACGTTTTCTGTACTTACATTTTTACTTTTGCTCGGAGAGACTAAAGACTATGTTCGATTCTGTTAGAATATATTCTCTATCTAATTGATTTGAGTTAATCCATCGTTTACGTTTACCTGACGTAGACTCGATAGGAAATATCAAATTGATTAGCAGTTTTGTAGGTACATAAGATTACGATCATTTTTGACCCATATTCGATATCTTTCTAACTTGCATAGAAGAAAAAGATATGATCACAATTGAATATTTACAATTGTTTCTTACTTCTTTGTGAACTTGTTAAAGTAAATTAATACTGCTTCATTATCATGGCCAGTTTATGTTCCAGTCTACTAACTTGATAAATACATTCATTAATCATATTACATAAGTTACACTGACCATTGTTGTATCTTCCTATGCTACCTCATCTTATTTTAAAGTTACGTAAACCGGTCAAGCAAAAAAGGTCTACTGTATTTATACAAGTTTTAATATTTGGGGCAATTAAAGGAAACGGTTCCGGAAGACCATCGACAGAAGTAACAGTTTCGCATTTTATTCTCGTATCTCAACTAGATATTAAAAACTGAGTAGAAAATATTACACCAACAGAAGCTTCTTTTTCGTCCTTCAAAATAAACTGTGTTTGAATTTAATCGAAGTAGCTTAGCTCTTGCATAACTTTTCTCCAAGTAGATATGCCAATCTTTACTTCTATCCTGGAAGTACAAAAAGAAGGTAATATAGAATGGGGATAAAATACCTTTCCAAAATTGGAATATATTTCTAGTTCTTATAAAAAATCAACGATTATTAATAAAAACACAAAAATAAGGTAAATTTCTGATTCTAATACATTTGTGATTACCCTTTTTTTTGGGAACATTCTTTTCACTACAGGTACTTTTCCTCAACGCCGCTTCTGCTACAAGGCTTGGGACAAGCCGGAGAAATCTCAGCCTTATCATCGGTGGGACTTTTGTATTGAAATATCATCTGCATGGCGTATGCATCCTCCGGCTTCCTGCCATTGTCATCTTACAACGTCCTTATGCTGATAAATACGGAACCACTAGCAGGTTCCTTCTCCACGAACCGTTAACTTAGATATCGTTAAAGTAACCTTCGGAGTGTTATTTTACATCTGTATTCAATTCTGGACCTTTGAGTAAGCTACCAATACTCTTGATCACTGAGTATTTTATTTCACGTTAGATTTTGCAGATAAACATACATTTGATACATTTTCTACTTTGTCAATCGATGGCTTTAAACTCTGACTACACAAGGAAAATTTATTTTTAATATTACAAATTGGAAGGTTACGAGTTCACATACTGTACGAAACTTATATTTCCTTTTTTCCATTACCCACTCAATCTGACAATCATTTAAGCCTTCTATAAAAGCATAAGTTATAATTTCATCTTACTAATATATATATATATATATATATATATATATATATATATATATATATATATATATTACTATGGATTTATAGGTTAGAACTGATGATAGATGGGCCTGATAAATATTTATGGCAGGGTACACCATGTATATAGAAGGCATGTAATAATTTAAAACGTTTTTTAAGCTATACCATAAGGATTTATGATTTAAAATAAGCTTTAAGGTTAATTTTGCTTCATTTTAGAGTTAGGATAAAAATTAATTACAATTATTAAATATAGGAATTGTAGGTCCTTAAGGTAAGCACGTGCATTTAAATGCATAAGTACCATGAAAGTTTGTAGTTAGAAGTTAGTAAATCAAGTAACTGATATTCAAAGTGTAATTATTCCATTTGTGTACATAACTTAGAGTAGGGTAATATGAAGCTGGAACATTTATAATATTTCAAAGGTTCTTATTAGTATAAAATATAAAAGTGTTGTCAAGAAACAAGTTAACGCTTATGAGTTTCTAAGAAGGAACGTGCAGCAAACGAAACATTTCCAGTAAAGTTTAGCATTGTAAATACATTCGGCGTATTAATTTAACAAACAGTAAACAAGCATCAAGGTTTTTAGAAAAAAGATCGTTAAAAATAAAGAGCAGGCCTATGTTGAAGGTTACATACACAAATGGATCGATAAAATAAAGAGAGGGAGTGTGTTTTGTATGAGGTAGCAAGGAATGAAAGACAGCATATGGTTAGTTGTCATTGACTTTGAAATGTCTGTAAGACAAGGAAATTGTAAAGGTAGATAAGCAAGACTGAGATGAAGCGTATTTTCATAAGACATTGGTTTGGAAAAGAATTGAAAAGTACGGTAGAAGGCTACAGACAGAGTAGGACTATTAGACGGTGTATATAAGAACGAGAAGGACAATAGTGTAGATTTGTAGGATAGAATAGAACTTGTAAACAGCGGGGATAAAGGTAAGGAGATATACGGGTTAAACAAGGATACAAGAAACGGATAACTGACATAGAAGGTTGAGAAAGGGTACAAGACAAAGGACAGAACATTTTGGATGCAAGCAAGAGAGAGATAGCCGTATATGCGCATATGCGAGAGGCGTGTTTTGGATGTTTGTATTGGTGTCAGTTGACGGGGGCTTCGACGAATTTGACAGCCGTTGAAAATTTTAATGAGGATTTCGGAGTAAAATGCTTGTTTGTGATTGAAAATTCTGAAATTTTCCAGACAGTTGGCAAACGGCTGCCAATTTTACCGTGAATAGTTGAAGGTTAATGGCTGGATTTGTAAAATTGGACGACGGTTAGGTGTTGTGTGCATGAGTTTTTGGAATCGGTAGACCATTTACCAAAGTTTACCATCAAAGCGTGTTTAGTAGAGTGGTGTGAACCGATTGGGGAGGCATGTTTGAGTCTATACAAACCAAGAGGAGGCGGTAAACGCTCTTTTTCTCTTTCAATCTTCAGCCAAGCTTCGAACTACCATAGCTAATTAGTTAAGTGACTAGTAAGTTTGAAATTTTTAATTACAATAAATTAAATATGCACAAGTTGGAGCAAGATTAAAATAGCAGTCGTGAATTGTATAAAATACATTTTGAGAAGCGAAGCTTGATGTACGTAAGTAGACGTCTTCCTATTTTTGGTTGGAGGTGCTTGTTCTGCACTGACATGGAGTAGTGGATGTTGATGGACCAGTAGCGGATGTACGTTAGTTTGGAAGTACCGTACATTGGATGCAGAGAGATCTTAGTAGAGGAGGACTACGTCAGACATGGTTTCAGGGCAGAGATCTGGTTGTGCTAAATTCCAGGTAACTGAATTTTATACAAATTTTTGACTATTGTGAGTGTTTGGTGATTATGGCATTTTTAGCTTTTTGGGTAGATTTCGTTGAATTTTATGGACATAATAATTGATTATTTACCTTTGATAAAGAATTCTTTGAAAGTATGTTTATGTAAAATTATGTATTATAAAATGAGTGTTTAATATTGGCTTTTGTACAAAGTAAACGGGTTTTGGGTAATTTTTCAGTGCAGTAGTTAGCACTTTAGTACAGAAAGGTTTTAACTATGAGCTCGTATTAGACTTGGGGTTTTAAAATAACATTTAGGGATAAGTCCAGTTACTTTTAATAATTATACATGTAAATAGACAAAATTTGAATTTATGGTATTTTTAAAATGACTTCATTTGAGATTGAAGATTGTTGTTAGATATTCAAGGTGTGAATTAAGAATGTTAAGACAAAGATGTTTGGGTAGTGATTTGATATTACAATAAAGTGTGAAGTAATTTTGGTAGTGGAATTTTTTCTTTGAATAGTAGGGTAGTATTTTCATAGAGCAACTGAGCAGGCGTGGCGAATATCCCCGAGGAAGCAGAGCAAAAAGGGCTGGAGGTTTGGCATCCTACTTGTTCCAGGTAGTCTTCAAGCGTTGGATCACTAATTCGAGCCCCACTGTTGGGTCGCATAAATGCTGCGAACTCCCTCTATAGAAACGAGTCCCACCGTTGGGAAGCCATAATACTGCGAGCTTCTCCTTGGTTGGGCCTACAAATTGCCTAAAATACATTCAAGTCCCACAATTGGGCGTCATTATTGTTCTGAAACTCCACGAATAGGCCGCCATAAATTAGTATAAGTTAACCGCCATCATGTGGATAAAAGCAGCACTAGGGCTGGAATGGAACAGAAGTTGGTTCGAAACTATACAGGAATTTCATACATAGCCATACATAAACGTTCTACCTTTTTGGGTATGAATATTGTTACAAGCATAATTTTATGCAATAAGTAACATACCTTCTGACGGCATTGTTCGTTTCCTGTCTTATAGACAAATAAAAACTATAATAAACAGCAAAGTGAATTTACCTATACAAATCAAACTAGTATTTGCATGGCCATTACAAAATAAACACTTGACGTTTCATTAGGAGCGAAACATCCATCGACCTGGTTTCGAATATTTTGGACCTCATCAGAATGGAGTAGTTTTAACCCAAACATCAAATGCAATCTAGTGTATGCTCAAAGTAACTTCTGTGTACTGGTGAAAATATAAATAAACCACATTCATGTGGCTAAAAGCAGCACTAAAGCTGGAATGGAACGGAAGTTGGATCGAAACTATACCGGAATTTGATACCATACCCAAAAAAGCAAAACATGTAAGTATGGCCATCTATTAAATAACGGTATAGTTTTGTACCAATTTCTGTTCCATTCCAGCCTTAGTACTGCTTTTAGCCACATGATTGCGGTTTTTTTATACTTTCACAAGTATACAGAAGTACCTTTGAGTATACAATAGATTACATTTGATGTTTTGTTTGGGTTTAAAACTATTCCATTCACACGAGTCACAAAAAGGCTGAAACCAGGTCAATGGATGTTTTTTTCCCCTAATAAAAGTCAAGCAATTGTTTTGTAATGGTTACGCAAATACCAATTCGATTTGTATAAGTAAATTTTTTGTGGATTTACAGATACTCATGTTAATTGGTTTAATTTAAACTGGGAACTGAAAAGAAAATTTTGCTTTTTATTAGCCTTTAAAGCACAAAACGAACGACGCCGTCAGGAGATATGTTACTTAGCGTATCAAATTATGTATGAACTTACCGTATAGTTTCGTACCAATGTATGTTCAATTCCAGCCTTAGTGCTGCTTTCAGCCACATGATACGGTTTATTTATACTTTCACAAGCATACAGAAATTCCTTTGAGCATACAGTAGAATGCATTTGATATTCCGTTTGGGTTTAACTACTTTATTCTGACGAGGCCCAAAAAGGTCGAAACCAGGTCAATGGATGTTTTTTTCTCTAATGAAACGCGAAGTAGTTGTTTTATAATGTCTATGCAAATACCAGTCCGATGTGTATAGGTAAATTCAATTTGTGGATTTATAGATACGTCTCATGTTAATTGCTTTAATTTAAACCTCAAACTGAAGAAAAAGCTGCTTATATATATATATATATATATATATATATATGGATATGATAAGGAGGTCACGAGAGGTCATTGAGTACTACATTCTGTAAGAAAACAAACCCAAGGCACAGAAAGTAACATTTTTCAATATTTAATTTTTACCCTATATAGTATTCTCATAGGACTACTATGTAGAATAACATGCGTTAAGTGTTGAGACATGCCATTTAAGGACGAAGCTCAATCTTAAAACAAGTCTAATTCGTGAAAATATAAAAGCATTTATTAATCTAAAAATCAGGGTGTAAATATTTATTCTCTAGAAAAATATCAGTTTAAAACAAGTTTATAGCATTTATGCAGACTAAAAAGACCGTAAAACGAGTCTATGATATGCAGATTCATCCACTTTAAGAATATTAAATAACTTCAATATCAAGCTATTTTCTTTAAAATATATCATTTGATAGTCGACGAAAATATAAAATTAACTAGTTTTTAAAATGTAAATTCAATAACGCATTCATCTTCTTGAGAAATATCATTTAATATACGAAGAATACGGCACATAATTGCTTAAAGAAACTATTCCCTCGATAGTGTCCGCAAAGAGATCAATCATTTGTAAATAAGCAAAGGACAGCTAATTATTTCCCGTGAATAAATATACGTCGATTCGTGAAACGCTACAACACCGGGAAAGACTATAAAACCAGATAAGATAACGAGTTTTAAAGGTTATATATTACAGAAGCTTGTAAAGAAGAGAAATAAACGGCTGCTGGTTTCATTCATTAATAAAAGATAAGAAATTATATGATCGCCATAAATTGTAAACTGACAGTCCATTAGAGATAAGGAAACATGCGAAATTGCTATTAATAGTTAAATCATAAACATGACTCATACTTTTAGAATGTAATCGAAAATCGAGACCGTAACGTATTTAGAATTTTATTATATAAAGGCGGATGTAAATGGGAAGCGAATCAATCAAGATTCAACATTCTATATTTGAACATAAGTTAATAGAATTTCGATCATTAATACAAAGTTATTTTCTGGAGTGCAACAACGATTTATTGTTCTAATATAAATAATAAGTTATCTTGGTCAAGGTCACCAGCTATTTTAATGTATTAAAAATAAAAGTACTTTCGAAAACTGAAGCAAAATATTTCGAAGTATGAAGTTTGATTAAGAAATATAAATCTAAAAGTTTGGAATCTGCAACTTTTCGATGCAGTTAATTACAATGAAAATGGCTTTTAGATAGCAATTATAAGCAAAGACAGGTGGTCTTCGATAAATGAATACCAGCAAAGTGCAAGTGTAACTTTGTTTTAAACCCAAAGAGACGATTTGTGTATTATTAAGTAAATTAAGTAGTACAAGTTTTTCTTTTGCGAATAGAAAACTATCTGTAAAAAAATAGTTTTCGTTTTAGCAATTTTGAGGTCAAATCTCGACGTCGCTGATCAGCTTCACTGAGATGGTGTAATAAAGAATATTTAAATTATCCACAAAAATTTTAAAGCAAATTTTGTGACTTACATATGAAATGTTTTCGGGTTTTCTAATTATTAACAAGGATTAGGTGAAGATCCTATTAATATGTAAGTAGTAATGAAATGTTTCTTTCTGTAAATTGCATTTATACTCTTTTTTTATATGTGCGTGTAAGTATAAATATATAATTATTCGTTAGCAAACAATCCTTCAAATAATAATAGTTGTTACATCCACAAACACCTTTCTTCAACACACTTTAAAAAAAATTACATGCAAGTATCAAAATCTACAAATAAAGTTCAATATCGTACGCTCATCTTATATTTAAAAAAAGAAAATTTTTTATAACTACAGGATAGAGTTTATAAAATTTCTCTGATTAATACTTTACAAATCTGTCCTTATGTAATTCCCGCTATGTACAAATCTTTAGAAATTTGTATGGATAATTTTAATTATCTTTCTTACCTCGTATCGAAAACGCAGCTGATCAGATACATTTAAATAAGTCTCTTTATAATGTTCAAATTAAATCCGAATTTAGCCTCAAAAAAATCTCCAATTATTCATTTACAAAAAAAAGTTTAGACTCCAAATCCTTATGTGATCTAAACCCCCTTAAAAATATACAACGAGCACAAAATGTCTCTTAAAAGTTTGACTGTAAATTCCACTGATTGTCCTTTTTCTGTCTGGTAATGTGGTAAGCTGGTATCTGGCCAGTTTCGTGGCGTAGTTGGTATGCGTGTGACTATTATGCCCAAGGTCCCGGGTTCGAATCCCGACACGGTCCGCTTGAAGAATGTTAGGTGAGCATTTTTCATAAAAATACGCCCTCGTTCGGATGAAAGGTACAATAGAGGTCCCGTATATGAAAGTAGCCACAAACGTTAAAGATCCCTACCTTGCTTGGAACAGCAAGGGTTTGGCAAAATTAAAAATTTTTCAGGTAAAAAAACTCGCTTCCTGGCTAACCTAATACCTTCAGGTGAAGCACTGGAAAAATCAAATGTAGTGTTCTTGATACGCCTTGGTTAGAAAATTCCTAGGTTGAATGAAGCTGCATCCAATGAGTATCTTGGCATCGATACCTTCCTCTTTTTATAAATAAAACTTTAGTATTGTAAATACCAAACCCAGAAGTAGAGTTATATCAAAAATAGAATTAAACGAAAAATAGTACTAAACCAGAAGTAGAACTAAATTAGAAGTTTACCCTTACGTTTAATTAAATTGCTTTGGGTAAAAAAGTTGAAAACTTTCTAACTTTACTTTGTAAGTACTTAACTTGATTTAATTTTTACGAATCTTGTTAAATTTTTATGCAGGCTAGTGCACTATATATTCATTTTCATTTGTAGTTCACAAACAAAATTTTCTTTTTGACGTTCTGTGCCTCTACTTATATAATTTGCAGGCGTGGTAATTGTGGAATATCTATGGCAATGAAACTTTTACCACCGTATGTGATATTTAAAATTACCAAATAAATAAGAAAATCTAATAAAGCTTCTAAAAAACAATGTTGAATGCAGTCTCACATAATTTTCATCTTTATAACCTCATATAGTATAACAAAATTACAGCAAACTCCCAATATACTGTTTCGTGCATTAAAATATTTTTTTATAACCGCAATAACGGCGCGGAAGAGAGTAATACTTCTAGAATATAATCGAACTTTGAAGAAAAATGACGTATTTAGAATTTTAATATATAAAGACGGGATTTAACGAGAAGCGATTCATTCAAGATTCGTTCATTCTTACGGCATGCAACATGTAAATTTTGAGTAATTTGTAATTAATTCACGATTGGTAATGAATTCTGTACGTGTTGCACATGTAACATAAAAGTTTGAACATTAGCTATAAAGCATAATTATTGTAAAGGATACAACGAAGATTTATCCCTTCAACATAATCTTGATACAAGGTCAACCGTAAATTTTAATCTACTAAATCTACTCAAAGACGCGTACTTCAAAGGACGGAAAATTAACTAAAAATGAAAATTTGAAATGGAACCAGGAATTTGTCAGTGTAGTTCATTCTAATGGAAACCATATTTTGATAGTCATAAAGAAGAATTTAAGGATCCAAACTGCATGTATCACTTTGTTTTTGTTACCTTACAGGATATTTAAGCATTATTTAGCAGATTAAGCTAGAATAAGTTTTTATTCTGCGTATTTGCCAATGGATAGTTTATTTTCATCAATTTTGAGGTCGAAGCTTGAAGCTTTTTGACCCTTACAAAATTTTCTGCCCAGCGTCGTTGATCAACTACATTGACAGACAGGGCAATACAAGGATATGTAAATTATCTAAAGAATTTTAAAGAGAATTTTGAGATATTCATAAAATATGATAGGTTCAATAATTATTAACAAGGATTAGGTGAAAACTGTTTTAATAGGTAAGTAGTGATAAGATAATTTTTCTTTCTAAAACTTAAGTTGTAAATTGCATGTATAAGCGTTATTTATGTCTGTAGTAGGTTATTTAGATAATGTGTGTAACAGGAAGATGTGTTTGAATCCATAGAAAATAGTGTTTTGTGAGGTTTGTTTGTTTCATGTCATTTTTGTGAAATCCACAGCACATTTGTCGCTAAGCTAGCCAAAGAAAAGAAAGGGCACAATTTCACATTTTCTATTGACTAAGCACCATAGCATTTATTTTTGGCTCCTACCGCTTGGCCAGCCGACTCGCAGCATTAATTTTGGCGTTTCGACGCAGAGGTTCGTCTGAAAATTAGAGTTTCTTGAGTAGTAGGATTTCGTGGAAATTTTCTCTGATTGGTTTCCAGTATGACTAATAGAACGAAAGAAATTCGTGAAGGTTTGAAACCTGAAGGAGTAGAAATTGATTCTCAGAAAAGCGTATATTTAGAAGAACCGAAAAAAGAAGATCCAGCGGTGAGAAAAGAACAGAGTATAGGAGAGACTCCGGAAGCGAAATTTTGGCACTTTTATTAAATTTAAATAAAAACATGTAGAGTGGAAAGAATGAAAAAAGTATGAAGGGAATGAATGAAAAGAATGAAAAAGTGTGCAAGAAATGAGTAAAAAGAATGAAAGAAGTTTCAAAAAATGAGTGAAAAACATGAAACAGGCATGAAAGTAATGGGTAAGAAGTATATCAAAGAAATGAGTGAGAAATTTGATAAGAATACTCAGAAGTAAAAAGCAAAAATCAAAAACAATGAAAAAAAAATTAAAGAAATGAGTGACAAAATAACTTCAGGCTAACTTCAAACTAATAAGACAGTAGACGAAATGAAATTAGAAATTAGAGGGAACATGGTGCAACTTGTGGAACGTATGGAAGATATGAAAGAAGAAATTATTCAAATAAAAGCGAATCAGGAAGCACGCGAGAAATAAACTAGTGGAAAAATCAAAAATTTAGGTCAAAAATCAAACGAAATAGAGGAAAGTTGCCAAGCCGGGTTTACAACATTTAGAAAAAGAAAACCAGAAAACAGACTTCAACAAGTTTGAAAATCTAGAAGACGAGGTTAAAAATATTCATGTTGGGTAAACTATGCGATGTAGCATTGGGAAACTGCCCGCAAAGCGGCGCTTAACAGAATTATTATGTATAATTATGTATAATTATTACTTGGTCACAAGTTTGTTATCAAATACGAGAATAGAAGCAAATTTTTCTAGCATGGCACTGTAAAAATTAGTATCCTGTGATCACAAGGGGATGATATACCCGAAGTACTTCTAAATTAGTATAATCCGTTTTACGAAACAGTGTAGTAATATCACATATACCGGCAGCTCCTATATTGTTTCATCGTTAATTCGGTATAACAACGCAAAAAGCAAAATTTATTCTGAAGAGAACAGTTGTAATATAAAATAAATATGAAAAATTCCTAAAATTGCTAAAAACAACAAATTGGAAATGACAGCCGACAGATGCAAAATGAAATGAAATTTAGGAAAGTGCTAATGACAACAACACAAAGAGATACCAAACAGTAGCATTCATTTTCTCCTAGATATTGCGTGTACATAGTTCTGGATTACATTTAACAAAAAAAAAGTATCGTCTGTGACGTCATTATACTGATTCGTAAAGCGGACTATATCAAAGCCTGTTCGCTTGTTCTACACTTTTGCACCAAGTGTACCCTGCAATGACGTATAAGTGCAAAAAAGTGCAGTCTCCTACAAGATTACAAACGAACTATTTCTAACACTTTCAAGGTTAATGACATTTGACAGCTTAAACTTAAATTTACAATTAAAATTTGTACATAAAAATACTTTTTTATCTACTTTGTATGAGTTTTGATTTTAATATGGAAATTGAACACTTTATTCATCATCATCATCATTAGGTCTTCAGTCCTGGAACTTCTTACACAAGTACCCTCATTGTTTCCTACACATTTCCCTAAAATTTCCGCAGTTTGCATCTTTCACTATCTGTGTGCAATAGTGTACCTCTTTTTTTTCTATCTCTGCTTGTACTGTATCCCGCACTATTCGCCAAAAATGCCTTAGAACGTATCCTGCCCTTCTATTTCTCCTATTTTTTCTTTGTTTTCCACACATACCTTTATTCCCCTACTATTCCTTTGCCTGTCCATGCTATCATCCTCATACAACTAAAGCACAACATTCCAAAACACTTCTAGCGTCTTTCTGTATGCTTCTCCTACTACCCCTATTTCATAGACTTACTGTGCTACGCTCCACACATGCTTTCCACAATTTCCTCTTTGTTTCTGTTTGTTGCTTTCGAACGCAGCCGCTGCTCTTTCTTGTTAGATGCAGTTCGGTTTCCCTTCTATTGTTTACAAATATATACCCTATTTTCACCGATATTAAGTGGTATGTGAAGGGGGGACATTTTTCACAAAAATACACCCTCGTTCGGATGAGAGGTAAAATGGAGGTGCCGTGTGTGAGTGTTGTCACGCACGTTAAAGATCCCTCCTTGCTCGGAACAGCAAGGGTTCGGCAAAATTCCAAATTTTTCAGGTAAAAAAATCGCTTCCTGGCCTATGTAGTACCTTCAGGGGGAGCACTGGAAAATCACATGTAAGGTATGTGAAGGGAAGGCGGCTCCGTGCCGTAGTTGGTAAGTGTGTAACTACTAC
This sequence comes from Platerodrilus igneus, assembly GCA_036346225.1. NCBI lineage: Eukaryota > Metazoa > Arthropoda > Insecta > Coleoptera > Lycidae > Platerodrilus > Platerodrilus igneus. Next base: position 9,365,722 of record JARFIW010001281.1, on the reverse strand, counting down.
GCCCAAGGTCCCAGGTTCAAATCCCGACACGGTCCGCTTGATAAATGTTAGGCGAGCATTTTTCACAAAAATACACCCTCGTTCGGATGAGAAGTAACATGGAGATCCCATGTGTGAGTGTTGTCACGCACATTAAAGATCCCTACCTTGCTTGGAACAGCAAGGTTCTGGCAAAATTCAAAATTTTCCAGGTAAGAAACTTGCTTCCTGGCCAATGTAGTACCTTCGGGTGGAGCATTGGAAAATCACATGTAAGGTACGTGAAGGGGACCCACAAGGTGCCGGACTTGAATCTCGACACGATCCGCTTGAAAAACGTTAGGCAATGTTTTCCTGTCCGCTTCTCCTACTGTCCAGGCTTCACAGCCGTGCTGTGCTCACACATATGTTTTAAGCAATCTTTGAACACAGTAGTTGCTTTTCCTTTTAAATGTAGCACGACCTTGTGCTAAACTTTGCGCTCTTCCCATCTCAAGTTATTTGGCAGAAACCATTAACCCCTTGTAGGTTCACATTACCTACTTGTATACTAGTTTTTAATTTCTTTTCTTCTCCTTTGCATACTAGTACTTTAGTTTTATCTCTGTTAGAACTGTTTACATTTCATTAAGAGCGGCTTTTAACTTTTCGTTGTTAGATGCTAATACCGCTACATCGTCTGCAAATCTAATTATATTAATCGTTTGTCCCTGCACAGTAGTTCCAATACCTTCCTGCATTTGACAGCATTCATTGTCTCTTCGATGTGCAAGTTAAAAATTAATGGGGATAGGGCACATCCCTGTCTCGTTCCTTTCCTAATATTAACTTCTCTACGTTCCCGCTATAATTCTATTACCGCTGTATGTTCTTTGTATAAGCTACGTCCTATCCGTCTAGCCCTAAAACTCTTTCCAATCTTTTTGAGTATTTCGAACACTTTTTTTCTATTTTACATTATCGAATGCTTTTTCCAGATCCAAAAACATATATATCCGTTTGCCCCCTTTTCTATCGTTTTCTCCATTATCACCCTCCGAGTTAAGATAGCCGCCCGTGTTCCCTGTTTTGCCTAAACCCAAATTCATCTTCTCTAAGTATTTCTTCTACTTGTTTTTACATTCGTCTTTGTACAATTCTAGTTAATATTTTTGACACGTGTGCCGTCAAACTTATTGTTCGAAAATTTCACATCTATCTGGGGCCTCTCTCTTTTGGTATAGTGACTATAATGTTACGTTTGAAATCTTTGGGTATCTTGCCTGCTTTATATATATATATATAGCTTACAAGTTGGAAGTGACATTCTGTTACTGCTTGTTTAGCGGGTTTTAGAGTTTCTGCTTGCAACTTATCTGTACCTGGCGCCTTAGCATTTTTCAGACCATTTAAGACTAATTCAAACTCATCTCTAGGTATAGGATATCCCAAGTCATCCTTTTCAATCTCTGATTCCTGTTCTAATGCAGTTAGTTCCCTCCTGCACATAAATCCCCTATATACTCTTGCCATCTAACCACTTTTTCTACATTTTCTATAATGACGTTTCCTCTCGCGTCCCTTGCATTTTTGCTATACGGTTTTATATCCCTAAAATTTATTCTAATTAGATTGTATGCTTCGTCTGTCTCTCCTATTTCCATCTTAGTTTATACCTCGTCTACACTTTTCATCGTTCAATTGCTCTTTATCTTTCCTTCATTTGCGAATAATTTTCCATTTTATGGCTTTGTATATCTGTTTTCTTGCATAGTCTGATTTATTTTTGTATTTACATCTTTCTTCTATTAAATTTAGAATATCCTTTGTTATCCAGGGTTTCTTACTTTTTTTATGTATACCCCAGAATATCTCTGGTCGCCATGTCTAAGTTGGATTTAATGTTATTCCATTCTGTTTCTACTTCCTTAGAATAAGAAAATTTCCCGATATCTTTCAGCAATTCATTTGATTTTTTCACATCTTTCGTGGATATATTTATCTTTTAGTTTCTCAAAGTCAAAGTGCCTTTTTGCGTTCCCTGTTTAAAATTTTTAAACTTAAGTGCGGCCTTCATAATTACGATGTTGTGGACAGGGTCTATATCTGCTTCTAAGTAGCTTATACAGTCTTTTACTTGCTTCCTAAACTGTTGTCTAACAAGAATGTAATCTATTTGATATCTTCCTATATCTCCTGGCAACTTCCACGTGTATTGTCTTCTAGCATGATGTTGAAAAATGTTTGTGATGGTTAAATTGTTCTTGTCACAAAATTCTACCAGCCTCTATCTCCTGTCAGTTCTCGTGCCTAAACCAAATAAACCTATCATCGCTCCTTCCCTATCCTCACCTATCACTGCATTAATATTCCCCGTAATTATTAAACTTTCATGTTCTTTTACGTATCTTAGCACGTCTTCGATATCTTTGTAGATCGCTTCTACCCCTTCCTCACTGTAGCTAGAGGTGGGCATGTATACTTGTATTATTACTGTACTTACCGGTTTAGATTCTAATCTAACCATGAGTACTCTTTTGTTCTTTTGTATGTAGTTTTCTACACAATTTCCTATCTTTTTTCGCATAACTATCCCCACACCCGAATTTCCTTTCTCTGATCCTGCATGAATTACTCTAAAGTTTTCACTCCAAAAATCCCCCGTCTCCGGCCAGCGAACTTCGCTGATACCTACTATGTCTAGTGCTAACCTCTATATTTCAAGTTTCAAGTTCTCTAACTTACCTACTTGCTTTATACTTCTGACATTCCACGTTCCGACTCGCAGGATGTTCCCTGTCCTTTCTTTAGACTATTCGATCACATTCTCCAAAGTAGTCCCCTCCCAGAGACCCAAATCGGGGACTATTTTAACTCCGGAATCTTTTACCCCAGAGGGTGCTATCATTTTAAAACAATTTAAGTACGCAGTGTACTTGGGAGGTAATGTGATGATTTCCCGTTGCCTTCCACATCGCAGTAGTGTCTTAGAATGCCATACCGACCCCTATAGTCTCTGCCACTCTAAGTATCGAAACAGCTGCTGCTCTCTTTCGGAGAACACTTTATTATCTAATAATATTTTTATTTAACTAAAAAGCCCCACTTCAATACATTCTTAGTTATGAATAGATTTATTTAAAAAATGAGAAACATGAAAAAAGTATAATTATATAGTATAGCTTCTTTTCTAATAGTTTTTGCAAAAGAGACTTTTTCCTTTATGGCATCTAACCAAGATTTTTTTAACAATGTAACGTCTTCATTGGAGGTGAGACTCGAATATATCTTCGGTTACTGTGTCTTAGGGGCCTTCTCTAAATATCAGTTGAATTATTTCATAGCCTGTATTCAACAACCGATATGTTTATTTTCAAATATTATACTTGGTACTTTTAAAAATGATCTATTCTCTTCTGTAAACTTCATTTAAATTTTTAACTAATGAAATCAATATGCAAAATTAACCCACCTAAGTAAAAAACAAAACAACAGTCCTGTACCAACAATTCTCCATCAGATTCATATAAGGCCATTGTCCTTTTGTACTGCGGGAATTCTTAGGACATTTCTTTGTATTTGTGTTTTACGTAATTTCTTATTTTACCAATACAAGAGTCGATTTGTTTGTTGATATTTGTTTGTTATGCTTACAGACTATATAGAAATGGACAGATTAGTTACACTTCCTCAGGAGTAGGTGTATAAATTGCAGTTTGGTGTAAAAAAATCAAAAACGAACGAAATTAATGTACAATATGTGTCGAATTTAAGTCACAAACGAACGCCATTGCAAGATAGTGCAACCTACTTAGTGCAGATAAAGGAACACACGTTTATACGAAGGCGTAGAAGAGCCGCCAAAAAATCGCTCTACTTATTTTGGTTAAATTTCGATTTCGAAATTTAGTTAAATTTCTACTTTGAACTCGAAATTTTTTAAATTTCGATGTCGAAATTTAGTTAAATTTCGACTTCGATCTCGAAATTTAGTTAAATTTCGACTTCCATCTCCAAATTTACTTAAATGTCAACTTCGATTTCGAAATTTAGTTAAATTTCGAATTCGATGTCGAAATTTACTTAAATTTCGACTTCTATCTCGAAATTTTGCTGGATTTTTAACTAAGTCAAAAGTTTATTCTTGGTATTTCGAGATCAAAGTCGACATTTAATTAAATTTCGAGATCAAAGTCGAAATTTAACTAAATTTCGAGATCGAAGTCGAAATTTAACTAAAATAAGTGAGAGATTTTTGTGGCCCTTCTACGCCTTCGTACCTTTAGATAGTGAGTTAATATCTATCCTAGCGTTACAGAGATTATTTCTGAAACAACCTGTATACATTTTTAAACGAATATCAAGTTCCATAAGAGTTACTAGTCATAAAAAACATGACCAATTTCCTTTCACAAAAATGTGGGCAAATTTTAAGGAGAAAGACCACATTAAATTTGAATATTTATATGCAAATGAATACCGCGCCGGTAACAAAGGATGTGCAAAAGAATACATCTTAAAAGTTCAAGAAGATTAATTACTTCTGGCTCATAAAAAACCTCTAGCTTATGACAGCACTTTATGTTTAACTTATTTCAATGTATTTAGTTACACAACTAGTAAAAACACCATTTGTTCTTTAATAAATTGGGAATGGCTACACCTTTAAATGACGTCACAAGATTCACATTAAGTGAATTTATGACACATATGTTAGCTGCACCATACTGTACATTTATGCAATACTGGCCTATTTCTCCATTTAAAGACGTTACCAAATACGGCAAGACTTTGCAGGTTTCAATTGAACGACCGTGAGTCAGGTTGACTGGTGTTACATAATGCTTATCTTCTGAAGGTACTATTTTACGGTTCTTTTATTGAACGATTTTTTTTGTCTACTTAGAATCTCCAAAGATGGAAAAGACTTCTTGTGACAACACAGATCAGCTTTAGTATATAAATACTGCAATAAAATTTAAATATGCAATTCTGAATGCGATAAAATAGTATTTTGTTAAAGAAAGTGTCAGTAATGTTTACGAGAAATCACCTTGAGATCTTACACAATATGGTTCAGTTGATGCGCTGAAACCACCATTAAACTCTTTTTAAATAACAAAATTATGTAAAACAAAGGATTATGTCAACAGTTGCATATACAATAAACCATACGTGCTAAAATCAAGGATGGTTCTTAAACAATTGCTTCTATAAATAACGAAGCATAGGCGGCTGGTTCTTGTTCTGATTCATGCAAAATGTTACAAGAGTGTCCGCTTACTGTGGCGTGTCTTCGGCGAGATATTCAGATACCCACATAATATGTACTAATTTATACATTGATTTTTATTCAATTCGGAGATGTTTACACAACTCGATTTGGAGGTCCACCCATACGTTTATTCTAAACTGCTTGCCAAAAATAATTTCTTCCTAGCGTTTGAATAACTAATTAAACTAAAAAGAGAAAACTCAATTTAACAATATTTTATGTGGTTCCAGATTTGAAATTGTTATTGCTTACTGTCACTAGCGTAATTAAAAATAATGGAACAGTCAAGAAGTTCTATATTTTAACAGACATGGAGTATTTCATTTACTATATTGTGTTTGCTAGCAATTTGTAAAAAGAGAATAACCAATGACCGGTTTTGCTGCATTTGCAGCTCCTCAGATTGGTTGTCTCTTCACAATAGTCTACAAAAGTCTTGGAATTATAAACATCATTGTAATATATATATATATATATATATATATATATATATATATATATATATATATATAGTTAGACTTAACGACCTCTGGTTTAATAATATTCATTTTTTTTAAACAGGACCTATAACCCATAACAAACTGAATAGTATATATATAATATATATATATATATAAAATATATAAGGGGAAAGTAATAAAGCTATTGTTTTGTTAATGGCTATACAACTATTAGCCCGATTTGTATAGGTGACTTAGCTCTGATTGTTTTCATAAGAGTTTATTTACAGATGCATATTATTTTTTCACAAATTCCTTATTGCGGACTGCAAATAACAAATATATATATATATATATATATATATATATATTGTTGTGAATTCAAAGGGTTAAGTCAGTGGTAAGTAAACAATAAAATTTCAACCACCCTGTATAGAGAAAAGAACAAATTATTTACCCGCAAAATTTATTTAATTCATTTAGGGAGAACGGACAAGTATTGACGTATATTTATAATTAATAATTGAAAAGTTAAAAGTACATAAAGAAAAACAGTTTTAAAGCAAATAGAATACGCATAAGTAATTTTAATTAATTCTAATCCAACACGTAAGAGCATAAGAGAACGCACTAGGGTACGAAAATCAATAATTCCAAGGCAAAAGTTTTCGTTGTAACAAGCAAACGTCAGTTTTATCAAATACGACGAAATATAAAGTCTAAGAATTGTTGTACTAAACGGTCGATAATTAACAAACCCCTGCGTTTTCAAAAGGTTACATCGTCGAAATTATGATCATATTAAGATAGGACTTCATAGAAATATTTTGAACCGTCAGTTTGGTTTAAACCACAAGGCTAACAAAACTCTTAAAGAGCGAGGGAAATGCACGATCGGTTATATACTACAGATAGAGACAGATATAAAAACGTTGATTTTGAAAACGCATGTACCATATACACGTGGAGTGGAGATAAGCTGTCAGCAATATCAATTTTCTATAACTCAAGTGAGGTTTTAAACGCGACAGCAGACATGCATAAGACAGAGATGAAGATAGTACAGGCGGGGTTTATGACGACAGAGAATATTATCATTGGTTAAAAACAGACAGTTTTCCAAACGTAGACAAACACGAAGGTTGGGAGCGCTTTCGGACATACTGCATGTAGGACGGATTAAATTTCAGGAATTTTCAAGACGGTTGTATTCAAAATTTGTAGAATTTAGATTTGAAAATGAGCTTTTCACGTGAAGTGTGTGCGGGGGTACGATTTTGAAACAATATAAATAACGGTCTCTTGTCTTCGCTTCGCTTCTATACTATGTTACAACGATAAAGTACTAAATGCTGACCAAAATAATAGTGGAGCTTTTTTGTGAGTATGGTGTGTGTTGATAATACAGTAAATATAGTGCTAGCACGTGTAACTTATTAGTAGCGGCCTTCTATTTATTAACGTGAAATACGTGTAGTGTATATTAAATTAATAAAGGTCCGGCTACTACTATATAAAGCTCGAAAATCAATAAATGGAAGCATAATATATGTGGGGTAAGCATCACAAACAACCAGGATTGTATGCTGATATGGAATGGTACTATAAAACGAGGCGCTTGGCTCGCAAATGGTGTTATCGTCGGTGTATCCGCTGAGTATCACAGCGCATGGTAACGAAGCCGAGCTGTTCTTGCGATCGTCGTCGAAGGAACGGAAGCCTGAGGCATTCTCCAGGTAATTTATTTAAAATTTCTGTTGTCTGATAAACTTTTGTGAAATTTTGGTGCTGTGTGAGTGAATTTTGAGGTTTATTTATGGTTATATAAACTTATTGGAAAAGATACATGTACTGGACAATTTATTGGGGTTAAATATTGAAAAAGGGTGTATTTAAAACTTACAAAATTTTATTCTGAATATAAATTGGATTGTAAAGGGTAAACGGGTCTATAAATTTTGTATTAATTTATGCAAGGTAAAAGGCATATACAAAATAAACTAGATTATTATGAGCTCACCATACTCCAGTGTACAGTCAATTTAGGGTAATATACAAATTCAACATAACTGATCAAATCACTTAAAAAAACACAACATAAACATACATACATACACAAAAAACAAACACACGCATTCACTCACGCAAACATCCACATGCACCCACACACATAAATACATACACATACGCACATGCACAGAAATACATACATTCACACAAACAACATAAACACACTGAAATTCATACATAAACAAATAGACATACATCAACATGCACATATAAACATACATACTTAAAAAAAATATCTAAATTTTATTTAAACCATAAAAGAAATTAATTATAATCTAGAAAGTTATCTAAAACACTGTCAAAATTATAAAGGAATTGTCATTATGACATTCAAATGTGATTAGCAAACCTTTTCTATAGCTTTTTACCACACTTTTAACTTATATTCATTATTCATAATTTATCTATATCAACGACTTCATTGGTAAACCTCACATTAGTAAGTAAGTTTTTAACTATTTTACGGTGTTACTGTATATATTATATTTTATAATTGCAAGGCCGTTATACCACAAAAGTATATATATATATATATATATATATATATATATATATATATATAAAGTTGATCTTCCTTTCAATAACGAACGTATTTGTTATAAACTAATTGACCTTTTTTTTAATATTGGGATAAATTTCGTTCGATAAAAGTTAGTGGTTTAGTTAAAAACATTTATTCAACTTAACGTTTCGGAAAATTTGTTTCCTTAATCATAAGCTACAAAGTGGATAGCATTAAATTACATATATAAAAGTTATAAATTACTTACTTAATGTGTTTTTAGTAGAAAACCTGTTTTGACATGTAACGTCATTTCATTGAAAGTTGTTATTACAAGTGATGTTTGTCAAAACTAGCTTTCTACGTTTTAATAATTTGATTAAAATACAAAATGTTATGAATGTTTAAAATTCTTGTTTTATCTGACCAACAAATCTTTATTAAGTTTGTATGTGTGTGGATGTGTGTGTGTGTGTGTGTTTGTGTGTGTGTGTGTGTGTGTGTGTGTGTGTGTGTGTGTGTGTGTGTGTGTGCGTGTGCGTGTGTAATAGGAAACTGTTTTGTCTTTGGGTTGTTTGTATCTGTAATTCATTAGTTTGATTTAGTTTTGTTTAAAATAGTTAGTTGAGAAAAAAGTTATTATTTATATAAATTTTGCGAGAAGAAATTTTGGAGACTGTATGTGTGACCTGGTTGTTTAGTTATTACGAATATTATATTTGTTTTTTAAAATTATAAAGTCCAAAGTATACTGCTTCTAAATTATTAATATCAGTTTTTTCATTTAAACAGTTATTTGTTTTTTGAATGTGGTAGGATTCTAAAAATAATCGTTTGTAATAATTAGATTCTATTTCAAGTATTTCAACATTTTGTAGATCTAAAGTGTGATTGTTTCTTTTTATATGTGTCGAAAGTGCGCAGGTTGTTTTTCCTATTTTGGCGTCGCTTTTATGTTGTGTAAGCCTGTGACCCAGGTATTGTTTTGATTGACCTACATATTGTCCTCCACATGAGCATTTGATTCTATATATTGTATTGCTTATTTTTAGTTTTGTGTTTTGTCTTTTAAATTTGTGAAAAGTTCTTTGGTTGATTTATTATAATTAAAAGTAATTCCTATATTTGGTTGTTTTAAAATTTTTTTTAAATTAATTGATAAATTTTGGATATATGGTAATGATCTGTATTGTTTTGGTGTTACTGTATTTTCTTCTTTGTGGTGAATTTGGTTGTTAAATATTATTTTGTTTATTAGTGTTTTAGGGAAACCATTGTTTATGAAGATATTTCTTAGTTCAATGAAGTTTTGTGATGAAATTCGGGGTCGCTTATTTTCATCATTCTGTATTTTATGGCTAATATTGTATTGATTTTATGTTGGTATGAGTGATTTGAAAAGTAGTTTATGTATCTCCCAGAATTGGTTGGTTTCTTGTACCAATCTAATTTTATTTTATTATTTTCATCTCTTATGACTTTTGAGTCTAAAAAAGGGATACTTTTGTTTTCTTCTATTTCGTGTGTAAATTGTAATTTTGGGTGGAACTGATTAAATTTATTAAGGATTTCTTGAATTTTATTTTCGGGACAGCAGCAAAGAATGTCATCAACGTATTTAGCTATGAATGGGATTTGAAAGGTAAGATTTGGAATTACTTCTTTGATAAGATGGTCCATTACTATTTGTGCTAGTATTGGGGATATAGGAGATCCCATCGAGTACCAAATTTTGAGTGTAGTATTGGTCTTCAAATGAAAAGTAAGTGTTGTTGAAAATTAATGTTATGGTGGTTATGAACATAGTTTGATCTAATTTGCAGACCTTTTCTATTTTATTCCAATTTTAGTTAAAATTTCTTGTGTTAGATTTAAGGGTATATTTGTGAATAAAGAGGATGCATCGAGAGATTAGTATGTGATTGTTTGGTATTTGAAAGTTCCTAAATTTATCAACAAATTCAAAAGTGTCCTTTACGTTGAAACCATATTCAATAGGGAACGCTTTACTTAGAATATCTCCTATCCATTTTGATATATTGTAAGTTGGTGTATTGATTGATGATATGATTGGTCTTAATGCTATGGTCGGTTTGTGTATTTTAGGTAGTCCATAATATTTGCCTGAAGTGGAGTTATTTTTGATTAGATTGTTTTTTTCTTTTGAGATCATATTTTTGTTAAATAGTAGTTTAATATGTTCGTTTCTGATTTTTTGGATAGAGGTTGTTGGATCTTTGTGTGACTTTGTATAGGTGTTTGTGTCGTTTAGAAGTTCATGAGATTTTTCAATATAAAATTGTTTGTTTAGTAGAACTGTCACAGCACCTTTGTCTGCTTTGTAACGATAATATTTGGATTGTCATTTAGAAACTTTTGGTTTTGAAATATTCTTTCTTTTTGTCTGGATATGTGTTGTTGTTTGGATTGTTGATGAAATTGGTGATGCAGTTTGTGACTTTTGTACGTAGTAAAGATTTTGTTGGTCTGATAAAGTGTCATTTTAATAATTGATTCTATAGAAGCCAAAAGTTTACCTACATGAATATTTTTGTTTGTTATATGTAAATTGAAATTGGGTCCTAGTGATAACATGTTAAGTATATCTGTGGGAATATCTTTATTACTAAGATTAACTATCCATTTACTGTTATCTATGAAGAGTTGTTTGTGATTAAATTGACTCTGTTTTAAGTTATCGAATTTTTTGATATTTTCTTTTTTTACTTGTGCAAAGTGTTTGTTATAAAATATCCTTTGTCTGCGTTTGAAAGTATTTGTAATGATAACAGGTAGGGTTGCTTGAAGTGAAATTTCGATATGTCTAATTCTATTGCTGAAAAGTTTATATTTGTGTGTGTTGCTTCTAATTCTAGATTCAGAATTTGGATTTGTAACTTGGTTTTAGATTTTCGATTTTCCGTTTAGTTTTCCATGTGTTATGCCTATTAAATTTTGTATTATGTTAGTTGGATGCGATATATGGTTTGGGATGATTCCTTCTCTTCTGCATCTTTCCATAAACAAGCATCTATTTTTAAGGTTTGCCAATTTTGATGTATTGTTGGCCCATTCCTTTAGTAATGTAACTGCATTGCTACCATATGTTTGTTTGATGTGGTTGTAGAATCCCATTTTTGAATTTAAAGTTGATCTTCCTTTCAATAACGAACGTATTTGTTATAAACTAATTGACCTTTTTTTTAATATTGGGATAAATTTCGTTCGATAAAAGTTAGTGGTTTAGTTAAAAACATTTATTCAACTTAACGTTTCGGAAAATTTGTTTCCTTAATCATAAGCTACAAAGTGGATAGCATTAAATTACATATATAAAAGTTATAAATTACTTACTTAATGTGTTTTAGTAGAAAACCTGTTTTGACATGTAACGTCATTTCATTGAAAGTTGTTATTACAAGTGATGTTTGTCAAAACTAGCTTTCTACGTTTTAATAATTTGATTAAAATACAAAATGTTATGAATGTTTAAAAATTCTTGTTTTATCTGACCAACAAATCTTTATTAAGTTTGTATGTGTGTGGATGTGTGTGTGTGTGTGTGTGTGTTTGTGTGTGTGTGTGTGTGTGTGTGTGTGTGTGTGTGTGTGTGTGTGTGTGTGTGCGTGTGTGTAATAGGAAACTGTTTTGTCTTTGGGTTGTTTGTATCTGTAATTCATTAGTTTGATTTAGTTTTGTTTAAAATAGTTAGTTGAGAAAAAAGTTATTATTTATATAAATTTTGCGTGAAGAAATTTTGGAGACTGTATGTGTGACCTGGTTGTTTAGTTATTACGAATATTATATTTGTTTTTAAAATTATAAAGTCCAAAGTATACTGCTTCTAAATTATTAATATCAGTTTTTCATTTAAACAGTTATTTGTTTTTTGAATGTGGTAGGATTCTAAAAATAATCGTTTGTAATAATTAGATTCTATTTCAAGTATTTCAACATTTTGTAGATCTAAAGTGTGATTGTTTCTTTTTATGTGTCGAAAGTGCGCAGGTTGTTTTTCCTATTTTGGCGTCGCTTTTATGTTGTGTAAGCCTGTGACCCAGGTATTGTTTTGATTGACCTACATATTGTCCTCCACATGAGCATTTGATTCTATATATTGTATTGCTTATTTTTAGTTTTTGTGTTTTGTCTTTTATAACAAATACGTTCGTTATTGAAAGGAAGATCAACTTTAAATTCAAAAATGGGATTCTACAACCACATCAAACAAACATATGGTAGCAATGCAGTTACATTACTAAAGGAATGGGCCAACAATACATCAAAATTGGCAAACCTTAAAAATAGATGCTTGTTTATGGAAAGATGCAGAAGAGAAGGAATCATCCCAAACCATATATCGCATCCAACTAACATAATACAAAATTTAATAGGCATAACACATGGAAAACTAAACGGAAAAATCGAAAATCTAAAAACCAAGTTACAAATCCAAATTCTGAATCTAGAATTAGAAGCAACACACACAAATATAAACTTTTTCAGCAATAGAATTAGACATATCGAAATTTCACTTCAAGCAACCCTACCTGTTATCATTACAAATACTTTCAAACGCAGACAAAGGATATTTTATAACAAACACTTTGCACAAGTAAAAAGAAAATATCAAAAAATTCGATAACTTAAAACAGAGTCAATTTAATCACAAACAACTCTTCATAGATAACAGTAAATGGATAGTTAATCTTAGTAATAAAGATATTCCCACAGATATACTTAACATGTTATCACTAGGACCCAATTTCAATTTACATATAACAAACAAAAATATTCATGTAGGTAAACTTTTGGCTTCTATAGAATCAATTATTAAAAATGACACTTTATCAGACCAACAAAAATCTTTACTACGTACAAAAGTCACAAACTGCATCACCAATTTCATCAACAATCCAAACAACAACACATATCCAGACAAAAGAAAGAATATTTCAAAAAACCAAAAAGTTTCTAAATGACAATCCAAATATTATCGTTACAAAAGCAGACAAAGGTGCTGTGACAGTTCTACTAAACAAACAATTTTATATTGAAAAATCTCATGAACTTCTAAACGACACAAACACCTATACAAAGTCACACAAAGATCCAACAACCTCTATCCAAAAAATCATAAACGAACATATTAAACTGCTATTTAACAAAAATATGATCTCAAAAGAAGAAAAAAACAATCTAATCAAAAATAACTCCACTTCAGGCAAATATTATGGACTACCTAAAATACACAAACCGACCATAGCATTAAGACCAATCATATCATCAATCAATACACCAACTTACAATATATCAAAATGGATAGGAGATATTCTAAGTAAAGCGTTCCCTATTGAATATGGTTTCAACGTAAAGGACACTTTTGAATTTGTTGATAAATTTAGGAACTTTCAAATACCAAACAATCACATACTAATCTCTCTCGATGCATCCTCTTTATTCACAAATATACCCTTAAATCTAACACAAGAAATTTTAACTAAAATTGGAATAAAATAGAAAAGGTCTGCAAATTAGATCAAACTATGTTCATAACCACCATAACATTAATTTTCAACAACACTTACTTTTCATTTGAAGACCAATACTACACTCAAAAATTTGGTACTCGATGGGATCTCCTATATCCCCAATACTAGCACAAATAGTAATGGACCATCTTATCAAAGAAGTAATTCCAAATCTTACCTTTCAAATCCCATTCATAGCTAAATACGTTGATGACATTCTTTGCTGCTGTCCCGAAAATAAAATTCAAGAAATCCTTAATAAATTTAATCAGTTCCACCCAAAATTACAATTTACACACGAAATAGAAGAAAACAAAAGTATCCCTTTTAGACTCAAAAGTCATAAGAGATGAAAATAATAAAATAAAATTAGATTGGTACAAGAAACCAACCAATTCTGGGAGATACATAAACTACTTTTCAAATCACTCATACCAACATAAAATCAATACAATATTAGCTATAAAATACAGAATGATGAAAATAAGCGACCCCTGAATTTCATCACAAAACTTCATTGAACTAAGAAATATCTTCATAAACAATGGTTTCCTAAAACACTAATAAACAAAATAATATTTAACAACCAAATTCACCACAAAGAAGAAAATACAGTAACACCAAAACAATACAGATCATTACCATATATCCAAAATTTATCAATTAATTTAAAAAATTTTAAAACAACCAAATATAGGAATTACTTTTAATTATAATAAATCAACCAAAGAACTTTTCACAAATTTAAAAGACAAAACACAAAACTAAAAATAAGCAATACAATATATAGAATCAAATGCTCATGTGGAGGACAATATGTAGGTCAATCAAAACAATACCTGGGTCACAGGCTTACACAACATAAAAGCGACGCCAAAATAGGAAAAACAACCTGCGCACTTTCGACACATAAAAAGAAACAATCACACTTTAGATCTACAAAATGTTGAAATACTTGAAATAGAATCTAATTATTACAAACGATTATTTTTAGAATCCTACCACATTCAAAAAACAAATAACTGTTTAAATGAAAAAACTGATATTAATAATTTAGAAGCAGTATACTTTGGACTTTATAATTTTAAAAAACAAATATAATATTCGTAATAACTAAACAACCAGGTCACACATACAGTCTCCAAAATTTCTTCACGCAAAATTTATATAAATAATAACTTTTTTCTCAACTAACTATTTTAAACAAAACTAAATCAAACTAATGAATTACAGATACAAACAACCCAAAGACAAAACAGTTTCCTATTACACACTCACACACACACACACACACACACACACACACACACACACACACACACACACACACACACACACACACACAACACACACACACACACACATCCACACACATACAAACTTAATAAAGATTTGTTGGTCAGATAAAACAAGAATTTTAAACATTCATAACATTTTGTATTTTAATCAAATTATTAAAACGTAGAAAGCTAGTTTTGACAAACATCACTTGTAATAACAACTTTCAATGAAATGACGTTACATGTCAAAACAGGTTTTCTACTAAAAACACATTAAGTAAGTAATTTATAACTTTTATATATGTAATTTAATGCTATCCACTTTGTAGCTTATGATTAAGGAAACAAATTTTCCGAAACGTTAAGTTGAATAAATGTTTTTAACTAAACCACTAACTTTTATCGAACGAAATTTATCCCAATATTAAAAAAAAGGTCAATTAGTTTATAACAAATACGTTCGTTATTGAAAGGAAGATCAACTTTAAATTCAAAAATGGGATTCTACAACCACATCAAACAAACATATGGTAGCAATGCAGTTACATTACTAAAGGAATGGGCCAACAATACATCAAAATTGGCAAACCTTAAAAATAGATGCTTGTTTATGGAAAGATGCAGAAGAGAAGGAATCATCCCAAACCATATATCGCATCCAACTAACATAATACAAAATTTAATAGGCATAACACATGGAAAACTAAACGGAAAAATCGAAAATCTAAAAACCAAGTTACAAATCCAAATTCTGAATCTAGAATTAGAAGCAACACACACAAATATAAACTTTTTCAGCAATAGAATTAGACATATCGAAATTTCACTTCAAGCAACCCTACCTGTTATCATTACAAATACTTTCAAACGCAGACAAAGGATATTTTATAACAAACACTTTGCACAAGTAAAAAAAGAAAATATCAAAAAATTCGATAACTTAAAACAGAGTCAATTTAATCACAAACAACTCTTCATAGATAACAGTAAATGGATAGTTAATCTTAGTAATAAAGATATTCCCACAGATATACTTAACATGTTATCACTAGGACCCAATTTCAATTTACATATAACAAACAAAAATATTCATGTAGGTAAACTTTTGGCTTCTATAGAATCAATTATTAAAAATGACACTTTATCAGACCAACAAAAATCTTTACTACGTACAAAAGTCACAAACTGCATCACCAATTTCATCAACAATCCAAACAACAACACATATCCAGACAAAAAAGAAAGAATATTTCAAAAAACCAAAAAGTTTCTAAATGACAATCCAAATATTATCGTTACAAAAGCAGACAAAGGTGCTGTGACAGTTCTACTAAACAAACAATTTTATATTGAAAAATCTCATGAACTTCTAAACGACACAAACACCTATACAAAGTCACACAAAGATCCAACAACCTCTATCCAAAAAATCATAAACGAACATATTAAACTGCTATTTAACAAAAATATGATCTCAAAAGAAGAAAAAAACAATCTAATCAAAAATAACTCCACTTCAGGCAAATATTATGGACTACCTAAAATACACAAACCGACCATAGCATTAAGACCAATCATATCATCAATCAATACACCAACTTACAATATATCAAAATGGATAGGAGATATTCTAAGTAAAGCGTTCCCTATTGAATATGGTTTCAACGTAAAGGACACTTTTGAATTTGTTGATAAATTTAGGAACTTTCAAATACCAAACAATCACATACTAATCTCTCTCGATGCATCCTCTTTATTCACAAATATACCCTTAAATCTAACACAAGAAATTTTAACTAAAATTGGAATAAAATAGAAAAGGTCTGCAAATTAGATCAAACTATGTTCATAACCACCATAACATTAATTTTCAACAACACTTACTTTTCATTTGAAGACCAATACTACACTCAAAAATTTGGTACTCCGATGGGATCTCCTATATCCCCAATACTAGCACAAATAGTAATGGACCATCTTATCAAAGAAGTAATTCCAAATCTTACCTTTCAAATCCCATTCATAGCTAAATACGTTGATGACATTCTTTGCTGCTGTCCCGAAAATAAAATTCAAGAAATCCTTAATAAATTTAATCAGTTCCACCCAAAATTACAATTTACACACGAAATAGAAGAAAACAAAAGTATCCCTTTTTTAGACTCAAAAGTCATAAGAGATGAAAATAATAAAATAAAATTAGATTGGTACAAGAAACCAACCAATTCTGGTAGATACATAAACTAATTTTCAAATCACTCATACCAACATAAAATCAATACAATATTAGCCATAAAATACAGAATGATGAAAATAAGCGACCCCGAATTTCATCACAAAAACTTCATTGAACTAAGAAATATCTTCATAAACAATGGTTTCCCTAAAACACTAATAAACAAAATAATATTTAACAACCAAATTCACCACAAAGAAGAAAATACAGTAACACCAAAACAATACAGATCATTACCATATATCCAAAATTTATCAATTAATTTAAAAAAAATTTTAAAACAACCAAATATAGGAATTACTTTTAATTATAATAAATCAACCAAAGAACTTTTCACAAATTTAAAAGACAAAACACAAAAACTAAAAATAAGCAATACAATATATAGAATCAAATGCTCATGTGGAGGACAATATGTAGGTCAATCAAAACAATACCTGGGTCACAGGCTTACACAACATAAAAGCGACGCCAAAATAGGAAAAACAACCTGCGCACTTTCGACACATATAAAAGAAACAATCACACTTTAGATCTACAAAATGTTGAAATACTTGAAATAGAATCTAATTATTACAAACGATTATTTTTAGAATCCTACCACATTCAAAAAACAAATAACTGTTTAAATGAAAAAACTGATATTAATAATTTAGAAGCAGTATACTTTGGACTTTATAATTTTAAAAAACAAATATAATATTCGTAATAACTAAACAACCAGGTCACACATACAGTCTCCAAAATTTCTTCACGCAAAATTTATATAAATAATAACTTTTTTCTCAACTAACTATTTTAAACAAAACTAAATCAAACTAATGAATTACAGATACAAACAACCCAAAGACAAAACAGTTTCCTATTACACACGCACACTCACACACACACACACACACACACACACACACACACACACACACACACACACACACAAACACACACACACACAATCCACACACAAACAAACTTAATAAAGATTTGTTGGTCAGATAAAACAAGAATTTTAAACATTCATAACATTTTGTATTTTAATCAAATTATTAAAACGTAGAAAGCTAGTTTTGACAAACATCACTTGTAATAACAACTTTCAATGAAATGACGTTACATGTCAAAACAGGTTTTCTACTAAAAACACATTAAGTAAGTAATTTATAACTTTTATATATGTAATTTAATGCTATCCACTTTGTAGCTTATGATTAAGGAAACAAATTTTCCGAAACGTTAAGTTGAATAAATGTTTTTAACTAAACCACTAACTTTTATCGAACGAAATTTATCCCAATATTAAAAAAGGTCAATTAGTTTATAACAAATACGTTCGTTATTGAAAGGAAGATCAACTTTAAATTCAAAAATGGGATTCTACAACCACATCAAACAAACATATGGTAGCAATGCAGTTACATTACTAAAGGAATGGGCCAACAATACATCAAAATTGGCAAACCTTAAAAATAGATGCTTGTTTATGGAAAGATGCAGAAGAGAAGGAATCATCCCAAACCATATATCGCATCCAACTAACATAATACAAAATTTAATAGGCATAACACATGGAAAACTAAACGGAAAAATCGAAAATCTAAAAACCAAGTTACAAATCCAAATTCTGAATCTAGAATTAGAAGCAACACACACAAATATAAACTTTTTCAGCAATAGAATTAGACATATCGAAATTTCACTTCAAGCAACCCTACCTGTTATCATTACAAATACTTTCAAACGCAGACAAAGGATATTTTATAACAAACACTTTGCACAAGTAAAAAAAGAAAATATCAAAAAATTCGATAACTTAAAACAGAGTCAATTTAATCACAAACAACTCTTCATAGATAACAGTAAATGGATAGTTAATCTTAGTAATAAAGATATTCCCACAGATATACTTAACATGTTATCACTAGGACCCAATTTCAATTTACATATAACAAACAAAAATATTCATGTAGGTAAACTTTTGGCTTCTATAGAATCAATTATTAAAATGACACTTTATCAGACCAACAAAAATCTTTACTACGTACAAAAGTCACAAACTGCATCACCAATTTCATCAACAATCCAAACAACAACACATATCCAGACAAAAAAGAAAGAATATTTCAAAAAACCAAAAAGTTTCTAAATGACAATCCAAATATTATCGTTACAAAAGCAGACAAAGGTGCTGTGACAGTTCTACTAAACAAACAATTTTATATTGAAAAATCTCATGAACTTCTAAACGACACAAACACCTATACAAAGTCACACAAAGATCCAACAACCTCTATCCAAAAAATCATAAACGAACATATTAAACTGCTATTTAACAAAAATATGATCTCAAAAGAAGAAAAAAACAATCTAATCAAAAATAACTCCACTTCAGGCAAATATTATGGACTACCTAAAATACACAAACCGACCATAGCATTAAGACCAATCATATCATCAATCAATACACCAACTTACAATATATCAAAATGGATAGGAGATATTCTAAGTAAAGCGTTCCCTATTGAATATGGTTTCAACGTAAAGGACACTTTTGAATTTGTTGATAAATTTAGGAACTTTCAAATACCAAACAATCACATACTAATCTCTCGATGCATCCTCTTTATTCACAAATATACCCTTAAATCTAACACAAGAAATTTTAACTAAAATTGGAATAAAATAGAAAAGGTCTGCAAATTAGATCAAACTATGTTCATAACCACCATAACATTAATTTTCAACAACACTTACTTTTCATTTGAAGACCAATACTACACTCAAAAATTTGGTACTCCGATGGGATCTCCTATATCCCCAATACTAGCACAAATAGTAATGGACCATCTTATCAAAGAAGTAATTCCAAATCTTACCTTTCAAATCCCATTCATAGCTAAATACGTTGATGACATTCTTTGCTGCTGTCCCGAAAATAAAATTCAAGAAATCCTTAATAAATTTAATCAGTTCCACCCAAAATTACAATTTACACACGAAATAGAAGAAAACAAAAGTATCCCTTTTTTAGACTCAAAAGTCATAAGAGATGAAAATAATAAAATAAAATTAGATTGGTACAAGAAACCAACCAATTCTGGGAGATACATAAACTACTTTTCAAATCACTCATACCAACATAAAATCAATACAATATTAGCCATAAAATACAGAATGATGAAAATAAGCGACCCCGAATTTCATCACAAAACTTCATTGAACTAAGAAATATCTTCATAAACAATGGTTTCCTAAAACACTAATAAACAAAATAATATTTAACAACCAAATTCACCACAAAGAAGAAAATACAGTAACACCAAAACAATACAGATCATTACCATATATCCAAAATTTATCAATTAATTTAAAAAAAATTTTAAAACAACCAAATATAGGAATTACTTTTAATTATAATAAATCAACCAAAGAACTTTTCACAAATTTAAAAGACAAAACACAAAACTAAAAATAAGCAATACAATATATAGAATCAAATGCTCATGTGGAGGACAATATGTAGGTCAATCAAAACAATACCTGGGTCACAGGCTTACACAACATAAAAGCGACGCCAAAATAGGAAAAACAACCTGCGCACTTTCGACACATATAAAAGAAACAATCACACTTTAGATCTACAAAATGTTGAAATACTTGAAATAGAATCTAATTATTACAAACGATTATTTTTAGAATCCTACCACATTCAAAAAACAAATAACTGTTTAAATGAAAAAACTGATATTAATAATTTAGAAGCAGTATACTTTGGACTTTATAATTTTAAAAAACAAATATAATATTCGTAATAACTAAACAACCAGGTCACATACAGTCTCCAAAATTTCTTCACGCAAAATTTATATAAATAATAACTTTTTCTCAACTAACTATTTTAAACAAAACTAAATCAAAATAATTAATTACAGATACAAAAAACCCAAAGACAAAAAAGTTTCCTATTACACACACACACACACACACACACACACACACACACACACACACACACACACACACACACACACACACACACACACACACATCCACACACATACAAACTTAATAAAGATTTGTTGGTCAGATAAAACAAGAATTTTAAACATTCATAACATTTTGTATTTTAATCAAATTATTAAAACGTAGAAAGCTAGTTTTGACAAACATCACTTGTAATAACAACTTTCAATGAAATGACGTTACATGTCAAAACAGGTTTTCTACTAAAACACATTAAGTAAGTAATTTATAACTTTTATATATGTAATTTAATGCTATCCACTTTGTAGCTTATGATTAAGGAAACAAATTTTCCGAAACGTTAAGTTGAATAAATGTTTTAACTAAACCACTAACTTTTATCGAACGAAATTTATCCCAATATTAAAAAAGGTCAATTAGTTTATAACAAATACGTTCGTTATTGAAAGGAAGATCAACTTTAAATTCAAAATGGGATTCTACAACCACATCAAACAAACATATGGTAGCAATGCAGTTACATTACTAAAGGAATGGGCCAACAATACATCAAAATTGGCAAACCTTAAAATAGATGCTTGTTTATGGAAAGATGCAGAAGAGAAGGAATCATCCCAAACCATATATCGCATCCAACTAACATAATACAAAATTTAATAGGCATAACACATGGAAAACTAAACGGAAAAATCGAAAATCTAAAACCAAGTTACAAATCCAAATTCTGAATCTAGAATTAGAAGCAACACACACAAATATAAACTTTTTCAGCAATAGAATTAGACATATCGAAATTTCACTTCAAGCAACCCTACCTGTTATCATTACAAATACTTTCAAACGCAGACAAAGGATATTTTATAACAAACACTTTGCACAAGTAAAAAAAGAAAATATCAAAAAATTCGATAACTTAAAACAGAGTCAATTTAATCACAAACAACTCTTCATAGATAACAGTAAATGGATAGTTAATCTTAGTAATAAAGATATTCCCACAGATATACTTAACATGTTATCACTAGGACCCAATTTCAATTTACATATAACAAACAAAAATATTCATGTAGGTAAACTTTTGGCTTCTATAGAATCAATTATTAAAATGACACTTTATCAGACCAACAAAAATCTTTACTACGTACAAAAGTCACAAACTGCATCACCAATTTCATCAACAATCCAAACAACAACACATATCCAGACAAAAAAGAAAGAATATTTCAAAAAACCAAAAAGTTTCTAAATGACAATCCAAATATTATCGTTACAAAAGCAGACAAAGGTGCTGTGACAGTTCTACTAAACAAACAATTTTATATTGAAAAATCTCATGAACTTCTAAACGACACAAACACCTATACAAAGTCACACAAAGATCCAACAACCTCTATCCAAAAAATCATAAACGAACATATTAAACTGCTATTTAACAAAAATATGATCTCAAAAGAAGAAAAAAACAATCTAATCAAAAATAACTCCACTTCAGGCAAATATTATGGACTACCTAAAATACACAAACCGACCATAGCATTAAGACCAATCATATCATCAATCAATACACCAACTTACAATATATCAAAATGGATAGGAGATATTCTAAGTAAAGCGTTCCCTATTGAATATGGTTTCAACGTAAAGGACACTTTTGAATTTGTTGATAAATTTAGGAACTTTCAAATACCAAACAATCACATACTAATCTCTCTCGATGCATCCTCTTTATTCACAAATATACCCTTAAATCTAACACAAGAAATTTTAACTAAAAATTGGAATAAAATAGAAAAGGTCTGCAAATTAGATCAAACTATGTTCATAACCACCATAACATTAATTTTCAACAACACTTACTTTTCATTTGAAGACCAATACTACACTCAAAAATTTGGTACTCGATGGGATCTCCTATATCCCCAATACTAGCACAAATAGTAATGGACCATCTTATCAAAGAAGTAATTCCAAATCTTACCTTTCAAATCCCATTCATAGCTAAATACGTTGATGACATTCTTTGCTGCTGTCCCGAAAATAAAATTCAAGAAATCCTTAATAAATTTAATCAGTTCCACCCAAAATTACAATTTACACACGAAATAGAAGAAAACAAAAGTATCCCTTTTTTAGACTCAAAAGTCATAAGAGATGAAAATAATAAAATAAAATTAGATTGGTACAAGAAACCAACCAATTCTGGGAGATACATAAACTACTTTTCAAATCACTCATACCAACATAAAATCAATACAATATTAGCCATAAAATACAGAATGATGAAAATAAGCGACCCCGAATTTCATCACAAAAACTTCATTGAACTAAGAAATATCTTCATAAACAATGGTTTCCCTAAAACACTAATAAACAAAATAATATTTAACAACCAAATTCACCACAAAGAAGAAAATACAGTAACACCAAAACAATACAGATCATTACCATATATCCAAAATTTATCAATTAATTTAAAAAAAATTTTAAAACAACCAAATATAGGAATTACTTTTAATTATAATAAATCAACCAAAGAACTTTTCACAAATTTAAAAGACAAAACACAAAAACTAAAAATAAGCAATACAATATATAGAATCAAATGCTCATGTGGAGGACAATATGTAGGTCAATCAAAACAATACCTGGGTCACAGGCTTACACAACATAAAAGCGACGCCAAAATAGGAAAACAACCTGCGCACTTTCGACACATATAAAAGAAACAATCACACTTTAGATCTACAAAATGTTGAAATACTTGAAATAGAATCTAATTATTACAAACGATTATTTTAGAATCCTACCACATTCAAAAACAAATAACTGTTTAAATGAAAAACTGATATTAATAATTTAGAAGCAGTATACTTTGGACTTTATAATTTTAAAAACAAATATAATATTCAAAAAAAAAAAAAAAAAAAAAAAAAAAAAAAAAAAAAAAAAAAAAAAAAAAAAAAAAAAAAAAAAAAAAAAAAAAAAAAAAAAAAAAAAAAAAAAAAAAAAAAAAAAAAAAAAAAAAAAAAAAAAAAAAAAAAAAAAAAAAAAAAAAAAAAAAAAAAAAAAAAAAAAAAAAAAAAAAAAAAAAAAAAAAAAAAAAAAAAAAAAAAAAAAAAAAAAAAAAAAAAAAAAAAAAAAAAAAAAAAAAAAAAAAAAAAAAAAAAAAAAAAAAAAAAAAAAAAAAAAAAAAAAAAAAAAAAAAAAAAAAAAAAAAAAAAAAAAAAAAAAAAAAAAAAAAAAAAAAAAAAAAAAAAAAAAAAAAAAAAAAAAAAAAAAAAAAAAAAAAAAAAAAAAAAAAAAAAAAAAAAAAAAAAAAAAAAAAAAAAAAAAAAAAAAAAAAAAAAAAAAAAAAAAAAAAAAAAAAAAAAAAAAAAAAAAAAAAAAAAAAAAAAAAAAAAAAAAAAAAAAAAAAAAAAAAAAAAAAAAAAAAAAAAAAAAAAAAAAAAAAAAAAAAAAAAAAAAAAAAAAAAAAAAAAAAAAAAAAAAAAAAAAAAAAAAAAAAAAAAAAAAAAAAAAAAAAAAAAAAAAAAAAAAAAAAAAAAAAAAAAAAAAAAAAAAAAAAAAAAAAAAAAAAAAAAAAAAAAAAAAAAAAAAAAAAAAAAAAAAAAAAAAAAAAAAAAAAAAAAAAAAAAAAAAAAAAAAAAAAAAAACAAAACAAACAACCACACACATACAAACTTAAAAATTTTTGGCAAATTTAATAAAAAAATTTTTTCAACTAACTATTTTAAACAAAATTAATAAACTAAGAATTAATACAAACACCCAAAACAAAACTTTCCAATTAAAGACAACACAAAACACACAAAACACAAAAAAAAAAAACTAAAATTAAAATTTAATAAAATTTGTTGGTTAGATTAAAAAAAATTTTAAACTTAATAAATTTGTTTTTAATAAAATTAACTTTAAAAGCATTTTCCCAAAAATGTAATAACAATTTAAAAAATACGTTCTGTAAAAAGGTTTCAACTTTAAACCAAAATGGGAATTTAAACCCTTTAAAAAAATTTAATGCAACTTTTAATGAAAAAACAAAATTTTCCAAACCTTAAAATAAATGTTTTATAAAAAATCGAAGAAAATTTATCCCAAAATAAAAAGGTCAATTAATTATAACAAAATTTTAATTGGAAAAAGAAAACTTTAAAAAAATGGGAAATTCTAAAACCAATTAAACAAACAAATTTGAATCAGAATTAAAAGGAAACCCAAAATAATAAAATTCAAATTAAAATTAGACTTGTTTATTAAAGACAAAAGGAATCATCCCAAACCTTAAACGCACAAATATTTAAACAAAATTTTGGCATAAAAGGAAAATAAACAAAATTCGAAAATTAAAACCAATTTAAATCCAAACAATCTTAAATTAGAAACAAAAAATTAAACTTTTTAAAAGAATTACATATCAAATTTATTCAAGGAACCCAATTTATTTACAAATAACCAAACAAAAAGGAAATTTTTCCAAAATTTCAAATTAAAAGAAAATATCAAAAACAAACTTTAAAACGACAAAATCACAAACCTCCCATATAACAAAAAAAATCAAAAAAGATATTTCCCAAAAACAAAAGTTTAAATGGACCCAATTTCCAATTTACTTAAAAACAAAAATGTGGTAAACTTTTCTTCTAAAAAACAATTATTAAAATAACTTTTAAACCAACAAAAACACTATACAAAAGTCACAAATCCAACCAATTCATCAAAAATCCAAAAACAACAATATAAACAAAAAAAAATATTTCAAAAAAAAAACAAATACAATCCAAAATATTATCTTAAAAAAAAAGGGCTTAAAATTCACAAACAACAATTTTAAGAAATCTCATAATTCAAACACCAAACAATATACAAAATAAAAAATTCCAAAAACTTCCAAAAATTTTAAACGAAAAAAACTTTTATTTTTAAAATTTAAAAAAACCAAACAATCAAATAACTCCTTCAGCAATTTATCTACCTAAAATACACAAACCCCAATACAAAGAAATTTAACAAATAATAAAATTAAAAATTCAAAATTGGATAAATATTCTAAAAACCTTCCCATTAATTTTTCAACAAAACACTTTTAATTTGGAAAATTTAAACTTTCAAAAAAACAATAATCTAATCCCTCATGCACCTTTAATTACCAAATTACCCAAAAATTAAACCAAAAATTTTAACCTAAATAATTAAAATAGAAAGTCTGCTTGCCCAAAATAAATTTCAAAACCTTAAATTAAATTTTCAACCAACCCAAATTTTCATTTAAACCAATAAACCAAAAATTTTTTAGGGACTCCAAAATCCCAAAAAGAAAATAATAATAATTAAAAAGGTAAAAAACCAACCTTTCTAATACTAAATACTTTTAAATTCCTTTCTCCCCAAAAATAAAATTCAAAAATCAATAAAAAATAAGCCACCCAAAATTTCAATTTCACAAAATTAAAGAAAAAAAATATCCCTTTTTGCTCAAAACATAAAAAAAAATAATAAATTTAAAAAAATTTACAAAAAAAAATTCGGGAAACAAAACAATTTCAAATCATATACCAAATAAAATTTAATCAAATTAATTTAAAAAAAAAAAAAAATAAGGAAATTTTATAAAAATTCATAACAAGAAATTTTCAAAAAAAAGGCAAAAACAAAAATAAAAAAATAAATTTAAAACCAAATTCAAAAGGAAAAAATAAGGTAAACCCAAAACAATACAGATCATTACCATATATCCAAAATTTATCAATTAATTTAAAAAATTTTAAAACAACCAAATATAGGAATTACTTTTAATTATAATAAATCAACCAAAGAACTTTTCACAAATTTAAAAGACAAAACACAAAAACTAAAAATAAGCAATACAATATATAGAATCAAATGCTCATGTGGAGGACAATATGTAGGTCAATCAAAACAATACCTGGGTCACAGGCTTACACAACATAAAAGCGACGCCAAAATAGGAAAACAACCTGCGCACTTTCGACACATATAAAAGAAACAATCACACTTTAGATCTACAAAATGTTGAAATACTTGAAATAGAATCTAATTATTAAAAACGATTATTTTTAGAATCCTACCACATTCAAAAAACAAATAACTGTTTAAATGAAAAAACTGATATTAATAATTTAGAAGCAGTATACTTTGGACTTTATAATTTTAAAAACAAATATAATATTCGTAATAACTAAACAACCAGGTCACAATACAGTCTCCAAAATTTCTTCACGCAAAATTTATATAAATAATAACTTTTTTCTCAACTAACTATTTTAAACAAAACTAAATCAAACTAATGAATTACAGATACAAACAACCCAAAGACAAAACAGTTTCCTATTACACACGCACACGCACACACACACACACACACACACACACACACACACACACACACACACACACACACACACACACACATCCACACACATACAAACTTAATAAAGATTTGTTGGTCAGATAAAACAAGAATTTTTAAACATTCATAACATTTTGTATTTTAATCAAATTATTAAAACGTAGAAAGCTAGTTTTGACAAACATCACTTGTAATAACAACTTTCAATGAAATGACGTTACATGTCAAAACAGGTTTTCTACTAAAAACACATTAAGTAAGTAATTTATAACTTTTATATATGTAATTTAATGCTATCCACTTTGTAGCTTATGATTAAGGAAACAAATTTTCCGAAACGTTAAGTTGAATAAATGTTTTAACTAAACCACTAACTTTTATCGAACGAAATTTATCCCAATATTAAAAAAAAGGTCAATTAGTTTATAACAAATACGTTCGTTATTGAAAGGAAGATCAACTTTAAATTCAAAAATGGGATTCTACAACCACATCAAACAAACATATGGTAGCAATGCAGTTACATTACTAAAGGAATGGGCCAACAATACATCAAAATTGGCAAACCTTAAAAATAGATGCTTGTTTATGGAAAGATGCAGAAGAGAAGGAATCATCCCAAACCATATATCGCATCCAACTAACATAATACAAAATTTAATAGGCATAACACATGGAAAACTAAACGAAAAATCGAAAATCTAAAAACCAAGTTACAAATCCAAATTCTGAATCTAGAATTAGAAGCAACACACACAAATATAAACTTTTTCAGCAATAGAATTAGACATATCGAAATTTCACTTCAAGCAACCCTACCTGTTATCATTACAAATACTTTCAAACGCAGACAAAGGATATTTTATAACAAACACTTTGCACAAGTAAAAAAAGAAAATATCAAAAAATTCGATAACTTAAAACAGAGTCAATTTAATCACAAACAACTCTTCATAGATAACAGTAAATGGATAGTTAATCTTAGTAATAAAGATATTCCCACAGATATACTTAACATGTTATCACTAGGACCCAATTTCAATTTACATATAACAAACAAAAATATTCATGTAGGTAAACTTTTGGCTTCTATAGAATCAATTATTAAAATGACACTTTATCAGACCAACAAAAATCTTTACTACGTACAAAAGTCACAAACTGCATCACCAATTTCATCAACAATCCAAACAACAACACATATCCAGACAAAAAGAAAGAATATTTCAAAACCAAAAGTTTCTAAATGACAATCCAAATATTATCGTTACAAAAGCAGACAAAGGTGCTGTGACAGTTCTACTAAACAAACAATTTTATATTGAAAATCTCATGAACTTCTAAACGACACAAACACCTATACAAAGTCACACAAAGATCCAACAACCTCTATCCAAAAATCATAAACGAACATATTAAACTGCTATTTAACAAAAATATGATCTCAAAAGAAGAAAAAACAATCTAATCAAAAATAACTCCACTTCAGGCAAATATTATGGACTACCTAAAATACACAAACCGACCATAGCATTAAGACCAATCATATCATCAATCAATACACCAACTTACAATATATCAAAATGGATAGGAGATATTCTAAGTAAAGCGTTCCTATTGAATATGGTTTCAACGTAAAGGACACTTTTGAATTTGTTGATAAATTTAGGAACTTTCAAATACCAAACAATCACATACTAATCTCTCGATGCATCCTCTTTATTCACAAATATACCCTTAAATCTAACACAAGAAATTTTAACTAAAATTGGAATAAAATAGAAAAGGTCTGCAAATTAGATCAAACTATGTTCATAACCACCATAACATTAATTTTCAACAACACTTACTTTTCATTTGAAGACCAATACTACACTCAAAAATTTGGTACTCGATGGGATCTCCTATATCCCCAATACTAGCACAAATAGTAATGGACCATCTTATCAAAGAAGTAATTCCAAATCTTACCTTTCAAATCCCATTCATAGCTAAATACGTTGATGACATTCTTTGCTGCTGTCCCGAAAATAAAATTCAAGAAATCCTTAATAAATTTAATCAGTTCCACCCAAAATTACAATTTACACACGAAATAGAAGAAAACAAAAGTATCCCTTTTTTAGACTCAAAAGTCATAAGAGATGAAAATAATAAAATAAAATTAGATTGGTACAAGAAACCAACCAATTCTGGGAGATACATAAACTACTTTTCAAATCACTCATACCAACATAAAATCAATACAATATTAGCTATAAAATACAGAATGATGAAAATAAGCGACCCCTGAATTTCATCACAAAACTTCATTGAACTAAGAAATATCTTCATAAACAATGGTTTCCAAAACACTAATACACAAAATAATATTTAACAACCAAATTCACCACAAAGAAGAAAATACAGTAACACCAAAACAATACAGATCATTACCATATATCCAAAATTTATCAATTAATTTAAAAAAAATTTTAAAACAACCAAATATAGGAATTACTTTTAATTATAATAAATCAACCAAAGAACTTTTCACAAATTTAAAAGACAAAACACAAAAACTAAAAATAAGCAATACAATATATAGAATCAAATCCTCATGTGGAGGACAATATGTAGGTCAATCAAAACAATACCTGGGTCACAGGCTTACACAACATAAAAGCGACGCCAAAATAGGAAAAACAACCTGCGCACTTTCGACACATATAAAAGAAACAATCACACTTTAGATCTACAAAATGTTGAAATACTTGAAATAGAATCTAATTATTACAAACGATTATTTTAGAATCCTACCACATTCAAAAAACAAATAACTGTTTAAATGAAAAAACTGATATTAATAATTTAGAAGCAGTATACTTTGGACTTTATAATTTTAAAAAACAAATATAATATTCGTAATAACTAAACAACCAGGTCACACATACAGTCTCCAAAATTTCTTCACGCAAAATTTATATAAATAATAACTTTTTTCTCAACTAACTATTTTAAACAAAACTAAATCAAACTAATGAATTACAGATACAAACAACCCAAAGACAAAACAGTTTCCTACTACACACGCACACGCACACACACACACACACACACACACACACACACACACACACACACACACACACACACAAACACACACACACACACACATCCACACACATACAAACTTAATAAAGATTTGTTGGTCAGATAAAACAAGAATTTTTAAACATTCATAACATTTTGTATTTTAATCAAATTATTAAAACGTAGAAAGCTAGTTTTGACAAACATCACTTGTAATAACAACTTTCAATGAAATGACGTTACATGTCAAAACAGGTTTTCTACTAAAACACATTAAGTAAGTAATTTATAACTTTATATATGTAATTTAATGCTATCCACTTTGTAGCTTATGATTAAGGAAACAAATTTTCCGAAACGTTAAGTTGAATAAATGTTTTTAACTAAACCACTAACTTTTATCGAACGAAATTTATCCCAATATTAAAAAAAAGGTCAATTAGTTTATAACAAATACGTTCGTTATTGAAAGGAAGATCAACTTTAAATTCAAAAATGGGATTCTACAACCACATCAAACAAACATATGATAGCAATGCAGTTACATTACTAAAGGAATGGGCCAACAATACATCAAAATTGGCAAACCTTAAAATAGATGCTTGTTTATGGAAAGATGCAGAAGAGAAGGAATCATCCCAAACCATATATCGCATCCAACTAACATAATACAAAATTTAATAGGCATAACACATGGAAAACTAAACGGAAAAATCGAAAATCTAAAACCAAGTTACAAATCCAAATTCTGAATCTAGAATTAGAAGCAACACACACAAATATAAACTTTTTCAGCAATAGAATTAGACATATCGAAATTTCACTTCAAGCAACCCTACCTGTTATCATTACAAATACTTTCAAACGCAGACAAAGGATATTTTATAACAAACACTTTGCACAAGTAAAAAAAGAAAATATCAAAAAATTCGATAACTTAAAACAGAGTCAATTTAATCACAAACAACTCTTCATAGATAACAGTAAATGGATAGTTAATCTTAGTAATAAAGATATTCCCACAGATATACTTAACATGTTATCACTAGGACCCAATTTCAATTTACATATAACAAACAAAATATTCATGTAGGTAAACTTTTGGCTTCTATAGAATCAATTATTAAAATGACACTTTATCAGACCAACAAAAATCTTTACTACGTACAAAAGTCACAAACTGCATCACCAATTTCATCAACAATCCAAACAACAACACATATCCAGACAAAAAAGAAAGAATATTTCAAAAAACCAAAAAGTTTCTAAATGACAATCCAAATATTATCGTTACAAAAGCAGACAAAGGTGCTGTGACAGTTCTACTAAACAAACAATTTTATATTGAAAAATCTCATGAACTTCTAAACGACACAAACACCTATACAAAGTCACACAAAGATCCAACAACCTCTATCCAAAAAATCATAAACGAACATATTAAACTGCTATTTAACAAAAATATGATCTCAAAAGAAAAAAAAAAACAATCTAATCAAAAATAACTCCACTTCAGGCAAATATTATGGACTACCTAAAATACACAAACCGACCATAGCATTAAGACCAATCATATCATCAATCAATACACCAACTTACAATATATCAAAATGGATAGGAGATATTCTAAGTAAAGCGTTCCCTATTGAATATGGTTTCAACGTAAAGGACACTTTTGAATTTGTTGATAAATTTAGGAACTTTCAAATACCAAACAATCACATACTAATCTCTCTCGATGCATCCTCTTTATTCACAAATATACCCTTAAATCTAACACAAGAAATTTTAACTAAAAATTGGAATAAAATAGAAAAGGTCTGCAAATTAGATCAAACTATGTTCATAACCACCATAACATTAATTTTCAACAACACTTACTTTTCATTTGAAGACCAATACTACACTCAAAAATTTGGTACTCCGATGGGATCTCCTATATCCCCAATACTAGCACAAATAGTAATGGACCATCTTATCAAAGAAGTAATTCCAAATCTTACCTTTCAAATCCCATTCATAGCTAAATACGTTGATGACATTCTTTGCTGCTGTCCCGAAAATAAAATTCAAGAAATCCTTAATAAATTTAATCAGTTCCACCCAAAATTACAATTTACACACGAAATAGAAGAAAACAAAAGTATCCCTTTTTTAGACTCAAAAGTCATAAGAGATGAAAATAATAAAATAAAATTAGATTGGTAAAAGAAACCAACCAATTCTGGGGGATACATAAACTACTTTTCAAATCACTCATACCAACATAAAATCAATACAATATTAGCCATAAAATACAGAATGATGAAAATAAGCGACCCCGAATTTCATCACAAAAACTTCATTGAACTAAGAAATATCTTCATAAACAATGGTTTCCAAAAACACTAATACACAAAATAATATTTAACAACCAAATTCACCACAAAGAAGAAAATACAGTAACACCAAAACAATACAGATCATTACCATATATCCAAAATTTATCAATTAATTTAAAAAATTTTAAAACAACCAAATATAGGAATTACTTTTAATTATAATAAATCAACCAAAGAACTTTTCACAAATTTAAAAGACAAAACACAAAACTAAAAATAAGCAATACAATATATAGAATCAAATGCTCATGTGGAGGACAATATGTAGGTCAATCAAAACAATACCTGGGTCACAGGCTTACACAACATAAAAGCGACGCCAAAATAGGAAAAACAACCTGCGCACTTTCGACACATATAAAAAGAAACAATCACACTTTAGATCTACAAAATGTTGAAATACTTGAAATAGAATCTAATTATTACAAACGATTATTTTTAGAATCCTACCACATTCAAAAAACAAATAACTGTTTAAATGAAAAAACTGATATTAATAATTTAGAAGCAGTATACTTTGGACTTTATAATTTTAAAAAACAAATATAATATTCGTAATAACTAAACAACCAGGTCACACATACAGTCTCCAAAATTTCTTCACGCAAAATTTATATAAATAATAACTTTTTTCTCAACTAACTATTTTAAACAAAACTAAATCAAACTAATGAATTACAGATACAAACAACCCAAAGACAAAACAGTTTCCTATTACACACGCACACGCACACACACACACACACACACACACACACACACACACACACACACACACACACACACACACACACACACACACACACACACACACACACACACACACACACATCCACACACATACAAACTTAATAAAGATTTGTTGGTCAGATAAAACAAGAATTTTAAACATTCATAACATTTTGTATTTTAATCAAATTATTAAAACGTAGAAAGCTAGTTTTGACAAACATCACTTGTAATAACAACTTTCAATGAAATGACGTTACATGTCAAAACAGGTTTTCTACTAAAAACACATTAAGTAAGTAATTTATAACTTTTATATATGTAATTTAATGCTATCCACTTTGTAGCTTATGATTAAGGAAACAAATTTTCCGAAACGTTAAGTTGAATAAATGTTTTAACTAAACCACTAACTTTTATCGAACGAAATTTATCCCAATATTAAAAAAAAGGTCAATTAGTTTATATATATATATATATATATAAAGTAATGTTGATGGAAAATCGTTATGGGATAAAGGCGTCCGAATAAAATAAATTATTGAATAATCATTTATTGAACATCAACGTTTCGGATAATGAATCTAATCATGAGCTAAATAATTAACAAAAACAGGAAAATAACTATATACGGTATTATTTCAATGTGATTAATAACACATTATTAATCACATTGAAAGTAAGTACCGTATATAATGTTATTTTCCTGTTTTTGTTAATTGCAATTTTTAGCTCATGATTAAGGATTCATATTATCCGAAACGTTGATGTTCAATAAATGATTATTCAATAATTTATTTTATTCGGACGCCTTTATCCCATAACGATTTTCCATCAACATTACTTTATTAATTTCACGTCCGTAAATTTGATTTTATATATATATATATATATATATATATATATATATTGCTATGATATCGCCCCACGATTGGTGCACAATTTTTCATTGCTGTGATAATGCCCTTACGATTCAAGCCCCTACGTTGGGTGTCATTTTCATTGCTGTGATAAGCTCTACAATTCCTTTTTGCCCCACGATTGGGTGTTATTTTTATTGCTGTAATATGCCCTTTTATGAATGGTGTTGCTATTTTTATTGGCGTGAATATCAACACCTTTTAATATTCTATGTTTTCTCGAATTTGTTTTTCCACGGCTAGCTCAAATTATCAAACACAGAATGGCATATTTCACAACAATAAAGATTGTTTAAACCCTTTTCTTTCTATCTGTTCAAATAATTTAAATGAAGCAATCCAAAAATTACACAATATAATGATCGATAATATGTACAGTTTTATATCAATGATTTGTTCAACA
Organism: Platerodrilus igneus; assembly: GCA_036346225.1. Lineage (NCBI taxonomy): Eukaryota > Metazoa > Arthropoda > Insecta > Coleoptera > Lycidae > Platerodrilus > Platerodrilus igneus. The sequence goes on along the minus strand of JARFIW010001281.1, from coordinate 9,330,580 downwards.
TTCAAAAATTAGCCCCTGAATAAAATATTAACATTTTTTTTCACCAAATTTATATTTCCTGAAAGCCAGCAAAAATATCTCTGTAATTACTCTCAAGTACCTTTGAACGTTTAAACGATGCTTTTTCAATTTTTCAAAATCTCAAATGACCTTTATGTTGACCCTTACAGATATTTGATATATAGAAATTATTTAAAATTTTACAAATAATAATAAATAAGCTCCTAACCTGTTCTTAATTTTCTTTGGGAATGAAACCACTCATAGTTTTTAAAATCTATTTTATTTACGTTTCGATCCATGACCTAGGATCGTTGTCAAAATAATAAAAACTTCAAGTTTGACATTTATGACATAAATTGAAGGTGACTTTGATTTATTGATGTTTGAAATATTTGGTTTGAGTACACTAAGCAAAAATTTTTAAAGTTTAAAAGAATGATTGCCTTCAATTTGTGTTACGGCCTGAGACCGACTTGTTTTAGGTAGCCAATACGCTTAACGTGAAATCAGCTGATTAATTTTTATTGGTGAATTTATATAAATTCAATAATTTTGAAAACATTTTTTAACATGTTTCTATTTATACAATTGAGAGGATGGTTATTAAAGAAGTGTGCGATTGCGTTACCGTAAGGGATAAGCAGTCGTTTTTTTATATTTATTTTGAGGGGGAAAAATCATTATGATTTAGGCTACCTCTTTGGTAGATTTTAACATGGTTCTGAGGCGACCCTATGGCGGGTTTACACTTGTCAGATACCAATGTTGTTCTATGAAGATTGTATATATACATATATACATATATAATTACATTGTCCCGCGATAAACCTATATATATATATATATATATATATATATATATATATATATTGCTATGATACTGGCGGATTATCGAGCCCCGACGTTGGGCCGTTATATTTATTTGCTATGAATCTCTCTCTAAATTATCGTGCCCCTACTTTGGGCGACCTATTTATTTGCTATGCTATTTACGTAATCTAAATTATTGGACCACCATTTTAATATTCACTATTAAGTGTAATTATCTCCTCCTCCAGCTGTTTTCTTAATATTGCTATCAACTGGACTTTATCATTAAACAACTCTATCTACCAATGGCAAAATTCGATACGTTACCGCCTTGCGGGTTATCACTTTCCTATTCAACTTGTGGCTCCGCCTTTGTACTATTTAAATCTTATGACCTCGGCTAGCATTTATTTGCAATTATAAAATTCAGTAAATTTAGATTTTATATAATGAAACCAATATGTTATGTACAGCTTTTGAAATTATTTGTAATACATTTCTTATAAATTTCATTTATTAACAACCATCTAGTATGTACTCAAAACCCAAAGTCACCAAAGAAAATTTATTATCTTTACCAACAAAGTGTAGAATATTCTAAACCTGTTTTCTTATTACTCATTCAATATGTATGCAACCTCTTTTGTTGACTTCTTCACAAGCATATCATATTTAGCAAATTCAATATTAAAATAAAATAAAATTCATATAGAAAATAAATGTCTTATAACTAAAAATCTGACATGGTTTTATCTTTTCACATCGACGCTTCCAATAAAAATAATCTTCCCCAATTCTGGATTCCATTCAAATTTTTACACTCTGGACCACCACCATTAAATTATATACCCCAATTTATTTCAATTCCTCAAACTTAGACTCTTATCATTCTTGCCCCAGACTTAAAATTGTAGTTTGTTTCATCCCTGTACTTCAAGATTGTATTATTCTTCTTTTCCCCTTGACATTTAAATTGTATTACTGTATTTTTCTTAACATCAGAATCCTAGTTTATTTCCCTCAGACCTCGAAACCCTATTATTTTTATGTCTTAGTTTACCATAAATTCATTAAAAACGTACTTACGTTTAAACGGCAATTGTAATCTTCATATTCGCACTCATTTTATTTTTCACTTTTATACTTATTACGTATTACTTTATTTAATGGCAATGCACTTCGGCCTTCATTGAGTTCAAAACTGACTTTCTTATCAAGGTGCTTGCTAATATAATCTCGAATTCCCACTCCATCCATGGGTCTGGTCTAGAACTCGTCGCCTGTCTCTGACCAATCAAATAATTGCTTTTAGAGCAGTTTCTGATGCAATGCTCCACGCTTTCCCATAATCACAACCTGCCCGCAGCTGTCTTTCATTATCAACATGCTGTATTTTGATAGATTATTTGCTTTTCTATAAACAACTGATGCAACCCGACTTTAAATTTTCATGTTTACATGTGATTCACGCAATTTTTAATCATTTTTCTTATCAAATTGGTTAGATCTTTGTACGCATTTATATTAACTGCATGAAACTCTATTTCTATATCCGTATTAATTTAATCGTCTGGAACTCTTCTTCTTAATGCGTGTCTAATTACACTTTATCATTTATTTCTCAATATACGCGTACTTCCACTGAAAAATATCCTTATTTGTTTTTCCTAAACTAACTAAACTTTATCTACAGGGTATTTAATATTTACTATTTACTTAATACATGTTTTTCTCATTCCTACGCCAACCATGCGTCTTCCTATGTTTACCTGCATCGCCCAAAAACTATTTCTACTTTATATACAGGATGTTGACTACTTACTATCTACAAACTATGTATATTTCTTAATTATTTCCTTAAATAAGTGTGGTTTTCTGCTGCCTATTCTAATTACTCCTTCCCGAACGACCTTTACTATAACGTGCACCCTTAAGCAACCCCTTATCACAGCAATATATATTATAGTGGTTTTAAAGGGTTAAAAGTAAATATAAATGAAGCAATTTCAATACACCCTGTATAAAGGACACAATCAGAAATAACGTGCGAAATTTATTCCAGTTAGTTCATTTTTAAGTAACAGGTATTAACAAAATTTTACAAATAATGAATAAAATTTAGTTAGGTTCGTAAAGAAAATAAGTGGTAGAAGCCAATGCAATTAATTTATTAATTTAATTGGGTTTAATTAAACTGTTATTTACGTATAATATGCATAAAAGCCTGTAAAAATCAATAATACAAAGGTGAAACGCGTTGCTAACAAACAAATATATCGGTGGGGTTGAAATACGCTTAAAATCCAACTCGGAGAAATGTTAGTTAAAACGTTCGTTTAAAATTAAACACCTGCGCATTTTCTAAATATCAAGTTCCACTTATTTTTATAGATAACAAACAAGTTCAAAGAATATCGGGTAAACGGTCGAATGTGTTCGCAGTAAACACTAATGAGGGGTTATTTAAAGCAAGTATTTTGGAGTCCACATGGAGATGTAGAACGGGCACGAATATCGATTTTCTACCACTCAAACAAGGTTAGAAGGAGACGTAGAAAATGCATAAGCAAGGAACAGCGTTAGATAGGCGGGATTTGTAGGACGTCAATGAATTAGACGATTGGTCGATATTGTTAGTTGGACATCAGACAAACACGAGGATAGTGCAAATTAATTTTCAGAAAAGATCGTAACGATGCGCTGAATTTCGTGGACTTAGAAATCGGTTGAGCTTAAAATTTTAAGAACGTGTTGTAGATGAAGGACTTCGGATGAAATGCGGCCAGGAGGTGGCAGCGTAAATTGTATAAATACTTTTCGAAAATATAATGAAAGTCCTTAATATTTCGATCGCTTCAGACTACGTATGAAAGTTACCACGAGTTTGTAAGTATAATAAAATTATTTAAAATTATATTGCACGGTGTTAGCCTCATAATTTGTACGCGGGTTGTGCCGAGTTTAGATTTTATTGAGGTATCGCCTATATTTTTTTAACAAACTCGTGTAGTGACGTTAAGTAACGTGGATTAAATTAAATAATTATGAAAGAAGTATAATTAATTTGGATTTGGAAATTGGATACACCGTGAAGGCAGCGTTAGCAGCTTAACTGAAATGGGGTTCTTCTACTGATAGCTAGAAGCGGCCTGCAGAGCAGAAAGAAGTAAATACACGGCATGGTCAACGGAGCAGAAATCTTCTAGAAATTCCAGGTAACGCTTTGAAATTGTGTTGTTATAAACTATGAAACTATGAATATTGGGTGACGTATGAGAGCGAATTTTGAAGGTATTGTGCATTATTGTGCGTATTAAACATAATACGTATAACTAACTTTATTATGGTATTTAAATAGAAATCTGAAGGTGTATATAAAGCTTATTAACGTTCCATCAGAAAGGTAAATTTTGTGAAGAGTACATAGGTTGTTTTTTTAATTTGTTGTAAGAGTATGCAAAGTATAAGAGCATACATTATTCATTATTAACTGGGTTATCATGAGCTCACCATACTCCAGAGTTTACGTAGATTTAAAATAAATTATAAAGAAGGAATGAGAAATAAGGTATTATTCAGGGTCCATTTACTCCGGGTACAGTCTATGTGTTTGATAATTTAAATTAAAAATACAGGACATTACAAAATAGGATTTATTGAGGTGTAACTTGATCACTGAAATGTGGATAATATTGAATTTTATTTGTAAATAGTGATAAATAAAAGATTGTATGTTTGTTGTATTTTGTGGTTTTATTGGGAGTGTGCGTGAACGATAGAGAATATGAGAGTGAATCTAGATATCCAAGAGGAGGTCCAACTGAGCTAGCCGGAAGCAGTGGAAGAAAGCATTTCAACCGAGGAAGAGAAGAAGGAGCGGGTAAAAAATTATAATTTTTTTGAGTATTTAATTTTTGAAAATTTTTCTATTATGTGCAATTTTCGAGTTTTGAAAATTTAAAAAAAATTTCGAATTTAGAGCAAAGAACCACGGCAATATATATATATATATATATATATATATATATATTATTGTGTAAGTTATATGTAAAGAGGGATAGATAAGTCAAGAGAGTAATTTTGTAAGGACCGTGTATATAGAAAACAGGAATAGATTATTTACTTCTTAATTTTCTTTGGGAATTAAACCACTTATATTTTTTAAAATCAACTTTATTTACGTTTCGATCCATGACCTAGGATCGTTTTTATTATTTTGACAACGATCCTAGGTCATGGATCGAAACGTAAATAAAGTTGATTTTAAAAAATATAAGTGGTTTAATTCCCAAAGAAAATTAAGAAGAACGCTAAACAAACCACAACAAACATACAGGGAGTATTTAGATTATTTACGTTTCAAATTAATTAGTTTGACCTTAAAACAAACGGATAATAGCATACATTTGTATTAATAAATCATAATTTTAAAGTTGGATAGTGTGGAAGCTTGGTAGGGCATAAAAAGCTCAAGGAGAGTGCGAGGACAATTAGTTTTAATATTCGAAGGTTTTAAATCGAGCACATCAAATAATAAGAAAGAGCTTTTGTATATAAAATCGACAATGTAAACGCATATATTCATTTAACTAACAAAGTGTTCGTTAAAAACAAGTCCTAGGAAATCTACAGGTTAAACAACATGGGAAAGTACAATTTCAAACTGGCAATCGGTTCATAGAAAAGACTGACAGACAAATAAACAATTCGAGAAATCATAATGTAGGTTAAAATACAATTCCTTAGAAATTGAGCTAACGTCCGAAGCGAAGGTTGAGAAATAGCAGGTGGTTGGAAAACAAAGCAGGGATGGAATATAAATAGCATAGGGTAAACGAGGACGACAAATAACAGACGTTGTATAAAACAGCCATTTAAAACACGCGATATAACAGCCATTTAGAACACGCGATAAAACAGCCATTTAAAGCACGCGATAATTTGTAGAGGCTAACAACAATATCGATTTTAAGTTGCTATAATGGGATTTTAATAAAGACAACGAATATGAGTTAGAAGAGGATAACATAGTTGGATGATAGACCTACAATGGGGGAAATGTCTTTGATTAGCTGATTGCGAGTGGAGTGAGACTTTTCTAGGAACATTGCGACCGTTGTGCATGATAATCAGTATTTTCGGACTAAAGCTACGGGAATGAGAAATTTCTAAGTTTTAAAAGATCGTTGTAGTTTGGATTTTCAGAATCGGCGAAGGCAGAAGTGAATTTCAATGAAACAGGATATAGGAGGTAGACTGGAACGCTTATAAATAGACTAGGAGACGTAGTGAGGCTCTCTTATTTCTTCTGTTCGCTTCAGACCTATATGGTGTAACATCTAAGTTAAAAATTTGTAAATCGGTGATAGTGTAGTCCGTTTAATTTAAATTAAAAGTGTTTGAGAGCACGAGTAGGTGCTATGTTATAAACGGGGCTGTACGTAAATACGAATAACGAACAAAAGATGTTACAATGGTAAGCGAGACTAGTTATTTTTTCGGAACGAGGGTGCTGGTTGTATGGTAGATTCAGAAGCCGATCAACATATTTGGACAATTATATGAGTAGATGTATTGAATGCGTCTGCATAGAATTGGATGAACAAGTGGAAATGAGTTTGATGTACATGTAACAGATGGAAGTTGGATGGAATGCAACGACGTGGATTTGGTGGACGAAATGTTCAGAGGTGATTGTGCAAGAGCTTACGCCAGGTAACGAAATTTGTTTCCTTTTGTTATTGCTTGAACATTTTGTGCTGGTATTTTGTGATAGAGTGATTTGACATATTTGGTGTATATTTTATGAACATAAAATCTAATTTGAAGGTTATATGAAAAGACAATTTGAATTTATTATTTGAAGATATAAATACAAGACGTATAATTTTGATGTAAAGAGTAAATGGGTCTTTAGAATAGTTTGAAACAAAATGCAATTCATTTATGCATTAAGAGTAACAGGGTTTATACTGAGCTCATCATAGACCAGGGTAAATTTCAATTTAGGTTTTCAAGGTAAGCCCATCTACTTGAACGGTATATAAAGAGGTGTTGAAATAAATTAAATTCATTAAATTTAAAAGGATTTAATGGTTGACATATTAAAAATTATGAAGAAGTTTATATCCAATTTTGTAAATATTGATCTGGTGGACGTAAATTTTTTTGATTTGTATGAATAAAAAGGTTATATGTTTCGTTGAATTATTTGATTGGTAATTTTTATTGGCAGTCTAAGTGAGAGAGAGTAATCATAGGCTGGGTAAGTATCTCTGAAAAAGCTTGAAGCAGAGCTAGCCGTGGTATGCTGATTTAGGGGAGCTTTTCCAGATATATTGGAATTTTATTTTCAGGAAAATTTTTATGACGGCCCAATTTGTGGGAGGGTACGATTTTAGAGCTTAACCCCAGCATTTTTATATTGCCCAATTCGTAGGGGCATGATTCCTAATCAAGAACTCCACTGCAATATATATATATATATATTTATATATATATATATATATATATATATATTATGTAGCTACGGAATGGTGTAATTCTTTGGTTTATTTCATAACTAAAAATTCATATAAACACACGTCTGCAAACACTTTGTTATTGACCTGCAGGGTATTGAAAATAGAAAACGTTCCACTAACTGTTGAAGATGACCTCCTCCAACTCATACATACGCCCAGTCTTCTTCTCATTGATGGCCGTACCCTTTCAAACACCCTCAGAGTATTTCTTACTGTATCAAATGCCTATATTATTTAATTTCGTAAGTTATCAACAATATTCACTAAAGTTGTATACACTAGAGATTTGAGATGCTCCAAGGAAAAATATAGGCTATTTAAGTCAAGGGACCTAGCGCGCCATGAGTCAGGTCCACCTCATTCTATCCACTTGTTCTCATGCGCTTCGTTTAAATATTCCCGAGCCAAAAAAAAAATGTGCTGGAGCCCCATCGTCCATATATCAAATTTGATTTCTCAGCAAAAGAGGCAATTAAAGGCAATTTATGTTACAAGAAATGCATGTATGAATGACCAGTAAGTCGACCAGGCAAAAAAAGGGCCAATCAAATGATCCCCAATCATACCACCCCTTACATTAAATGAGAACTGCTATTAAAGTGCGTGTCTACAATTGCATGTGGATTTTCTTCAGCCAATATGCGGTTGTTTTGAAAATTTTTATCGATTTCTTTGAAAAATTAGCGTCGTCCGTAAAAAGGATTTTACAATCAAATTGGTGTTTACTGTTAACCTATTACGGTACCACTGGCAGAAATTAATTCTTAATGGAAAATATCGGTGAAGGAGTGCCTGCGCCCCTAGAATGTGGTAAGGGTATAGCAGAGGACCACGCAGTGTACGCCAATCTATTTGATGTCAAATATTTAAATGTTCACCGATTATACAGTACGGTCTTTAGTGCCTTGTAGCTTCAAACTCCAACGCTGTTGCACTTCCTGTTTTTGAAACACTATACGCCATAGTGATTAGGAAGTTGGTTACAACTCATCAATGATCTCATATATCAATATCCTTAGGGTTTCATTACTGCGTCACTGTGCTTCAAACCTCCAACACAGGCGCTTTTTCGGTTTTGCAATATTAAACCTCAAGGTGGATAGGAAGTTGACTACAGCTTCTTTTGCCATGTAGTAAAATCCTTGGTGTTTCATTGGCGTTTCTTTGTGCTTCAAATTTCCACGCAGCTGCTCGTCCGGCTGCTGAAACATTAGACCTTAAAGTGGATAGGAAGTTAGCTACAATTTGAAAGTTTTTCTATACGACATTTTTTGTGCTTTATATGTGTGGTTAACTTCATGGGCCTCAAGATAAGGAGATTTCTCTTGTACGTTTGTGGATATACCGCATTAGTTTGGCAACGCCGAAAGTCTTCTCAATGAGACTCAATGATGTATATCATATCAGCCAGTGTTACCAACGTATTTAGCATTCGAAATAGTGATTTTGTACCTAAACAAAATGCCAATTTTTCCAAAAATCGGAATAACTCAAGTAATTTTTGTTGATAAACTGTTTTTATATTTTAATGCAGCGTATACCTCAAGGTAGCAGTTTCAGCTTGTGATCTGTAATACTTTACAGCAGTTGCGTTTTTTGCACGTTAGCACTTAAGTAATGTACGAGTATAGAAATGTTTATTCAACAAAAAATACACATTCAATTCTGTTCTCTTTAAATGTCATTACAGGTGTATTTTGTTGCGCTAGCCATTACGCCACTTAATTCTTTCATTGAATTATTTTTCTTTATATTAACGATTAAGTGGCATTCATATTGTGGGTAATAACGAATACACCTCGATTCATGTACACAAATTGGAACTGGGAGTGATTCTTAAAATATATTGTAACATACACGAAAGAAGAAAAAATAGTATAAAAACTTTTCAAGGTTATTACAATGATTTATGAAAAGTGGCTACTGCTATACATTTTCTTAAAATTAATAGTAGTCTTCGTAATTGTAGATGTTTCTATTACCTAATATTATTTTAATTAAAATTTTGCGGTATACCGACAATTGTTTTTAATTTAAATGCATGGCTTAACCTTAAAGGAACATTTTATGACATAACCTCACACTTCATTCATAATTGTGTAATGCAACCTTCATACATAGTAATATTGCTACTTTTATGGTTACCAATAGTTTTGGTGTTTTATATGGTGGTTATTATCATTATCAATGTTTTTGTCCCTGGCAGGTATTATCAAAACTTTAATGTAAATTGGTACATGTTTGGGGTTCGTGTGGTGATCTATGACAGCGGTAATTGTAGGAGATGCTGCCCGATGAACTAACTTCGAAATATAAGACTTCACATAACCTCATAGTTCGTTAAGGTTTCAGACAAAACAACGACGATGCTTTTATGATTACTAAAAGTATTTGGTGCTTTGGATGATAGTTATTACCATCGTCAATGTCTCAGGGCAGGTCTTGTCAAGAATTTAATAGTTTAAGGTCTTGGCGAGGGTAATGTATGTTGCCCAATGAACCAGCTACGCAATATCTACCGTAGTGACTTCACATAACCTCACAGTTCGATCTGGTACGTGTAATACCAAGTGCCCATACATGATTATCCTGACCATATCAATTTATAAAATCTTACCCATGATAGCAACTGAAGTTTCTCTCTTGCAGATAATCTTTGACACCTATAAAGTATTTGTACAGGTGTGCTCAATTCGCCATCTTTACCTCTGTGGTTGTTATCTTCAAAATTGCTTCTCCTTAGAAATAAGCTCAATGTGTTGTACGGCTTGCAAAAACGAAAACTTCGACTCGTGCGTAGCGAATGTTTAGGATACGTTACGGAAAGAACCCATACGACGTGAAGTTAATAAAGTCATGGGTGGCAACCCGTTTAGTAACAGGGTAAATGCAGTGGCAGACCATCAGTTTCTAAAGAGACTGTTGAGATGATTCAAACATCGTTCATTAGGTCACCTCGACAATTAATTAGGCTGGCTTCATGCGAACTTCAAGTAGTACAGTCCACAAAGTTATATGTACGGGTCTAGCGTTGTATGCATACAATGTCCAAATTGTTCAGGTATTATACCAAGATGATAGTCCAAAACGTGAAGAGTTTGCTAATGACATGTTACAGCGAATAGATGAGAATAATGACTTTTTACAACATTTTTTCGATGAGCCTACATATCATGTAAGTGGAGTGGTTAACAGGCATAACAGGAGAATCTGGGGGTCAGATTACCCATGATAAAAGAACACATTAGGCACTCTTCCTTGAAAGACCAGTTAATACAAACGTGTTTCTGAATATGTTAACAAACTATGCCATTCCTCAGCCTCAGGAAAATCAACGAGCGTAATCTTTAAGCAAGAAGGTGCTCCTCAACGCCGAGCTTTACGCGTTCGCTGGTCTCCAAAAGATATTTTTCCATTATTCGCGTTTAAACCCAATGTATTACCTTCGGGTGGAGCATTGGAGACTTGGCCGCGTGTAGCGATCTTTAATCAAATTATACAGCCTCCAAGATCACTGCATATTATCCCCTTAAGTTTCTTTCTTATATGGTATATTAAAGTTGTGGTTTACAATACAGTAGTTCCAGATCTCGCGATCATGCAACAACGCATCAGACATGCAATTGAAGGTGTCACACTACAAATGTTGCAGAATGTGTGGCGTGGAATCGATATCAGTTGGATATTGTGCGTGCTGCACGTACTTTACGCTACCTATAGATTAGATGAAAAGGAAAAATTTAATTTTAAAGGGACAGAATAAATATGAACGCACCCTGTATAATAAGATTTCACAAATTATTAATCTTATTTAATAATGGTATTTAAAATTCTGCTTCTATTAAGGTTATTCAACCAACAAGGTTTTAAATACATTGTAAACGTAATAGTCCAGGTTAATCACTTAAATTAAAACCGCATAAGAAAACATCTTAATATTACAAGACGTGTACGAATTTCACATGAAAAAAATATACAATGAACAAATGTTGTCCGTCCTGATACCAAGAACATTAAAATAGTATTATACAACAATAATACAAATCACATACAAGGTAATGTGACACTAACTGTTTTATTCAGCATAAATAAAAAGTTATATTGTGACAACGAATTTTTATATATCAGCAAAAATGACAGTAGTTAGACATCTGACGGAAAGGAATGAATTAATTATTAGTGTGTAGGTAATTAGAAAGTTCGAAATGTAGTCATACGAGGAAGTAATAAGGCGAAAGTGCCGCGCTGTTGGCGTTCGTATGACAAGTTAAAAGTTAAGTTGAAAGTAACAGAGTTTCAAAGTGTGACCGAATTTACCACAGGAAAATAAGCGACGGCGGACATGAAGTTGAAATACGCTTGAAAGTGCAAGGTAGGTTCACACACGCGAGGAGGGTGAATATATGTTATGACGACCTAAGTAGGCGAGGTAAGAAACTTGTGACTTCACCCTACAGAGATTTCGGATTTCGTTTGGGTTAGGGAAGCTGCCGTTAGTTGGGAAGCAAACTAATTAATGAGAAAAATTGGTATTGTTGGATATCCCGAAATTAAACAGTGAGTTTAATGAGCATTTATGTTTATTCGACAGTGAAAATAATATTTTAAATAAATATAGTTGTATGAAGACAAGTTAAAAGTAACAGAGCTTCAAGATATGACTGGATTTTCCGCAGGGAAAATACGCGGTGGGTGTCGCGAAGTTGAAATACGCTTGTAAGTGCAGGGTAGGTTCACACACGCGAGGAGCGTGAATATAATGCAATGATGACCGAAGTAAGCGTGGTGAGAAACTTGGGACTTCGCCCTACAAAGATTTCGGATTTTATTTAGGTTAAAAAAACTGCAGTGGCTTAACATGCGCCTCTCTATTTCGGTCTAGTTTATACAATTCTAGGGTATTGTGTGGGTTTGGTTAGAACTAGAATTAATGGTACATTCTTAAAAAACATTATTTATGCAGCACCTAAATCGTAGCATAACGTATATAAATTCTAAATTACCATTTAATTTTTAAATATATTGAAACGTATACACCTGTCCTCAAATTCTACAGAAAAAAATACTAAATTACTGACCTAGTTTAACCCACCGTTTACCGCAGCGCAACCCAATATCTACAACTTTAGTTCGCTTTTTCGGTACTTTTGCCAAAATATTTTCCCCTTCACAAAATTTTGGCAGATTCAAATTCGCCCGAAATTTTGCCATCCGACCTATTTAGCGGTTAGGTTAAGGACCATGCACCCCAAATAGTAGCCACACAAGGCTGTGGGTGTAGTGCACCAGTGGCTTAAAATGCGCCTCTATTTTTAGGTTTACTTTATACAATTTTAGGATAGTAAGTAAGGTTGGTTTCAGAGCTAAAATTAATGAACAATTTTAAGAAAACAATAGTTATGTAGGAGGTAAATTTAAGCTTGACATATATCAATTATAAATTACCATTTTATTCTTAAACATTTTGAAAAGTATTCACCTCTTTTCAAACATATTAACCGATTCAAATTCTGCAGAAAAATGCTAAATCATTCGTTTAGTTAATTTAACCCACCGTTTACCCCAGGGGACCCTATGACTAAAACTTTAGCTCGCTTTTTCAGCATTTGTTCAAAATATTTTCCAGTTTTTAGAAATTTTTCAGATTTAAATTTTCCAGAAAAAATATCATCCGATATGTCTTTCACCAGATAGGCTAACGCCATACACTTCAAATAGTGACCTGATAGGCTCAGGGTGGGGTCCAGCAGTAATGGGGCGGCTCCGTGGCGTAGTTGGTATGCGTGTGACTACTACGCCCAAGGTCCCGGGTTCGAATCCCGACACAGTCCGCTTGAAAAATGTTAGGCTAGCATTTTTCACAAAAATACACACTTGTTCGGAAGAGACTTAAAATGGAGGTCCCGTGTGTGAGTGTTGTCACGCACGCTAAGTATCCCTACCTTGCTTGGAACAGCAAGGGTTCGGCAAAATTCAAAATTTTTCATGGAAAAAAACTCGCTTCCTGGCCAATGTAGTACATTCGGGTGGCGCATTGGAAAATTACATGTAAGGTCGACCAGTGGCTTACTGGGCGCCCCTATTTTTGGGTCTGGTTTATACAATTTTAGGGTAGTGTTTGGTGTTGATTCCAGAGCTAGAATTAACAGTCAATTCTTAGAAAACAATATTTATGTCGTTAGTGATTCTAAGTATAATATATATAAATTTTAAATTACCTTTTTATTTTTATATATTTTAAGAAGTATACCCCTTCCCTCAAAAATATTAACCGATCCTAATTCTGCAGAGAAAAATGCAAAATCACTGCCTTAGTTAGATTAAACCACCGTTTATCCCAGCGAGACCCAATGACTACAACTTCAGCTCACTTTTTCAACACTTTTTTGAAAATATTTTCCAAACTATATGCATAACGTGAGAATCTGGGGGTCAGATAACCTACATATGATAAGAGAACACATTAGGGACACTCGGAAAATCAATGCGTGATGTGGACTAACGCAGAATATAGTGATTGGACCTTTCCTTTTCCTTGAAAGACAGGTTAATACAAACGTGTTCCTGGATATGTTAATAAACTATGCCATTCCTCAGCCACAGGAAAAGCAACGAGCGTCATCTCTAAGCAAGACGGTGCTCCTCCACGCCGGGCTTTTCGCGTACGATGCTCTCCAAATGATATTTTTCCAAATTGGTGATAATTATTCGCGTTTAAACCTAATGTACTACTTTCGGGTGGAACATTGGAGACTTGGCGAGACTTTCGAGACTGTAGCGATCTTTAATCAAATTACACAGCCTCCGAGATGACTGCATATTACCCCTTAGATTTCTTTCCTTGAGGGTATATTAAAGTTGTGGTTTACAAAACAGTAGTTCCAGACCTCGCGATCGTGCAACAACACATCAGATATGCAAGTGAAGTTGTCACATTACAAATGTTGCAAAATGTATGGCGTGGAATCGATATCAGTTGGCTATTTTGCGTGCTGCACGTGGCGCACACGTTGAATTTTATTAACTTTTTCATTTGGTTCAAAACTTTAAGTGTGTATATATATCCTTTATTCAAAACATCTTCGATAATTTTATGATTACCAAAAAGAATTTGGTGTTTTAGATGGTGGTCATTATCCTCATCACTGTTTTGTCCCTGGAAAAGTTTTATCAAAAATTTAATGCAGTTAGGCGTGTCTGAAATTTGTGGGGTGGCGATCTATGATAGCGGTAATTGTAGGAGGTATTCTTCAATGAACTAACTTCAAAATTTTTACGTCTATGACATTACATAATCTCATGTAAGTGTTCCGTCTGAGGACCGCTTTTATAAAGAACTAATGGTTTGCAGTGTCCCTGGTGTTGGCGAGGTGGAATTTTATGATAGAAGTATTTGTAAGGGATATTGCTCGATGAATCAGCTACATAATATTCACCGTAGTGACTTCACATAAACTCACTCTCATTTTAAAACACAACAAACCACCCGTTGATACCAAATTCTACAGTTCGATTACGTTATTTTCCACCCTAAGGACACTTCTTGAAACAATCTTGTTTTAAAAATTCGAATCCGACATAGGCCAAGATTCATTTCTCTCAGCAAACCAGCAGGGCTTGAGAAAAAGACACTGCAGAGTAATTCATCTACTGCCATATATCCACGGTCAAATCGTCCCAGTTAGAATACGTACTAGCAGTCTTTATAGACTTCCGTTCACCTTTGACCTTCGTTGGTGGTCACACATCTTTAATCAATTCAAACCAACTCAATTTCCATCTAGCATATTCCAGATCATAAAATCCTACCTGGCCTCCACATCAGTCAATTTCGAAACCAATTACCACACTGTTACCCAAAGATGTCCGCAATGCTCCCGCCTACCCTTTGGAACTTGGCCTTAAATCCTCTACTCGATCTCGACATCCCCAACATATCCACCTTTGCATATGACTATGATCTAGCTTCTTTATACAAGATAACTCCCACTCCTGCCTAGAACATTTCTATTCTACTCTCATAAACAAACTTGAATCCTCGTCCCACCTCAACGGCTAACTTATATCACCATTCAAGTCTAAAATGCTACTCCTTAAAGGTCACCTCGACCTTTGTCGAAGCCCAACAATCCATAATGTGCACCCCTCTAACATTTTCGCACTCATCAGCTTACCTAGCCTCACACATCGACATCCGATAAAAATTCCATACTCACCTTTCCAAACTCTGAATAAGAACAAAAATCATTCGTAATAACCTCTATCAGTTCCTCATCCGCTCCGTAAGATTATTCAAATCCAACCGTAGCATAATTCTACATCACATCGTAATCCCAATAATTAGACACGCCACAGACTCTTGGTTCCCCGTCTATTCCTCCCATTTGCATCGAGAGCCTATCGTACCACCTTCACAACCTTCCTATGCGCACTACTTTTAATTTCACCCCTATACACATTTCTACATTCCATTGTCCAATTACGCAGCCTCAAATTCCACCGTCAAATCGTCCTGCACGACATAACCCTTACCCACAACAACTACCGCCCCCAACCTCTTACAGATGCCCAATCCGTAATACATAACTCTACAATCCACACAGTGCAGGAAATGTTTACGTGATATTACACATTTCTCAAAGTATCCCTCTATCAACCAGCATAACTACTCATTTTCTGACCGGCCACGAAAACTTCCGAGAAAAATTACATTTCTTGAACCTCACTCTTTCCACATTCCACCTGCGCGCTCCGTTATCCGAACCCGAAACTTCTACACATCGCATATACTCCTGCCCAAGCACAATTCAACTCTAAACTCGCTTCAAAACATCAATTAACTATGATCTCTATATTCAACTCCTAAATATTACCTTCTTAGACTCGAACTACCCAATTCCTGTCCACTAAATCTTCCACCTGAATTAACCTGCGGGAACAACATACAGGCGGCTCCGTGGCGTAGTGGTGTGTGTGTGACTACTACGCCCTAGGTCCCGGGTTCGAATCCCGACACGGTCCGCTTGAAAAATGTTAGGCGAGTATTTTTCACAAAAATACGTCCTCGTTCGGATGAGAGGTAAAATACAGGTCCCGTGTGTGGGTGTTGTCATGAACGATAAAGATCCCTCCCTACCTTGCTTACAATACCAAGGGTTCGGCAAAATTCAAAATTTGCAGATAAAAAAAACTCGCTTACTGGTCAATGTAGTACCTTCGGGTGGAGAATTGGAAAATCAAATGTAGGGAACGACAGGCGGCTTCGTGGCGTAGTTGGTATGCGTGTGACTACTACGCTCAAGATCCCGGGTTTGAATCCCAACACGGTCCGCTTGAAAAATGTTAAGCAAATATTTTTCACAAAAATACACCCTCGTTCGGATGAGAGGTAAAATGGAGGTCGCATACGACTGTTGATCCCAAAGGGTTCGAATTCGATTTCCGATACGGATTGCTTGAAAAATTTTAGGTCCCGAGTTTACCTTGCTTGGAATAGCAAGGGTTCGGGAAAATTCAAAATTTCCAGGAAAAAGAAACTAGCTTCCTGGATAATGTAGTACTTTCGGGTGGAGTATTGGAAGGTCAAATGTAGGTCAAAAACATACAGGCAGCCGTGGATTAGATACATTCGCGTATGACTGCTTATTTCAAGGTCTCGGGTTTGATTACCGATACGGACCGCTTGAAAAATGTTAGGCGAGTATTTTTCACAAAAATACGCTTTCGTTCGAATGAGAGATAAAATTGTTAAGTTAAGAAAAAAATTCGCTTCCTGGTTAATGTAGTACTTTCGAGTGAAGCATTGGAAAATCACATGTAGGGGTGTTCCAGTGGCTTACCGGGCGCCCCTATTTTTGGGTCTGGTTTAAACAATTTTAGGGTAGTGCATGGGGTTGGTTCCAGAGCTAGAATTAACGGCCAATTATTAGAAAACAATACTTATGCCGTTAGTGAATCTAAATATAACATTTAAATTTTAATTACCTTTTTATTTTTAAATATGTAAAAACGTATACCTCTCCTAAAAGTATTAACCGATCCAAACTCTGCAGAGAAAAATGCAAAATCACTGCCTTAGTTAGATTAAACCATCGTTTATTCCAGCGAGACCCAATGATTACAACTTCAACTCACTTTTTCAACACTTTTTTTAAAAATATTTTCCAAACTATATGCCCCTTCTCAAAAATGTTGACAGATTCAAGTTCTCCAGAAAATACCATCCGATCCGCCTTTCACGGGTTAGATTAAAGACCATAAACCCCAAATAGTTCCCCACCAGGCTCAAGAAGCAGCCAACCAATGACTTTCCACGCATCCTTATTTTTGTGTCTGATTTATACAACTTTAGGGTAGTGTGTGGGATTGATTCTAGAGCTACAATTAATGGTCCATTTTTAGAAAAGAATATTTATGCAGTATGTAATTCTAAGTATAACATATATAAATTCTGAATTACCTCAAAAATATTAACATAAACATGCTAAATCACTAAGTTGATCAGTTAACTCACCGTTTGCGCCAGTGCGACCCACTAGAACTTTAGTTCGCTTTACAGAATTTTTTTCGACACAATTCCTTTTCAAAAATTTTGGCAAATTTAAATTGTACAGAAAAACTGTTAAATCACCGACTGAGTTTAACTCACCGTTTACCCCAGCACGACCCAATCACTACAACTTTACCTCTCTTTTTCAACACTTTTTTTGAAACATTTTCCAAACTAAACGACCCACTTCAAAAGCTTTGGCAGATTTAATTTCTCAAAAAAAAACCATACTATTCATCGTTCACCGATTAGGTTACGGGCCGTTCACTTCACATAGTAACCCACCAGGCTCAGAGTGCGGCGCACCAGTGACTTATCATGCGCCCTATTTTTAGGTCTGGTTTATACAATTTTAGGGTAGTATATGGGGTTAGTTCTAGAGCTAGAATTAATGGTCCATTGTTAGAAAACAATATTTATGCAGTACGTAAAACGAAGCATAACATATATAAATTCAAAATTATCTTTATATTTTAAAATATTTTGAAAAGTATACACCTCTTCTCAAAAATATTCATCATCAGCATTAGGTCTTTAGTCCCGAAACTAGTTAGACGTATACCTCCATTGTTTCCCATTCTGAGCTAACCTACACATTTTCTCGAAATTCCCAGAGCCTACATATTTCTCTATCTGTGTGCAATTGTCTAATCTAGGTTTACCTATACCTTTCTTTTTCTCCTTTCCCTGCTTCTCATATATTTCGCACTATTCCCTTATGCGTTATAACACGTCCTATCATCTAATCTCTCTTATATTTTTACTGTTTTCCACAGATATCTTTCTCCTCCTATTATTACTAAAATCTCTTTGTTCTTAACTATGTCTGCCAATGATATCTTTATCATGCATCTGTAGTACCACATTTAAAAGACTTTTCTATCTCTTCCTGCCTGCTTTTTCTACTATCCACGTTTTACACCTGAACAGTGCTGCGCTTCATATATAAGCTTTCAACAATTTGTTTTCTGACTTCTGTTTGTTGTTTTCGAACAACGCAGCATACCTTGTGCTTTTTTTTTTAAAGATATTTTGCATTTCCATCTTCTACTGTTTTCTAAAAATATACCCTATTTCACCGTTATTCAGTGGTACGCGAAGAGTGCGAAGCAACCTGACGGCTAGCAAGATCTACCACGACTTAGACATTTGCCGAATCAACTGTTTTCCAAATAAATATTCATTTAGCATAATCAACATTTGTTGAGCATATTGCAAAACCAACACCTAGGTGTTTACGATAATCAACCGGGTTCACCATTACTCTTTTCACCATTAGGTTTTCGATTTTGGAACTAGTTGGACTACCTCCATTGGTTTCTATTTTGAGTTAACCTGCACATTTTCCACAGCCGTTTCCTACAGCTTTTTCAACACTTTTTTCGAAATATTTTCCAAACTATCCTATCCGTTTTTCACCGATTAGGTTAAGGGTCATGCACCTCAAATAGCGACCCACTAGGCTTAGAGTGGAACCCACCAGTGGCTTACCATGCGTTCTTATTTTTGTGACAGGTTTATACAATTTTGGGGTTGTGTGTGAAGTTGGCTCCATAGTTAGAATTAATGGTAAATTCTTAGAAAACAATATTTATGCAATAAAAATGAATAAAATTATATCATACATAAATTCTAAATTTTCATTTCATTTTTAAATATTTTGAAAAGTATACAATTCTCCTCTAAGATTAACCGATTCAAATTAGGCAGAAGAATGCTAAACCATTGACTTAGATACTTTAACCCACCGTGTACCCCAGCGCGATCTAATGACTACTACTTCAGCTCGTTCTTTTAGCACTTTTTCAAAATATTCTCCAAACTATATGCCCCTTCTCAGGAAGACATTTGGAATTACTATACAGGGACAAAAAATTGATATGATTAGATTTGCAGATGATATAGCGGTATTAGCATCTAGCAAGGTAGAGTTAGAAGCTGCTCTTAATGAAATGGAAACGGTTCTAAGAGAGATATGCGGTATGGAAAGTAACAAAAATAAAACTAAAGTACTAGTATGCAAAAGAGGGCAAAATAAATCAAAAACAAGAATACAAATAGGTAACGAGAACGTACAAGAGGTTAAGGATTTCTGCTACCTAGGAAGCCAAATAACGCATGATGGAAAAAGCGCAAAAGATATAAAACAAAGATTAGCACAAGGTCGTGCTACAATTAATAAGAAAAAGCAACTAATGTGTTCAAAGACAGAAACAAGGAAAAGATTGCTTAAAACATATGTGTGGAGCACAGCACTGTATGGCTGTGAAGCCTGGACAATAGGAGAAGCAGACAAGAAAAACGTAAAAGCCTTTGAAATGTGGTGCTACAGACATATGATGACAATATCATTGACAGACAAAGTTAAGAACAAAGAGGTACTAGCAAAGGTAGAGGAAAAAGAAACATGTGCAAACCGGTAAAAAATAAGAGAGATAGAGTAATAGGCCACATACTACAGCATGAGGGAATACTGCGAAATATATTAGAAGCAGAAATAGGAAAAAAGAGAAGTAGAGGTAGACCTAGGTTAGACTATTGCACACAGATAGTAAAAGATGTAGGCTGTAGGAATTTTAGGGAAATGTGTAGGCTAGCGCAGAATACAAATCAGTGGAGGTACGCATCCAACCAGTCCCAAGATGGATAAACTAATGACGAAAAAATAACTGTACTTAAACATGATGATTATTCTAAGCAACTACAGGTACAGGTTGTGCAATATTCTCGAATAATGTTAATTGTGTGAAAGGATTTACTAAAAAACTATTAATTCGGCAAATGTCTAAGTGTTGGAGGATCTTGGCAGCCACAAATTGCTTAACCACCTTCACATACCTTACATGCGAGTTTCCAATGCTCCACCCGAAGGTACTACATTGGCCAAGGAAGCGAGTTTTTTTACCTAGAAAATTTGGAATTTTGCCGAACCCTTACTGTTCCAAGCAAGGTAGGGATTTTTAACGTGCGTGACACCACTCACACACGGGACCTCCATTTTACCTCTCATCCGAACGAGGGTGTATTTTTGTGAAGAATGCTCGCCTAACATTTTCAAGCGGACCGTGTCGGAATTCGAACCCGGGACCTAGGGCGTAGTAGTCACACACATACCACTACGCCACGGAGCCGCCTCCCCTTCACATACCACTGAATCTCGGTGAAATAGGGCATATAATTAGAAAACAATAGAAGGGCAAGCAAGTTGTATATAGGCTGTGTGGGAATTTCAGGGAACTGTGTAGGCTAGCTCAGAATATAAATAAGTGGAGGTACGTGTTCAACTAATTCTGAAATGGAAAACCTAATGACGAAAAAAAACCCAGATAAATCTGATGATCATTATAAACTACAGGTGTTGGTTGTGAAAAATCTGCAAACTAATGTTGAATGTGCGAAAAGAGATATTGGAAAAAATAAATCGGCAAATATTCAAGTGCTGGGGGAACTTGGCAGCCACTGGCTGCTTACCCCCCTTCACAACCACTGAATGTCGGAGAAATAAAGTATATAATTGTAAAACAATAAACGGGGACCGAAATGCATCTAACAAGACAACAAACATATAAACAAAAGAAAATTGTTGAAAGCATATGTGTGGAGCACAGCACAGTATGCCTATGAAATACAAGCAGTAGGAAAAGCAGACACAAAAACGGTAGTAGCCTTTTGGAATGTTGTGCTTCAGATGTATGAGGATGATAGCATGGGCATACAAAGTTAATAACAAATAGCTTATAGAAATCGTAGGGGAATAAAGATATTTGTGGAAAAAAATAAAGGAAATAGAAAGGCAAAATACGTTCTAAGGCATTTTTGGGGAATAGTACGGGATATACTACAAGCAGAAATAGGAAAAAGGAGGTAGATGTAGACCTATATCAGATAGTGATAGATGCAGGCTGTGCAAATTTCAGGGAAATGTGTAGGTTAGTTCAGAATAGTAAACAATGAGGGTGCGCTTCTAACCAGTTCCGGGACTGCAGACCTAATGATGATGATGATGCCCCTTCCCAAAAATTTTAACAGATTCAAGTACCTCAAAAAAACTGTCACCCAATTCGTCTTTCACAAGTTAGGTTAAGAGCCATGCGTCCCAAATAGTAGCCCAAGTAGAGGCTTAGAGTGCGGCCCACCAGTGGCTTACAACGCGCCCCTATTTTGGGTCTAGGGTATTGTGTGGAGTTGGTTCCAAAGCGAGAATTATGGTACAGTCTTAGAAAGCATTATTTATGCAGCACATAATCGAAGCATAATATAAATAAATTCTAAATTACCATTTTATTATTACATATTTTGAAAAGTATACACCTGTTCTCAAATTCTACAGAAAAATACTAAAGCACCGACTTGGTTTAACCCAGCCCAGCGCAACCCAATGATTACAACTTTAGCTCGCTTTTTCAGCACTTTTACCAAAATATTTTCCCTATCCCAAAATTTTGGCAGACTCAAATTCACCAGAACACCTGCCATCCTATCTGTCCTTTGGCGGTTAGGTTAAGGACCATGTAGTCCAAATAGTAGCCACACCATGCTGAGGGTGCAGTGCACCAGTGGCTTAAAATGCGCCTCTATTTTTAGGCTTGGTTTATACAATTTTAAGGTAGTAAGTAGGGTTGGTTACAGAGCTAACATTAATGTACAATTCTAAGAAACAACAGTTATGCAGTAAGTAAATCGAAGTATAACATATATAAATTCTAAATTTCCATTTTGTTCTTAAATATTTTGAAAAGTATTCACCTTTCGTAAAACATATTAACCGATTCAAATTCTGCAGAAAAATGCCAAATAACTTGCTTGGTTAATTTAACCCATGTTACCCTAGCGCGACCCTATGACTATAACTTTAGCTAGCTTTTTCAACTTTTTTTCAAAATAGTTTTCCGTTTTCAAAAATGTTGGCATAATCAAATTCTCCACAAGAAATTCCGTCCAATCGGTCTTTCAGCTGTTAGGCTAAGGGCCATGCAGTTCTTCCAAATAGTGACCCGCGACGCTCAGAGTGCGGTTTACCATTGACTTACCACGAACCCCTATTTTTGGGTCTGGTTTTTACAATTTTAGGGTAGTGCATGGCGCTGGTTCCAGAGCTAGAATTAATGGTCAATTCTTAGAAAACATTATTTATGCAGCACGTAAATCGAAGCTTAGCATATATTGATTCTAAATTACCATTTTATTTTTAAATATTTTGAGAAGTATATATCTCTCCTCAAAAATTAACCGATCCAAATTCTGCACAAAAATGCTAAATTACAGACATAGGTAGTTTAATTCATGGATACAGCGCGACTACAGTTCTAGCTTGCTTTTCGGTACTGTTTTCAAAATATTTTCCAAATTGTTGCGATTTAAATTCTTCAGAAAAGATGTCCCGTTTCGTCTTTCGCCGGTTAGGTTAGGATTAACCCAAACGTTTGGCCTCAGCGTTACCCTGTGACTACTGTAGTTTCTTTAATTTCCTTCGTCTTTAGTTTTTCACCGGTTAGGTTACGGGCCATGTACCCTAAATAATAAACCCCCAGACCCCGGGCGCGGCCCAACAGTGGATATTTTTTGGTCTGGTCTATACAACTTTAGGGTAAAGTTCGTTTCAGGGAATTAATGGTCAATTCTTAGAGAAAAATATTTATGCAGTACGTAAATCTAAAGTACAACAAATATAAATTCTAAATTACCTTTTTGTTTTTAAATATTTTGAAAAGTATACACCTCGCTTCAAATATATTAACCGATTGAAATTTTGCAGAAAAGGTGCAATCACCGACTTGTTTAACCCACGGTTTACCCCAGTGCGACCTATTGTCCATAACCTTAGCTTGCTTTTCTAGCATTTTTCAAAATGTTCCAAATTACATGCCCCTACTCAAAAATGTTGACAGATTCAAATATCTCAAAAGAAATGTCACCCAATCCGTCTTTCGCTAGTTAGGTTAAGGGTCATGCGTCCCAAATAGTGGCCCGCAACAATCAGAGTGCGGTATAGCAGTGACTTCCCATGAGCCGCTATTTTTGGGTCTGGTTTATACAATTTTAGGGTAGTTTATGAGACTGGTTCCAGAGCTAGAATTAATGGTCAATTCTTAGAAAACATTATTTATGCAGCGCGTAAATCGAAGCATAGCATATATTGATTCTAAATTACCATTTTATTTTTAAATATTTTGAAAAGTATATATCTCTCCTCAAAAATTAACCGATTAAAATTCTGCAGAAAAATGCTAAATTACAGACATAGGTAGTTTAATTCATGGATACAGCGCGACTACAGTTCTAGCTTGCTTTTCGGTACTTTTTTCAAAATATTTTTCAAATTGTTGCGCCTTTTCAAAAATTTTCGCAGATTTAAATTCTCCAGAAAAGATGTCACCGTTTTGACTTTCGCCGGTTATGTTAGATTTAATCCAAACTTTTGGCCTCAGCGTAGTTTTTAAAATTTCCTTAGTCTTTAGTTTTTCACCGGTTAGGTTACAGGCCATGCACCCTAAATAATGGACCACCGGCTCAAGGTGCGGCCCAACAGTGGTTATTTTTTGGTCTGGTTTATGCTAAAGCGTGAGGTTCGTTTCAGAACTAGGATTAATGGTAAATTCTTAGAGAACAATATTTATTCAGTATGTAAATCGAAAGTACAACAAATATAAATTCTAAATTACCTTTTTGTTTTTAAATATTTTGAAAAGTATACACCTCGCTTTAAATATATTAACCGATTGAAATTCGGCAGACAAGGAGCAATCACCGACTTGTTTAACCCACGGTTGACCCCAGTGCGACCTATTGTCCACAACTTTAGCTCGCGTTTCTAGCATTTTTCAAAATGTTCCAAATTACATGCTCCTCAAAAAATTTTTACAGATTCAAATTCCCCAGAAAAAATTCCATCCGATACGTTTTTCGCCGGTTAGGTTAAGTTTAACCCAAACATTTGGTCTTAGCGCCACCCTCTGACTATTGTAGTTTTTAAAATTGCCTTGTATTGATAATTAATGTTCTATGTAAACTATACGACGACGTCCTTGCCATTCATCATTTTTAAAAATTTTGTAATCACATCGTTTTATAAAACTTAGATTCCGAATTATAAATGGTGTTGCTAAACCTGTTTACTAGCAAAGTAAAAAATAGTAATGATTTAATATTCACATTTCTTAAATGCATATCTTAACTAAAACCATACATATTTTATGTCAACATTGTAAGTTTATTTCAAGTTTAGATCACGTTTAATTGCACAAGGCGACAAATTTACAAGCAATTATCGGTCGTCTGGCCAAGTGTTAAATAAAATACACATGCATGTTTAAGAGCTCTGAATAATATTTAAATTAAAGGTTAATTGTATCATCACGCATTGAAACATAACTGTAATAATTATTTTAAAACCACATACCTTAAAACAAAGCACCTCTAAGCGTTTAAGACACCGGTTAATCACACAATAGCACCTACAATTCACTACGTTCTGCGGTCTTTACCACACTGGTTTATGGAAGACTGAAGAGACAGAGGTGGACATTAACAGATACTGCGTGGTCCGTGGACACCTTCATCAGAAGGCAAGCCCCCGCTTAAATCTTGCAGACGTGATATCATAGGTCCAGGTCACATAATTCAAGCTGGTCTGAGACATATTTGGTTATGCAATGCCTACGTTTTTCACACTTTAGTTTTGTAGAAAAATATTTGGGAAAAGCGTGATTACGAAATTCTAAAGTGGCTAAATAGTTCATTTAGGTTATAAAGTTGTAGAGTGATGTTGGTACGCGTGGGGGTATCTTAACATTACCATAAATGCTGATTGAAATGCACATAACATTAATCTAAATTGTATTGCGTAAGAGAGATTGCATTTTTAACGTTTAACATATGCTTCGTTTGAATTTTACTGCACAGGTTTGAATCAAGTGACCATCGGTTTGTAAATAGTGCAAAATCTGCTAACTGCTTTGTTAGTTTGCAATTATTTAATCTTCTAATGTTTCCTACCATGAAAATTCTGTGTATTGTGTAATTTTAATCGCACAGGAAATGCCTCTGGGAATTTATACACAGATGGGTCTTAAAATTTGTTAATGAGTACTTAAGTAGTAAATACTTCTTGTCAATCTTACAGCGGATGTAGTATATTTATTTATGTATCTGACATAGGAGAAATCGTTTTAGCAAAGTAAGCTGGAAACGTTGTGAAAGACATCTTTGAAGAAACGATATTGAGCATAAATTATTTACCAGCGTCGGCCTTGAGGACGATATTTTACTTAAAATTTGTAAAATAATCTTTTCGTATGAAAAATGTTTAAGTTTGTCTATGAAATTCGGCGAATGATCTAATATATCGTTGTCGGCTATTATCGCCCGTGGTCATTTCCGCCCCAATGTCCATTTTCGCCCAGTACAATTATCGCTCTATGCTTTGTACGCAAAATACTACTTTCTCCCAATGCTTTTCGCGCAGACTGCTTGCATCAATGCAATCTTCGACAGGACTGTTTTCTCCCAATGTAATTCTCGCCTGAGGTTGTAATCTCTCAAGGCTAAAGCTGTATGTACCCTTACTATTTAAATACTTTTTACCTATGTATAGTATAGCTGTTTTAAAATCTCAGCAACCCTGGGGTGCGCAATGGAGAAGTGATAAATCTTTGGAAAAAGACGTAACACGTAACAGTATTCTCAGTTCAACTTAAAAACATCACTACCCACTAATATAATCTTTAATGCAATGTCATGTTATAAATTTGTAAATAAATACCTAACCTATAATAAATAAGGTAAGTGGAGGTAATATGGCCAAATTATGGTTTCATTGCGATTCTCTAAAATGTTAGTAATCTTTTTAAACTGTTCATGGTGCCCACGACATCTAGGATATATTATGCGCATATCCATCATCATCATCAGGTCTTCAGTCCTGGAACTGCTTGGACGCGTACCCTCATTGTTTCCTAGTCTGAACCAACCTACACATTTCTCTGCAATTTGCACAGTCTGCATCTATCACTATCTGTCTACCTCTATCTCTCTTTTCCTATCTCTGCTTGTAGTATCGGTCTACCTCTACCTCTCTTTTCCTATCTCTGCTTGTAGTATATCCCGTACTATTTCCCAGAAATGCCTTAGAACGTATCCTACCCTTTTATTTTTCATTTTCCATAGATATCTTTATTTCTCTACTATTTCTACAAGCTATTTGTTATTAACTTTGTCTGACCATGCTACCATCCTCATACATCTGAAGCACAACATTCCAGAAGGCTTCTATCTCTTTCTGTCTGCTTTTCCTACTGCCCCTATTTCATAGATGTACTGTGCTGTGCTCCACACTATGCTTTGAACAGTTTTCTTTATGTATCTATGTTCGTTGTCTTTGAACATAGCTGCTGTTCTTTCTTGTTTGATGCAGTTCGGTCACCTTCTATTGTTTTACAGTTATATACCCTATTTTTCCAATATTCAGTGGTATGTGAAGGGGGGTAAGCAGCCTTTGGCTGCCAAGTTCCCCCAGCACCTGAAACTTTGTCGAATTAAGTTTTTCCAATCAACATTAGTTGAAAATATTTCACAACCAACACCTGTAGTTGTTTATAAAAATCATCAGATTTAAGAGCACTAATTTTTTCGTCATTGGGTTTTACATCTTGAAACTGGTTGGACTTGTCCCTCAACTTATTTATGTTTTGAGCTAGCCTGGAATTCTTTCAATAGCCGATATACAGCTCGATTCCCTTCTATTGTTTTCTAATTATATGCCTTTTTTACCGAGATTCAGTGGTATGTGAAGGGGGTTAAGCAGCCACAGGCTGCCAAGGATCCCCA
The DNA here is from genome assembly GCA_036346225.1 of Platerodrilus igneus. Classification (NCBI taxonomy): domain Eukaryota; kingdom Metazoa; phylum Arthropoda; class Insecta; order Coleoptera; family Lycidae; genus Platerodrilus; species Platerodrilus igneus. The sequence continues at coordinate 9,302,869 of JARFIW010001281.1, read as the reverse complement.
GCACTTAGACATTTGCCGTATTAATAGTTTTCAAGTAAATCCTTTCGCACAATTAAAATTAGTTGGGAGTATTGCAAATCCAATATCTGTAGTTGTTTATAATAATCACCATGTTTAGCTACAGTTATTATTTTTGTCATTAGTTTTTCCATCTTGCGACTGGTTGGAAGCGTACCTCCATTGATTTCTATTCTGAGCTAGACTACACATTTCCCTGAAATCCTCACAGCCTACATCTTTCACTATCTGTGTGCAGTAGTCTAACCTAGGCCTACCTCTACTTCTCTTTTTCCTATCTCTGCTTCTAATATATTCCGCACTATTCCCTCATGTTTTAGTATGTGGCCTATCATCCTCTCTTTCTTATTTTTTACTGTTTTCCACATAGTTCTTTCTTCCCCTACCATTTCTAGTACATCTTTCTTCTTAACTTTTTCTGTCCATGGTATCTTCATCATACATCTGTAGCACCACATTTCAAAGGCTTCTACTTATTTCTTGTCTGCTTCTCCTACTGTCTAGGCTTCACAGCCATACAGTGCTGTGCTCCACACATGTTTTAAACAATCTTTTCCCAGTTTCTATGTTTGTGGTCTTTGAGCACAGTAGTTGCTTTTTCTTGTTAAATGTATCACGCCCTTGTGCTAATCTTTGTTTTATATCTTTTGTGCTTTTCCCTTGCGTTATTTGACTTTCTAGGTTGCAGAAATCCTTAACCTCTTGTAAGTTTTCGATACCTATTGGTATTCTTGTTTTTGATTTATTTTCCCTCTTTTGCATACTAGAACTTTTATTTTTGTTAATTTTCATGCTATATCTCTCCGTTAGAACTGTTTCCATTTCATTAAGAGCAGCTTCTAACTCTTCTTTGCTAGATGCTAATTCCGCTATTTCATCTGCAAATCTAAGCGTATCAATCTTTTGTCCCTACATATTAATTCCAAAAGTCTTCCTGCATTTGAGAGTATTAATTGCCTCTTCTATGTACAAGTTAAAAATTAATGGGGATAAGGCACATCCCAGTCTCACCCCTTTCCTAATATTTACTTCTCTACTTTCTTGCTTTAATTCTATTACCGCTGTTTGCTCTTTGTATAAGCAATGTACTATCCGTCTATCCCTAAAACTCATCCCAATCTTTTTGAGTATTTCGAACATTTTTTTCCATTTTACATTGTCGAATGCTTTTTCCAGATCTACAAACCCTATATACACGCTTCCCATTTTTCTATTGTTTTCTCCATTATCACTCTCAGAGCTAAAATGTTCCACTGTTTCGCCTAAACCCAAATTGGTCTTCTCCTAGTATTTCTTCAGACCGTTTTTCCATTCGTCTTTGTACAATCTAATTAATATTTTTAACACATGTGCTGTCAAACTTATTGTTCGAAAATTTTCACATCTATCCGCACCTTTCCTTTTTGGTACAGTTACTATGATGTTACGTTTGAAATCCTTGGGTATCTCGCCTGTCTCATACATATAGCTTACAAGTTGGAAGAGACGTTCTGTTACTGCTTGTCCAGCGGGTTTTAGAGTTTCTGCTTGCACCTTATCTGTACCCGGCGCCTTACCATTTTTCAGAGTTTTTAATGCTAATTCAAACTCATCTCTAAGTATAGGATATCCCAAGTCATCATTTTCAATGTCTGATTCCTGTTCTAATGCTGTTAATTCCTCCCCTGAATAAAAATTCCCTGTATATTCCTGCCATCGAGCTACTTTCTCTACATTTTTTATAATGACGTTTCCTCCCGCATCCGTTATATTTTGCTATACGGTTTTATATCCCTAAAATTCATTCTAATTGATTTTGTTCCGTTGATATTGTAAATTTTACTGCCAATTTTATTAATGCATCGAGCTTGTTGATTATTTATAAATTCGCAGCGGTATATTTAAATTTATTAGAATGGAATTTGCTTGGTTTACTGAAGCACGCGCCAACAAGTGCCGTGAGTGCTGAACGTTGTTATTTCGCATGTGCAAACAGTGTATTGATTGGAAAATCCACGAAACTCAGAAGAGAATCGATTCTTCGTTTGAACGGGCCGCATCGCTTTTACACACACGGTCCACATAAAACAAATGAGATGAACCGCTTTGCTACAGAACCGCTATCGTTATAAATGTGCTCCGCTTCACGCGCAAAAAGAAGAGTAGTAGTTGTTCCATCGTTTTTTTTCTCGGCAGGGATGCATAATTAACAAGGTGAGTGCTTTAAAGTAAACGCTTTGATTTGATGAAAGAGCATTAATTATTTTTTGGGTTGTTTAACTATCACTTTTAAATTTTATACAGTCCACATCTCTCTACCAATTAGCTATTCGAAATTTACCGCAATATTTTACAGATTTGTATGCTTCGTCTGTCTTTCCTATTTCCATCTTAGTTTGTACCTCGTTGCACTTTTCATCAATCCACTGTTCTTTAGCTTTCCTGCATTTGCGAATAATTTCCCATTTTATAGCTTTGTATCTTTGTTTTTCTGTTTCGTCTGATCTATTTTTGTATTTTCGTCTTTCTTCTATTAAGTTCAGGATATCCTTTGTTATCCATGATTTCTTATTTTCTTTTTGTGTATACCCCAGAATATCTCTGGTCGCCATGTCTAAGCTGGATTTAATGTTATTCCGTTCTGTTTCTACTTTCTTAGTATCCGAAATTTTCCCGATACCTTTCAGCAATTCATTTGCATGCGCATATATAAACTAAAAAAATGCGTTTTGAAAAATCATTAGCAATTTGACAAAATTTTTAAAAAAAATTGTTTGTTGGCAATATTACCCACCCATTGTGGGAAATATGGCCGTCGTAGGTTTTATATGAATTTGTCGTAAAGGTAATATGACCATAACAAAAGTGTAAAAAAATGTTGTAAACAAATAGTAACAACAAATAAAACAGTCATTTATACAGTTATTTTAATCTCAAAATTAAGAACAAAGGAAGTTTACAGACCTTAAAAAATTTGTTCCAAAATATTTAACACTAAATAACAACTTATTGTTCGCACAATGGACAGATAAAAATTGTCAGTTTATCAGTTGCTTTGTGAACATATTCTTTGCAAGTATTGCAAAGTCTCATATCTTCTTGCCGATCTTCGATGCATAATTTACAGTACCAAGATTGTTACATGCCGAAAATCGGCTTTGTATCATATTTAGATTAAGTATAAATTTGTGAGTAAATTCCCGCCATTATTTTTAAAATAGACTTGTTCATTTCCGTCATTTCGGACAGTTGCGTCGGCGCAAAAGAATGCTCAGACGCGGAGGGATGACTAAGTGCGCGGTTGGACACGACACATGATTATTAGCCAACTAGACGTCGAACGATGACGTTTGCCTGTGTCTTTTTTTGTCTTTTCTCTTTTAGAATGTGGTTTTTTCCCCTTATCTTGTCTTATCGTTGCCTTCACCTTTATTTCTTCGCCCTGCCTACGAACGAAGAAGAGGGAAGACGTTAAATCTGGTTTCAACGAGAGTATGTTGTAATCCACTCCCAATAGACGAGATACCCTGAGGTTAGTATGGCCCTTGCACAAGGATGACCCACAAAATTGTGAAGAGTTCCACATTTTTAAATGAGTACCTTTTATCTTTTTAAGGTGCAACTTGTATCATTGTAAACGTATTTGGTATGTGATACAATTTGACACGCAAGTATGTCGTAATATCTTTGTTGTGCAATAATGTGAACGTGGATAGTACCAGTTTTGCCAACTGTAGTAGTGGCTTTAAACACGCGACGCGGGGTTATAACAAGATTCCTTTAGGATTTTTTGGCGGTTTTTTAGAATTGCCGTCTTATTAATAACCGTTTGGTTATCATCCTCATTAAAGAGGCTTTTTTTGATTGCCTCAGCTTAACAATTAATTGCTGGCTTCCTTGACTTTAGTTTTGATATCAAGAGTTTTGAATGTCTTTAAAAGAAACGTTAAGATTCTCTCCATCGCTGTTTTGAGAATTAGAATTAAAATCTAGCGTATCACTAGATTCAGCGTGAAGACTAATGCTGGAATCATCTTTACTGCTTGTGTCTGAAGCCCTTTTTAGCTATAACGTTTTACTGGTGGCGTAAAGACAACCTACATCCTTTTTCGTTAATATTGTATATTTTTTCAGGCTTATCGATAATATTCGTGTGGTCCATAATCGTTTTTATTTTAATTTTGTGCATTCAGTGATCTAAAGAGCCAAACTACAGTTCTAACCAAAAGTAGGGTTTTTAGTGAGGAACCAGACTAAGACAGGTCCCCGAAAGAGGGCAGCAGCATTTTCGGTACTTAGATTGGCAGAGACTATAGGAGTCGGTATGGCAGTCTACGACACACTACCGCGATGTGGAGGGCAACGGGAAACCACCACATTACCTCCCAAGTACACAGCGTACCTAAATTATAATAAAATGATGGCACTCTCTGGGGTAAAAGATTCCGGAGTTAAAATAGTCCCTCATTTGGATCTCTGAGACTACGTCAGACGATGTGATCGGAAAGTTTAGAAAAAAAGTCGGGAACCTTTTGCGAGTCGGAGCGTGAAATGTTAGAAATATGAAGCAAGTTGGTAAGCTAGAAAACTTGAAAATTGACACGGATAGGTTAGCAAAATTTCATTGTAGAGATTAGCGACGTTCGGTGGACAGAGGCAGGGGATTTTTGGAGTGAAAACCTTAGAGTAATTCATACAGGATTAGAAGAAGGAAATTCGAGTGTGGGGATAGTTATGCAAAAAGCGATAGGACACTGTGCAGAAAAGTACTTACAAATGAATGAAGGAGTACTCGTGGTTAGATTAGAATCTAAACCAGTAAGAACAGTAATAATACAAGTATACATGCCCACCTCTAGTTACAGTGAGAAAGAGGTAGAGCGATCTACAAAAATATCGGAGACATGGTACGATACGTAAAAGGATATGAAAATTTAATAATTACAGGGAATTTTAAACCAGTGGTAGATGAGGATAGGGAAGGAGCGGTAGAAGGTTAATTTGGTTTAGGCACGAAAAGCGACAGGGTAAATAGGCTGGTAAATTTTTGTGACAAAAAACAATTTAACCATCACAAACACATTATTTCAACATCATGCTAGAAGACGATTCACGTGGAAGATGCCAGAAGATATAGGAAGATATCAAATAGATTACATTCTTGTTAGGCAACAGTTTAGGAATCAAGTAAAAGACTGTAGAAGCTACCAAAAATCAGATATAAACACTGACCACAACATCGTAATTATGAAGGCCGCTCTTAAATTTAAAATTTGAAAAAAAGGAACGAAAAAAGCCACTATGACTTTGAGAAACTAAAAGATAAAGATATCCACGAAAAATTTGAAAAAAAGTCAAATGAATTGCTGAAAGATATCGGAAAAGTTTCTTATACTAAAGAAGTAGAAACAGAATAAAGAAACATTAAATCCAGCTTAGACATGACCGCTAGAGATATTCCGATGTATACACAAAAAGGAAATAAAAAACGTTGGATATCCTGAATTTAATAAAAGAAAGACGAAAATACAAAATAGATCAGACGAAACAGGAAAACAGAAATACAAAGTCATAAAATGGAAAATTATTCGCAAATGTAAAAAAGCTAAAGAACAACGGATTGATAAAAAGTGCAAAGAGATACTAACTAAACTGAAAATAGGAAAGACAAACGAAGCACACAAACTAATTAGAATGAATTTTAGGGATATATAACCGTATAGCAAAAATATATGGGGCACGGGGGGAGATGTAATTATAGAAAATGTAGAGAAAGTTGTTAGATGGGAATTTATGTGCAGGAGAGTAACTAACAACATTAGAACAGGAATCAGACATTGAAAAGGATGACTTAAAATATCCTATACTTATAGATGAGTTTAAATTAGCATTAAAGGGTCTGAAAAATAATAAGGCACCGGGTGGAGATAAGATGCAAGCAGAAACTCTTAAAGTCGCTGGACAAGAAGTAACAGAACGCCTCTTCTAACTTGTGTGAGACAGGCGAGATACCCAAAGAATTCATCATAGTCACTATACCAAAAAAAAAACAGGCGGATGGAAAAATGAACTGAAGAAATACCAGGAGAAACTCAATTTGGGTTTAGGTCAAACAGGGGAACATGGGAGGCTATTTTAGCTTTGAGCGTGATAATGAAGAAAACAATAGAAAAAGGGAAAAGTGTGTATATAGGGTTTGTGGATTTGAAAAAAGGATTCGACAATGTAAAATGGAAAAGTGTTCGAAATAGTCAAAAAGATTGGAATGAGTTTTAGGGATAGACGACTAGTGCATAGCTTACTCAAAGCGGAAACAGCTCTACTAGAATTAGAGTAGGAACATAGAGAAGTAAATATTAGAAAAGGGGCTGAGGCAGGGACGTGCCGTATCCCCATTAATTTTTAATTTGTACTGTCATACGCAGGAAGACATTTAGAATTATTATGCAGGGACAAAAGATTGATATGCTTAGATTTGCAGAATAGGAAGCCAAATAACCCAAGATGGGAAGAGCGCAAAAGATATAAAACAAAGATTAGCACAAGGTCGTGCTACATCAAACAAGATAACGCAAATACTGTGTGCATAGACAACAAACATAGAAACAAAGAAAATATTGCTTAAAACATGTGTGGAGTACAGCACTATATGGCTGTGAAAGTTGGATAGTGGGAGACGCGAACAAGAAAAATTCTTTGAAATGTGGTGCTACAGACGTATGATGAAGATATCATGGACAGAGAAAGTTAAGAACAAAGAGGTACTAGAAATGATAGGGGAAGAAAGAAATATGTAAAAAATAGTAAAAAATAAGATAGATAGGATGATAGGTCACATATTAAGGCATAACGCAATAGTGCAGAATATTTAGAAACAGAGAAAGGAGAAAAAGAGAGGTATATGTATTCCTATAGATTCGGTCATCGCACACAGATAGTAAAAGATGTAGAATGTGTGAGTTTTAGGGAAATGTGTTGAATTGCTCAGAATAGAAATCAATGGGGGTATGCGTCCAACCAGTTCCAAGATCGAAAACCTAATGACGAAAAAAATAACTGTACTTAAACCTGATGATTATTATAAGCAACTACAGGTATCGGTTTTGCAATATTCTCAACTAATGTTAATTGTTCGAAAGGATTTACTGGAAAACTATTAATTTGGCAATTGTCTAAGTGTTGGCGGATCTTGGTAGCCATAGCTTGCTTAACCCCTCTTCACATACCCCTACATGTGATTTTCCAATGCTTCACCCGAAGGTACTAAATTTACCAGGATGCGAGTTTTTTTTACCTGAAAAATTTTGAATTTTGCCAAACCCTTGCTGTTCCAAGCAAGGTAGGGATCTTTCACGTGCGTTACAACACTCACACACGGGACCCCCATTTTACCTCTCATCCGAACGAGGGCGTATTTTTGTGAAAAATGTTCGCCTAACATTTTTCAAGCGGACCGTGTCGAGATTCGAACCCGTAGTAGTTACACCATACCAACTACGCCACGGATCCGCCGCCGCCTTTACATACCACTGCATCTCAGTGAACTAGGGTATATAACTAGAAAATAATAGAAGAGGAATCGAGCTGTATCTAGGCTGTGGTAATTTCAGGGAACTGTAGAGACAAGCTGAGAATAGTAATAAATGGAGGTACGCATTCAACCAGAAAGAAAGACGGAAACCTAATAACGAAAAAAATAATTGCGTTCTAATCTGATGATCATTATAAACAACTACTGGTGTTGGTTTTGAAATATTTCCAACTAATGTTGATTGTACCAAAGGATATAGTGGGAAACTATTAATTCGACAAATGTTCAAGCGTTGAGGGATGTTGGTAGCCGCAGGTTGCTTAACCCCCTTCACATACCACTGAATATCGGGAAAATAGGATGTATAGTTGTGAAACAATTGAAGGAAAATCGAACTGCATCTAACAAGAAAGAGCAGCGGTTATGACAGGAAACATAGAAATAAGAGGAAAATTGTTGAAAACGTATGTCTGAAATATAGCACAGTACGTTTATGAAATAGGGACAGTAGGAGAAGCAGACAGAAAAACAGTAACAATCTTTTGCAATGTTGTGCTTGTTAGGCTTTATTTTTAAAGCTATTAGGAATTAGATTCATTAATTTAGAAGTTAGGGATTTTTTTTAGAATTTGTAAAAATTCCCGTTAATTAGTGCAATTTCGTTGACGTTGTGAAACCCCGGGATTAGTAACGTTCACACGGATCTCGACGTCACTTGGTTATCTTTGCTGGCATATGGTTCTGTCGTGAGAAGAAGTTCATTTTCCCACGAAGGCAGGCGGAAGCACATCAATCTCGGTGGCTGGGGGCATACATTTAAGGCGAGGACCCCGCTTAGCTCGTCAGATTTTATCGTACCGTGAGATTTTATCGCACCGTCACATCTATCTTACTGACAGACTTATCGTACCGTTACTGGGCAGTGTGGGCGCGACTGCGCTCCATTTCCAACTTTTGTACCAATCCTACCGTCTCGTCAGCAGGTATCAGTGAAGCGACTCCAATAACTCAGAGCAGGACAAAGCAGAAAGGACAACGTCCCCGAGATCATCAACACAAGTAACCTTGTTAAAGTGCCATTAATAACTTTATTTCATTTTCACGGGGATTTACCGGAATGGTTGATCGTGATATGCTTTAGATGTTTGATAATAATAGCATGGACAGACAAAGTTAATAACAAAGAGGTTATAGAAATAGTATGGAAATAAAGATATCTGTGGAAAACAAAAAAAAAAGGAGAAATAGAAGGACAGGATACGTTCGATGGCATTTTTGGGGAATAGTACGTGATATATTACAAGCAGACATAGGAAAAAAAGGAGTAGGGATTGACCTAGATCAGACTACTGCACACCGCTACTGAAAGATGCAGACTGTGTTAATTTCAGGGAAATGTGGAGGTTAGCTCAGAATAGGAAACAATGGGGTTACTCGTCTAACCATTTCCAGGACTGAAGACCTAGTGATGATGAACATCAATTTTAAAATAATACTGCAGTAACAGCGGCGGATTAAGGATTTCTATAAGGGAGGGGCTAATCTTCCACTGGGTCTCTTGTAAAATGACATATGACTATGCTATCATTAGGTTATAGGTATTAAATGGCGGTGAGGGGTGGAGGGGAGGGGATACCCGCTTTCAGTCCCGTCGTAAATTGCACTATACAGTTTGCGATGTCTATACCACAAAAAAAAACATTTTGTTTTAAAATATTTCTTTAATGTTATTTAAATCTAATGAAAACGTTGACCATCTTATTCAGCAAACGAGTTATTTAAATGCACTCTTCAAGGTTTAGTTTGACTAAAATGTTTTATCACTCTCTATATTTACGCACCTCTTCTTATGAATGTTAGCTAGTCAGACCGTTCAATCGATCTTCAGTCATGGTCGAACGAAGGTAAGTCTTCAGCCGTCTTAAACATGAAAAATTTCTTTCTGCTGTGGCTATTGTGACAGGCAGAGTCGCAAATATTTGTAGTAAAATTGAAATATTTGAAAAGAAAGTAATGTTGCAGTGCGAAAGAGCTGCTAAGCAATTATTTAGAAGATAGTCCTTACTTGAAGTTACCCAATGTTCTCTCCATAAATGTAGTTCTGCTGATAATTCAGGAAAAGAAACCGGTACGTTGAGAGGCTCTCAACGTCATCTACAGAGTGTTTTGAAAAGTTAGACGGAATTAATCCTTCTAGAGGAATAACTTTGTGCAGTTCAGCACTAAACCTGATTTCCAATTGAGAAATAAGGTGATCCAAAAATGGTAAAAACATGACCACCCCATAATAATATTCTTGATCTTGTGACTGCACATTTGATCATTGTGTCTGCCGATTGCAAGTACGAGGCACAATAATAATCTGTTAAATATCGTTGCAATATAGCCTCTTGCAGTTGAAGAATGTTGCGTGGGGTCTTGTAGAAATTTGCTCAATTTTAAAGTTAGAGCTAGACAATGAACAGTCGCACAAAGCCTATGACAAAATCAGTTTTTTTAATGCCGTTCTAAAAGTAATAACTTTTGATGATGTTTCTGCATCTCTATTCGTCCAGTCGTTTCAGAAACTCTGATATACAAGATAAGAGCTCAATGAGAACAATTAGACTATCATGTCTTTCGACCCATCTTGTCGGGCATAGGGATTTCAACTTCTTTCTTCGAGGTTCATCTCTGTTCGCATCTAAAATAATGTTCTCCAAAGAGGACACCGTTTTTGCCAAACCTTTTACAAAATTTTATACTAAAGTTACAATGCCCATCATATTGTTGATAGGTTGAACATCACAGCTCTTGGTTATGCTAAGATTTAATTGATGGTTGAAACAGTGTGTATATAAAGCTAGGGGTTGTTCTAGCAGTAAAGCCTTAGTACCGTTAAGTTTTTCATAACGTTGTTTTGTTAAATTCCGTATGTTTGTAGGAGTTCGTGAATAATCGCGTTCTTTATTTCAAGTCCTGTAGCTCCCTTTAGTTCTACGAAACAAACAAAGTCTTCTCTGAGCATTATATCTTTAAGATCTATATATCGAAAACACATGATTATTTATTTTATTGTACTAACATTTGTAGTTTCATCACAGAGGACAGAGTAGAACTTAGAATTTTTCACATCATTTAATATCACTCCTAATGACCTCTCCAATGGAATCAATAATTTAGTTTTGAATAGTTTTGATGAACTGTGCTGTTTTGTCCAGCAAGTTCAAAGTGATATTTTAGATCCGTATCCCCAAAATCTAGCCGGAGGCCTAAAAAGCTACAGAAAAATTCTTGTTTCCCAGATAAAATAGTTTCTTTGTTCAACAGCTTATCATGATGGTTCATCGTCATCATTCCGTCGCCTCTGTGGCCTCTTAACGCAAGATTATTTCTCGCACAAAATACCACAGTTTTAATTATTGGACGTAAACGTTTTTTTTTAATTCTATTTTGTTCGTATCCAGCAAAGCTGCAACATTGTTTTTCTTCTCGGATTTTATAACTTTAACAAATTTCAATGTTTTTTTAACAGAGAATTTCTTGGTAACCTTTGGTAGCATTTGAAAGTCCTTAATTGCTTTCTTGTATTTTGTTAAAGTATTTTTAACAAATTTGTTAAGATCCTGCAAAAAACAAATTTAATATAATGTATGACTAGTTATAAAATTGTTTATAAAGCAACAAATTTGTTTAAAACTTTATTTGAAAATGCTTATTTTATTAATAACCTATTATATTGGTTTAAATTCTTTTCAAAGAAATACAATAGATTATAAGAAACTTATTGTTAGAATTAAGATTACTAAAAAGTAATACTTTGTATTAAATAAAGAAATAGCAGACATGAGATCTGCAGTTCCCATAAGCAATGTGAAGGACAGTGATAGCATAAATACCCACAGGAGCTTCACAACTTTAACATTGTTGGTTGTTCAGCTACTTACCCTAATTTTAGTTAATTTAAAGTGAATGTCAACTTAGAATATTTTTGATCCCAATACCTTACTGCATATAACGTACCTGTAAATTAAAATTAATATTGTAATTTCTGTTTTAAATAAATTGATAAAAAAGTTTTTTTGGAAGAAACCTTTTTAGAAAGCCGCTCCAAGAGGCCCAAAACCTATCTGGCGCAGTCGGTAGGATTTCAGAAGGGCACTAGAAGAATCCAAAATCGAGGAAACTCGTGGTCTTGAATTTCTATTCTTAATCTGGAACAAAGAACCAATTGGACGAAGTACAAGAATAGACCAAGTCCAATAACAAAAAAGAAATGAATATAATGGAGCTGGCAAACAAACTCTTGTAAGTACCAAAATTCATTTTCCTAACCATTATTAACCAAATATTGATAAAAGCTAATAAGAAACAAAAAGAATTTTTATGTACAATTTTATTATCGCAATTATTTCTGAAAGAATTTTCTCAGGAAATTTACTTTAACAAAGGAATTATATAGACGCATATATTACGATAAATGAAACGATTTATTCAGCAAGTCTAAAGATTTAATGTATAATTAGAACGCAATTCTTTGTACCATTTTTATTACAGCGATTATGACGAAAACGATTTATTCAAAACTCGATTCTCATCACAGTTTATAAAGCTCTATAATTAATCACTTTTAATGCAACAAATTAACGAAGGTGTATAATTATTAAAGCGTTTTATGTACTTTATTATTGTAACACTTAACGAAATAATTACTCAACACAAGTCTTAAACAAAAGCGTATAATTATAACGCAGTTCTTGCGAGAAACTATTACTGAAATAAAAGTATTCAGAAAACCTGACACTCAATTCGCATCACGTTGTAATCTCTGCAAAAGTTTCAAATATACACCTTAACGCGACAGCAATTGAAGACACAATTACACAGCAGAATTCTTCAATGTAATTCTAGCACTTTATAATTACATATAAAATATACATAAAAGATAAGTGATTCTTTAAATAACACTATACAAACTAGACCTAAAAGCAACCATTAATTTATTATAACAACAATGAACTCTGATATGAAACTATACCTCGAGTCAATTCTTCTATATGACGAAAATCAAGCACTAATAGGTATCTTCATCACCGCTTGCGAGATATTTTTAAAATCTTTTTATAAACCCGGCGACTTGGAACGCAACGTTTTACTTATACGCCTGGTAATCAGTAAACTGACCGGCAAAGCATTAACCTTGATTGCCAGCCGCGATGATCTCATCGAATGGGACAATTTCAAACGTATATTAACTGCATTGTTACCACATGAATTTGTAGCAACATACGCTGCCTTAAAACGGTACAACACAAGACAAGACAAATAAGTCGATAAAGCAGCAGGAGCCAGGCAGCATAATGCACAGCTAACGCAGTCACGACGATGGGGTGGGTTCCTCCAATTCGCTCCCCTGCCGAGATAGTAACCTGAAATTCGATAATAATAACCCTTAAATATGACGCCACCTAAGTTTAAAGTAACACACAGCTAGGCTCCTTTAAAACAAACCTAGGCAGTCCTCTAATTGCGGGAAAATACTCCAATCTACATATCTTAACATTTATACATCATAGTAGCACTAGGAAAAATAAACAATGCAATACATAAATTTAATCCACATTACTATTAAATTAAGAATAACATCATATGATTATATTGATTCTACTTTTATCTGAATTCGCTATCATACAGGTGTAAATAATTTCAGTACTTTTACCAACAAAAACATTAACGGTCAAATCAACCTACTAATTAAATATAAAAATATCATGAGGAGCTTGGTATACCTTTAACCTCAATGTTAATATAATAACGTTTCACACAACTTGCAATTATATTTTGATAAGAAAAAATCAAACCAGTTGGTTCGAGTTCACAACTTTATCTTGTAAATATTTTAAATTTATTGTCTTGATTAAACCAAGGTTGGAATTAGTCCATCATAGGAATTGTCCAAACACAAATAACAATGCAAAATATGAGTTTCTTACCAGATGTCCGATTCTCTACTAGATACGGCTCCAAACTGACAGGTGGGTCGGTACACAGGAATCTCGCCTGTATGCGTGTCCTTAATATGTCGTCACTGGACACAGGACCATTAACAATGCAACCATATAAACACGATGAAGGCACAGAAAAATAACAATTAACAACGCCAAACAACCAGGACCAAACAATCAGGCCTAAACAATCAGGCCTAAACAACCCGATATAAATCAGGTTATTTATTCAGAATAAAACAATTTATGCTGTTAAGATTGCGAATCGATAACGACAACAACTTCGCTTCAATTACAAAATCCTCGCACGGAATATGAGAAGAATAATTTCTTAAATCTATATTCACCAAAACATTCTTCCCAAACGAAACCCAAGTTAACCCAAATACTCAAAATTTAGAGCAGACAACAATACGTCTGTACAAGTTAACTGGATCTTTAAAACGCGAAGTATTAAAGTCAGGTCGCTTTACTTGGAACCAACATTCAATTATTACACTTAAGATAACAGAACCAGAATTCCACTTGATAGCATTGTAGAAGGATACTACAACTACGGTTTTTTTCTTAACCATATAAATTTTACGAATTAATTTTAAAAAAAGGCTATTAATAACGCAACCAACAAATCAGAGGCGTCGTAAAAGGTAGGTAACGAAGTCGAAATTAATAGGATTGTCGTTGCGAAAATTTATAACGTAATAGCATATTTCGGCGACCAAAGGAATATCAAATGTCTGGTTCGCAATTTAATAAACTTACGGATGGAAAATAACCAACCACCCTATCAATTTGGTATGAAATGTCAAGACGTACGAAGTTTAATTTTATCCAAACTAAAAATTGAAGAACCCGACCAAAACATATGTTTATTAAAGACGAAGATGTACGACGAAATGGCCTTAAACACATATATCAATGCATTATCTGAACGTTTATCGGACAAAATAAGATTTCAACATCCCCAAAATTTAGAAGAGGCAATGAACATGATTGTAGAGGAAGAAAGCGTTATGTACTACAGGAATATAATGTATAACCCTAACGCAAATAAAAATTACGCACTGATGAAAACAATATAAGCCGTGAAACAATTACCCACACAACCGAAATTTACACCATTTAACGTACGAATGAATCAACCACAAATTAACAACCCAAACTTTAATAACACAAATTTCCACAACCAATTTAGACAATTTCCAAGACCAAATTCAAATTTTACAAAACCCACATTTACACAAAAGTTTAACCAAAACGTAAATCAACTAAGGCAAACATTCCGCGCAAACCCCAACAGAAACGCACAGATGACAAATAATAATAACAACGTCAACAATACGCACTTCATCTGGTAACACTAGACAGAATACTAAAATATTGCAAATCAGACCAAACTATAACCAAAAACGAAACTTCCACTTCTGAAAAACTATTCCACCAAGATATAGAAGCAGAGAAACAAATTTTAGTCATAAGAAACAAGAAACAAAGGTAAATAAAGAAATGATAAGTGAACCCTTAGGGACAATGGATTTTAAAAATTAAGTAAAACCCCTAATTTTTATCTACTTTGCGAGGAGTTACATATCCCCCGGGTTAGGGTTATATATGTAATCAAATGGAATTATTAAATCTTAAGTTAGATTGTTACAATGTATAAATTAAAGGACATATTATAGAAGGTTAATGGAAGTTCATAAATCAGACATGAGAACGGATGTGAACACTTTGTATTCCAGACGTAACATGACACTGCAGGTGCAGACTACAATAGATTATAAGAAACTTATTGTTAGAATTAAGATTACTAAAAAGTAATACTTTGTATTAAATAAAGAAATAGCAGACATGAGATCTGCAGTTCCCATAAGCAATATGAGGGGCAGTGATAGCATAAATACCCACAGGAGCTTCACAACTTTAACATTGTTGGTTGTTTAGCTACTCACCCTAATTTTAGTTAATTTAAAGTGAATGTCAACTTAGAATATTTTCGATCCCAATACGTTACTACATATAAGGTACCTGTAATTAAAACTAACAGTGTAATTTCTGTTTCAAATAAATTGATAGAAGAGTTTTTTGGAAGAAGCTTTTTTAAAAAGCCGCTCCAAGAGGCCCAAAACCTATCTCGCCACCCTTGTAAAATTAAACTTTTGATATAAGTAGCCATGAATTACATTTGTCACTTCTAACGACAATTAATAAAAATTCTATTTTTTCCAGTGTATGTTTCGGAATATAAGCAGGGGGGGGGGCTATAACCCCGTTAGCTCCTTCTTAAATGGGTGCCTGTGCAATAAGGTCAACGCTGTTGGAAACTTTACTATCATTCCACAACCATATTTTCACTTTGGTCTTTAGTTTTGCCATTAATGTTTGGAGTTTCGGCGCAGGTCCTGAAGATTTTAAAAGACCTATATATCCAGCTTGTTTTGTACAATGTCAAGTATTAGAATATTTAATTATCTACATTTGAACATCGCTGAGCTTTTTGGGTACCACGCCGCTCTGGGAAAAAGATGCATTAAGCAGAATACAACTCAACACAATAGAGACAGAGTCAGTTATAGGTAACGTAGACGAAACAGAGATTAGGGAAGAACCAGAATAAATAGAAACCATACACTCAACGCAAAGCGAAGAACCGAAAATTGCAATTAAAATTTTAAACGAAGCAATAGACACGAAACCAAATTAATTTATAGTTACCGAAGATTTAACCAACCCCAATCCAGTAAAATATACAAAAACAAAAAACAAGAAAATATATCAAATTCAAATAACGAAAGATGATAACGAGAAGTAGATAATTAAAATTTTGCAAGAATATACCCCAGAGAAAAAACGTTTTTACTTTTATTCCACCACAGAACATTTGTACAAAAGACTTTCAGAATTAGATTATTTAATAATTCAGGACCCGAGATTATCAGATGTACACGAAAATTAATAACTTTAGATGACCCAGACGAAATAAATGCTGTAATTTGAAACCAACACGAAGGTAAAACCAATCAACGTGGAATCAACGAAACATTAAAACAATTCGTAAGAAGATATTACTTTAAGAACATGAAAGAATTAACCACGGATTCTATCAACCAATGTGAACTATGTGACAAAGAAAAATACGACAGATCACCCCCAAAAGTACTGTAAATGCTAACCAAAACATCCGACAAACGTTTTCAAAAATTACAAGCAGACACTTTGGTAGTAGAAGCTCAAAACTTTCTAACAATCGTAGGCGCATTCACCAAAGTATGCCAAGCGATACCCATTATTTAAAAAAATAGTATTGATGTAACCCAAAGATTCTTACAATACTTCACATTTTATGGCACATCCGAATCAATAACTTTAGACAATTGCAGCGAATTTAGGAATGAGACCATACAAAATACCCTAGAACTCCATAAAATAAATAATCATTTTATAACAGAAAATCACCCGGAATTAAATGGATTAATTGAAAGATTACATTTGACACTATTAGAACAAATCAGACTGTTAAGATTAACCTAAAAGAAAAAACACATTACTAATTTAATGTCATACGCACTAATTGCTTACAACAACACAATTCACTCATCAACTAATTTTACACCCCTCGAATTAACATTAAGACACTCAGATTCCCGCAATCCTTATTAGTACACTATAACAAAGAAGTATATCAACAGTGTGCAAAAGATCACAAACAGAAATTAAAAATTACTTATAATAATGTCAAAAGTAAGTTAGATGACGATAAGAAACATCTTGCAAAAACCCGCAACGAAAACGCCAATATAAATAGATATTCAGTAGGACAAACCGTGTATGAGAGGAATTTTAAAGGTAAGAACACAAAACGGTCCCCAGAAATTTAGGTCCGTTTAAAATCAAAACAATATCAGACAAAAACATAGCCGTAGTAAATAACGGAAAAATCGTAAAATACATTCACTTAAAGAATTTAAGACACTATGTAATTTCAGATGGACAGCCATCACCCCTGCCGTCAACCTCCACCCAGGTAGAACGGACGACAACGACATAATAGTGGAAGATATAAAAAACAACCCCAGTATACTACCAGTAAACTTGAAAAGTATGCAAAACACAGTAGATTATTGGACTTTCGCACAGAAATTCGACTTAACCGAATTAAAACAATAATTTTATATAATTAAAGACAATTACTACCGACTGAAACGATCAATAGACACAGTCAAAATCGGAAAAGAATATGCGATAGAAATGCTTAACTACAAAAGTATAGTGGAGAACATTTTAAAGAACACAGACGACAAATTCAATCGATTAATATTAATAGACCAAATCACAAAACGAAAAATCGGACTTATTAACGGATTAGGTAATATTATAAAAGCTATCACAGGAAATTTAGACAACCAAGATGCTGAACGATACGAAAACGCAATACAATACTTAATTGAAAACCAGAATGACATAAAAACCAGTGTTAGAAATCAAATATCCTTAACTCAATCAACCATAGTAAAATTTAACGACACATTAGGAGAATTAGTAAAAAACTAAGACAGTATAACAAATAGAATACTAACCCTTGAAAGTAACATGCAAACCTCAATGTTAGGAATGCGTGATTTAATAAGATTTAACACGATATTTAATTAAATGATATCAACCCTACTGTAATTCAACAAATTTTAGCCACATTAGAGAACGCTGTAACATTTTCTAAATTAAACACATTACACGATAGTATTATAGAACCAAATTGATTTATTAAATGAATTATTAGGAATTAAATCACTTATAACTAACAGTAAGCTACCCTTTGAAGTAACAAAATCTAACATATTTATATTTGAAAAAATAGCCATAGTAAAAGGTTGTATAAAAAATCATGAAATTACGTTTTTAATAGAAATCCCTATGGTAGAGATTAACACTTATAATTATTGTCATTTATTTTCTTTCCCCATAAAAGTTACTAGCCAATATCAAGTTATTATCGCTAAAACCAAGTTCCTTTCCCTGAATGAACTTAGGTATGGCTTCAGGAATGAAAAGTGTAAAGAAGTAGCACCTAGTCAATATTTATGCCAATCATTAACGACAACAGCTCTTCAAGCATATAGCCCTTGTGAAGTACAATTGTTAAGATTCTCTAATCACTATGAGAATTGTGAGCCAAAACCAGTGCAAATTACGAACATGAAAATTTAGAAAGTTACGAACAACAAATGGATCGTTGTGTTTCCGCAAGAAGTAATAGCAACCGCGCATTGAACTACAGTTCAAGATTATACAAATCTAAGATGACGAAATCATGAAGAAACCAATTCAGCTAGAACATCTAGACCTAGACGACCTTAACCAGCCGTAAAATTAATGGACAGCTATAAAGAACACTTAAGTGAATTAAAAGTGCCAAAATCACATTACGACAATATCAGTGTTTGGACAATTTTATTGATTATTGTAATAATTTTATTGACTGTATATTTATTGTACAAAATGTATCTTAGATATAGAAACAAGGAAACAAATTTTAGTAATAAGAAACAAAGGTAAATAAAAAAATAATAAATGAACTCTTAGGGACAATGAGTTTTAAAAATTAAGTACAAGCCTTAATTTTCATCTACGTCGGGAGGAGTTACATAAACCGCAAATTAATATATATGTATATTCAAATGAAACTTTTAAATCTTAAGAAATAGATTGTTACATTGTATAATTGAAGGACAAATTATAAAAGGTTAATGGAAGTTCATAAACCAGACATGAGAACGAAAACAGTTACTTTGTATTCCAGACGTAATATGACACTGCAGGTGCAGGTCACAATAGACAATAAGAAGCCAATTATTAGAATTAAGATTATTAAAATATAATACTTTGTATTGTATCAAGAAATAGCAGACATGAGATCTGCATTTCCCACAAGTGATGTAAGAGCAGGAATAGCATAAATACCCTCAAGAGTCCATGATGGCCAGTCAATCTAAGAACTTCAAACTTTTGCATTGTTAGTTGTTCAAAGCTACTCGTTTGTAATTGTTAGTTTAGAGTCAGTCTCGAGCTTCACAACTTTAACATTGTTGGTTGTTCAAGCTACTCATCCTAGTTTTAATTAAATTAATTAGTGAATAATAACTTTGATTATTTTTAATTTTAATACGTTAATGAACATAACGTACCTGTTTTTGAAACCAATTATAATTTCTGTTTAAATAAAATTGATAGAAGAATTTTTTGGACGAACACCTTTTTAAAAAGAAGCTCCAAGAGGCCCAAAACCTATCTAGCCGCAAACCGAAAAAGATTGGGAACCTTGGTGTTAGACAATACCTGTTTTACACTCGTAAATGCTTATACGATCTACATAAAGCTACACGCATTCAAATCGTTTGTATAGTTCTAAAAAAATACCCGTTTTCAAAAAAAGGAAACTTGGATTTTGTTTTAAATTTATAATTAAACATATCGGTCTATAAAAGTACTTTTAGTTTGTTATAACAGAAATCTTCGATATTTACTAAACCACCTCCGCATTATTCCATTTTATAAAGTAGTATAGCATAAATTATATGCAACAAGTGACAGCAAGGTTAAATTGGGTTTTAATTATATGAGGGTCACGTTTATACTTCGTCGTAATATTATCAATTATATCTTATAGCATTCAATCTGCTTAAAATAGAGTTCACTCATAAAAGAAAATAATTTTGCTTTAAATTTTATTGTTATTTATTACTCATTCGTTCTGGTATATGCGCATTTTTAAATTTGTTGGAATGATCTTGCACAGTCCAGGTGTTTATTATCCTAAAACGGTATTAAAATAGCTACAGCATCATTAATAATTTTATAATAAGTACCCGTATTTATTAAGACAATAAGGAAGATGAAATTAAACTAGAATTTAAAGTGGAATTAGCATCATCATTAGGTCTTCAGTCCTGGCACTTGTTAGACGCGTACTCTCATTGTTTACTATTCTGTTCTAACTTACAAATATCCTTGAAATTTCCACAGTCTGCAGCTTTCACTATCTGTGTGCAATAGTCTGATTTAGGTCTACCTCTACCACCTTTTTCCTATCTCTGCTTGTAATATATCCTGCACTATACCTCAAAAATGCCCAAGAACGTATTCTGCCCTTCCATTTTTCTTATTTTTTTTTCACAGATATCTTTATTCCCCTGCTGTTTCTGTAGCTTCTTTGTTATTAACTTTGTCTGTCCATGTTATCATCCTCATACATCTAAAGCACAACATTCTAAAAGGGTTCTACCGTTTTTCGGTCTGCTTCTCCTACTTCCCCTATTTCATATGCTTTCAACAATTTTCTCCTTGTTTGTATAATTGTCGTCTTCGAACATAACGGTTGCTCTTTCTTGTTAAATGCACTTCGGTTCCCCTTTTATTGTTTATAAATATATACCCTTTTTCCCCGATATTCAGTAGTATGTGAAGGGGATTATGCAGCCAGCGGCTACCAAGATCCCCCAACACTTGAATATTTGCCGAATTAATATTATTCCTATATATCCTTTCACACAATCAACATTAGTTGAAAATATTTCAAAACAAACAAAATGTAATTGTTTACAATAATCATCAGATTTCATTGCAATTATTTTTTTCGTCATTAGGTTTTCCGTCTTGAAACTGGTTGGACGCGTATCTTCACTTATTTCTATTCTGGGCTAGCCTACACCGTTCCCTGAAATTCCTACAGCCTAGGTATAGCTCGGTTCCCTTTCTGTTGTTTCCTAATATATGCCCTAGTTCACCAAGATTTAGTGGTATGTGAGGGGGGTTAAGCAGCCTGTGGCTGCCAAGGATTCCCAACACTTAGTCATTTGCTGAATTAATAGTTTTCCAATAAATCCTATCGCACAATCAACATTAGTTGAAAGTAATGTAAACCCAATACATGTAGTTGCTTATAATAATCATCAGGTTTAATTACAGTTATTTTTTTCGTCATTAGGTTTGCCATCCTCGAATTGGTTGGATGCGTACTTCCATTGATTTCTATTCTGAGCTAGCCTGCACATTTCCCTGAAATTCGCACAGCATACATCTTTCGCCATTTGTGTGCAAAAGTTTAACCTAGGTCTACCTCTACCTCTATTTCTTCCTACCTCTGCTTCTAATATATTCCGCACCATTCCTTCATGCCTTAGTATGTGACCTATCATCCTGTCTCTAATATTTTTTTAATGTTTTCCACATACTTCTTTCTTCCCCTACCATTTTTAGCACATGTTTGTTCTTAACTTTGTCTGTCCATGATATCTTCATCATACGTCTGTGCCACCACATTTCAAAGGTTTTTATATTTTTCCTGTCCGCTTCTCTTACTGTCCAGGTTTCACAGCCGTACAGTGCTGTGCTCCACACATTTGTTTTAAGCAATCTTTTCCTTGTTTCTATGTTTGTTGTCTTTAAACACAATATTTCATGTTAAATGTAACACGACCTTGTACTAATCTTTGTTTTATATATTTTGCGCTCTTCCCGCGTTATTTGGCTTCTTAGGTAGCAGAAATCCTCAACGTTTTGTAAGTTCTCATTACCTCTTTGTATTCTAGCTTTTAATTTTTCCCGCTGCTTTACATACTAGTACCGCTATACCATTTGCAAACCTAAGCATCTTTTGTCCTTGCATAATAATTCCATATGTCTTCCTGCATTTGACAGTATTCATTGCCTCTTCAATGTACTAGTTAAAAATTAATGGGGATAAGGCACACCCCTGTCTCACCCCTTTTCTAATACTTACTTCTCTACTCTGCTCTAATTCTATTACCGCTGTTTGCCCCTTGTATAAGCTATGTACTATCCGTCTATCCCTAAAACTTTTTCCAATTTTTGAGTATTTCGAACATTTCTTTTTCCATTTTACATTGTCGAATGCTTTTTCCAGATCTACAAACCCTATATACACGCTCGCCCCTTTTTCTATTGTTTTCTCTATTATCACCCTCAGACCTAAAATAACCTTCCGTGTTCCCTGTTTCGCCTAAATCAAAATTGATCTACCTCTAGTATTTTTAGCTCGTTTATCCATTCGTCTTTGTAGAATTCTGGTTAATATTGTTGACACATGTGCTGTCAAACTTACTGTTCGAAAATTTTTACATCTATCCGAGCATCTCTTTTTTGGTGTAGTGACTATGAAGTTACGTTTGAAATCTTTGGGATATCTCACCTGTTTTATACATATAGCTTACAAGTTGGAAAAGACGTTCTGTTACTGCTTGTCCAGCGACTTTTAGCGTTTCTACTTGCACCTTATCTGTACCTGGTGCCTTACTATTTTTCAGAGCTTTTAATGCTAATTCAAACTTATCTCTAAGTTGTTACGTTCATTTTCGGCAATAATTGGTTATTTTATTTACATAAATCCCTTTTCTAGTATTAAATTCTCCAAGAATACCCGATATATCGTACCTGTTCAGATAAGCTTGTTTTACCATAATTTTCAACTCAAATCCCTTGTTAATTCATTATCCGTTCGTATAAATTCCATGTCTATTGTTAAATCCTCCCGCATAATTAATAATAAATACTCTTTCTAAGAATTTCTCAACATAAATCTAGTTGTTTTGAAACGACAAGTTTATGCTACAATTAATTAGTCAAGATCCTGTTTAGGTGTCCGTGAGCGCGTTATACTTTGCGATAACGTATAATTGCGTTCTGGTGGGTTTTCCATCTAAAGATTTGTCGAAATAATATATCCTACTATTCTCCGGTAAAACCGTGTTTTCCAGTTTCAATCGCGTTTCGATAACGCGGATGTTTGCTTTTCGAGTTCCTGTTATTTTGAACTCCTTTTAAACTTTGAATTTTGTAGCTTGTGCGTTGATGCACTTGTAAAAACTACTCGTTCTGTTACTACAAGAGCGATGCACGTTTCTCCTCCATCAAATGTGCAGATTTGGTGTGTATCGGTAAGCGCTCCTCAGTTGTTAATATTAGTAAGATTTTCCTGTTTTTTTAGTTCTTAGCTGGAGGCTAAATTGCTTGTTGCGTAGCCCGATTATTCCTTGATGTAGATCAACTGCTCTTGCATGTAGACCGCCGTTGTAATTACGGTAGTAGCATGGTTGTTGCTAACTACGGCGGCGATGCTGTGTCAATTCGCTTCCGAGGGCTGACAAGTTAAGTATCCCAACACATGTATGTGACTTGTTTTCTGTTTCTAACATACCCAGAGATAAAACCATAACTCCTATACCATTATAGCTATAAATGTGAAACTTCGCTCATTTACGCTATATTGGATTTTTCCAGTAGTAAATAAAGGGAAAAATTATAAATTCACTGATATACCACATTGTATACTTTTCTTTTAAAATGGCCGAAATATTGTAAATTGTTTAGTTTATATGAAAATTATAGTCGTTATTTAGAATAGGAAAACAATCTAAGAATAAAGTGCTGTTTTCAGTAAAAAGTAAGAATTTTCAGTTGTAGTTTTTAGCATTTTAATAAAAAACAAAACTGAAAATTTGGTTTTAGGTTTTGTGGTTTGTTATTTTTAAACAAACACTGTGCGCATATTCAACATTATAAATAAAATAAAATTGCAAATTTTCCACTTTTTATTGAAATCTAGTCACTACAGTTAGAAAACAATTGAAGAATGAAGTTCTGTCATTAGTGAACAGTAACTAATGAGTTATTAGTCATCATTAAATGTTTTGCTATTTTCGTAATTTATAATTTTTAATATTGTGGTGGAAGTAGAAAAGTGTTAATTGTAATTTATTTAATATTCATAGTACTATCCATAATGGTAAGATATTCTGTGGAACAGAAATTTGATATGTACAATGTTTACTTGGAATGCCATCGAAATTCTATTACATCTGAGCGCAGATATTCAGAACTATATCTAGAACGACCACAGCGTTCCAGAATGGCTTTTGTAAGAGTCTACGACACCTTAAAAACTCATGGATCTTTTAATAAGCAGTGAGGAAGATATAGTAAACATGCAGATATCAATGATACTAATGTATTAGCACAGTTACGTCTGAACCCACAAACATCTAGTCGGAATATCTCTCGCGAATGTGGGATTACTGATCGTGGTGTTCATGCTATAATAAAACGTAACAAGTATCACGATTACAAATTCATTCCAGTACAAAAATTGCACCCTGGAGACGATGAACGACGACTTGCTTTTTCTCAATGGATGCAAACGAAATTAAGTTTTGATCCAAGTTTCAGCAGAAAGATATTGTAGTGTGACGAAACAAGTTTCACTAACTGTGGCATTTTTAATAGAAAAAATGTGCATTACTACGCTCAAGAAAATCCCTACTTAATTAAAGAGAGGTAACCGCAAATTAGATATTCAGTAAACGTTTGGTGTGGAATTTTAGACAACAAGATTTTAGGATCATACTCCATTCCAAATAGATTATCGTCGGCCATTTATTTAAATTTTTTACAAAATGATTTTAAGAAATGCTCGATAATCTACCACTTCAATATTTGCAGAATTGTGAATATTATCAACAAGACGGCTGTGCTTCCCACAATGCCAGGGTGGTAACCGAGTATTTAAACGAACGCTTTCCGAATCAATGGATAGGCACGTGCGGTCCAGTAAGATGGTCACCACGGTCTCCGTGCTTCAATTCATTCGATTACTATTTATGGGGAGCCATTAAAGACCACGTGTACAGTGAAATGCCAGAAGACAGAGATGAAATGGTTGACATAATAAATAGATACATACAATCAATAGGTTCAAACACAGTTCCACGAGCGGTACAAGATATGGGTAGAAGAACAGAATTGTGCATTCGCACTGGAAGAAACCAATTCGAACAATTTAATTAAATATTTTGATCACAATTTTTGTTTGTTTTCCTATTCTAAAGAGTATAATTTTCGTAAAAACTAAACAATTTACAATACTTCGGCCATTTAAAAAGAAAAGTATACAATATGGTATATCAATGAATTTGTAATTTTTCTTTTTATTTAACACTGCAAAAATCCAATATGGCGTCCATAAAAAATAAAAAAGTTGACAGTCGCATCTATGAATACAGAAGGCTTGAAAAATTCTGATCACTCCGTTGAATTCCTACTAATGACTTATGTAAAATAGCCAAGTTTCACATTTATAGCTATAATAATATAGGAGTTATTAAACACTTTCGAATTTGGTAAATTTTGGTTTTTATGCCATATTTTTAGAACGGACAGAGATACATTTATTTTCTTTTTAGTTTTAAATTGAGCTTATAATTGCACAAGTTTTTTCCTATTTAACCAAGTTTCTAGTTCTTATAGTTTCCGAGATCCCCATACTGCACATTGAAATTTTTCCCACCCTGTATATGGTATATTTACGTTTTCTTCCGGCTACGTCATGGTACCGAGCAAAGTATAGGATATCCCATCATCCTTTTCAATGTCTGGTTCTTGTTCTAATGTTGTTAGTTCCTCGCCTGCATATAAATTCCCTATATATTTTTGCCATCTATCCACTTTCTCTACATTTTCTATAATGATGTTTCCTCCCGCGTCCCAAATATTTTTACTATACGGTTTTATGTCCCTAAAAATCGTTCTAATTAGTTTGTATGCTTCGTTTGTCTTTCCTATTTCCATCTTAGTTTGTACCTCTTTGCACTTTTCATCAATCCATTGTTCTTTAGCTTTCCTGTTTCATCTGATCTATTTTTGTATTTTCGTTTTTCTTCTATTAAATTCAGGATATCCTTTGTTATTCATGGTTTCTTATTTTCTTTTTTGTGTATACCCCAGAATATCTCTGACCGCCATTTCTAAACTGGATTTAATGTTATTCATTCCATTCTGTTTCTATTTCCTTAGTATAAGAAACTTTCCCGATATCTTTCAGCAATTCATTTGACTTTTTTTCAAATCTTTCGTGGATATGCTTATCTTTTAGTTTCTCAAAGTCAAAATGTCTTTTTCCGTTCCTCTTTTTCAGATTTAAAAATTTAAGAGCGGCCTTTATATTGTGCTTCTGGGTAGCTTCTACAGTCTTATACTCGATTCTTATACAGGCGCATGCTGGGATACCTTGGAGGGCCCGGAAAAATTTTCTTTATGAGGGCCCAACCCCGATTCGTTAATTGATTAAACGATATTTAACTTTTTTTAATTTATTGGCAACATGAAAATATTGCATCGTATGGTTGGCCATACTATCGTCATACATTGACCACCTGTTACATGCCAAAATTGGCAATGTACATTTTTAGATTTAGAATTAATTTGTAAATAAATTCCCGCGGATATTTTTAAATGAAACTTGTTAACTTCCGTCATTCCGGACAGTCGCGTTTGCGCAAAAGAATGCGCAGGTGCGGGTAGTGTCGAAAGCGGGTATTAAGCCAGGAGACCTCAAGCCAAGAATAGCTATTTGTGTTGTGTGTTTGTCTTTTCTCTTTGTAGACATGTAAGTTCCTTTATCTTTACCTTCTGTGAACCTCTACCTGGTGTTCCTTCATTCCTTGTTTTTAGAAGATACGCGCCAATTGATGGTAGTTATTACGGTCCAGTTCCGGACGATACTAACGTAATCGAATTTGACGAAAAAGTACGTTGGGACGAAGACCAACAATCACTACCATCTATTTTCAATGACGATAGAAAAAATGTGTTAAAAGCTTACAAAAAGATGCAATCTGCGAAAATTAGATATTTCTCTTGCTTTGGGTGAGCACGTCTGGAAAAAGAATTATGTCTTATCTGATGCTACTAAAATATTCTCTTCGAAATTAGCTCCAAAAGTCATTTTATGTCAGGTCACTCGTGTTATTAGACCACTTATTTGTGAACTCCAAGACACCGAAATACATGTCAAGGAAGGTTGCACATCAAAGACCTTAAACCATTCTCTGCTGACCCAAATGCTAATTAAATTCTTTACGTTTCATTTCTTTAACGGTTTACCTAATGTTTTTGTCCCTGCTATGAATTTGTTAACTTTATCTATTCGTTTCTTTTCTCATACAGCATTTACCTTCCACACTTTTGGCTTACTTACCTGATTTTAGTTATCCTCTTGCTGGCTATTATTTTTACCTTGAATTTATTGTCAGCCACACATCTGTTTGTTATCTAGATTATCTAATATAACTCTGTCGCTTCACCTAATCAATCCTGGCACCTTTTCTGCATCATATTATTTTGTTTTTTTAGCATTTATTTTACGTTGTTTATTTTGATGGTGATTGTTGTAACTTTGGTTGGGGTAACTCATTGAATTGTTATGATTCGTTTTAGCTGATGTTGAGTGGATGCTTTTTTCTTTGGATACACATAGGATACGTGGCCTGTGACTTTGTAAGAAACAGTCCATATTCGCAGTTGCAAGACTAAGAGTTCCTATTCCATGCATTTTCCTTCTGAATTATTACAGTGGCTTACTTTTTTCTATATGATTACTTGTTTTTTCTTCTATTAAAACATCAGAACATATAAACATTCTTTTGTTGGTTTTTATTTAATTTCGTGGTGAGGTGCTATCGTTTTTTATTGATATCTTTCGAATTCTTGGTTGTTTTTAGCATATTGGGACAGTATGTTTATATTTAACTGTTTATAGTTAAGTATTCTTGTGTGTTTATGGCGTTACTGTTTCTAAAAATTACCTTGGAACAGTTGGTTTTTTGTGTGAAGGTTTCTGCAGTGATACTTTTAAGTTGTTGTTTCAACTTTTTGTCTGATCTTCTTATCGTAGTGGATGCACTCGTTAGGAAGATGATCGTACTAGTTCTCATCAGGAGTCTAGTAATTTTTTAACTTATTATGTGTCTTAACTTGTCTGATTAACACACCAGGTGGTCCTTCAGACCGATGTGCATTTAATAGGGACAACTCTCTATCCTTCTCTCGGACGCTTGTCCAAAACTTTACTTTTTCTTATCCCGCTGTCTCTGTTTCCGCCTTATTCTTTCTTTGGTAGACCTGTTCTTGTTCCTGAACACCCGTCTACCACTTAAGAGTGATTTTCTCCTCACTCCAGGCTACTGACCACATTGGTTGGTTAAGTAGTGCTTCTCTATCCATCTTTTTCTATCGCTTTTGCTCAATGCGAGCCCTTTTTCTATTCCTTCTACCTGGAAGTGCCACTAGTACATTCCAAAATGCCTACCTCCCTCTTTTTACCTTTCCTATATCTTTGTCGCCTTTTCATTTCCGTTAGTCACCGTGTGGTTGCGCGGGGGGTTTTCACAGTCTATGGGAATTTTCCGTGAGGTCTTGCGGTGCCGCTGTCAGCCGTACGTGGCCGCTAACAGTAAAAGTATGTATGAGTGTGTGAATGTGTGAGTGTAAGTAGTTATGAAAGCTCATCTTATCATATGGCTCAACGTCGGGTGTAGGTGTGCACCCACATGCCTTTTTCCGGTCCCTCGTACCGTTTTTGCAAACGGGCCTGCTTCACAGGTCGCTCTCTTCTAGGGGTACGAGTATGTTTCCTACAAAACGGCTTCAAGGAGCCACTCTCTTTTGTATCTTAACGATGGAGGTCAAACGGCTTGGTGAGCTGGGGAATTCTACGCTATATCATTAAAGTGTATAGTTGTAGCATACCTTAGCGTGCTGGGACGTTTCGGATCCATCTATTGTTATCTAGTTTTATCTTAATATCTCTATCTTACCTATTATCTTTAGTAATAATTTGAGATTTTGCTTTACTTTCAACATTTGTTGTACTAACGTTTGGTGTTTATGATCAGACCTAGGAAATTTTTGAGTATTGAGTGAAGAAGCTAACCTGATGGTAGCAATGTAATTTGTTAGGTTAAAAATGTAAGAAATTAGTAAGACGGTACTGTTGGTAAATTCGTTAATTCACAACTATGTCATTAAAATGTTTTGATGTGTATTGTTTATTAAGCCAGAGTACCAATACATAAAAATTTGCTAAAATGTATAGTAACTTGCTCTCCTGGGCATTTTGAAATTTGGGCATTTTCTTGCCAAAGTAAAAACAGTTTAAATGCAATGCTTATGTGCGTGTGCAATCAAAAACTGTAATGTTAGCTTTTAGTTTTTGTATATATGTTAAGCGACTTGTCGCACTTGTTTTAGTTGTAGTAGTGTTTCGTGCTCTCCAACAAATTTGTGCTGTCGATTATAACTGCGCCACATCAAATACTCGTGTGTGCATTTATAGATGTAGTTCGATAAACTTGGGACTACACATTCCGTTTTCTGGTTATTTGCAAGACGCGTTATCGGTTGAGAAAACCAGGTGGCGCCTAAAATAAACATGTATTATAATGTAAGTTAGTATATATGTAAGTAACTAAGGCTTTACACTTTAAGTTTCTACCGTGCTAAAAGTCTTTTTCTTTTTTTAAGATTTTTTTTCTTTTATGGCTTTGTCGTGATTGTTACATGCCAAAATTGGCAATGTACATTTTTAGATTTAGATTTGATTTGTAAATAAATTCCGGCAGATATTTTTAAATGAAACTTGTCAACTTCAGTCATTCCGGACAGTCGCGTTTGCGCAAAAGAATGCGCAGGTGCGGGTAGTGTCGAAAGCGGGTATTAAGCCAGGAGACCTCAAGCCAAGAATATCTATTTGTGTTGTGTGTGTGTCTTTTCTCTTTGTAGACATGTAAGTTCCTTTATCTTTACCTTCTGTGAACCTCTACCTGGTGTTCCTTCATTCCTTGTTTTTAGAAGATACGCGCCAATTGATGGTAGTTATTACGGTCCAGTTCCGGACGATACTAACGTAATCGAATTTGACAAAAAAGTACGTTGTGACGAAAATGATCTTCGGCGTCTACGCCAATCTGTTCATCTCAAGCAATTTCACCTGACGTCACCTTTACAGCTCGTTCTTTTCCTTTTTTGAGGAAGAGCATCTTCTAAGAATGTATCGGAATCCATCTTTTCGAGTTCTGTATTTATAATCCGTACAAATCTCTTAGCCGATTGTAGTATGTCAACAAAATTTCGTTGTTCTGCTTTTAATTGGTTAGTTGCATTTAATATTTGTCGCCATGCCTGTACATAATTTAAATTTTCTGTTTGCAAATAATCGGAGGCAGGCGTAGTTATTGTAAAAATTTGTATATAAATTATAGCAAGTATAGAACAATTTCAAAGGAACAAAACTTGTTGAGTAGACTATTTGCTTGATTTCCTGCGATGGGTTTAAATAAGGAATTTGATTCTGAATTGTCTTTAAGGACAATACCAAATTAAAAAAAACAATCTTTTTGGAATGAGAACTGTCTTGAGTCTCCTACAACCACATATATTTCCTTCCAAAGATTTTTGTAATGGCATTCTGCTTCTTTAACGAGTAATGCCGATTGCGTTGAGTTTTAGATGCACTCCGGTTGTATTACCAGATTTGTCAAACAAATTGAGCCTTTTATACGATTCTTTATAAAAGAAATGAACTTCTTGTAAAAGATTAAAGAATGATGTTATGAATTTTTCCCCCGCTGTATATATATATTTTCTGAGGCTGGCCTTTATTTAGGATGTAGTGGGGCCAAGCTGGTGTTGCGAAAGGAAAATAACATGCTCTCGGTCTAAACTCGGGGTCTACTCCTGCGGAGGCATGAGATGGTCGGGATACTTTCTAAGACTAAACCTGTCTTTAAATAAACTAGGACGCCACTGCATCAATAAAGCTAACACAAAAATTCATCCTAAGGATAGACGCAGATAAACTTTAAGGGAACAATATCTACTTGAATTTAGAAATGATGTAACATAATTTCTTTACTTATTTTCATCTCAATCAAAACGGAGAGGTTACTTATTTCATGTATTAAGCTGTTGAAAATAAAACGATTGTGAGTTTTGACTAGTATCTAATAAAATTTGTTTCCTTTCATTAAAAATATTTGTTTTTCCGGGTTGGGACCGTGTCATTTTATAAATCGACGTTTTGCCCACTTTTGTAAGGCGCTTCATCAGGACAAGGAAAAGAGTAATAAAATAAAAAATAATAATAAAGATAAGAATGATAATATTAAGTAGACAAGTTAAAGTATAAAGAGTAGATTTACTTCTGAACTAGCAGACTCACTAGCCCATTCAAAGCCAAAAGGTGTCTTATGGGGAAGTAACTGCTGAAAGTAGCGAAAGTGGTAGTTTATATAGAGCGAGAACTTGATGCATGAGTGATCATAAATAACGAGGAGTGTCGTAGCAGATCAGTGAACGTCACGATTCTGCCGTTGTGAACATAGGATTGTTTTCCATATGGGGGAAGGTAGTAGCCATCGTCTTTGTTTAGATTATTAGAATTTTTATTGATTTCTATGGATTCTCTAATTTTTCTATTGTAGAAAAATGTAATTTTGGCAATTAGTTTCGTCTTGGCAATGTTAATGGTATGGTCTGTTTCATGTTGGTGTTCGGCCACCGCTAAGTGATTGTACTGGCTAGATCTTAAGCATCGCTTATGCTCGTTTAGTTGTTATACTCCTGGCGTCCGTGTTCAGCGCCACTACTACAGTTGGCAACACTGATACGATCCATGTTCACAGTATTGCACACTAATGATATTATGACATAAATACGTGTCAAATTGTATCACATACCAAATACGTTTACAATAATACAAGTTTATATTTACACAAAAGTAAAGCAAAAGTACTCACTTAAACGCGCCTGGCAGTTGATCTCAGGGTCCTTGTTGGGGTGGGTGGCGTCATGCCATTTGAATGCAAATTTATTCGTTTTCCTCTTTCGTTTGTTTGTAGCGGTACGATAGGATACAGGTAGGGAACGATATCAGGCACAGATAAAGGAAAACTTACATCCTGAAAATAGAAAAGACAAAAAAACGACACAGGCAAACGTCACCGTTCGACGTCTAGTGGCTAATGATCTTCATGTCCTGTCGCGTCGCAAACCGTGCATTTGCCCATCACTCCGCGCTTGCGCATTCTTTTGCGCAAACGCAACTGCCCGAAATGACGAAAATGAACAAGTCTATTTTAAAAATAATGGCGGAATTCACTCACAAATTTAAAAGTGTACATCTCCAAATTTGGAATGTAACATAGTCTAGCCTGTACTGACTGTCCTGTTTCTCCTATGTATACTAAACCGCTGCTACAAGGTACACTACATACGCCTGAGGCTTTAAGACTATTTTCGGAATCTTTTAGGGTTGGTAATATTTGTGAAATTTTATTAGTGGGTTTATAGATTGTTTTGATGTTGTGTTTACGTAAAATTTTGCCAATTCGATCTGTTACTCTGTGTATATGTACAAAAAGATTAAAAAGGTTTCAGTGTGAATACTATGGCACAAGAGTGAATGCTAATGAAAAATATTAATAAGGCAAAATCACGGCTATCAACAGATTAGACATGTCATAAAAAAAATTATTCAAAATCTTACTACATTCTCTATATGCTGTAATCAAATGTTACGTTTATTCGTGGCAGCCACGTTGGGCGCCAAATTTATGCTACGTTGGCTCGTAGCCGTGCGTAACACCAAGAAAGTCAAGGAATGACCCGGCTCAATCGGAGATTAGGGGGGGTTGTAGAAAGCATATAATGTAGGCGGCTGTAAGGAATTAGTGACAATACCTGCAATAAAAAAAAATTAGTCCTGCAAACCTGAAATAAAGAGAAGCATAGATTGTTCAGTACTTGGTAGAATGTAAAGAAAAACTGTTTAGAGAATCTATATAATGCAACAACGGTAAAAGCATTACAAAAATTTTTAGTACAAAGTGAGGTTATATTGGGGAGTAGCAGAAACGTTTCCTCACACACCAATTAAACATAAATCAGACAAAAAGTACCAAAAGATAAATAGGTAAGTCACAATTGATATGAGTAATTCAGTAGTATTGATTGTTTTTTTTTCTTTTTTTTTTCTTAATAGCATGCACTTCTATTGTAAAAGGTATCAGAACGACGAAGACATGGCAAAACAACGGATAGATATTTAAAGTAATAACAAGTAAGAAATAGTTCAACTTACAAAAAGTCCTTCGGTAACGCTTCCCTGCAATTGAAGTGTGGGATTCACGATGTCCTGCACTAACGAAGCACTTCACCCTTGATTGTGAGGGTGTTGATGGAATTTCTTACACTTTACACTAATCACACCTACGTATTTCACTGGTGTTAGCAGCAGACATTATCATGCTGATGGAACCATGTAGCATTGATAAATTTATTGTTAATTTTATTTCCTGAGACAATAACGTCGAAATATTTTGTAACACAAATAAAAAAAAAAGATAATAAAAATTTAGAATCACGGGCTTTCAAGGCACGATGTAATGCAGTAAACTAACAGTAACGTGAGGTGTTTTATTTGCTACCTATGGTAACAAAGAAAAATCTAATGCTTTTGAATAACGAAATTTGCGCAAACAATAATCTATTTTAGATTCTTTGGGGTTAGAAAATTCAGAAACTACAGTATCAACTGTCTTTGGATAATCCAAAGTATGCACTACTCTGATAAAAAAAAGGACCGCGAAACTAGATCGCACACACAGTTCAAATATAAAAAGACAAATCAACTAAAAAAACAATCAATAAAGCACGTGCAAACACTAAAACCGTCCGTCGATTTTCCGTAAAACACGTGCGGTCGAGTAAACAGGTTCGCCTATAAAGCATACTTCCTTCAAATGGACTTAGCACTACACTTTAATATACAACTTTTATTTCACAAGAAAAACAACTAAAACCGTGTCGTGCTTGTTCATGCACAATTCGAAAATTCATACCCCATTAATTCTCACTATTTTCAAAGCGAAAAGCAAACAGTATTTTTAACGTAATTAATGTATAGGAACCAAGAACAGAACTACAACTGCTCATCTGTTTATATCAACTCGTTGCTATTACAACGTCTTATCGTCTCTTATCTAGACTTGTATATCCACAGCAAGACAAGAACGATGCAATCCACTCATTATAACACGACGCACTCGCCCAAGGAGTTAATAAATATGAAATATAGAAATAGTAGTTAATGAAATGTATTTCCAAATTGGGTAGTGAAAAAGTTAAGCCATTAAAAATGCACGTTACACAAAGATCTTGAATATAGCTCACAAAAATTTTCTTTATTTTATACTTTAGTCTTTTTAAGGTTTTTACTAAATTATTTCTATATCATGAATTATCTCAATACAAAGGTCGCTTAGTAACATAAGTGTTATCTGTTTCAAACAAACATAGAAAACTTGACTCTTAACACAACATATGCTGTTTTGTGGTGTTGTTTTTAACAAACATTTAACAAAAGAATATGACGACATAAAACATTTTGAAAATTCATTTGAACTACATCAAATAAAAATACGATTTGTTTCAATGAGATATCATTCAAACTTGTAAACCAAAAATCCTTAATTTTGTAATTCCTAACTAATTAATTTCAGTTTAGCTAACTCAGCTCCTCAAACAAAACGTTTATCACTTACGTGTTGATTCCCTTCATCACCAAAAAAAAAAAAGAAATTGTACTCACCAAAGCTTCACGGCATTAAGTAATAACAATAAGATACAGAACACCTGTTAACAAAGCATCTAGAGTCCGCCATCTTTTCTTAGGATCCACGAAAGCTTGTTTAGCAAAACTAAGATTTACATCTTGAGTTACGGCGATTGGTATTAAATTAGAATCTGTGTTATTTTTCTAATCCATAAATTATATATCTAAAACTGCTTGCTAAAAAATAAAACTTCTTTTAGTAGTAATTAAAACGCCATATTTTAAATAACAAACAGTTTTATAAATACTTGATCTTAGTTAAAACTACGTTCTAACAGAGCTGTGCTACGGCCTCAACGCCAAGCTAAGTGCAATTGCCACAAATGGAGCTTTCTTCGCTTCATGATGGCCCCAAAAACTTACACCACCATTCAAAAAACAAACATATTAGCAGCGACATTCTCGCCTAACTTCAGGCAACCCACACAGCATTCAGTGCACAACGTATTTGCCTAAAATTAAACACATGAACGTAACACCACGTATGAATATGAGTCGCAGAGTTTTCTGTCAGTTTTGTAGTCGCTCCGTTATACTGCCCACTCATATTAGCGGCACCATCAAATGCATCGGCTATGCAATTCTTCAATGAAATGTTGTTTTCCTGTAAAAAAGTTCTCAAAGTGTTATACAGGTATTCCCCTGTTGCCGAAGTTACATACTCTAGAGCAAGTGCACGTTCAACAACCCTATTGCCTAAAACGTATGCACATTGATCGTTCACTGTTACATCCATAGTAGTATCTATCGTCACTGAATATATTTCTGCTTGCTGTATTTCTTCAGAGAACTTTCTAGTTGCCGCTTGAAGCGAGCGGACGTGTTTTTGCCGAGCTCCCGCTTCAGCAATAACAGTAAGTTTTATCTAGGGTTTATATTATTTATTGTTGTATTATTTTATTTGAAGCTTTGCTTTTTATTGTGTTTTATTTTTATAATTGTGTGCCATCAAATTTTAAATACAGGGCAGTAAAATAAAATTTTAAAACAGAATTTAAACTAAATAAAACTAAATAAATCGCGTCTTCTTTGTAATTTAAACCAAATCCGCGTTTTAAAATAAACTAAATAAATTTCGGGTTAATAAAACAAAGGTCTACTCAACTAATACTCAAAAACAATTTCGAAATAACTTAAAAGGCATTTTTAATAATAAATTTAAAATAAAATCCGCCTAAATCAAGTAAAAACCGGGTAAAACAACCAAAAAGTGTGTGAATTTTTATAGTGCGCGTATAATAAAATAATAACCAAAAACAAAAATCTAAGCCCTTTTAAATCAAATAAATAACTCAAAACTGTAAATTTTAAAACAATTTTAATATAAATTTTCCGTAATTTAAGTTCACGCGTATTTAAAAGTTCCTTTAAAATCGATTTTGGTGTAATTAAGCGGTGTAACAGTTACGGGTTGTGCTAGTTACCAAGCGATTAAGTGAAAGGTCATTTCCGGTTACCACATTCCGATTGCGCTCGACCTTATTTTGTTAATTACACATTTAAAAATAAAGTGTTCTTATTTATAAATTAGATATTTTAATATTTTGAAGTAATTAGTTTATTTAAATTTGATTTGGCGGTTTAAAAATTTAAAATAAATAAATAGCGTTCTTTACGGTACATTTTAAATCGAGATATTTTTATTGCGTTAGGAAATTTATTTGATTCTAGTTGTTATTTTGACGCTTAGTGCTTGTTGTATTTTTGTTAAAATTTGATATTTAATTGGGCGGTTGAAGTTTTAATAAATACAAGGTTGTTTACGGTTCACCTTTAAACAAAACATTTTTATTGGACCAACGTTTTGCGTTCTTCTAGCGTCGTTCTTTTAGCGTCGTAACGGTTAGGACGTTTTTTGAGCTGCGTTTTAGGTGTCATTTTTATTGCTAGTTTTGTCAGCATGGTGGTCCACCGCGATGAGGAGCCGCTGCCCAGGAGGAAGAGGGGCGATCGGTCGGAGTCTGCTAGGTCGGCGGCGGAGGGCGCTGTTGGGGGGAAACAGCTTAAGGTAGTGCTAAAGGACTTCTTGTTAGAAACTCAGGAGGAGGTACAGGAGGTAGGGAAGGAGCTTGCGTCTGCGGCGGTCGTGTCTGGGAGTCAGGGCCTCCCGTGGTGGTCGCGGCGCCAGAATTGCCCTCTACTTCGAGAGCCCAGCGCACGATGTCGACTAGCAGCAACGGTAGCGTTAATGCTAGCGACCTCGATGAGCTGGAACTCTTAAAGTTTAGGGTGAGGAAGGCGCACGCTGCCGTCTATGGGAAGGTGCCGACGACCTCCGCCACTATCGTCGTGGAGGATAGAAGATGGTTCGGCACGCCGTGGATGATATCCGTGACGTGACGAACCAACTGATAGGTATGGTTAGGGCGCTGCGTCTTTGTTTAGATGGTTCAGGAGAGCAAGTGTTGTTGGGGAAGTCCGGCGGTGAATTCCGTCGTTTCAGGAGGCCAGAGTCAGGGTGCGTCGGTGCAGCGCAAGGTCTCCTACGCCGCTGCAGCTTCAGGATCTGCCCTACGTTTGCTGTAAGGGTCGACGCCAGGCCAGGCCAGAAGGACGACGTGATGACGACCCTGAAGCAGAAGGTCGATCCCGCTCGAGATGGGTTTGTTGTTGTCGGAGCTCGTAGGACGCGCCGGGGCGGTGTCGTTGTGGAGTGCGCAGGTCGCGACGACGCCAAGAAACTGCAGTTGAAGGTCGGCGGGAACTGCAAGGAACTCGTGGCGAAGACCATCGAGAAGAAACGTCCACGGGTCGTTCTTCCGGGGTCGAAGCGGGGATGAAGGCTGAAGAGCTCGTGCGGTTGATTGCGAGCCAGAATCCCCGTTTCGGCGATTTGAAGCTAGAAGACCACCTGAGAGAGAAGTTCAGGTTTGGCGGAAAGGGCCCTAGAGATCCCTTCGCCAACGTAGTCTTCGAAGTGACCCCACACTTCGAAGACGTATATTAGCTGATGCTATTAACCTCAGGTGGCGAAGAGTATGGGCCGGGACCACTTCTCGATGACCCAGTGTTACCGGTGCTACGAGTACGGCCATCGATCGATGGAGTGCAGGGAGAAGGTACAGTGGTGCGGTAACTGTGCCGAGGTCGGGCATGAATTCAAGAATTGCCGGAAGGCAGTCCCTGCTGTGTGGTTTGCGCTAGGGCAAACGACAGAACTGGCGGTGGCGCGAAGGTCGATACGCGCCACGACGCCAAGTCGAGTAGATGCCCCACGATGCAACGTCTGAAGCACGCAATCACACGAAACATCGATTATGGACTGTGAAGATAAAACAAAGTCCATAAGAAGCAAGAAGATTAAATTCGCGCAACTAAATCTCGGGAAAGGTAGAGGGCAACAAATAACTTCGTAAAGTTATTCATCGAAAATAATATCGACATCGGGTTTATACAGGAACCGCACCTGTATGGCCACAAAATAACAGGTTTTGGGAGGGGTTACCGTCTTAAACGCGAATAGTGAACGACCGCGTAGCGGATAATAATAAATAATGGAACGTGCGCCGGAATTATATTAAATAATTTATCGAACGAGTTTGTAACGACGGCCGAAATCAAATCAGGGAAAATGCGTTCTATGTAATAAGCGTGTACCTCCCGCCGGTCGATTCCCGGCGGAAAATCTCAAACCGAAGACTTGATAAATGAAGTAGATAATATTATTCGTAAAATCGGCAGAAATAAAAATCTAGTCATTGGGGAGATTTTAATGCCAAGTCGCCACTATGGGGCAGCCCTATCGAAGACGATAGAGGCTCGCAGGTTGCTGATCTTTTACGGAATGGGATCTTAGTGTGATAAACACTAATGATTTACCTACGTTTGAGACGCATAGAGGCAGCAGTTTTATAGATATTACTGCAGTCTCGCACGAAATGTTAGAAACGATTTGTAATTGGAAATTAAGGTCGGACGAGGAAACGCTCTCTGATCATAAATTAATAACATGGGACGTTGAAACCAAAACAAGTGCAAACGAGCAGCTAACTGTATTTCCGCGGTTCTGTAATAAAAAGCAAATTGGGAGCGATTTAAACAAAAATTTGGCGAAAGTATCCCTGTGCTCGAAAATGAGCTATTTAACTGCCGAGAGGCAGACGAAGTAGAACACTCGCGAAAAATTAAACGACGCGGTGGTAGACGCGTCGTCGTATTCCATGCCGAAAAGAAAACATTTAAAGACAGCGTACCCTGGTGGACCCGGGAACTAACCACCAAGCGGGCAGAAACGCGTAACCTAAGGCGCCGCTATCAACGCGCCTCGGGAGATATAAGAGAACAAAGGAGAATAGAATATAATCAAAGTTACCGCGAATATAAAATATTAATAGAAGAAACGCGAACGAATAAATTTAAAGAATTCTGCACGCAAAACTCAGAGAAAGAACCCTGGGAACCGCATACCGCGTAATTAGAGGAAAACAACAAAAATCGCGCTCAGTAATATAAAGAAAACAAATGGCGAATA
Source organism: Platerodrilus igneus (assembly GCA_036346225.1). NCBI lineage: Eukaryota > Metazoa > Arthropoda > Insecta > Coleoptera > Lycidae > Platerodrilus > Platerodrilus igneus. Next base: position 9,263,369 of record JARFIW010001281.1, on the reverse strand, counting down.
CACGGAAGGTTTTAAAACCACAGCGGAATATTTACTAGAGAAATTTTTCCCATCGGATAATCCCGAGGGGGATGAAAGGTCGCACGATTTAATACGTCGGGAAGCTGCAAAGGCGCAAGGAACAGGTGCCGATAAGGCAATCCTAGTTCACGAGGTCGTCAGGGCTCTTAGGAGGATGAACCCTAAGAAGGCACCGGGGCATGATGGAATCACTTCAGACGCAGCTCTGCAGGCGTGCCTGTTAGCCCCGTGTGTCTTTGTTGGGTTGTTTAATCTTTGTTTAGAAAGGGCGTTTTCCGCGTTGCTGGAAAATCCAGAATGTGAAATTTATACCCAAACCTAAAAAGGCGGATGCGTCAGATCCGGGCAGCTATCGTCCAATTAGCTTGCTACCGGTGCTGGGGAAAGTTTTAGATCGCGTTATGACTACGCGTGTTGAACACCTAGTGCGAGACAGCGGCGGTTTTAATAACCGACAGTTTGGTTTCGTGGAGGGCAAGTCGACTATCGACGCCTTAGAGTTCGTTGTCGGGGAAATTAAGCAGGCAAGAGATGCCAAAGAGTACTGTGTCGTTGTTGCTTTGGACATTTCAGGAGCATTTGATGCTGCCTGGTGGCCATTAATCGTTTGCGAGTTAGATCGTAGGGGTTGTCCGCGAAACTTGATGTCTTTGATCAAGAGCTATTTCTCGGGGCGATTAGCACAGGTTGAAATTCCGGGTGAAGTTCTGTCGCGTGAGGTGGAAAGGGGATGCCCGCAAGGGTCATGTTCTGGTCCCACATTTTGGAAGTTGTTGTATGAGAGCATCTTTAGGGTCAAGTTGCCCGCAGGATGCTCAATCGTCGGGTTTGCAGATAACACACTTTTAATTGTAAGATCGAGATTGTTAATGGATATGCGCACAAAACCGAACGAGGCGCTTAATAAATTACACGAATGGTCGCAGGCGGTAAAATTAAAATTTAACACGGCGAAGTCAGAGGCGCTTTATTTCGGCACGAAACCAGGACAGAGACCTCCTAGGTTAGAGCTAGGAGGAGAAAATCCCGTTTAAAGATTGTATTACCTACCTCGGCGTCAAGATCGACAATAAATTAAATTGGAAAGCGCACGTACAATACGTAAAAAGTAAGGGCGGCGAAATATCAAATAAAATGATGGCGGCGGCTAAAATAAAGTGGGGTTTCAGGGCGAATCGCTGAGGACGGTTTATGCCGGAGCAATTGAGCCGGCAATACTGTACGCAGCTTCTGTATGGGCAGAAGGTTGTAAAGTCCGGGAGATGCGTCAATTGACGAGCGTACAACGCATAACCGCGGTAAAAGCGGCGAGGGCGTACAGGACCACCTCCACGGAGGCTGTCCTGGTGATCAGTAGGTCTCTCCTATCGAATATGTCGTTAGGAGATTAGAGATAGACGATTAATAAATATAGGAAAAGGGCGCGAAATTATCGAAGATCTTAATCTTGGTAATAGGAAATTGCAAGAAAGATTGTTGTATCTGAGTTAGAGCACCCGGCTGATATTAGAGGATCGAGTTTGTCGAAGGTGATGAGGACGCGATGGGTATCAGAATTTATACGGACGGTTCACGTATGGACGATGGGCAAGCAGGCGCGGCGTTTGTCGTGTATAAGCAGGAAAGGGAGGTGTTTCGGTTTCAAACCAAACTCGCGAACTGGTGCACTATCTTCCAGTGCGAATTGGTAGCCATACGAGAGGCTATCGATTACGTAATAAACCATACGGGCAGAGACGAGTATTATATAATCAGTGATAGTAAATCGGCGCTAACGGCTTTAACAAACATGAACACCTCGACAGATCTCCAAGCGGACGTCTGGAGGATAGCGCGTACGGCGCTAGAGTTTCGACGTTTAAAGTTCTGTTGGGTCAGGTCGCACAATGGTAACGTAGGAAACGATAGGGCTGACGAATTAGCTAAAGAGGCCGCGACGGGCGACTTTCGAATATCACATTCGTCGATACCGAGGTCTTTAATCAAAAGAAAGCTGCGCGAAAATCAATTCGACAATGGGAAGAGGTGGAACAACGCTGCCACGGGCAGGTTGACCCACAAATTCATACCGAGCATAGAAGCCAGAGGTAAGATCGAGGTTAAGCTCGATCACAAAATGGTGCAGTTGATAACAGGGCACGGCGCCCTGAAGGCGTATTTACAAAGGTTCGGTCTAACCAATAGCGACCGCTGCGAATGCGGTGAGGGCGCGGAAAGCGCAGAGCACGTGCTCTTCGACTGCCCGCTTGAGGCGGGAAATCGAGGGTTGGCTGATAGCAAACTAGCTATCCTAGGTCTGGCATGGCCAAAGAGCCTAGAGGAAGTCGGGAAGTGGTTAACCAGAAGGCGTTCTGGACAGCCTTAAAAGAATTCGCGGGAAGGGTCGCGAGATTAGACAATCAATGACGACCGCGTGTAAAAATTCGGTGGGGTTGGTGGGAGGATTGAAAAATTTTAGATTGACTTGGCGTGAGTAAGGATACGAGCATAACCAAAACCTGATGTTAAAAAAAAAAAAAGATAATTATACCAAAATGTCCAATATGCACGAGAAACCCCACTCCATTAATACAATCACTGCCTATCTTCATAATTATGTGCGGAAAATCGGGAATAAATAATACCAAATAAACAATAACAAATAAATCATAAACCCTCATTAAATTAAATCAATAAAGTAAACAAGGATAATAAAACAGAGTGCAACCGCGCATCCCCCAGGACTTGAAAGTGAAGTGATAGTGATAGTGATTGTGATCCCCAAAAACATTTAGTGCATACCTACCAGGACTTTAGCAGTGCACCCCGTCCCACCTTTAGAAGTAAGTTACAGACGACCAGATCTTCGGATGCTGGAGAATTTTATTATCGAGGTAAGACTTAAAATGTGGCGGCTGTACTCGCACAAGCATTGATTTACATTAATTAGTAGTTTTGAAATAATTTAAGAAGCACGTTTGGTGTGTAAAGGCGCTAGCCGACATAATGCTTGTGCGAGTGCACCTGATAAATAGGGTGATGCTTTCGCTATTTTGTGCACTGCTATATGCTTAACGCTTATTAAACATTTATTTATATATTTACATAATTATATTTATTTATATTTTATATTTACACTTTATATTTATTTATATATAGCATGTATTATGTGGCTTATTTGTTTTGTTTGACGTTCTGTCGCCATTTTGGTTGCAGTATATATTTGGGAAGGACGAGCAGAATTGCGAAGATTGTAATCATAATGTAAATCAGTTAGGGAACGATAGGAAAGCTAGGGATGGATTTAAATTAGTTAGCTAGATTTGGATAGTTTTAAGACGACCCTTCAGGTCGCACTGGTAAGCAGAACCGGCGTCTGCTATCCGGTATTACGGATCCCTCCCCTCTCATTTTGCTTGTTGATCGGGTACACTCGAAAGTCAGCGCTAGGGATACCATTATTTACAACCCTGTTTTTAGTTTTGTTTGTTTTGTTCCAGTTTTGTCAGATTTTAGGTTTATTAGATTGTTAGAGTTTGTTAGGTTTGTTAGATTTTTAGGTTTGTTAGATTTTATTTAGTTTTTATTTAGGGTGAATCAACTATGAAGTAAGAATAAATTAGGAGCACGACTATTTTTCGCGTTTAAACCCAATGTAGTACCTCCGGGTGGAGCATTGGGGACGTGGCCGCAAGTATAGCGGCCCTAATTCAAATTATAATGTATTTCTTCAGAAATTTTTCTAAGAATTTCATGACCAATTTCTAAAACATCTTAAGTAGTTGTCCTATTACTTAAAAGGGTTACTAAGTTTTTTCTTCCAATGCCACTTTTAAATTTACCACTTTCGACACCTGTAACAGCTCGACACCTTTGATTTTGTTTGCTTTCTTCAATAGCTTTTGTGACGTGGGTATTTAAAACAACATCAATTTGGAGATAACAAAATTATCTCTAAAATGCTCCCATTATTCACGGACGCGTCTTCTAAGTTGTAAGCAGCTTCATTCCTATGACCACGAAAGGGTAACATTTGTTTTCCCAATCACTTTAATTATTTCAATTATTCGATCCATTACTGCTCTTCTATCCATTGCTTCTTGCTGGTGCTTGTCATACAACTCTCGATTTGTATAATGTTTAATGGATAGTCCCAATTTTTCTCTTATGAAAGATTGTACAGTGTCACAGTGATTCTTAGAATTCTCATGTTCTGCAATTCGTTGATAAGTATGCTTCCATTCATTAAAGCCCCGTATAAATTGTGACTTGAGGTTACTACCAAATACCATGCATACTGTGCAGTACAAACTATTGTTTACTTCATTAAAACTTAACCACTTTCGATTACAACTTAATTTATCACTATCAGTGGTAGTACGGTAAAATGTTTTGGCATAATAAAACGGTAAGGGAGTTTCCGTTTCTAATTGTTTAGGTTATAAAGCATGAATACGAAAAAAAGTTAAAATTTGATCCTTCTTTTGTTTATGAAAATTCGCGAAAGTCTCTTCGTTACTCGTTTCGTCACTTTGCGATTTTAATAAAAGTAGTTTTTCTGATCCTTCTGAGTGGGATTTCAAATCTAAAAATTAAAATATTGACACTTAAGATTCATACATACGTTATACAAAACATCATCAAGTAAGTCCTCTACAAATCATGTACGGGGAATCCCTATAGTGAGGCTTCGTTATCTGTCTGTCTGTTTGTACGTCACCACATCTTCACGGAAGTAGTATACAAACAGACAGAGCATTTATATATTTTAACAGAAATGAAGCTTGCTTTTAAAGAATTGTCTTTTCCAAGAATCTCTCTTCGTGAATGTTCCTTTCACCACATAGGTTTAAGAGATCCTAATAAAAAGATAGTGAACTAATTTTTATCAGTCCCAGGCCCGAGGACAAGATAATACGATAATACAACTTGCTGTTCTTTTTTAATGGGCAAATAGAAAATTACATTATTTGCAGTTTCAGTGGATTGCTGGGCTACTTTGAAGACTGAAATAGGAGAATCTCTTCGCTCGCAATCATCAACGAGATGGAGTGCGCGTGTCAAAAGTGTAAGATCATTTGCAAAACACTTACCCGGGCTGCTAGTGGCTCTACAAAAGCTGCTTTTTACTGATCTAGCAGCAGAAACAAGGGCAGAAGTAAATGGTTGCATTAAGTATATTTCATCAATAGAGTGTGTTTTAATGGCCTCGATTTGGTTTAAAGCCTTATCTCTGATTGATTGTAGAAATAGTGTTCTTCAGAATTGTGAAGTAAGTATTGATAAAGAAGTAATTAACATTGATGGTCTTATTAAAGATCTAGAATTTAAAGACAGGTGGCCAGCAATTTTACATGAATGCGAAACCGTGTGTAAGCAAATTGGAATTAAGACTCATACTCAGGAGGAATCAACAACAATGAATAGCACAGATAGCAAACCAAAAAGAACAATTAAAAGGAAAAGATTTGCAAATGAATCTGAAACTGACGAAAAAATTGAAATAACTGGTCCTTATGACAAATTTAGAACTATTGTTTTTAATGTAATTATTGACAGTCTTTTAACTGAAATGAGAGTGCGGTATGAGGCTGCAAAATCAATCAATGACACATTTTCTTTCATTTGGAAATATTTCGAACCGACTGAAGAACAAATTAACACAAAATGTTAGGAGTTCATCAAAACATATAAAAATGATGTTTCTTAAGAATTAAAAGACGAATTAGTTCAAGACCATTCACGAGGCTGATTTGGGGAACAATTTTTTGCTTCCCCTTGAACTTTTAAACAAGTCAATGAAAGAAAATTTGTCTGAGATTTTCCCAATGTGTGCGTTGCACTTAGAATTTTTTGCACACTTCCAGTTACAGTGGCACAAGGCGAAAGGTAATAAAACAATAGTATATTGCGTATTGCATATAACAAAATATAGTAATTAGTTTTTTAGTTAAACTGTTTTATTTAAATTTTGACAACGCAATGCGTTTTTAGGTCTTCTAGTGCAATGTCTCAACAATGGGACAGGTCAGACTAGCGTCTTTAGGCATAATTTGCTTGGAAAATAAATTAGCAAAAGAAATTAATTTTGAAAGTGTGATAAATGAATTTGCAAATAAGAAAGCTAGAAAAGTGAATTTTAATTTTAAGTTTCAATTTTATAGATAGGATGAAATATAAGTATGTATGAATAAATAATTTAATAATAAGTATATATAATTATTAATTCTGCATATCTTTAAATATTATGTTCTTTACTTCTGAGATAAGCCACCATAAAATTCATTTTTATTTTATTTTTAAGTGACAACAAAATTTCAAAACTTTACTAGCTTAGTAGAGGATTTGGTGGGAGAGGGCTTTCTAAATCTCTGCCCCAGGACCCATAAAACCTGGTCCCGGCCCTGGTTGATGGGCCTTGCTCATCTGAATCGTTTTCGTTTTCGAATACCTGACCTTTATGTGATAACCGTGATTTCCACAAATCTCTTAATTTTGTCGTCTCCGATGCAGCTCGTTGCAATTGAATTTATTTTTTTAATTTGTCGCTTTTCATGACCAGGAGTCCTTCTTTTCATTTTTATGTTATTATTTATTAACTTAGCTATGAATATCTTTGAGTATTGTATTGTCTACTAATATACTTATATCAATATAAACTTTGTAAAACAAGTACGTTTTTCTTCTTGACTATGCTTATCCATAACTATAACTGTTTAATCCGTGCAACTTGCAACGTTGCAACACTACTTGTTGAATGTTAAAAAAGAACAGTCGATTTACTAAGGATTCAAAACTGTAAAGTCCACAAGAAAGGAAAAACCACCTCGAATTATATCTACTGTTTTAAGAATGCCTAAAAATCAGCGGCATCCGGTATGTCCATGACAATAATTATAACGTTTCATGTAATGTGTCTAGTGTGTTAGATCTTCTTACAAATATAAGTACCGATCAAATAAAACTTAGTTCATTTTATACTTTTAACTTTTATAGTACCTTATCTAAGAATCGTGCACTTATAATAATACTTAGGGATGGTCTCGGGCCCGGCCCGACGCAGAAAGGTAACCGGCCCGGCCCGAGGCCCGGCCCGAAATAAAAATTGACCCGAAATTTCGGGCCGGCCTGACTTTTATTCGGCGAATGAGAAGATATTTTTTTCTGTTGTGTTCAACAAGTAACTATCACTCTTTTGTTTAATTTAAGAGTATAATGATTTTCAATTACAATCAAGATACTTGTGGAACATATCGTAGTATATCATTTGATTTTTGATTCTGTTACGTACTTAGACGTAGCCGAAAGAAAAGTAAGTACCAGGCTAACTATTAAACGCGGAGAGTGGGAAGATTTGCCTACATACCAAAAAAAAACAAAAAACACATCACCCTCGATGATCTATTAACAAATAAAAATAAATAACGGATTCTGTACATACAAGCAAGAGCAATAAATTAAGCTTTACTATTTGAAAGCAAACAGTTAGGTGATATGAACAATTTAGTACATTAGATACGAAGTGCGCATCTCGTATTTACACAAAATAAAAGTAATCAGTAGTAAATAAACCTGTGAGAGCTGTTGTCAAGCATTTTTAAAGTTTCACCTAATACTTTTTGTAAAATAACTAATTAGTAGGAAAGAATTAACGTGTGGGAGCTTTTGTCAGATATCTTTTAAATTGTACATAGTACCGTTTGTAAAATAAACTAATCGGTACAAAGGAATAAGCGTGTGTCTGTCCAATACTTTTAACACAGGTACATCACACATGTAGAGCGATAATATCGATTAGCAGCAACGAACAATAATTCTACAATGTGACGTTTATTGTCACATAACTACACTAAATGTTGATACGGAATATCCCATTGACACAACACACAAAAGGAAACGAGTTGCATACCTGTAGGTGTCCGGATACTTAGCTTGAAAACCGTCGGAAGTGAGTCAACACAGAAACGCCGCGGTATTCAGGAACCATTCACCCTGGCATCGTAACTACAGCAACGACCTACGGACAAAAGCAGTTGGTCTACAGAAAGGAAGAACCCATTTGGCCTCCAGCTAAAAAAAGCAATCCACGCAAGACACCTCCTAGTTGTCAAACAGAAAATAAACAGACGTGCACTGCTTTTGAAATACGGTGACGAATAATGTAAAAACTATGCCGACGCACAAGCTGTAGAAGCAAATTTAACAATGGTTTAAATAACACGAATTCCAACTGCAAATCCTCGCTTATCGAGGCGCGATTAAAACTGGAAAACCCGGGTTTTATCAGATAGTGTGCGACCTTATTTCAACAAGTTTTTACATTGAAACAATAGAGAAAATCATTATAGGCGGTCGTAATGTATATCAAGATAACGGATACCTGAAACAGGATATAACTATTTAGTTGTTGCATAAACTTGTCGTTTCAAAGCAACTAGATTTAAGTTGAGGAATTTATTCGAGAGCGTGTTTATTATTAATTATGTTGAAGGATTTAACAGTAGAAACAGAATTTATTCGAGCGGGTATTGAATTAATAAAGGAGAAAAATAGGGTAATCAATTTATGCTGAAAATAAACACAACAATTCTTTAAAAAATCCTAAAAATAGGTAACAAAGGTACAAAATGTTTAGCAATTTTCAATGTTTATGAAATTGTACGCTTAACGCACCTTATAACCTTTATAATAAATTTGCGTCCGCTTTATTTTGTCGTTCCTACTTCAAAGAATTTTACTAAAATTACCTACTTAAAATTAGAGAGTTGTTGCAAACTCATTCTAAGCAGACTTTATTAAAAGAATCTTCAAATAAAATATCTTTTTTTAAAAGTTTGCATTCAATCTAGAGGAGTGTTAGTGCAAGTGTTTTTCCCTTACTCTTTATTCTGACATATATGTTTAGTATTCTATATCTATAGGTTATGTTTTAAAAATGAATAAAGAAATAATCTTTTTTGTGATAAGGTGACCTACATGTTTAACTATATTGGAAAAAATCGAAGAAATTGTATTCACACAAAGATGAACCTTTTTTTTATTATTTGAGTATTTTATTTCCCACTGATTCGATAACATTTGCGTGTGTTGTCAAAGTGTTTTCACGGAATACTTTTTGAGTTTACTTCAAGACACTGTTTTTACTTCTTTCCAAGCATATAGCATATCTGTTTTCAAAAGGATTTTTACAGTTTACTTTTAGGAAAAGCATTACAAAACAGCATCCTCGTATTTAGAGCGTTGACGTTTTATATCTTTTTCGTGTTATAAACTTGGACATTATATTTCTAAATTTAATTACGGAAACAACACTACAAAAAACCATTTATTTCGCTATATTTATACACAAAGCAGACAATTAAATGTAACTTTGTACGCTAGGCATTTGGCATATGTCAAAATTAAGGCGCCTTAAATAAAAGCATTCCCTGCCTGTGTTTAAATTAAATAAAGGTGTCCTGTATTTTAATAAAGTACAAACATTAAAGGCGTGTTAGTTGCGCATGTGTAAATGTCAAATAAGGGAAAACTTTATTAAAAAATTGGTAAAATGAACTTTGCAATAACTCTCTAGTGTTTTAGGCGGTAGACATAAATTATACACGCGATTGATAATATCGACGTTCGCCCCATGATTTCGATTTGGAGTATATACACATACATAATATAAATCATGCAAACTTTTGAATTATGAATAAATCACCTAGTTTGATGTTCCTGAGCATCTTTAACTTGCCTAAAGTACAACATTAGGAACATTAAATAGGACTAGAAAAAATATTCGGTATAAGAAGTGAATTATAATATCACGTTTCCTTTACACTAAACAAGACGAAAAGCTGATTATTAATGGGTTCGTGAAGACACTACGTGAAAATATAATTAATGTGAGATAGAAGTGAAGGGACGATGGAGTATCTACTCGTGCGTTTTTCGGCCCGGCCCCAGTCGTTTGGCCCGGCCCGGCCCGAAAAAAGATAGGCCCGGCCCGGGCCCGGCCCGAATAAAGTAGTTAACGGCTCGGCCCGGATTCGAGCCCGAAATCGGGCCGGACTCGGGCCGGGCCGGCCCGAAAGCCCGAGCCCGAGTCCATCCCCAATAATACTCGAGTAGGACATTTCTTTTCAGAACTAAATCTCGAGTTCTACCGGATCGATTTTCATACTTGAAGTGTCATTTATTAATCCGGGGCCCCTTTTATTATTTTGTGGAGGGCCCACCGGGATATTCCCGTTTCCCGGTGGGCCAGCACGCGCCTGTACTAGGCACGTGAAAGGAACATACAAAATAACTAAGTACAACTTAGCTTAGGTAAGAATATCTTAGTAAGGTGGTAAATGGAAAGCACCTAATATCTTAAAAATTTATTTATGTTACAACATGTCAATTTCAAACAGCGCTTAATCCAGTGGTGTATTTAGATTTTTTTATAAAAAGATTGCTATTACGATAAGTCATGGTTCTGTAACAAAACTTTGACCGTTTGTTTTAAAGTACAATTTTTGTCGGTCTACAATCCAAAAAATATTTTTCAAAATCGTAACATAAATAAAAATTTTATAAAGGTGTACCGCTTATAAGTGGATCATACTATATGGAGAGTAAAGCCTTTTTGCGCTTCTCATAAATGAATAAGCAAATTGAAACATAAAAAAATGTTAATAAACAAATATGTAATTTTAAATACGGTTTAATCGAGTACATCTAACTATTCGCTATGTAAAAAACCTAAAGATTTAACAATTTCCGGTATAACCTAAATTTCAAACTGTTACTTTTATTTACAACATAACCTATTTAAATTCAATAATATACAAAAGTTTAAAAATTAATAAGAACAATCCTAATATGGCTTACATGCTGCCCTGTATGGTTTAATTACTGTTTTTAGAGTAAATTCGTTGCATATGGATAAGTTTGAAGAATTCATGCGAGTTGTGTTGTGCCAGGGTCATCTCGTTTACTCTGTTATTTATAGGTCATGAAGTAATACAGAATTTACTCATTCGATTAAAAATACAATCCTTGTTTGGATTTTATTTTATAATTACGGTCAGTGTCAGACTGAATGCTTAATATAAAAAATGGCGTATCTTTTGTTCTACATTCTACTAACAGTCGTTTTTTTGTACTGCCTTGAAAAATTATTCCTATTAGGTAAAAGTTTCTAGTAATAAAGCATTTTCAAAATTTAAAATGTTCCTGAATTTGCTATAAAACTATTGACAGCGATGCCTTACATTCAGTGTTTGATTCAGGGGAATGACCGGGAGGGACTGTTGGATGTACCAAACTAATATACAGGGTAATTCACACCTTCATAGAAATATTTTAACAGATGTTTAAAAGAAGGACGTAGATAGATAGTTACAAACAATATAAATTATTTGTTAAAAAATAACCATAAAACTTAAAGGAATACTTTTAAAAATGTCCGTGCGTGTACGTGTAAAATAAAGAAGCGACATACCACAGATAGTGATTTGCAAGAGACCGACTTTATTTCTTTAATCAGCAAATCATTTTACCCAATAAAGTTGTGAATCACCACTTTAACTAATGATTAAAGAGGGGAGTACAGTAATGTTTATGCAAAAAACACAATTTCTTAAAATTTGGAAACAAATGTATATGAAATGGGTGTACTTAAATTGAAGTAGTCACTATTCAGTTCTGAGTACAAAAAGTGTTCAAAATGCCCTCTATTTTGTTGAATACACAAACGTACTCTTCTGTACTACTTTTGTAGAATACCAATACGTTGATGCAACTGCCCTGCATTACCAGCGTTCACTTTAACGTCATACACATTATCTTTTAAAGCATCCCACAAAGCAAAGAAACTAAACTCAAAACCTATTGTAACAATTTTATTTTTGATTAATAAATCCCTTCATAAAAGTGCGAGAATAATAAAACACTTTTATTAATATAATAGTAAAATACATTCAACAATTAAAGTAATACGTTAAAGCAGCATCGTCCTTTGGTATTCTATTTGTGGTTAAATATATGTGTCTTCTACAGCTATTCGCAGGCGCGTTTCGGTTTGACAGTCCCCTCCTCGGACGCCTCGGTCGTCCGAGCTAGTTGAGTAATCAGTCGGCCATACGTGGAAGGAGCGATAAGATGTACCAAAGATTGCAGGCCGGCAATTTGCGTATCAACTTTGAGGAGTCGGGACACATCTTTGAATAGCGGTTGGTATCGTATGAAGGTTATTAACTTGTTTAATTTGAGATAATTTATTTAGCGCGACGAGAAGACCACTTTGTTATGCGACGAGAAGACTACTTTGTTATGCGACGAGAAGACCACTTTGTTATACGACGAGTAGAATGCTACAATTAACAATGCAACTTTGAAAATAGAACATTTAACCCATTTTATGAAGACCACTTTGTTATACAACGTAAGGATGTTACTTTAGAAAGGCGGCGTGATTCAACATCCGGATTGCAGCAGCTGCCGAATGTATCGTGACCGTATTTGATTCTACACGTGGAACAACTCCATTTGGTAGAAGTTGTTTAGTATGAACTTGGTTCACACTACACGCAGTAATCTTTGCATGAAATAACCTCATCAAGGCGAGAAATGCAGTTTTTGGTTCGTTGTTAGCTTTAAGTACTTTTTTGGTGTTTCACACTAGAAACACGTTAATTTGTTCTAATGTGTAAAAGCATGAATATTATAAAAGTTTCAACTATTGCCGAACTGGATTTCCAGTGTCGAAATTATAATTCACTAATTTGATGTTTTGAGAAACAACACGCGTGGTTCATTATGAATCGTTAGTAACAACAACAGGTGTTACTGACGTCACTTATTTTTCTGTAGTATACTGCTGACAGATGTATTCTTGAAAGCAAATGCTTCGAACAGCTTTAGCACAAGTTATGTAAACAAGAGTATTTTTGTGATCTGCTTTTTTAGAAACTAAAACTAGTACATGTAATTTAAAAAGAAAAAACTTGAGTAGTAACATTTTTAGATGTAACCTGCCTGAACAGATCTGCACGGGTCGGAGTTTTTTTGTGTAACAAGTTTACAATATACTGTAAAATGTTTGATTATGAATAACTTAGATAAACCTGAAGTTAAAATTCACGAAGTAATTCAGTTATTAAATTTTTGTTGCAATTCATTTTTATTTTAAAAGAGATTCTTTTTAGTAAACAATTGGTTCAAGATTAAAGTTTTTTATTTTGATCAAATATGATCAAACCTAACCACAAAAAGCTAACATCCTTAAGAGTAGAATTTTGATGCCAACTTTATATTGAAAATATCTTTTTACTACTTCTTTATGTATAATTGCGGGACACAAATAGTGTTCCACTTTTTAATTAATCTAACTATTATAATTTCTTACAGGAACAGCGTCTTATTTTATTAAGACAGGTTTTTATCATCAAAGGCGATCTTTTTTCTTTGGGTCTCCACGTCCACCCTTAGAAATATGCCATGCCATTATCCTGAATAAGTCCGGACTTGGTGGCGCCTATTTGTTTTAGATTAAGTTTGACCTACAAACAGATTTCGACTTACCCCCCCATTTCTCATAGCTCTACCAAGGAATAGACCCCTAGTTATGTCGGAAGACTTAGTTGCACTGACGCCCAACGTCTAGGGCCAGATGTATAAAGAAAAATCGTTTCACTATTAATACCACTAATTTTAAATAACCACAAAAGGATAGCTTACACAGCTTTTTCCAGAAAAGCAATTTCAAATGAGGAAGTAAAATAACCCAACACTGCACTTATAAACAGTTCGTTGGCTTGCACATCTGTAAAGGTTACGTTTAACTGTAGTAAAATTAAGCTAATACACGCTTTAATAAATCTACGAGGTAGTCAGCAATGAAATTGAGCTATTCTCAATGCATTTCACTGTATAAACATTCGTCAAAAATTTTTAATTTTTAAGAAATCATACTTTTACATAAATATTACTCTACTGCATTTTCTAAACATCAGTTAAAGTATTTATTTCCACAAACTTGAGATTCTTATGCGTGATTCACAATTTGATTGAATATTGTGACCTGCTGATTAGAAGAAATAAGTTTGCTTCGTTACTCTTATTATTCAATTAGCCAAAACTAGCAACATCATTCTAGTTCGGCATAACAATCTTAATAAAATTTGAAAAGTAAATTAAAGGAAAGAGCACATTAAAACCAAGAGACTCTTGAATTTATATTTTTAAAAGGCATGAAGTTACAACAAACGTTGTATTTTTTGAATATTATCATCAACTTCTGTTATAAACTCTGGGCACAACAATTCTGGTTTTCCTGGGTTTTACTTCTGGCATACCTGACATGTACATGTGCGTTCCTAATTAGTTAATTCGTGGAATTTATTCTACAAAAAAAGTTGTTTGTAATCTTTTATTATAATTTTATTGGTTATTTAATTGATTGAGCGTGAAAAATGTTATTAGTTGATTCTCAGCATGGAATGTGAACTTTGGAACATTTTAATTAGATAGAGGAACAAAAAAATACAAACAGATTATTTTTCAATTGGAATTGTTATAAACTGTGGTTTTTAACTTTGTCTTCGTGTGATTGATGTCCCGCGATAAGCCTATATATATATATATATATATATATATATATAGGCTTATCGCGAGACAATGTAATTAAAGATGCGTAAATAAATAAACATACATGAAAATTGAAATTGAAATTACATCAGGTATTTTTGTATGATTATGGAAAACGCGATATCTAAACAAACAACGTATGGTTTAGATAACGGGGCATTTGTAGCAAACAACCATTACCCGGAAAGCCAAGTATCAGAAAACCACTTTAAGTGCAGGATATACAAATACCTCATTGGTTAAGATCGCGACGGACTCGTTAGAAATCCAACCCACATACAAGTGGGATCAACCTATATTTAATAGCAAGAATGATAACAGAGTTCAGTTTTAACTCAAGAAGGCCAAGCTGCGATACTTTGAATCTAAAGGTCACGCGTAATTTAATAGTATAATAGTGAAAATGTATAGTTCTACGAATATGAAAATTTCTATTGCCGTATAACGTGAGTACACTTTGGGGTAATTTATTTAAACTAATAATAGGGCTCCGAATTGGGGGAGAATAATTTTGAATGTGATGTCAATAATCCAAATATATAATAATTCCAAGTGTATGGATAATCTTAGTTGGTCAATAATGATTCAAATGTGTGTATAATTCTAATCCTAATTGGATGATAATAATTCTGAATTGATGTTGGTTGATAATGGATGGTATAATAATTTAAATGCATAGAAAATTCTAATTGATGGTATAATATTTCAAAGCAGCGTCGACGAGTTTGGTATAATTTTGAGTTGCGAGAAAATAAAGAAGCAAGAAATAATTTATGTAAACCAAGGGGTTCCAATTAAGCAGAGCAGTAGCAGGTCAGATCTAATCAGTTTTAAGAAATTTTTTTTATTAAAATTTGAATATTGAATTTACTTAATTTATAAAAGTGTAACAAAGTCAGCAACAAACTTTGCATACGTTAACAGTTCGTAATATTATAAAGGGATCTGAACGTTCGAGGTTTCTTTGATAAAAGAGTAGTTTTTGGTGACTTTAGATTGATTGCAAAGCATATGACTTTTGGGATAAATAAGACTTATAATATTGATTGATTGAAGGGTGTATTTTAATAATTTCAAAACTTGTACATAACATTTAACCTTTTATGAAGACCACTTTGTTATACAACGTAAGGATGTTACTTTAGAAAGGCGGCGTGATTCAACATCCGGATTGCAGCAGCTGCCGAATGTATCGTGACCGTATTTGATTCTACACGTGGAACAACTCCATTTGGTAGAAGTTGTTTAGTATGAACTTGGTTCACACTACACGCAGTAATCTTTGCATGAAATAACCTCATCAAGGCGAGAAATGCAGTTTTGGTTCGTTGTTAGCTTTAAGTACTTTTTGGTGTTTCACACTAGAAACACGTTAATTTGTTCTAATGTGTAAAAGCATGAATATTATAAAAGTTTCAACTATTGCCGAACTGGATTTCCAGTGTCGAAATTATAATTCACTAATTTGATGTTTTGAGAAACAACACGCGTGGTTCATTATGAATCGTTAGTAACAACAACAGGTGTTACTGACGTCACTTATTTTTCTGTAGTATACTGCTGACAGATGTATTCTTGAAAGCAAATGCTTCGAACAGCTTTAGCACAAGTTATGTAAACAAGAGTATTTTTGTGATCTGCTTTTTTAGAAACTAAAACTAGCACATGTAATTTAAAAAGAAAAACTTGAGTAGTAACATTTTTAGATGTAACCTGCCTGAACAGATCTGCACGGGTCGGAGTTTTTTGTGTAACAAGTTTACAATATACTGTAAAATGTTTGATTATGAATAACTTAGATAAACCTGAAGTTAAAATTCACGAAGTAATTCAGTTATTAAATTTTTGTTGCAATTCATTTTTATTTTAAAAGAGATTCTTTTTAGTAAACAATTGGTTCAAGATTAAAGTTTTTTATTTTGATCAAATATGATCAAACCTAACCACAAAAAGCTAACATCCTTAAGAGTAGAATTTTGATGCCAACTTTATATTGAAAATATCTTTTTACTACTTCTTTATGTATAATTGCGGGACACAAATAGTGTTCCACTTTTTTATTAATCTAACTATTATAATTTCTTACAGGAACAGCGTCTTATTTTATTAAGACAGGTTTTTATCATCAAAGGCGATCTTTTTTCTTTGGGTCTCCACGTCCACCCTTAGAAATATGCCATGCCATTATCCTGAATAAGTCCGGACTTGGTGGCGCCTATTTGTTTTAGATTAAGTTTGACCTACAAACAGATTTCGACTTACCCCCCCATTTCTCATAGCTCTACCAAGGAATAGACCCCTAGTTATGTCGGAAGACTTAGTTGCACTGACGCCCAACGTCTAGGCCAGATGTATAAAGAAAAATCGTTTCACTATTAATACCACTAATTTTAAATAACCACAAAAGAATAGCTTACACAGCATTTTCTATAAAAACAATTTCAAATAAAGTAAAATAACCCAGCACTGCACTTATAAACAGTTCGTTGGCTTACACATCTGTAAAAGTTACGTTTAACGGTAGTATAATTAAGCTAATACACGATTTAATAAATCTACGAGGTGGTCAGCAATGAAATTGAGCTATTCTCAATGCATTTCACTGTATAAACATTCGTCAAAAATTTTTAATTTTTAAGAAATCATACTTTTACATAAATATTACTCTACTGCATTTTCTAAACATCAGTTAAAGTATTTATTTCCACAAACTTGAGATTCTTATGCGTGATTCACAATTTGATTGAATATTGTGACCTGCTGATTAGAAGAAATAAGTTTGCTTCGTTACTCTTATTATTCAATTAGCCAAAAACTAGCAACATCATTCTAGTTCGGCATAACAATCCTTAATAAAATTTGAAAAAGTAAATTAAAGGAAAGAGCACATTAAAACCAAGAGACTCTTGAATTTATATTTTTAAAAGGCATGAAGTTACAACAAACGTTGTATTTTTTGAATATTATCATCAACTTCTGTTATAAACTCTGGACACAACAATTCTGATTTTCCTAACACCTGGGTTTTACTTCTGGCATACCTGACATGTACATGTGCGTTCCTAATTAGTTAATTCGTGGAATTTATTCTACAAAGAAAGTTGTTTGTAATCTTTTATTATAATTTTATTGGTTATTTAATTGATTGAGCGTGAAAAATGCTATTAATTGATTCTTAGCATGGAATGTGAACTTTGGAAAATTCTAATTAGATAGAGGAACAAAAAAATACAAACAGATTATTTTTCAATCGGAATTGTTATAAACTGTGGTTTTTAACTTTGTCTTCGTGTGATTGATGTCCCGCGATAAGCATATATATATATATATATATATATATATATATATATATATTATATATATTGCTGTGATAAAGGGTTGCTTAAGGGTGCACGTTATAGTAAAGGTCGTTCGGGAAGGAGTAATTAGAATAGGCAGCAGAAAACCACACTTATTTAAGGAAATAATTAAGAAATATACATAGTTTGTAGATAGTAAGTAGTCAACACCCTGTATATAAAGTAGAAATAGTTTTTGGGCGACGCAGGTAAACATAGGAAGACGCATGGTTGGCGTAGGAATGAGAAATACATGTATTAAGTGAATAGTAAACATTAAATACCCTGTAGATAAAGTTTAGTTAATTTAGGTAAAACAAATAAGGATATTTTTCAGTGGAAGTAAGGGTATATTGAGAAATAAATGATAAAGTGTAATTAGACACGCATTAAGAAGAAGAGTTCCAGACGATTAAATTAATACGGATATAGAAATAGAGTTTGAGGCAGTTAATATAAATGCGTACAAAGATCTAACCAATTTGACAAGAGAAAAGATTAAAAATTGCGTGAATCACATGTAAACATGAAAATTTAAAGTCGGGTTGCATCAGTTGTTTATAGAAAAGCAAGTAATCTATCAAAATACAGCATGTTGATAATGAAAGACAGCTGCGGGCAGGTTGTGATTATGGGAAAGCGTGGAGCATTGCATCAGAAACTGCTCTAAAAGCAATTATTTGATTGGTCAGAGACAAGCGACGAGTTCTAGACCAGACCCACTGATGGAGTGGGAATTCGAGATTATATTAGCAAGCACCTTGATAAGAAAGTCAGTTTTGAACTCAATGAAGGCCGAAGTGCATTGCCATTAAATAAAGTAATACGTAATAAGTATAAAAGTGAAAAATAAAATGAGTGCGAATATGAAGATTACAATTGCCGTTTAAACGTAAGTACGTTTTAATGAATTTATTGTAAACTAAGACATAAAAATAATAGGGTTTCGAGGTCTGAGGAAATAGACTAGGATTCTGATGTTAAGGAAAAAATACAGTAATGCGATTTAAATGTCAAGGGGAAAAGAAGAATAATACAATCTTGAAGTACAGGGATGAAACAAACTACAATTTTAAGTCTGGGGCAAGAATGATAAGAGTCTAAGTTTGAGGAATTGAAATAAATTGGGGTATATAATTTAATGGTGATGGTCCATAGTGTAATAATTTGAATGGAATCCAGAATTGGGAAGATCATTTTTATTGGAAGCGTCGATGTGAAAAAGATAAAACCAGGTCAGATTTTTAGTTATAAAACATTTGTTTTTCTGCATCAATTTTTATTTTATTTTTAATTTGCTAAATATGATATGCTTGTGAAGAAGTCAACAAAAGAGGTTGCATACGTATAGAATGAGTAATAAGAGAACAGGTTTAGAATATTCTACACTTTGTTGGTAAAGATAATAAGTTTTTTTGGTGACTTTGGGTTTTTGAGTACATACTAGATGGTTGTTAATAAATGAAATTTATAAGAAATGTATTACAACTAATTTCAAAAGCTGTACATAACATATTGGTTTCATTATATAAAATCTAAATTTACTGAATTTTATAATTGCAAATAAATGCTAGCCGAGGTCATAAGATTTAAATAGTACAAAGGCGGAGCCACAAGTTGAATAGGAAAGTGATAACCCGCAAGGCGGTAACGTATCGAATTTTGCCATTGGTAGATAGAGTTGTTTAATGATAAAGTCCAGTTGATAGCAATATTAAGAAAACAGCTGGATTAGGAGATAATTACACTTAATAGTGAATATTAAAATGATGGTCCAATAATTTAGATTACGTAACTAGCATAGCAAATAAATATAACGGCCCAACGTAGGGCATGATAATTCTTTTAATATCATAGCAAATAAATAGGTCGCCCAAAGTAGGGGCTCGATAATCCGCCAGTAGCATAGCAAAATATATATATATATATATATATATATATATATATATATATATATATATATAGGACAATGTAATTAAAGATGCGTAAATAAATAAACATACATGAAAATCGAAATTGAAATTACATCAGGTATTTTTGTATAATTATGGAAAACGCGATATCTAAACAAACAACGCATGGTTTAGATAACGGGGCATCTGTAACAAACAACCATTACTCGGAAAGCCACGTATATTACATCAGAAAACCACTTCAAGTGCAGGATATGCAAATACCTCATTGGTTAAGATCGCGACAGACTCGTTAGAAATCCAACCCACATACAAGTGGGATCAACCTATATTTAATAGCAAGAATGATAACGGAGTTCAGTTTTAACTCAAGAAGGCCAAGCTGCGATACTTTGAATCTAAAGGTCACGCGTAATTTAATATTTAATAGTATAATAGTGAAAATGTATAGTGCTACGAATATGAAAATTTCTATTGCCGTATAATGTAAGTACAATTTGGAGTAATTTATTTAAACTAATAATATAATCATAGGGCTCCGAATTGGGAGAGAATAATTTTGAATGTGATGTCAATAATCCAAATATATAATAATTCCAGGTGTATAGATAATCTTAGTTGGTCAATAATTATTCAAATGTGTGTATAATTCTAATCCTAATTGGATGATAATAATTCTGAATTGATGTTGGTTGATAATGGGTGGTATAATAATTTAAATGCATAGAAAATTCTAATTGATAGTATAATATTTCAAAGCAGCGTCGACGAGCAGCGTTTTGAGTTGCGAGAAAATAAAGAAGCAAGAAATAATTTATGGAAACCAAGGGGTTCCAATTAAGCAGAGCAGTAGCAGGTCAGATCTAATTAGTTTTAAGAAATTTTTTCTATTAAAATTTGAATATTGAATTTACTTAATTTATAAAAGTGTAACAAAGTCAGCAACAAACTTTGCATACGTTAAAAGTTCGTAATATTATAAAGGGATCTGAACGTTCGAGGTTTCTTTGATAAAAAGAGTAGTTATTGGTGACTTTAAATTGATTGCAAAGCATATGAATTTTGGGATAAATAAGACTTATAATATTAATTGATTGAAGGGTGTATTTTAATAATTTCAAAACTTGTACATAATATTTCTTTTCATTATATGGAATTAATTGACTTCATTTTATAATTCAAACAAAGAGGTAATCAGAAAGGGGTGAAAAGAAAAAAATTAATCATCGTAACGTTGTGCACTCTGTGTAGAATAATAAAAACTAGCCGTGGCAGAATAAAAATAATATTAGTGAGATTTAAAATTTGATTGGAAAAGAGAGGTGGAGTTATAGTAGAAAACGTCCATTGACACCGAGTACGGCGTTATCATATCAATATATATATATATATATATATATATATATTGCCGTGGTAATCGGGGAGTAAGGTTTTAACATCGAGCCCCAGCGTTGGGCCGTCAGAAGATTGTCGTGGAACCTCAGAAAAATTCTTGGATAAAGCTGGGACAAAGCCTTAACATCAGTCCTTTACGAGTGTCATTATTTTCAAAAATGCACAAATTTCAAAAATAAATTGCTTACCCTTTTATTTCTGCTTTAAAAATCTTCAGCAGCTTCCCTGGTTAGCTCAGCTGTGCCTCTTCTCGGATACCTAAATTTACAACCATTCCTCTTTCACACCCGCACACCATTCAATAAAATCACCAAATAATACAACAATCATACAACCTTTTATTTACAGTTCTTAACAGATAAATTATTCACATGTATAAAAAAGTTTGATCCACTAATTACAAAACTCAAAATATGGTATGTTTTAAAGTCCTTGATTTTTCTAATTATTTTCAAACCAAATCAATGAGATATGAGTAGATGGGCCCCACATATTATCCTAAATTGACTGTACACTGGAGTATGGTGAGCTCATAATAACCCAGTTTATTTTGTATATGCCTTTTACCTTGCATAAATTAATACAAAATTTATAGACCCGTTTACCCTTTACAATCCAATTTATATCCAAAATAAAATTTTGTAAGTTTTAAATACAATCCTTTTCAATATTTAACCTCAATAACTTGTCCAGTACATGTATCTTTTCAATCAGTTTCTACAACCCTAAATAAGCCCCAACAAGTCAAGCACACAGCACAAAATTTTACAAATGTTTATCAAACAACAGAAATTTCAAATAAATTACCTGGAGATTGCTTCAGGCTTCCATTCCTTTGAAGATGATCGCTAGAACACCTCGGCTTTGTTACCATTCGCTGTGATGCTCAGCGACGACCGACGATAACACCATTTGCGAGCTAAGCGCTTCGTTTCATAGTACCATTCCATATAACAACATACAATTTTGTTTATTTGTGATGCTTACCCCACATATATCATGCTTCCATTTATTGATTTTCGTGCTTTGTATTGTAGTAGCCGGACCTCTATTAATTTCATATACACTACACGTATTTCGCGTTAATGATAAATAGATGCCCGCTACTACTGTGTTCTATACTTGCAAGCACTATATTTACTGTATTATCAACACATACCATACTCACAAAAAACTCTACTATTCTGGTGGTCAGCATTCAATACTATATCGTAGTTAGTAATATAGAAGCGAAGAGAAGACAAGGGAACGTTAATAATCTAGCGTGAGTATTTATATCGTTTCAAAATCTTACCTCTGAACACACTTCACGTGAAAAGCTTATTTTCAAATCTAAATTCTACAAATTTTGAATACAACCGTCTTGAAAATTCCTGAAATTTACTCCGTCCTACGTGCCGTATATCCGAAAGCGCTCCCAACTTTCGCGTGTGTCTACGTTTGTAAAACTGTTTGTTTTTAACCAATGATAAAATTCTCTGTCATTACAAACCCTGCCTGTACTATCTTCATCTTTGTCTTATGCATGTCTGCTGTCGCGTTTAAAACCCCACTTGAGTTATAGAAAATCGATATTCCTGACAGCTTATCTCCACTCCACGTGTATATGGTACGTGCGTTTTCAACATCAACGCTTTTATATCTGTCTCTATCTGTGGTATATAACCGATCGTGTATTTCCCTCGCTCTTTAAGAGTTTTGTTAGCCTTGTGGTTTAAATCAAACTGACGGTTGAAAATATTTCTATGAAGTTCTATCTTATTACAAGCTCGAATTCTTTGAATGTAACCTTTAGAAAACGCAGGTGTTTGTTAATTATCGACCGTTTAGCACAACAATTCTTAAACTTTATAATTCTTCGTATTTGTATAAAACGAACTATATTTACCTTGGAATTATTGATTTTGTTGCGCAAGTACGTTCTCTTATGCTTATACGTGTTGGATTGGAATAAATTAAAATTAATTATGAATTTCTATTTGCTTTAAAACTGTTTTTTCTTTATGTAATTTTTAACATACCATTATTAATTATAAATATACGTCAATACATGTCCGTTTTCCCTAAATGACTTAAATTAATTTTGCGCGTAAGTAATTAATTCTTTTCTATATACAGGGTGGTTGAAATTTTATTGTTTACCCCAATTTTAACCCTTTGAATCCACAACAATATATATTATGCTGTGATAAGGGGTTGTTTAAAGGTGTACTTTATAGTAAAGGTCGTTTAGAAATGAGAAATCATCATAGGAAGCAGAAAACTGCATTTATTTAGTAAAGAATTGAGAAATGGAGATAGTTTGTAAATAGTAAGCAGTCAACACCCTGTATATCAAGCATAAATAGTTTTAAGCGACGCAAATAGACATAGGAAGACGCATAGTTAGCGTAGGAATAAGAACAAACAGTAAATAGTAAATATTTAACACCCTGTAGATAGAGTTTTAGTTAATTCAGGTAAAGCAAATACTGATATTTTTCAGTGGAAGCACGCGTATTTTGTAAGTACATAATAAAGTGTAATTAAACACGCATTTAAAAGAGTTCCAAACAATTAAGTTAATACGGAGATAAGAAATAGAGCTTCAGGAAGCATAGTGTAAATGCGTACAAAATAGTTAACCATTTTTAATAAGAAAGATTAAAAATTGCGTAAATAACATGCACATATGAAAATTAAAAGTCGAATTGCATCAGTTGTTTATGGAAAAGTGATTAGATTCGTCAAAACACCGCATGTTTGATAACGAAGACAGCTGTGAGCAGGCCACAATTATTTGAAAGCATAGAACATTACATCAGAAACTACTTTGAATGCAAAGATTTGATTGGTTAAAATGAGCGACGATCTTGTAGACCATATCCACTGACGGAGTAGGAGAGCAATGATATATTAACAGGTACAGTGATAACGAAGACAGTTTTCAACTCAACAAAGGCCGAGGTGCGCCACTCTGAAATAAAGTATGATACGTAATAATAATTCAAAGTGAAAAATTGTATAAGTGCGAAGATGAAAATTATGATTGCCGATTAAACGTAAGTAGATTTTGGGCAATTTATTTAAGCTAACACATAATAATAATAGGGCTCTGAAGCCGGGGAGAAAAAATACAATTCTGAGTCCGGGGAGAATAGATGGTATTATAAGTTTGGGAAAATTGATAAGAAGTAATAAGTCTGAATGAGATGACAAGAAATTGGGGTGCATAAGTATAAGTTAATAATGGTAATCCAGAGGGTGATGGCAATAATTTAAATGCAATGGTTCAAGCGTGCGAATAGATAATATTTCGAATGGGCATGTAATAATCCTGAATTGGGGGAAAATAATTTTTATTCAAATGGATGGCTTAATGCATGGGAAATATTAGCTGATTATGGATGCGTCAATGCGAAGAAAATAGACCAGGTTAGATTTTTAGTTATAGGACATTATTTTTCTATTTTTTTTATTTGAATATTGAATTTGCTTAATATAAATAAATGTGAAAAAGTCAACAAAAAGAGGACTTGCATACGTATAAAGTGCGTGATATAATAAGAGGTTTTGAACGTTCCACACTTCTTTTATAAAAATAATAGGTTTTTTGGTGACTTTGGGTTTGATTAAAAGGTATATGATTGTGATAAATGAGATTTACAACATTAATTAATTGAAAAGTGCATTTTAAATAATTTACAAAAACTGTACGTAATATTTGTTTCATTATATAGAATCAAATTAACTTCAGTTTATAATTCTAAACAAATGCTAGTCGAGGTCATAAGATAAAGTTAATGGGAGTGATTTGAAAATCTAAACAATAAAGGAGGACCTATAAATTGAATACAAAATTGATAACGAGTAAGGCGGTAACATATCAAATTTTGTTATTGGCCGAAAAGGTCGGTTCAAGATAAAATTCAGTTAAGTTCCTGGAGGGAGTTTATAGCAATATTAATAAAGCAGCTCAACGTCGGAGATAGATAATTCCAATTTACATTGTTGTTTACCTAGGTTACTCGCCCTAATACTAATTCAATTATTATTTTATTTTGACTTAGAATATTTTAATCAAGTATGTTAAAATTCCGTTGTAATTTCTGTTTAACAAATAAAATTTGTTACAAGAAGTTTTGGAAGAAGTTTTTAAAAAAACCGCTCTCAAAGCCCGAAACGTCCCGTATAGATCTCAAAATCATCCTTTAATGATATAATTAAGAAAACAATCAAAAACGTCAGAAGGCGCAGTCGTACGGATCTAGAAAGGCACTACAAATCCAAAAATAGGAGAACTGGTGACCAAGAATTTCAATTTACAATCTCGAAGAACCAAACAAAGTTGGACTAGGTACAAGAATCGATCGAACCTATCCAAACAAATTTGGACGAGGTACAAGGATGGACCGAGCCCAAAGAAACAAAACGTGGACAAGGTACAAAAATCGACCGAGCCCACAGCCAGGAAACAAAAGAAATCGACGATAAAAATTATGCAAGTTCATTTATCCTAAATCAATTTATTCTTTTTAACAAATTTATTGATATTAGCTAGTAAGAGAAAAAATTTTATTTATTTTATGTATGTACAGATATTTTAATTATCGTCATTTATGAAAATGATTTACTCATTTACTAAGAGAAATTATTTTACTACTTATTTTTAAAACAAGAGAACTAGTACAAAATATTACGAATTATAAAAATACAAAACAAAACGAAACGAATTTAATTTAGCAAAACTAAAATATAAAAATAGAACGCAATTAGTTTTACCATTTTATGTACAGCAAATTTTTATCACCGAAGGCTTAATGTATAAAACGCAATTCTTGTAAACAATTATTAATAGAAACGATTTATTCAAAGTTCAACCTTTACCAGATTCTATAGTTAAACACCTCAGTGTCTAAATTATAGAAGCATTTTGTAATTATTATTAAATTAACTTAGCGTGCAAATCTATAACGCGATTCTCGTACCGGAAACCATCAATGTATAAAAAACCAAACTTTATAAAGTATAATTAAATATTTTTTAGCTAGAAGATATTTCTATACAAAAGCATTAGTACTGAAAAGATTAATTCAAACTTAACATATTTTATAATTAAATAATTCAGCACGATTAACAAAGTATATAATTATAAAAGCATTACGCAATTTCTTTAATTTATCACCGAGACTAAAATTACACCATTCAGCAGACTTAAAACTTTATATTTAGACAATTTTATTGTATAAAGTATAAAGGAAACACTGTTGCAACTACCGCAACAAAACGATTGACTGCAAACTTGAAACTTTATAATTAAACAATTGCAAAGGAAACGGTTTGTGCAATGCAACTATGGAGACGAGATGATTAAAACAAACACTTAATCAATCAGCAGGACTGAAATAAAAACGCAACCAAACATAACCGGCGTAAGAAAACGTACAAATTATAACGCACTTATTACAATAAATTATCAACCACATAAAAACCTTTCAGAAAATTAAAACTCACGACAACTATAACATCCGCGACGTAAAAATATACGAATCCAAAGCTACAGCAATTAACTACACTACCGAACACAAACTTCACTACCAAGCACAAACTTCTTAATTTAATTATAAGTAAAGTATATAAGTAAAGCGATTCTCTAAATAACAAATATCAACCAAACTGAAAGTAATAAACCAAACCGCGAAATAAACCCCAATTTATACAAAATTTGATATTAATTAAAAGCAAAAGCAACTCTTAACAATTATAAGTTCAGATATGAAGATTTACCTCAAAAGCATCCCTTAATTTAACGGTATCAAGGCCTTCAAGGAAATTTCATTACCGCCTGCGAAATATTTTTGAAAACCTTTTACGAACCAGGAGATAACGAACGAAATGTACTACTTTTACGCCTGCTAATAAGTAAACTGACCGGAATGGAAAGTAACCAATCTCCATATCAATTCGGAATGAAATGTCAAGACGTAAAAAGTTTAATTCTAACAAAACTAAAAATCGAGGAACCCGATCAAAATATCCGTCTACTAAAGAAAAAAATGTATGACGAAATGGCACTGGACACCTACATAGACGTATTACCAGAACGATTATCAGATAAAATAAGATTCCAACATCCCCAAAATTTAGAAGAAGCAATGAATATGATCATAGAAAGAGAAAACGTGATATATTATCGATTTAGACTATATAATCCCAACGCAAATAAAAGCTATTCACCAATAAAAACCATACAAGCCGCAAGACAAACTTCCACCCAACCAAAATTCACACCATTCAACGCACAAACGAATCCACCGCGAATTAACAAACAAAATTTTAATAACACGAATTTCAATAATCAATTCGGACAATTTCCAAGACCAACTCGTTCAACTCAAATTTTACTAAACTCGCATTTCCACCAAGATTCAATAAAAATATGAACCAACAAAGACCAACATTCAGCGCAAACCCTATTAGAAACACATCAATGAATAATATTAATAACAATCCCAACAACTATTACAAACCAACCTCTATGGACACCTCATTTATTAACACCAGACAAAATGCAAAAATAACATACATCCGACCAAGCCATAACCTAAAACAAAACTTTACATCGGAAGAACTATTCCACCAAGAAGTAGAAGAATTTGACAATGACCAGAATAATTACATTCACCCCAGTACGAACGATGAATCAAACCATTTAGAAAATTACGAACGTGACGAACCATGCGAAAACTACAAGGAAAACGACGAAGAAAACGCCTGTTCAAATTTTCAGATAAACCGATTTATAAACACCAAACCTAATAAATTTAAATAATAGTAATCGCCTACTACTACCATACATAGAAATACCCCATGCAGAATTTAAATTACAAATGGATACCGGATCCTCAAAAACACTAATTAGCCCCCGAACCGTAAAAAATGCATTATTTAAATTTTGTAGAGAGAGAACCCTTTAAATTAAAACAGCCCATCAAACGACCCTACACCAATTCATAGTTAATATACCCTTACCCAAAACTTTCAATGTAAAATGAAACATAAATTTTGTATTATCGAATTCAACGACAAATACGACGAACTAATGGGAATGGACCGTCGGGAAGAGTTACGTATTCCCCAATCCAAATATGTATAATAAAATAGAATTTATTAGAAGTTATTAGAAATTATTAAAGAAATTCAAGTTATATGCAACATTGTAAATTCAAGGATAAATCGGAAAGGTTATTGAATGTTTACAAGCAAGTTGTAAGAACGTATGTAATACATTGTATTCCAGACAGTAAGTGATACTTCAGGTGCAGGTCACAGACGGTTAAGAAACCGCGATTACTTAGAAAATAAGATTGTTACATTGTATAATGAATGGAATAAATAAATAAGCATACATTAGCTTTGCAAGTTCCCACAGACATGTGAGGGGCAGGGACAACATAAATACCACGGTAGCCCCAGATCAGTCCAGTCTTGAGTATTTCAGCTTTTACATTGTTGTTTACTGAGGCTACTCGCCCTAATACTAATTCAATTATCATTTTATTTCGACTTAGAATATTTTAATCAAGTTTGTCAAAATTCCATTGTAATTTCTGTTTAAGAAATAAAATTTGTTACAAGAAGTTTTGGAAGAAGTTTTTAAAGAGGCTGCTTCCAAGGCCCGAAACGTAACTCGCATGACCGAAAAATAGCCACACTGTGAACAGTTGCCCACACATAATACGTAACGTAACTCATTACGCGTATGTAAATGATACGTTTACTCTCATTATGAATGAAACCTTACTCTTTCTGTTGCATTACATTTGAAGCAGCGCTGAAGTTCAAAATGAATTTAATTGGCACATCTCTTTTTGTTAGTGGTAGTTTCAGATACGAAAGAGAATACAAAATGCTTTTACAAATATGATAATTTATTCAAACATTTTGATTCCTGTCTTAAAAATTGGCAACGCGTTAAGAGATTGCTTACAAAGAAGAAATTTTAACGGAATAAAGCACCCAACAGTATTGTAATCTGTCTTAAGAAGTTTTACAAATATGGAACTTGTTCCAGTATTCAAGATTTATAGAAACCCATACATGGACTCGTGGGTCGATGCAAGATGTACGTGACGTCAGGCTTTCTTATTAAGCATTAATATTTATTTTGTACAAGGCAGTTTGCTAAATAATAATGATTGTCAAAAATTGAGAAAGCTTTTGAAACTTTAAAGAAAGTAGATTTTTGTACTTATGTAATAAGCGCTTGTTATTTTCCTCTTTAAAGACTAGACGTAGATCCGTAGATATTGCGATGTGTCAATGTTGTATAGCTTTCATTAACCAAATTTGTAAATAAAATGTTAAGATTTGCATAGCGGTACGTTTACAAAGTAGAAGAAAGGTCAGCATTTAGTAATATTTAAGGTTGTGGTATTGTAAACAAAATGAGATGGTCTTGGGTAAATATGTTTTAAATGAAGATGTGTGCAGAACAAATCTGTATATATTTCAGTTGTTTATGAAGCGTTGAGATAGCTACGAATAACAAACTACAGCTACGCATATGTAGATGATACCAATAATAAAAAGTGCTCGGTAAGAATAGTCCTTGTGGAATGGAAATGCAAGAATCTTAAGAAATTTTTCTCAGTGCATATTTTAAGGAACACTGTGATAAACCCCTCACAATAACTACAATTTTTGAATGTCTGTAAATAATTGAACATTGAACGCCCTTTGGGAAAAGTTTCTATGTTCACTTGAAGTACTTTTTGTCATGGTGGTCAATTATCACCCTCTTTTACATTTGATTTTCCGTTGTTCTACCCGAAAGTTGTTAAGTTTATTTTCAACATAATTAATAATAAACACGCTTTCGAATAAATTCCTTAACGCAAATCCCTTTTGCTTTTAAAACGAAAATTTATTCGATAAATTAAATAGTCTATGCCTTGTTTTAGATATCCGGTAATCTGTTAAATCCTTCAACATAATTAATAATAAATACGCTTTCTACAAATTTTCATTTTGAACTTATTTATTTCGAAACGACGAGTTTATGCTTATCCTGTTTTAGGTATTCATTATTTTGGTATACATTACGACCGCTTATAATGTTTTTTTTTATTGTTCCGATGTAAAGGCTTGTTGAAATAAGGTCGCGCACTAACCGATAAAACCGGAGTTTTCCAGTTCCACACGCTTTGATAAGCGAGGGTTTGCAGTTCCAATTCGTGTTAGTTGAACCATTGTTGAAAATGATTCTACATTACATGTGATTTTCCAATGCTCCACCCGAAGGTACTACACTGGCCAGGAAGCGAGTTTTTGTTACCTGGAAAATTTTGAATTTTGCCGAACCCTTGCTGTTCCAAGCAAGGTAGGGATCTTTAACGTGCGTGACAACACTCACACACGGGACCTCCATTTTACCTCTCATCCGAACGAGGGTGTATTTTTGTAAAAAATGCTCGCCTAACATTTTTCAAGCGGACCGTGTCGGGATTCGAACCCGGGACCTTGGGCGTAGTAGTCACACACATACCACTACACCACGGAGCCGCCCAAATGATTCTACATTACATTTGATTTTCCAATGCTCCACCCGAAGGTACTACATTGGCCAGGAAGCGAGTTTTCTTTTTTACCTGGAAAATTTTGAATTTTGCCGAACCCTTGCTGTTCCAAGCAAGGTAGGGATCTTTAACGTGCGTGACAACATTATAATTTGAATAAGGGCCGCTATACTTGCAGCCACGTCCCCAATGCTCCACCCGGAGGTACTACATTGGGTTTAAACGCGAAAAATTATCGTGCTTCTAATTTATTCTGACTTCATAATTGATCCACCCTAAATAAAAACTAAATAGAAATCTAACAAATCTAAAAATCTAACAAACCTAACAAACTCTGACAATCTAACAAATCTAAAAGTCTGACAAACTGAAACAAAACTAAAAACAGGGTTGTAAATAATGGTATCCCTAGCGCTGACTTTCGAGTGTACCCGATCAACAAGACACAAGCAAAATGAGAGGGAGGGATCCGTAATACCGGATAGCAGACGCCGGCTCTGCTTACCAGTGCGACCTGAAGGGTCGTCTTAAAACTATCCAAATCTAGCTAACTAATTTAAATCCATCTCTAGCTTTCCCTATCACTCCCTAACTGATTTATATTATGATTACAATCTTCGCAATTATACTCTTCCTTCCCAAATATATACTGCTACCAAAATGGCGACAGAACGTCAAACAAAACAAATAAGCCACATAATACTGCAATACCTGCTAATAAATAAATAAATATAAAGTGTAAATATAAAATATAAATAAATATAATTATATAAATATGTAAATAAATGTTTAATAAGCGTTAAGCATATAGCAGTGCACAAAATAGCAAAAGCATCACCCCTATTTATCAGGTGTACTCGCACAAGCATTATGTCGGCTAGCGTCTTTACACACCAAACGTGCTTGTTAAATTGTTTCAAAACTACTAATTAATGTAAATCAATGCTTGTGCGAGTACAGCCGCCACAATTTACGTCCTTACCTCGATAATAAAATTCTCCAGCATCCGAAAATCTGGTCGTCTGCCTACATCTAACTGTAACTTACTTCTAAGGGGAAGATGGGGTGCACTGCTAAAGTCCTGGTGGATATGCACTAAATGTTCTTGGGGATCACAATCACTATCACTTCACTTTTAAGTCCTGGGGGATGCGCAGTTTCACTCTATTTTATTATATTTGTTTATTTTATTGATTTAATTTAATGAGGGTTTCTGATTTATTTGTTATTGTTTATTTGTTGTTATTTATTCCGATTTCCCGATTTTCCGCGCATAATTATGAAGATAGGCAGTGATTGTATTAATGGGTGGGGTTTCTCGTGCATATTGGACATTTGGGTATAATTATCAAGTTATTTTATTTATTTTTTTTTTTTTTTTATTTTTTTTAATCAGGTTTTGGTTATATCTATGCTCGTATCCTTACTCACGCCAAGTCAATCTAAAATTTTCAATCCTCCCACCAACCCCACCGAATTTTACACGCGGTTATCATTGATTGTCTAATCTCGCGACCCTTCCCGCAAATTCTTTTAAGGCTGTCCAGAACGCCTTCTGGTTGACCACTTCCCGACTTCCTCTAGGCTCTTTGGCCATGCCAGACCTAGGATAGCTAGTTTGCTATCAGCCAACCTCGATTTGCCGCCTTCAAGCGGGCAGTCGAAGAGCACGTGCTCTGCGCTTTCCGCGCCCTCACCGCATTCCAGCGGTCGCTGTTGGTTAGACCGAACCTTTGTAAATACGCCTTCAAGGCGCCGTGTCCCTGTTATCAACTGAACTATTTTGTGATCGAGCTTAACCTCAATCCTACCTCTAGCTTCTAAGCTCGGTATGAATTTGTGGGTCAACCTGCCCGTGGCAGCGTTGTTCCACCTCTCTTCCCATTGTCGAATTGATTTTTCGCGCAGCTTTCTTTTAATTAAAGACCTCGGTATCGATGAATGTGATATCCGAAAGTTTCCCATCGCGGCCTCTTTAGCTAATTCGTCAGCCCTATCGTTTCCTACGTTACCATTGTGCGACCTGACCCAACAGAACTTTAAACGTCGAAACCCGAGCGCCGTACGCGCTATCCTCCAGACGTCCGCTTGGAGGTCTGTCGAGGTGTTCATGTTAGTTAATGCCGTCAGCGCTGATTTACTGTCGCTGATTATATAATACTCGTCTCTGCCCGTGTGATTTATTACGTAATCGATAGCCTCTCGTATGGCTACCAATTCGCACTGGAAGATAGTGCACCAGTTCGCAAGTTTGGTTTGAAACCGAAACACCTCCCTTTCCTGCTTAAACACGACAAACGCCGCGCCTGCTTGTCCATCGTCCATACGTGAACCGTCCGTATAAATTTTAATACCCATCGCGTCCTCATCACCTTCGACAAACTCGATTCCTCTAATATCAGCCGGGTGCCCCAACTCAGATACAACGATCTTTTTTGCAATTTCCCTATTACCAAGATTAAGATCTTCGATAATTTCGCGCCCTTTTCCTATATTTATTAATCGTCTATCTCTAATCTCCCTAACGACATATTCGATAGGAGAGTCCTACTGATCACCAGGACAGCCTCCGTGGAGGTGGTCCTGTACGCCCTCGCCGCTTTTACCGCGGTTATGCGTTGTACGCTCGTCAATTGACGCATCTCCCGGACTTTACAACCTTCTGCCCATACAGAAGCTGCGTACAGTATTGCCGGCTCAATTGCTCCGGCATAAACCGTCCTCAGCGATTCGCCCTGAAACCCCACTTTATTTTAGCCACCGCCATCATTTTATTTGATATTTCGCCGCCCTTACTTTTTACGTATTGTACGTGCGCTTTCCAATTTAATTTTATCGTCGATCTTGACGCCGAGGTAGGTAATACAATCTTTAAACGGGATTTTCTCCTCCTAGCTCTAAGCCTAGGAGGTCTCTGTCCTGGTTTCGTGCCGAAATAAAGCGCCTCTGACTTCGCCGTGTTAAATTTTAATTTTACCGCCTGCGACCATTCGTGTAATTTATAAAGCGCCTCGTTTGGTTTTGTGAGCATATCCATTAACAATCTCGATCTTACAATTAAAAGCGTGTCATCCGCAAACCCAACGATTGAGCATCCTGCGGGCAACTTGACCCTAAAGATGCTCTCATACAACAACTTCCAAAATGTGGGACCAGAACATGACCCTGCGGGCATCCCTTTCCACCTCACGCGACAGAACTTCACCCGGAATTTCAACCTGTGCCAATCGCCCCGAGAAATAACTCTTGACCAAAGACATCAAGTTTCGCGGACAACCCCTACGATCTAACTCGCAAACGATTAATGGCCACCAGGCAGCATCAAATGCTCCTGAAATGTACAAAGCAACAACGACACAGTACTCTTTAGCATCTCTTGCCTGCTTAATTTCCCGACAACAAACTCTAACGCGTCGATAGTCGACTTGCCCTCCACGAAACCAAACTGTCGGTTATTAAAACCGCCGCTGTCTCGCACTAGGTGCTCAACACGCGTAGTCATAACGCGATCTAAAACTTTTCCCAGCACCGGTAGCAAGCTAATTGGACGATAGCTGCCCGGATCTGACGCATCCGCCTTTTAGGTTTGGGTATAAATTTCACGTTCTGGATTTTCCAGCAACGCGGAAAACGCCCTTTCTAAACAAAGATTAAACAACCCGACAAAGACACACGGGGCTAACAGGCACGCCTCCAGAGCTGCGTCTGAAGTGATTCCATCATGCCCCGGTGCTTCTTAGGGTTCATCCTCCTAAGAGCCCTGACGACCTCGTGAACTAGGATTGCCTTATCGGCACCTGTTCCTTGCGCTTCTGCAGCTACCCGACGTACTAAATCGTGCGACCCTTCATCCCCCTCGGGATTATCCGATGGGAAAAATTTCTCTAGTAAATATTCCGCCGTGGTTTTAAAACCTTCCGTGTATTCGCCATTTGTTTTCTTTATATTACTGAGCGCAATTTTTTTTGTTTTCCTCTAATTACGCGGTATGCGGTTCCCCAGGGTTCTTTCTCTGAGTTTCGCGTGCAGAATTCTTTAAATTTATTCGTTCGCGTTTCTTCTATTAATATTTTATATTCGCGGTAACTTTGATTATATTCTATTCTCCGTTGTTCTCTTATATCTCCCGAGGCGCGTTGATAGCGGCGCCTTAGGTTACGCGTTTCTGCCCGCTTGGTGGTTAGTTCCCGGGTCCACCAGGGTACGCTGTCTTTAAATGTTTTCTTTTTCGGCATGGAATACGACGACGCGTCTACCACCGCGTCGTTTAATTTTTTCGCGAGTGTTTCTACTTCGTCTGGTTCTCGGCAGTTAAATAGCTCATTTTCGAGCACAGGGATACTTTCGCCAAATTTTTGTTTAAATCGCTCCCAATTTGCTTTTTATTACAGAACCGCGGAAATACAGTTAGCTGCTCGTTTGCACTTGTTTTGGTTTCAACGTCCCATGTTATTAATTTATGATCAGAGAGCGTTTCCTCGTCCGACCTTAATTTCCAATTACAAATCGTTTCTAACATTTCGTGCGAGACTGCAGTAATATCTATAAAACTGCTGCCTCTATGCGTCTCAAACGTAGGTAAATCATTAGTGTTTATCACACTAAGATCCCATTCCGTAAAAGATCAGCAACCTGCGAGCCTCTATCGTCTTCGATAGGGCTGCCCCATAGTGGCGACTTGGCATTAAAATCTCCCCGATGACTAGATTTTTATTTCTGCCGATTTTACGAATAATATTATCTACTTCATTTATCAAGTCTTCGGTTTGAGATTTTCCCGCCGGGAATCGACCGGCGGGAGGTACACGCTTATTACATAGAACGCATTTTCCCTGATTTGATTTCGGCCGTCGTTACAAATTTGTTCGATAAATTATTTAATATAATTCCGGCGCACGTTCCATTATTTATTATTATCCGCTACGCGGTCGTTCACTATTCGCGTTTAAGACGGTAACCCCTCCCAAAACCTGTTATTTTGTGGCCATACAGGTGCGGTTCCTGTATAAACCCGATGTCGATATTATTTTCGATGAATAACTTTACGAAGTTATTTGTTGCCCTCTACCTTTCCCGAGATTTAGTTGCGCGAATTTAATCTTCTTGCTTCTTATGGACTTTGTTTTATCTTCACAGTCCATAATCGATGTTTCGTGTGATTGCGTGCTTCAGACGTTGCATCGTGGGGCATCTACTCGACTTGGCGTCGTGGCGCGTATCGACCTTCGCGCCACCGCCAGTTCTGTCGTTTGCCCTAGCGCAAACCACACAGCAGGGGACTGCCTTCCGGCAATTCTTGAATTCATGCCCGACCTCGGCACAGTTACCGCACCACTGTACCTTCTCCTGCACTCCATCGATCGATGGCCGTACTCGTAGCACCGGTAACACTGGGTCATCGAGAAGTGGTCCCGGGCCCATACTCTTCGCCACCTGAGGTTAATAGCATCAGCTAATATACGTCTTCGAAGTGTGGGGTCACTTCGAAGACTACGTTGGCGAAGGGATCTCTAGGGCCCTTTCCGCCAAACCTGAACTTTCTCTCAGGTGGTCTTCTAGCTTCAAATCGCCGAAACGGGGATTCTGGCTCGCAATCAACCGCACGAGCTCTTCAGCCTTCATCCCGCTTCGACCCCGGAAGAACGACCCGTGGACGTTTCTTCTCGATGGTCTTCGCCACGAGTTCCTTGCAGTTCCCGCCGACCTTCAACTGCAGTTTCTTGGCGTCGTCGCGACCTGCGCACTCCACAACGACACCGCCCCGGCGCGTCCTACGAGCTCCGACAACAACAAACCCATCTCGAGCGGGATCGACCTTCTGCTTCAGGGTCGTCATCACGTCGTCCTTCTGGCCTGGCCTGGCGTCGACCCTTACAGCTAACGTAGGGGCAGATGCTGAAGCTGCAGCGGCGTAGGAGACCTTGCGCTGCACCGACGCACCCTGACTCTGGCCTACTGAAACAACAGAATTCACCGCCGGACTTCCCCAACAACACTTGCTCTCCCTGAACCATCTAAACAAAGACGCAGCGCCCTAACCATACCTATCAGTTGGTTCGTCACATCGCGGATATCATCTACGGCGTGCCGAACCATCTTCTATCCTCCACGACGATAGTGGCGGAGGTCGTCGGCACCTTCCCATAGACGGCAGCGTGCGCCTTCCTCACTCTAAACTTTAAGAGTTCCAGCTCATCGAGGTCGCTAGCATTAACGCTACCGTTGCTGCTAGTCGACATCGTGCGCTGGGCTCTCGAAGTAGAGGGCAATTCTGGCGCCGCAACCACCACGGGAGGCCCTGACTCCCCAGACACGACCGCCGCAGACGCAGGCTCCTTCCCTACCTCCTGTACCTCCTCCTGAGTTTCTAACAAGAAATCCTTTAGCACTACCTTAGCTGTTTCCCCAACAGCGCCCTCCGCCGCCGACCTAGCAGACTCCGACCGATCGCCCTCTTCCTCCTGGGCAGCGGCTCTTCATCGCGGTGGACCACCATGCTGACAAAACTAGCTAAAAATGACACCTAAAACGCAGCTCAAAAACGTCCTAACCGTTACGACGCTAAAAGAACGACGCTAGAAGAACGCAAAACGTTGGTCCAATAAAATGTTTTGTTTAAAGGTGAACCGTAAACAACCTTGTATTTATTAAAACTTCAACCGCCCAATTAAATATCAAATTTTAACAAAAATACAACAAGCACTAAGCGTCAAAATAACAACTAGAATCAAATAAATTCCCTAACGCAATAAAAATATCTCGATTTAAAATGTACTGTAAAGAAGGCTATTTATTTATTTTAAATTTTTAAACCGCCAAATCAAATTTAAATAAACTAATTACTTCAAAATATTAAAATATCTAATTTATAAATAAGAACACTTTATTTTTAAATATGTAATTAACAAAATAAGGTCGAGCGCAATCGGAATGCGGTAACCGGAAATGACCTTTCACTTTATCGCTTGGTAACTAGCACAACCCGTAACTGATACACCGCTTAATTACACCAAAATCGATTTTAAAAGCACTTATAAGTACGCGTGTACTTAAATTTATATTAAAATTGTTTTAAAATTTACAATTTTGAGTTATTTATTTGATTTAAAAGGGTTAGATTTTTGTTTTTGGTTATTATTTGATTATACGCGCACTATAAAAATTACACACACTTTTGGTTGTTTTTCCCGGTTTTTACTCGATTTACGCAGTTTTATTTTAAATTTATTATTAAAAATGCCTCTTTAAGTTATTTTTGAGTATTAGTTTAGTATTACAAGGACAACGCGATTTATTTAGTTTTTATTTAGTTTAAATTCTGTTTTAAAATTTTTATTTTACGGCACTGTATTTAAAATTTGATGGCACACAATTATAAAATAAAACACAATAAAAACAAAGCTTCAAATAAAATAAATTAAAATAAATAATAAAACCCTAAATAAAACTTACTTCTTAGTTGCTGAAGCGGAGCTCTATTAAACACGTCCGCTCGCTTCAAGCGGTAACTAGAAAGTCCGTGCGTGACAACACTCACACACGGGACCTCCATTTTACCTCTCATCCGAACGAGGGTGTATTTTTGTGAAAAATGCTCGCCTAACATTTTTCAAGCGGACCGTGTCGGGATTCGAACCCGGGACCTTGGGCGTAGTAGTCACACACATACCACTACGCCACGGAGCCGCCCAAATGATTCTACAGCTGGTACGTCGAAATATTTACTACAGTATTCGTCAACTTATTTCAAAAGCAATGCACGTTTATTTTTTTCTGTTCGACAACTAGGGGGTGTCTTGCGTGTATTGGCGAGTCTCTCCGCGTGTCCCCTTTCTAATCAGATTCCCTTTTTAGCTTTTTTTAGCTGGAGGCCAAATGGGTTCTTTCTTTATGTAGACCAACTGCTTTTCTGTAGACCAATTGCTTTTGTCCGCAGACCGCTATTGCAGTTATGATAGCAGGGTAAATGTATCCTGACGACCATGGCGTTGCTGTGCTGACTCACCTCCGACGGCTTGCGATTTAAGTATCCGGACATCTACAGGTATGCAACTTGTTTTCTTTTGTGTATGTCAATGGCATATTCCGTATCAACGTTTGATGCAGTTGCGTGATAACGAACGTGACACTGTAGGACTATTGTGTTGCTGCGATTCGATATTTTCGCTCTTCAGGTGCGATGTACTATTTTTTAAACATGCTTGTCAAAAGAACGCACACGCTTATTCTCTACTGATTAGTTTAGTTGACAAAAGGTATTATGTACAATTTAAAAACGTCTGACAAAAGCCCTCACACGTTAATTCTTTCCTACTAATAGTTATTTTACAAAAAGTATTAGGTGAAATTTTAAAAACGCTTGACAAAAGCTCTCACATATTGATTTACTACTGATTAATTTTATTTTGTGTAAATACGAGATGCGTACTTCGTATCTAAGGTACTAAATTGTCCATACAATATAATTGTTTGCTGTGAAATAATAAGGCTTAATTTATTTTCTTTTTGCTTGTTTATACAGAATTCTTTATTTATTTTTATGTGTTAATAGATAATCGTAAGCGATGTGTTTTTTTTTGTTTATTTTTGATATGTAGGCGAATCCCCCCATTCTCCGCGAGTGGTATTTAGCCTAGTATCTACTTTTCTTCCGGCTACGTTTAGGTACGTAGCATAATTTCTGGCGCCCAACGTGAGGCTGCTAGTTTGTTTTTGTCAACGGTTACTTCGATTTGGTTATGTTTAATTTCTGCTGCGAGTTTGTTTTAGTTAATTTTTTTTTGTGCCCCGATTTTGTTTTGTGTCTCGGTCTGATACTACTTATGTTTTCTTCCCTTACGCTCGAACTTGTATTTATTTCTTTTCTTTATTTCTTGTGTGGGTTCTGCTTTCCTTATTAATTGCTAAATATCCTTGGTTAGCTCATATCAGATTATTGGACTTGTGTTTTCGCCAATAATCGTAGCCCATTGAAAATGCTGGCGCCCAAAAATTTTTTTTCTTCCTTCCCTCACTGTATATTTTGTTCTCCCCGTCAAGTCTAGAGTTGGTTTCTTTCTCCGATTCTTCTTTTATTCTACAGCCCTATTTTAAGTTCTATTTTGTTGTTTCGCTCCTATTTGTATTTCTAAAGTTTATCCGTCAGATATGTTTTAAATTGTCATGTATTTGCAATATTTTGTTTGAGCTTTTATTGAGTTACGGTTAGCCTTTACTTAGTTATTTTTTCTCAATTTTTTTTATTCTTACTAAAAATGACTGATCATAGGTTGGTGGTGTTTAATTTGGTCTGTAAGGGACGGCAGAAGTCAACCGAAGGCATTACTAACTATTTCGCGTGTTTAACAGGCTTGTTTGAGAACTATGATTCTTTTAGTGAAGATGTTCAATTGTCCGTTTTACTTCGTAACCTTGATCCATTTTATAGAACCCATTTGCCTGCCATCCACTCCTTACAAGAGTTAAAGGACGAATGTCTGAAGTTGGAACCGGCAAAGATTCTGGCCGATAAAATCGTATCACCTAGTTACAATCAACATACTGTTACTGCTGAACCGGAATCATCCCCTGCTATAGTGCCTAAGTCAGTTGCTACTCCTTATTCGGCTTCCTACCAAAGCCTCCCAGTGCGGGAGCGGAATTTGAAATTTTCTGGTGACCCAAACACTTTTACTGTACATGATTTTTGGGACGGTCCAAAGAACTCCGACGAACTCATCATGTGTTAGAATTGCAGTTATTTGAGTTTGCAGTGAATTTGTACGAGGCGAAAGCGTTACTTTGGTATCGTGGTTACCGGTTTTTGACTGGAAGTAGTTATCTAATTTACTGATTCAACATTTTGAACCCCCGGATTTTGCTTATAAGTTTGCTACTACTGAGGAAAATACTTTTACTTCACATGGTCGAGTTGTTAAAATTTCTCCTACGCCTACGGGTAGATCCGATACTTCTTCATTACGTTCTACTCTTCTTCTTTCTAGTTCTGGTTCTATTCATCAGGTTATTTGCTTTAATTGCAACAAACCTGGTCATGTTTCGACACGTTGTACTCGTCTTCTAGTACTTTACTGTTATGGTTGCGGATATAAAGGAGTCTCTCGCCGCAACTGTCCAGACGGTCATCCTACTACTAAAATGTCTCCGAATAATCCTTCAATTTCTGCCCTCACCTCTAGATGCCTATTTTCTTTTGCTCCTCACTCTACATTCTCTTCTGTTCCTCATCCAGGTAATTCTGCTCCTACTATCAAAACCTACCCTTCTTCGGCGAATACAGCTTCGAACAAAATTTCCTCCGTTTCTAGTTCTACATCCTGTTCTACTCCTCCTTCTGCTCGCCCTACTTATTTACTCTCACCCCAGACTGTGCCTCCACCACCCTTACAACCCATGCTTCGAATTAGTGATTTGCAGCTAGCTTCTCAAGAGTTTGTTCTCGCTTTCTTAAATTGTTCTACTCAAGAAATTGCTGTCGTGTCTGTAAACACAATTGTCGCTGAAATGACGATAACTTCTAATTTAGTCAGCAAAGGTCCTGTTGAAGTTCATGGACCTGTATCTTTAATGCCTCTTCCCGTTTTTGTCAAAATTTTACCTGTTATCAATAAATTGCTGCCGTACCTACAATAACAACTGTAGCTAAATTGACAATAATTTCTAATTTAGTCAGCGATGGTCCTGTTGAAGTTCATGAACCTGTCTCTATAATGTCTGTTGCTGTTGCTGTCAAAATTCTACATGTTCCTGCTTTCTTAAATGGTTCTACTCTAAAAATTTGTGTCGCAAGAGGCGGCTACAGCGGTCCAACACACACATACACACACACACACACATACACACACACACTTTATATACGTCCAATCCATACCCACACACTTCATACACTCACACACATACACCCACACACTTCATAAACACACAGTTCTACTTGGTTCTCCTTTCTTTCGTTTCCTCCTTGTACTCCTTGAACCCGTATGGGTCCGGGAATAGAATACCCCCATGGTACGACCTGCCTGTCGTAAGAGGCGACTACAGCGGTCCAACAACGCATACATCCACGCACACCTTCTACACGCATAACACATACACACACGCTTCTTACACCTCCCCTCCCATACACACACGCACGCACACGCCCACACATACTCATACATAACTACACTGGGTTTCTGTTTTATTTTCTTTTGTACGATTCTTAGTTTTTTTTTGGGTTTTGTACTTGGTGTTGGTGTTATTCTTTTTGGTTTTTCTTTTTTTCTCGTTCTTTTCGTTCCACTTTCTTTTCCCTATCCTTTTGCTGCTCTTCTTTGCTGTCGGTCCCAATACTGATTGTGTTTCGTCCATCCGCTCCTGTGGTAGGTGCTTTCTAGTCCGTTTTTCTTTCTTTGGAAACCACGACTTAGTCGTCTTTAGGACTAGTTAGCATTTCTTTTCTTTGGTTCTTCGGTTACGATTTTTGATTACCACAGTTTGTAGTACACCGTTTCCTTTTACTAGCGCTCTTCCTCTCTTCCTCTCGTTCTCCCGTGTTGTCCCTTTGTTTATTTGAGGCTTGACCTTTGGGTGCTGTTTTGGTTGGCGCTGTTGGTTTTCTTCCTCGTTCCTTTTCTTCTTTTAAGGTCGAAGACTTTCCTGTTTCTTTACAAGAAACATCCGTCCTTCGACGACTTTTTCAGTATCAATGCCGTTCCATCTTAGTCCTCGTTGCTTGTTTCCCTTCCTTCCTTCCTTCCTTCCTTTTTCTCTCTTCTAATATGGGCCCTTTGAGCCGGATAAGAATTCTTTTTTTACTGATTTTGGAGTGTTTTCCTTTGTTTATTTTCCTTTAAGCAAATTTTTTTATTTGGGTTTTTTTCTTTGGAGTTTTTTTGGTCCTGCCCATTCCAATTACTTTTGTTTTCCCACCCCGACTTGTTAATTTTGCTGGAAGGGGGGATTTGTTACGTTTATTTTCAACATAATTAATAATAAACACGCTCTGGAATAAATTCCTTAACTCAAATCCCTTTTGCTTTTAAAACGAAAATTTATTCTATAAATTAAATAGTCTATGCCTTGTCTTAGGTATCTGGTAATCTGTTAAATCCTTCAACATAATTAATAATAAATACGCTTTCTACAAATGGATTTTTAACAATGACCTCGAAGGCTAAGAATTTGCGCTTAGTCAAACAAAGAATATCGTTAAAGACATCTATGGTTATTCTCGAATACCTAACATATATTGTAATACATGATTTTTAAAACACTAAATAACAGCAACAAAACAATCTACTCTCAATTTGGTCAAATATGCGTATAGCTAAAAAAAACTTAAGATTAACAATGAAACAACTTTGTCGAGA
Organism: Platerodrilus igneus; assembly: GCA_036346225.1. Lineage (NCBI taxonomy): Eukaryota > Metazoa > Arthropoda > Insecta > Coleoptera > Lycidae > Platerodrilus > Platerodrilus igneus. The sequence continues at coordinate 9,220,203 of JARFIW010001281.1, read as the reverse complement.
ATCAACCAAATGAAGATTTTGCTTCCTATTTTCTTTTATGTATGGAAATTCGATGCAATATGCTTTAAATTTGCATAAGTGTGCACCAACGTGCATAGTCCTTACTACTAAGGTCCATACATTTACATATATTAACGATTGATTACAGTTAATCGATACAACAAACAGCATGTGATGATGGTTACAATCTAGATAAGAAGAAATTCAATTAACTAACAGTTCTTGCTTTTTCTCTTAGAGATTCCATCGACATTTCAGGCAGAACTCGTCACAGGTAAAAATCCAACCTGTTGTAGTTGATAAAAATTCCAATACTGGTCTCTTTCCAACAATGCCGGTAATCACATAGGAATTTTTCGGGTCTCAAAGCCTGTTTCTTCACTAACAGCTTTGGGGTTTGGACACCGTCACGTTAACTTCGTCTACCTGCTCTTCTAATGAAGTTCCGCACCGCGATTGAATTTGACAGTTCACCGTCTGCTGTTTAATAATGATCTGATTCCTCTCTTTTGATATCCGAGAATTTCTATATTTTTCGTCCCAGGGTTATTGCATGCTATTTTTTGTTACACGGGTTGTGCGTTTAAAATATTTTAATTCCGAGGTCAATGTCGTTCTGCACATGTGAACCGTCATTTTGTTCCCATGCTTTTACATTGAATATCGAAAACTGCATCGCTCGCAACACATTAATTTAACGGCTGGTTTCATGAATGCATCGCTATTGGGGCATACATTGTCATGATTACGTTTCTTATACACGTGTGAATTTGTACAAATAACTTTAATATGCTATGTATCTGTAATTTTTTTAATTGAATACAAAGCAGTGCAAAGTACCGATTTTTAATACTGTTTGTATTTAGTGTACTAGATGCTTTCCTATTTCAATTTTTCATCCTAATTGAATATTATATTGGACCAAAGCTTCTAAATTTTACTGGCCGTTTTTATGCTAAAAGCTTATTTGACCAGCTGAAATTATTAACATTAAGTTTAAAAAATTTTTAATAACAAAAATGCAAGTTAATAACAGGTAATCGAAATTCGGTATACAAATTTTAATAAAATATGCAGTCCTAAAGTATTTAAAGAGAAGTATGCAACTCCAATATAAAGAAAGACTAAATTGCAAGAACCCAAATGAAGATAAAGTAACATACCTCTAGGCGCCTAAAAAATACTTATCTTCCGTAAAAGTATACCTGATGCAACACAATAACGGAAGTGTCTAGAGAAATGCCTGCATGTCCGACCTGAAGAAAGAATTTTGCATGAATGAAGTGTCAACATAGCATTTAACTGCACTTTTTTTTATTGTAATATATACGATTGTTGTATTTCATACGAAAATGTTATACACAAGAATGAAAAATCTTGCATGCTTTCAATTTTAATGAAATCTGACTATTCACTCCATCAAAACATCGTGTATTGATTTGGTTCGTTTAACGCATCATAAAACTAACAACTTGAATAAAAATTGGATGTATGCCTTTTTGAATCTGGCACTACTTAAAGTAACAAAAATCTACTCATCTTGTAAAGTTTCGAAAATTACATTAATTTTTACCATACTCTTTGGTATTTCTCTATTCGTTCTCCTCACAACAACGCTCTCAGCCTTATTCTAAACTTCAACTAATCGTTATCGCCCACGTTCTTAATATTTATGTTAACTATCCTTGTCTATACTTTATCGTTTTCCAAAACCAAATAAATTTAGCATAAACAAAATTAAGCTGATGTAGCCTCCATCCATTATTCTTGCATAATTATGAAAAAATGCAAAGACTCGTTTCCACAATTAAATCATACACAAATAGTTGTGCTACAATTATGAACGTTACCCAGAAAAACTAAAATTTCATAAATATTTAAATACTAATCGCTTATCAAGCATCATTTAATGCAAAGGCCACAAACGGCTATAGGTGCCTCTTAGGCACTCTTTGCGCTTACAAGAGTCAATGCTTTTTGACCAGCTTCATAATTTAGAATTGCCAAAATTATCAACTAAGAAACCATCTCCAAAACAATAACGGACATCTTGTATACAACCAAAGTCCAAAATGCGTCACGCCACGAGTCTTAAGAAATAGACTGCTACATTGTATAATTGAAGGTTATAATATAAAAGGTTAACGGAAGTTCATCAGACATGAGAACGGAAGCAACTACTTTGTATTCCAGACGCAACCTGATACTGCAGGTGCAGGACACAATGAACTGCAATAGAAGCAGACTTAACTGAGATTACTAAGAAGTAAGACATTGTATGTTATCAAGAAGTAGCAGACGTGAGATCTGCACTTTCCCACGAAATGATGTGAGAGCAGGGATTACATAAATATCCTGAGGAGCCCCTGATGGCCAGTCAGTCGCAAACTTCATAACTTTAACATTGTTGGTGGTTCAAGCTACTCACCATAATTTTTAAATATTAATTATTGATTATTAACTTTAAGTATTTTGTCAATTTCAAATAGTTTAGTGAATATAAATGTTTAAGTTGATTGTAACAAGAAAGAAGTCATTTTTGTAATTGTATAATTGTATAATTGAGTTTTTTGGGAAATAAATGTTTTTAAAAAGAAGCTCCCAAAGGTCCAAAATCTATCTGGCGCAGTCTGAACGGATTCCAGAAGAGCACTAGCAACTCCAAAATCGAAAAACTGGTGACCGTGAATTTCAATTCTTCACTGGAAACAAAAAACCAAAAAATTGGACGAAGTACAGAATCGGCCGAATTCGATAAAGAAGGAAGGCTAATGAAACTGGCAATCAAATTATTGTGAGTAGCTATAGTTCATTTTTCCCAACCATTTCAATTGCATATTGATATTAGCAAATAAGATTGAAAGCAAGAGTAAAATGTAACGATACAATACGAAAATTAGTAAGGAACCAAGACTGTATAACAAATAGAATACCAACTCTTGAAAGTAACATGCAAACAACAATGCTAGGAATGCGAGATTTAATAAGATTTATCACTATATTCAAATCAAATCACTTTTAACTCATAGTAAACTACCTTTTGAAGTAATAGAATCTAATATACTTGTATCTGAAAATATAACCATAGTAAAAGGTTATGTAAAGAATCATGAAATTACGTTTTTAATAGAAATTCCCATTATAGAGATTAATATATATATAATTATTATCATTTATTTACTTTCCCTATGAAAATTAACAATGAATATAAAGTTATTATCCCAAAGACCAAGTTCCTTTCTCTAAATGAGCTTAGATATGGATTCACAAATTAGAAATGCAAAGTAGTGGCACCAGGCTTATACTTATATCAATCAATAACGACAACAGCTATTCAAACAGATAGTCCCTGCGAAGTACAACTATTACAATTCTCTAATCATTACGAGAATTGTGTGCCAAAACCAGTAAAAAATACGGGCAACACATGGATTGCTGTATTTCCTCAAGAAGGAATTGTAACCGCCAATTGCAACAAAGACGAAAACCGTTTAGCCTTAATTGGAAGTACGGTGATCACCATAAAGGAAGATTGCTATTTAAAAGTAAAAAGCGAAATTATTCGAGTATATCAAAATCCAGCAATGACGAAGAAATTTGCAAATCTACCCGAACTACAATTCAAGATTCCTCAAACCAAAGACAACGAAATTATCAAAAAACCAATGCAACTAGAACATCTAGACCTCGACGGTCTCAACCATGCAGTGAAATTAATGGACAATTATAAAGAACAATTAAATGAGTTAAAAGTGCTATAGTTACACTATGACAATATCAGTGTTTGAACAATTTTATTGATCATTGTATTATTTTTATTAACTGTATATTTATTGTATAAAATGTACCTTAAATATAGTAACAAAGAAACAAATGTGAACAAAGAAGCTACAAATGAAACTTTAGGGACAATGAGTTTTAAAAATTAAGTACAACCCTTAATTTTCATCTAAGTCGGGAGGAGTTACATATCCCCCAATTAATATGTATATAAATTTAAATGCAATTATTATGTCTTAAGAAATAGAATGTTACATTATATAAGTGAAGGTTATAATATAAAAATTAACAAAAGTTCATCAGACATGAGAACGGAAGCAACTACTTTGTATTTCAGACACAACCTGATACTGCATGTGTAGGACACAATGAACTGCAATAGAAACATACTTAACTAAAATTACTAAGAAGTAAGACATTGTATGTTATCAAGAAGTAGCAGACGTAAGATCTGCACTTTCACATGAAATGATGTGAGAGCAGGGATTACATAAATACTCTGAGGAGCCCCTGATGGCCAGTCAGTCTTGAATTTCATAACTTTAACATTGTTCGTGGTTCAAGCTACTGACCATAGTTTTTAATTATTAATTATTGATTATTAACTTCAAGTATTTCGTCAATTTCAAATAGTTTAGTGAATATAAACGTTTAAGTTGATTATAGCAAGAAAGAAGTCATTTGTGTAATTGTATAATTGAGAATAAAATTGATAGAAGGATTTTTGGGAAATAAATGTTTTTAAAAGGAAGCTACCAAAGACCCAAAACCTATCTCACGATATAACGAAAAATACGAAGTTATCGTTTTACTAATTTAATGCTTGTGTATAAAATAACCTTGGTAATAGATATCCAGAACAGTAAAAAGAGGTAAAGTGAAGCATTTGGTGTGAATCTTTAAACAATATTCAAAAATTAGTACTTTATGATACTTTGCGTGTAATAGAAAGAAGAACTTAAATAATTAAAACTATTGCAAAAATAAGTATACTCTAAGAGGGAGGTATACACCTTCTTACAAAAATCTCGGCAGAATTATAATCCTACTTAAGTTAGTTGATATTATACCATTTCTTAACATTGTTCAATATTAAAAATTGTCAGAGCAAGTAAGCATTTCGTGGGAGTAATTTTGAGCATTAAGTAGCAATCAATTTTTACAAAATTTGTCAGTTTAAAATTATTTCTTAAATTATTAATAGAATAAATATGTAATAACAAAGTGTCTTTGAACTTAGTAGTTAACAAAACATACCTCCTGCCGCGTGCTATCTTCGTACCTTATATCCTATAGAAACAGTATAGATATCTAGTATAAACCAAACAATCTTGTATCGAATGGCATGGTATGAGAGAAACAGCATGTGCACACGTTATCGCAGATAAAACCATAAGTTATTGCTCTTTCATTAACTTTAATAATATATTGATATGAAAACGCCGTACACCGATGTGATAAACGTCCAGCTGAACGCCACCGCTCTGTGTTTTTCTCTAATCTTCTAATTTTATTTATGCCACGGCTAGCCCTTATTAATTTACACAGAGTGCACAACGTTACGATGATCAATTTTTATTTACCCCTTTATGATTACCTGTTTGAATTGATAAAATAAAGTCAATCAACATTCATACAATGAAAGGAAATAATATTTACTCTTCACAATTTTTCTAATCCTTTAAATATACCCTTCAATCAATTAATATTATATTGGATTATTTATCCTAAAATTTATATCTTTTAATATAACTTAAGGTCACCAAAAACGACACCTTTTACAAAAAACCGGAACGTTCGAGACCTTTTATGATTATTACGTAAGTTTCAAAATGTTCTTGTTGACTCCTTACAAGTTTAGAGAAAATTAATATATTCAGTGTCAAAATTTAAATTTGAAAAGATTCCTTAAAACTAGGTATCTCTGACCTGTGATATTTTGATGAGTTGTTGCGTGTTGTGGATCAACACCCTCTTATTGTCTTCAATCGAAAACCAATGCTCTGCTTTGTACTCCTCAACGTACGTTGAACCAATATTTTTGTTGCTTCCTATTTCTAAGATTCACCTCGTGCTTTATTCTATGTTTCTCTGGATACGCTTTGCACCTCTTCCCTTAAATACTAATTGAAATTCATAGGTTTCTTAGTATTATGAATTTAGAATTGTGTTATAAGTGGATCAGAATTGTTTTCGACGCGTATTAAAATTGCATTAGACGCAGATTAGAATAGTATTAGAAGTCCTATATCATTAAAAATATTTAATTTAAATTAATTAGCCAATTTCTACTCACGGTTTCTGCAAAAACGGCAAAAGCTCTTCATATATTCTTAACGCAATTCTTACACAGCACTGATTTGCACTATAATATAAATTTTATTTATCTGACGTGTAAATATTTGATTAAAAGTATAGTAGATTCGACGTGCTTCAAATTGAGATTGACTGTTTCTTATCACTTCTGGGCGTTATATAGCTTTTTTCCTCGTACATTTGGATTGGTTTTCCAAGCAGCCTTGCAAATTGTTGTGACCAACCATATTTGTTCTAGACATACCTAGTATATTTTCAAGCTGATTTCTGATGAAACCATTTTGAAATTTCGTATCATGCTGTTATTTACTATTGTTATCGTCGCTGGACTTTTAGCTTATGTCAGTTGTTTTGTGTAGATAAAGCTTTTGGAGAATTGTACAAAAATAAATGATGTAACACGATTGCTGTTTTCGTTTATGTATTTATTTTAAACTTATCTTTGAAAGTTCGTTTTCTTATCAAAGCGCTTATTGTTCCTTCTTTATTACAAGCGTAATTGCATGAAGATTTATTAGGTTTTATCTTATCTTCTGCATGTCTGTTTTATAAACCTGTAGAACACTTCTCAACGTAGTTTAATTACATGTATGCTGAATACGCGTTCTATTATTGGCATTGCTGGCATTGATTAAAGTTAATTACGGTCCATATACAGGGTGTTAATTGCTTGCTATTTACAGAATGTGCGAATTACTTATTTTCCTGCTAAATAAATGCAGTTTTCTTATTCCCATTGCTATATACAGTTCCTACGCGACCCTTACTACTCAATACACCCCTAAACAACGCCTTATCACAGCAATATATTAGGAATAACTTGTTTTTCATCTTTTACAAAAATCAAAACCTAATTGAAATATTGCAAATGTCGTTTACCATACCTCTATACACAAATTAACAATTAGCAATTACTTGCGCATAAAGGTATTAGTTACTAGCGTGCTTGCACAGAGGACGTGCTAGGTTATACAGAATTTACAAATAAGAAAACATAATTTACGTTTCAAATTAACAATGTACTTTAATTAATACTTGCTTACCTTCTAAATTACTGCATATAAGCAAGCTATCTGTTCCATTTATAGTGTAAATAATTAGCTACATTTTATTTTACATTAAGTTTGTTGATTATTCAAATTCGCCGCGGTATATTTAAATTTATTAGAGTGGAATTTCTTTGGTTTACTGAAGCACCCGCCAACTAGTGCCGTGAGTGGCGAACGTTGTTATTTCGCATGCGTAAACAGTGTAGTGACTGGGAAATCCGCAAAACTCAACAGAGTCTCTATTCGTCGCCCGAACACACCGCATCGCTATCGTACACGTTCTACAAAGTAGAAAATCGATTTGGTCTTTCGAACAGTTTGCATCGCGATTGTTCATGAACCGCTGGTCTTTTTAGAACACCGCTATCGTTATAAATGTGCTTCGCTTCACCCGCCAAAGAGAAGAGTATTATTTGTTACATCGTTTTTTCGTTGGCACGGCTGCATAAATCACCAGGTGAGTGTTTTAGTAAACGCTTTGATTTGATTAAAGACATTAATTATTTGTAGTTTGTTCAATATCACTTAAAATTTATATACAGTCCACTTTTTTCTCCTAATTAGCTATTCGAAATTTACCGCAATATTCTACACTATCTGATGCGGTTTTTACACATCTCAGTTGTACGTTGTGGGTCACAGATTGCCACTCTAGTCCATATTTCAATGATAGGTTTGTTACTATTCCTAAGGCAAAAACGGAAACACCAGGTAGAGGCAAAGTCAAATAGTTTACTACATCGCCGATTGATAATGCACTACTCTACGCACGTAGTTAAAGAAAGAAAGTCACGTTAAGAATAAATATCGCGGCTGGCTTCTTCAGCTTGTAAAACCACGACCTTTTTTGGTTTGTCATCCTGATTGGTCGAAAAGCGACACATATATTACGTACCGTGGGAAATTATATTTAACATTCCTCTCCCACGGTATCAAAAAGTGACTACAAAAACACAAGGTAATTTCCACAAGCTGACTTCTAAAATTGCAGAGGAGTTTATGAACACACAACAATATGTTTGAGTGATTGTGTTAAAAAAATACAAAAAGACGTCATGAAAAGGAAATAAAAAATTTGCAAATCGGACCGGATCATCATTAACTTAAAACATCGCACCTAAGGGGCGATCACCTCGGTTATATTTGCACCTTTCAGACACGACTAAACGCTGTCAAGAGTAAGCATATAATTAATTATAATTCAAGCATGCACCGCCCAAGTCAAATGACAATCACCACCACTTCCGTAATTATACAACGCATCTTGCAACAAGTCCAGCTCGAAAACAATAACACGTCACTCATAACATGATAAAAGGCCCAATATATAATAAATCGAAACTAAAACAAATTGTTCAGGACAAATTACCCTATGGACTTTTGCCAAATGTTTCAAGTTTCATAGAAAGTGCAATGCGTGAAGAAAGATACGCCACATACTCCAGTAGAAAGTCTAGGAAAAATTTAAGGAAAAAAGAGATAACAGGAGGTCTTGTTCTACAGCAATCGTTGTTAATACTTTACTAATTCAAAGTACCTATACCTACTTTACTCGCGTGTCTTCCCCACGCCAACCGAGTCCATTCTCATTAGGTTAAGACGGTCACGCTATCGCTGAAAGGTAATCATACAATTCACAACAAGAAAACATGTAAATGTTCAAAAAAAGGCGTTTAATATAAACATAATATTATGATTAAATTATATATAAAAGTTGAGAACTAAAAGAGATTTAATATGCATCGGAATGGCACGTAACAGCGTTGGATTTATATAGTTACTTAATAGATAGAGTAAATAGAAAAAACGGTACGTAATGTATTATTAACTAAAATATTAGTTTTTGCTACTACGAAATCTGTGTCTTGCAATTTAGATAACAAAAGGACATAATTCAAAAAACTGATACCAATACCATGGTAATAAATTATTTAGATTACATTTTAGATTGGACACTAATTACCTTGTAAAAAAGACAGCTAGTATGATTAATGTCTGATTAATTTGAGTAAATTAGAAGACCTTGCGTGTTCTCTTTCAGATACAATATTCTTTAGGATTTTTTAAAAATGCAAGTGATTTTTAACGTTTAATAATTTGCTATTACACAAACAAAATCCAATTATTAAAAATAATCGATTGATATAATCAAAATTACAAATTGCACTAGTGGACATTGATTCTTCGCCTTTCTTGAAATTTTATAAAAAATGATGTAGGTGTACGTGCTCATGCTGGTATTTTACTCGTTACTGTAATAAACAGACCACCTCAGATCTCAGTTTGTTAAATCAATTAATTATTTAATAAATAATTCTACTAGTACAGAAATCATTTACTTCTCTACGTACCTTACATACCTTATACCTTACATACTGTAACCTATTCACAATAAATAGAATATGATATTAAATGCAGTAATAAAAGCAGAGAGAGAAATCCGCCAATGTAGTGAGCTGTAAATGCCGTGAAGGCGTTGATTGCTTGTTCGTATTACTTGTCAAGTACCAACGTAAAAGGTGCTATAGCTAATCAATCGCTTGCCCGTACAGAGGGCGTAATCGGTTTCACATAAATTACAAACACCATACTTTGCTTTACAAATTAACCGTGCAATTTCATTATGCTTCTGCTCACCTGATGGCAATCTAAATGTTTAAGAGCTAGGGTAAGACCAGTTAATGGATGCTTTGAATTACTAGACTTTGTCCACCTGGATAACCATTAATCATTGTCTGTTTGTGTAATATGGAACATGGCTGATATTGACTCCTATTTAATCCAGATTTTTGTAGCAAAATTTGTCGTTTACCTACAACATCAAACAAGGAATACAGATAAGAGATACAAAAGGATTTGGGGTAGGAAATTGTCAGGTGTACTTGATTCCTTTAAACCACAAAGCACTACTCCCACAGTTCTACAAAATAGGGTAGATACGTGTAGAATGAATGCTGGCCGCCTTTTTTTAAATGTACTTCACTTCCTCTTACGTATTGTGTTTTTATTGCTTGAGAACAACGACGCATATTGTTTCAAACTGTGAAAAATCATATTTACATTCTATTCACACGAAATACATAAGAATAAACTATTTCTAAAAATCCTCCATGATAATTCACACGACCTATTTTCTATCTAAATTAAATTAAGTAATATCTTTAAGTTAGTGATTAGAAATCCTCTAACTTAATTTGTTACGGGTGTAATATTTATTACGGGTGAACTAGGCGTTTAAAACAATTGAAATTTTATAATGCCCTGATGTGGCGGGGACCACGTAACAATACAAGAGTGCTCCGACTAACTACCGTGGTGCAGGAATGGGTTCCTATGGATAAATGAGAAAATAATATAAAGAACAATTAAAGAATTACAAAACATGATAAATAACACGGTTTCATATTAAAATTCTACTTAACGATAACACTTACTCTGAAAGGTCTTGTTTCTGTCAATATCGAGGGGCGCCAAGCAGTCTGTCGCCGCAAGCATTATGATATCCTTTTCTATGTGGAAGATTGTTATTCCGCATAAAACTCTCTTCCTTTGGTTATTCTACATTCAATGATTATCGACTTTGTTTTTCAAAATAAAAAACACCTTCCAAATATGACTAGCACTAAAGTGGCTGAAATCCTTTACAAATTACTGAATTTACATCTATTCCATACACTAGTTAAAATAAAAATTCACCAAAGCTTAACCGCTATTAACGTAAAAACATAATTTCATTAAACATGCATATATAAATACACTTTTCTAAAAATAGGTTATCTACAATCTGGCGAGGTGTTGTTGAACTAAATCCTAAAGAAAAACTTAACCTAATCCATCAACAGAACTATTCTAAATTGCAAATTTTCATACTTTCCTATTTAATTATTAGATTAATAAATCCCAAATTAATGGTAATGTCGTTCATTAAACAAAAAAAAAACAGTCTAATACCAACGTTGCACTATCATCTTGTCCATTTCAAAATACATTACACCTAAATATATCTTAATATTTTACTATTTTACTACTCACAACATATTCACGTCTATGTTCACATATAAATTATTGTAAATCATACATAAGTCTATACTATTACAGTGTAATTCATTCAATTCAGGTAATGTCCAGACCACACCCGCTTTTCCCATTTCTAGAACAATAGTTACAACCTAACTACAAAATTCCCAAATTAATGGTGAGATAAACAAATCCAGTTTTACTCCCTACAAACGGCCATAACGAGCAAATTCCGCCCGCAGGCGTTTCGAAATGTATCTTGCACAAAGCGTAAAATCGAAAACTTTTTGTATGCCGTTCATTTACATTTCCAATGCTCCACCTGTAGGTACTACATTGGCCAGGAGGCGAGTTTTTTGTTGCCTGGAAATTTAGAATTTTGCCGAACCCTTGCCGTTCCAGGCAAGGTAGGGATCTTTAACGTGCGTGACAACACTCACACACGGGACCTCCATTTAACCTCTCATCCGAACGAGGGCGTAATTTTTGTGAAAATGCTCACCTGTCATTTTTCAAGCAGTCGGCCGTGTCGGGATTTGAACCCGGGACCTTGGGATCCGTAGCCTTACGCTTACTACATTGATCCACGGCGACGCCCACTTTTTATATGCCGCGTATTTTCTCCAGTGTAGCTTTGGTTTCGTTCCACTTTCTAGCATACCCAAATTTTACACTATCATCCCTTACTTGACTGGGGCCTCACACAGAACAGCCGTTCTCTTCATCCACGATCAAAATTTTTTGTACCCCTACGTTATTCATGTGTTCTTTTAAGGCAACGAGTCCGATATAACCCACTTCTATTAACTGAAATCCCCCTTTGTACTATTCGCGCGATTTCTATAAGACTGTACTCATAACAATTTCGTTATTTTCAATCAACTTCTTTATTCCCACCATAAATCATATTTTATTACGGTTAGCGTCTATGTCGCTATAATGTTAGAGTGGTTTTGTATCAGTCCCGCGCTTCCAGTATATTATAATGAGACGATAATTTCATTTATGTAATCTTATATAAATGAATTTTGCTTTGTCAATGTATAGTTAATACAAAGTGTGTGGCTCCATTTTATAATAATCACAATAATGTATATTAAAATTGGCATATTTTTTATCAGGAGTTTGTGTTTAGAGTTCGAAAGACTCTGACCTTTAATAGATTATATGTCAAAGATTTTTTCCGGCCAAAACAAATCTTACCAACGTAGAAATAATTTATAACCAGGTAAAAGATCCTCAAAAAAGTTTAATTCTGTAAATGTAAAATAAGGTAAGCAACAATATTTTTGTAACAAAGACATCTTAGAAATTATTTTATCTTTGAAAGAAACGATGTTGTAAATGCTTTTGTATGAGAGAAAATATTTTATACTGTATAAATGTTTTGTAATATTGCTGCGTTTTATTTCATTAAGCACTCTTTCAGCGACGCTCCCAATGCGAGACCATTTTCATATCACTCTTTAGTGGCACCCCAAAGTGCGACCGTTGCCACAGCAATATACATACATACATATATATATATATATATATATATATATATATATATATATATATATATAGAGAGAGAGGGGGGGGAGAGGGAGAGAGAGAGCGCTTTAAAAGAGGTTAGTATATTTAAAGACGCGTCGTTTGAATAAAATAACTAACTTAAATATTTATTTATTAATACAAATTCTGCGTATCTTTATTTTGTAAATATTGTGTTTCCATATTAGTGTAGACGATTTTCAACGACAAACAACAACAGGGCATTGTTCTTAATGTCACTTCTTTCACAATGACAAACGAACTATTATTCAATTTTTTAAAACTTTGTCTAATTTTAAAGTATACATGAATGGCCATGATAGTCGTGCGCTCTTGTTAAAATTTGCAGATCAATAAATAAATTAGGTCTTTTATTTTAATATAAATAAAATGTTTGTTTTAGCTTATATGTGTAATTATTTCATAGTGGTATAATAGATTTATTAGTTGTTACTCCTTTTTGGCTTTACATTTTATTAATATTTAAATCTAAGAGATTTTTTAAATCCAGTGTGGAAAAGTTTCTTTTCCCATTCTTAATTTAATCTTTTACGTGTAAGTTTCACGATTATAGTGTCCCACGAATACCAGGAAATTAACCCATGGGCTATGGTATGTAAATCGCATACGTTTGCATTTCCAGGCTAAAATAATGTTAAATGTGTTATCAATTGACGTGGGAAGCAAAAATGATGGATTACTATAGTTGGTTAAAATAAAGTATCTTACTAGAGGAGACTTTAGTATCGGCGTTTGATAAGCGTGTGTGGTTAAGTTCGGCGAAGTGATTCCTTTCGATTCCTGTATTTTCTCTCTCTACCTGCAAATATCGTATTTCGCTACTGCGTAGATACTTCACTTCGTCGACGACAAAATTTTGAAACCCCAGCCGATCATCCAAACCTAAAACGCCGGAGACAACCCTGGTAAAAACCAGGTAAGCTCTTGCCTTGTTTTTGTTTGCTTGTGGGCTTTATTTTGACGACAATCCATGCAGCCCAATTTGTAGACGTAATACTTTACGTCTAGGGTCATGCATGATTGGTGACGCGAGGAAGTTGAAATTATACCGTAAGGGTATTTTCATTACATAGTTTTCGTCCAAGTAATTTGTAGTTAGAAAGTTTTTGCAATTGTCCATACAGGCACCAATAACTACAATAAGATGGCTTACTTACAAAGCATGTACAAAAAATGTTATATTAGACACAGACACTCACATACGTGCGCGCGCAGAAAATGAGGGGAAATAACGTCTGCGCGTTAAATAAGTAGTAGAAACGAACTTTTTTTATTAAAAACGGTTAGTTGTATGGGCCTTTAGCAGAAAATACCCAGTAAAATTTAGAAGTTTCGGTAGTTTACATTTTATAACGTTGTTATTTTAATATAATATTAAATTAAAATAAAGAATTAAAATAAGAAAGCACCGAATATAAATGATAATAATTATCGGTACCTTCCATCCCTTCGTATTAAAATAAAAACAAAATAACAGATAGAAACCGGAAAATAACCGTTCATAATAAAGTTATTTGTACAAATTTACATGGATTCAAGTAATGGTAATCCTGGACGATATACCCCAAAACCACATACTCTTAAGCCATAAAGGTAAATGCCTTAAGAACAATCGCATAAAGTTCATAAGTGTGAAAACAAACTATCACGTAAAAATTGAATTGGTTGAATTTCTATCATTAAGTTGTTTTTAGCTACACGCGTATTTGATCAATTAGTGGTAGATAATTGTTCACTTTTGTGTGTTGTTATTCACTGTTATAATCATATTATACAATATAGGTTAGGTATACAAGATGCGAAGTTTTTAATTTGTGTTTATTTTAAATTTGTAAAATTAAGTAGAAAAAGTGTTAGCGGAGCTCCATCAACCTCTAGCTACAGTAGAAACCGTCCAATCAGTTACTCAGGGCACCCACCTTTAGAGTAAGATTTATCTATGCTGTTTTCCTTCAGGTGGGTTGGTGATCAAAGGTTTTACGTAGACAAAGAGAGTTCAAAAACCTTTCAATGAAAGCGTACAGGTAATTAGCAAAAATTGCACAGTTTGTATAACCCTAAAGTATTAAATTTGCTTTCATAAACTCCACCTCGCACTATTGAAAGCTAGCCAGTGCACTAATTTACCGTTAGGTCACTTTGCCTCCTGTAGAATAATATTAATTTTGAAACGTTACGTTAATTCAGTACGTAATAGGGGTGAGGATAGTGTCGCGACAATCTGCTGCCCCTGTCGAAAAAGCCTTGGCAAGAAGTGTTTGACTTTTTGGTAACAATAGGCACAATTGTGAGTTATACAAAATTTAGTGCTTTCAATATTTCTCTGTTCAAAAAACTGTTCAAAAGCAAACTCTGATTACAGTCTCTTTTTTCTACACTGCTGTTCGGTGGTTACCAAAAGAAAATGTTGTTGGCCGAGTCGTTGAACTGAAGAACGAAATAAGCGAGTTCTTAGAAATGGAAGGAAAAAAGGAGGATATGACACACTTTAATAGTGATACCTGGATCTAAAGAGTAGTGTTACGGATAAAATGAGCGTTGCGTTAATAAATTTTGATTTACCCTGAAGGAGCGTTGATTGCGTAAAAATAATGGGATGCGTTGGTTAATTGCAATAGTGCGAGAATGAAAGAAATTATGAAAAAAGGAAAAATAAAGAAATAAAAATAATAAAGAAAATGGTTGAAATACAAAAACTACGTTTCACTAATCACTTACCTCAAAAAACTTTTTCTCTTTCTCATAACTAAAGGGCGCCAAACCGTCTGACATCAATAACTGATATTATTCCCTATATGGAGGAGCGTTATTCCGCAAAGGAGTCTTTCACTTCGGTTTTCTAAATTTGATTACGTTCTACGTTATCTGTCTCTAAAATATGTTAAAATACAATTGGTCATAACTAAAACAATTTTCAAAATAACATGCCTATTCCAAATACGATTCATCACTTTGCAAATGTGTCTATTTACCTAATTTTTAAATAAATTAAAATAAAATTCAAACTAAAGTTCTATTAACATTAAATAATTTTAACAGAAATACAAATGTACTTGCCATAAAAGAAAAACATAAATTACTTAACCTCAGTCTGACCAAGCATTGCTAAAGGAAGTCCTAAAAATTAAATCTAATTCATTCTTCTTACTTCATTTTTTAAATTTAAATTTCTGTTTCCCATTTAAATTACATGACGTTTATAAATACCAATTTCTGAAAGTGTCCGTAGTAACAAACGTAAAAAACAGTTAAATACCAGCTTTTTTGTTTAATGATTTCATTGTCCATGTTAAAATACTAAATTTTGCCAATAAAATTTGCATTTAAAATCAATATACACTACATTCATCGCTAATTCAATCCAACAAAACAGTTACGTACGCTTCGATTAATTCCTATTAGATAAATACAAATCATTGAAATTTTCAGTTCGCAAATATAGAATTAATAAATTTAAACGTAAAAGCTCGCATATTACTCACCGTTATAATTTCAATTAAAGCTTTATTTTAGGAATTTCCAGAAACCGAGAGTATTTCCATTTTTGGCTTGCTTTCCAAAAACACAACTCTCTTAATACACAGAGTCCAGTTGTTTGAGTTATCCCCACAGGTAACCATTTTATTATGGTACACACGAGTTTTCTAAATCATGCACATAGAAAAAACATTCATTGCTAAATCTGTAAGTAAAGTTTTTGAAAAACTCACGCATTGTTTAAATTCTCCTCAGTGGAAAAGGCCACGTTACATACTTAAAGCTGCTTTTGTTTAACGTCACTTTTAACTTAACTTTATATCAGCCACCAACAACAGGGTCTTATTACGTTCTCGTATGACTACATTTTGACCTTTTCTTAATACCAACTCGCGAATAATTAATTCGTTTTTTCGGCAGATGTACTTATTGTCGCTTAATTCCTTCTTTCTCTTACGTTCAATGGAGCGTTTTGTCGGAATTCAGTCTTCTTATTGAGTTTATGGAAAAGTATTTGTGGTATAATATGATTTACTTAGGATAACGCTCTGTATTTTTTTTTATCTTCAGTAATAAAAAGGAATACATTAAATGAGTAAATTATCTGCAATCTGATAGTCGTAAATTTCCACACTATAGTTGCAATAGTTTTGGTGTATAATTAAATGGAATTCCTTTAATGACCCATGTACACAGGCCTTCCTAATTTTATAAAAGAATTGCATAACAATAAAATCTGTTTCCCTGTTTGTGAATTTGAGTTGTGTGTTCCAATATGTACTAAATAGAAATAAAACGATGTTTTGTGGTTCTTAAATTTATGATTTTAATAGAACTAACAATTGATTGAAATGTTTTACTTACTGAACACTAATACATTTGAAATCCGAATTATTCAGTACTTACAATATTAAGTTGTCCGTTCGAGATTAATTTTTCTCTTTTGCATCCGGTTTGTATTTACCGTGTTGCCTTCGCATATTAGTAATTATTTATCTGATAGCTTAGATCAGCTAAATAAGGTAAAGGTAAATTTGAAACTGCAGGATAAAATAACGGAGCTTATTCACTTCAGAAATAATATACGGGCGCAAAACTGGCGCCATAAACTTTACCGTGTTTGAACAACTTTGCACCAAGACTGAAGAATCGGATATGGGAATTATAGATAATTTGCGAGAAAATTAATAAACACTTTCAAGCATTTGAATCTGAAATTCAACATTATTTCCCGAAGTTTTCTGAACAAGAGGCTGCATTAGTTCGAAAACATTTCATGTATCTTTGGATGCTACCGACATTCTCGTTAAAGTACAGGGTAAATTTTTGAAGCTGTGAAATGATTCCTCAACGCGTAATATATTGTTAGGGGTAATATGCGCATTACGTTATAAACTTAGATTTTCCCTGAAGCGGCGGGGACCACGTAACAAAGGGTGTACCGGCTAATTGTAATGGAGTGGGAGTGCGTTCTTATGAAAAAAATAATAAAAAATTAACATTTGAAATTGCCGAAATACCTACCTTACAATATTCACTTACCCTGAAAGGTTTTTTTACTGTCACACATAAAGGGCGCCAAATCGTCTGGTCTTAGCAATCTTTTCGAATTTTTCTTTGCACGGAAGACGGTTATTCAGAATAGGTCTCTATTGCTTTTGGTTTCCTAACTTTATCACGTTATACGTTACCTTTTTCTACAATCCTGTAAAAACACCCATCAAATTTTGGTAAAATTAAAGAAAATTGTGAAATAAAGTGCCTCTCCCAAATACGACTCTATCACTGGAGTGACTAAATATTCTTTCAAAATGTGTGTGTGTGTGTGTGTATGTGTGTGTGTGTGTGTGTGTGTGTGTGTGCCTAGTTAAGAAATAAGTTACAATAAAATTCAATTTAAATTTAGCTTGTATTAAGATACCACTATTGCAATATGACTGCAAGTACAGTTTCTGAAAATGCTTAATTTCCTAACATCAAAGTGGCTGGGTATTATTAAAAGGAACCCTAAAGAAAAAAGTATTACATCAATCAATAATAGTATCAAACCATTTTTCCCGTTTCCAATATTGACACAACCTAAACCCAATTATTTGAGCTATACCCGCAAGTAGCCCTTTTATTACGGAACACACGAGTTTTTATAATCCCGCGTCCGGATAACGTTCCTTGCCAAACCTACAAGCGAAGTCATACAAAAACGTAAGCACTATTTAATTTTTACTTTTTGGCGATTTCCACATTATATCTTGAAACTGTCTTCCGTCCACTAACTTTTAACTTGTCCTCATATCAACACAAACAACGCGGCTCTCCCGCTTTAATACATGCTGGTATTACTACATTTCGACCTTTCTCATTACCTGCTCGCGAATAATTAATTAATTGTTTTTGTCCGTTATCTAGCTCTCGTTCTTTTTCTCTCATTCTTTGAAGGTATGTCATCGTATTACTGTCTTAATATTGATCTTGCGTTAAATCACGTGAAAAATTCGTGATCATATACGGTTTAATCATGCCAGTGTCACATATTTATTGTTATCTCATGCTCTCAGAAGTCTAAATAAATACATTAAAAACACTACACTTTATTTAAGTTATTATTTTCGTTGGGATCATTTGTGACTTGATATTTGTAAGTTTTACTAAATGAGCATCTATATTTAAGAGATTAACTATATTGTAATTATGTTATTATCTTGTCTAGGGGTTACTTTGTATTATAACTACACGTGTTTACCTGTAACGTTAATTTGGTTTAATTTTACTAAAATTGCAAAAAGCTTTCTTTTTTTTGGTATGATCATGATTTGGAGAGTATATATTAATAATTTGACTGCTATTTACTTCGATAATTATTCTAAAATTTCTTAAAATGACATGAACACGCTATGAAAATTTGCAGTTGTAATTATTCTGTTTATACAACTAACTCAGGCAGTTCCTCATGTGGTATACGTCTTCGTAACACGTAATATTGAAATCTGTTTTTTCATTTTGCAATTTTGAATCCTTTATTGACCTCTTAGTTACGTTCAACTGTGTATGGTAAAAAATATATAACTATGGTTCTATAATTTTAACGTATTGCCAAAATTCATTTTATAGAACTAAAATATTTTTAAACTCTTATGCATAATAAACACTAGGTACTATTTGTAATATCAAGTTCGTATTTATTTTGTCCGTTTAAGATAAATTTTCTCCTTTTCCATCTGGTTTCTGTCTTACGTACCACGAACGCATTACATATTTCAGAAAAATAGTTATCTTAGTTTTGGTGTGCTATGTGCCATTTGTATCCTAAAGTTCTATGATTTCTTTTCGAGTATTAGTTCATTTGTTTTTACTTACCCCTGTGAAAGTGGATTTTCAACTGATTTGTAGATAGAGACTAAAGCCAGAAATAAGCTTTATGTTCGAGATACTTAGTTTTTTATTATGCCTAGATATACTCATGGACGTGATGAAACAGGCCTATTACTGCATGAGCTTTTAGAGGAATTAGAAAATGTGGAAGACAATTACAATATTCCGAACCAAACTATTATAGTCACCTACTGAAGAACCGAATGCGGAAACAGATAAAGATTCAGATCAATCTGAAAACGAAGCTTCCAGTAATATGGATCACCTACCTAGAAGAATTTTATTAGCTCCGTGTTCAACAAACAAACAAAATCCTGAAAGTGAGTGAAGCCTCAATATCCACATCAGTAGTTTCTTTACCAAGACAGGCGGTCAAAAGAAAAAAGCTTGCAAACCTGTGAAATTGGATTGTAGGAGATGGATCAAACTTACAATTACCTAGCATTTCAGACAATGACCATTTGGATGATTTTGTTCTTTTGGAATCGGTAAATACTCCTATTAACGCTATTGAAATATTTTAAAATGACGAATTTCTTGAAGTTATAGGACTTGAAACTAACTCATATGCTGACCAAAAAGGTTGTCACAATTTGAAGATCACTAAAAATAAAATAAGAGTAGTAATTGGCATCATGTTTTACTCTGGATATAATATTTTACAGAGTAAGTGAATGTACTGGAAAAACTATACTGATTGTCATTCACCTATTATTGTGAACACTATAAGATGAAACAGATTTGATGATATACTGCGATACCTACACTTTGCTGACAATTCAAAAATTGACAACATTGACAAACTGTATAAGTACGACCAATTTTTGATTTTCTAATTAAATCGTTCGAACTGCTACAGATAAGTGACTGCTGCAGTATAGATGAAAGTACCATACCATATCACAGCCATCCTGGTGCAACAGTTTATTCGAGGACAAGACGGCAATATAGTTCTTGGTCTTGCTGAACATGCCAAATTACCTAAAGGTAGAAAACTATTTTTGACAGTTTGTTTATGTCAGTTGGTTTGCTCAAAGAGCTTAACAGGTGGTCTCGGAACCTCACACATGAATCGTGTTAGTAAGGATATGAATTTGACAGAGAAATCTAATTTTTTGAAGCAATCACGTGGGTCGTACAAAAGTTTTGTATCCAACAACTTATTTGTTTGCTAGAAAAATAATTCAGTTGTAACAGCACTTACAAACTATGCATTGAAGTGAATGTTCCAGGTTCTGTAACAGAATATAATAAAGATATGGGCAGAATTGACCTTTCAGACTAATTTATGGCAACATACTGAACAAATATAAAAATAGAAAAATGGTGATGAGCATTTTTAAGTTGGACTGTAGATATTAGTTACGTCCAGGGCTGGTTACTTTACAGCAGGAAAGGGATGACACTTTAGCTTCTTGAATTTCGATGCCAATTTGCTCTTCACTATTTACTGACATATGGAACAGAATCTGAATAAGGACGACCGTCGGGATCCCAGACATTTTCACCAACATTGGAAGATATGCGATGTGATCAAACCAGTTTTATTTTATTGCTTGTATTACTTACCTGCAACTGCAAAGCACATGTTTGCAATATGCTACTGTAACTGCCCACTGGCAAATTTATTGGCCGTCTTGCTTTTTGAACATACTGTACATTTATGAATTTCAAGCTTTGGTAGATTAATTTAGAGTGCTATTAAGTCAAACTTTTATAAAAAGCAACTCGTCAAAAAGAAAACAGTAATTTGGGCACTGATGGGTTAATAATACTTATTAAAAAATATCATTATTTTTGTTAAATCCTAAAATATATTTTGTCAAACCTTTTATTTTTTGTTTTATTGATCAAACATGGTGTATGAGAAAGAAAGTTGCAAACATTTTTAAGAAATTTAAAGAGGGTGTCAATTAACAAAATGTTATAAACCACAGCTCTACACCAACATCCAATCAAGAGAAATCTAACATTAACAAAAAATAAAAATAATCTAATTAAAGTTGTTTCACCAAAACCTAACATTCTTTATTTTGAAACAACAAAATAGTTCCTCTTTTTAGGTGGTTGATGAATACTGGAACTATCGTAATCAGGAATTAAACATTTCTCATCCAGTTGCTTTCGTAATTCCCAAATTACTTGCAAGAAACTTATCACGCATACCCATAAGTATATGTGAAACACTGTAAAATAAAAGACTATAAAAAAATTATTTGTATAATTTACCCACTTATAAGGAATGCCCCAAAGTTGCTATACAGGATTAAACTTCCAAGTTCATATTCCTGATTCTTCAAAGTCCTTATTAAAAGTGTATGAAATATTATTCCAGCAACTATGCAAACTGGATACATGCATATAAATGGATAAAGATGCGTTGTCTTGCACTAAAAATACCAGATAAAGGTTATTATGTAATTGTAATAAATACGTAAAGCAAGCGCTAATAGTCCACAGTCCAGTCAAAATAGACATTTCAATTTACAATAATTAGCAAGAGCTGAAAATTAGTTCAGATCTTAAGTATACTACTACAAATAATATATCAAAAATCCCCATCGATCCTGCTTCTACTAGAAAGTGTATTCAAGGTCAAAGATGTTGTTCTTTTTGCATTTTTTAGAGTTCGTTGTAACGAAACCTTTATAACATCACTCTCGTGTCCGTCCGTCTGTCTGTCACAGAGGTTTTTCTCGAAAACTATGTAACGTAGGAATTTGAAATTTGGCACAATGCTAGGTTTTTATGGTGCGCACATTTATCGACAGTCGGAAAATAGAAAAAAAAATTTAGATTAAAATGGTGGGGGTTAATTCAGTCAAAAGAAAAAGTTTTAATACATATATCATGTGAGGTATCATTTGAAAGAGGATTCTAAAAGACTTCAAAAAATTATTTTTTTATAATTTCGGTCCAGTAGTCTTTATGATATAGCTCAAAATAAGCCAAAAATGAGTGTTCCCCCTGTTCTCCTACATTTCCAAAGCTAAAATTTTGATATTAATAGGGATAGTAGCTATTGAGTCATAAATTATCGGAAAACTGCAGGTTTTTTTGACAGTGTAATAGTTGCTGGGAAAAAAATTTTTAAACACAGTAATAGACAACGTATTTACTAATAATGTACCAGTACAATGTGGGACAATATATTCATTTTTCAGTTATCACAATCAAATTTGGATTAGATGTAAATATACATAAAAATTAAAAACAGCTTAATTTGGTTTTTTGATTGGTCACTGTAATATTGGTACAGAACCCTAATAGTGCGAGCTCGACTCGCTCTTGGCTACCTTTTTTTCAAAAACGGTAAGTGTTATAGTAAAAATAGCTCAAACAAAAGTTGTACATCATGCAATTGTCTACAAAAATTGTTCTTATATATTTTTTTCTACGAATGACCATTTTTGAGACTCGCCATTTCAAGCGTATATACACCATCAGATGTTCAAAAATTAGTTGAATTATTGGTTTGTATAGCTCAAACGTACAAATTAAACGAGTATGAACAAATATTCACTAAGTCCATAATTTCATTCGCCCGTATAATCTTGAGCAAAATCTGTATGCTATTCTATAGTTCATATGGCAATGGTCGTATACCTGCATGTGTAAAGACAGCAGCCAAAAATTCCGAAAAAAACCGATAGTCATGTTCATATGCAACAATATTGCCAAATTGGCAGCCAAGATTAATAATTCTTACTTAACCCCTTCAATATTAGCATCCTAACTACAAATATGTGTGTGTATATATTTATTATTAATGATATATTGCGGGTTATAGGTCATCTGGTGTCTGAAGAAAACTCTCTCTTATTGTCTAAATTTTTACATTTATTCAATGCTAGTATATATAGAGAAGACATAATGAGAATAAGAAGATATAATGCAAACTAAAAAAAGATAATACACCTAAAGATATACAATGTTAAATAATGGCAACCGCAACCTTTAGAACAGTAAATAACGCAATAAAGTAACAAAATTTTCTTAGGTAGTTCAAAAGTGTTATGCATTCTCTATAGATACAACTAATTTTCCAAAAAAATCTTACGTCCACAATATTGCTATCGGTAATAACCCTTGGCAAACCTGGTGTGCTTTTCGCTCATTTAATATTGGCATGTCTAAATATGCTTTCAAATCCTGATGAAGTTAACCGGTTTTTCCTCAATCTATAACCAGGCTAATAACTTTACATGCAAAGAGAGCACCTTATTCTATAACAATAATATTACTTATACTGCAAATAAACTTGAATTTACATCGGTTTCTGTTGATGCTATTTATGATATTCTACATAGCTGTAAATCGGATGCATATGGGTCTGATGATATTTCTTTAACTATGCTTAAATATTGTAGTCCACACCTTGATCATATCATTACAAATATTATCAATAGTTGTTTGGAATTTAATGTTTCCGGATGTGTGGAAAAAAGCTATTGGCAAGCCTATACCGAAGGTACCCAATTGCAGATCATTTTCGGATCTTCGTATAATTAGTATATTACTTGCTATTTCCAAAATCTTAGAAAGGGTTTTATACATTCAAATTTATAATTTTATTAGAGAGGATAATGTAATACCGGATATGCAAGCAGGATTTTGGAAATATTTTAGTACGACCACTTCTTTAATTACCGTTACGGGTGACATTATAAGGGCTTCTGACAAAGGACTGGTGACTATATTAATCGTCTCGATTTTTCAAAGGCCTTTGATACAGTTAACCATGAGCTCTTATTTGCCAAACTTAAATTTTATGGATTTCACAACAGTTGTCTCATTAATTCGCTCTTACTTAACTAACAGGTCACAGAAAATTATGATTAATGATTCCTGCTCATCTACATCACCTCTTTTATCTGGAGTACCACAGGGATCTATTCTTGGTACGATTTTATTTATTATTTATACTTAGGATATTTTGAATTCTGTAAAATATTGTAATATACAAGCCTATGCTGATGACACTCATCTTTATTTTAGTTTCCCAGTTCATGATATGACTAATGCTGAGGCTTTACTAAAAGAAGATCTCAAATTAATCAATAAAATGTCAGTTTCTCATAACCTAAGACTTAATCCTACTAAAACAAAATTAATTATATTTGTAATAAACAAAAATATGACGTTGTAGCTTCTAAATTATATATTCATATCGATAATGTACAATTACCAGTTGTTAAATCGACTAGAATCCTTGGAGTTATATTGGATGATAAGTTAAAATTTAATTTTCATGTTAACAAAGTTTTACAGAAAGCATACATTTCTCTTAAGATGTTGTATGCTGTTCGCCATCTCTTAACATTTAACCTTAAGAAATCTCTTGTTGAGTTCTTGGTGCTGTCACATTGAAATTATGCTGATCTTATTTATGGTCCATGTCTTGTCGACTTTGATAAGAAAAGGATCCAAATCCTACAAATCTCATGTGTGCGTTTCATATATCGTCTCAGGAAGTTTGATCACATTTCAGATAAAATTAAAACGCTTGCATGGCTTAAAATGGAGGATAAAAGAATGCTACATCTTGGATGCTTTACTTATAAGTTGCTATCTGAGTCATCTTCTATGATTTTAAAAAAGAAACTGATCCCAAGATGTTTGGTTCACTCTGTTAATGTAAGGTGTAATCAATTATTTACCATCCCTTATCACACTACTGCATTGTTTCAGAAAAGCTATACTTATTACTCTGATAAATTATTAAATTCAATTACTTTTAATTATTAGATAGATAGATAGATAGATTTATTTGTTCCCATCATTGTGATGATAATGCACACTTCTACAATCATTATTAGAAATAGTCAACAATGTGTATAAATAAAATTAAAATATAAATAAAATATGAAAAATTACCTACATTTATGTAGATAGTCATTAATTGAAATTAAATATTAACTACATAGTCAATTTTTCTAACTATTTAAATCCTATCTTCAAGAAACTCTGTTACGTTGTAATAGCAGCGCTCACAAAACAAGGATAATAGTGATGATTTGTATTTGGAAAGACTATCAAATAGTTACTGGTAGCTTGTTATAAAGAGTTGGCGCCATATATATAAAAAACATTTTAATTAAAGTAGATCTTGCTTTTGGTGAATATATATCACAAGCAGGCCTAGTATCGTGTTTATGAAAAGTGCTTGGTGTGATGAATTCATTTTTGTTTTTATAAAAGAGGATTAGAGTTTCATAGATATATAAAGAATATAAAGTTAGTATTTTAAGTTTTTTTAATAATGGTTTGCAATGTGTGTCATAAGCTGTATTGCAAATACTACGAATAGCTCGTTTTTGTAATTTGAATATTATGCCAATATTTTCATTTGATGCATTCCTCCAAAATGCAATACCATATCGTAGATGGGACTCAAAAAGGGCATGATACACTTTAAGTGAAGATTCAATAGAAATTTGACGTGAAATAGTTCTAATTGCAAAACAAGTGGATGCTAATTTACTAGTGAGTAATTGAATATGAGTTGTCCACTTCATTAATTGATAATCCATTCAATGTAGTGAGTGGCTTTTTACAATTTAAATATAAACTACACTACTTTCTTTCTCAATAAATGTGTACTGTGAACATATTTCATTATCCAATCTATAATAGATTTTCTTTCGTGTTTTGCAACTGAAATTTATATGCTCACTTTGTTATGTTATAAATTGTGTCATTGTTCATGATACTATTGTAATTGTTTTTATGTTTGTATTAAGTTGGCCTGATCGTAATTTGATTAAATGTTTCATGATTAGTTTATTTTATGGCTTATTATTACTTAACTTATGTTGTGATAATTAATTGATTTAATATTATAAATTTTGTGTTTCATTATGCCTTATGAAGGTTAAGTGTAAGAGTTGCTCTAAGCTAAACTTCGCTTCTACTAGGGTTTCTATCACTGTTAATTTATATACATTATGTTTATCAATTTAACTACATTATGTTCATTTTATAAATACTTATTTAGATTAATAAAGCTTATCATAAATCCTTTATTTCAACTATATTCTTTGAGGTAGTTTCGGTACCAACTGCAACTTCGTAAGCAACTTTTAAAGTCAAGATTTGTTTCAGCAAGTAAACGACACTGTAAAGATTCACTTCCTACCCCACAAACGATACGGTCTTGTATGGCTTCGTCTAAGAAATTACCAGGAAATTCACAACTATTGGCCATCAGTCGCAATTCTTTAACAAAAGTAACAATTGATTCGTTCTGTATTTCAATCCTTTTGTAAAATTTATAGCGCTGAACTATTGTAGAAGGTTTTGGAGATAAATGTTCAGTCTGTTTTGTAATTATTTCTTCATAAGAATGTTTCGTTACTGTTTTGGGAGCACAAATCGACTTAATCGTAGAATAGCATTTTAAACCACAAACTGTTAATAAAGTAGTACGTTTAAGTTTGTCCTCTTTAATATTATTAGTCTTCTTTCGGCATAGGATTTCCATGCTTCAGATTGAGTAGTATTAAATTCTTCAATTTTTCCAATATTCATAACTTTATACTTGTTGCCAATTGTGTAATGTATGCCATATAAATATATTAAACAATTCTGGAAGTAGTAGGAGTTTTTAATCTGAGAACTCTTTAAAAGTTATATATGGTATGAATTGACATTACCTGACAAGACTATTTTCAGGATGCCTAGCAACATAAAGATTCAAAAAAAAGTCAAAGGAATTGCTGACAGATATCGGGAAAATATCTGATACTAATGCAGTAGAAACAGAATGGAATAACATTAAATCCAGCCTAGACATGGTGGCCAGAGGTATTCTGGGGTATACACAAAAGAAAAAAAGAAACCATGGATAACAAAGGACATCCTGAATTTAATAGAAGAAAGACAAAGATACAAAAATTAATCAGACGAAACAGGAAAACAGAGATACAAAGCCATAAAATGAGAAATTATTCGCAAATGCAGGAAAGCTAAAGAACAATGGATTGATGAAAAATGCAAAGAGGTACAAACTAAGATGGAAGTAGAAAAGGCAGATGTAGCATACAAACTAATTAGAATGAATTTTAAGGATATAAAACCGTATAGCAAAAATATAAGCGACACGGGAGGAAACGTCATTATAGAAAATGTAGAGAAAGTGGGTAGATGGCAAGAATATATAGGGAATTTATATGCAGGAGAGGAACTAACTGCATTAGAACTTGGGATATTCTATACTTAGAGATGAGTATGAATTAGCCTTAAAGGGTCTGAAAAATGGCAAGGCACCGGGTACAGATAAGGTGCAAGCAGAAACTCTAAAAGCCGCTGGACAAGAAGTAATAGAACGTCTCTTCCAACTTGTAAGCTGTATGTATGAGACAGGCGAGATACCCAAAGATTTCAAATGTAAAATCATAGTAACCATACCAAAAAAGAAAGGCACGGATAAATGTGTAGTGGAATTTAGATATTGGCTTAAATTCAAATCTCCCGCCTTATTTTGGTTACACTTTTCCCCCAGAAGTGGGGCATGCGTATTAGGGTAGAGAAGATGGAAGTTTTTGGTATCCTTATAAAAGTAGTATTTTTATTTTAATTATTTTCGGGTTATGTTAAAGATTTACCGCTGTATTATTAAATGTGTTATTAAATTAACATTTAAGTGTGTAACTAGTTTTCTTTGTTTCATTTTGAACTTCTGCCTGACCCATTATTAATTACAGCTCCTACAAATGTGAAAATTTTCGAACAATAGGTTTGACAGCACATGTATCAAAAATATTAACTAGAAGTGTACAAAGACGAATGGAAACATGAGCTGAAGAAATACTAGGGGAAGACCAATTTGGGTTTAGGCGAAACAGGGGAACACGGGAAGCTATTTTAGCTCTGAGAGAGATAATGGAGAAAACAATAGAAAAAGGGGAAAGCGTGTATATAGGGTTTGTAGCATTCGACAATGTAAAGTGAAATAAAATGTTTTGAAATACTAAAAAAAAATTGGAATGAGTTATAGGAATAGACGAATCGTACATAGCTTATACAACGAGCAAACAGCAGTAATAAAATCGGAGCAGGAACGTAAAGAAGTAAACATTAGCAAAGGGGTGAGATGGGGATGTGCCCTATCTCCGTTAATTATTAACTTGTACATTGAAGAGGAAATGTGTAGGCTAGCTCAGAATAGAAATCAATGGAGGTACTCATCCAACCAGACACAAGATGGATAAATTAATGACAAAAAAGTAACTGTACTTTAACATGATGATTATTAACTACAAGTATTGGTTGGGCAATATTCTCGATTAATATTAAATGTGTGAAAGGATTTACTGGGAAACTATTAATTCGGCAAATGTCTAAGTGTTAGGGGATCTTGGCAGTCATAGGCTGCTTAACCCTCTTCACTGAATCTCGGTGAAATAGGGCATAAAATTAGGGGGACCGATCTGTATTCAGGCTGTGTAAGAATTTCAGGGAACTGTGTAGACTAGCTCAGAATATAAATAAGTGCGAGTACGTGTCCAACCAGTTTTGAGACGGAAAACCTAATGAGGAAAAAATAAGCGCAGATAAATCTGATGATTATTATAAACAACTACAGGTGTTGGTTGTGAAATATCTGCAACTAATGTTGAATGTGCGAAAAGATATATTGGAAAATATATTAAGTCGGTAAATGTTCAAGTGCTGTGGGAACTTGGTAGCCACAGACTGCTTACCTCCCTTTACAACCACTGAGTGTCGAAGAAATAGGGTATATAATTGTAAAACAATAGAAAGAACAGCGTCTATGATGAAAGACAACAAACATAGAAACAAGAAGAAAATTGTTGAAAGCATATGTGTGAAGCACAGCACAGTATGCCTATGAAATACGGGCAGTAGGAAAAGCAGACAGAAAAACGGTAGTAGCTTTTTGGAATGCTATGCTTCAGATGTATGAGGATGATAGCTTGGACAGACAAAGTTAATAACAAATAAGTTATAGAAATGTAGGGGAGAACAAGGATATCTGTGCAAAAAAATAGGATAAATAGAAGGGTAGAATATGTTCTAAGGCATTTTTGGAGAATAGTATGGGATATATTACAAGCAGAGATAGGAAAAAGGAGGTAGATTTGGACCTAGATCAGATAGTGATAGATGCAGACTGCAAACTTTAGGGAAATATGTAGGTTAGCTCAGATTAGGGAACAATGATGGTACACGTCTAACCAGTTCCAGGACTAAAGATGATGTGCAACATAAAATCTTGGCTAACTATTTCATGAACACAAACATAACAAGATTGATGCAAATCTTAATAATACTGTTGAAATGTAACAAATAACACTATTTCGTATATTAATATTGAATATGGTGATGAAACAGCTGAAGCATTACTTTATCAGTTCGATCAAGGACTAAAGGGATATGAAGAACAAGCACCTTCAGCAAAACTATGAAGACAATATTTTCATATGGTGTTGATAGCAAAGAAGTTAATAAGAGCTGAACGTATCGGAGATTGGCAAGCTCATTTGAATAGCGTTAAAAAAATGTTTCATTATGTTCACGCATCGGGACATTATCCGCACACTTATATCTGCAAGATATGTTACAATTAGAGAGCTTAATTGATCCTAATGTTTACCAAAGATTTATAAAAGGTTTTTTATTGTTAAACATTCTAATAAATAAAATTGCGTAACTTCTACGCATATGGGGATTGAGCAATCAATGATGAAATCAATGGAAAGAGATGGAGGTATTGCTCGGAGAAGAAGCGCACAATTGAGTGTCATTAGTAAGTGGGTTTAGGGCATGCATGCAGTGAATACTGTGTGTGAAGGATTGGAAGATCTCGCTAATGTTAGAATGGATACAACAGATCAGTATGTAGATGCAAGTGATTCACGAGTAAAGAGAGAAATTGAAGACATTAAAAACTTCTTGAGTGGTATTTATCACATGAACCTTTTTCTGAGGTTAAACAAATTTTATCAATTGCCAGTGGAGTCATCGGTGATAATAAAATTAATTGTCATAATCCTCGTGAAGTTGGAATTGCTTCTATGACTAAAATGACAGGACAAACATTGAATAATGTTAAATTAAAACGCGCTGACAAAGTACTGCCTCTGTTAACCATGAGTAACACCATAAAAGTTCATGATGAAGAGGTACCCACAGACCCTATATTTCTACGCATGGGTATTACTAAGGCATTTGAAGGTAAGGTTGAAAAATTCTTCGAATATGAATTAGCCCTCTACCCATTATCACTCTTCGATGCAATTTGAACGTGTAAAACACAGAAATTAGCCATTTATGATTGCTTTCAATCAGTGAACATCAAAACTGACCACCCCATATCATTGATGGAGACCACTTATAATTGATTTTGCATTTATATCTACGTAAGAGTTTATAAAATAAACAGCGATAAATAATTAGTTTTGATTAAAAAAAACGGGCCTGTATTAATAATAAGCTCAAAGAATAACTTTTCCAGTCCTCTTCAAATCCTTAAGAAAATCATTTGAACTTCATAACTGTTTTTTAAGGATTTTAAATTACTAAAGCTCGCTTATTGATTTTGATTATTAATTATAAATTATTCTTTAATTGTTAAATAACTTGTATGCAATGGGATCGCTTTCTAAAGTTTTAGATTGCTACAATCTCAACAAAACTACTCTTTCTTAGTAAATTTTATAGTTCAAGCATGCAAATTTCTATATGAAAGATATAAAAGATAATCGCTTACGATTATGTTCTCGTGCAGCGGGATTGATTTCTTGGGTTTTCGTAGTTAGGTTCTCAGCAGATTTGTGACGTGGTGCTTGCCGGTAATACCATATAGGAAGGTAAGAAGAGATGAACGATGGAGGAGCACTACATCACAATACACGCAACAGCGCACCTCACAATTGCAGTTGCCTTTTTGAACTCCGGCACTGAAGTGATCAATTTAAGTTAATATAAATTACCACCATCATTTCAACACTCATTCATCACTCCCCTGGATTGGCTTATTCAAATTGGTCGATGTCCTACAACCAATTCAAATAGAGAACTTTGACATTTCAAAATTGCGTGTTCACAGTATATTTCGGAAAGCGATAAAAATCTCCGAGGGTATCTTTACGTGTTATGCATATTAAAAACATTCTATTCGTACAATGTAACTAATAATTTATAGAATAAACAGGACCGGACAAAAAATGGTAAGGTTTTCCTAAAAAAAAATGATTCTTCACCAGTGATATACATATTTAATGAAGAAGTCGTAAGCAGTTTGTAAAGTGTATAGAGTAAATGTTCAAATCAAATATGCTTTCGAAACTTATAGTAATACTACAGATAGTTTTAATATTTTATATATAAATGTGCAATTGTTAAAAAATAAGGTCGGCGAGTTAGAAAATCTTGTCACAAAGCTTAAGATGCCTGATATCATTGCATTAACGGAAACGTGGCTTTCACCAGGTGAAAAAGAATATTATAATATAAATGGATATTAAGCTGTTTTTGTAACCAGAAACAAAAAGGGAGGAGGTGCAGGTATACTTATCAAAGAAAATAATAGTTATCTAATCCTGCATAAGGTACATAATATATGTTCCATGCTTTTTTTTGATAAGTAGTAGTATTATAATTGGAGTCATATATAGACCGCTTGATTATCCATATAAGGAACTACTACAGGTGCTTGATGATATATTATATGAATTAAATAGTAATAAAAAAATTGTTTGGATTGTTGGTGAACTAAATATAGATTTTTAAAAAAAACAATATCCAACAGCGATTGCTCAGTGGCATGATTGAATCAAGCGGTTTTCATATCATAAATACTTCAACTTCTACACGACATACAGGTCACTTCAGCACACTTTTAGATTATATTATATCAAACTGTATTAATTCTAATGTAAAGCTGGCCATAGTGGACGATCCTATTAGCGACCATAAGATACGACATATAAACTTTAAAGCATTTCAGAATATTTTGACTACTAAACTGTACAGAGTAACTATGATAAGTAAATTTTAGTTCAAACAAAAGCTTGGTGGTATGAGTAAACAGCAGTGGACAGACCCAAATATTTTATATGAGATTTTAAGAGTACACTCGAGTAATATAACTTTAAGGAAATATAAAGATAGATTTCGAATTAAATCTGCTCCCTGGTTGAATAGAAAGCTGCATGAGCTAGTAATATATAAAGACTACCACTACAAACGTTTCAAGTAATTTCCAAATAATAAATTATTGCAATATAACTATAAAATGGCACAATTAAAACTAAGAGTGAATGTAGAAAAAACAAAAAAAGATTATTTCTCAAATTTAATTGTACAAGCAAAAGGCAACAATAAGCAAACTTGGGCAGTCCTTAATGAAATTATATACAACTCTACACGAAAAAATAAAAAATTAGAAATATGGGAAATTAAATTCCAAGATAATATTTTCAAGGAAGAAATAGACATCGTCAACATTCTTAATAAATATTTTGTTGAAATTGGTAACAATATAGCCAAAAAGATTGAATTTTCAGATTATCAACCTTTAGTAGACAAACCTGAAAATTGTATCTATCGATGGCCCCCATTACAGATGACATCATATTGAGTAAAATTGACAAATTGAAAGTTGGAACAGCATCAAGTTAAATTGGCACCTCTCTAATGTAAGCTTGTTAATCTAATGTTTAGCACTGGCCGTATTCCAAACTCTTTGAAAAAGGCTCAGGTGGTGCCTCTTTTTAAAGATGTTGATATAGCGCTGCCTCGCAATTACGGACCAATATCAGTCCTTCCAGTTATTTCTAAGATAGTTGAAGCATGTGTGAACAGCCAGCTTATTCAATTTCTCAACTCGTCGAATGTCTTATTTAGTCAGCAATATGGTTTCAGACAAGGCTCTAGCACTGTTTCGGCTGCTACTGACCTAATCACTAGTGTTTATGATAATATCGATAGAGGGAAAAGTTGTGTACTTATTTCTTTAGATTTGTAAAAAGCTTTCTATTCTGTCAATCATGATATTCTAGTTTCGATACTTGATGAACAAGGAGTAAAGAAATCAGCATTGGCATGGCTCAAAGATTATCTAACAGGAAGAACGCAACAAGTAGTTCTCAACAATGCATTGGAAAGTATTACTTGTAGAGTGCTTCAGGGCTGCATTTTAGGTCCTCCCTTGTTTTTAATATATATATTTATTGTTATGAAATTAAATTTTATTGCTGTGCTATTCCTTTTATTGCTATGCTATTCGCCCCACGATTGGGCATGCCATTTTTCTGTGATATGAAATTCTTGTTACTATGAAATAGCCCCACGATTGTGCGCGAGTTTTACTGTGATATTTCTTATCGAGCCTCTACGACGGGTGTCATTTTTTTATTGCTGTGATTTGGCCTTTGTTATTTTATGCCCCAATGTTGGGCGTCATTTTTATTGTTATGATATGCCCTATTTTAGGATTATAAGCCCCTATGGTGGGTGTCGTTTTTATTGCTATGAAATTCGTCTTTTGATATGAAATATTATTATAGGATTTTACCCCGACTAGCTTATTGAATAAATCGTATTGAATTCAAATAAAGCAATTTTAGAACACACAATATAATAGTTGATAATATGTACAATACTCAAAATTTTCCTTTTTATACAAAATATCTACATTTACCAGATTTATGCTTTTCTGAAAGCCAGCACAAATATCTTTTAAATACATTCAGGGACCTTCGAACGTTCCAAGATACCTTCCCCTGTCTTCATATTTATAAGTGACCTATTTGATAACTCTTACAAATATACAATGTATAGCAAATATTAAATTGGATACAGTCATTCAATAATAAAGTGTTTTAAAATTGCTAACCTGGAATGGTTTCTGGAGTTCCATTCTAGTCTATGGTCTGCATCCCCTTGCAGTGTCCGCTTTCCACTTTTTCTTTTGGTATTTTATGTTTGCGTTAAGACATGAACAAAATTGTCTCCACAAAATGGCATCAAGAAAATGCCGTCCCCAGATAAGAATCGCCTCCCATAAAAATCGCTTCCAATTAAAGTCGTACCAAATTAAAGAACGTCCAAATTAAAGTATGTCCAAAATTAAAGTATCGCCAAATTAAAGTACATCCCAAAATTATAACACGTCCCCAAATCAAAGTACATCCCAAAATTATAGGCCTGTTTTGTTAATATTAGAAATGAATTTAATTAAGTTGTTTAACTTCCGTCTATCTGTAAATCGGCTTATAATTCGTTGCACAAAATTCTTGCACTTTTAAATTTCATTTATTTTAATTTTCATTTCACTAATTACGTGCGTTTTTGCCACTTTTGAACATAGTTGTTGCTCAGTTAAATATAGACTAAAATGTTATTCAGTTTCTATGGTATATATAAGCTTTTCCTCCAATAGTTTTCATTGGTGTGTTTACAATCAAGGCTGGTACTTTTGCCTTATCTGGCAGAACTCGAAATTTTTACAAATTACCTAGTTTAAATCTTCGACAAATGCTCTATTCATCACGTCCGCATTCAGCATATTGCAGTATTATCCTAGGATTTCCAACTTTTGGCTTTTCATCAAGACAGGTATTTGATGTTTGTCAATTTATCATATAATTGAACCGCCTGGTGTTTATTCGTTTGCCACAGAATGTTGGTTTTCTGAACAAATGTGTTCTTCTCTGGTCACGTAACGATTATCTAATAATGAATTATTTAGGATGCGTTTACGTTGATATTTCCAACGTAATTATTAGATATTTGGAATGCCAATTTATCTATCTTCCCGGTAATTTAATTTTGATGCAATTTGTTGCGTTTTCAATTCTTATCTTTACTTGTAAACTATACTTAAACATATTTATGTTCTCATGCACTTAATTACATATCTTTTATATACAGTGTCTTCTTAATTGACATTATGTAGAATAGTCGATCTACTTTTATAATTTCTGGAATTATTTGATTTTGTTAAAATTGAAGTTGTTTATATTTATCCTACGACCCCTATGACTTAATCTACCCTATTATCATAGCTATATATATATATAATATATATATATATATATATATATATATATTCTACTGGGTCCCCCCCTTTTTACTTTTATTATTTATTTAAATTATAAATTATTTATACACTACTTTTGTCGTCGCCCCTTTTTTTATTATTAAATGAATGACTTCTGTATAATGTGCTTTAGCAACGTTTGGTTGGTTATCTAATTAAAAGGTTTACTATTATTATGCCTCGACTATATGAACTCTTTATCTCAGGGTGTTCACCTACTCACCGTGGGTTCAGTCGTGAGTAGATGTGCACTGCCCAACCAAACTGCACACTCTTTTGTTTTACTACTTTTATATGAATTTACTACTGTATATGCCAAATTTTACTGATCAACGTAGCTTTGTGCCAAATTAATTAATGTACACAATTTCTGACTTTTTTGACGTTTTATGATATTGCGCGGTACTCACCTGAATTATACTTCGCTGATGCCCTTTTTAAATGCTGCTGGCTCACGATCTTAGTCGCCGTATGCGTCTTTACATGGACTCACAATCACTATTGAACTTTCGTATCGCCTCCAGGTGTCTTAGTACAATTTTGATGACCCCAAATCTGAAATGAATAACCCGAATTTTAGAATTTTGACAAACCGTTGTAATTACTTCCCCTGCGCTAATCCTTCCGTGTTCCTTTTTTTCGTTGAATCTTCCCCTGCAATTGCTGCTCTCCTAATTTCCTCTTCGTGCTCCAATTAATCCGTCCGCCTTTTCGTTTTCAATCCAAATCTAACCGCCGTCCTGTTCCAAATCACTCAATGCCCTGCTATAAATTCGATGTCTCACTCGATGTCCTACTGCCTTCAAATCTCTATCCAAATCAATCCCCAAATCTATTTATATATTCGTTGCTTTGCCGT
The DNA here is from genome assembly GCA_036346225.1 of Platerodrilus igneus. Taxonomy (NCBI): domain Eukaryota; kingdom Metazoa; phylum Arthropoda; class Insecta; order Coleoptera; family Lycidae; genus Platerodrilus; species Platerodrilus igneus. Next base: position 9,183,713 of record JARFIW010001281.1, on the reverse strand, counting down.
CGCTTGTATAACCACTCTATGTCCTTCTGCCTATGAACCACTATCCAAATCCAATTAAATATTCGTCGCTTTCCCGTCGCACTATCACCAATCTTTACACTTCTTTTAACGTCGCTGTTGCTTATTTAGCCACCGATGCTTCTTGTACCTCCACTTTAATAAATCAGACTATTTAAATTCAAACACATTTATTTTTTCAAAATATTTAACAACTTTAACGCAGGTTTGCAAAAACACGTCTTTATACTAAATTTAATCGAAAAAGAATCATCTTGTTTACTCCCCTAGGCAATAAGCACAACAAAACTAGCTTACTTAATTACATTTTAAATACATAAAAATATCCAATAACAATTTGTCCTTTTTTTGGTGTCACAAATACCTTCACTATTCTTCAATTATATTTGATACTGCTATTAACTTATAATTTTGAATTTACAAATTCGTCCAAAAGTTGATTCTATTTAAATAAAAAGCCAAAATAATTCACACAAGACCTGGATGCTTGGTCATAGTAGACATCCGTAGACGCATCCGGTTTTCAGACGGCAAATGTACTTTCAATGGCTTATTAAATTGCAACTTAGTATAAAATCTTGAGCACTGTGCATTTTATCAACGTCATCAAGTCATTTAGTTTACCTTTTGGCACATACGTTTCAAACTAACATGGTAAATACTTTAGCATATGTAAAGTACGGCAAAATATAATTTTTGAATTACTGGATCTTATATATGAATCATTTTATTTGGCATACACCCCTTTTAACACAAATCTACCCTTAGAAGCCTTGTACCTCCCCCTGACATTACATTGGCCCCACTGATTTTGAATGAAATTGGAAATTTCGTCTGTTTTTACTCTTCTCTTGGTGTGCATAAATTTCTAATTTTTATTTAAAATTACCCCCCAGCATTTTTACATATTATTTAGTCAACCCCCATTTTCCTTTCTCTCACGTCTGTCTAACTACGCTATATACTAACCCATACTATAAACAAAAACAAAACTAAACTTTCCGTCGCATGAACTACATAATAAACTATCCTACTAAACCCTCTTCCTGTACAATTTTATATGGGTATAAATTTTCCAAGTGAAAACGCCCGCGATATCCCCCTGTCATATTATCTAACTCAAATGTATTTCCTTCAGCAAAAATACGCGTGATCTTGTACGGCCCTTCATAAGGAAACAACAACTTCGCGCAAATGTTTCTGTCGCGGTTTGAAACCCTTAATCGTTTTACTACCACCAGATCCCCTATTTCAAAAGTCGTCCTTTTTTTAATTTTACTACACCTTCGCTCGATGTCCCTACGCTGCGTCCTTTCGATTCTACGCCTAACACTACCCAACAACTCTGTGATGTCTTGCACCTCGACTTCCTCCCTCCATGGCCTAGCTGGTATAATCCTTCGAATCAATGTTACCGGACATGTTTTTGTAACCGAACTCGGTACGCAATTCATAAAATTTTCAATTTGTGGCAGATATCTAATCCATCTATCGTGATGCTCCTGCGTCGCCAAACGTAGATATTTTATTACCTCTCGTATATAACGTTCGCATGGATTTGCTTTCGGATGCCGTATACTGCTAAATGATACCTTAATATTCGCCCTATTTAACCCGTTCCTAATCTTTGATTGTTGAAATACGTCGCGTTGTCTACCAAAATCCTTTCCATCTTCCCGACCTGGCTTCCAAATTCTCTAATCGACTGTAAAGCATGCACCGTGTTACTTCGTCTTGCCGGAAATAATTTAACAAATTTCGAAAAAACGTCCACCAAATATGCGCCCTATTTAACCCGTTCCTGAATCTTTGATTGTTGAAATACGTCGCGTTGTCTACCAAAATCCTTTCCATCTTCCCGACCTGGCTTCCAAATTCTCTAATCGACTGTAACGCATGCACCGTGTTACTTCGTCTTGCCGGAAATAATTTAACAAATTTCGAAAAAACGTCCACCATCACCAATATGTGTCGATACCCCTGTTCACTCGTAATCAGGTTGCTCAAGTAATCAATAGCTACCAATTCTAACGGTCCACTTACGCTCACGTTCATCGGTATGTTCTGCAACACCACGTTCTTGTCTTTACCTAGAATACAAATTTTACACCGATTGATCCTTTCTTTAACCACCGTGATATCATTTCTTGCATAAAACGCCTCTCTAAATACCAAAAATGTTTTTCTGATGCCTATATGTCCAAATTTTAAATGAATTTCGTCTATAATTTCAACAGCCGCGTCTCTGGATAACACTACCAGCTCTGCATCACCTATCCTTTTTACCACAAACTGCCTTACGATGGTAAATCCACGGAACTCCTCCACATTTTCCCTTGTTAATTTCTCGCGTATCGAGCTCACCTCACTGTGCCTCTGCGTCTCTATAAGCTTGGCGTTTGTCCATCGACCAACATCCCTGAACTCCTGCAAAGCAATTAAACAATCCTTTACGTCTTGATTCGCTTCCACCTGCGGTCTGCTTAGAAAATCCGCCGTCACATTCTCCTTTCCTGGTTTATGCTTAATTTCAAAATCGTATTCCTGTAACACCAATGCCCACCTATACAACCTACTGTTTAGAAACTCCTTTTTCTTCATGAATGTTACCACCGTGTTGTCGGATTCTATTAAAAATTTCTTTCCTAGCAAATAAAAACGCAACTTTTTCACTGCATATACTATCGACAACATCTCCTTCTCTGCCGTCGCATACCTGGTTTCGCAGTCTTTTAATACCCTGGAAATAAATACAATTGGTACCTCAGCTCCGTCCTGGATCTGCACCAACTCAGCCCCGATTGCATATTTCGACGCATCCGTCCTCAAAATAAATTCGTCTTTGAAATTTGGATATTTTAACGACAACTCTTTATAAAACGCCCTTTTTAAATCCTTAAACGCCTTCTCCCGTTCAGCAGTCCATTTCCATCTTTCGTTTTTCTTTAACAAACTCGCCAACGGCACACACAACTCAGAATACCTCGGTATAAACCGTTTGTAATAATTTAGAACCCCTAAAAATCCTCGCAATCCTCTTACATTTTTTGGTAGCGCAATATTTTTCAACTCGTCCAATCTTTTATTACAAATTTTCATCCCATGTTCACTAATTTCAAACCCTAAATACGTAACCTTGCTCTTAAACAACTCGCATTTCTCCACATTCAGCTTCAAACCCCCTTCGTCCAGTCGTTGGATCACCTTTTCTAAATGCTCCATGTGTTCTTGCTCGTTCCTTGAAAAAATCAACAAATCATCCACATAGTGCGAACAGAAACATTCATACTCGTTAAACAGCTTCTGCATCGCCCTTACAAGTGCTGCTGAAGAACTACTTAAACCAAACGGAACTACAGAAAACATATAAATCTCCCCTTCGATACTAAACCCCGTAAACTGTTTACTGTCTTCATGCAACGGAATTAACCAAAATAAATTTTTTAAATCTAATTTACTGAAAATCTTCATCTCATACACTTTATACAACAAATTATCCAACCCTTGTGGTTGTTCGTACTGCGGTTTCGTAATCGAATTCAACTTCCTCGCATCCAAACAAATCCTTATATCCCTTTTGTTGGGTTTAGGTACAATAACTACCGGGTTCACATATGGAGTTTTTGCTGGTTCGATGATACCTTCTTTTAACATTTTGTTTATCTCGGCTTTAACCCTATTTCTAATTGCAAACGGAATTGGATACACCTTTGTATTAAACCCGTTGTCTTCCGTGACCTCCAACTTATGCATATATCGCCTCGCAAATCTTGGCTCTTCATTAAACAACCCTATATATTTATTAAACAATTCCCCTAGCTTCTCCTTAATCTCAATACTCACTTTCCCTATCTGTTCATCATTAATTAATCTTGCAAACATATTACATAATCTGACTTCAATCCGTCTATAATTATTCTCTTTAATCATTCCTAATCCTGTACTATCTATATCATTTCCATTCCTATATTCCGAACTAACCGTAGGCACCACCCATAACTTATCTTTATCAAATATCCTAATCGACCTATCCTTTCCATCTATATTCAACCCAAAATCCTCTATAAAATCCATTCCTAATATGAAATCTAGCTGCAACCCCTTTGTAATCAAAAACTCTGCATCTCCTGCTTCTTTATTCCCTATATATATCGGTACACGGATAACCCTATAAATCGTCGTTAACTTTTTGTTCATTGCCGACCATAAATTAACCCCATCAATTGTTCCTATTCGTCCCTTTAAAAATTCTTCATGTTTTATCACCACATTCTCATGTACCAGCGACAACTGTGAACCACTATCAACTAAAGCAACATATAAATAATCCCTTAAACTAATATTAATAAACAACAAGTTCTTTTTATTAAAGATATAACTATTTAACAATAAATCTCTTATACTATAACACACGTCTATATTCATCCCTAAGCATTCGGTCGTCCAAAAATTTGCGTTTTTTTTTGTCCCGTCGGCGTCTCGTGTATCTGCACCACCTCAATCCTATCTGGGTCCGGTGTCATCGCGCTTGTCGTCATGTGTTGGACGTTTACGTCCCTGTCCGTCCGGCTGTTTCCATTGTGCGTTCCGCCTCCCGTAGTACGGCCGTCACCCTCGTTGTTGCTGTGCTGGTATCTGTTTTGTCCATGGTATTCATTCGCCCGGTGTTCCCTATTGTAATAAGGTCGTCTGTTTCCGTCGTGTCCCCAATGATTCCGATGTCCGTGGTTGAAGTTGTCCTGTCTGTAATTAGGTCGGTGTTCGTGGTACGCTTGTCGTCGGTTGTCTTCCTATAACCCCGGTTTTGCTCCCAATAATTTGTCCGCGTTTTTGCCTCCAGTGCTGTTGCTAAATCAAAGTTCCTCATCACCCTAAAATTCCCGCAATGTCTTGACGTTCTGTACCACGACCACCTTTGTCACTTCCGGTTCCATATGTCCTGCGAGTAGTAGTACTATGTCGTCCTCGCCCAATTTTGGTGTCAAGTGTTGTGCCTGGTTAAATTTGTCAATCGCGTATTCTTCGCGTGTGCCGTGTGTCCTGCTGTAATGTCCGGTGATTAAATTCGTCCGTATGTCTGTCTGGTGTGTGTTGCTCCAAAATTGCTCTATAAAAAGTCGTCGAAATTCAGCGTACGTGTCGTATTGTCTGCGGATGATATTATGCCATTTTTCGGCGTTTCCTGTCAAAGTCGCCCCCACGATCTGTAGTTTAGTTCTTTCATTTTCAGTTCCTACGATTTCGTCCAGTCGGTCTAAAAATCCCATTAGTTGTTCCGTCCTCCGTCCTTCAAACTTTGGTAATGCGTCCCGGTTTAATTTAATGTGCTGTCCGTAGTCCAGTCCAACGCGCCTCCTTTCTAGTTCGTCCAACTTGTCCTGTATTTGTCTTACTTCATGTCCGACCCTGTTTTCTAATACCGTAACTTTGTCGTAAAGTTTTTCGTCCAGTTGCGTCCTAACGTTTACATTTTCATTTTGTAGGGTCTCTAACGTCTGTCCTAAATTTCTGTAATGTGTCGTATGTCTTTTTTCACATGTCTGTATTTCCGTATTTAATGTCGAAAAACCGCTAATCATCGTCTCTTCTACTGTATCCACCCGTGTCTTGAATTCCGATCTTAGGTCCGTCCTTGTCGCGTTCAAGTCTCCCTGAAACTGTACCCGTGTGTTTTCCAACTTGTCGTCAACCCTGTCTACTTGTTGTTGTACCTCTGTCCTTAGGTCGTCCTTTACATTTTGCATTTGTGTGAGTAGATAGTCCTGCGTGTAGTTCATTTTTGCCGTCAGTTCCGCGTGCGCCGTCCTAAACTCATTCCTCAATTCGTTGTGTGAATCTGTGATTTTGTCCGTCAGTTCCGTATGTGATTCTGTAATTTTGTTTGTCAAATTCGTTTGTAGTTCCGTGTGTGAAGTTTCCATTTTGTTAGTTAGTTCCGTTTTTAATTCTGTGTGTGATTCTTTCATTTGGTTGGTTAAACTCATCAGGAGTCGTATTATGTCCTGGGTTCCGGCGGCTTCTGCTCCCTGAACCTCCTGTAACGTCACCTGGTCCGTGTCCATGCCTATCACCTCCGGATCTGTCTGCCTCACGTCCGTCTCCTGTATGTCTCCCCCTGCGTCTAGCTCCATGTCATGTGTCCCTAATTCCATTTCAACTCCGTATATTCGTCCCGATCTCGTAATCCTTTTCGTGTCCGCGTCCGTCATCTCTGCTGCCTAGTTTTGAACTCTTTTTTCTGCAAAATTTATAAAAAAAAACTACGGGCCCCACCTAATCTCGGGATCCCGTATCCTGCTACTACTCTTATCTAGTTCTTTTCTAGCCTTTTTTCTAACCCCACGTTGGGTTTGCCACCTTCTACTGCCCCCCCCCCTTTTACTTTTATTATTTATTTAAATTATAAATTATTTATACACTACTTTTGTAGTCGCCCCTTTTTTTATTATTAAATGAATGACTTCTGTATAATGTGCTTTAGCAACGTTTGGTTGGTTATCTAATTAAAAGGTTTACTATTATTATGCCTCGACTATATGAACGCTTTATCTCAGGGTGTTCACCTACTCACCGTGGGTTCAGTCGTGAGTAGATGTGCACTGCCCAACCAAACTGCACACTCTTTTGTTTTACTACTTTTATATGAATTTACTACTGTATATGCCAAATTTTACTGATCAACGTAGCTTTGTGCCAAATTAATTAATGTACACAATTTCTTACTTTTTTGACGTTTTATGATATTGCGCGGTACTCACCTGAATTATACTTCGCTGATGCCCTTTTTAAATGCTGCTGGCTCACGATCTTAGTCGCCGTATGCGTCTTTACATGGACTCACAATCACTATTGAACTTTCGTATCGCCTCCAGGTGTCTTAGTACAATTTTGATGACCCCAAATCTGAAATGAATAACCCGAATTTTAGAATTTTGACAAACCTTTGTAATTACTTCCCCTGCGCTAATCCTTCCGTGTTCCATTTTCGTTGAATCTTCCCCTGCAATTGCTGCTCTCCTAATTTCCTCTTCGTGCTCCAATTAATCCGTCCGCCTTTTCGTTTTCAATCCAAATCTAACCGTCGTCCTGTTCCAAATCACTCAATGCCCTGCTATAAATTCGATGTCCCACTCGATGTCCTACTGCCTTCAAATCTCTATCCAAATCAATCCCCAAATCTATTTATATATTCGTTGCTTCGCCGTCGCTTGTATAACCACTCTATGTCCTTCTGCCTTTAAACCACTATCCAAATCCAATTAAATATTCGTCGCTTTCCCGTCGCACTATCACCAATCTTTACACTTCTTTTAACGTCGCTGTTGCTTATTTAACCACCAATGCTTCTTGTACCTCCACTTTAATAAATCAGACTATTTAAATTCAAACACATTTATTTTTTCAAAATATTTAACAACTTTAACGCAGGTTTGCAAAAACACGTCTTTATACTAAATTTAATCGAAAAAGAATCATCTTGTTTACTCCCCTAGGCAATAAGCACAACAAAACTAGCTTACTTAATTACATTTTAAATACATAAAAATATCCAATAACAATTTGTCCTTTTTTTGGTGTCACAAATACCTTCGCTATTCTCCAATTATATTTGATACTGCTATTAACTTATAATTTTGAATTTACAAATTCGTCCAAAAGTTGATTCTATTTAAATAAAAAGCCAAAATAATTCACACAAGACCTGGATGCTTGGTTGATAGTAGACATCCGTAGACGCATCCGGTTTTCAGACGGCAAATGTACTTTCAATGGCTTATTAAATTGCAACTTAGTATAAAACCTTGAGCACTGTGCATTTTATCAACGTCATCAAGTCATTTAGTTTACCTTTTGGCACATACGTTTCAAACTAACATGGTAAATACTTTAGCATATGTAAAGTACGGCAAAATATAATTTGTGAATTACTGGATCTTATATATGAATCATTTTATTTGGCATACACCCCTTTTAACACAAATCTACCCTTAGAAGCCTTGTACCTCCCCCTGACATTACTATATATATATATATATATATATATATATATATATATATTGCTATGCATAAACAGGAATTGTAATTATCGGAGCTCTAACGTTAGGCCGCCTATTAATATTGCTATGCTCCCTAAATTATTCGCGCCCCATCATTTGGTCGACATATAAATATTTCCTTGTATTAACTGGATTTATCAATCTCGGACGTTGGGCTGTCATGTAAATATTGCTATGAACTCCCTCCAGGAACTTAACTGGATTTTATCGTGTCTCGACCTTGTCGACCAATAACAAAATTTGATGTGTTACCGCCTTACTCGTTATCAATTTCGTATTCAACTTATAGCTCCTCCTTTATTGTCTAAATTATCAAATCACTCCATTAACTTTATCTTATGACCTCGACTAGCATTTATTTAGAATTATAAAAAAGAAGTTAATTCAATTTTGTATAATGAAACGAATATTATCTACAACTTTTGTAAATTATTCAAAATACACTTTTCAATTAATTAATGTTGTAAATCTCATTTATCAAAAATCATATACATTTAATCAAACCTAAAGTCACCAAAAAAAATCTATTGTTTTTATAATAAAAAAAGCTTGGAACGTTCAAAACCTTTTATCATATGACACACTTTATACGTATGCAAGTTCTCTGTTTTTGTTGACTTCCTCACATTCATTTATATTAAGCAAATTCAATATTCAAACAAAAAAAATAGAAAAATAATGTCTTATAACTAAAAATCTAACCTGGTCTATTTTCTTCGCTATTTCCTTTTCGCAATTGACGCATCCATTATCAGCTAATATTTTCCATGCATTCTACCATCCATTTGAATAAAAATTATTTTCCTCCAATTCAGGATTATTACATGCCCATTCGAAATATTGTCTATCCACACGCTTTGAACCATTGCATTTAAATTACTGTTATCACCCTCTGGACTACTATTATTAAACCTATACTTATGCACCCTAATTTATTGTCATCTCATTCAGACTTATTACTTCTTATCAATTTCCCCAAACTTAGAACTGGATTATCATCCTTCTCCCTGAACTTGGATTTCTTATTATTCTCCCCGGACTCGAAAATTGTATTTTTATTCTCCACGGACTAAGAAATTGTATTTTTATTCTCCACGGACTCAGAGAGCCCTATTATTATTATGTTTTAGTTTAAAATAAATTCCCCAAAATCTACTTACGTTTAATCGGCAATCATAATTTTCATCTTAGTCGCACTAATACAACTTTTAACTTTAAATTATTATTACGTATCACACTTTGTCTCAGAGTGGTGCACTTCGGCCTTTGTTGAGTTGAAAACTGAGTTCGTTATCACTGTGTCTATTAATATATCGTTGACCTCCTACTCCGTCAGTGGGTATGGTCTACAAACTCGTCGCAAATTTTAACTAATCAAATCTTTGCATTTAAAGTAGTTTCTGATGTAATTTTCTATGCTTTCAAATAATTGTGGCCTGGTCGCAGGTGCCTTGTTATCTAACATGCGGTGTTTTGACGAATCTAATCGCCTTTCCATGTTGTACATAAACAACTGATGCAATTCGACTTTTAATTTTCATATCTGCCCTTTATTTATGCAATTTTTAATCACCTCTCTTTATCAAAGTTCTTAACTACTTGTACGCATTTACCCTATGCTTCTCGAAGCTCTATTTCTTATCTCCGTATTAACCTAATTGTTTGGAACTCTTTTGAATGCGTGTTTAATTACACTTTATTATGTTTACATATAAAATACGCGTGCTTCCACTGAAAAATATCATTATTTGCATTGCCCAAATTAACTAAAACTCTATCTACAGGGTATTAAATATTTACTATTTACTTAATGCATGTCTTCCTTGTTTCTACGCTAACTATGCGTCTTCGTGTGTCTATTTGCGTCGCTTAAAACTACTTATACTTTATATACAGGGTGTTGACTGCTTACTATTTACAAACTATCTCCATTTCTCAATTCTTTACTAAATAAATGCAGTTTTCTGCTTCCTATTGTAATTTCTAATTCCTAAACGACCTTTGCTATAAAGTACACTCTTAAACAACCCCTTATCACAGCAATATATATATATATATATAAATTTAATTTCAAAATTACTTGTTACAGCAAATCTTTATTAATATGCAGATGATATGTGTTTATTGTATTCAGAAAGAGATCCTTACTATTTACATATATGTATAGAACAAGACTTAAATTTAACCTACAGCTGGTTATGGTTTCATAAACTATCACTAAACATACGTAAATGTAGTTATATGATTATATCTAATAGGGAAATTTGGAATAGCTTATCACTCGACTTTGGTCAATTTCAATTTAGGAAAGAAAATGTTATAAAATCACTTGGATTAACGATTGATAATAAGCTTTCCTGGAGCAAACATATATCTAATAATTTGTAAAAGAAATTGCACCGGTAGTAGGAATATTAGCAAGGGTTTCTGAATATCTAAATGTAAATCAGCGTAAAAAGGTATACTTCAGTTTGGTTCATTCCCACCTATCATACCTTACATTAATATGGGGCAATACTTATATCAATCATCTACGGCATCTTATCGTATTACAACATAGGGCTCTAAAGAAGATTTTTGGTTTACCTATGCTTTATCCAACCTCAGATTTTTATAACAACAACACTGTAATGCACATTCACTCAAATATTAGTTATACTTCTACCAAGGATATACATAGTCACAACACTAGACAGGGTACAGCCCTACGAATTAATGCAATGAGAACAATTTTTGGACAAAGGAGTATACTATTCCCAGGTACTACAACAAACTTTCTATGACATAAGGGATTGCAAAAAATCAATGCTTTTAAATAACAGTTAAAAAGTTTGATTTACAACAAATATTTTAAGTGTAGTACTTAATCTCTGCTAAATAACAGTTTGCAGATATTTTCCTCATAAATTCTTGTTTGTATGTCTTTTAACTATGATGAGTCCACTATGGTCTTTTCTGATGTATCACTATAATATATTAGTTAGTGCATAGTGTACATTATTTCTTAAACCTAAAACTCTTACTTTATAATGTTGTATTGTATGACCCAAATAGTTTTTCATTAATGATTTTTTCGTAAATATTGTAAATATTGTTATTTAATTGGAAATATAATAATAATAATAATAATAAATAAAGCCGATTACTGTACTTTTATACAAATAAAATAGATTTATCAAAGATAAGAAATGGAAATTGTTATCCAATAATTGAAAAGGAGACGTTACGGGTTAATTCACTTAACATGTACTAAAATGCATACGTAAATAGTTTTAACATGAAAATTGACATGCTTGATATTAGCTACTATCAATTATTATTTACATAGTTATAACTACCTCATTACATATGGTTAAGGCAATGAAATTTTATTATTATTGAAACTGAAGAGTGGAGGCGATCAAGATTTAAATACACCGGTGTCCGTGCTCTACCGATAAGCACAAGGGTTCAAATCCTGCCTCACCTTATATCTTCTTTTACTAGCTCGATTTTAAATAACCATTCAAGTTTTATACAATGTCTAAATTATAGATCCATGTGATAAATCTGGATTCATTATTATTTGAAAAACATTGAAATGTGATATTGGTGTCTATTTATGAACAAGAAATTCTGAACATGCGTAATAATTAATTCCAACTACGTTTTTTGACAAAAAAAAGTCTGTTAAAGTGTTGTCCATGTTTCACGCACTATTTCTTAATTGCACTTACCTGAAAAGAACCAATAATAAGAATGATGCTTGAAATTATTAGTAACGAAAGAAATATAATAGTTGATATTAGATACGCCTTTAAATCTGCAAAAAAAAATATATATGAACGTGATATTGACAAAAAACTAAATATGGGCGATTTGGTAAATTTGGTAAATATTTTTTCAAAATTTGCATATTATTATTACAGCACTTGCCAAATTGTATGAATATTTGTTAAATGTAAGGGGTTCATTTCAGCAATATCAAGTTGTAAATTAATTAATCAGTAGTTATGTGATCTGTCAAGTGACAGAAGTGCTCCTTTGAGTTTTGTAAAAGCACAGTACTATTTTAACTTCTGTTCTTAATAAAAGCTACAGTATTTGCAATATTTCACCTTTATTATTAAACACGCAGCATAACTTCAACAGGTTATGGACCCAGAATTGTGGTAAAATTTGCATTTTTTAGGAAGCATGCAGTTTGTATTGGCATGGTGATAGGGTGTTTCAGAATAAAGTATTGTAAAATGAAGAATATATAGATCTTGACGAGTTATCAAGAAAAGTTATATAACAATTTTCTGTAAACCCATCAATTTCCATTATTCAGTGTAATGAAATGATATGGAAAAATGTTTTTTAGAATATTTTCATTTAGGTTTGAGACTTTAACTTGATAATAAGTACACGTTAGTTGTTTACTAATACGAATTATTACACTTTATTTCGACAAAATAGGCGTAGAATAAGGGGGGTTGTCAAACAACTTTGACCTATTCTTTTTCCACACCCTGAATTTCATAAAAATTAAAACTCATAATTATTTCTCATACAATTTGCCACAAAAAAGGTACTCTTTGATATTGTCTGTAGAGCTTTCCATTTTGGAGATATTTTTAACTAAGTTATACTCAACTCATGCTTGAAAACAACGTATTATTAATTCTTTCAAAAATGCAAAGATTTATTTTATGAATTTGAAACTGGTATCTGATTTAAATCAAATACAGTAAGTTGACAAACATGTTCATATTTCGTAAAAATAATGTTTCATTCATATTAGTTTTACTATTAGAATACAAATAATTACAAACTGTTGCTGAATCTAGTAGACTTCTCTTACTCGGTGTAGTTGTCACAAGTTATACTCGTTCAATACATAACTACAGCTTGCTTTTTTCTTAGTATTTTGTCAATGATCGAACACAAAAATGATAATACACATTCTCTAATATGCTGACATGCATTTGGTACTAGGCGAATGCAAAGGTAATTCTGAAAAGACTGTAATAAGAGATGCTGGAAAATATCCAGGACGCATTATTTCCAATAGAAAAACTTTTGTGGCAGTAGATAGACAGATAAGGGAAACTGGAACTGTTTTAGCTGCTGCTCAACATTGTGGAGGTGAAAGAGTAAAACAGGCATTGAGAAATGAAGTAAATCTTTTAAATTTAGTAGAGAAGAACCCAGCAATAAGTACCAGAAGACTTTTGCCACAAACGGTAGTTTTTCGGGTAACATGTTGGAGAATTATAAAAGATCAGCAGCTGTATCCCTATCACCTGCAACAAGTTCAGGACCTTTTAGAAACCGACCACCAACCTAGAGTCGAGTTTTGTGGCTGGCTGCTAAGACAAATTAGAAGAGATAATGAATTTGTTAACAATATTCTTTTTACTGAAGAAGCCTTTAGCAGAAATGGCATTTAACATGCATAATGAGTATGTGTGGTCAGATGAAAATCCACATTTCACAAAAACCAGCAGTTTTCAGCATAAATTTATAATAAATGTTTGAGCTGGAATACACAATCAGTTGATAGGACCGTTTACTTTGGAAAAAGTGCTACGCACAGCAACGTAGTCTAAAAACAAACAAAAAAAGAACAAACAAAGAAGGACCGGACGACGTATTAAAACTGCCACCATAAGGGAAGGCCTGAAATAAAAAGACGCTCACTCATTTACAACTCACAAAAATAATCATATAACCTCTAATTACCTAATTACCAAAAAAAACATATTACATCAGAACAGTAGTGCCAAAAATGAACACAAAAAAAAGAATCAATACTTAAAATGGCATGCTGCCAGTTTTAGGTCCCCCATATTAATTACCAAGAAAAAGAAATACAACCCTCAAAACAACAGCTCTAAATCAATATCTTAAATATAACAATTAGATATATAAAATCCTTAGCACTACAATATCTTAATTAACAAAAATTTACTACCCCAGGAAAAACAGCCCCCCTCCCCCCGTTCTAAATTACCACCGTAAGTATACAATTACAAATGTGGGACGGTCACAGTACGTACAATATGAATGATGCATATTTTTATTTTATTTAAAACATACAACCCAAAAAAAGAACTCCCCTCGTTCTAAATTACATACCATTACAGATGTAGGATGGTCACAGTACATACAATATTAATGATAAACACCATCTCACCTAACAATTCTCATGTTAACAACTACAAAGTGTAGGTTTCAAATCGAATCCGATAAACATGTGGATGTGACCCTTTCTCAGAAGCAACGCCAACATAAAACCAGGAAAAATTTGGGGTTAAAAGCTCACCTACGTCCAAGTTGTAGGCTGGCTCCCGTTTCTAAGGACAGAGTGGAACAGCTGTGTCCGGAATCACGCCATGCGCGTGTCCTCCCGTGCCAACAGGAGCGATGGTTCAAACTGATCGTTAGATCCACCGGAGAAAGCTAGAATAATTACAGGTAAATTAATTTAGTGCCGCCGAAACGTACATGTTTGTAAAACCACTACCACGCGGTATTTTGTGCATGAAATTTCATTGAAACGGGAACGAAAAATCTACCAATCACGAGTGCTTTTGAAAATTTAGAAAAGAAAGCGAATATTAATTCGTTTAAATAATAACCATAGTCTAAAGTAATACTAGTGTTATCAAACGTAATTAGAAAACCTGAAACACGGTTTTATCTGATAGTACGCTACCTTATTTCGACGAGTCTTCAGATGGAATTCACATAAAGATCAATTATACGCTGTCGTAATGTGTAGCAAGTTAAAAGTTACTCAAAACAAGGTGTCAACTATATAATTTATAGCGTAAACTTTTCGTTTTAGAGTAGATGGATTTGAAATTGAAAATGTAGTTAAAGCGTAATTATTGTAAATGGATAAAACATACCAGATGTTGTTGCGGTATTAAAGAGTATAAACGGAATCTATGGGAATGAGTAATAAAATAAACGGATACTGTTTTACCCTCGGAAATGAACGTAACAAAAGTTTAACTGGAGAGAAGAGAACATTTAATAGGTTTATTTGAAGATGTTCCTTGTTATCGAAGATTTAGCATGTGGTTTATGCATGACGGAGCAACACCTCATTTTGCATTAACTGCAAGGGAGTGGTTAAATAACAATTTTCCTAGCGGGTGGATTGGACGTGGAGTAAATGCTTCGGTTAATTGGCCACCTCGGTCCCCAGAGTTAAATCGAATGGACCATGAAATTTGGGGTATTTTAAAGCACAAAATTTATTCTGAAGCTATTAATACTGTTCAGGAGTTAAGAGAGAGGATGGAAAATGCTTTTAGGAGCATAACTAATTCTAGGTTTATTCTACAAAAAACTACTCCAAATTAAGAAACGAGTTCAAAAATGTATTCAAGTTGAAGGACGCCTAAATAATGAGCGATATTAGTTAATTCGTATTTTGTAGTTTGTAGTGTTTCAGTAAGTAAATTTTAGCTTGTAAAGTCAAATATTCTTCAGTTTGTAAACAGTGACAAGTTTATTAAATGCGTTTTTTTACTAAATGTATTTGATTTAAATCAGATACCAGTTTCAAATTCATAAAATAAACCTTTGCACTTTTGAAGGAATTAATAATATGTTGTTTTAATGCATGGGTTGAGTATAACTTAATTTAAAATATCTCAAAAATGGAAAGCTTTACAGAGATTAACCAAGAGTACCTTTTTTGTGGCAAATTGTGTAAGGAATAATGAGTTTTAATTTTTTTGAAATACGGGGTGTGCAAAACTATAGGTCAAAATTGTTTGATTCCCCCCCCATTCTATGTCGACGAATTATCCTATTTTGTCAAATTGAAGTGTAGTAATTCGTATTAGTAAACAATTAATGTGTACCTATTTTCAAGTTAAAGTCTCTACCCAAAATTAGAATATTCTGAAAAACATGTATTTTTCAATATCACTTCATCATCCTGTATTCTGGAAATGGAGGGTTTACAAGAAACTGTTATCTAACTTTTCTTGATAACTCGTCAAGATCTATAAATTCCTCAATTACGGTACTTTATTCTGAAACACCCTGTATAATTAAGTTTGCCGAAGGAAATTTAGCTTTTTTTGTGAAAGTAAACATAATGTCAGGTATTAACAAACAGTTGTTTGGTGTTAAACCTTTTGATGGTAACAATTTTTCAAATTGGGAATTCTGCTTTAAGTTGTTATTGGAACATGCGGATGTATTGAATTTATGGTATCAAATGACCCTCCAACTGAAGCTGAAGCGTTAGCACAGTTCAGGAAAAACGATATAAAGTGTGCAACATCATTGTACAGTGTTTAACAGACAACGTGTTGGAAATGGTTAAAACGAAATCAACTGCAAACGAAATTTTAACAGCGTTAGAAGGAACTTACTGTAAGAAAGGTATTTCAGTTCAATTACAAAGGAAACTGAGCTCTCTAAAATTTAAAGAACAATCTTCATTGAATGATTTTTTGACAGAGTTTGAACAAAGACTGTGTGAATTAAAGGGTGCCGGTGATCAAATACAAAATTCAAAAGCAATTTCTCATCTACTGTCAGCAATGCCGGATTCATTTCAAGCAGTTACAACAGCAATTGACATAATGTTTTGTTAGAATGAAGCTAATGCAACAATGGATTTTGTTAAGAATAAGTTGTTGATGAAAGATGCTAGCCAAAATATAAATAAAGGCCCAAGTGATGCTAGCAACAATACTGTGTTTATTGGTTACAAACTAAATAATTGAAATCACTGTAAGAAGCTGTCTACAAATTGAAACAAATCATATAAAAAGGAATATTTTACATTTAAGTGCCACAGTTGTGGTGTGGTAGGGCATCAAAGGTACCAATGTCCAAAGAATGCACATGACAAAATTTAAAATAATAAAGTCAATATAACCGAATCTAAGCCTGAACAAGAAATTTCATTTTTAACCACATTCAACGAAAGCTTGGAAAGCGATGGTATTCAACTGAATGAAGTACAATTTGCTGTGGACAGTGGTGCCACCTCATTAGTGCTAGTTTTGTTGACTTTTTAGAAACTGATCGTGTTCTCCATCGTGGAATGAATGTAGCGAAGAAAGATGAGATTATAACAGCAAGTAAAGAAGGCAATTTGCAGTTGAAAACAAAATTAGGCAAAAAAGTCACTATGAAGAATGTGTAGGTTTATGAGAATCTCTCTCACAATCTGTTGTTCGTTAAAAAGTTAGAAGAATCCAGGTTTGGTGTACTATTCAAACAGAAGCAAGTTGTGATTATGTATGGAACGAAAACGTTGCTTGAAGGTAAACTCTCTGGAGGTTTATATGTGGTAACATTTATAGTCTCAAAACCATCAGCAAATGTGCAAGTTGCCACAGAAGATGGTATGTTAATGCCAATGGGTCACTCTTTAAAATATCTGTCGTCTGGTGTATGTGAAATATGTCTGCAAGGTAAACAATCGAGACTGTCGTTTACTCTTCCTAACGACGATAGGCAGGTAAAACGATTGTTGGAAGTTATATCTAGCGATTTGTATTGTCCAATAAATCCAGAAACATATGATGGAAAGAAGTATTTTATAACATTTATTGACCACTATTCACATTTTGGTATTTGTTGTTTAATTGAAAATAAAAGTGAACTTAAAGACATATTTATAGAATATATTGAACTGGTACAATCGAAGTTTAACACGAATATAGAACGTATACAGTGCGACAATGATGGTGAATATGCCTTAAGTGCTTTTAAGGATTATTTTGTAAAACAAGGTATACAAATTCAGTATATAATGCCAAGGAATTCAGAACAGAATGAAGTGGCAGAAAGGTATAATCGCACTATTACAGAAAAAGCAAGATGTTTAATTTTTGATTCCAACCTAGACAAATCATTCTGGGGTGAAGCTGTTAGGGTAGCAGTATATTTATTGAACCATATTTAAAAACACGTCAGCAGAAATATGGTACAATCAGAAGTCTAACTTAGGAAAAGTCAAATTGTTTCGTTGTTCAGCATATTGTTTAGTACTAAAAGAAGACAGGTGTTCAAAGCCTGATTCACGAAGCAAGAAAATGATATTAGTTGGCTATACCAATAATGGATATCGTTTATGGGATCCGAGTAAAAGAAAAATTATTCAAGCACGGAACGTTGTATTTGATAAACTAATGTTTGGAAAGAAAGTGTCTGTAACTGATGCTCAACTGAAACCAATTTCTGAAAATCAGAAATCATTTAAAGACGTGGATGAAGTAGTGAAAACCAGAAAAAAACCTAATGAAGAAGACGAAACGGATCAATTAGCGAAAGAACTAGAAGGCTGTCAGCAAAATTGGATGATTATGACTTAGACTATGATCCAGAAGCACATGTTAATGTTTTGCCTTTTTAGCAGTGAACTTCTTTTTTGGCATACCTTAATCTTATCAAGAAGCCATAACAGATAGTGCTTAGAAAAAAGCAATTAATAAAGAATTGAGATCACTTGACGAAAATGATATCTGGACTTTAATACCTAAATCTAAAAGTACTGAAATAATTGATTCAAAGTGAGTGTTTCCTATAAAGGAGGTAAATAGTGACCTGATTAAGAAGGTACAGCTGGTGGCACGTATATTTTTACAGAGCACTTTAAATGAAGATGTGTATGCACCTGTAGCTCGAATGGCTACATTAAGAGTATTATTAGCGTTATATATTGAATATGACTTGTTTGCTCAGCAGCTAGATATCAAGTCAGCAGTTCTTCATGGCATTCTGTGAGAGCCATGTTTCAACCAGAAGCATTAGAAACAAAACTGAGGATACTGTATGTAAGTTGAATAGATCTCTTTATGGGTTAAGACAAGCTCCAAAGTGTTGGAATACTTTGTTAGACAGCGATCTATTAAAATTAGGTTTCCAACGTTCTAAAAACGACCCATGCTTATATTTTATTAATCATACATTTGTTTTAATCTATGTAGACGACATACTGATCTTGTCAAAAACTAGAGCCCGTCTCGATTTTGTAAAAACTGAATTGATAAAAACATATAAATTAAATGAATTTGACAATGATAAACTTAAAATACTAGGTTGAACCTAATGACAACTGTCACGAAAATGTTAACTTGCCTTAGCGTCAGTTAACTGGTTGTCTAATGTATATTATGCTTGGTACTAGACCAGATTTAAGTTTCAGTGTAAGTTATTTTAGTCAGTTTTCAAGTGTTTTTAATTACAAGCATTGGAGTTATCTAAAAGGTGTTTATAAAATATCTTAAAGGTACTGAAAGTTTTGGTTTATAATTTACTAAAAGTGATTGTAGTAATTTAGGCTTAATTTCCTATGTTGATGCTGATTTTGCAAACAACTCCATTGATAGAAAAAGTATAAGTGGTTTTGTTATTAAAATCAAGGATAATGTTGTTTATTGGAAAACAAGGAGAAAGGAAATAGTTCCATTATCGACTGCTGAAGCAGAGTATGTAGCTTGTATGTTTTTCTATTATTGAAAATTTATTTTTTGGTCAAATATTAAATGAAATTCTTGATTAGAATGCATTTCCTACTTTAATATATGAGGACAATCAATCCCGTATTAAAATCGCCTCAACCTTAGAATGCTAAAGAACAAAACATATTGATGTGAGGCATCATTTTATTAAAGATTGTGTAGCAAACTTTATTATTACGAGTGGAATAAGAAGTCAACCAAATTTTGAGCGTTTCAACTTTTATTAATACTCACTCTAAAATTTACAAGTGTTTATCCTAACCGCAATATAAGTTTTTCAATGATTCAAACAATATTATGTAAATTAAGAATAACTTTAGTTCTGTCTTTTACCTGACATTATTTATATGTCATGTGCCTTCTATGTTTTTAATAATTTCTTTGAGCTGTCGACATGCCAACACTCCCCCTTAGTAAGTAATTTTCGAACAATTGCTTACTCATCTTCTTATATGCCTAGAACAGCCAAGTTTACTGCAGGGTGTGTGTATAGTGCGCCAGACGCAGTCTGGATAACGGTGCTGCACACTTGCCTGTCTTTACTCTTGACTACATCAACAACTCTACCCTTGGGCCATAGATTTCGTCAAAGATTTTCGTCACATACTATAACAATGTCACCAATCTGGATAGGTTTAGTCATATTATGCCACTTTGTGCAGCGCGTCAGTGTAGGTAGATATTCTCTAACCCACCTTTTCCAAAATGTTGTAACACCTTTATTTTTCAGTCGTAGTTTAATTGCATTGAATTACAAAAATAATGCGCTAAGCGTGCATTGTTCCTTAGGGATCTCATTATATTAATATATCTGTGTTGCATAAAGCTATTTCCAAGTACATCTCTATTTGATTGTTTCGTGTTCCCCCCTCTGACTGCGCGACCGCTCGGCACTGGTTTCGACAAACAGTCGGCCGCCTGCAACAGCTGTGTTAAGATGTATTTTCGGCTGGAGGCTAGCAACCTTCGCATCAGCTATTAATCGTTGGGATATCTTCTAATAACGGTTGGTAAAGTATATATTATACGAATTAATGTAATTTGAGGTAATTTATTTAGCGCGACCTGTAGAATGCGACAAAATATAATTCGACAATGTAGAATGCAACGATAAAGAATGGAACAAATATAATTCGTCATCTAGGATCCAAAGAATTACCGTTATTTAGGAACAGTCGATTTGAAATTTGCCTCATAAGAAATTTGTCTGATAAGAAATTATGGAAGATAATTTGGATGCAGTCGTTTCAAATTAGAATGGCTGGTAACTTTGCTTGAAGAACGGAAATCCCGTCTCAATTTGTTGTGAAGCGGCTAATGCAGTTTTTGGTTCGTTATTAGCTGTAAGATTTTTAAAGTTTAGAATACGTAAACTTGCTTTTATGTTTAGTACACATAAATTGTGTAAATTTCAATTAATTGTTGAGCTGGTTTTACAAGTTGTAAAACGAAATTTTGTCGAGTTAGCTTTCTAAAATAACATGCTTTGTTCCATATGAATCTTCGATAAGTTCAACGTATGTTTTCGACTTCATATTTTTCTGTTTTGCACAGTTGACAGATGTTGTCTTGAAAGCAAATGCTTTGAGCAGCTGTAATGCAATTTAAACAAACATGTCTATTTTTGTGATCAGCTTTATCTATACATAGATTATTAAACGTAAATATGAAAGTTCAAATTCTCATTATGTTAGGTTCTAGTAATTTGTTATCTACCTGAAAAGATCTGCCCAGGTTAAAATTTAATTCACTGTGTTATGCTTACAAATCATTATCACTTTAATTTGTATAACAAGTTCATGTTTAAAGTAAAGTTGGTTGATTTACGAAAGAAAAAAGGAAAGTTAAAACTTTAACTTTGATGTAGTTGATTATGACTATTTTTTGTTACAAGTTCCGATATTTTAAAAGAGTTTTTTTAGTAAACGTTTAGTTCAAAATCTAAGACTTTCATTTTGGTCAAATGCGATCAAATCTAATTACATTAAGCTAAAATTTTTCAGAGTAATAATTTGATGCCAATATTATATTGGAAATATTTTTTTATTATTTCTTTATATTTTTTTTATAGGACACAAATGGTGTTCTACTTTTTTATTTATTTAATCTTAGCAATTTCTTACAGGAGCTGCGTCTTATCTTAATAAGACAGGTTTTTGTTAACGAAGGCGATCATTTTATCTTTGGGTTTCCACATCCGCCCTTAGAACTGTGCTTGGCAATTATCGTAATTATCTCAGAACATGGTGGCGCCTATTTGATTTAGTTTAACTTTGGTTTGCAAACATAATTCGACTCCCCCCCCCCACCACACTTCTCATTGCTCTACCCAGGAATAGACCCCTAGCTATGTCGGAAGACTTTGTTCTCTAGCGCCTTAATATAAAAAAAAGGAAAAGACGTTTCAGTCTTTTTTAAAACAGAAGTCGTTTCAGTGGCACCCATCCAACGCGGGGCGTGCAATAAAAATAGTTACAATGTTTAGGTCATATACTGCAATATCCTGTAAAATTTTCTGTTCAGCAGGCAGTCCTTCTCAAATTCACCCATTGGTTTTACGCCGATAGATGATCCTAGAATGAAGTGGTTTGGTGTTAAAGTCTCTTCGTCTTCTACAGATAGTGGAATATGTGTAAGCGGTCTTGAATTGACTATGTTTTCAATTTCGATAAAGGTGGCGTGTAGAAGTTCAACGTAGATATTCCATAATATTGGATTTGACAGATCTTATTGGTCTTTCCCGATAGACGCCCATGTGAGGAGATGTGGATGGTATAAATTTCCACCTAATGCGGGAAAAGCTTTTTTGCAGTTTTGTATTGGATATATGATGTAGTTCTGCAAGCAAGGTGTTATCCAAGCCCCTGAAGTTGGTCCCATTATCACTGTAGATTTTCGCTGGCTGATCATGGCTGCAAATAAAAACCGCACTGCTAGGATGCATGCAGGTGTCCATAGACAGGTTATAAGCAACCTCGAGATGTATGGCCGTTATGATCATGCACGTAAATAGGACATCCCATCTTTTTTCTGCGACGCCCCCATCATAACTTCACACGGTCCGAAATAATCCATACCCACGTAGGTGAATGGTCTGACAAACGTCTTCAACGTAGCTTGTGGAAGATCTTCCATTATTGGCATGTATGGTTTACTGCGTTCATTTTACATTTGACACAACTAGCTTGAACCTTTTGAATATCGCACGTACATTCAAGATATGGTAGCGTTGCCTTAAGTCGTTCACAACGGTTTTATGATTCTGATGGTTATATGTTTCGTTATAGTGAACAATTAGCCTCTTGGTGATGCAGTAATCGCCCAGTATTATTGGGCGTTTAACGCTCCATGCAATTCCATATTCGGACATGAATTTTAATGATTCCATCTTCATCAACATACGGTAATAATTTTGAAGTCGGCAAGTAAAAGCGTAAAAGTCTGCCTGGATTGTTGCTAGCTTTCCATATTTATCAGAAAAACAGTCTTGTGGACACCGCTTGTATATGTCATGCTCCGCAATCATCTGTTCACAGACATCAATAGGTCCAATTTTTAGTGGTATAGCTTGTGTCTTAAGATGCAGGTTCTTAATGAATCTACAAACATAGACTTAAGCCTTAACAAGGCAAAACCATTTGGATATTCTTTTGGCATAGGACGTTAAAATTTTATCGCTCAGAACCCTCGTAACGTTTATTCTGAGTTTCGCGTCCTCATGTGGTAACCCCGTCGTTCTTTTAGTCCAGGTAGCTTCACGGTCAAATAAAAATGCTGGTCCGTTAAACCATCTACAACCATTGTCGATCTTGGTAGGGTTCGTCCACTTAGTGGCATCGTCTGCCAGGTTGAGATCAGATGGTACCCATCGCCATTTGTTGGGGTATGTATTCTCAATGATTTCTCCAATTCATAGACTCGCATATTGTTTATACCGCCGCTCGTCTGAGCGAATCCAGCTCAACAGGTTACTCGAATCTGTCCAAAAGACACGATGGTTTATTTTAACGGAGTGGACTTTTTGAATTGATCGCACATACCTACAACCCAATGTCGCTGCTTGCGGTTCAAGCCTGGGAATAGAAACGGGTTTTAATAGGGCTACTTTATTTTTAAAACCAACTAAACAGATCTTGACTATGCTACCAGAATTGATTCGAAAGTACGCCACTGCAGCATAAGCATTCTCGCTAGCGTCAACAAACATGTGGAGCTCTATAGTTTGAGTAGAAGGAGCAATCAAGTAGTGGCGTGGAACTTGTACTTTATCTAACGAGAGCAAGACTTTCACCCACGTCAACCACATTGTATAATCATCGTCGGCACTCTTGTCATCCCACTCAATTCCGGATCTTCAAATGTGTTGTACGAGAATTTTTCCATAAACAAAAAGAACGAGATTAAGCCTGGAGGAACATATATCATCATTAACGAGAATGCAGCATTACTCGTTTTGTCGGTCTTCGTGTTTCGTTCAAAATTTTTCCTTTAAGTCTATATTGGTTTAGAGAAAATGAAAAATGGTCAAGTTTTGGATTCCACCACTGGCTAAGTATTTTTCTGATGCGACTTTAAATTTTTCAAGATTTTTATTCTCTTAGGAGGATGATTCTCCGATCGCCTCAAGCACTAGTGGTGAGTTACAGAACCAATTCCTTATATGAAACCAACCTGCCGAAGGTATAGTTTTTACGGCATTAACTTACTCGATCATTTCCTCTTCCGTATAGACGCTATCCAGCCAACCATCAACATAATGATAGTGATGAAGTGCGTATACGGCATGTGCGTTGGTGTTTTCAAATTCTGAGGCATTGCGGTTTTTAATGTACTGTACTGAACACGGTGCACATGTCGCTCCAAATGTCAGCACTATCATCACAAAAACACTCGGTTTTGCCTTTAAGTTTCCTTCATGTCCTATGAATCGCTGGAATTGCTGGTAACGTTTAATAACTCTAACTTGGAACATTTCAGTGATATTCCCACAGATGGCTATCTTGCGTTCACGAAATCTACTTAAAACGACTGGTAACGAGTTTAATTGGTCCGGGCCTTTTAATAGCACGTGGTTAAGCGAAATTCGCTGCATTTCTCTGCGGTGTCCCACGCCGGGCAAAGTTTTTTTGGGTTATTGGGGTTTTTAACTGTAAAGGTAGGCAGATACCATACTTGTTAGGAAATTGTAATTTCCTTAGGTGACAATTCTCGATTATAATCTTTTTTTCGTAATCCTTTATTATGTTGCAGAGCCTCTCACCTAAGGTCGAATCCTATACCATCTTTTTTTCTAAACATTCGATCCAATGTAGGATCATTTGGTAACTATCCGGTAGCGAGAATTTGTCAAACCGCCAAAGCAAACCTGTTTCGTATCTGTTTACAAGTTTCTAGTCGTAGATTCCAGTATAGCATGCACACGCTTGTTTTCATCAGATTCTAGCTTTGATACTGCTGATACGTCAACACTTTCTTTTTCAAAGAAGTTTTTTACTAATTGATGCAAGTTTTCGTCACTTGCAAATAAAATTTAAGCGGACCTCGTGTTTGTTTGTCTGATGACATGGTCCAAACATCGTCCAGCTAAACCGTGTCTTAATTGCCACGGGTCCAAGCCATTTCCCTGATCTTTTATCCAAAGGAAATCCGAGTTGATAATTGTCTACACCAGTTAAAATAGCAGGTTTAGCACCTTGATATTGTAAGATTGGCAAACCCTTTAAATGTCGATGTTTGGTCGAATCTTCAACCCAGGCTTGTGTCGGCAAGTTTAAATCTTTGACAGTATGTACGTTTGAAATACGGTATTTTTTATAAGTCGGGGATTGAGTCTGATATTTCAAGTGAAACTATTCGGGAATAATCTTCGTGTTTTGAAATATCTCCTGCCTAACGAAGACATAGTTTGCTGATAGGTCCGGTGAGCTTCAATTTCTGTGTAATATTTTTATCTATAAAGTTGTAGAAGAGCCTTTATCTAGAAATACGTATGTTTCAACTATTTCATTTAGGCCATAAAGGGTGATTGGAAGAATGCGGAATAAGACTGCCGAGTGCATGGCGTGTACAGACGTAGCATGAAGGTTTGTAGCTGACGACACACCACACACGATTTTTGAGTTATCACAGTCTAGCTTCGGAGTTTCATTACCAAATTCTTGATGCAGTAAGGGATGGTGCTTTATTCTACATTCGTCAACTCCGCAAATTTTGCGAGACAAGCAACGCTTTGTATGAGGTAGACCTCGACATTTTCGACAGAGATGTTTATTTAAAATGATATTTCTTCATTCGTCGTGGTTTAGGTTTCAAAACTTAAGATAATCGTCAATTTTGTGATCGACCGGACCACAAAAGTGGCAATTCAGTTTTCCTGTCTGCCTTTTTGACATTGGTGAGCTAAATTTAACTCCTACATCGTTGCAGGGTGGTAATTATGAAAATTCGGTTTCTGAGGTGCTTTTGTAGGTTTCGAATCAACTTGAATTGACTCATGAGAACCAGGTGTTGCTCTGCATGCACTTTTTGCTGTTTATACAACTACGAGTTAATGATACTTAAGTCTACTTGACCTGGATGTTCCTAGTAAAATCTAACTTTCTACTCAGGAAGTAACTTATCAACCAGTTTATGAAGAACAGATGTCTTGTACATAGTCACTTAAATCAGACACTTCAATCATTGCGCAAATTTTTTGTACTTCTAGAGAATAACCTATTAATCGATCTAACCTTTCCGTCCGTATAGGTGGCCAGCTTCTAATCTGACGCTGTAGGTTAATAACGAGAGTCTCTGGTTGACCATAACACATTTCCAGAATTTCAACTGCAGTCAATACCGTCTTATGACTGATTAACGAACTTCGCACCCTTGCGAAAGCTTCCCTTCTCAATGATTCTTGTAATCATGGAAGGTTTTCTTCGTCTAATAGTTTACAGCGAATAGTTGTGTTTCTTCAGGAGATTAATGATGAACGGATTTTGTTTTCTTCCATGTAATATATAATTATCGTTGAAGTATCGAGTTTTATTTACAAAACAGGTGGCATTATGTTTGTAAGAGAAAATCCAAAAGCTTTAGGTGATTTATTTTCTCAAGGTAAACAAAATTCAAAATTGTAAGTACTAACGTAGCGTTTTCCACTCGTAACAGAGGTTTATATTTGTTTTCTAAGTGCATTCTTGTAGCTGTCAATCGATCCGTTGTTGTTTAATGGCTCTGTCTCTTTCGATTAAGGACTCTTCAGCGTTTTTGAGTATTTATAGAACTGTAGCTACTTTATTTTAAAAAACCTAAGATATGTGTAATATTAGATGCACGTACTCAACCCAAGTACCCCTTAATTATATAAAAATTATATACAATACTTTGTTCTGCTTACCGTTGACTACTGGCTTTAAAATGCTATTAGCGGCTACTAGTTCTTCTAAAAAATCGCTTAACGTTGCTGCGGTACTTGGATTTACAAGACATGCTGTAAATATAAATAAAAGTATAGCAGATTGCAACTGAAACAAAAAAATACGTGAATTGTTTCAGAAGAAAATTATAAAGCAAAGACTTACTAATGTAATGCAACCTATTAGCAAAGATCCAAGTCTTAATGAAAACCAAAAACAAGCTATCTTTAAAACCGCCATTCTTTGTGAAACGTGGACTAATAATGCAGTGGGTTTGTTATATTTCTAAACATAAATACAGCAGTATCGATTCTTACCCTATTAGATATTACTGGAACAATAATACAAAACCCTTTTGCGCTATTAGATATTTATAGTGATGAATAAAGTTGATAAGAATGAATGCGCGATTGATTATATCATAATGGGTGTAGACACGGATCTATATAAATATATAATTTAAATATGAAATGTAAAATTACACAATTTTATAAAGTTAGCGGGAGTGTAAGTGCTACAGTAGTACTTATCTATTTACCCATTAACACCCACAACCCCTTTGGATCTAGTTAATGACGACCATCAAATTAAGCGCATACACGCGAATTTCGACTGCATCAGCAACATAATTTTTTATTTCAATTGGAAATTATTTAAGAACTCTCTAAAAATATTTTCGTTGCCACGTAGGCTGCAGCAAACTTGTCTAATATATAATTAACTAACATTGTTTAGCACAATCGAGATGTTATCCTTACTGCACATGCGTGTGGTTTCCTCAGCTTAAGTGAATTGTAGTCCTAATCTAAAACTGCTTAATTTATACCATTTCTAGAACTGCTTGGGCGAACCCAACACAAACATTGTGTTCTTATTGGTTGTTAGTTCAATGAAACCAGATGAAGTCATGTGAGTCTTGTAACGCTTTGAGTTACACTAGCTATAAATTAGAGAGGAAAGAAAAATTTAGTAAATTTGAACAAACAAACTAAATATGGACACATCTTGTATGATAGATTTCACGAATAATTAATTACTTAAGTATAATATGTCAAATTTTGTTTATATAAAGGTCATTTAGCTAATAAGGTATAACATTATTTCATGTAACTACATTGTAAACGTAATAATCCAGGATGATACTTTAATTAAAATCACAAATAAAAACACATCTTTATATTACAAGACGCTGCGTATGCATTTTACATGAAAAGATAATTTACAATAGACAGATATCGTCTGTCCCGACCACCAAGGACATTAACGAAACCATTGGGTTGTACGTATCCAGCAAGTAAGGTTTATTTACGCGATTGTCTATTCCCCTATCACAAATACAACAATTAGTGTTTTCACGACGTAATTTACCCTTCATTCTACCAATCTGCTTTAACCTTGGTAGAAATTACTTTTCTATCACAACTATTATCCTTAAAGAAAATATTGGAATTCAGTGAATATTCTGTGGAGAGTTCTTACCATCACCTACTAACACTAACCCTGATTTACTAGAACTTCCGTTAGCGTATTCCCATCTTAAAGGCACTCCGCGTTCTAAAACCATCTTCGCCATGCCTTCAGTTCTTACTAACTAACCAAGCCCGCTTCCACCTGCAGGCTATAACAAGCAACCCCTTCCATTAAAATCCCGAACAGGTAAATATAATTATAAAACACTTACCCGATATTTCAGTGGGCGCAGACGTCTTCCTCAAGGTGAAGTTCCCAGGTTCTTGTTATTGTTATTGTCGGTAGCTGCTGCAAGCGTTCCTGCTGGTGCCTCGCTGGCCGATACGGTAAGGATAGGCAAAATGGTGGGGACGATAACGGAGCACTCACGACAGCACTGCACGACAGACGGTAGTTAGATGTTTCTTCTGCGGAAGTCGGTACGGTAATCTTAAAGCTTTGCGACGCTTCTCACATTAAACGCCTCTCCCCTCCAACCGAGATTGACGCGCTTTCGCTTGCATTGATGGGAGATGAACTGCTTCACATGTGCAAAAATGTTAAGTCAGCATGCTTACGATCGCAGTGATAAGCCAATGACGTCAACACCCGTGCGAACACTAATGAAACATGGTTTTTACGGTGTCAACGAAAATTGCAGTAATCATCGGAGATTTTCCACGTTGAATTCTAAAAAGTCCCTAAATCTAAATTAATGAACTTATACTTTGGGGCTTTACACAATGAAGCGTAACAAGGCCACCCTTCTCCGGTGTATACTTTTCTACAACGTAGAGTAGATTTAACCCCGCTGATACTCGCCCTCCACCAATTAATAGAGTTTTCCCTACCACTCCCCTTTGTTCAACATCTATTCTGACTAGACTTCATTTGTTTTAACTGTAACTAAGCTGGACATCTCTTTAGTAATTGCATTGTTGTGGCTTCGGTTATAAGAGAGTGCCCTGGCGCGATTGTCCTAATAACTGTGAGCATTTTTTAAACCGGCGGTAAACTGAACAATCTCAACTTTTATTAAATTTTATATACATTTAATGTTCGTGGCAACAAACGTCCTTTCTTACAAGTTCAATTTAGCATTTTATTTACTAGTATCCTTGATTCTGGAGCCACCCCCACCATCTTTTTACGTTCACTAAACCAAAATGGTTTTTAAATCAAAGAGGCAGTAAAATTACAAGTACAAACTGAAAAATAACAAGTTTCTTTTAGTGGGAACCGTTATTGAGTGTCCTCGGGGTGTTTGTTGCGTTGTTCTAAGCATAAAGGTTTCAATCTCCCCCGTTGTGCATTGTTCCATCTGTATGTAAGAGAATTAAGGTACTAGCGCCCTTTTTTTCACCATTCACTTGATAGCTAATCATGTAAATAACAAACCTATAACCACTCTGGTGCCTAGTGCGGGGTCGTGTCCGAGTTATGCCGTGGTTGCGCTTTACCTTCCTTTTAAGATGTTTACCCTCTGTCACCTAGTTAGATTAGTTAAAACGAATAAAGCACTACATCCTCAGATCTCTTAATTTAAGTTAGAGTGTATATATATTGCTATAATTATAGGGTAGTTTAGGGATAGATTAAGTCATAGGGGTCGTAGAATAAATAAAAGAAACTTCCAGTTAACAAAAGCACAAAATTACAGATATTATAAGAGTAAATAGGTCACTATACATATTGTTAGTTAAGAGCACACTGTACATAAAAGTACAATAGATTAAACGCATAAGAAATAGAAATATCCAAGAGTAGTTACGAGCAAAGATAAGATTTAAAAACGTAACGAAATGCATCAAAATTAAATCAACGAAAAACCTAGATGACTTGGCTTGATAAATAAATTAACAAGTGCGTTAAATATATCATCGTATACGCAGGCTAAAAGTATGCATTATTTGAATAAATTGTACGTGACATAAAGTATTACATTTGTTCAAAAATCCAATTTAACTAGGAAATAAACAAACACCAAATTTATTTCGGTTTAGATTAGAATAAGCAAATAACAATAAATACGTGACAATTTACTCAGAAATTCGTAAGATTTCTCAATTAAACATCATGGTATGTAAATGAATACGTGACAGTTTAGGCGTTTATCCAAGTATTTGAACTATACAATTGGTAAAATTTCCCGGTGTACACAAAAGATAATCGCAGAAGGTGTCGACCCAACACGTGAAACAACGAATAGAAAACAAAGAGGCAAGACCTATAAATACGATAACAATTGAGCGACGAGTTAGTATACATTTTAAACTGGGCTATCACGATACTCAAAAGTGCTAAATTATTTACGTAACCAGTCACACAAAAATAAATGAAAATTGTTTTATAAAAGTGTAAAAATTGTGCAAGTGAGCCGATCTATTATAGACGTAAGAAAAAACAACTTAGTAAAAAGAATATTTCTAACATAAATAAACAGGGCTTTGGTCAATTCTTTGATTAATCACCTCCTGTTAAATTACTTTGGTAATTACTGACATGGTAAATGTTCTATTACTGTCTTGTTAATTACGGAGATGGAAAACCTTTTATTTACTGATATACAAATTGAATCTTAAATTGGATTAACTCATGGGATTTTGAATAACGATTTGGATAGTATTTTGGTTTGATGTCGACTTCCAAATTCGACTCTAAATATTCAGACAGGACACGAAAACTCTTGGGGGATTCAGAGGAACTATAGGACCATTCCAGGTGGGCCATATTGCTATAATTTATTACTGAAAACTGTTTTAATTCAATACTTTTAGTACATGTAAGAGTCAACAAAACATTAGTTTCATTGATCAATTTATGAAAGGTAATAGGCATTTTGAAACGTTTCAAAAGGCTTTTAAATATAACAAAAGGCTCGTTTTGCTGGCTTTAATTTCTTAAATCTGGTATATGTAAATATTCTGAAAAAGGGGTAGATTTTAAAAGGTTGTAAATATTTAATCATTATATTGTGTATTGTAGAATTGCTTTATTTAATTGAATCAGCTAGTTGAGGCAAAGAAAATCCATAACTTAACATTTTACATCATAAGTGCTTGATTAATAAAAAAGAGATAACACAGCATTTTATGTACGCCCAAATCGTGGCGCTGGAAATATCACAGCATTTTATGACATGCACAATCGGGGGCTAAAAATAAATAAAACCATTGTAGAGGCTGGTGATATATTATCACAGCAATATATATATATATATATATATATATATATATATATATATATATGTTTACGTATTTCGAGATCAAAAATTAGTCATGATAATATTTATATTACGTGAGAAACAAACTAATTTTGTGTTACATAAATGCTACATTTAGGATATGTATAGATTCTAATTGCAGAGTAATGCTAGTTTTATACAACTAAGAACTATTAATAAATTACTTAATCTCATTGTAATATCTAATACATGAATATCATTGTACAACTATGTGAACTAAAAGAAACTACAACACATATTAGGCTTGCAGTATAACAACAACAAAAAACGAAGATCCTAATTGTTTAGCACAGTTATAGACTAATAGCTGTAGTAGTGTGCTTGGTGCGTTGGTCTTCCCCTGAGTTGGAGATAATTTTCTAATTCATGAATAGCATTATTGAATCGCTTTCGTTGCTTGACTTCAACATCACTCCTAAAAACAAATTCCATTCAAATATATTTTTGTTGTATGACGTGTACACTACAACACTGTAAATTTCATCACTATGTATAGTTTGCTTTACAATTGTTTTATTGAACTCAAAACTACCTACAATTAAATGATTTAATTTAATTCACTCAAATAATTTGTTGAGCATTTCATAAATATATAGCCGTATTAACTACAAGTAATGAATCAAATCCCTTTGCGCCAAAGCTTGCTGTTCATGTTGAAAAGTGATTAAGATGTGGCTACTCTTAATACTATATAAGTAATAAGCTGCAGACATGAAAGGATTAGATCATTAAATTTGAGCTCAGCACGTGTTTTTGTTTCTTATACAGGAAAATTGCATATTCTTGAAGGGTGTAACACGTTGAGTTACGCTAGAAATAAATTGGAGGCGAAAGAAAATTTTTTTAAATGTTAATGGACGTGCCTGGTATAATAGATTTTGTAAATATTTATTCTCAACTAAACTGTATATTTCAAAATTTGGTTTTTATAAGAATAATCCAGAGAATAAAGTACAAAATTATTTATTTAAATACATGGTTAACGCAGTTATGCAGGACGATAACATTATAAAACCGCAAATGAAAACAAAACTCAATATAACAAAATACTGAGTACGAATTTTCCATGAGGACAATAATTTACAAGACAGATATCGTCTGTCGCAACCACCAAAAACTTTAAAATGTCACTATATTACAACAATATGCATATTGCGTGCACAATAACGGAATAATAACCTAATTATTAAGCGTAGAGTAAAATTACACATGGTATTAACCAGATGTTACCTGCAATTATGACAGAGAAAAATCTTTCAGGATAAGTGATTAATGTAACATGCTTCTTTTTGTATTTCAGCTCTTTCATTTATTATTTTTATTTCGAATTTCTTTATTTTCTTTTATTCATTTTTCCATAGGAACCCACTCCCGTGCCACTGCAGTTAGCCTACGCACCCCTATATTGTTACGAGGTCTCTGCCCCTTCAGAACAAATCTAAATTTATTTACTTAACGCTCATTTTACCTGTAACAAGGATTTACCAGTTATTGGGCTAATTAAAAAATCTTAAAAGTGCAGTGTACCGGACGTGTTTTACAAATTGACTAGACATATATGACTTCAATTTAATTTTGAATTAGACAGTTAATTTAAGACGGGATCTTTTAGCTACCAAGTACAACAATAGTTTTGCCTGCCGTATACAAGATTAATCTAGTGGTAGTGTAATATATACAAGTTTCGGTCCAGTAATACTTGGATAGCTTGCACATAGCCATCTATTTATTTCTTTATTGTAAAGTTAGTAACAATTAATATATTGCAGTATTTATCTTCACCTTAAATTCTTGAGATTCTGCAATTGTGTTGTATCGTTTTTACTACGAAATAACCCTCTATGTGCACTTTTTTGGTAAATTAGTTATTGTGGTGCCAGGGATTTTTATTGGATACTTTATGGACTGGAAAAGCCCATATGTGTAACTTAAATACAGCTTTTATGCTAAATGTGTTTTGAAATCTCTTATGTGTATTGTTTTCAAAAAGAACTTCCGGTGACATTTTCTATGTGATTGATTATAACCAGTATGTGGATGAGTGTATTTTAATTATAAAAAAAATTATATATTATATAATATAGTATTGTTTGAGATTATTCGTCTAAAACTGTTAAATCACCCTATTTGATATATCAAGGTGAGAGTATATGGCTTTAAGAGGTGAGAAAAAAATGGAAGAGCAGGCTTGAGGTTGTATGAAAAGAGGCACTTTAATGATGGAGACCTGATACATCTTCTAAAACACAAGACGGAACTTTTACAGTTTTACAGTACCTATAGCAAATGAAGTAATACAAATAAACTTGGAATGATGCGTGTAGATTCACCGAATGAAATAGTAAGTGCTCCATAATTACATTCATTAGCAGAAAACGAGGGTAATGAATATATTATTGGTCCTAACGGTGTCCTAATACCAGCTGTATTTTCTGAAAAGCAAGATAATGGCACACAAAATACTGAAAATAATGAAGTTTCTGTTGTAATTAAACCCAATGAAAATAGAATAGAAATACTGAACCTAGATCCACAAATTCTATTGGAAAAATTGGATCAATCTCTTTGTCCAGAGACAATACTACATCTAATCAAATTATTGCAGAAGCTTATGTGTTACAAGAAATAACCAAAAGCAATCGAGACCCAAACTTCTTATTAACAAGCGAAAATCAAGAAATAATATCAGAAGAAAGTAATAGTAGCAGCGACTACAAAGAAATCATACCGATAGAATATCTAAACGCCGTTTGAAAAATTAAAAAGAAAAGACTTTCTGGACATGCATACACAGGTTATAAAAAATGGCAAACCTAATGATTCATAACGAACCAAATGAGCCAAGGAGCATTAAAGTCGTTGCAATCATAAGGTCAATTTCAGAACGAAACGCAGTGTTTAGAAAATTTTGGAAAATAAATTCATGGACTGAAAAGATATCTTACATTAAAGGATTGGTGGTTACTAGAAACAGGCGTCGCCGTGGATCAATGTAGTAAGCGTAAGTCCCGGGTTCAAATCCCGACACGGCCGACTGCTTGAAAAATGGCAGGTGAGCATTTTTCACAAAAATTACGCCCTCGTTCGGATGAGAGGTTAAATGGAAGTCCCGTGTGTGAGTGTTGTCACGCACGTTAAAGATCCCTACCTTGCCTGGAACGGCAAGGGTTCGGCAAAATTCTAAATTTCCAGGCAACAAAAAACTCGTCTCCTGGCCAATGTAGTACCTATGGGTGGAGCATTGGAAATGTAAATGAACGGTTACTAGAAACATACGCTGCAGAAAAAAATTACTTGAAAAGCAAGACATAAACTAAAAAAGGTTGAAGGCTGTGGTATATTTTTGCCAAAGTCAGATGATGAAAGGGTTCATGTTTGCAGGACTTTTTTTATAAATACATAATGTTTAGGAGAAGACTCATTTAAAAGGTGGGTAAAAAGAGATTCTGGTAATGCATTCACCAGTGAAGAGAGCAATAGTGAAGCATACCTCAAAGATGAATTTGAATTGCCTACTCAAAAAAATATATCTCCACAAAATTGTTAAACAGGAGTAAAAAGCAAAGAAGTCAATGTATGACTGCAAACATTAAAAAATGGTTGATTCTACTCAGCAGAACTAAATTTTCGATCTTGATGTCATATTCATGAAGTGTACATACGTTGGTGTGAGGAGCAGAGGATTAAATCGGTTGAACAAACATTTTTTATGAACATTTTGCAGGAAAAAAAAATTAAAATTCATAAACCTCGCAAGAACCAATGCGACATCTATTGTGGTTATGAAGTGAAAAGCATTTTTGGAGAGACGTTAGCGCTACAATTGGCGCTTTTAACAATTAAACATGTTGTTTATAACCCGTCCTAATTAGCTAGATTTTTCATAATATCCTACGTACAGTGCATTATTCTGTTATATAGAAGACTTTTTAGTTGCTTCAAATTGACTGAGAAAATGTTTCTGCTTTAAATATCTAGGGTAAATTACTTTAAAGTATTATTTATCACTGGCAAAATTCCTATTATAGGAATTTTTAATTAATTTTTCGTTAAGGACTTCCAATAAAAAAATTCGTGTTAACCCTTTTATTAAGTGATTTATTTTACCTATGGTTATTCTAGCAACGTACCTTAATCTTTCTATTTAAACTATCATTTGTGTTAATTGTCTATATTCTAAAAATAAACGTGTCTTAAAAATAGGAAACACTAACTTCAAGTTCGTCTATTTACAAAACCGTTGTTAATTGTGAAATATGTTCTTTAATTGAATTTCTTACTTATGTAGAACATCGATGTAATTTGTGAGCACATAACCTTAGATAAAATTACCTTTCCTATCGTACAAACTGAAAGTGAAACCAGATTATTCACTATTTAACACAAATCTTTTTCAAAACTAATTTCTAATAATATCCTCATGTAAATTATACCATATGGTACCATCATTAACTCTTGGAGTACACAATTTTAATTGTAAATTTTACCTTTAACGATTAACTTGAAACTTTTACATGACATCTTACTTATGTAAACGTACCTTGCCTTCTTTATTGTTCATAAATAAAAAAGTTTCCTGTAATGTGCTAACGCATTTCTTTTCTGTTTTTCCGAGCGCATTGGTGAGAGGTTATCACCTTTGTCGGTTCAAAGGTCATTCCTTATGCTATGGTTGTATTGAAAATTTCCTATTTCTATTTTTAATTAACTGTTTATCGTACAATTACTGCTATGTCGGCAGTAATTATGTCTTTAAAATTGTTATGTGAGTATATTTAAGTTAATTACATTACCTTTATTTGATTTTCTTATCGTAGTGGATACGCTAGGTAGGAGGATGATCTAGCTGGGCATCATTTGGAGCTTAGTTTTTTTTAAGTATCTATGTGGTGGTTTAGGTTTTACCTAATTGTTAACATTGCAGGTGGTCTTTTAGACCAATCTGTCTTAATAGGGACATTCTGTACTTTCTACTCGTTCTCTAGGATGCCTATCCTATAACTCTTCTTTTTCTTATCCGTTTATCTTTGATTTCACGCTTAATTCTTCCTCTGGCGGACCTGTATTAGTCCTGAGGCAAACGTCCATCACACATGAGTGGAATTCCCTCATTGCGGGCGACTGACTACATGTTGGCTGGTCGTGCTTTGTTATCCACCGTTTTTTCTATTGCTATTCCTATCTTCCACCTGATTGTTATAAAGCTCCAAACCTTGCACCTTCTCTTTATCTTTTCTTTATTTTCTACTTGTTCATTTACTTTCTAAGCCTCTGCATAGTTAGAGGGTTTAATGGACCGTGTGTGTGGGGAACTTCCATCTAGCTGTGTATCGTCACTTTCTTCCCCTTATGTACGTTATAGCAGTTGACAGTAAATTTGTTATTTGATTTGGACTGCAAATCGGTTCTTCCTTAATCGACGCCTGGATGCGGTGATTCTTTCTATCTGGTCCCTTATGTTGTTCATATAAACGAGTACCGCTTCACGGAACTTCTCCTTTTGGAGAGCATGAATATAAACCCCATTCCAAGTTCCTACGGTGTAGCAGTTTTAAAAATGTCTCAATACAAATGTAAAAGTTTTAACAATATAATGCCTGCGTCAATGTAACAAATTTAAAATATTGTGCATACCAATTATGCGGTTACCCTGCCAAGGTTAATATACCCTTGACAAGTTTTAAATAATTGAAGCGGAATTAATCACTATTATTGCACGTGAGACGCGGTAGTACTATAGTTCAAAGAAAATCAAAGCTTTTACGCAGATAGGAACTTAACAATTTGTTAAAAAATTCAGCAAAAATAGATTCAAATCTAACCACTGGTCACCAACTGCTACCCTTGCGTTGGTTGTGCCCGGATTCCAGCTGGTCTTCAGCTGTTTATTTGCCGGTGTAAAGTGCAACGGACCTAGACTGATTTTAAATTAAGAGACTTATCGGCCTTCTTTATTTGTGGATGTTTTCATTGTTCTGATGTTTATTTCTTGACTAGGAAGTGTTTTTTGACTAGGGAGTATTTTTTAACCCATGGGTGCTTTCATTGATCTATAGGTGTTTGTGCTAAAACTAATATAAATTAAGGCATGTAATTTTTTTCCACTAATTTTTACCATCAATGACTCCCATCCTGTTTGGCTCGAAGATTACGTGGAAGTGAGGGAATTAAGTAAGCAACTCGTGAAGACAATTCGACCTTGGGAATTCCTATCAATACAAATGATTGGTGATCACGCGCTGTGTTTATGAAGCAAGTTGGGAACTTTGACATATATTGTGAATAATAAGTTATTTACACGGACTTTGAGAGATTAGAATGACTTTCTAAGCAATGTTTCAAAACACATGATTTGTTTTCTATATTTTTGTGGGTACAAAATGTGGAACTTAGCCTGGCAATTTAACTAAACTAGTAAACAGATTGCATGTTGTTTTTTATATAGAACCAAGGACTTATTAAGAATTCGAAATCTATTTAGGTTTGCAAATAAATACACTTGGCGAATTTTTTAATTTTTCTACTGCCTCAATACAACTTTGTTTTTCCGTGAAGAAATTTTGTTATACACTAAGAAACAAAATTATTGCAATGTGATCACTAGTCGATCGGGAGTCCTTTTTCTGTTATTACATTTATAGAAGAGGTAGTGTGCCTTGATAAGTATAAGATCTTCAAACCAAAATTAGGTTTTACGTTATCTTTTTAAGAAAATTTTCTTCGGTATACATTATCTTATCTTAATTATTAGGTTAAATCATTAATGCTTAGTGTTTATCGTACCTTAAATAATATTCTAACCCATAGACGCTTAGGTATTTATCTTTCTCTCTGTTATTATCTCTGAGATATTATCCTATCTTGCGTTTACCTTAGAGTACATAAATCGTTTACATATTTCTAGTTGTGAAATGCCTTTAAGAAACTGTTTTATCTATGTATTTTTTGGAACCTTTGGTATTTACGACCCAAAGTAAGATTTATTATTGGAAAATAAAAAAATCTAACTTGCATTTTTGCATTGTATTTGGTAGGGTAGGATTAGGAAAATTATGTATCGTACATACAGTAACGATGGCTAATTTGTTAACAACATTTTCACTGCTGCATCGTATTTTGTCTTATCCCGTTAAAAGTCAGCAGGAAATTTGTCTGACTTAAGAGAATATTTTCAAAGATCTTAATGTAAATTTGTGTGCATTCGTATGCAAATGTAATAAATAACAAAGCTGTCACTTTATATGTCTAGCGTGAAGTCAATGGAGATTTTACAATGAATGAATTCATCTCTTGCATTATAGATTTCTTATCTAATGTGTCTGATATCTACAAGAGAATAACTCTTAATTCAGATTGTTGCTACCATCAGAATAGAAACTGAGTTTTGGTCAGCCCATTCAGTGATTTATCAGTATGTCTTTCTGTCACTGTTGAACAGCTTTATTTAGAACCAGAACATGCATAAAGATGGAGTGTGACAGCGTTCCTGCAACATTAGATAAACTTTTCATTTATCTTTTAAAGTCTCCAAGTGACTATGTAGCACAGATGAAACTTGCTAGACCAAAACAATCGTATGAGGTACATATTGTTGATTATACCTTTTCAAGAAATTTGATATTCCAACCAGCTTGTCTTCATTAAGGTTAGGGAAAAAAGTTGGAGACTCTACACTTATGAATATTAGAGCTTAGCATTATTGTCCTTCAGGTAAAATTGTGTACAAAATCAGACATATAGAGAAATTTCAACAATTACCACAAAGAAACAAAAAGGGTTGCGATACTAATAATTTCATATAAGCATTGTATAGGTGACCCATTTATTACAATGTGCTTAGTACAAATTATAACTTTTAAAATATTACTTATTGGGTTACAAAATCATTTTAAATATTACAAAAATTTTCGCCCATCAGTGTATTAAATTTTTTTATCTCTACGTTAACATTATTCTGTTTAGTGGTTTTAATTGCTGTTTGAAGAGCGCATGCTAATTCTCAACTAATTCCAAACTTGTTGATGTCAGTTGCTGTATTGATGACTTCATAAGATGTTTTTAGACTTGGTATTTTATGCTCTTGTTGCATCTGTTTAGTGATAGCTATTGCCTGTGACGCGGCTGTTGTAATTGCTGTGTTGAAATTAATATGGCTAATATTGCAGCTAACGGTTTGTGGTAGGAGAATTTCCTTAGTCCTTCTATCCCATTCTTCTGGATTTGTTGGCATATTTTGTTTGCTTTCTGAGGCATTAACGTTTAACTATATCATATCATATACTTTTGGCTTAATAATGTTGGATCAGAATATTGATAATTGGACTGAGTTGTAAGATGTTTTTGTTCAGCTGTGAATGCGAAATCGCTTTTAGTGTGATAGATCAAACAAGTGAGGTTGGTAGCACTTTGAGAGTTGTCGATAAATCTATATGGCAGTTTAAAATAAGGGTCTCATGCTTTTCGATCTTTTCATATTCTTCTTATTCTTTGTCATTTGAAAATTCATTAAATTTATTAGGTCTTGAAGTGCGCAATGAACTTTGCACATTTATTAAATCAGGATTTTAATTATCTTTAAGTTTTCGGCCATTCTTTTTAAAAAAAATTGAGGTTGAGATAGAGGTAGCGTGTTTACTGTGTTTACCTCATCAAATACGTTCTCTTCACGGAAGTGAATAGTTTCTATTTTGTTGTTTGTTAAGGAGAGCAATGCAGATTCCTCGATGTCAGTTGTAGTGCTAATTTTTCTTTGAGACTGATTATGCACACCATAGGGGCATTGATATGCGCATTATCTATCAAGTCTTCCGTTGCTGATTTTGAGGTCTTATATTGGTCTTCATAAAATAGTTTGTAAGGTTCTCCATTTAGTATTACCTTATTGAAAATATTGTGTATTCTACAGTCGTTATAATGATGCCATAAGAATGTCGACAGTAGGAAGTATAATGACCATTTTGTGGTGTTCCACTATGATTGGATGTCGCGTAAAGGTTAAATTTGCAGTTATCTTGGTGGTTATCACTTGTATGTGCTCTTATGTCTAAGTTTTGAAAGGAAAATCTATAGTAGAGGAAAGTTTGAATGTTGAGAACTTGTGAGTTGAAAAGCGTTTCAATTGTAAGACAAGCACTTTTGAAAATGTCTGTATGGTTATTGATTTGGTATTAGTTCTTTTGTCTTTGCATTTCGGGCATGTTGGATTTTTGCTATCATCTAGGGTTTCTTTTTTAAAAAAATTGTTTAGGCACTGTTGCAAACTAAGCTTTGCAATATGATAAGGTATGGGTAGTCATATGTCCCAAAATTGGTCAAATGTAACAGAGCATTGACCACAACACGTACAGCA
This sequence comes from Platerodrilus igneus, assembly GCA_036346225.1. Lineage (NCBI taxonomy): Eukaryota > Metazoa > Arthropoda > Insecta > Coleoptera > Lycidae > Platerodrilus > Platerodrilus igneus. The sequence continues at coordinate 9,142,728 of JARFIW010001281.1, read as the reverse complement.
TAATGTTGATTTAAATTGTCCTACAAAAATATCCGAAATTTTAAAATTATTATGACCTATTCTGATATTAGAATCTAAATGGAAATGTATTCAAGATTTTAAAGAGGTGATTGAGAAAGAACATAACCATTTTTATGACAATCTGCTATACAAATGTGATTATTAATAATTTTTTTTAATTACCCAACAACCTTCTATATTTACTTTATTATTTTACAACACGATCTTTAATGTTAAACTTCTTCAAATTGGAACAATAATGTTAGTTTCTTTATAACTAATATATAATATACGTATTACAACTGAGGTTTTTGCAGTATAGTGCTATATATTAATCACGCTAGGGAATAATGAATAGCAGAGGGAATAATGGCTCTTTATTCCCTCTTATAGACCAACTGGAAAATAATATTATGAAATGCAAATACGTTTGAAATTTAAAAGAAACGTCAAATGCCAAATATCAAATACTATGTTTCAATACAATAACACAAACAACTAGCCGTGTTGGTTTTCGCTAATTTATTGTAGAATTTCGATCATTTGGAAAGTCAAGTTATATAAATTACGCTCTCTTATACTAATACTCACTTGTAGATAAAGTATAGTATACAACTCGCTACAGTGAAGGCTACTATTCCCTAAGATGATTACTATACGAGCGAGTGAAGCGAGCGAGAGTAGCAACTTTGATCCTAGGGAATAATAGCCTTCATTATAGCCTCGTTGTATAATATACTATCAATTACGTGTTTGTTTAAGTGTGTTTTGCAATTATGTTAAACTGTTTTAGTAGCTGGCATGTTAAGCACAGCTACAGTGGGGATTTAAATTGTTAAACTATTACTTATTACCAATATTGAGTTACTTTCTAAATTATTTTGTTCATTTTCTATACTAAAAGTAAGAATAATATCTTCAAAAGTAATTGGATTTTGCCTAAAGGCTTTAACTTTTTAATTATTAGTAGAAGTGTGTTTTCATGATGTGCGCTATTAAACAATTACTTCTTTTACTTTATCTGTTACAAAAAGTCCTATATGTAGCTTCCGCCATTAACATTACCTCCTATGTGCAAGATGTATGCCAAAAAATTTTAATAAAAGCTATTGTTAATAATTAAAAAAATACCCTTACATTATGTTACAAAGTTACAATATCTGATATCAAAAATTTAGTTGATAGTTTGTGCTATTGATTCTATCAATAAACTGATTTTTGTTATTTCTGAACAATTTACATTTTTACGCACAGGAGAATATTTCATAGCAGCATCGATATGTTGTTGTGAAGATGTGGTATTAATAAATTCAATAATTAATAACATTAAATGTGCTGGTTTGAATTTCATTGTGGGTTGCATGCCGCAAGGTGCAGAGTTATATTTATTGCATTTGTTATTCGTAAGTTCAAACAAGTGTGTAGCGCCTCATTGTATAGGTTTCACTTTATCGAATTGAAGAGTTAACGTATGTAAATCAAGGAAGTTCAGTTGTTGGAGGTGATTCAAGCAATATGTCTCGAAAGAGACGTTTTGCTTGGCTACTTCGAATAGGTATTCAGCACGTGTAAGTTGACCACGATGTGATATTCCTCTTGGTATCGACATGGGAACCTATAAAGCCAGAGTGATCACGGATTTTATAATTCATCAATTGCGCAATAATATCTTAAGTTAATTTCTTGTGTATTGAATATGTTTCTAAATTGTGGAGGATAATGCAGTTTAAGAATTTAAAAATGGTAGCTGTTTCATTCGATTTCCTCATGCCGTAGGAAAGTTATTATTTCCAATATGAACGCGCAAATATTTGTTAATAGAAACTTTATGTATTTTTGATTTGGTTGAATAATATTGCAGCACATTTCAATTATCGTGTCATTTGGAAAACATATGATGGGCTATCCCAGTTCACCAGATGAGTGATGTCAATATATTTATGTAAAGTGTATCTGATATGAAGTGGTTCTCAAACATATTTTGTTCATAGGTTAAAATATTGCAGAAAGTTAATTTGATTGAGTAGGGATTATAAAAGCGTTTAGTTGTTAGCCTCATATTGTTCATGTTTACGCTTTTCAGAAGATCATAAAATTAATTATAAGTAATAGCTTTGCAAAATTATGGAGATTAAATTAACGCATTTTGATCCGAAATCACTTTCAGCTCGTGTGTTGTGTATATTTAAACAAAGTCAAGTTTATTTGTGACCGATAATTTGTTACTGACAAAAAGCTTTATACGAAACTACGAAAGTAAGGTTTTCTGAGTTATCCACTCAAATAAGTATTATGTTTAAAAAGTAAAATTGATAAGTCATTAAATTTTAGAGCATATCTATAAACAAAAGACGGATCTGTTTTTTGGTGATAAACTATTTATTACAGCTTTCCGAAAAATCTTCCCTACAAATTCTCGCATCCTCTTTTAGGAAGTTTCACTTTGGTCGTTTATCGTCTGGATGTAGTGGCGTCTATGTTAGTTGAGTCGATCGTTCATTCGTTTGTTATTTTAACCACCACCCAGCTCAGCTCTCCACGGTAGTAAAATCCAGTTAGACCGTAAATCTCCGAGAAAAGTACAGGAAGCGTAGTAGTACAATGAGGAATGGTACTTTCAAGTCAGTAGCCAGTTTGTATCCGATCAGTTTATATTGCGTACATAAACAATAAAATTTGTAGACCACCGCAATTATCAAAATTATAGTTAGTATTAGCGATGATTTTATTTTATTTTATACTCTAACAACACTTAATAGTATATTATGAACATGGTGGATTAAATAGGAAAGCATTTATACAAACACTAAACACACTACAGTCATTCAATTAAAGTTATATATTTTCCAATTATAGTTTTATTATGTATGTAGATTAGGAAATCTCTAGAACGCTGTAATATTAAAACGGTAGTTAATATCTGAATTTTATTTTATCACATACTGTAAAGTTTTTACACTGCGAGTACTTGACGCTTATACAAGTACGTCACATACATTTGATGGAACATGGAATTACTTTTAGAAGTCGTTTACGGTGTACATTTGAAAGATTTAGTGTTGAGCGTAGAGTTATGCCAATTCAAAGCGTAAATTTGAAAAACAGTTTACCTGGCACCTGCAAAGCTAAATCCTACTGGTGTAGATGTTTTGCCGCAGGGATTCAAAAGCATATCGAGTCATCTGTATCTCCCTTTTACGCGTTCGCGATACGTTAGAGGAAAACCGAATAGGAACAGAGAAAAATTATCTCATACGAATGTACCCTGTATATGACGATTTTATGAGTAATAGGGGTCATTAAGCATGACATTTCAATAATTTTTTAGTTCTATAAAGGGAATTCGCGCAATAAACTTAAATTAAAAAACCATAGTTATATTTTTTGTGTAATACATAGTTCATCGTAACTCAGGTCAATAATTTATTTCAAAACCGCAAAAATGAAAACGAAGTCATACAAAAATACAACCACGGCTATTTACTAGACTTAGTTATGTAAACATAATAATTGCAATACTACATCTATATAGCATGGTCATGTTACTTTATGAAAGCTTTTAGAATAATAAAGAATTAAATTCAAGTGAAATTGTTAATATGCATGTTTCATACAGAAATTACTCCAAAAATAGAAAAGTTTTTTACAATTTTGATAAGAATCGAGCATTATGAACGTAACAGAGAAACAAGTGTAGTTATAATACAAAGTAACCCTTAGACAAGATAATAGTAATATTATTATAAGTAGTTTAATCACTTAAATACAGACTTTGATTTAGTAAAACTAAGAAATATCGGGTTTCAGATTATCTAACATAACATATACAATACAAATCCGTTTGCAGGAGTGTGGAGTACGTACAATAGCATTAATAAGATATTTTTCACGTGATTCAATACAAAATCAATATTAATATCGTAATACATTGATATATTCTACATTTGATATTTTAATGCTCCACCCAAAGACAGTACAATGTCCAGAAAGCGAGTTTTATATACCTGAAAATTTTTTATTTTGCCGAACCCATACTATTCCAAGCACGGCAGGGATCTTTAAAGTGCTTGACAACACTCACACACGGCACCCACATTTTACTTCTCACCGAAACGGGAGTGTATTTTAGTGAAAAATGCTCGCCAAACATTTTCCAAGAGATCCGTGTGAGGAATCACACCCGGGACCATTGGCTCAGCAGTCACACACAAATCTCTCTGAGCCACAGAAACGGCACATTGATATACTCCTCAAAGATATATAAAATGAAAGATAAAGACTGAAGATAGAAAGTGGACAAAAAAATATTTAATTAACTATTCGCAAGCCTGTACCCAGAAAACAGCCAAAAGGTTATCATTGATAGAAGTTAAGTTGATATAGTAATTGGAAAAGGTCAAAATGTAGTCAAGCGGGAGCCCGCACTGCATGATTTGGAATAAAGAGAGGTTTAAAGTTAGTGAACGAAACACAGCTTTAAGATGCAACGTAGACTTTTCAGAAGGGTGAAATTAAACCGTACGCGAGCCATTGTGTAATTTCGCTTACAAGTTTGGCAAGAAGTGTTAGTCCGTGCGCAAGAACTTAAAATCCGTGTGTGCCGTAATAAAAGGGCTTCAATAAGTTGGTTTCAACTGTGTTAAGTAAGTTGTGTTAGCTGAAAATAAAGAAATGGAAAGGTTGATGGGTTCTGAACATCCTTGAGTTTAAAGAAATATTGAACAGTGAGTAATAGGATATTCAGTCATTCCAGTGGCAGAGTCGTATTTGGAAGAGGTATTTTAGTTTACAAAATTCTTAGATTTGACAAATTTTAATGCGCATTTGGAGAACTTCTGTTAAGAAAAGTAAAGGTCTAACAATAAAAAATAATTTTATCTCTACAAAATGATTCGACCAAATCTAATACAAATTTTCAATATGAATTTTATCTTCCTATTTCTCCAGCCAAACTTGCAAAAAATTATTTAGAATGACTCGTTTTATGACAGGAACTTACTCGGCAGTTATCAATTTTAGTATAAAAGAATTTAGTCACAGAATAAATAGAATTAAAGCTATCAATAATATTGTAAGTGATGTTTGTAATGATTTTGTTTTCCCAAGAGAAGAAAAAAAAGCTTCCCTTTTTAATTCGCAAAAGCGTGTAGCGACACTAGAAAAAATTAAACATATCAATATAAAAAATACCATTGAACGAGTTCTTATAGAAGTGCTGGTGAAAACTGGGAATTCTTGCAGTGACAAGCTGGACATTGACACTGTAAATGTTGCAGACAATGCAAAATATATCTACGCTGAGCACAATGAATATTCCGATAACGAGAATGTCTACATTGATAACAATTTTGTTCCAGATCATGCTATTAGTCTTGCACAAAACTCATTTGACAATTTTTTAACTGTACACAAAATTAAAGAGTATTTTGATTTGAAAAACTTTTCTCCCTATGCAAAAAAACCATCAGACGATTCTCTCTTTTTGCAAATCAGTACAAATAATAAATGTATGCTAGTCAAAAAGTCATTTTATTGTTGGGTTATTGGTGAATCGACAGGAAAATTAAGCAATAACCTACTACGACAATTTATGAGCAATAAAAAGGGCACACCAAATGTTTCGACTAAAAAATCCAACTCAGAAGAACCTTAAAAATAAAATTAAGCCAAATGTATTCTGACACTTCATCAGAAGAAGGGGATGGCAGAAGACATGAGTAAATATATGAATGTTTCTTCAGACATTGAGAACGTTTCAGATGCTAACAGCGATAATGACTTATATAAAATCAAATTTCTTAAGTCTGAGTTAGATGAGTTTGTATGGCCAAAAAATGAGAACATAGACATTGTCAGTAGAAATTATTTTTTCATGGCCCACTGCTACTAATTCGTAATGGTCCGTTTAAGATAAAAAGGGCCAACATTAATAATATCACCAAGCAATATAAAGAACTTAAAAGAAACTTATATTAGCTTTGAAGTATACTTTAAGGTTTTTTTGTAGCATTAGACTTAGTAGGTTAGAACCTCTTCATTATTTTGTTCGGCATACATATATTGTGTATATTTGAAAATAAAATTTTAGATAATTGTTATAATTATCTCATATTGGTCATTTCTTTTATTTTGCTTATACATTTTTATTTTCCATGTGGTAGTCTAGATAAATATATAAAGCATAAAGCACTTTCAAGAAGAGTTTCACATGAGATATAAAAAAAATTATATCTCACCAAATGGTTTTCATATTTGTGCCCTGCGTGAAAAATATTACTTCTTATGTCAACGTATTCATTATATATTATATTTTATAATGTTGTGTCTGTGTGTGGTTTGATGTGTGCATGCATGTAGTGTGTGCTGTAACTTTTTGTGTTTAGTTTTTTAAAATTTAGTTCTTTGGGAAATGTTTTTGAGTGTTTACAGACGAGTTCTTTCAGTTCGGATTTTGAAAAATGTCAAAAAGAATTTTCGATTTTTTGTTGGTGAGGCCAACTATGAAGCCAGTTACATTGTACTACTCTGAATTACAATGTATTACAGTGAATTTCTCTGTATTACTTTTGAATTACGGGTATTACATTGTATTACGTTGTAATATATTGAATTTAGCTGTATCACACGGAATGTTTGTATTAGGTGTACAAATTTTCATCAGTCGTTTACACCTCGAGGGAGATACGGCTCAAAAGGAGTAAAGAAAAACCATTTTTCTAATCTTTCAGACACTTTTGAATAACAGGTTCATATTTTAGGGATTAGTGTTACATTATGGTTAATTTTATGTTACCACTTACTTCATTTCTTATGATTAAGGGGTAGATGAGTGGTATGGGTAAGTTAGAGCAATACATATTTTTAATTTGACATTATTTAAATAATAGATAGATAGATAGACATGTATTTTTACTCATCTAAAAGATGGTGGTGTAAAATGTATAATTTTTGCTAGAAAAATACAAAACAATGTATAAATATATAAAACTATTAATCAGAACCAAAAAATAGTTATTCAATAAGCTAGGACCTTAACTCTAGATTTATAAATAACAAAATTACAGACACAATATATGCACTTCATAAAACAAAACCTGAAAGTATATGAAGAGTGTTATTCCAAAACTAAGTCCACATATTGAAAATTTGCGCTAATATAAGAATCTAATGACTGAAAATGTCTTTATTCATAATATTATTATATATTCTACCTAAACAACTATGCTTGTATTTGAAAGCATTCTGTTAGGAAGGTTCGGTTTACAAAAAGAATTTATTCCAAAATTTACTCACTCTAAACAATTCATCAGTAAACTTATCACAATGGGAATGTTATTAGTTCTAAACAATAGTCTATAGCAGAATATGCAGGTAAAAGTCTGGAAAATCAATATACGAGATAGCAAAGAGATAGATTTGTTAATGCAATGGAATCTGTGGTGGGCACATTTTTATTAAAGCACTACGTACTATAACGATTTTATCAAGAGCAATTTTATTATTTATTATATTGGACAGCGGACTCATCAGTATAGAACCTTGAAAAATGGTATATAGTTTTTTCAGTAGTCTTATAATTCTTTCCACATGAATTCGTACTGTAGCTATATTGTTTGTATTTTCAATATCAAAAGAACATAACTGATTTTGTTCCTTTGTCATTGTTGGTGTAAAGTAGCTCCTAATATTTCAACAAATTCGTTTATTAAAAATCTTTTATCGGTTAGTACAATATTGTTTGGTAAAATTAAGTTCAAAAGTCCAATCTTCCGATATATATATATATATATATATATATATATATATATATATATATATATATTGCTGTGAAACCTCCATCATCCGTGAACTACGCTTTTCGCCTCGGCTGCTCACCTAATTTTATAAACCTCCTCATTCATAAAAATTAAACAACACATTCCTACCACAAACATCAACGTTAACTCTATTTACATCAATATTCAGAATACATTAAATTTTCAAATTAAATTTCAGCATAAAATTCAGTTTTAAAAAGAATTTCAGGATTAATTTTATTATCATTTTACTGTGCATCCAAAATTAAAGTCCTTGTTGGATGCCTACTAATTAATATAACAATATAAGCAGACCGGAGTCTGAGTATAAAGGGAGCATCTACCACCCCTTTACGTTAATTAACCAGGTTCGTCTAATTGAGCTCAAAGACATACCCAAATTTTCATCATATTCCTGAACATCAAAACAAAATACCCTTTTACTTAAACAAGCAAATTTCATCTTAAAATTAAACTTTTATGGTTAGAACAATTTCACTAATGTCCATTTAAAGTAAATCAATTATAAAGTCATTCAATACACACAAAATGTCAAACAAAATAGTATAATTTACCTGAAGGTTACTGTCCTCGTAGCTTCAAAGTATCGTTTCTTTAGTTAATCACACCATTCAACAGGATTATATTTACGGCTTCTGATTCTCTACGCTTTTAAAATTTTCTCCATCACCATCCCTTCAAAGTCGTTGCTGGGCCTTTCCGGAACTCCTCTGTGTTTATCTGACCCTTGTTTCATGGATCCAGACACGTATTTGAACCATTTAATTATTAACACCCCCGAAAATAGCAAAGAAATTCCTGCTTCTGTCAGCAATATACGCCAAAACTGCCTACTTTTGTGTATACATTCGTCGTTGTAAATTTTGCTGATTGGTACAGTGAAACTAAATTTTATTACCTTGTATCTGAGTGCACTGAAGTACATTCATGTTAGCACGTAAATAACAAGCTATTTTGAATCACTAAAATATACTAGCAAACTTTAAATTATTTAATCAAACTAAAATGCACGGTTTAATATCTTCAATCAAGTCGCGTATGTACGAGCTTTTAACGCATCGAATCGTCAAAAGTCTAAGAGAGCTTGTTTATCTTCATCTCGGTATATATAGCAAAAAGCCTGTCTGTCGGTCGAGTCTCTAAAACGGGTAATTCTAAAGAATTCCTCATTCTATGTTCCCAGTCTGTTGCTCGCACGTCGATTTTACGAATTTTCACTCGCCCCATTCAAATCTCAGAAAATTTCCACACGGCACGCAAGCATGTCCGAGAAAACTAATTGATTTTGTACAGAAATTGTTGTTCTACCTCTGATATTTGCATCCTATTTTTAACCAATTGTGACCCCGTGACGTTGCTTAAATCCCGCCTTTTACAATATGTGTCTTTGCTTGACGCATTTCTCTTTCCTTCTCTAACCTGTTCGTATTGGTGCAAATTGATATTCTTTATTATCGATTATTTTAGTCCACATGGAGTGTGAAATACCCAGCTTTAGCAATTCTCGTAACTATTATGCGACGTTTTCCCCAAGATTCTTTGAAACATTAATTATCTGCAAAATTTACGCCGAATGAGCTTTTAAATAAACCCAGGTGTCTAAACATACTATTAATTCTCAGAGCCTTATTCCGTGGTATTTTAATCTTGGGTTTTTACAAGTTTCTATAGGTATTATATGTTATTAACGGTTTAATTAACTCCAATTAACATTGCTTTCTATCCTTTTCATTTTTAGCGAATACAACTTAAATATTAATTATTATATGTACACTTTGTTTTACTACCGGTTACTTAAAATAGGGTTAATTAATATAAACTTTGCACGTAATTTCTCTTTGTTTAGGAATAATTACATTACACGCAGAGCTTTTCAATACTGCTTCTTTTGATATAAAGCGTCTTAAAAATAATTTAAATTTCTTATTTTTACTGAAACGACCGAGTTTATTTATGCTTCAAGGTTTTAATAAAGCGTATTATTTAATGAAATTCCTTATACACGGTGATTAAAATTATTTGATGTGATTATTTAATTTTCTACCCTGGTCTAAATATGAGTAATATATATATATATATATATATATATATATATATATATATATATTTGTCACTAGCTCTACCACCACTTCTGATATGTACGATATTGTGCCTTGTGGTGTGATACCACTAAGAAACTTCAGTTTCATGATCAACAAATGTTTGATAGTGTTTCGAGATAAACTTCAAAACAATCTATAGACTGCAACTATATCACCAGAACATTCTTTTTTTTGCAAAGATTCTCGAGCTGGCCAAAATACGAAACTTTTATATCTCTTGTATAGTATATCAATTGCCGATTGGTGACGTACTCGGAGCAATACTAAGTGGATATGCTAAGAATTTGAAAGAGAAATTTAAACGCAACCTCATCAGGGTAGCAGTGAAAAGACGAAAGTAATTTATTATGATGAACAGGTAAATAATCTTCACTACTATCAAAAAATATAAATAATATATCAGCCTTTGGAACTCTGGTAAATACAACGTTTTCGTATGATCACTTTTAAAAGATCCTTTATTGATTTCTAGAGATTTTAACCTTTGTTCCAAAGAATAAATTCTTTCATTTATAACATGAAAATCATTTAATATTTTAGATAAATCAACTGTTACATCACTTTGGGCAGCAACAGAAAGATTTATCTATTGTCGGTACATCATCGGATCATTTACTAGTACTTGGCAATTTCACATCAGGCACTTCAATAAGCGTTTCCTTCTAAAAAAGAACAATATGTGCATGAAACAATCTTGTTCAAAGTTGTAGTTGAATAACAAAAATTAAATCTAACTCTTGTAATTGTTTTTGTTGTTTGACTGATTGCTGAAATCTGCTGAGGGGTTTTATTTACTGGATTTGGATTAATATATCCCAAATTTTGATTTGGGATCCAATCCGGATTATCCTTGCGATTCACTTAAAGGTCCTTGTTTTATTATTTTAATCCATATTTCCTGCCTCTGTTTTAACAATCATTATTGTAATCAACAGCGGTTTTAGGAGTTGCAGGAATCCTAAAATAACCCTACATTGTCTCCAGAAAACACTGTTTTGTGATTGTCTCTATCTCTACACATCTCACAATTCACCACAGCACAAAAGAAGGCATTTTATATTATTATTGTACAAAACAATAATAACGTTAAAACGAAGTAAACACTTAAAAAATAACACTACCACCTAATCTTCTTTAAGGGCGCGATAGCATCCCTCTATTTTCATAACACGAACTAATTTTAAAATAGCCGCCTTTGTGGTATAACTTTCGCATGATAGAGGGAACTACTTTATTTTAACTTAAGTAGTTCGGTGGTTCGTTTCCAAGTTAGGCAAATAACGGCAGGGCAGGCGCACTCCTGGCATTTGACAGTTCCGTGTTTTAATAGGTACTCGCAACACCGAAGCGTTGCCGTCGCTAATTATAATAAAGAGGTTAAGGAAAAAACTACTTTACCGGCAAATCTGTCGTCTGTCATATGTTTGACAAACTTCATTTTTCATTTGAATATTTATTTAGGCAAATATTTAAAATTTGTATTCATGTGTGGTATTTATTTATTTGTGAGTTTAAGTGTTCCATTTCTGGTTGTAGTACTAATGTTACTGTAAAACTCATTGTTTAATAAAGGATCCTGAGGTAAGTTCTTCAAACATTTTTAAATGCTTATTAATTTTAACTAAATACTAAACTATTTCAGTATTTTCAAAATTATAATATTATTTTATGATTTTACCATACAGGATACTCTTTATTTATAACATTCTTGTGTTCATAGATTCGTCGTTTATGGTGTGTAGCAGTTGGTTATAAAGATTTAATGAATTTTGATGATGGGCATAGCAAGCAGACATTTAGAGTATGCGATATCCATTTTGCAAACGATGCTAAATTTGTGGCTAATACAAATGGTACTAATTTAAAATACAATGATGTTCCTACGTTACACCTTCAAGGTACCTAAAGTGATTATTGCTTTTACTTTTGTGTTAGTATTGTTGATTAGGATATTTTTCTGATTTATTCATTGTACTGTATGACCTATCAGATATGTTAACATGTAACATACATTTTAAATTTGTTTTGTAAGATTTTCCCATTCATTCTTAAATAAATAAATAAATAAAAAATGTTTATTGTTGTGAATATTAAACTTATAAAAGGCACTTATAGGGATTTCAAGGCCATATTGTAAATTATCATTTCTTGCCTCATTTCATAATACTGTAACTACAATTTTTGAAATGTTGACTAATGATTTCACTTAACAAACAAATTTTGTTCTATTTAGAAGAGTTTGTTTTCTGTTGCATTAACATAATTGCATAAAAAAAACGTCCTTGAAATCTTCATAGTGCATTTCAGAAACCTGTATTCCTAAAATGCCAGAAAAATTCAAAATTGAATTTGGCGCCAATGAAGATAGTTCATACTCGCATCGCGAGTGGCGTTCATTATGGTTTTGCACTAATATAGGGAGTTGCTTATCTATATCTAGTTACTAATCAATGAATAACGGTTGCTAGGATACGGTAAGATGCTGGTTTTCTCCATTTCTGTAACTATTCATCGTAAATGACCTTCAGCAATTTCGAAGTTGTTGAACAGCAAGCAAAGCGTTAGATATATTTGAAATCAAATAAAGTCAAGCATGACTCATCGTTGTGCATATGAATAAAGCACAGCCACAATATTGTTATGCTACTCTATTACCTGGCTCTTCCCCATCTAAAAAGGATAGCTAGAAAAATATTCGTCGGCTGTATAATTCAATGCAACCACTCTGAACGTATGTCCATAAAATATTTCCGTTTGTAATTAATGGTCAAACATTTTTAAGGTTAGGTTAGAATTTGTGCTTTGTTATTTCACTTGCGATTTTCTACTTTTCTTTTAAAGATAATTCTGATATACAACAAACAGTTTTTTTTAAACTAAGAACCTTCTACACATTGAATAGTGTTTGGTCAACACTTATCAAAATGAACACGCTTCGTAACAAACATTTGAACTTTCAAGCTCAGTTGTTGGTGATGAATGTTCTAACATTTTTTGAAAGAGAACGTGATTAATCATGAAACCTTGGCCCCATTTGAGTCAGTATTGCAGGTATAATCAAATTTTTAAGTGATATGTTGTGTTTTAACTGTTACTTATTGTTAGCGAACATCTGAGGCTTGTGGGATAGGACTGAGTTCTCTTCGTTCCATTAAAAAAAGAGAGTTTTAGAAGCCCGAAAAGAAAATAAAGTTCCTGAGTCACCGAGCAAGCACCGAAAATTCATCAAGTCTAAATCGTCTGATGTAGATGGTTTTGTAAAGATGCGGTTAAACGAAAAATTTACGAAATGTATTCCAAATGTAATATAGTTTTCATAACAATTTTATTTAGTGTTTTTTAGTATTATGCTTTTAGGGGTCCCTGTAAGTGTTAAATCTTTACGACAAGAAATTGTAACCGCTCAAATTTTTAACTTCAGCCAGCCTAGTCTGACGAGACTTCTATCAACAATTGGTTTTTCTTTTAAATTGGACGATGGTAGAAGGGCTGTGCTTGAACAGGAACATATTGCTGCTGCACGAGTGAAGTTTTTAAGAGCATATGAAATGTACAAACAATTGTAACTTTATGATCCTGTTTTCTTGGATGAGACGTGGATTTTTAGTCGAGGTTCTGTTAAGAAGAGTTGGCATAATGGTTCCGAGCTCAGTGTAAAGAGAAAACCTCCTGGAGAAGGAAAACGGTTAGTTTTTTAAAGTTAAAATTACATTTAATAGAAATATTTTTTATTACAGGTTCATAGTCGTACATGCAGGCAACAAAACTGGATTCATCCCCAATGCAGCACTTTTGCATTCTACAAAATCTCCAAGTGCTGACTATCATGGAGACATGAATGCAGCATTATTTACAAAATGGTTTGAAGAACATTTAATTCCTAATTTAAGAAAACCCAGTGTAATTATTCTAGACAATGCTAAATATCATTGATTACTTGATTAAACACAATGTTAGTTGCGGCAGTCACACGTTAAAAAGGGAACTATTATCATTAATTAAAAAACATCCACAACCAAAAATTTATAAAATAGATACCCTAGCAGAAATGTACGGACACAAAGTTTTGCGGCTACCTCCGTATCACTGCGAGTTTAATCCTATAGAGTTGGTATGGGCGAAATGTAAAAAATATTACAATAAAAATGTTGGACGGCTTAACCAACTTTATAATGACACAAATGTCAACTTGATATGGCAAGAATCTTTGCAAAGAATAGATGGGTCATATTGGCAAAAATGTATCACACATGCAGAAAAATGTATGATGGAATGGTGGGGTATAGTACAACAAAATGTATCCTATTTCCCTGCAATGGTTCCACTAAGATATTTTAATAAACATTACTCTTGCTAACATGATGCAATATTTTGCTTATATTGAATATTGTAGAGTATCTAGTTACGTTTTGGGATACGGCACACTACCCTTTTTTTTAAAAACTATTATAACATAGTATAAGCTTCACAAAGTAACACTGCTGTAATAATTTACTTATCGCTTGTAAACATAAACATGAAAGTTTACAAACAACCATGGATGTTGAGGTTATGTCATTTTTGGCTTCATAAATATTCGCAATTAATCAAATCATTATAATATTACACTTATCAAAAAGTAATTCACCATATATTATTAGTTTACTTCATTTCACTGCGACAAAAACAAAGTCCAAAATAATTCAATTTGAAATATTCTGGTTTTAAACCTTATTCTACACATCATTAACAGTGCCATCTTCGGAGAAAGTCGTGAACAATTTCTATTAAAATGGCGTACAATTAATGTAATAATTCAATAAAATCCATTCAGTACACTACGGCTATCATGATCAATATTTTTGAAATTTTTTTTAACAGAACGATTATATATGTATTCTGCTATCCAACGAATGCTTTTTTTTATATACAAATTGATTATGTTAGATGTAGTAACTAAAATAATGTAAGTGAATTTTAACATTACTTTTAACAGCTATTTCTTGCTTATTACTGCACTTTAGAAAAAAAGCAAACCTTCGTTAGAAAGTACAAAGTTTTGCGAGTCTAATGGTGAAGTTACATTTTGCATATTTTCAATCCAACAAAAGTTATTTACTAAACAGAATAACCTGTCTTTTGATGGATTTTAGGCAGCCAACCATACATCCGATCGCGCCCTTAATTGTGTATGTCATTTGAAAATGATCTATAGCGTGGGGCTTATTTTGCCTGTAACGACTTTATGATTGTAAGTTGTGCTTAGCACCAAGTCAAAACTAAAGTGTCAAACTATGCATTTTTGTTTGGTATTCGTTCGTATTTTAATGTTATATTAATATTTGTCTAGCAAATTAATAAAAAGTGTTTTTTTTTAAATAACAAACTCTCAAGAAACTGCTGTAGTGTAAGTATAGTAAACCATTCTACTAAACACCAACCAAACATCTGAATGCAAAACACTAAATAAATTATATGAAAGCAATCAGTACATTGACTATGAGGGTATAATTCTGATTCGTACAATAGTCTTTTGATATGTGACTGTTAATAATTAAAGTATCAACAGTAAATACGTTATTACAACACGTCATCATATTTTACGTGAATAGGCTATAAAATCTCTAGGACGACGTCAAGTGTGGTAGTGAAGTGTCGGCAACTGTATACAAATGAACACCTAGAATTGTGTTTGGAGGAGGAAGTCATTTAATACACTAAGGATAGGCGGCTGTGTACGGTGTTGCCACCAATTCCTCTTTCCACTGGGATTATTCGTATATCTTTCATTAAATATATAGAATTTTGTTACATGCCAAAATTGGCAATGCAAATTGTTAAATATGTGACTAAATTCCCGCCATTATTTTAAATAAACTTGTTGATTTCCGCCATCGCGGACAGTTGCGTTTGCGCAAAAGAATGCGCAGGCGCGGAGTGAGTGGCGCAAGTGCGCGGTGTGAGACGACATTATTAGCGTAAACCTGTGTAGTGTTTTTTGTCTTTTCTCTTTTTTTAGGATGTAGGTTCATCTATCTTCTCTACCTTCTATCGTTGCCTCTACCTGTATCCTTTCGCCCTACCTACGAACGACGAAAAAGGAGAGACGTTAAATTTGGATTCAACAATGGCGTGACGCAACCCACACCAATCAACAACGAGATTCCCTGAGATTGAACTTCAAGACGCGTTTTAAGTGAGTACATTGCTTCATTTATATTTGAAATTGAGATTTGTATCATTGTAAACGTGTTTGGTATGTGATACAATTTGCCGCGTAATTATTGTCATAATATCAATTATTGCGCAATATTGTGAAACGTGGACCATAGCAGTGGTGCCAAGCGTATTAATTTACACTAATATTGGCAATGTAACAGTTGCGAAATCATCTTAAAATTAAAGCAAATACACTATAAAACCAAGACCGGACAATATCTTCTCTATCAATCATTGTAATCAAAACTTTTATTACTCACGAGTAATGCAAAATTTGGAAACTTGGAAAGTTTTTTGCAATGGTACAGCAGTTATATCAACTTCTAAAAATTAAAATACATACTCAAAATTCTTCGGGTTCAGATTATATCGTTTAATAGCTCTTCCAAAAGCACTGCCGATGTACATGTTGTTTAAATTTCGTGAGCTTCTTTGAAAAGATATTGGCAGCTCTTCTTTGTTGCGTCTAAAAATACAAATATTGTATAAAAAATATTTATTGGAAATCGTAAAATACTCTTCATATTCAAACTCATTTCGTTTGGCCTTTCCAAACATTCCTCCCGAAAATAAACTGTCAAGAGCGCCTTTTCTTTTAGCAATTGAATCATCCCGATCATTTGATCTAAAACGAAAACACATGCTATCTTAATTTTATATTATAGGAAAATATCTAAAATTGCTAACAATATAGATTAAGTACCATTTATTAAAAAAATACAAAGATTTAACACAACGTTTAAATTGGTTTATTTAAGGACGAAAGAAATTACGTATTGGATCGATTTTAATAAATTTTCACAAAATGCTCATTGTGATGAAACAACCAAATGATTAGAATTTAAAAACAAAAAAACAAATATAAAAAAGTTTTTCAATAATAAGTTGCTCCACTACGATTTGCCATGCACTCGTTTAAACAGCGGAACCTACTGTCAATTAAGTGATCAATTTTTGTCACAGTATATCACCTTAAACTTCTAAAATCCAAAGCCGCAGATGCTACAAGTCGTTTGGTGGGGAGGTCATTTGCATAATCTTCTACCGATCATATCCCAAACATGCTCAATCGGTGAGAAATTGCGGGCGAAAAGACCATCTTGAAACAAAATGTTAGCTTTTCGCAAACATCGTATTTTAACCTCTGTTGTATGAGAGTGTGCGTTATCTTATTGGAAAATGGGATTTTCTAACTTCTGAAGAAACGGGGGTACAACAGGCTCCAGCACATTGGCAATGTAATTGGTTGCGTTTAAGTTGTCATCGATGAAAACCAAAGGTGATCTGCTACCATAATATATTGCACACCATATCATCACTCCTTGTGCAAGGGCCATGTGGCGTTCCAAAAAAATTTTGAATGATTACGTACTCCACGCCTTTGCCTGACTTTCTTACAGCCGTTATGGGTCTATAAACAAAATAAAGACTCATCATTAAACACAGTTTGATACCACTCTTCTAAACAGTTTGCTCTTTCGTTGTTCGATTCTAGTCTGCGGGTATGGTGAAGTGGAGTAAGAGGAAAACACCAAAAAGGACAGTAAGGGTAAACCACCGCTACAACAATAAAAGATTACCCTTATAGCAAAAATGCATGTGTAAAGCAAAGCATTTGCGGGATTTTACATGTAATTTTCTCTATATAGGCTATACGTGTTTGGCATACATTAACCTAATTACGCCAGTTTGTCTGTCTCACAAATCTGAGGACATTTTATTAATTTGTTCTTTTAATATCTCATTCCAGAGTAAGCAATGTTACGCAAAATTCGTACAAAGTTATTTTTAAAACCCTTGCTCTTTTAGTACCTGTATGAGAGATAGCACAATTTTTTAATTAGCTCTATGGCAAATCTTATTATCCTCTCATAAGGAATACACATGAAAATCCTTTTGCAATATTGGCACAATCATATTTAACCCTAAAGTATGCAAGGTCTGTTTTACCATATTTTAGCACATCTAGTAACTTTGGATGGTTGTAATATATTTTGCATGCTTAACCTGTTAATAGCAAAATTTGCACGTAATTAGATATCAGAAATTTTTGAGAGTTGTTCATTTTAATTCATAAAAAGTAACAATATATGTAATAATACTGTTTATTTTACCAACTCTAAATTTACTACATACAACGCGAAATAAATTAAATTATTTGGATTGCGTGATTTAAAATCAGACACATTCAAATAAACATTTTGTTAGTAGATTTGTATTATGTCGTTCACTAATTACAGGTTTTAACATTAATAAACAGGATTTACAACCTTAAGTAGGTATCCGTGGAAAATAGTTAGATTGCTTTAATTAAGAAAGATATAAAAAAACATAGAGAAATCATATTATAATCAGTGAATCTATCGCGTTATCAAGTGTAGAAAAACTTTTAATTTAGCACTACTTCGAACCTAGTAAAGTAAATAAAATTTTATATTTGTTTACTTGCGTACAATTAAAAATAATTATTTATGCATTTAAATTGAACTTGAAGAAACTACTAACCTTCCGTATGTTTAGGCGGCATAATTAAACACAATAAATAGTACACTGGTTTATTTCAAAAATAATAATACATTTCGTAAAATCCCAACATTATTTTTCACACAACTTAGACTACTGTTCGCATGCGATAAACAAGTGTAGGAACTGATCTTTTCACAACACTATACTTCAGCTGCCTAGTTTTAGCTACTTTTACAAAGATATAGTGAGGTCACATACTTCTGAAAATAAAGAGCAAGACAATGCTCTTCTAAAGCTTTATTATAGCAATAGATAAATAACATAATTTAAAAACATTTAATCAGCCAAATGTGGATCCAGTAACACTTAATTTTAGCACCAAGTTACGTACAGAAAATGGTCTTTTCTTTATGTTTTTTGGTGCAGTTTTATTTGTAGCTTAAAATTCAGATCGACGCCCGAGTCTTCTATCTCTTTTTCTAGCCAATAATTGGATACATATAGACCATTGAGATTTCCGAATTGCGAAATGTATCGAAGTTTGTTTCTATACATAAAATCTTTGATTCTATAGACAACCAGATCCTTTCCTTCGTGTAATTCTTGCAGCTGGTGGCAATCTTTTAGTCGTGGTTTTCGAACTATTTTTCTGCTTTACGTTTCTTGTTGGCTTGGTCGATTTTTTCTTGATGGTATTGGAGGCAATCCTGATTCTCCCACACACTTGTATAGTTGTATGTCCACCACCTTTGGAAATATACTATCCTTATAGGTTGTAAGAACATCGAATATAAACGATCCGAAAGGTTCTTTATTAGGCAAATAGACAATGTTCAGGGAACCCCTCTACATGTCGTATACGCCAAGTGTAACACCTAAGAACATTTTTAAATTAACCCAAATTTCAAACAAAATTTCTTGCCCATCACTGACAATTCTATCTAAAATGTAACTCATCACTGACCAGAATTAATATAGTTACCCAACCCTAGTTTGGTTTTGGGTGACAGTTGACAACTTAAAGGTCCCATAACCTATGCCAACTGATATCTAACATCCCTTAGAATTTAGAAAATTTTAAATTAAAGCGCCTAAAGAAATGCTAGTTTTGTTCTAGAAAATTCGAAACCGGAAGCGTGCAATAATATTTAATTTTTCGCGATATCTGTAAAAAATATGAACAGAAAGTAATTTAGAGTATTGAAAAATAACTTAAATTTAAATATAGGGTAGTTTCCAATCGGCAATGGTAATAATAAAAGTTGATTTAAGCAATTAACCTGAAAGTACATGTAGGGGTGATTTAAGATTGTGAAATATGTAGGGTTTTTGATTGGCTAGACCGGTCACGTGACCGAAAGTATATGAATACGGTAAGTGGAAAATTACGAAGACATACGAATTCTAATGTAACTAGCCTGGTGGTTGTTACGTGTTATGTCGCATGGCCGCCTAGCAGCATGATGGTCTCCGGTGTAGAATACGTGCAGGTCGACTTTAGCCCCTTTCTGTAGACCCCTTAAGTTTCTCTTCTCCTTGGTTGATGTTCACGAAGTATCTGCCGAACTATCTCTTTTACGCTTTCTTGTCCCTGATACTCTTCGGAGCATCTTACATTGCCACAACCACAATGCGAAGCTTGCTTTGTCGCTTTAAACTCCAAAACATGAACCAGTGCATCATCTAGGATCCTTGGTCGAGCCAGCCGTAGTGCTTGTTTGGTTTCCTCCGTTGCGTATCCCGTGAACGAAGGTCTGTATTGTCAGCTGTTATAAAAAGCTGTCCGGTGCTGTTGGGTTGGCTAGTCTCGCAAAGCGAGTAATATCTGATTCAAACTTTTGTAAATCTTTGTTGGTCTTTTTGAAACGGTTCTATAATTGAGTGTGGTACACTTGAAAAAGAGAATCACGATACCTTATTCTCAGCCTTGATATTATGGTTCCGTAGCTTCTTTGATCATGGTCTGGTATGGTTTGCAGGATATTTATAGCTTTCTCTCGTAACGCGGCTACACTTGCACCATCGTTTCAACCATTAGTTCTTGGTGCAGCCTCGTATTGCTTAAAATATGTCTACCAAGGAGACTCTGTCAAATATGGACGGTTTCTTTGAATCTTGACGTCGGTTTGATTTCTCCGACATTCTTAAATTCTGGGGCGTGCTGTTGTAGCATTGGAGATTACGGCTCTGATGCTTGTACTATTAGCGAATTAATTCGTTCTTCCATACTCAAAACCCCCTCTTTCATTTTCACGATGTCTTTAACAACTTTGCTTCTATTTCTTGCGGTTCTTTAATCAACCCTTCAAGAACTTCGCTTCAACCTTCTATAAATCGCCGGAAAATTTGGCTTCCAGGTTTTCCGTCGATCTTGTAATTTCTTTTAAAAACTCCTCTTAATTGTAGCTTCCAGTATAAATTTCTCTCTTAATTGACTGTAATTTTCTTGTTCGTTTATAACGGTCTCGTTCAGTTTTCCTGCAAAACTTGCGCCGGTTTGTTTTTGTTTCTCTGCATTTTTATTAATTTAATATCGTTGCCAGGCTCGCAGAGTTTGGTTTTGTTTCTCTGTGTGTCCTCGTAATTTTTCTATAAAACTTTCCTGTAGGTTGACGGAAACTTCTTTAAATTTCTCCATGAAGTCCGCAGAATAACCGGCCAAGCTCTCCGCAACGCTTAACATGAACTCTTTTGAGAAGGAAAGAATTTCTTTGTCCATTTCTGGTGTTGATTACGAATTACTGGCATTCAGATGGAAAACGTTAAAATGTCTTTTTCACTACGAATCCCGCTACTTGACACCAGTGTAACGAAAACTCTTTTGCAAGTAAGATCTAGAAAACTTTTATTGTAAGGTTAATAAGACTTTTGTAACTTGTTTATCAAGTCCATCTGATGGTGTAACGATGCGTCGTTACAGTAGTCCTAAATGAAGTAGGTACAGGTATAGTTTAAAGATACATAAGCTTTAAATTGTTTTCATTTTATCGTTGTCTAAAGTAATATCCGTAATAATTGGAAGCTTGGTAACTGCCTAGTACCATTATTATTAGGAGCACCAGATATAGCATATCTTCGAATAAATAATTTAAGATTCTGACTGGTTCCCCCATCATTACCTTCAGGAGCTGGAATTGAATAAACACTCTATTCCCCATTATCATCCAATATCACTCATAGAGGAAGAGCCACTAATCTGGCAATTTTTAGAATCCATTTAGTAGGAACCTCGCCGATCCGTGTCAAGTCAGACCCGGAAAAAGTTAAGACGGTACAAGAGTGGCCAACGTCAAAAGACAAACATCAGCTACTCGGATTTCTGAAGATATGAACTTTCTATAGGAGATACGTTTCTGGGTTTGCGAATATTGCCCAGCGCTCAATCAAACTGACTGAAGAAGGGCGCATTACGTTTGTGACAAAGATTTCCGAAATGTGTTCTAACGGTTGAGGCATTTATTGATAACAGCTCCGATCCGAAGTTGCTCTCGGTCGGAAGGCAAATTCAACTTAGGCGCAGACGCAAGCAATATCGTCATCAGAAGTGTACTAATCCCAGACACAAGACGGCCAAGAGCGAGTCATTGGTTACTTTAGCAAAGTGCCCTCGAAACCGGAACGGAAATATTGCGTTACAAAAAGGGAACTGTTGGCTGTGGTGAAATCCGTAGAATACCTTTATAATTACCTCTTAAAAGCCGACCACGCTGCCCTGAGGTGGCTATTACAGTTAAGAAACCGCAAAGGGCAAGTCGCCAGATGGATAGAGAGACTGCAGGAGTATGACCTCTACACGGAACAACGTGCTGGTACAAGTCATCGTAACGCGGATGCGTTTTCAAGACTACCTTGGCCCGAAGATTGTAGCCATTGCTTATGGTTAAAAACGAGATATGATTTACTTGGTCGCAATACCGCGATCTTTGGCGATTGGTAGCCTCTACGGTTGCGAACGGAGCACGAAAATGACAAAACCCAGATGTCAATCTGAGTTGGAAAACCACTGGAAAACACCCATCTTGGCAGGACATTAGTCCGTTGGTACCACTCTGAAGTCCTACTAGACATAATGGGATTGCTTGATGGTAAAAAATATAATCTCGGTGCGATCCTTGCAGAATAGCGATGAATCCGTAAGCACGCTTTAGGTAGTGGTTCCTAAAACCCGGGTGTTTGAGGTTTTAGGACATCTACATAATGGGACCTCAGGAGGACGCTGTGGCGTTAAGAAAACTTCTATTGTAAGGCTAATAAAGCTCTTAAATACAAACTCTTGTATCCTGTCAATCAAGTGCATTTGAGGATGTCACGCTACAGGGCGGCTATCAATTATGCTTTGTGTAAGCTGTCTCGTTTACGTTCTGTCGCATTATTCTGGCAAAAAACTAGAATAAGCTACGCGTCGTTACACTACAATCAATCTAGCATTTCTAATCATCTTACCTTAAACCGCTAATTCCTCTTCCCAATCTGAATACATCTGGTTCCTTTAGGTTCTTCATATCACCATTTGATATTTGCCGGTCGTGAGCACAGTTTATACATTCTAAAATATTAAATATTATATTAGAGTAAATAAAATAATCGTTCGTTTTTACTTTGTATCATTAAAAACATTGTTATTTAATCAGTGTACATAATACCAACTACCAAATCCATAATTGCTAAAAGGCATTATTACCAACTGTTCTCAATCCTCGCTACCAAATTTACTATTTTACCAGGATAAACTAATTCCTCTTATTCGAATTTACATTTTTAATGCAATCAAAAATTATTAAATTGAATTAAGAATATTTCAAAAAATTTAGCAAAGTCTGCAACCGTCTGGGACCAGAACAGTCTTAAGAACTTCTTCACCTATCGTAAGAAACGACTAACTGACGCAACCGTCCTTTCCCGACGCTTAATATTCCTTGAAAAATTATTATTCTCATCTCGGCAGAAGACAACGGAAAACCAACTCCGCTTTATTTTCCCAAGAAATGCAGTTTTTAAAAGGCCCAAAATAATAATAAATATGAAAGAGGTTTAACATTTTTGCATAGCAGGTCAGCAGGGATATAATCTCAATATCCCACCTTGCTTTTGTTAGCTGTCGCTATTCGAGTTCTGGAGAGGACATAAGTTACTAAAGAAGACAGAAGAGAGGTAAAACAGACAAAATGGGGAGGATTGCGCTACGTTTCGGACCGTGGAACGTCCAGGGTTTTATGGTAGAAAAGAGAATTGTTACTTACAATAAAAGTATTAGTTACTTGCTTGTCTGCCCAGAGGGCGTAAAATACTGTACAGAATACAAAAGGATACAAGATAATTCACGTTTCACATTAACAATGTAAATTAATTATAACTTTGCTTACCTTCTAAATTAATACATATTAGCAAGCTCAGCATCGAGTGCGATAGGTCTTAATGTTTGAAGTGGGTTTGGTTGCCATGTTAGTCAATATTCTTGTAGTAGATCTCGCTGATTATCCACAACAAAAACGGAAACACCATATTAAGGCGCGATAAGGGACTTGTTATAGGAATCGATAGGTAAACACTTCACTACATAATCTAAAATGCACTACTCCACACCTGTACGGTAAAATAAGAGAGTCACGTCAAAAATGAGTATCGTGGCTGGCTTTTCCAACTAAATAGATTTTATAGAGTTCAGTTAAAACTAGATTTGGTTAGGTTTAATAAAATCAAGTGACCTAAAAAAAGACATTTGTCAGGGAAATGTAGAATCATCCACCGAGTCGCAGGTAATGGTCATACAAATATAACTTGTATTATCAATGGCAAGCATCAAGAAAAGTAAAAAATGTTCAACAGGTTTGTGATACGATAATATTGTACATAAGTTTTAGCTTTACGTGTCATTGTTAACTTGACAGTTGAAATTTTAAGAGTTGAAGACTACCAAGGTTAGCAAAATAAATTTGATGTATTTAACCAATTAGTGTCTGCTTATACAGAAAATGGGTTAAAAATTGTAAATAAATGATACCGCTATTTTGAATGATTCGATTATTTTGGAATACATTTCGTAAATTTTTTTATTTAATAATTTGGGTTGACATATCCATAGAATATTTTGCATTAAACAAATTAGAAACATGCCCAAACTTGGTGCAGCAGTTTTAAACTACGTTCCCTGCTCTCCATTGGCACGTTTTTATTGATCCATTAACAGATAAATACGAAACAAACGATTTTTGCTATCCGTTGAGCATATACATTTGTCAAATAAATCAGAAGTAAATAATTGCAAATTCCTTGTTTTCAAAACCATTGTAGCGAAGCATAAAATGTTTCCGCATACTGTACTAACAGAATTTAGACAATTCAGAAAAAGAAATCTGGTTGTGTTCTGCCTTATTTGACTGCACAACGAATTTATTTTAATAATTATCCTAAGGAACTTTTTCTTGTAAAATTAAGTAGGTCATAACGCATTCTAAATGTGGTTTTGAGTTCCCAACATTACTCGGGGAATAACTTATATTCTTTTGTATTTTGTGGGATAAAAGTGTTCTTACGCTTCGAAGTGATGCGCGTCATTGCTTCGACAAATGAGAATGTGCGACGAAAGGCGAGTTGTTTACGAGTTGGTGGGAACGAGCGTCTTAATTTCAGGCCATTCTGGGCTACCGTGCCTAAAAGTAGAAGTGACGAGTTATTGTGTGTAATGCGTTGAAGTTACGTTTGAATTCCTACCTCCATTTCTATTTACCGCATCTGCTGCTCTTGTGTATTGTAGGTAAACAATAACAAATTTTACTGCCAATCTGGATTGGATAGGCGCTAACCGCACCACACGCCCCGCAGAACTAAGAAAAGAGAAATAAACTCATTAGTATTTCGCATGACCTGCAACTTATCCAAGTCTTCATTAATTGGCTTTAACGTAATTTAAATATGTAGAGGGACTCGAGGTAATTGTATGCTTAACTTAGTAATTTTGGATGATTAATTTGTAAAGCAAAATAATATTTTTTGTGAAACCTTTTACGCCCTCTGTACAGCACGCGCTAAATTATATGACCTTTGTACCTGCCTAATTGACAAGTAATAATTTAGTATCTAAAATCGTGGTTTCATTTATAACGCACTGATTATTAATCCGATTATAATTTAGTCTCTCGAATTTAAAATTATTTTGGTTAAAGGAAAATAAGGAATTAGTTTGGTTCATTTCTGTTAACTTAAGATTACGATCGCCATGTTTGTTTTGGTTAAGCACTCATAATTTATAATTTGTTATCCATACTGTTTGTGTATTAAATTACGTACTGTATTTATTAAAACCCCGTTAATAACGTGATAAATCATTGTTAGTATTGTGTATTTTGTGTAAACTTGCTTATTAGTAAAATCTATTGTTGCAAAAAATTAGGTTCTCAATGTTATCTGGTTAATATCACATGGTAAGTAACTTATTATAACTTCAAAATAAGTTCCATATGCTTGAAACTATTGTCTAAAAACTAATAGCTTAATCTCAAAAGGAGGAATTTAATTAAAAACTCGTCGGAAACAAAATTTAACCTAACTTTATATCTTCTCGTACTTTTATTGAAACAAATCTTTATTTTTTAACAAATTTTCAGGTTTATATTTGTCTTTATAAAAATTTGTTTAATCATATACCTTTAAATAAAAGTTTGATAGTGTGTTTATAACAGACAAACATTGTTTTATCTTCGAGCAAATTGTAGCATTTTAGTTTTCCAATTTATTATAACCAAGATTTTGTATATATATTGCTATAATAATAGGGTTATTTAGAGGTATATTGAGTCATGAGGGTCGCACACTACATGTAAATAGTACTAGAAGTTAAAAATCTAAATAAATTTATCATGAAAAATACGTAATTTGCAAATTATGCAAAAAGCAAACATTTAACACCTTATATAAGGATCACAATTGACGTTAATTACTGCCGGAAAGCATATTCTTCAACAACATAAACACATTCAGCAAGATAAATAACTCTGTACGCAACCAAACTTATTTTAAACCAGAAGGCATTCATAAATTCTAAATAAATACGCATTAAATGCATTGAAAGCTAGAAAATCGTGATACAAATTCTGTTAAAATTAAACAAACGATAGTGAAAAGAGATAGCAAAGCATTCTGGTAATAAACGCATCTTTTAAAACAAATACGTTTCGGAAACGCAGGATGTAAATAGAAGCATTTGAATTTACGTCATTTCATTTATGTGATTTTCAACACGGAGTTTACTCAAAACCCAGAACAATTTATTGACAAACTAAAGTCATAAGTTAAATACGTGAGAAGGCGGATTAGAAATTCCTACAATAACACCAAAACAGACGGGTAAAAATACACATATTCTAGAAATCCACTACTAGAACTTGTGTTCTGCGTGACCAAGAACATTGTTCCGGCGGACTATTATCAAATAATACTTGTAAAAGCTCAGGGTATTTACAACATCCTATGGCACGTCGTAAACTTTGAACAAACAATGCCGATAACCAATGGTTTCCGATAGGGGCGTTGCTTTATGTATCACTCAAATTTAATAAACAGGCAGTTTCCATTCAACCTGAGCACGCTTCACATCAGTTAACTCAAGATTTTACGTAAAAATGAACATTAAAAATTAAATAATTATATATTTGTAAAAGTTGTAATAGAAAGTTTTTAAAGTAAATAATAGTGAAAAATATATGAAAGAGGTTTTGCCGTTAGCTAGAAAACGTGAGTAAAAGCTTATTTCTCGCTGCTACGATTTTTAATTTTCTTTTTGTGGTGTTCTGGCCCCTACGATTTGGATCGCCATAAAATGCTGTGATATTTGGCCCCGCGATTGGGCATACCATAAAATACTGTGATATTAGTCCCAGCGTTGGGACGTCATAAAATTTTGTTGTGAAATTCCCCTTGAACAATCAAGTCCTTATGATGTGGAATGTTAAATTAGGGCTTTTGAACCGGCTAGCTTATTTAATTAGATAAAGCAATTCTACAATACACAATATAATGATTAAATATTTACAACTCTCAAAAGTTTTCCCTTTTACAGA
Organism: Platerodrilus igneus; assembly: GCA_036346225.1. Lineage (NCBI taxonomy): Eukaryota > Metazoa > Arthropoda > Insecta > Coleoptera > Lycidae > Platerodrilus > Platerodrilus igneus. The sequence goes on along the minus strand of JARFIW010001281.1, from coordinate 9,115,089 downwards.
ATATCTACATATATCAGATTTATGGTTTTTTGAAAGCCAGCAAAACTATATTTTTACTTATTTAGGGACCTTCGAACGTTCCAAGATACCTATTGCCTTTGTCATAAATTGTTAAATGACCCTTTTATATTTTGTTGGCTCTTACAAATACAAAAATGATAAATATTAAATTAAAAACCGTTTTCAATAATAAAGTGTATTAAGATTGCTAACCTGGAATGGATTCTGTAGTTCCTTCCTAGTCTGCGATCTGCATCCCCATGAATTGTTTTCGTACCAAGTCCGAATATGTCTAAATTAGAATACTTTGATTTTAAAACTGTCGTCAATTGAAAGTCGAAATTAAAAGTCGTTATCAAAACCAAAATTAAAGTCCAGATTGAAATTAAAATCGATATTAAAATCCAGATTGAAATTACGCTCCAAGTTTCATGTAGGTATTAACACAATTTCAATGTAGGTATTAGAATCCAATTTAAATATCGGTATTAAAACAATTTCGATGTAGGTATTAAAATCCAATTTAAACATCGGTATTAAAAGCCCTGTTTTATTAATATTAGAAATGGATTTTAATTAAGTCGTTTTACTTACGTCCATTAATAGATCGGCTTATTTTCGTTGCATAAATTCGCACACTTTTCAAATCTAATTTTACTTTAACTTTACCTCACTGGTTACGTAAATTCTTAGTACTTGTGAACATAGTCGTAGCCCAGTTTGAATGTATACTAACTTGTCGCTTCATCATTATCGTATATAAAGCCGTACCTCCACCTGCTTTTCATTGGCTTATTTACGTTCTGGGACGACACCTCGGCTTTATCTTGCATACCTTGGAATTTTAACCAATTATTTAGTTCAAATATTAGAATGCATGCCTTGCCAGTCACGTACGCCTCTCGCATATCGTGGTAATTTCCAATTTTTGCCTTTTATTAACTCACGTATTCAAATGTTTGTTATTTATTATTATCTAAACTGAACAGCCTGGTGCTTGTTTATTTCTACATAATATTGGATTTTTGAACAAATGTGATTTCCTCCTGTCACGTACGATTTTCTAACAATGAATAATTTAAATTGCGTGTACGATGATATTTTCAACGCAATTGTTAAATATTTGTAATGCCAATTCATATAGGTTTTTTGGTGATTTAATTTTGATGCAGTTTGTTGTGTTTTCAAATCTTATCTTTACTTGTAAACTACTCTTAGATATTTCTATGTTCTTATGTATTTAATCCCGCGTATTTTATATACAGTGTGCTCTCAATTAACAATATGTAGAGTGACCGATTTACTCTTATAATTTCTGGAATTATGTGCTTTCCTTGAACTGGAAGTTGTTTTTATTTATTCTACGACCCCTATGACTTAACCTACCCCTAAACTACCCTATTATTATAGCAATATATATATATATATATATATATATATATATATATATATATATGATGTAAAGTTTCCTTTACGTTTATAAACCAATCGCGAATGCACAAACATTTGTTTGAGAAAGTGAATTATTATTAATGTAGATGTGTATTTAAATTTTTGCATACGCTCCTTTAAAAATTGTATTCGATTTAATTTGTGATTATTGGTGTAAAAGTTGTTCTGGTCATGTAACAGATAACACGTTCGCAGATTGATTGTAAGTTGTTGTAGACAGATGGACAAGTTCATTCATTCTTTATTATGATGTTGGTGCTATAATACACCACAAAAATGGTTTCAATCGGGGTGGCCTGGAGTTGTTGGATTGCGATTAGCTTTTAGCTTCCGGTCAAACACGACGCGATGTTCCCAATAATAGGAAGTATTCATTCCTGGTTATTGATGGTTGAAGCGTGGTTTGATACATATCGTTGCACGTGGTTAGTCAGCACGCATAATAATTAATTCATAGAGATGGAGCTTTAGAATGCAAGATTAAAATTCGATTAAATTTGTAATGGAAACACGCGATATTTGCTGATTGGGTCAACATCTGTTATTTACACGCTGTCCAAAGTAATGCAGTACTTTGTTCTGAAGAACATACCCAGATAATTTATGTATCTAATTTCGGTGCTGGACTCGTATAGGTAAACACCTTTGTTTAGTATATATGAACATTTTATAACTTAGTAGTAAATAAAATAGGTGCTTAATGTTCTGTGTTCGTTATATAAATTTATTGAGTGATAACTTTTTATGTATAAATTTTGAAACAAACAACATGCGCACTTGCGTCATATTTTATGTACTCTAATTGCCAGATCTGTAAATTAGAAAATTCATTAATTTTAATTAATTATAAATTACTTTTGATACATCTTGAGTGAAGTCAAATTTGGGTAAAGCGTTTTTCGCTTATTGTAAATATATAATGTTATTCTAAAATAAACCTTAAGAATTTATTATAAATCTTAACTGGACCATTTTTTTTTATTGCTAAAGGTTTAAAAATAAATAGTATACTTGAGAATTAGAGAAGGACATTGAAATACAATCTAAATTTCCTTAAATTTAGTTAAAGTTTTTTTTTTAATTTTAAATATAAGACTCATACAGATTCCCCACCAAAAAGTAAGTTTATTTGAGTGGTTCCAATGTGAACTACTACTTGGATATTGCTATATGTATTTTATGGGGCACAAACAGTGACCTCAGTTATTGATTTTCCTTGTATGTATTTTTATGTTTCAGATTTAAGTAAGGTACTTATTGCGGTTGAAACTTATCATAACCTAAAGGTTTGTGCATCTTACGATTTAGGTTTATCTAGTGAGTATTTGTTGATGTAGTAGCGCCCCCCTCTTTATCTTTGCTTTGATAGTCTCATCCCATGACTACTCTTATGCTCTCGCGTGACGTAAAAATCAAGTTAATCTAGAAGTACAGTCAACGATTTTGTCACCTTTAAAGCCACCCTTCCACTCTCCCTAAGTGCATGGCTCATCTCAATTTTTAAGGGATTTGCTGAACCCCACCAAGTATTCTACCCTACCTATATGTGGACTATCTTTAACCTAAGAAGGTTAAGCGTACAAAAATAAACCTACAACATCTAATTGTATGCATAAAAACTACCTAATTATCTCTCTTCAACAAGTGAAGTGATTGAACCTTCTGTTTGTATGAAAAAAAACTATTAATTTCGTTTTAAAGAGTAAACGAATATAGTTAGGTATTTCTAGTAGCTATTGCTTGTATTCTTTGTGGCTAATAGTTGTTATCTATGATAAACATACCTTAAATTCTGTTTAAAATAAATATCTACACTTCTTTACCTGCATATTTTGGTGACTGATGTTATATTTTATGTTAAATTAATTAATATGATTTATCCACATAAAAAGTCAAATCAAATTATTTTTGTCTCTATATTAATAACAAAACCAAATCTTTGATTAACTAATACAATTAAAATTTGTCTCTAAAAATAACTTCTAGTTATACTTTATGTAAATTATATCATATAGTTCCTTCTTTAACTTATAAATTAGAAGATTTTGATGGTAAATTTCAAGAACCGTGGCTAAAGATCTAAAACCTTTTCTTTCAGCCTTAACGATTAATAAATGGCGATAGCTATATTCTTACCTTTAATTAATTATACACCTTATCTTCTCTGCCATTATTTGAATTGAACCTTTAGTTTTTGAATTGACTTTCTCGGTATAAGTATCGAGTTCTGAATTTCTTTGAATCCTTTTTTTCTTGTATCTTATACCCTACTTATCTCAATAATTTTATTAAGCTTTTTCACCCCTCTATTTCTAAATTTATTTATCATTATGTTTAATTTTTTTAAGGTCTCTGCAATTTTTTCTCATCTATTTCCCCATTATTGCATAACTTACTGCATTCTATTGTTGTTAGAACAACTCAACGAATCTTTACAACGTGTATTAGTTGATGTGAGGTTGATGATTTATTCTTTGACACACATATTACTGGAAAACTATGTCTCTAAAATGAAAAGTCGATTTCCACTGTTGCGACTACGATATGTGTTCGATGTGTTTTTTTGCAAATAATTTACCATTTTCTTACAAATTCCGTTAACAACTGTTTTTTTGTATCATGGGGACGTTTATATATTTTTCTGTTTTTCCTGTGCTACATCTTCCATTGTTTTTCGATATACTAAATTTTTGTTGACTTCTACCTTTGAATAACTGTCTATCGTTTAATTATTTCTGTATATCTACGGTAGCTACTGTTTTAGAAATTACTGCGTGAGTACACTCACATTGGTCGGTTTACCTTTATAATTTTTTATCGCAGTGGATGCGCTCGATAGGAACATAATTTGAATAGGTCTCGTCTAGAGCCGAGTTATTTTTTAATTATCAACCTGTTAATATATGCCACTTATTTTATTGCTAACGTTGTAAATGACCCCTCAGATCGATATGCTTTAATAGGAACATTATCTCCTCTCCACCTTTCTATAGGATGCTTATCCTAAAACTTTACGCTTTCATATCACTCTATCTCCGTTTCAAGATTATTTTTCCTTTATTGGACCTATCTTAGTCTCGAGACAACTGTCCATCGCATAAGAATGGTTCTCCCCCACTCCGGGTGTTTCGTATTAATTAAAACTAAAACAATTGTGAAACAAAACAGCCTTGCAACATGCCCGCGTTCGCGCAATGTCACGCGTGTGACGGCAGTTTCGGTGTTTTTGAAAAGAACTCGAATAACTTCTTCGTTGGCATTTGCAAGGAACGGTTGAGTTCTGTGCCGGACGTTCCCTCCGAAAAATAAACACTTGAAGAATAGCCTTTAATCATGACACCGGGCTGCTGACTATATTTTGGCTGGATGAGCAGTGCTTTGCTATCCAGTGTTTTTCTTTCTATCGCTTTTACTAATGCGAACCTTCTGGTTCTCTCTTCTACCTGGTTGCTATGAAACTCCAAACATCCTATCTCCCTTTTTATATTTTCTGGCATCCATTTTTCCTTTACTTTCTAAGTCGCTGAATAATTTAGAAGGTTGTTAACTCACGACATTGAGTCGCCGCTTTCTTCCGCCGGACTTGACGCTAAAGCCGTCGATTTGGTCTGCCGGCTGATCCTCTTAGCGTCTCCATGGCTTAGTTGACTCGCCTGTGACAACTAAGCCCAATGTCCCAAGTTTGATTTCCGACGTGGACCGCCTGAAAAATGCTAAGTGTGCATTTTTCACAAAAATACGTTCTCGTTCGGTTGGAAGGTGAAACATAGGTCCCGTGAATGTGTGGCGTCACGCACTATAAAGATTCATATCTTGCTTGAAATAGCAAGGATTGGGCAAAATTCAAAATTTTTAGGTAAAGAAAACTCGCTCGGTCCAACATTTATTAAGCGGTTTGTTTCGGGATTCGAACCCGGGACCTTGGCATCAGCAGTCATACTTTAACCATCTTATCCACGGAGCCGCTCCTGTTTCTGAGCCAGTAAATTTCAGCTAAATCGAAAAAGTCCGGCGCTTTGTACCAACGGTAGTCAAGCTCTACTTTAGGGGTAACTGGCCAGTTAGTGTCTTCATTGGCCACATTTAATGCAGCGAGTACAGGCCGCCAATTTATAGCTGCGGGATTTTCATGAATATTGGCAAGTCGATAAGCCACAAACTTAATGAGCTTGCGTGAATCCTTATATTTAAGCTGATGTAAAACTGTTTCAGGATCGGATCAGTAAACGCACTTGAAAGTCTTGATGTTTATATGATCCTTTATAGACTTGTCGAATCTAGCTCCCAACGCAGCATTATTCAGTTCTGATCGAGGAATTGAATTGTAAGTAATTTTAGCAGCCTTCGTTTTAGCAGCCACTAAGGCACATTCTACCGCTTAATCCCTTAAGTATGCCACAGCAGCACTAGCATGATCGCTAGCATCGTCAAAGACATGTACTTGCTCAACTGCCCTTAATCCCTTAAGTATGCCACAGCAGCACTAGCATGATCGCTAGCATCGTCAAAGACATGTACTTGCTCAACTGCCCTTCCAACGAGTCAATCACTTGTAAGTAGCATCTCGGTACTCTCAGTTCTTCTAGTTTGGGTAGTAACTTCATCCAGGTTTGCCATTTTAGATAGTGCTCGTCAATAATGTATTCGCGCCGATCCACATGGCTGCGTCAGATTTCCTGAAGCGGAATTTTTAGATAGATCAAAAAATTTGCTATTAGTCCAATTGGATGAATGATCGTCATTAGCACACGTAACACCTCCCGCATTGTTGGCTTGCGGTTATATTTAATATCTACGAATTTTTGCTATATTGAGGCGAAAAGGCGAAAGTGTCTGTCTTCAAATCCTACCGTAAACTAAGAACCTTGCCATCAGTCAAACACCTCATGTCCATCTTCGTTTCATTCGCCTTGGTATCTAAGGTGGAATGATTTAATTACAGCATTATCTATTTGGATTTTGATTTTCAATTCCTGATATGGAATTCCGTTCTAATATGAGCCATGGTCGATTTCTTGCCCATATTTACAGTTTTCGCTATGGAGTCAACACAATCCACATAGTTGTTGTTCAGGATACTGTATACAGCCGCAGGATAGCTCTCATTAAAGGTTAGAGCATTTGCATTCTTTACATACTGGACGCAGATGGGCGAACAAGTAGCTCCTAAAGACATTACTTGAAGGATATAAGCTACAGGAGGCTTGCTTTGGTTGCAAACTAGCAAAAAAGTGTATTGCACGCTAATTCTCCTCCTTCGCCCTTATTTGTAGGGGCATTTCTTTGATATTTTACGTTCACTGAATCTGAAGAAAGTCCCGAATAGAACAGTTAAATGGTCTTCTCTTTTGAGAAGCACACTATTCAACGATATCCCAGAGATGGCTGCATTTCACACAATCCGAAACTTGTCTGGTTTGCTTGGGTGTGAAATTGGAAATATTGGTAGGTACCAAATTCTTTTGTGTAGGTCTTGTCCTTATAGTTCTGATATTGCTGATCGATCTTTAACGATTGAGCAGAATCTAACAGTAGACTTTGCTCTAGAGATTTTAATCTTTACAAGACCAAATGACGACTGTCTGGGATTTTCAAATCATAGTACTTTCAAACTAGAAAGGTTTGATACAGATTCCATGCTGTTACAATTTCGGTGTTCATCATTTGCTTGGCCCTGTCATTACAATTTAACTGCATTTTTGGATGAGTCTTGCCCAGTGAGTCAGAAGCAAAGAAAAACCTTACGTGTAACTCAAAATAAGTCACGAGGACATTCTGTCGACGCCTTTTGCCATACTTGGTCTCATCAGGACAGGAGTAGCAATATTTAACATAGACACATTATGGAAAGTACTGCATCATTTAGCTCACAGTTTGTGCCTTATTGTCGTTTTATTTAAAATTACAGGTTTTAGCAACAGTCAGCAGAGATGGGCAAAATGGCGCCTTTGTGTTACAAACAAAAACTACTTCCAACTTGTACACGTGGTTCGTTTTCGAATTATTCCAGTAATAGTAAGAAATGGCAAATTCCAAGTCGAAACCTATGCATTCCTTTATGAAGACTTTTCAACTGCTTTGCTAGTTAGAAAACTGACAGGAAAACTTCGTTTCCGATCCTCGTATTCTAAGGTGAACGAACGAGACTCACAGGGTAGAAGAAATTTCGCGGAGTCTTTCTTTATATCGAAAATAACTTTCGCGGCGCTAAACGCTATAAAAATATACCGGCTCGCACGGTTGACCAGCTTTATTTGCCAGCGCCTCAACTTTGAAAGTATGAAAGAGAGGTTCCTTTATCGACACAGATCGCCAATCAAGTTTTGTGCTCGAGCTAAACCAAACATCTTACTAAGTCTTCACAATTGAAAATTGTTAGTTCCACGAAAAATACTTGTCTTGTTTACTTGGGTGTGAAATTAGAAATATTGGTAGGTACCAAATTCTTTTGTGTATCCCTTACCTTCATAGTCCTGAATTTGCCTTTCCATCTTTAACGACTGAACAGGATCTAACCGTAGATGTTGTTCTAGGCATTTAAATTTTTTCAAGGCCATAGGACGACTGCCTGGGATTTTCAAATCGTCGTACTTCTAAACTAGAACTGTTTGATACCGATTCCCTACTCTTACAATTTTGGTGTTTATTATCTCATTTGTTTTGTACTCTTCTTGCACTTTAAATGCATTGTTCGGGGCAATCAGGCCCAGTGAGTCAAAAGCAAAGAAGGTTTTAACGTACTCGTAGAGGTTCGCAGGCGCATGCTTAGGCATGCATAGAAGACATTTTTTGTTCTTGAACAGCAGTTTTGCTCGAGCTGCCAAAACGGTTCATCCAATCTTATATTTGACTGTCATTTTGGTATTTTTCGTAGAACTGCCAATTTCCAATTGTCACGACCTAGTAAGATGTTTGGTTTAACTCAAGCGTAGGATTTGATTGGCAGTCTTTGAAGATAAGGGAACTTCTTATTCATACTTTCAAATTTGAGGCGCTGCTCTGGCAGGTTAAACTGGTCAACCGCGCGAGCCGGCATATTTTTATAGCGTTTTGCGCCGATAGTTACTTTCAATAAAAGATAAACTATTTGTGATATTTTTTTCTACTCCGTAAGTCTCGTTCGTCTATCTTAGACGAAGACGAAGTTTTCTGCCAGTTTTTTAACTAGCAAAGTAGTTGAGGAATCTTCATCAAGGAAAGCATAAGTTTGAACATGGAATTCACCATTTTTTATTATTACTGAAATAATATGAAAACGAACCACGTCTACAACTTGCAAATACTTTTCATTTGTAAACACAGACAACATTTTGTCTCTCCGTACCGACTGTTGCTAAAACCTGCCATGTCAAGTAAAACGGCACTAAGTCACAGACTGTGAGCTAGGTGATGCTGTACTTCCCATAATGTACCTGTGCTACAATTTTCCTATTCCCTTGAATAAAAGTCTAAGTAGTTATTTCATTTTATTAACTAATACCTTAGTATTTATCAACTTGCCTTGTGCAATTATCTAATGTGTGTGTGTGTGTGTGTGTGTGTGTGTGCGCGCGCGTGCGTTCGGGCATGTGTATAGAAATTTATCTTTGCAGTCCGCAGTTTTAAATACAATTAACATGATATGCATTTGTAAATCCACAAAGTGAATTTATTTATACAAACCGAACTAGTATTTTGCATAGTCACTACAAAACCATTACTTGGTTGTTGGCTGTTTCACAAGAGGAAAAATATCCATTGGTCTGATTTCGACCTTTTTTTAACCTCGTCAGAATGGAGTAGTTTTAACCTTAACAAAACATCAAGCAATTTTAATGTATGTACTCAAAGTACTTCTGTACATTGGTGAAAGTATAAATATAAACCGCATCAGTTGGCTAAAACCAGCACTAAGACTGAAATTCTACAGAAGTTAATACGAAACTAAACTGTAATTTCATACATGGCCATACATATACGTTCTGCCTTTGGGATTACAAACATATTTAATGCAATAAAGTAACGTGACCTCCGCGTGACGACATTTGTTTTTTGCCTTCAAGGCACATAAAATATAATAAATGAAAATTTATCTTTACAGTCAGCAGTTTATATACAATCAACAATTTCACTTGAAGCGTCATGTGATGTTGAATATATCCGCGATAAAGACATATAAGAGCTAATTATTAAAAATATAGCGATTTTGTTGGCACATCAAAATGTAATAAAAGCAGTAGTTATAATAAAAGTGCTCAGTTTGGGTTTCAAATAATTTTATTGCGCATGCGTGGTGACTATTATTATATTTTTCTAATTATGCGTTAATCCAACGCTAATTTATTTTTTAACCCTGTTATATAGAGCACCATCTTTCCTATATCTTGCATATGAAATTTAATTGAAAAATCTCTAAATATGAAAAAAATTGTATTAGGCTGCAAAGTCAGTTGTAAAATTCAAAACAGTATTGCAATTTTATTGATAAAATAACTAAACGTGTAACAAGAAAATAGAACTACATTTATCGAAACATTGCTAAGAATAATTTTTACATTTCGTATGGTCCCATTGATAATGGAGCCTGTTAAGACCTTTTGCCAATTAAGTGGCCTCCGCCGAGATCATCTACATGTGTTTTGTACTTGTGACCGCTTGAATTATACACGTCTTCCAAATCTCGCTTTCCATTCAAATGCCCTCCTAGTTCATCGAGGCCACGTCCATTTAAGTGGAAACCTCCCAATTCATCGAGATAGCGCTTGCCGTTTAAATGACCACCAAGTTCATCAAGTTGGCGCCTTCCATTTAAATGTCCTCCTAATTCATCGAGTTGTCGTCTTCCATTTAAATGACCTCCAAGCTCATCGAGTTGACGTTTACCGTTTAGATGGCTACCAAGTTCATCGAGCGCACGTTCGCTTATGTAAGAACTTTCAAATTCATTCATCTGATTTTCATCAAGTTGTGTACTAAGCTCATCAAGTATTTGTCGTCCGTTTAAGTGAAAACTACCCAATTCGTCTAAATGTCGTCTCCCATTTAAATGGCCCCCGAGTTCATCGAGCTGACGTTTTCCTTTTAAATGACCGCCAAGTTCATCGATGCGTTTTCGCTTTAAATGGCCACCAATTTCATCAATACGTTTTCCTTTTAAATGGCCACCAAGTTCATCAAGACGTTTTCCATTTAAATGGCCACCTAGTTCATCGAGACGTTTTCCATATAAATAATCATCAAGTTCATCGAGACCACGTTTTCCTTTTAAATGACCACCAAGTTCATCTAGACGTTTTCCCTTTAAATGGCCGCCAAGTTCATCAAGACGTTTTCCATTTAAATGGCCACCTAGTTCATCGAGACGTTTTTCATATAAATAGTCATCAAATTCATCGAGACCACGTTTTCGTTTTAAATGGCCACCAATTTCATCAATACGTTTTCCCTGTAAATGGCCGCCAAGCTCATCAAGACGTTTTCCCTTTAAATGGCCGCCAAGTTCATCAAGACGTTTTCCATTTAAATGGCCACCTAGTTCATCGAGACGTTGTTCATATAAATAGTCATCAAGTTCATCAAGACCACGTTTTCGCTTTAAATGGCCACCAATTTCATCAATACGTTTTCCATTTAAATGGCCACCAAGTTCGTCAAGATCTCGTTCACCTAAGGCATCTAAAGTACGTCCATTCAAATGGAAGCCACCAAGTTCATCAAGACTTTTTTTAATATCTAGAGGCTTATTAACTGTGTACAAATCCGCACCATTTACGTGTAATACTAAAAGTTTATTTAAATCACGTTTGCCCACTAAATGTCCTTCTCCAAGTTCATCTAGTTGTGTAGAAAACGATCTGCTAGAATCCACATCGAAATTTTGTCCATTGTTTCCTGGAAAAAATAATCAAAATTAGTTCTCTAAATCCACAACCACTTATCTTAAAACATTTTTTACAAACTTATTTCATATAAAAATAGAGGATGCAATTATTAATAACAAGACAGTGCTTTCAACTACGAAAAACTAACAAAAATCATGCAATTACTGAATGTTGTTATATCCATATTATTTTATCGTTACAAACTTTAATTCGTTTTAACTTTAGGATGACGTAACAACTGGATAAAATGCTAAATTGCTAATGTTAGTTTAAATTCTAACGTATTTAAGGAAAGATATACCCATTGGAAGATGTCGATTGGCAAATACTTCGATTTGCAAGTGGAACTGACGGCATTACTCTATAAAACTGCCAACCTTTTTATGTTGAATGACGGTATCCTTCAAGCGCACTTTTAGGTATTTATTTGCATATAGTTGATAACACTTTATTACTAAATTTGACCTCATCCTATAGTTAAAGCGAATGGATTATATAAGCCATACCTTGGCCGATTTAAATTAGAAAATAAAGTTGTGCCGAGTACGTTGGCAGAACAACACGGACTTGATAAGTTGCATCAAACCAGCCAACTGGCTAATGACAAGAAAATTAGTTCCATACCAGAGGATAATAAAAGCAAGAGAGATAAAGATACAGTTTAAGTAATCTGAAGCGCCTTCCTATACGTACGTCTTGAGTTGCCCCATTCCACCCTTTTTGTATGGCTATCCCTCTTGCACCTATTACTCTCTGGGCAAGATTAAGTTACCCTATCTTGCACTTGTTACTGCTTCGCAAGAACACACTTTACTCATTTTAAATGATTTAAATAGGCGGAAAGTTGCTCAGGAAGAAACAATTCATATTTTTGATCAAATATAGGTATTTCTAACTATGATGGTCTGTTTTTCATTTCATAATTAAAAACTTGCACCTTGTTCTTTTTTAAATAAAATGTTAACTCTGTTGCTTTCATCATCATTAGTTCTTCAGTCCTGGAACAGGTTAGACGCGTTACCTCATTGTTTCCTGAAATTTGCACAGCCTGAATTTATCACTATCCGCGTGCGATAGTCTGATCTAGGTCTACCTCTACATCTTTTTTTTCTTATCTCTGCTTGTAATATATCCCGTAATATTCCTCAAAATGTCTCAGAATGAATCCTACCCATCTATTTCTTCTTTTTTTTTTGTTTTCCACATATCTTTTTTACTCTACTATTTCTATAACCTATTTGTTATTAAATTTGTCTGTCCATGCTATCATCTTCATACATCTGAAACACAACATTCCAGAAGGCATCTGTCTCTTTCTGTCTGCTTTTCCTACTGCCCCTATTTCATAGACGTACTGTGCTGTGCTCCACACTTATGCTGTCAACAATTTTCTTTCTGTTTCTATGTTTATTGTCCTTGAACATAGCCGCTGTTCTTTCTTTTTATATGTCGTTCGGTTCACTTCTATTGTTTTACAATTATATACCCTATTTCCCGATATTCAGTGATATGTGAAGGGGGAGGGGAGGGGGAGCAACCTATGGCTGCCAAGTTCCCCAACACTTGAACGTTTGCCGAATTAATAGTTTTGCCAATATGTCCTTTCGCACAATCAACATTAGTTGAAAACATTTCATAACCAACACCTGTAGTTGTTTATAATAATCATCACATTTAAATGCACTTATTTTTTCGTCATTAGGTTTTCCGTCTTGAAACTGGTTCGACAGCCTATATATAGCGCGGGCCTCCTTCTATTGTTTTCTAATTATATGCCCTATTTCATCGAGATTCAGTAGAAAGGAAGGGGGTTAAGCAGCCTGTGGCTGCCAATATCCCCCAACACTTAGACAGTTGCCGAATTAATAGTTTTCCAGTAAATCCTTTCGCACAACTAACATTATTTGAAAATATTGCACAACTAGTACCTGTAGTTGCTTATAATAATCATAATATTTAAGTAAAATTATTTTTTTCGTCATTAGTTTTTCCATCTTGGGACTGGTAGAACGCGTACCTCCATTGATTTCTATTCTGAACTAGCCTACATATTTCCCTGAAATTTCCACAGCCTACATCTTTCACTATCTGTGTGCAATAGTCTAGCCTAGGTCTACCCATCTCTGCTTCTTATATATCCGCACTATTCCGTCATGTTTTAGTATGTAGCCTATCATCCTATTTTTTACCGTTTTCCACATATTTCTTACTTCCATTTTTAGTACCTCTTTGTTCTTAACTTTGTCTGTGCATATCTTCATCATACGTCTGTAGCACCAGATTTCAAAGGCTTCTACCTTTTTCTTGTCCGCTTCTCCTACTGTTCGAGCTTCGCAGCCGTACAGTGCTGTACTCCACACATATGTTTAAAGCAATCATTTCCTTGTTTCCATGTTTGTTGTCTTAACGCAGTAGTTGCGTTGTCTTGTTAAATGTAGCACGGACTTGTGCTAATCTTTGTTTTATATCTTTTGTGCTTTTCCCATCTTGCGTTATTTGACTTCCTAGGTAGCAGAAATCCTTAACCTCTTGTAAGTTCTCGTTACTTATTTGTATTCTTGTTTTTGATTTATATTCCCTTCTTTTGCATTCTAGAACTTTAGTTTTATTTTTGTTAATTTTCATACCATATCTCTCCGTTAGAACTGTTTCCATTTCATTAAGAGTAGCTTCTAACTCATCTTAGCTAGATGCTAATACCGTTATATCATCTGCAAATCTAAGCATATCAATCTTTTGTCCCTGCGTAGTAATTCCAAATGTCCTCCTGCATTCGACGGTATTTATTGCCTTTTTTATGTACAAGTTAAAAATTAATGGGGATAGGGCACATCCCTGTCTCACCCCTTTCCTAATATTTACTTCTCTACGTTCCTACTCTAATTCAAACAGCGGTTATTACCGCTGTTTGCTCTTTGTATAAGCTAGGTACTATCCGTCTATCCCTAAAACTCGTTCCAATCTTTTTGAGTATTTCAAACATTTTTTTGTTCGTTTTACATTGTCGAATGCTTTTTCCAGATCTAGAAACCCTGTTTCGCCTAAACCCAAATTGATCTTCTCATAGTTTTTCGTCAGCTCGTTTTTCCATTCGTTTTTGAACAATTCTAGTTAATATTTTTGACGCGGTGCTGTCAAACTTATTGTTTGAAAATTTTCACATCTACCCGCGCTTCTCTTTTTTGGTATAGATACTATGATGATACGTTTGAAATCTTTTGAGTATCTCGCCTGTCTCATACATATAGCTTACAAATTGGAAGGGACGTTCTGTTACTGCTTGCCCAGCGGCTTTTCGAGTTTCTGCTTGCACCTTACCATTTTTCAGACCCTTTAATGCTAATTCAAACTCATCTCTAAGTATAGGATATCCCAAGTCATCATTTTCAATGTCTAAATCCTACTGTAATGCTGTTAGTTTCTTTCCTACATATAAATTCTCTGTATATTCTTGCCATCGAACCACTTTCTGTACATTTTCTCCCCCGTCCCTTATATTTTTGCTATATGATTCTATATCCCTAAAATTCATTCTAATTAGTTTGTATGCTTCGTCTGTCTTTCCTATTTCCATCTTAGTTTGTACCTCTTTGCACTTTTCATCAATCCATTGTCCTGTAGCTTTCTTGCATTTGCGAATAATTTCCAATTTTATGGTTTTGTATCTCTGTTTTCTTGTTTCGTCCGATCTATTTCTGTATTTTCGTCTTTCTTCTATTAAATTCAGTATATCCTTTAATTCCATGGTTTTTTATTTTCTTTTGTGTATACCCCGGAATATCTCTGGCCGCCTTATCTATGCTGGATTTAATGTTATTCCATTCTGTTTTTATTTCCTTAGTATCCAAAATTTTCCCGATATCTTTCAGTAGTAATTCATTTGACTTTTTTCAGAACGATCGTGGATATCTTTATCTTTTAGTTTCTCAAAGTCGAAGTGTCTTTTTCCGTTTCTTTTTTCAAATTTTTAAATTTAAGAGCGACCTTCATAAATACAATGTTGTGGTCAGTGTCTATATCTGCTTCCTAAACCGTTATCTAACAAGAATGTAATGTATTTGATAGCGTCCTACATCTCCTGGCATCTTCCACGTGTATCGTTTTCTAGTATGATGTTGAAATAGTGTTTTTGTGATACTCCTGTATGAATTACCCTGAAGTCTCCACTCCAAAAACCTCCGACTCTGGCCACCGAACTTCGCTGATAGCTAGTGCTAACCTATCCATGTCAATTTTTAAGTTCGTTAGCTTATCTACTTGCCTCAAACTTCTGACATTCCATGCTCCAACTTGCAGAATGTTCCCGGCTTTCTTTTTAAATATTCGGATCACATCCTCCGAAGTAGTACCTTCCCGGAAATCCGAATGGGAGACTATTTTAACCAGGGCGGCTCCGTGGCGTAGTTGGTATGTGTGTAACCACTACGATCAAGATCCTCTTGAAAAACGTTAGGCGAGCATTTTTCACAAAAATACACTTTCGTTCGGATGAGAAGTAAAATGGAGGACCCGTGTGTGACTGTTGTCATGCACGTTAAAGATCCCTACCTTGCTTGGAACAGCAAGAGTTCGGCAAAATTCCAAATTTTCCAGGTAAAAAAAAACTCGCTTCCTGGTCCATGTAGTACTTTCGGGTGGAGCATTGGAAAATCACATGTAAGGACTATTTTAACTCCGGATATTTTATCCTTAAGGATGCCATCATTTTTAACAACAATTTAAGTACGCTAGGTACTTGGAAAATATAGTGGTGGTTTTCCTTTGCCTTCCACATCACGGTAGTGTGTCTTAGAATGCCATACCGGCTCTTATGGTCTCTGCCAATCTAAGTACCAAAAGAGCCGCTGACCACTTTCGGGGACCTGTCTTAGTCTGGTTAGTTACTACAGGGCCTTCTAATTTGTTTAAACCTATAGATCACTGTTCTACCCGTTCTAGTAATCTAGAACTTCTTCAAGGTGTAGGTCCATTCAGTTATATTCGTTATCGCTTCTATTGGTTTGTGCTACTTTCAAAATAATCTTAAATATATTTACTATTTAGTGATACTATAATATACTCGATCCGTCGAATCAAGAACATGACGTCATAAATAATTATTCAAACAGCCAAATTCTTAATGCTAATGCGTGTAAAAGGATATAGTTGTTGACATTACATTTTAGAGCATTTTAGTTTTTGCTATTGGTATTGCAATGCACTTTTTTTTATTTATCTAACGTTTTGGTAACCTCCCGTCTTAAAATTTATGGCAGGTCTGATCGCATTTGCCCCTAACCGGTTATTTATCGTGAAAACCCACGGTAACCGGTGACCAGAGCAAACGAACAGTTATATGTATTTGCTACATTGATGTTTATAGACCAGTATGATGTGTTTTGCCCATGAGAATTAATATTGATGTTTAATGTTTTAAGGTGACACCCACAGAGGTCCTACACGGGACATGTGAATGTCGCCTGTATAAGGTATCTGCTACTGGGGTATGTATTAGAAAATTTGCTGTGTAATTCAACAATGCTGTTTCTCTTTTGTGTACCATAGTGTTATGTTTTGTTTTCAGTTCCCAAGATCGCAACCATCGGCAGCTGGAAACCAGGATCACCAACATGGGACCAAAAAAAGTCATCATTAGATCTTCAGTCCTGGAACTGGTTAGACGCATACCATCATTGTTTCCTATTCTGAACTAACCTACAGATTTCCCTGAAATTTGCACAGTCTGCATCTATCACTATCTGATCTAGGTCTACATCTACCTCTTTTTTCCTATTTTTGCTTGTACTATATCCCTTACTATTCCCCAAAAATGCCTTAGAACGTATTCTGCCCTTCTATTTCTCCTATTTTTGTCCACAGATATTCTTGTTCCTCTACTATTTCTATAACCTTTTTGTTATTAACATTGTCTGTCCATGCTATCATCCTCATACATCTGATGCACAGCATTTTAAAAAGCTGCTACCGTTTTTTTGCCTGCTTTTCAGACTGCCCATATTTCATAAGCATACTGTGCTGTGCTCCACACATATGTTTTCAACAATTTTCTTCTTGTTCTATGTTTGTTGTCTTTCATCATAGGCACTGTTCTTTCTTGTTAATGCAGTTCGGTCTCCTTCTATTGTTTTACAATTATATACCCTATTTCTTCGACATTTAGTGGTGGTGAAGGGAGGTAAGCAGCCTGTGGCTGCCAAGTTCCCCCAGCACTTAAACATTTACCGATTTAATATTTTTTCCAATATATTTTTTCGCAGTCAACATTAGCTGCAGATATTTCACAACCAACACCTGTAGTTGTTTATAATAATCATCAGATTTATCTGCATTTATTTTTTCCTCATTAGGTTTCCGTCTCAAAACTGGTTGGACACGTACCTGCACTTATTTATATTCTGGGCTAGCCTACACAGTTTTTTCCAGGTAAAAAAAACTCGCTTCCTGGCCAATGTAGTACCTTCGGGTGGAGCATTGGAAAATCACATATAAAGTTGTGAAGGGGGATAAGCAGCCTATGGCTGCCAAGTTCCCCCAGCAGTTAAACATTTACTTATTTAATATTTTTTTCATTATATCTTTTCGCATAGTCAACATTAGTTGCAGATATTTCACAAAAAACACCTGTAGTTGTTTATAATAATCATCAGATTTTTCTGCGCATATTTTTTCGTCATTAGGTTTTCCGTCTAAAAAATGGTTGGACAAGTACCTACACTTATTTGTATTCTGAGCTAGCCTACACAGTTCCCTGAAATTCTCACACAGCATGTATACAGCCCGTTTCCTCTTCTATTGTTTTCTAATTTATGCCCTATTTCACCGAGATTCAGTGAAGGGAGTTAAGCAGCCTGTGACTGCCAAGATCCCTCAATACTTGGACATTTGCCTAATTAATAGTTTTCCAGTAAATCCCTTCACACAATTAACATTATTCGAGAATATTGCCCAACCAATACTTGTAGGATAATCATCACGTTTAATACAGTTACTTTCTTCGTCATTAATTTATTCATCTTGGGACTGGTTGGATGCGTACCTCCATTGACTTCTATTCTGAGCTAGCCTGCACATTTTCCTGATATTCCTACAGCCTATATCTTTCACTATCTGTGTGCAGTAGTCTAACCTAGATCTACCTCTACTTCTTTTTTTCCTATCTCTGCTTCTAATATATCCCTCACTATTCCCTCATGTCGTAGTATGTGGCCTATCATCCTATCTCTCCTATTTTTTACCGTTTTCCACATATTTCTTTTTCCCCTACCCTTTTTAGTGCCTCTTCGGTCTCAACTTTGTCTGTCCATGATATCTTCATCATACGTCTGTAACATCACATTTCAAAGGCTTCTACCTTTATCTTGTCTGCTTCTCCTACTGTACTGGCTTCACAGCCATACAGTGTTGTGCTCCACACATATGTTTTAAGCAATCTTTTACTTGTTTCTAGGTTTGTTGTCTTTGAACACAGTAGTTGTTTTTTCTTGTTAAATGTAGCACGACTTTGTGGTAATCTTTGTTTTATATCTTTTATGCTTTTCCCGTCTTGCGTTATTTGACTTTCTAGGTAGCAGCTATCCTTAACCTCTTGTAAGTTCTCGTTACCTATTTGTATTGGTTTATTTTCCCCTCCTTTGCATACTAGAACTTTAGTTTTATTTTTGTTAATTATCATACCATATCTTTCTGTTGGAACTGTTTCCATTTCATTAAGAGCAGCTTCTAACTCTTCTTTGCTAGATTCTAATACCGCTATATCATCTCTGCAATTCTAAACATATCAATCTTTTGTCCCTGCATAGTAATTCCAAATGTCTTTATGCATTTGACAGTATTCATTGCCTCTTCTGTGTACAAGTTATTTCCTAATATTTACTTCACTACGTTCCTGCTCTAAATCTATTACCGCTTTTTGCTTTTTGTATAAGCTATGTACTATTCGTCTATCTCTAAAACTCATTCCAATTTTTTTCAGTATTTCGAACATTTTTTTCCATTATACATTGTCGAATGCTTTTTCCAGATCTACAAACTCTATATACACACTTTCTCCCTTTTCTATTGTTTTCTCCATTATCACCTTCAGAGCTAAAATAGCTTCCCGTGTTCCCCTGTTTCGCCTAAACCCAATTTGATCTTCTCCTAGTATTTCTTCAGCTCGTTTCTCTATTCGTCTTTATACAATTCTAGTTTAATATTTTTGGCACTTGTGCTGTTAGACTTATTGTTTGAAAATTTTCACATCTATCTGCGCCTCTCTCTTTTGATATGGTACTATGATGTTACGTTTAAAATCTTTGGGTATCTCACCTGTCTTATATATATATAGCTTACAAATTGGAAGAGACGTTCTGTTACTGATTGTCCAGCGGCTTTTAGAGTTTCTGCTTGCACCTTATCTGTACCCGGCGCCTTACCATTTATCGGACTTTTTAATGCCAATTGAAATTCATCTTGCAGTATATGATATCCAAGTCACCATTTTCAATTTCTGATTCCTGTTCTAATGATGTTAGTTCCTCTCCTACATATAAATTGCCTATATGTTCTTGCCATCTAACCACTTTCTCTACATTTTCTATAATAACGTTTCCCTCCGCGTCCCTTATATTTTTGCTATACGGTTTTATATCTCTAAAATTCATTCTAATTAGTTTGTATGCTTCATCTGTCTTTCCTACTTCCAACTTAGTTTGTACCTCTTTGCACTTTTCATTAATCCATTGTTCTTTAGCTTTCCTGCATTTGCGAATAATTTTCCATTTTATGACTTTGTATCTCTGTTTTTACTTTCGTCTGATTTATTTTGGTATTTTCGTCGTTCTTCTACTAAATTCAGGATATCCTTTGTTATCCATGGTTTCTTATTTTCTTCTTGTGTATACCCCAGAATATCTCTGGCCGCATGCCTAGGCTGGATTTAATGTTATTCCATTCTGTTTCTACTTCCTTAGCATCAGATATTTTCCCGATATCTTTCAGCAATTCCTTTGACTTTTCTTCGAATCTTTCTTGAATACTTTTATCTTTTAGTTTCTCTAAGTCCAAGTGCCTTTTCTGTTTCTATTTTTCAAATTTTTAAACTAAGTGCGGCCTTCATTCAGTGTCTATATTTGCATCTGGATAACTTCTACAGTCTTTTACTTGATTCATAAACCGTTGTCTAATAAGAATGTAATCTAATTGATATCTTCCTGTATCTCCTGGCATCTTCCACGTGTATCGTCTTCTAGCATGATGTTGAAATGATGTTGAAATAATGTGTTTGTGATGGTTAAATTGTTTTTGACGCAAAATTCTATCAACCTATTTCCCTTGTCGTTTCTCGTGACTAAACCAAATAATCCTACTACCGCTCTTTCCCTACCCTCACCTACCACTGCATTAAAATCCCCCGTAATTATTAAATTTTCATGTTCTTTTACGTATCTTAGTATGTTTTCGATATCTTTGTAAATCGCTTCGACCTCTTCCTCACTGTGGCTGGAGGTGGGCATGTGTATTTGTATGATTACTGTTTTTACAGGTTTAGATTCTGATGTAACCATGACTACTCTTTTGTAAGTAGTTTTCTACAGTGTCCTATCCTTTTTCACATAACTATCCCCACACCAGAATTTCCTTCCTCTGCTACTGTATGAATTACCATGAAGTCTCCACTCCAAAAATCCTCCACCCCTGGCCACCGCACTTCGCTGATCCCAACTATGTCTTGTGTTAACCTATCCAATTCGATTTTTAAGTTCTCTAGCTTACCTACTGGTTCATACTTCTGACATTCCACGCTCCGACTCGCAGAATGTTCCTGATTCTTTTTCTAAGTATATGAAGTTTATGCCAAAGTAATTTTTGAATTTGTATTTATATATGATCATTTTATTATAGCATCACAATAAAAAACTTATTAAAATTAACTAATTGTTAAGGTCCATTATGATTAGTAAGTTAAAGATGTTTAAAGAAAAATCAATAGCTGTAAGGCTAAAGGAATCAATATTGGCCACAATTTTTATCTTAAATCACCAGCAAGAGTTAGATAATAGAGATTTTGAGATATTTTGTAACATCGGAAACACCAAAAACGATTATTTTCTACTAGAGCTTCGTTTTTAACAATGTTTACTGCACGGGCGCCTATAAATAAATGGAGAAATAAATGTATATGTGCTCCTCAGTCCAAATAGCCGACCTTTCAAGGTCAGCTGTTCTGGAATGATCAATTGTTTAGCAAATAGTGTCCGATAACTTGTATTCGGTATTTACGAAAACAGCGAACTTGGTTGATCTTGGCCCTCTTAGAGCGCGTATTGTAATAAGAGTTAACCTTGTGGTTTTTACGGTCTTATGGGTATCGTTACATATCGTGCGTGTATTCTAGATGTTTGTTTTCCCACCTAGTGTTCTGTGTCGTCTGCTGTGCTGTTACAGGTGGTTGATAAAGTGAGTAGCTTCCCGGATCTTCTTCTTGGTTGCTCTTCAGCTATACGATATCCAAATCCTGGATCCTCCAGCCTGTGGTTTTTGACCGATAGGATGGCTATTCGCCACAAGTCGCTCCATCGTTAGGTAGCTCGTAGAACAGGACTGACGGATGTGTATCCGCAACGATTTCGCTTGAATCACCATTCCTTGACGCCCCACATAGCTGGAAAACTTTTTCGAATTGTCACCGTTCCGCTACTCGCCTTGTTTCGCCGGAGGCGCAGGTAGGTAAATGCTGATTCCGCGACGTCTACTGTTGGAATACCCGCGCCAGCACGCCGCAGTAGCTGGACACGACGCTCTTAGCGTCGTTAAAGTGCCTTACAACTGTAGAGAGTTTTTTGGCTTGATGTTTTTGTTTCTATGAGTTGTGGTGCTTCTTACAGGTTGATCTTCTTAAATAAATATATATATATATATATATATATATATATATATATATATATATATATATACATAAATAAATAAATATGTAGGTCTGGATTCCAAGAGACCTGCTCCTGGAATCCTCTTGTTTTGATGCAGTGAGCAGTTTCCCGGATCTTCCCCTTGGTTGTCCTCCAACTACACAGTATCCGGATCCTGGGTCCACTGGCCTGTGGTTTTCGACCGACAGGATGGCTACTCGCCACAGGCCGCTTCATCGTCAGGTAGCTCGTCCAAACAGGACTGACGGATGTGCATCCCCGACGACTTCACTTGTGTACCAATTCCTCGGCAACCCGCATAGCTGGAGAACTTCCTCAGGACGTCACCGTTCCGCTGCTCACCTTTGATCGCCCGGCGTGGTAGATATACGTACGTTGCTGCCTCGTCAGCGTCTGGGCAACAACCCCCCCCGCGCCAGCAAACCGTGGTTGTTTATTTATAGTTCGTAATGTCTGCGCGCATGCGCAAAAATAACGTATGGTAAATTTAGCGGTGGTCGTGCGACAACTCTCTACTATGTAGACATTAACGTTGAACGACGAATAGTTCAGGTCTAACTACAGAAATCTGTAAATAAGTAAATACAAACACTGCATTACCGATTTTAAAGTTCCATCCCTATAACGTACTTTTCAGGTCTATCACTTTGATGAACGAGCCATTTCGAGAAAACATTAATATTTAAAAGAATTCCTTAAAATTATGGCTAGGCATTATACACAATATACATTTCTCTTGTCGGAAGCACAAAGTACACAGGTGCATGGAAATAAAATTAAGTAAATAATCAATGCTTAATGCGTAAAAACTGTCAAAGTTAATCTCATGCTGTTTATCTCTAAAGCGTGCTACATTTAAATTTGAAATAGTCCTAAAGAATTTTATTGGGAAAATTATTACGTACATAAGCATGCAATAACATTTACATGACGTTAATACTTACATTAACCGCTACAGTTGGCACATCGAACATTTACTCACACAATAGCACACGAATACGTCAAAATGTTTAAAAAGCTGTAAAAATCTATGCACTAATAACCTCCTCGTTCCATAAATCCTTTCCTTTAAACAGCAAATTAAGTTTTTATTTCATAAATATATAATTAATGATTCCTTTATTAAATTTAGGCGTACTTGCACGTCGAGAAAATAACAAAACGCCTTGTCTACCTGTGACCAGGATAAGTACATTAGAACGTAAACGAAGGGTTGGAACACAAAAGACGATTGATAGGTGTTGCGATGCAAGATCTCTTGATTGACAGGTACAAAACTTTGCATTTAAAGATTACAATAAGAAATCTCAAGGACATTGTTTGCATAATTTTTGAAATGTTCGCAAAATAATCTGTATAATTTAATAGGTATAAATAGCCGTTAAGGGGTTTCGAAGTTTAGTTCTAATTGAAGTTGAGTTTTGATTGAAGCTTTGACTACGATATGTTCTAGTTTAAAGTTTTGAAAGATGTGATATAAATCACTGCTGATATAAATTACTCTAGTGTTGATATAAATTATTGGAGTGATAATGTAAATTAATAATAGTGCTTGGATAGTTAGTTGCAGTGCTTTGATAGTAATTTAGAAGATAGTACTGTTAGCGATTAGTTCGGAGATAAATTGTTGGGAGAGCCTTTAGCAAATTCTATTGTAACTACGACTTGTTGAAAAGGCTTGTATAGTAAGTTTAAAAATAAGGGACTGTTGTTTATTCAATTGGAGTTTTCGTTACACTGGTGTCAAGAAGTCGAATTGAAGACTTTTAAACGACTCTTATTTAAATGCTGGGCACTCGTAGTAGCAAAAATTGAAAAGGATAGCAAAATTCTTTTGTTTTTAAAAGACTTCAAGCACGGCATGAAACAAAAATTAGAAAAATGCGGAGAAACAAGAACGAACTGCTTCAAACTTTTCAGAAAAACTTAATCGCACCGCAGCGAAGTTAACAAAAGTTTTGCAAAAAAATTACAAGAACACGCAGAGAAACAAGAGCAAAGCTATGCGAGTTTGGCAACAATAGAAAAATTACAAGAAAACTACATTCAATTAAACCAGGGGATTTTAAAAGAAAACTATAAAATTCGCAAAAAACTTGGAAGTTAAATTTTCCGGAGGTTTACAAAATTTAGAAACCAAGTTGATTAACATGAACTTGAAGCGAAATTTTCCAAAAAATTGTTAGAAAACTAGCGTAAAATGAAAAAGGAGGTACTGAGGATGGAAAAACCAATTAATTCCCTAAGAGTGCAGACACCAAACACCTCAGTGCCGGTGATACAACAGCACGGCCCAGATTCTAAAAAAGTCAATGAATGCGAACTGACGTCGAAGTTCAGAGTGAAACAACCCACATTCTATAGAAAGTCACCTTGGCAAACATATTTCAAACAATTTAGGGTTGCCGCGAGAGCTGACGGCTGGAACGATGGAGAAAGGGCAACCGCTTAATTATGCGTTTCGACTTTGAATATTCTGCAGGCCATACCAGAGCTTGACCGAAAAACTTCGGGGTCTTAATTAACATAAATGCTATAAATAAGGTACAATTCTTATCTGAAACAAGAAGCGTTACCGACGGGCTAACAAACATTTGTAAGACTTTGAAGCAGATATTGCTCGCTTAGTAAGGTTAGCTTATCCAGTGGTACCGGATAGCGTTCTAGAGTTGGTGCCAGTGCATACCTTCGATACTGGAATACACGATGAGGAAGTATAATAAGCATTACGGCTAGCCCGGCCAAAGATTTCAGGTGATGCGTTAGCTCATGTTTAAGTTCGAGGTGGCAAAGCAAGCAACGCATTTAATCTGTGACAAGATAAGACGCTTTGGAGAGGAGTGGAGTGGAGTTCAGAGAACGTGGAGCAGGTGATTCGACTTGTACTGCGCGGCGAGCAGGTGGAGCAAAAGGGGTCACGACGCCAGAACTGCGGAGTTAGGTATAGGCAGAACCGATGTAAGCGGCTCAAGAGAAAATGCGACGAGCCGAAATTAATAGAGAAAGTCGAAGGAAAGAGGCAAAAATGAACCTGTACATTTTCTACCCCGAAAATGGACGTGATCTTTAAGCCAGTACAATTGCGAACGGAACAGTAGAATGACAAAAACTTAGGTGTCATTTTGGGTTTGAAAGTCCGAGAAGAACGTGCATCCTGGCAGAACATTAGCTTGTTGACTAGCACCCTGAAGTCATACTGGGCACAATGGGATTCACAGAAAGTAGAGAATGGGATATTGTTACCATTCTTGGAGAATGAAGACGGATTCGTGAGCACGCTTCAGGTGGTGATTCTTAAAAGCCAAGTGTCGGAAGTTTTAGGACATCTACATAATGGGACCTCAGGAAGACACCTCCGCGTTAGGAAGACTTTGGATAAAGTCCGTACAAGATTCTACTGAGTAGGCTACAGAGAAGATATAAAAGAGTGGTGCCGCAAATGTCAGCTGTACACACCATTGCGAAACCGTAAAGCTCCAACGAGGCAATATAATGTGGGAGACCCCTTTAAGAGAGAGGGTAATCGATATTGCCGGTCCATTCCCTAAAACCAACTCCGGGAATAGGTGCATTTTGATGGCCATGAACTACTTCACGAAGTAGACCCAAGTGTATGCTAGAACCCCAGACGGAGGCGTGGATTATCGCAGAAATTATAAAGACATTGGGAGGATCATATAAAGTTGTAAAAAGGAGCAACAGTATGGTAAATTGAATGTGTAAGCTCCCAAAAGGAAGAACAATAGTGGTGTACGTTAATTGGTTAGCACTCTACGATAGTGCCGAAAAAGGGTAAGCAGTGAGACGAATATAGTTATATTCGTGATGATGAGCGAATGTCTGGACCGAGCTATGATTGGTTCAATTCTCTCTACAGCGGCACAGGAAAGGCGATATTTAGAGTCACGTAAAAGATTTAAGGTGATCTATTCAAAATGTCATCGGTATACTTTTTGACACATTGCGTAGCGGCAGATTTTGATATGTCTCGAAGACTTATCCGGGTGTTTAAGATAAAATTTGTGGTCTGGATCAACTATCCCGACACGGCCGACTGCTTGAAAAATGGCAGGTGAGCATTTTTCACAAATATTACGCCCTCGTTCGGATGAGAGGTTAAATGGAGGTCCCGTGTGTGAGTGTTGTCACGCACGTTAAAGATCCCTACCTTGCCTGGAACGGCAAGGGTTCGGCAAAATTCTAAATTTCCAGGCAACAAAAAACTCGCCTCCTGGCCGATGTAGTACCTTCGGGTGGAGCATTGGAAATGTAAATGAACGGTCTGGATCAACTTCGTCTACAACAACCAGAAATTGAAAAGGCCATACTGCTAAAAGGCTGATATTGGGGTATCTAGTACTTGATGACTAAGCAACAGTCTTCTGGTAAATCGGATTACCAGGATCTGTAGAAGTTGTTAGTGGACTTCAAGTGTCAGATGATCGAATTTGAAGACAAGAAATTGATCATACTCAATATCGGTTATGAGTTAGATAGGTACGAATGGAGACTTGTACAAAATATGCAAACGGTACTATTCCAGACTACCGAGGTGCATATTTTGGTATGTGGTTACAGTCCAAACGATACGGCGTCTACTATGAAAAGTGTTGATTGCTACTGCTATCAACAACGAAACCGCTAAAGCGGTTTTGACTGTCCTTGCCGCCACTAAGACTTTCAACATCCGGGCCAGAGAGTGTTCTGGGCAATGTGACATCGCTTGGTCTACTTGTGACCAGAATAACTACATTAAAACGTAAACAAAGGTATTAAACAGAAAAGATGGTTGACAGGTCCTGCGGTGCGAGATCTATTGATTAACAGATACAAAACTTTGCATTTAAAGATTACAATTAGAAATCTCGAGAACGTTATTTGCATAATTTCTGGAACGTTCGCAATATAACTAGTGCAATATAATAGGTACAATTTGCCGTTAAAGGGTTTAGAAGTTTAGTTTTCATTAAAGTTGAATCGATTGCAGCTTTGTTTACGATTTGTTCTAGTTTAAAGCTTTGAAAGATATGATATAAATAACTGTCAATATGAATTACTCTATGTGGTATAAATTACTGTTGATATAAATTACTGTAGTAATTAATAATTAAAGCTTGGATAATTAATTACAGTGCTTTGATATTAAGTTAATTAGGAAGATAGCATCGTATTTTAAGAAGCTAGTAATTGTACTACAAATATGACTACAAATAGAAACATAGATAGTTCATGTGACGAATTCATTCGTAAAGCAAGTTTAAGCATGACCACATTTGCTTTGGGTTTATCATCATAAAAATAATTTTTTCATTTTTAATTATTCCTAATTCCTTTCGTTTAAGAGTGAATTGTTTTCTATTAATTTGTTACGTTCTATTTCATATTTAAAATACAATTTAATGTCTCATTACTGTAAAAAACTGTTTCAGTTTCTACTTATTTAAATTTACAACAATGTATTTTTCTCCATTGTTTATTTTCTTACTTTTTTATTTTTTGCGAAAAACCAATTCTTTTCCTGAGCTTTGAAGACTTTACTATTTCTTTTTCGACGACCTTTACCGTGATAATGCCATTCCATCTTACTCTGCGTTGATTGCAACTCTATACATTTCTGTTTCTTATGGTCCTCTGCATTGTTTCCTTGGTCGGTACATTGGTTTTTCTAACCAGATAAAATCTTTTCTTTTTTTGTATTTTCTTTTGTTTTTTGAAACGAATTTTCTTGTGAGGTGTCCTGTTAGTGTATTGCTTAATCCATTGCTTGTGTTTCGTCACAAAATCCTTTAATTTGGATGGAAGCAGAGAGGAATTTGTTATGTTCATTTTCGACTTTTTAAATATTTTTGCCATCTTTAATTAACTAGAAAGTTCTATCATTTATTGCGCAAGCTTCTATAATTATTACGAATATTCGTGGATTATTTTACCTTCACCCAGTATATGTATATCAAAATATTTATTATAATCCCTCCATTAAGTTTGCTTAGATAAACATATATTTTTAATTTCCTCTTCATATGGTTAATGTTTAATTTCAATGCTTAAAATTTATTGCTAGATTTATACTCAAGGATTACCCGTGAGTATTTCTAATCAACCAAATGTAAAGATCGTTCCTTAGATATTGAACCATTTTCAATTTGTATTTCACTCAATAAGTACTAGTTTGGTGTTGTGTTTTACACATTTTATACAAAGCAATTTTAACTAAAATGCAGGAATTCTATCTCGCGAAACAAACTTCTAACAACACTCATGAATAATATATCTACTTCAAAGGTAGGCATTTGTCGATAAGGGAACAGAAAGTATAAACATAAACATAAACACCTTGAATTAAATAAAGAACGAGTAAAGTTGGTTGCCTATCTACGAGGTTTGAATTTATAGAAATGTAACAAAGTAAATTTAAATAAGTAAGAACTGAGGTATTAAATTGTTTGTTTAAATATGGAATAGAACGTAACATATTATATTGGAATAAAGTTTTTCTTTTAGAATTATTGTTTGAATTGTATTAAATAAGAGCTCCAATCTCCCCGGATTCCGTTACAGACTAACCAAAATTTTAAAAACCGATGCTCCTAATCAACGCTATAAATGTATATTGACTAACAATTATTCGGCAAGACTACAAGTTACAAAAACCTGCACAACATCCATTGTGTAATGGTCCATTGGTCGTATAGATTGGCGTTCGTCTAAACACGAAATTAAGTTAACACTACAAAAGCAAACGTATTCTTACTTTAATAATACTTCTTTTATAGCATCTAGGCTTCCCTTGCACCTGGCGCAAAATGGGTACGGAATGACAAAAGATATAATTTGATTTTATAAAGTGGCTTTCTTTTACGTTTATTACATCCCACGGGATTCTACATGAATGGTTTACGTAGAGCTTTCTAATAATTACTCATGAGTGTAAACAAAGTTGAATTACCTTATTTGAGAATTGCAATTTAACTTGTCAAATTTACATACAAATATGCTTTATTCACTGGGGTGTGAAAGCATAGAAATATGACAATTGTTCGTTTTTAGAATAGCGCGAATTTGCGGTTAGAATTACCTTTCATACAGTCAACACCGGCCAGTATAATTATACAAAGTGGTTAATTTTACTTCATTATCAAAAACTTGGAAGTCTATACTTGATTTTCAAGACATGTTGGGCAACGCATCTTTCATTTTAATATCCTTTTCTCCTAGGAACTTTGAAGACGTTCCTAATTTTCTACAATTCCCAAACAAGCCTAGAACTTCTTCGATTATAAAGTTTTAAAACCTAGAATTAAGCAGAAACGCTATTTTTTAATGTGATCTGAATTTAGTTTCTTGATGATATTATTGTGTAGATTAGGTCAGTTTTAATGTTGAAACCAATTTGCAGAAAAAAATTACATACGTTAGATGAGCTACTAAAAGCTGAGTTGCCCCTGTTTTTTAAGATTGCTGCGTTAAGGATTTAGATTCCAAAAGACTTTAGACAATACGTGAAATACCGTAGTCATAATCAATAATAAATATTAGATCATGGTAAATTACAAGGACTTACATAAGTAGATTAAATTTTGTCATTCCTTTTAATGTTAAGTACCTAACCACAAACCTGAATGGTTAGAGTGCCAATCGACATACTTCTCACAAGATATTAGTAAGTAATTCCCAGTTATGATAAGGGAACAATATAAAACAAAGACACGCTTGCTCATACGAGTATATTTTCGAAATTTATTGTTAATAGAGTTAAAACTTCGATGTTCATTTCGAATTATTTATTATATAGGTAAAGGTATAAAGAAATATTATGAAAGATATCCAACCACCTCAGTGATCAGGTCATATTTGGGAGAAGTGGTTATTTTGAAAAATTGCTTTGACTTAACAAAAGTGAACGAATGTTCTTTTTTAAGGTATGGTAGATAAAGTTAAAAGATGATATGACAAGATTCTAGAACATTGAAATCAAGGAGACCTGTCCGAAATAACCGTTTTTCAGGTAGCGAAAATATTGAAGCAGTTGCTGGGAACTAGTAAAGTCTTTCTAAGTGATACTTGTACAGTAGTTTGGTATTTCGGTATATATATTGCTGTGATCTCTGGGACAGTCTCTGTAGCCTTCTCCTAAATCATTCGAGCCCCACGAATTGGGCGTCATAAAATTTCTGTGTTCTCTGGGACACCCTCTAGAACACTCGAGTCTTTTCTAAAAACCATTCAAGTCCCACGAATTGGGCGTCATAAAAGTGCCGTGGAACCCCAGTAAAATTCGTGCCCCACCTTGGCCAGCATAACATTTTTCACAAAAAAATTAAACAAATTCTTACCCTTTTATTTGAACGCCTTCGAATTTCGCTGCTCACCCTGGCTAGCTCAGCAATCGGCCTCTTCTTGAATACCTATCTTTATGTACATACCTCTTTCACACTCACACACCATCAAATGAAATTACCAAAATAATACAACAACCATACAACCTTTTATTTACACATATTAACAGATACAATATTTACACATGAGTACAAACGGTTTGGTACAATTATTACCAGCTCAATTTATTAAATGCTTTAAAGTCCTTGATTTTCAAATGATTTTAAACAAATTCGAGTAGATATGAGTAAATGGGCCCCACATGTAACCCTAATTTGACTTCATACTGGTCTATTATGAGCTCTTTATAACCCAGTTTTTGTAAATGCTTTTTAAACCTTGCATTATTGAAAACAAATTTACGGACCTGTTTACTCCTTACAACCACAATTTATAATCTGAATAAATCTTTATATATCATGAATAAACCCTTTTTCAATACTCAAAATTATTAAATTGTCCTGCACATGTATCTTTTTAAACAAGTTTTAACAACGACAAATACGCCACCAATAAGTCAAACATACAAACACAAAAATATCCACAAATGTTTATATAAAAACAGAAATTTTAGTTTATTACCTGGAGACACCTTCACTCCTCGTCACCGCTGGAGATGGCTACCAGAAACCCCTCGTCGTTGTGTCCATCTACTACGTTGAGGCCAGGATCCATAGATCCCCACTATACAATATCTCTGCTACCACTACTGTACTTCTCAAGATACTAGCTTCGTCTCAACAGTAACATTCCATACCAGATATTACGCATACAAATTGCTTTCAGTTCTGCTTAGCCCAAATACCATCCATCCATTTAATAATTTTTGTCGTAGTAACGGCACCTTTAATTTAAATAAGCACTAACTCGTGCAATCACTTTTATAACTAACGGTCCGCTGCTACCGCTTTTATAAACTCTAATAGGATATTTAATGTAACTGTACGGAACACACAAAAATTTTAACTGAAAGCTTTGACTATTATGTTGTAGATTTGTAGATCCAAGCCCGCACCCAGATATCGATGGAAGGAAAGAGAGCTTTAATATCTTCTCCCATGTATTTATATTATTCTCCACCCCCCCCCAATGAAATCCTTTTCATGTGAAAAGCTTGTTTTCGAAGCTACTTCTTAAAATTTTGAACGTAACCGACTATAATTTCGGAAAAATTCCTCCCGTCCGTCGTGCTGTTATCTAGAATTTAGCTTACCACCGTCACGATCGCGCATTTCTAGAAAACTGCTCGCTCTTGAACAATGATATAATTTCCTGTTGTCACACCGCTCCACCTATCAGCTGTTTATCTCTGTTCTACGCATATCTGTTGTCTCCTTTCGAACCCTACTTGAGTTACAGAAAATCAATATTGTAGACGTCCTTCACAAATACACGCGTATATCCTACGTGACTTCTATCCAACGCTTTATTTATACTTTTCTCTGTCTGTTGTATATTATCGATTGTTCATTCCACTCACTCCTTAAGATATTTGTTATTGTAGCTGCTTATACAAATCGACCGTTGAAAACAATTTCTATGGAATTTTATATTAACGTTCGTTTAATATTCTCTGAACGTAACATTTAACCAACAGGTGTTTCTTGAAATTACCGACCGTTTAAAAATAACAATTCCTAGATTCTCTGCTTCGTAGTATTTGTATAAACGTTGACTTTTAAAACGAACAACATTTGCGGTTAAAATTATTGATTTCCTAATGCATGCAAGCTCCCTTTTTGCTTTCATGCGTTTGATTAATAGAAATTATGATTAATTATGCGTATCCTTGAGCTGTTTATGTACTATAAATTTTTCTTCCTTTATGTAATTTTAACATTTTAATATAAATATAGAAAAATACCTTAATCCCGTCAGTTTTCACTATATAGGTTACTTAATTTGGCGCGTAAATAATTCGCTCTTATTTCTATATACACGGTTGCTAAAATTTTATTGTCTACACCTATTCACCCTTTAAATACACAACAATATATATATAACTATGTAATTTGTAGGTTAGAATTAGTTAGATAGGTCATTGGACAACTTGGGGTAGGCTAGCGTGTGTATATACCACTTATTCAAAAGTTAGATATGTGTCTAGTATAGTGATTAATTAATTTAGAGTAGGAATTTTAGAGTTAATTGCACATCAGTTTCAGCTTTGCACTTATTTGCAAGAAAATTTCATAATATTTGAGGAGCAGAAACAATTAATGTTAAGCATTTATCATAGAGATTAATTCATTAGTGTACAGTGTAAGGATGCAGCTTTAATTACAGTATAATCAGCGTATAATAATTAAAAAGATTTTTTCAATTTACTTTGGCGTAAAATCAATAATTTTACGGGCATAATTTTAGTGAAGTAGAAACATTAATTTAAAATCGTTTAGTATATGTAAATATTATAAGGAAAAATTTAGCATAAGATAGCATTTAAAAACATGTGGTCGGTAGAAAGAGGCAGTTTCTGAGTTTGGAAAGGTCTTCGATAGACGAAACTCGACGGTTACGATAGGCACGTTCTGTGGTAACGATTATTTCAAGAATGTGGTGCGATATGAAAACAATGACAAATTGGTTTTAGCATATAAAAGAGGGAGATGCAAATGTCAGGTGTCAGTTAGACTTGGTAACTAACGAGGAAACAAGGATAGATTTGAGGCTATAAGCAAGAGTAAGTTAGAAGATGTTTGTATATGATATCAATTTAAATGGGGAGAGAAATTGGAAAAAGGTAATTGGACGTCACAAGTAGAACGGAAACGCGCGACAGTCTGAGATTAAGATAGGGTACATATGTGAGTGGGATTTGTAAATGAAGCTTGAGAGGGAAAATGTTTGTATGTGGGATAGAAAGAGAGGAGACTAAGTTCGTCTTACATGTGAGGCGTGAATCTAATAAGAATTGATATCATTCGTGGCTAGTTTTTAGGGAAGCGGAACAGCCGTTGGACGGTTAGTAGTTACTTTCGTGGTAATTTGTTTTGTACAAGCGCTAAAATTCCGGGATTTTAAAAGACCGTTGATGTTGTTAACAAAATTACAAAGAATTATGGAAGGCCAACTGGGGATTTTTAGAATTTGTTTCGGTTGAGATTTGAATTTGAGAAGTGTGGCAACGGTTAGGAGGTTACCGAGAAAGCTTGTGGGTTGAAATTGTGAGAAAATTAAACAACAGTGGGGGGGGCGTTTGTTTCTATATAAACACTTAGTCATCGAAATAAAAGCAAAGCTTATCAGGGTCATGTAAGTACAAACTATTGTTACTTTGGTTGTTGGGTTGCAAGGCGTCCTAAGATGGATTAGCGATTGTGAATGCATCGAGTAGTGAGTTGCTGATGGTATATAGAACATTAGAAGAGTTTAGGAAGTTTGGATGCACTATCAATGGTTAGCTGGAGAGATTTAGATAGCTGCGTGCGGACTGGATTGATGTGACTCAATTTGGGAGCGGTTCCATAACGCTTAGTCATTGTAGAGGGCAACATCATCGATGGCTGGATTGCAGATGCATGCGGTGTAATGGTTTCCAGGTAACTGATTTTTACAAAAACTTTGATGTGTTTTGATATTTTGTGGTTTTTCGAGTGCATTTTTATGAATTCTAAGGACGTAAGAATCTATTAAACTTAATAATGAAATGAAAATATGTTTATGTAAAGAGGGATATTTAAAATTAATGATATAAAAGCTGTTTATGTACAAAGTAAAGAAGACTTTTTGTTGTTGTTGTGCTATAATTTTGCACACATGCTTTAAAGGGTTTTACGGTGAGCTCATATTAAGACAGGGGTTAAAGTCAGGTATGAGGTTAGCCCACTTAAAATAGGGTATTTGTATAATGAGAAAATTTTGATCTAACAATAATTTTGAAAATGAATTGTTTCCTAATCAAAGATATGTAATTTTATGTATGTGAACTGTTATAAGTAAAAAGGTTTTGGACATAGTAATTGATTTTTGTGTAAATAGAATGTGATGAATTTTGGCAGTTGTATTTTTTTATAGGATTGTAGGGAAGGAGTTTTCAGATTGCAGCAAAGTTGCAGTTAGGTGATGTTTTGATTTTTAGCAGTCCAGGTAAGCTTCTTAGGTAGATTCCAAGATTACTGGGGAACTCAGGAGAGCAGCCGATGTAAATTGCAGAGTAATTATATCGCCCCAAGCGTGGAGCTTCTTACAGAGCGAACTTCATAGTATTATAACTCCCAACGGTGGGGTTCGAGTTCTTAGAACCCAAACTGCATAGTATTATGGCTTCTCAAGCGTGGGGCGTTTTCCAGCTTGTTTTCACCGAGTAATACAGAGCCCGAACTGCATAGAATTATGACACCCAAGTGTGGGGCTCGAATTAGCAATCCGGCGCAATCCGGAGGAACTGCATAGAAATATATATATATATATATATATATATATATATATGTATAGCTATGATAATAGGGTTATTTAGGGGTATATAGGGTCACAAGGGTTGTGCACTCCAAGTAAACAACACCAAAGTCTAGAAAATTAAACATTTTATCATAAAGAATAAGCAATTCGCCAATTATACAAAAAAAAAATATCAAACATACTGTATAATATTCACAACCAACTTTAATCAATAAAAGGAAGCTCATTCTTCAAAAATACAATTACTTTTAGTAAAATAAATAACTGTATACGCAATCCAATTCATTTTTATAGCAATGCATTCATACACATTAAATAAACATGCATCAAGAACATCGAAAGTCAAACAAACATGAAACGATTTTTTTTAAACTCGACGCATTAATAATTATTCGTTCTCGTAACAAACGGGTCTTGCAAAACAAGCAAATCACAGAAAGTAAAAAGCAAACAAACCCATTTATTTTACGTCATTATAAAATTGCTTACGTGATCTACTATATAAAATTTAACAGAAAACTCTAAGCAAAATAAGGAAACATACGCTTGACTACGTGCAGAATTAAGCGGAAAATTTGAATAAATTCCTATACAAATAGGAGGACGTGACTTGATAAGGTTCAATGTGCCATGGTCAAACAAAATCCACATACAGAAATAATTGTAGACGTGACCGGCGGGAGCATTTCGACAAGTTATAGTATAGGTAACACCATGAAAGTCCAAGGAATAGACAATAACCTAGAGTAACGCCTATGCAATAACAGAGATAAGCTAGATAAACCAATGGTAACAGGTGATAGGAGAGCCTTTAAATACCGCTTGAGCTGATAAAAAGTCAGTCTTGCAACAAAGAAGGCATGCTCCGTAGTGCTCTGAACCAAAATAACACGCGAAGCTGAAAATAGCAAATTATATAATAATATTCAAGTGAATGTTGATGATTGAAAATTCAAGTGCAAATATATACAATAGAAGTTCGCCGTTGACTTTAGCACGTAAGTTCAAAATTTTAATAAAACATAATTTTAAGATTTATATAACTTAGGGCTCTAAGCATTTATCAGAGAATCTATCTGAGAATTTATATAAGCGTCTATCTGAGAACTGAGCTGAGAATCTATGATCCACCACAAATTAAATTAAGAGTTTAACCAAGCTGTACTGCGCAATTAAAGAAACAACTACCAAATAAAATCAAAAAGGTAAAATCTAACTGAAAACTATCCAAGGATACTGGTCAAACAACACACAGGGGCATTTCTAAGAGTTGGGGTGCATGCTGGGACGCGTACTCACACCAAGGAGTTCAACAAGGACAAACAACAGGTCAGAGATAAAATTCATTAATAGCATAAGACATTAATTTCTTTTTGTACATTTTAATTTTGTATGCATTGAGAAATTTATATAAAGAATCATCAAAAAATTTTTATACGTAGAAAATTACATATAAGGGAAAGAAAGTCATTCAACGTTCAACGTATTTCAAGTAATTGACAATGTTATTTTTGCTGACTTTAAGTTGATCAAAGGGAGTTATAATTTGGAGACAAAACGATTTATATTGTTACTTTGGTTCAGGGTTTGTTTTAAATAGCCAATGATATTATAAAAGTTGTGGAGATACAAATTGTACATATTTTGGTTATTACATAAATTTTGATTAATTTCGTTGTTTATCTCATTCAGATAAAAGGGGGTTAAAATTTCTGTTATCGTATCGTAGTACACTCTGTGTAGGGTTGATCTGAGCTAGTCGAGGCATAACAAAACCAATTGTGTGAAATTTAAAATTTGTCCTAGGTTATTTAAAG
This sequence comes from Platerodrilus igneus, assembly GCA_036346225.1. Lineage (NCBI taxonomy): Eukaryota > Metazoa > Arthropoda > Insecta > Coleoptera > Lycidae > Platerodrilus > Platerodrilus igneus. The sequence goes on along the minus strand of JARFIW010001281.1, from coordinate 9,078,276 downwards.
ACACAGAGTGGTGGGGAACAGCAGGCAACTGGACGTTAAACACATCGGAGTACGGCGATATCATGGCAATATATATATATATATATATATATATATATATATATATATATATACATGTACGCGCCATATCCGTTCCCGCTTGGGGCATTCCCTCTCTCCGTGTGAGCGAGTTCAAATTGTTCACGCCAGATATCGACGGAGTCGGTTTGCAGCTCTCGTGATAGCAATATACAATATAAACTGTTGCTAACTTTGTCTATCCGGTATTGGCCTCTTCCTTTTCTGTTTTGCTATTTTCCATAAACCCCCGGCCAAAAGTTAAATACAGTGATCAGTGCCTCATGAGTGTTTAAGGACTTATCGGTAAGTGTTTTTATGCCTTTGTATTGTAAACTCCTATAAACTGGTCTCACCCTCTACCCTTAATTAATACAGGCCACGCTCTACCTCGGGGCCCCTTGTATACGGCGATTAGCACTCATGGTGATTCTATTTGCTTCTCGTTACGGAAACGGGTATTCTACGACAAAAATTTGCTCCATCTATCGAATCTAGAACTACGTTTTTAGCGCTTTCTCTTTTTCGCATCATCGATTCAAAGACATACAAACGTAGGTCTTTATTAATTTACAAATTTGTAAATAATTTAGTACTTAATAATAGAAATGACTTCAACGTGTTATTTGTACGTTTCCAGTTGTTGTTAAATCGCACGTGCATTCTTTCGAGTTCAAATTCAATGCAATTAGATTATTGTTACCATATTCTGATATCAAGATTATCGCACTCCATTAAATTTTGTTTGTTTACAAAAACCGTCCTTTAATAAGTACGTTAGTTTACTTAACTATTGATAATTTATAAATTCCCTAATAATGACGGAAGGTGATATTTTAAAGAAAAAGCTTGAAGACTATTTCGCGCGCTTAACCGAGATTGCCGATTATATTCGTATCGCAACCCGTTTACCTGCCGTGTAAGCGAGATATTTCCGTATGCAAAGTATTGAAAGACAATTCGATGTTATTTACGATAAGATTTTAACCTATAATTCGGTTGTTGACGAATAGGATGAGACGGTCTGCTTGAAAAATGTTAGGTGAACATTTTTCACAAAAATACGCCCTTGTTCGGATGAGAGGTAAAATGGAGATCCTATGTGTGTGTGTGCGCGCGCGCGTGCGTGTGCGCGCGTATGCGCGTGCGGGTGTACGTGCGGGTATGTGTGCGTGTGCGTGTGTGTGTGTGTGTGTGAAGCTGTAAAGTATTTTATCAAACTTAGGTAGAAATGAAGAACCGTCTGGAGAATAAAGCGCACAGCACTAGAGATTCGGGATTTGAAGTTATATTAGGTGAGGTTGCAAGTCGGTAATCGAGGAAACGACATGGCAGATGAGCTGTGCGAAGGAGACCATAATAAGGAAATTTCGTACATTGTATTCATTGGCACTGAGATCGCTAATTAAGAAAAAGTTGCAAGATAGATCAATTTGACAGTGGAAAGAGAGTTGGAACACGTTGCCATGGACAGGTTCATACCGAGTAAAGAGCACGCGACAGGATGGAGGTGAAGATAAACCCACAAGATAAGATGGTGCAGCTAGTAACCGGGCATGGGGCAGTGAAAGTTTATCTGCCACGATTCGATTTGAGCGAGAAGGAATGTTGCGAATCCGATGAGGGTGCAGAAAAAGCCGAGCAATTGTTGTTTGGCTTCCTGATCGAGACGGCTAAGCGAGGGTTAATGGGCTGGAAACTAGTTAACGAGGGGTTAGAATGACCCAATAGCTTGGAAGAAGCCCAAGAGTGGCTAACCAAAAGGCTTTCTGTGTAGCCTTGAAGGAGTTCGCGGGAAGGATGACGAAACTGAACACAGAACCGGGCGTAAACAGACGGAGGCAGGGGGGATATTATATAGGTTAAAGAGATACAAATTGTACATACTATATCAATCACTATCTCACTTAAACCGCTCGGAACAAAACACCGAATATTAAATCATACTTTAAACAGGTCTAATAGATAAATAAACTAAATCGGATTTTCTAATTAACTTAAAGCAACCAAATAAATCCGCACACTCCTTCAAGACTTAAAAGTGACCATAACAGTGATTATGTCTCCAGGATATTTATTGCATACCCACTAGGATTTAGGCAGTGCGCACCTACCTCCCCTTAGCAGTAAAGATGAATAGATGTAGGCAGACGACCAGACATTTGGATCCTTTAATTATTATATTGGAGGTATTTATATACAGGGAGTTTATAAAAGAACCCCGTGATTTAAAAATCATAATTAAAAAACGAAACCAGTAATAAACTTTCGAGTTTTGAACTTGAGTTCAGTATATTGTCAAGATTGTTTTGCTAATATTCGATCGCGGTGCATGGTCTTGAAGCGAACGTGGTGGGGGAAGAGTGGTAGTGCTTCCGCCGGCAGGCAGTCGCCACTTACCAGTCATGGCTACGACACAGCAGAAAGCTCAGTGTATGATTTGGTTTATTTAATCGAAATCAGTAATCACAGTTCAGCGTAATTACCAAATTAGAAAAGCAACCGACTGTCTTCCAACAAGACGGCGCACCAGCTCCCTATAGCAACCGTGTTCGTGATGCGTTGAACTTGCGTTTCCCTGACAGGTGGATTGGTAGACGTGGGCCGATTGAATGCCCACCAAGGAGTCCAGATCTGACTGCACTAGATTTCTTTTTTTGGGGACATAAAAAAACATTGTTTATTCCGAGAGGATCCTTGACATTGCTCATTTGAGGGAAAGGATTGTTGTAGCTGTAGCATCTGTCACGCCTGATATCCTGCTGAATACCTGGGAAGAAACTGATTATCGTTTAGACGTGGCCAGGGCAACAAATGGTGCAGATATAGAACTTTATTAGGTATCAAAAAAAACTTGAGAAGATTTTCTTTATTACTATATAGATTTAATAACTATTATTTTAACTTTACTGTGTATAAATAAAACTACGAAGGCGTAGAAGGGCCGCCAAAAATCGCTCTACTTATTTTAAATTTCGACTTCGATCTCGAAATTTAATTAAATTTCGACTTTGATCTCGAAATTTAGTAAAATTTCGACTTCGATCTTAAATTACCAACAAGAATAAACTTTCGACTGTAAGTTAAAAATAGAAATTGAAATTTAAGTAAATTTCGACATCGAAGTCGAAATTTAATAAATTTCGAGATCAAAGTCGAAATTTAACTAAATTTCGAGATCGAAGTCGAAATTTAACTAAATTTCGACATCGAAGTTGAAATTTAACTAAATTTCGACATCGAAATCGAAATTTAACTAAAATAAGTCAGCGATTTTTTGTAGCCCTTCTACGCCTTCGTATAAAACTTTAAATCAAGGAGTTCTTTTATAAATTCCCTCTACATTGTGGTGGCTGTATACGCATGAGCATCGATTTGTATTAATAAGTAAATTTTGCACCGTCATAATGCTTGTTCGAGTGGGCCAAACATGTGCTACTATACCCAAGGTCCCGGATTCAAATTCCTACACGGTCCGCTTGAAAAATGTTAGGCGAGCATTTTTTACAAAAATACGCCCTCGTTCGGATGAGAGGTAAAATGAAGTTCCCGTGTGTTTTCACGCACGTAAACATTCCTACCTTGCTTGTAACAGCAAGGATACGGCAAAATTCAAGATTTTCAGGTAAAAAACTCGCTTCCTGGCCAATGCTGTACCTTCGGGTGGAGCGTTGGAAAATCAAATGCAGAGTCCAAATTTGATAATCACATAATGATAAATTTGGACTGTAGGATAAATGTTCCAACCTTGTGAAAAGAATTCTTGTTTAATCATAAGTGGTCGTGCGTTGTCATGCAGAAGAATCATTTCGTATAGGTAAACCTCATCTTTTCTGAGGATACGCATGTTTCATTTCATTACAGAGCTACCAATAGTTCGACGCATTAACAAGTCACCTTTCGTGAAAGAAATTCATCAATAAAAGCTTTTGAAATCCCAAAAAAATTTGCTAGCACGTTTCGAGATCATAATTCTTAGTGTTTTTCCACGCTATGCTAACCAGTTTTTATTCTGGATGTAAGGAAAAATACATGCCTCATCACAAGTGACAATACCACTTACAAAATCATCACTCTTTTCGTGATATTGTGCCAACAGCCTATCGCATACGGAAAAGCAGTTTCACCCTATGCCAGTAGGCAAGAAACTTACCTTGCAAATTTTTTACCATGACCTAACTCTTTAATAATAAAAGTTTGGGCACTTCTATGCGAATTTCAAACTCTATAGCAAATTCTGTTAGTTATACGCCGATCATCTTTAATCAACTGTTTCTCGGTCATTTGAAAATTGTTTGTGCTAATCGTACACTTGAATTTTCGAGAGCATATGTTATCAACAAACTGCTCATTTGGTGTACACAGAATTTCGACCGGTTGTATGCCTTCTCACGACAAAATCTTATTAATAATATGTTCGTAAATGGAGGCACTGTTACACTCTTTGGCGTCACAAGCTTAATTTTAATAATTAGACATAGGAGATTTCAGTTCTACATTGGAATGTTACTTCCCATCATAATTTAATTAAGTATAAGTAGATCACGACTCAACTGTGTTCAAAAATACAGGTACAGCACACTTTATCTTCATATAGATTTGTTTGCTTAATACTAAATATTCAAGTAAATATTTCTTTATGCGCGACCGGCATTACACGTTTGTGATAGTTTGTCTCTATATTTCCAAGGCGTTATTTTGCTGTAGTTATGCATTTATTTTTCATTCGACAAGGAGATTAGCGTTTCCATCCATCCGCGCTGTAGTTGGAATATCAGACAAGGTATGGCCGCGTGATCAGATAAGAGTTGAGGAAGAAGGTTCTTCTTTGGTTTGATCATGGCAATTTTGTCGTGAGCTTTGAGGATCGCTTTGATCAAGTTATAAGTTCAGTGATGCACCTATTTGTATAATTCAAAAATGAAATAAAATGCAAGCCTAAAAGTCAAAAGAAAAAAGTCAAAAGTCATGGGTTATAAATAATAAGCTAAGAATTCGCAAATCGCTCATCTTTAGATATTCTAATGCAAAAGATTTTACAATGTTATGCAGCGTTGACGAGTTGGGTTCTGGATGAATTTTGTAGTCGATCCGAACATTGCATGCGGTAATCAACATCTGTTTGGTAGACGACATTTTGTTGTTATTGCAATAGAGCTTATGGCGCAGAAGGATTAAGTAAAATTTCCGTTAAAAATTTCAGTTTTGGTCGCTAGAGGGTGAGTAGAAACTTTTTGTTACTTGGCATGAACGTCGAATTGAAGTGAAAAGCAATTTAAGAATTAGTATTTAGAAGCTAGATTTATTCAAACGTAGAGGCTAGTTCGTTATTTGTTTGTATTTTGATGAAGGACTTTAGATCATTAGATTCAGTAAATAAATTTGTTAATTAAAATTCATATGTTGGAGAACAAAGAAATTTGTAATCTTATTGAATAAAGTTTAAAATAAATTCTTGACTCAAAAGTTTGACAAGTATAATAAATAGCTATGTAACTAGTGAACAAAGATCTTTGCTTTGTATTAGGTAATTCAGTATATTTAATTAGTTTCTTTTTAAGTTGTACGTGAGTTACGTATCCCCAATCCATATATATATATATATATATATATATATATATATATATATATATATATATATATTAATTAAAAGTGACGACCAGCAGTGTATACAATTAATACTAACAGGTTATTTAGTGTTCTAGTAATAAAACTCTTATTTGTTTTTTACCGAGCTTTCGATTTATTTAAAATCTTCTTCAGGGTGCTGTAAAGTAACTGTGACTGTCATTAACATAAGAATTATAAAATATTACTTACAAAAACTGGAGTTAAAATACTGTCATGGCTTTGATAATTATCATTAAAACTTAAAATAAATAAATTAAATAAAACATTTGATAAAAGTACAAGAAACAACTATTCACGTCTATCACAATACACGTTACAAATTAAAATAAAATTTGGCTTTTAAAATATAAATTCCATTGAGAACTAAAACATGACGATTATTAAAATAATTAGTACGATAACATTCTTGAAGTGCATGGTTGATTATCTGTATTTATCTAATGTTGTTTGATTTCCTATACTTGAGTAAATACATATACACAGCGTTCAAATTGTTTGTATCTGTTTTGAAGTTTAAAGTTTTTCATTGTTTACTATATGAGCCATTTCCAGAAAAAGTCTACTCTTGTATGAATTTTCTTTATCCAACACTTTTACATTATTAAAATCCGGATAATGGTTAGTATTATTTGTGTGACACGCTAATGCGCATGAATTCTTTTTTATTTTGCAATCGCTCTTATGCTGCACAATTCTTGATCGCAGCCATTGTGATGACTGTCCTATGTAAATTTTGTCACATCCTTGGCAAGGAATGGAATACACAATATTGTAACGAAGTAGCATAGGAGTTTTATCTTTTGTGTTTGAAAAAAGTTGGCCAACCGTGACTGAATTATATTTCGAAATAACCATGCCATCGTTTTTAAAATGTTTACTAATTTTGGGTTAAACCCTTTATCATCGGTAACTTTTATACGCAACACTATTTGTTGATTGCTGGTTTTTTTGACATTTTTTATTGCTGCTTGAACTAAAAATCAATTTATTTACGAGAGATTTCGGATAACCATTGTTTACCATGGTGTTTGATAGAAGTGTCAAATTTTTTCTATGAAATGAAGGATCTGAAATTCTTGTAATTCTGTTTTTTAAACATAACAGCGTGTTTATTTTGTAATTTATACTGTGATCCGAATAATAGTTAATGTACCTACCTGAACTGGTAGGTTTCTGGAACCAGTCCAGTAGGAGCTTGTTGTTGGAGCTTCTTATTATTTTAGTATCCAAAAATGGAATACTGCTGTTATGTTCTATTTCCAATGTAAATTGGATACGTTTGTTATATTTGTTAAAGCTATTTAAAACATCATCAACTTCATTTTTAGGTACGGCACAAATTACATCGTCAACAAATTTTTTAATAAAAGCTGGGGGAGTCGATAAAGTAGGAATGACATTGTCAAACAGAAAATCCATTACCATGGTAGCAATAATAGGACTTAAAGGGGAACCCATAGGAGTACCAAAAATTTGTGCATAAAATCTATTGTTGAATGAAAAATAAGAGTTGTGAAAAATGAAATTTAAAGTTTCTGTTAGTAATTCCAAAGAAAAGTTGCAATTTGGTTGAATAATATCCCATTTTTGGTTAATTATTTCTATTACTAAGTTGATGGGGATATTGGTAAATAGAGAAATTACATCGAGAGATATTAAAACAAAATCATCAGGTACAAAATAATCCTTTATTTCCTCTGCAAATGTAAAAGAGTCTTTGGTGTTGTAATTGTTAGTATTACTAAAAGATTTGGTTAAGATATCTGCAATAAATTTAGATAATTTGTATGTGGGAGAATTATTTGATGCAACAATGGGTCTTAAGGGGATTCCATTCTTATGGATTTTTGGTAATCCATAAAGTTTTGGTGCTACCGAATTTGTTATACACAATCGTTTTTTGTCATCTTCGTTAATACAGTTTTGTTTATAAAGTCTATTAACTAAGTCATTGTTCTTTTTTTGAGTTGTAAATGTGGGGTCACATTTTAGTAATTTATACACAGTTCTGTCATTCACTAATTCTTCTCCTTTAGTCAAGTAATCTTGTTTATACATAATTACTGTAACCGAACCTTTATATATATATATATATATATATATATATATATATATATATATACAATCAAATAGGAATTATTAGGAAACTTAAGTTAGATGCAACATTGTAAATTCAAGGATAAATAAGAAAAGGTTATTGAAAGTTCACAAGCAAGTTGTGAGAACGGATGCGAATACATTGTATTCCAGACGTAAGTGATACTGCACGTGCAGGTCGCAGATGGTTAAGAAACCGCAATTATTAGAAATTAAGATTATTACATTGTATAATGAATAGAATAAAGAAATAAGCAGTAATGAGCTCTGCAAGTTCCCACAGGCATGTGAGGGGCAGGGACAACATAAATACCCTGGAGCCACAAGATCATCAGTCAGTCTTGAGTATTTCAGCTTTTACAATGTTGTTTGCTTAGGTTACTCGCCCTCATTTAAATTCAATTATTATTTTTTTGACTTAGTATAATTTTATCAAGTTTGTCAAAATTCCGATTGTAATTTCTGTTTAATAAATAAATTGTTAGAAGAAGACTTTTTAAAAAGGCAGCTCCCAAGGTCCGAAACGTAACTGGCACAGCAGTAGGATCCAGAAGGGCATTACGAATCTAAAAATCGGAGAACTGGTGACCAAGAACTTTAATTTCCAATTTGGAAGAACTCAAACAAATTTGGACGAGGTTCAAGAATCGACCGACGCCAACCAAACAAATTTGGACGAGGTACAAGAATCGACCGAGCCCAAAGAAACTAACTTGAACAAGGTACAAAAATTGACCGAGCCCAAAAAAAACCAATGAAAACGACGATAAAAATTATATAAGTTCATTTATCCTAAACCAGTTTATTCTTTTTACAAATTTATTGATGCTAGCTAGTAAGAACAATTTTTTTATGTATGTACAGCTTTTTCTAATTACTATTATCGCAATTTACCATTTATGAAAATAATTTACTCATTTACTACGAGAAATTACTTTTAAACAAGAGAACTTATTTTAACAAGAGAACTATAAAAGACGGATTAATATGCGCAGATTAGTACAAATTATTACGAATTATTAATACGAAACAATACAAAACAAAACGAATTTAATTCAGCAAAACTGAGATTAAAATATAAAAATAGAATGCAATTAATTTTTACCATTTTATGTACAGCAAATATTATTACCAAAAGCTTAATATGTAAAAAACGCAATTCTTATTATAAGCAATTAAATTACAGGAAACGATTTATTCAAAACTTAACCTTAATCGAATTCTATAATTAAACACTTTAGTGTATAATTGTGGAAGCACCCTTTTAATTTACTGTTAAATTAACTCGGCGTGCAAAGCTATCATGCGATTCTCATACCGGAAATCATTATTGAATAAAAACAATTCAGAAAAAATCTAACTCTATAAAAGCTATAATTAAAGATTTACAGCAATTATTATTGGTATTGAAAAGATTCGTTCAAATTTGACATATTTTATGATTAAATACTTCAGCACGATTAACGAAGTATATAATTATAAAAGACGCAACTCATTTATCACCGAGACTGAAAATAACAACCTTTAGGATACTTAAAACCTTATAATTAGACATTTTATTATACAATTATAAAGGAAGCATGTTATGCACTTATCAAAACAACACCTACTGGGATGGGATTAGCAACTGACCATTACAGACACTTAATTACTCAGCAAGACTAAAATAAAAACGTAGCTGTCGCAAAAACGTACAAATTATAACGCATATATTGCAAGAAATTATTAACCACATTAAAACCTTTTAGAAAATTAAAACTTGCGACAACTATAACATCCGCGAAGTATAAAAATATACGAATCCAAGGCTACAGCAAATAATTAGACATTACCACGCACAAATTCTTTACTGTAATTATAGCAACTGACAACTACGTATAAAATATAAGTAAAGCAATCCTCTAAATAACCTAATACGATCAAACTGAAAAGTAACAAACCAAACCGAAAAATAAATCTTAATTTATAGAAAAATTTGATATTAATTAAAACCGAAAGCAACCCTTAACAACCATGAGTTCAGATATGAAGATTTATCTCGAAAGTATCCTCTGATATAACGGAGACCAAGTCTTACTGGTAAATTTTATTACCGCGTGTGAAGTATTTTTTAAAACCTTTTACAAACCAGGAGATAACAAACGAAATGTTCTACTTTTACACCTAATAATAAGTAAACTGACCGGAAGAGCACTAACGCTAATTGCCAGCCGAGATGACCTAGAACAATGGGAAGGTTTTAAACGCATATTAATAGCATATTTCGGCGACCAAAAGTACATCAAATGTCTTATCCGCAATCTAATAAACATAAGAATGGAAAGTAACCAATCCTCATATCAATTTGGAATGAAACGCCAAAACGTACGAAGTTTAATTCTAGCAAAATTGAAGAACCCGGCCAAAATATCCGCTTACTAAAGACAAAAATGTATGACGAAATGGCATTGGATACCTACACAAACGCCCTACCCGAACGATTATCAGACAAAATAAGAGTCCGACATTCCCAAAATTTAGAAAAAGCAATGCATATGATCATAGAAGAAGAAAACGTCATGTATTATCGAAATAGACTATATAACCCTAACGCGAATAAAAGCTATTCACCAATAAAAACCATACAAGCTACGAGACAGACCTCGACACAACCAAAATTTACGCGATTTAACGCACAAATGAATCGACCGCGAATTAACAACCCAAATTTTAATAACACAAATTTCAATAATCAATTTAAACAATTTCCGAGACCAACATTCAACTCAAATTTTACAAAACCTACATTTCCACTAAGATTTAATTAAAACGTAAACCAACAAAGGCAAACATTCGACGCAAACCCCAACCGAAATACACCGATGATAAATAACTTTAATAATCCAACAGTTACTACAAACCAACTCCCATGGACACTTCATTTGGTAACACCAGACAAAATACAAAAATATCGCAAATCCGACCAAGTCATAACCAAAAATAAAACTTCACTTCCGAAGAACTATTCCAGCAAGAAGTGGAGGAATTTAACAATGACCAGAATAATTACACACACTCCAATAGAGACGATGAATCAAATCATTTAGAAACCTACGAACATAACGACCCATGCGAAAATTACGAAGAGGACGACGAGGAAAACGCGTGCTCAAATTTTCAGATAGACCGATTTATAAACGGCCAAAACATAATCAATTTAAATAATATCAATTAACAAATATTGTCATACATAGAAATACCCCAGGCAGAACTTAAAATATTAATCAATACCGGATCTTCAAAAATACTAATTAGCCCCCGAACCGTAAAAAAAAACACTATTTAGATTTTGTAGAAAGAGAACCCTTTAAAATTAAAATAGCCCATCAAACAACACTACATCAATTCATAGCTAATATATCCTTACCAAAAACTTTGAACGTAAAAATGAAACATAAATTTTGCATTTTCGAATTTAACGATAAGTACGAGACGGACTAATAGGAATGGACCTTCTAAGAAAATTAGGAGCAAACATCGATATAAAAAACCGTTTATTAAAAACAAAACACTGACAAATCTTCATTAAATTCCAAAATACCCAAACCGATCAAAAATGCACCATAGAACCCCGTACAGAGAAACAAATAAAGATTCCAGTAAATTCAAAAAACGACGTAGGCATTGTAAATCTCATGACATTCCAACCCGGAGTAGAAACACCCACAGCATTAGTACAAATCAAAGACAATTACGCCACTACAACAATTCTAAACTCAAATAACTACCCCGTAGAACTATCGCTAACAAACCCAATTAACGTTGAAGAATTGAACTTTAACGAAATGGAAATAGACGAAAATTTAGAAAACGATTACAACCCCGTAGAACATGACAGGATGTAAAGAAAAAAATTAATTAACATTCGTTTCAATAACGACATTAACAAAGAAGAGCAGAGAGCAATTAAAGTTTATGTTTGGAATACCGCAATATATTCCATTGCGAACGAATACCCTTAACCTTCACTAACATAATCAAACACAATATAGAATTAACAGATAACAAGCCAATTTTTACAAAAGCTTACAGACTACCTCAGGCAAGCCAAGAAGAAGCCGATAGACAAGTAACAGATTTATTAGAACAAGATATAATCCAACACTCTAACTCATCATAAAGCAGCCCCGTATTAATAATAATAATGCGTATCCCCCAATCCATATATGTACAATCAAATAGGAATTATTAGGAAATTATTAAGAAACTTAAGTTAGATGCAACATTATAAATTCAAAGATAAATAAAAAAAGGTTATTGAAAGTTCACAAGCAAGTTGTGAGAACGGATGTTAATACATTGTATTCCAGACGTAAGTGATACTGCACGTGCAGGTCACAGACGGTTAAGAAACCGCAATGATTAGAAATTAAGATTGTTACATTGCATAATGAATAGAATAAAGAAATAAGCAGTGATGAGCTCTGCAAGTTCCCACAGACATGTGAGGGGCAGAGACAACATAAATACCCCGGGAGCCCTAAGATCATCAGTCAGTCTTGAGTATTTCAGCTTTTACATTGTTGTTTGCTTAGGCTACTCGCCCACATTTAAACTCAATTATTGTTTTTTTGACTTAATATAATTTTATCAAGTTTGTCAGAATTCCAATTGTAATTTCTGTTTAATAAATAAATTGTTACAAGAAGTGTTGAAAGAAGACTTTTTAAAAAGGCAGCTCCCAAGGTCCGAAACGTAACTCGTGTTCTAAATTACCAGATTGACTAAATCATATGAAACACAAAGATTGACATTTGTATATAGATATTATTGACTTACTAACTGTAGAAATTTAAACAAGAGAATATTATATGATTTAATGTGATACAAGCTATATTTACATTGTGTTTGAATATTGCTTATTGATTTAGTGATTCCATTTGATAAAATTTAGGATCTAAAATTTGTACACATTTATTTCAGGTGAAAGTTGTTTTTTGTTGGAGTACAGCTGCAATGTAAAATAGAAAATATTTGAGGGACAGAACTACATGCTTTGGTGAACGGTTTTCTGCGTTAACCCTTTAATAGGTTGTTTTTTAAACGCGATAGCGCTTGGTAAAAGTTTAGAGGTACGAATAGTTGTATTTGTCAGTTATAAACCCACCCCTGCAATCTTATGCCTCTGCAGGAATAGACCCCGGGTTAGTTTGGAAGATATTCTATTCCATTTTTAGCTACTCGAATTAGACAATGTCTCCCCTCCCCTAAGCCTCTGGAATTTGAAGAACAGTTTACGGCGCATAGGAATGTGGTGGTTAAATTCTTATGCACTATTAAGGAAATAACATATGTTTATTGTATGTAATCTGTCGCATAAATATTTTCACGCGCTTTGAAGAATGTGCGGTCATTCACTCAACCAATGAGAACGTTTGACGATCGGTAGGATTTTTACAAGTTTGAGTGAATGGACTCAATGTCCGTAGCAGATTATCTTGAGTTACCTAATTAAACTAACCTAGTGGGAGTGATTACGTTAAGTGCAGTGGATTACCTTTGAATCCCTACCATTCCTTATCAAATATTTTTATCTTTGTTCCTAATGTTGTAGGTTAGCTCTACGAACTCCACTACCAATTTGTGAATAAATAGGCGATCGACCAAAGAGGACCCTGAGGTCTGTTTAGAGAAGCGTTATCCGAATACGAGCAGTCGTAACTAGCTCTATCTACTTTGAATATCTATATTAATAAAGGTAAGCTATTTCAGATTTAAATATTATTCATTCTTGTGATCTGGAGGCATAGATCAGAACAACTCAATGGTTTCCTAGAACATCTTAACAGTATACCTCAAAAAATTTACTATGGAAGTAAAAGAGAATAACCAATTACCGTTTCTGGATGTACTAGTGAAGAGAAAGAACAACGAATAACTTAGCCACACAGATAGATACTTAAATGACAAGTCACATCATCATCCACACAACTCTACTCTGTTGTAAAACCCTTAGTCACACGGTCCCATGAACTAGCAAATGACGCAAATAAACAAGAGAAAATACTAAAGCAACGAGAAGCACTCTTAAAGCCTGGATATCCACACCAAGCCATTCATAGCCGGAGTCAGCACTAACTACAGCATAGTTACTTACATTCATTAAAGGAACAAAAGATAGAATTAGCAGAGTACGGAAATATAAAATGGCTAACCACATTTAGCACTCATAGGAAAATTAGTGCAATCTTAAAGAATCTCAAACATCAGATCCCGTTAGAAGATCAATGTGTCTACGAAATACCATGCTCAGACTGCAACAAACCAAACATTGGAATTGGACAAACAAACGGAAGAATTAATGTTAGAAGAGAGGAACAAAAAATTTAATAAAGAAGAAAGAAATATCATCGCTAGCTCACTACTTCAGCACTACAAGTCACAACATCGACTTCAAGAACACTAGAACGCTAGTTTAAGATTGAACACTACACCTCGACAAGCTATTCAAATAGAAAATGCTCACAAAGTATCAACACAAAAGATAATTCCAAATACTACCGCAAGTATGGATACCAGCAATTGTTAGTGTACACGTTGTCAAACAATCAGAAAGGAATATTTCGCCAAATCAGCCATGTAGAACTACTACGCAGCACATGCCGGGATCAAAAACACAAAGCCGCACCAGAAATCAAGCAAATGCTAGGAAAGATTTCCTCTAAGCAGTATATATAGTAGGTCAAAGGAACACTTCTTCATTGACTTCTTAACTTACAGAGCCTGAAGATTACAGATGTGATTTTGCTGAAACGTCGTTAAATTGGCATCCTACTTATGCGGGAAAATACCAGGAAAATTGACGAAGCTGAAAGGGTGCTAATTTTTATTTTTGAAACCGATTTTGGGGATCCAACATGTGAAAGTACATTAAACAACTTTTGGTACGCTTTCAGAAATTTTCAGGAAGCTAAATGTGATTTAGCATAATCCTTCAGATAAATACGCATTAAATAAAGCGCATGACATATTAGAAACACCCCGTGTAATACAGCAGTTAAATTTGATAGCTATAAACACAAATTTAACCTTCGTATTTAACAAGAGTAAAATTTGTAGAATATTTCGAAAAGCTTTTAGCTCGATTTCAAACCGTTTTTATTTTTCTTTGTATTAATGTTAAATAGGGTAGATAAGGCTGAACAAACAATAAGCAATTTCAAGTAGTTTTAGACAGACGTCAATTAGCGCGGCGAGGATAAAATATGGCTTCTTAAAGGACGTAAAACTTAATTATACGCAGAAGAGGATGGGAATAACAATCGTTCGTTATACAAATGTGGTAAACAAAGTAACAGAGAAAGGTTATTTTAGAGCGTATGTATGAGTGAGATAGGGATAACACGTGTTAGATATTGACGTATTTTTAACATTAAGTTTTGTTGATGTGAGGTGAATATTCAAGGTGGTTTTAGTATTTATTTTTAAATACTACGAAAACAGTTAGTGCAAGTGCGTTGGTCGGTAGGTTCAAGTGATTTTCGAAAAAGTGTTTTTAAATATTGTGTCGGTTAGATGCAAACACATGGAAGTGTTGTTTACGTGATTTTTGAGTGTGGGGCCGTTTATGAAAACGGAAGAATTTGGCCTTGTATTATAGAAATTTTAGGAATTATGACAGTCTTTAGAAGGTGGAAAACGTGAATATAAGCCAGAAGAATTGGGTTAGAGGCTCTCTTATTTTTCAACGACCTTACGCTCCTGTTCGATTATTGCTTTTACGATTGCATAATATTTTAATTTAAATTATGATAAATGTTATAAGTATAACAGTTTGATTTTCAATTTGCACTAGTTGTGTAAATTATGCAATTCGACTGGAGTATATGTCTGCGCATAACCAGGTTGGTTTATTATCAACATGTTTGGTACTAGAAGAAGAGGTATAATGTACAGTTGAAGTTCGGTCGAATGGTAGAAATTAGAGAACTTGTTGGTCATTTGGATACAGATTGCAGGTTTGGTTACCGCAATCTAGATTGAGGTTTTTCGTGCATACAGCAGTCCAGGGAGGATGGTAACCAGACTCCGTGTGTAAATATGTGATTCAGATAACTGCAGCTTTTTCGTTGTATATGTGTAAATATGTGATTAATGATTTTGGGGAGTGGGTGTATTATTTTATTAACTAAAAGGACAAACGCGGAAAAGTTTCAGATTGAATAATTTAACTTGCGTTATTTTTATTTTGGAATTTATGTATAGATTTTGGAAAAATTTATGGCATTTGAAATAATTGATATTATGTACAAGGTAAAGAGGCCCTGTTTTGATTATTGGTGTGCAAAATCAGCACTAAAAGTTAAGGTTTTACTATGAACTCTAACCCTGGTTAGAGTAAGAAGTGTGTTACAGCCCCGTTACTTTTTTTTAATTAAATGGAAATATTTATCAAGGGTAATCATTGATCTCAAAATGTACTGTTGAGGGAGTATTTTAAAGGGGATGTACATAGCTTTTTACATAAGGTTTGACAGAGTAAATTAATCATGGCTTGTCTATTTATAATTAATTGAATATATTATCAGGTATGAATATTGATCTTGAAATATACTGTTTAGTGAGTAGTTTAAAGGGCATGTATATAACTTGTAAATAAGATGTGAAAGAGGAGTCTGCTTTTGATTTGGTTTGTATTTTTATTTTTGGAGTGTAAATAAATGTAATCTATTTACCATAGCTGAATTTTTCGAGTAGATAGATTATTTTCAGGTAAAAGGAAGCAGAGCAGCCGTGGCAATTATATAAGCAGTGGTCGTAGGTAAGAGTGACACCCAGAAGAGGTGGTCTTAGTAATTGACCGAGGGACAGATCGCGTAAATAATGTCGTCCAGAACGTGGGCAATTAATGGGCGCCCAGTCGTGAGGCGTTTGTAAATAAGCGAAGGTCGTAGAAATATATATTTATATATATATATATATATATATTGCTGTGAATCTTGTCATATCTGCAGGTACTGGCCCTTTCAAAAAAACATTCGAGCCCCACAGTTTGGGCGTCAAGAAATGCTGTGATACCTTTAAAATCCGTGAACTACGCTTTTCGCCTCGGCTGCTCACCTAATGTTATAAACCTCCTCATTCATAAAAATTAAACAACACATTCCTACCACAAACATCAACGTTAACTCTATTTACATCAATATTCAGAATACATTAAATTTTCAAATTAAATTTCAGCATAAAATTCAGTTTTAACAAGAATTTCAGGATTAATTTTATTATCATTTTACTGTGCATCCAAAATTAAAGTCCTTGTGGGATGCCTACTAATTAATATAACAATATAAGCAGACCGGAGTCTGAGTATAAAGGAGCATCTACCACCACCTTTACGTTAATTAACCAGGTTTGTCTAATTGAGCTCAAAGACATACCCAAAGTTTCATCATATTCCCGAACATCAAAACAAAATACCCCTTTTTACTTAAACAAGCAAATTTCATCTTAAAATTAAACTTTTATGGTTAGAACAATTTCACTAATGTCCATTTAAAGTAAATCAATTATAAAGTCATTCAATACACACAAAAAATGTCAAACAAAATAGTATAATTTACCTGAAGGTTACTGTCCTCGTAGCTTCAAAGTATCGTTTCTTTAGTTAATCACACCATTCACCAGGATTATATTTAAGGCTTCTGATTCTCTACGCTTTTAAAATTTGCTCCATCACCATCCATTCAAAGTCGTTTCTGGGCCTTTCCGGAACTCATCTGTGTTTATCTGACCCTTGATTCATGGATCCAGACACGTATTTGAACCATTTAATTATTAACACCCCCGAAAAATAGCAAAGCAATTCATGCTTCTGTCACCAATATATACGCCAAAACTGCCTACTTTTGTGTATACATTCGTCGTTGTAAATTTTGCTAATTGGTACAGTGAAACTAAATTTTATTACCTTGTATCTAAGTGCACTGAAGTACATTCATGTTAGCACGTAAATAACAAGCTATTTTGAATCACTAAAATATACTAGCAAACTTTTAAATTATTTAATCAAACTAAAATGCACGGTTTAACATCTTCAATCAAGTCGCGTATGTACGAGCTTTTAACGCATCGAATTGTCAAAAGTCTAAGAGAGCTTGTTTATATTCATCTCGGTATATATAGCAAAAAGCCTGTCTGTCGGTCGGTTCCCCAAAACGGGTAATTCTAAAGAATTTCTTATGCCATGTTCCCAGTCTGCCGCTCACGCGTCGATTTTTACGAATTTTCACTCGCCCCATTCAAATCTCAGAAAATTTCCACACGGCACGCAAGCATGTCCGAGAAAAACTAATTGATTTTGTACAGAAATTGTTGTTCTACCTCTGATATTTGCATCCTATTTTTAACCAATTGTGACCCCGTGACGTTGCTTAAATCCCGCCTTCTACAATATGTGTCTTTGCTTGACGCATTTTCTCTTTCCTTCTCTACCGTGTTCTTATTGGTGCAACTTGATATTCTTTATTATCGATTATTTTAGTCCACATGGAGTGTGAAATACCCAGCTTTAGCAATTCTCGTAACTATTATGCGACGTTTTCCCAAGATTCTTTGAAACATTAATTATCTGCAAAATTTACGCCAAATGAGCTTTTAAATAAACCCAGGTGTTTAAACATACTATTAATTCTCAGAGCCTTATTCCGTGGTATTTTAATCTTGGGTTTTACAAGTTTCTATAGGTATTATATGTTATTAACGGTTTAATTAACTCCAATTGATTTCTATCCTTTTCATTTTAGCGAATACAACTTAAATATTAATTATTATAGGTACACTTTGTTTTACTACCGGTTACTTAAATAGAGTTAATTAATATAAACTTTGCACGTAATTTCTCTTTGTTTAGGAATAATTACATTACACGCAGAGCTTTTCAATACTGCTTCTTTTGATATAAAGCGTCTTATAAATAATTTAAATTTCTTATTTTTACTGAAACAACCGAGTTTATTTATGCTTCATGGTTTTAATAACACGTATTATTTAATGAAATTCCTTATACACGGTGATTAAAATTATTTGATGTGATTATTTAATTTTCTACCCTGGTCTAAATATGAGTATTTTCCCCCTATTTGAATACAAATAATCCCACTTATTTGACTTCAAATATAAAGCATTTAGACAAAAAAAATTACAAAAAAAAATTGCCTATCTCTCTCTACCCTTATCTATCTAACTTACCTACTTTGTCTCCAATCAAAAAAATTATTTACACCTATCCTATATCCCTATCCTATTCCTAACTTTTAACTAATCTTCACTATACTTCACTTCCCCCTACCTAATCCTATATACCTATCCTACTCTTACTCTATTCCTAACTCTCCACTAATTTTATATGAAATATCTATACTTAACCTATCTTATTTTCTTCCTACATTTCCTCTTTATTCTCATCCTAAACCTATTTCTAATTATCTCCCATATTTATCCCATACCTAGCTTTATTTTCTATAAACACTTACTTCTACTCTTCTATCTACACCTATTCTATCCCTATCCTATTTAAATCTAACTCTCTTCTTGACCCTCCAAGTCTTTCTTCTCACCAACCTAATACTCTTCATTCCTATTTCTCCCCCTTCTATATCTACACTTATCATCCCTATTATCTCACATACAATAAACTTATCATCCCTATTATCCTGACTCTTAAATACTGCTTCTTCTTCAGTCCCTACACATGTCTGTTTCTCATTTATTCTTATTTTCTTCTCTGCCGACAAACCAAACGATACTACTTTACAATTATCGATTTTTCCCTCTATGGAAAATCCTATGTACCTTCTAGAATTTTTGTGTAATGGAATCCGCCAGAATGAATCCCTTAAATCTACTTGATTAAAACAAACTTGCCATCTTTGCTTAATTTCGCCTTCACCTGCTCCTGATATGCTGCTGTTGCTTCTACCCCCACTACTTCTGCATGTTTTTGTACTAAAGCTTGAACCTCTACTCTCCTTTCCTCTGAACATCTTATTGTGTTGATCTGTTTAACCTCATCATCCTCTACCTCTACTACATTAATACTAAACCCAGTGTCATCCTCTGTGACTTCATAACTGCCCTTCCATGGCACTACCCTATTCTTAATCCTTACTACCTTCCTTTCCATATCTATCAAAACCCCTAACTTCATCATACAGTCAACACCTAAAATGCTCTGAAACTTCAGTCCAGGTACAATTACAAACTCCTGTTCACAGCTAAAACCTCCTATATCTATCCTAAGCACCACAACACTATTTACTACAGCAAACTTCTTTTTATTTGGAGCTACTAAATGGCTACGCTTTATAGGCATAATTCTATCACAAACCTTATCCCTAATTTTGCTGACGAATTCCTCCGATATTAAACTCGCCTCTGCCCCTGTATCAAGTAATACTTCTACATTATTCTCAAAATTTCTAAATTAACAATTGGCAAACATAATTTTCCTCAGTTTCTGGCTCTACTTCCTCCTCAATTTTGAAAAATTCACGTGGATGTTCGTATACATTTACACAGAAATCTAGTGGTCTGTCACGTTCTAAAAATCCTGTCTCATCCTGTTTTCCGTGCTTGGTCCTGGTTGTCCTTCTACAACCTGTGCGTACGTCCTCCTCGTGTTAATATCCGTGTCCCTGTCTCTATTCGGCGTGCTGGTCACAGTCCCGTTTACTTCCGGTAAACTGTTCTGTCGCGTGTAACTAGGTCTTGGCGTCGGTCCCCTAGTCGCACTATTACTTCTGTATTCCTGTCCTCGTCGTTCCCAATTCGGTCGAAAATTTCTGTTGTAGTCAGGCCGTCTCGGATAATTCGGTGTCCTGTTGTCAAACCTAACTGTGTTAACGTTTCGTTCTCGTATCTCTCTTGTCCGTCCTACACATACATCGTCATATCTCTGCAAATACTCTAAAATGTCTCCCGTTCTGTGATGTTTTGTAAGGCCACGTGTTGTCTAATTTCCAGTTCAAAATGTCGTGATAGGTACTTAATAATCTGTCTGTCCGTCAATGGTGGATTCAGTTGTTTGGCCACACTGTACTTGCGGATGGCATATTGCTCCTAGAACCTGCAAACTCTCCCTTAAATTTTCCTGTAATCAAGTCGTCCCTAATCTGATCCTGTTTGTGATCACTCCAGTAATGTTGTAAAATTTGTCTTCAAAGTCCTGATACGTGTCTATGTCCTGTCCTACTAAATTGTACCACGCTTCCGCATTGTCCTTTAATAAAGCCTTTATCGTATTTAGTTTAGTCTGTTCGTCAAATAAATTTCCCACTAGATTTCTTACACTATTACTAAAAATTTGTGGATTTACCCTGTTATCGCCATAAAACTTCATGTGTTGGTCCAATGATACTCCACCTGTAGAAAATCTGGGACCATCCCCGTTAAATTTGACATGTTGTATTTAATACTACTAACTTCGCGTTCTACCCTGCCTAACTGATCCCTACATGAGTCCGTCACTTCAGTCATTTTTACATTAATCTCTTCTTCACAAAAAATGCGTACTTCGGACCTTAAATGTCCCATTTCCTGTCGAAGACCTGTAATATCACGCTCATTTTATCAACCCTATTTTCAACTTCCCCATCTTTACGGTAAGACTATTTTAAATTCTGAAACTTCTTGATTCGTCTTATCTATTTTCTGACTAATCTCCTCTAACTTCCTGTTCGATTCTTCACTCATTCGGTCAAATTTTCGATTTGAGTCCTCTCGCTCTATTCGATTCATCGCTTAGCTGTTCTAATTTTCTGTTAGACTCCTCCCTCGCTCTATTCGATTCTTCATTCATCCTCTCTAGCATTCTCATTATCATCTCGTTTCCTTGATCCCTGATTCCGTCCTCGACTGATCTCTACTGCCTCCAGCTTCTTCCATTTTCGAAATTTTCTCACACAATGCACTATCGTCACTTCCAATTTCCACTCCTTGACTCCTTAACCACTCCTTTCTCTGCATACGTTCAAATCACTCACACACACTCTAAAAATACTCTTAAATTTATACACAACCAGAAACTCTCTCTCTCTCAGATCGCCAGTTTCCTGGAATAAAATAACAAAAATTTTATTTGGAACTCGAGCCCTCACGTTGTGGTCGCCAAGAAATGCTGTGAATCTTCTCATATCTGCAGGTACTGGCACTTTCAAAAAAACATTCGAGCCCCACAGTTTGGGCGTCAAGAAATGCTGTGATACCTTTAAAATCCGTGAACTACGCTTTTCGCCTCGGCTGCTCACCTAATGTTATAAACCTCCTCATTCATAAAAATTAAACAACACATTCCTACCACAAACATCAACGTTAACTCTATTTACATCAATATTCAGAATACATTAAATTTTCAAATTAAATTTCAGCATAAAATTCAGTTTTAAAAAGAATTTCAGGATTAATTTTATTATCATTTTACTGTGCATCCAAAATTAAAGTCCTTGTGGGATGCCTACTAATTAATATAACAATATAAGCAGACCGGAGTCTGAGTATAAAGGAGCATCTACCACCCTTTACGTTAATTAACCAGGTTTGTCTAATTGAGCTCAAAGACATACCCAAAGTTTCATCATATTCCCGAACATCAAAACAAAATACCCCTTTTACTTAAACAAGCAAATTTCATCTTAAAATTAAACTTTTATGGTTAGAACAATTTCACTAATGTCCATTTAAAGTAAATCAATTATAAAGTCATTCAATACACACAAAAATGTCAAACAAAATAGTATAATTTACCTGAAGGTTACTGTCCTCGTAGCTTCAAAGTATCGTTTCTTTAGTTAATCACACCATTCACCAGGATTATATTTAAGGCTTCTGATTCTCTACGCTTTTAAAATTTGCTCCATCACCATCCATTCAAAGTCGTTTCTGGGCCTTTCCGGAACTCATCTGTGTTTATCTGACCCTTGATTCATGGATCCAGACACGTATTTGAACCATTTAATTATTAACACCCCCGAAAAATAGCAAAGAAATTCATGCTTCTGTCACCAATATATACGCCAAAACTGCCTACTTTTGTGTATACATTCGTCGTTGTAAATTTTGCTAATTGGTACAGTGAAACTAAATTTTATTACCTTGTATCTAAGTGCACTGAAGTACATTCATGTTAGCACGTAAATAACAAGCTATTTTGAATCACTAAAATATACTAGCAAACTTTTAAATTATTTAATCAAACTAAAATGCACGGTTTAACATCTTCAATCAAGTCGCGTATGTACGAGCTTTTAACGCATCGAATTGTCAAAAGTCTAAGAGAGCTTGTTTATATTCATCTCGGTATATATAGCAAAAGCCTGTCTGTCGGTCGGTTCCCCAAAACGGGTAATTCTAAAGAATTTCTCATGCCATGTTCCCAGTCTGCCGCTCACGCGTCGATTTTTACGAATTTTCACTCGCCCCATTCAAATCTCAGAAAATTTCCACACGGCACGCAAGCATGTCCGAGAAAAACTAATTGATTTTGTACAGAAATTGTTGTTCTACCTCTGATATTTGCATCCTATTTTTAACCAATTGTGACCCCCGTGACGTTGCTTAAATCCCGCCTTCTACAATATGTGTCTATGCTTGACGCATTTTCTCTTTCCTTCTCTACTGTGTTCTTATTGGTGCAACTTGATATTCTTTATTATCGATTATTTTAGTCCACATGGAGTGTGAAATACCCAGCTTTAGCAATTCTCGTAACTATTATGCGACGTTTTCCCCAAGATTCTTTGAAACATTAATTATCTGCAAAATTTACGCCGAATGAGCTTTTTAAATAAACCCAGGTGTTTAAACATACTATTAATTCTCAGAGCCTTATTCCGTGGTATTTTAATCTTGGGTTTTTACAAGTTTCTATAGGTATTATATGTTATTAACGGTTTAATTAACTCCAATTGATTTCTATCCTTTTCATTTTTAGCGAATACAACTTAAATATTAATTATTATAGGTACACTTTGTTTTACTACCGGTTACTTAAATAGAGTTAATTAATATAAACTTTGCACGTAATTTCTCTTTGTTTAGGAATAATTACATTACACGCAGAGCTTTTCAATACTGCTTCTTTTGATATAAAGCGTCTTATAAATAATTTAAATTTCTTATTTTTACTGAAACAACCGAGTTTATTTATGCTTCATGGTTTTAATAACGCGTATTATTTAATGAAATTCCTTATACACGGTGATTAAAATTATTTGATGTGATTATTTAATTTTCTACCCTGGTCTAAATATGAGTAATATATATATATATATATATTGCTGTGATAAGGGGTTGATTAAGGGTGTATTGTATAGCAAGGGTCATGTAGTAACCATAAATTACAATAGGAAGCAGAAAAACTGCATTTATTTAACAGAAAATTAAGTAATTTGGATATTATGTAAATAGTAAGCATTTAACACCCTGTATATAGAGCATAATTAGTTTTAAGCGACGCAAATAAACACATCTTATAACAATAGGACGCATATTTAGCATAGAAATAGATAATTCACACATTAGGTAAATAACAAGGATTTAACACTCGGTATATAGAGCTTTATCAATTTTAAGTAATGCAAATAACAATATTTTTCAGTAAAAGCACGCGTATTTAGAGGTAAGGATAATAAATGTAATTAAACACGCATTCAAAAGGGTTTTAATTAGTTATGATATAATATAGAGATAAGAGAGAAAACTTAACGAAGCTTTGTGTAAGTGCGTAGAAACAATTAACATTTTTGATAAGAAAATTCAGTTCAAAAACGCATAAAATAAACATACACGAAAATCAAAATCATATATTTTTGTATAATTATGGAAAAGGCGATATCTAAAGCTAAACAAACAACGTATGGTTTAGATAGCAAATAATAAAGTGTCAAATAAACACATTACATGGGAAACAAATATATTACATCAGAAAACCACTTCAATATGCAGCAAATACAAATACCTCATTGGTTAAGAAAGCGACGGACTTGTTGGAAACCCAACCCACATACAAGTGGAATCAACTTATATTTAATAGCAAACTATGATAAGAGTTCTCAGTTCTATTTAAGCAGGGAAAAAGCTGTGCTACTTTGAATCGAAAAGTCACGCGAAATTTTAAATGTTTAGTGACAAATAAGTGGTACAAATATAAAGATTTCTTTTGCCGATTAACGTGAGTAGAATTTGGGGTAATTTATTTAAACTAAGTATTAATAATAATAGGGCTTCGAATGTGATGTTAATAATTCAAAAGTGTTGATGATAATAATTCCGAATTGGTTCATAATAAATTCTAATTGATGGTATAATATTTCAAATGTATGGATAATTCGAATAAGGGGATATTTTAAATGGATTAATTTAATATTTCAAAGCAGCGTCGACGATTTTGGTACAATTTTGAGTTCCAATGCAAATAAAATAAAAAAGCACGAAGCAATCTATGGAAACCAAGGGGTTCAACTAAGCAGAGCAGGTCAGATCTAATTAGTTTTAAGACATTTTTTCTATTTAAATTTGAATACTGAATTTGCTTAATTTATAAAGGTGTAACAAAGTTAGCAACAAACTTTGCATACGTTAAAAGTACGTAATATAATAAAGGGATCTGAACGTTCGAGGTTTCTTTGGTAAAAAAAGTAGTTTTTGGTGACATTAGATTGATTGCAAAGCATATAAATTTTGGGATAAATAAAACTTATGATATTGATTGATTGAAGGGTGTATTTAATAATTTTCAGAACTTGTAAATAATATTTCTTTTTATTATATGGAATTAATTGACTTCGTTTTATAATTCAAACAAAGAGGTAATCATAAAAGGGTGGAGAAAAGAAGAAAAATTGATTATCGTAACGTTGTGCACTCTGTGTAGAATAATAAAAGCTAGCCGTGGCAGAATAATAAAATTAGTGAAATTTAGAATTTGATTGAAAAACACAGAGAGGTGGAGTTAAGTTGAAAACGTCCATTGACACCGAGTACGGCGTTATCATATCAATATATATATATATATATATATATATATATAAATATTTTAGGTAGTTAATTACACAAGGTAAGTTGATAAATACTATAGTATTATAGTGAATAAGATGAAATAATAACTTAGACTTTTATGCAAAGCCCAAATGATCATTTCAAATCCAGCTAGTAATTGAAAGATGGAAAATATAAGGTCTTGGACAGGACTTGAACCTGTAGCCTGGTTTTGCCGGAACCATGCGTTTACCAATTACGCCACCGAGACCGATGACGATAATTGGGAAATTTAGAAATTTAAATCGTGTACACGACGATACATCAATCTAACTTTCAATTATGTTTAGCATTTTTGTCAATCATATCTGACATTGTTAGAAACCCAAAGCCACAAACGTATTAGTATATTTAAACATACTGTACAAAATTGGATACTTACCAAAGTGTTGACCGAAGAGGTATTTTCTAACTTCGTCCTGAAACAAAAATGATCACTATTACCTTTTATAATATTGTTAAAATATACAGAGTGTCTTATACAGCTTTAAAAAGTAAACCTGAATTTGAGGTTTACAACTCATTAGACAAGATGTTGATATATGAATAATAATAGCAAATAGTGACGAATACTATTGTTTATCTCAAGACGATACTATTACGTTAGTGAACAAATTTGAATACCATATACGGTGGGCAAAAAGACAGTAATACTACAATTCTACGTTATAAAAAAACTGCTTCTAAACAAAAATTAAATGGATGGAAGTATTTTATACATTTTGGTAGCAATTTTGTTTAAAAATAAGATTTTCAACTCAAATGACAAAACTTCAAGAATATTCTAGCAAAACTGCTACAAATTTTAGAAATTCAAGAATTAAAACGCTCTAATAATTTATTTCATGGGAAGAGCACATAATTCGATTCCAATAATTTGTATCAAACGAAAATAACAGTGATAAATTTTAATCTGTACAGATATTTGTACAAAATACCTTGTTATTTTACATATAATACAGCACACATTGCATTTAACCTCAATTCCTAAGGCAAAACTACAATCATTTTGCTATTTTTAAGTAAGGTGTATTGAAAGTTTGTTATTCGAATACAAAGTTAATAAAGGTGAAAACTATAGAAAATTATACACAAGATTAATTTTTAAATATTTAAATTTCCTTATTTGTCTTGTGATTTTAAATATTCCACATGCTGGAAAAATTCGAATGCAATAGATAATCCACAAATCCCATGATTATAAATGATATGAATAGGGAGGACATGCTAAAGGGTTCCTTTTTGTGACCTACAAGTGAAAATAAGCCCTTCGCACGCCAGTTTGCATATAAATTAAAATTAGTGCAACTTAAATAAAAATTAAACGTTGACAAAACGAAGTTAGAAATTTCAACGTTATACGCAAAAATATTTAATTAAACAGTTTTTTGGATTGGTAATAAATTCTGGTCTAAAATAATAATTTTGATACTTATATTTTGAACTTGATGGAATATTTTATATTCTATATTAATACTACGTCTAGGAAGAAGCCATTAAAGAAAAGATACTGGTGCTGTGTAAAACATTATTCATACAAACGCTTGATTTTTGCTTATTGCAGAACACACAACAAACGAAGGTCAGAAATTTGCTCTATTTTATATTTAAAGAACCTTAATATTTCATTGTGATACCCATAATGGTATTGATAAACTTTGAATATTAATTGTTTTATGTACTTTGACAAAAGTTTCCAAGAGAGACAAATTATAAGCCACGGCGTAAACGAAGCCAGTTGTATCACGACAAATTTATGAAACCTGATTATTGAAATGTGCATATATAAGAGGTAAGTTTAATAAGCCTTAAATTAATACAAAGTAAAAAAGAATTAATGGCAACTGACTCTAATTTAACCACGAGGGCATTCTGTCGACGCGTTTCGCCCTAATTGGGGCTCATCGGGACAGGAGTAGCAAATTTAATACAGACACATTATGGGAAGTACAGCATCACCTACCTCACAATTTGTGACTTTGCGTCGAAGACACAAATTGTTAGCTAGGTGATCGTGTCGAAGATACAAATCGTTATGTTTACTATCTAGTCACCAAAAATTCTTCATGGCAGACACTTAGTTATGGACATTTATGGGAGGCTTTGCTGAATCTTAAAGCTCAGATGATGGAAAATGGAGTAACGAGACTAGCGGTGTCCAAGCTCGGCTGTGGACTGGATCGCTTAGATTGGAGAATAGTCCGTTTATTAAGACCAAGAAAATAGTGTTGACTGTTATTTCCAACGACGTGGTGGATGCACCGTCATCAGTCATCGAATTAGCGTCTAAATGTATTTACAGTTACGAGACGTAGCGGTTTTAAAGAGGGGGCAGTGTTACGAGCTACTATTAGGCAACCCGTCAAACACACAAGCGCTGTAAGCAATGTATGTGCTACAGAGGCCTCAAACCTTCTAGCATATACCGGAGTATGAATCATCCATTTAATTCAGGGTATGTATAAGACCGCTGATGAAGTACAGAGTTAGTCTATATCTAAATGTCGAATATAAATCATATCGTGTAAAGTTAGTTAGTTATACGCTTTTGAAAGTCCAAGAGTAAAAATAAATTTGGGTGATGTGAAGTGTATATTGTACCGTCAGTTTGTAGTATACATAAATAGACAAAAGTGTATAAATAAATAGTAGTGTTAGTGTTGTTAATAGACCTATGGTTAAGAATTTAGTTTAAGAAGATATTAATTAGTGCTTGTAAATAGCATTAGTGTGATAGTGCTTCATTGTTAATTCAACTGAAAACATCTATAAATAAGGGATATACTGTTAATTAGATTTGTGAATATTGAGTAATACAGACTTTTATTACTATGTTGGCATTGTACCTTATTATGTATAATGGTCACTACTAGTATGCTTTGCAGTGCTGCCACTATAGGTGGTAGCCGTTGTATGCGCAATGTTTATTTATTTTAAGAGTAGTACGCGTGTGTCAGACCAAGCGGCGGTCAACTAACACTCATGTTTAGATTTCTGTTTAATTAAATATAATACTTTTGAGTGTATCTTATTTTGATTATTGGCCATCCTGAGAGAAAGCTAACACTTCAGAAGTGGAAGTACAAAAAAACATTTTTTTCAATCGTGTTGGAAAATTTGTATAAGATGGCGACTAATAAAGATAACAAAGAAGCTCAGAGTAACGGCTTCTCGCGAGGTTATCATAAATTGTCAAGCAATCCTTTTACGGCGATGATGGAGATGTTCGAGAGAATAGAACAATCCAGGGCAAAAACAGATAAATTGTTGTACTCGGTATTGGAACAACAAATCTCACAAACGTCATGCAATGTGAGTACGCAAGCATTAAGTAACTTTCATGTGATGCCTGATTTATCAAAATCTATGGAAAATTTTGCTGGTTTATGCGGTTCATGCGCAATCGAATGGCTAGACAAAATTAATAGTTGTGCAATACTACATAACTGGCCAGAAACATTTAAATTAGAAACTGCGAGAATGCATTTAGTATCAGCAGCGCGTAAGTGGTACGATATCCGACGTAGTGATATAAAATCATGGCTGGACTTTGAACGTGAATTTCGTGCTGCATTTGAAACAACGCCAAGTGTCACTAATTTGTGGAAAGACATGATAAAACGAATCCAAGGTTACAAAGAACCAGTCGAAATGTATTTTGATGAGAAGCTTAAAATGTGTAAAGCGCTAGATTTGCCATTTGCGGAGTGCAAAGAACAAATCCTAACCGGATTGAATAAAAACCAACTCGTTCCGGGTTTGTTAGTGAAATAACACGCCAATGAAAATGAGTTGTTACACGACTTAATTAGTTCGTATCGAGTGTACGATCGAGTTATAACGCGTGAATATACCTATCAAAAATATGGTTCACAAACAACAAATGTACAAACAGGTGATTGTTACGTGCCAAATTGGCACTAAACATTGTCTTAGCTTAATTTTTATGTGCGGAAGTTTTCGCGCTTTAAAATTTAAAAGACTTGGCGTATATTTCCGTCACGTCAGAGTGCGTTGCGCCAGATCGCGCGACGCGAGTGGCGGAGAAAAGGTGGGAGAAGTGTTTCCGTGAGGCTCTGTAACGTGGCTTTTTTCCTTGGACCTTCGTGAAGAGCGGTTTGGTCAGGTATCGTATCGTGCCTTATCTTTATTTATGTAGATATCCTTGCCTGATTATCTTTGTTTGTCGCCCTTATACCTGTTCCTGTCTTTCCCTACATAGGTAGAGGTAATTTGTAGCCGTTGGCTGAACCGCATTCCACGCCGGAGCACCATCTTTAAACACTCCTGAGTGGAGCCCTGAGATCCAGTCGAAGCCATTTGGATGTACATTAGGCGTACCCTCCCTTAATTGCCTTAAAAGGGCCATCAGTAGCCCTGATGGACTTCAACAGAAGCCAACTTTAACTCAGGAACATATTCATGTGAGTATTTCGCTGTTATAAACTATTGTCTTAAATTTATATTTTCCGTTAATTGCGTATTAAATTTGTGCATTGGTGACGTCATTGACAGATGGGCGCGCCGAAATCTGTACAAAGATTAGCGTTACCAACCGCCCGTGGCGTCGCTTTTTCCGCGCTTGCGCGATTGCTATTATAAACCTTTAAATTGTGCAATTATGAACTTTAAACCGTAAGATGATAATAAACTTCCAGATGTGAAAATAGGTGGCGCCAACAAGCAAAGCGAAAATGTTTGTTCCCGCCGAAGCGAGCAGGTACCGGACCGAAATGCTATGATTGTACAGAGCGAGGCCATATAGCAGCCATGTGCCCCAAGCCAAAAGGTGAATTTGTCTGTTTTAGTTGTAAACAGCCGGATCATAAATCAAGGAATTGTCCGCAAAAACGTTTGCTTACGGATAATTCGAATAACGAATCGCCTGTGATGCAAATAGAAGCAACATTGCAAAAATGCAATGCACTTGATAAATTTCTACGTTTAATAAATATAAACGGTCAAACAGTGAAAAGCTTAATTGATACTGGTAGCAGTGTGTGTACGATAAAAGAGTCAATTGCATTAAAGCTTGGTAATTTAATCCCTACTGAAGAACATTTGTACGGATTTGGAAACAACAAACCAGCTGTTATATGCAAATTCTTACTAGAAGCTAAAATCGAAATTGATAGTGTTTATGTGGAATCGTTAAAAATGTATGTAGTACCAGATTTAGCACAATCGGTAGACGCTATAGTAGGTCGTACGTTTACAGAAGATAAACAGATTGCATACGTACGGGTTGGCGATCAATTTGTTTTCGGATGGCACAATGGTCTACCCTTTAAAGACCTTGAAATTGATGCTGAAAATAGTAAAATAAAATTGAAAAATACGGAAACGTGTGTGATTCCGGGAAATTCTATTAAATATGTTCAAGTTGAATGTGATAACTTAGTTGAAGTGCCAGTTGCGAATTATGAAAATAAGATTGTTTGTTTACCGCAAGGACAAACTATTGGTTATATTAAAATAAATAGTGAAAATTCACTAGTGCAACCAAGTGTAGAAAATTTCGATTTAATGCCAGAAATGTTAAATGTTGATGATGACGTCGATCAACACACGTGACAAACTTTTAATTTTGTGTCGCAAGCATCGTAGTTGTTTTGCTTTTAATTTACAAGAATTAGGGTGCACTAACCTTGTAAAAGTGTCAATTGAAGATACGGGTAAGCCTGTTAGAAGTAAACCTTATAGAGCAAGTGTAGAGCAGCGTAAGATAATACAACGCATTGTTGATGAATGGAAAGATGTAGGAATAGTAACCGAAACATCTTCACCATACGCAAGTCCAGTGTTATTAGTAAACAAAAAATGTGGTGCACCGCGTTTGGTAATTGATTACCGTGCCTTAAACAGGCAAACCGTGAAAAGTAATTTTCCGATTGCTACTGTGGACGAGAACTTTGAAAATATGAGCCAGGGTGTTTTGTTTACAACATTAGATTTGGCTCATGGTTATCTACATTTGCCTTTGCGGAAGAATTAAAGGCAAAAACAGCGTTTAATACGCCAGATTGTACAGGACAATTTGAGCGGTTAATTTTCGGGTTAACAAATGGTCCCTACGAATTTAGTAGATTAATGTCGTTAGTGCTGGGCCCATTAAAGAATAAAGTTGCAATGTCGTACCTCGATGATTTGATCATTCCTGCGAAAACTTGGGAAGAGATGTTTGAAAAACTGGAGAAAGTTTTTGAAGCATTCAAAAAGCAAAGTTAACATTAAAGTTGAAAAAGTGCAAATTTGGTTATCGTGAAGTGGAATACTTGGGCTTTATTATTTCTGAATGTAAAATTAAGCCAGGTGATGTGAAAACACAAGCGATACGCGATTTTCCTAGACCGAAAAATTTACATGAAGTGCGAAGATTTTCGGGTTTAATTTCTTATTTTCGTCGTTTCATTAAGGACTTTGCATCCAAAGCACGTGCATTAAGCGACTTAACGCAGAAAAATCGTTTATTTCAGTGGAAGAGTCCACAAGAAAATGCATTAATAAGTGAACCTGTTCTGAAGTTATACGTCCCATCAGCTGTTGAAACTGTGTTGTTTACTGATGCGAATTCCGTCGATATATCAGGAATTTTAATGCAACGAAAAACGATTGACGACGAACTTCAACCCGTGTATTACGTCAGTAAGAAAAATAACGATGCAGAGAAAAATTACCATTCCTCAAAATTAGAGCTATTAGCAATTATTTATTGTGTTGAAAAGCTGCGAAACTTTCTAATTGGTATTTCATTTTGTGTATATACGGATTGTCAAGCATTAACATATCTAAATACAATGAAAACAAAAAATTCTCAAGTGATGCGTTGGAGTAGTGTACTCGCTGAATATGATGTAGTTATAAAATACAAACCAGGTGGGAAAATGCAACATGTTGATGCATTATCACGTGCACCTGTGTCTTATACAAGTGACATTGGTAGAGAAATCGAAGAACGTTTGGAAATTTTGCAAACGATGTGTGAAGATGATTACATTACTATGATTCAACAGAGCGATGAAAAATTGAGAAATTTAATTGAAATTTGTGCAAAACCTGTAGCTGAGCGAACACAACAAGAAAATCATGATTTGGAGGATTATGTTTTTGAAGATGGAAAACTTTATCGAAATGTTACAGTAAACGCACAAGAGAAACAATTGTATGTGATTCCGAAAACGATTAGGAAAAGCATCGTTGTAAAGTGTCACGATTTACTAGGTCACTTTAGTGTAGATAGAACTGTGGATAAAATACGGAAACTATATTGGTTTCCTCGCTTAAAACGATATGTGCGTCGACACATTAGTGCTTGTGCAGAATGTTTACTAAATAAAATTCCAACAGGTAAGAGGCCGGGTGAATTGAATCCAATTCCGCCACCATGTAGACCATTTGCAAGAGTGCATATTGATCATGTGGGCCCTTTTGTTGCAACCGATGCAGAAAATGCGTATGTGTTAGTGATAACAGATGCATTAACGAAGTTTGTGAAACTTTACCCATCCAAAACAGTGAAAACTGATGCAGTCATAATTGCGTTAACAAAATTTATGTTAGAATATGGAATACCTCAGCGTATTGTGAGTGATCGAGCTACGTGCTTTACGTCTGACGTTTTTCAAAATTTTGTACGTGAATATTGTATACGACATACCCTAAATTCCAGTCAATGGCCAAGAGCGAACGGAATGGTCGAACGTGTAAATCAAACGTTGATTTCAGAGGTTATGGTGTGTATGAATGAGGAAACACAATGGGATTTAAAAGTACACGAAATTGAAAGGAATTTGAATATTTTTCCTAATAAAACTACAAAAAAATCACCATTCGAAGCGTTATATGGATTTTTACCTAGATTCTCTGATGGTAAACTGTCGAATTATGTGGAGAATGAGGATGGAAACTGGATCCCCCCTCAGAATTTGCAACGCGAAATCAAAAAGAACATTCGCCAGGAACAAGCGAAATATAAAAAACGACACGATTTAAAAAGATGTCTGGCAGAATCATATACAGTCGGTAATATTGTGTTATTACGAAAATTTCCTACAGCCACTGGTGAGAGCACGAAAACTCAACCGAAGTACAGAGGTCCACTTGTAATTAGTGAAGTGCTTCCGAGAGATATTTATCGAGTAAATAGTATCGATGGTACAAGAAGTCGACAATTTTCAACTACGGCACATGTGAGTAGATTAAAAATATTTAAATTACCCGAAGAGGAGGATTCAACCTCGGATGAAGATTCGGTGAGCGATGACGACACCTCACGACAAGATAATCAATCTACTACTGAAAGATGTGTAGCGGAGGTGGACAATACTAACGGAGATAGTGTTGATTACAAAAGTGCTAGTGAATGTCTAGAACCAGTTGGGAGAAGTGGACGTGTAATACGAAAACCAAAGCGTTTGGACGATTATTGTTTAAATTAATTCTGTATTGAAAATAGGTTTTTCTTTTCTTCTTTTTGTGTCAACGAGGACGTTGACCTGTCAGAATGGCCGAGTGTTGGCATTGTACCTTATTATGTATAATAGTCACTACTAGTATGCTTTGCAGTGCTGCCACTAGGTGGTAGCCGTTGTATGCGCAATGTTTATTTATTTTAAGAGTAGTACGCGTGTGTCAGACCAAGCGGCGGTCTACTAACACGCATGTTTAGCTTTCTGTTTAATTAAATATAATACTTTTGAGTGTATCTTATTTTGATTATTGGCCATCCTGAGAGAAAGCTAACACTACTTGTTTTAAATTGGTGAAACGCGTTAGTAGTAGCCCTCTACAATATTTTACAGCTATGGAAGACTTTACACTCTTCGGTAATAATAAGACAGAGTAGTTAGTTTATTGTATTAACCTGCCAAGCTCATTAGCCTAACCAAACAAATATAGACATTGCTGCTATTTAAATTAACTTTATACAATTTCTATAATGACTTCATACAATTTACGCCCCAGAGCTTAAGGATTTTTAAACTTGTAGCACTCTGCATTTATTTTGTACTGTAAATGATTTAAATTTAGAAAAAATTACAAGATTTCCGATACTAACAACAAGATAACTGACTTTTAGAAAGTTTCTTAAGGCGTTAAGTTTTAATACAAAGTTTTCTAAACGAACTCATCCGAATTGCTACACAGGAAAACAATTTAGATGTGATCAATTAATCTTAACTCTTGAAAACAAATGTTTTCTAAAACTAATCAC
The DNA here is from genome assembly GCA_036346225.1 of Platerodrilus igneus. NCBI lineage: Eukaryota > Metazoa > Arthropoda > Insecta > Coleoptera > Lycidae > Platerodrilus > Platerodrilus igneus. The sequence continues at coordinate 9,043,208 of JARFIW010001281.1, read as the reverse complement.
AAATCAGTTATAAGGAATAAAGCTTTCAGTAATTCACGCGTTGCATCTTGCGTTAAAATGCCGAAAACAATTCATCTGAACTTCTTAATTAGTACAGTAAGTCTGAAACTCTATATTAACAAGAAATTGCATCGTCTAATTAAATTCACCCCCACGAAATCAAACACTTGTAGAGTTAATTCAGGAGATAAGTAAACACTGAAGGACTTGGTGTTATTAAACTCTTATACCACGGTACGTGGTATCCCTTTGCACCAATCTTGCTAATACAGTCAGTCGATTATTCACTTCGCTTATTTGTATTTCGACTTCGATCTCTTCTATTTTCAGGAATATATAAGGATAGAACACCCCTCATTAAGTATCATAGTCGAGCGGGTTAATGGCACTTATGTTAAAGAGTAAAACAAGCAGTCTGTGGAGAAATTACTGTACGGAATGGAATACATTAGCTGTTATTAACGTTTTCCAATCTTTGTTATTTCGATATCGCCATTTCGATTCACACTTGTATGTTACTAAGAAGTTGATTATAAGGTATCTCATGCTCATTAGACGTTTCTGGCAACTGTATCGACATCAATCGGATCAAGGCGCCACGTATCGTTGATACGTTCAATTGTACCCTGCTAAATATTTTCGTTCGTTTTACGATTTTTTTTTTAAATATCCTCACGCTTCTGCTTCGATAATTTGTGTAACTACCGGTTATAGGGGACGCTCCTAATCACACTTTATAATTCAATAAATTGAATTGTTCCTGTAAAACTCATGCTAATACAATTGAAACAAGTTTTTACGTTTATTTTGAACATTTCCATTTTTCTGTTAATAAGAAATACGCGGTCTAATAATTTTTAACTCAAATCCATTTGACGTTAAAAACGAAAATTAATTCATTAAATTAAAATAACCCTTTCGGTGTTAATTCATTTATCTATTTGTATAAATTCGATTTCTATTGTTACATCCTAGAGCCTAATTAATAATAAATACTCCTTCTAAGAATTCCTCAACGTAAAGTTTATGCTAAAATTAAACAGGCAATAACTGGTTCTAGGTATCTGATAATTGATTCTTATGTGTTTCGTTTGAAAGCTTTGTCGAATTAAAGCCGCGTATTATCCCGGGTTTTTCCAGTTTTATTTCCTTAACAACAATATTACTTTGAGCTCTGGTCATTAGTGAAACGAAATTAATATTCACTTGCTCTTCAATCTACACAACGAAAACACGTGTAGAATGGTTGGTTGTTTCCGTTTTTCTGTATGACAAGTATTTATGGGTTTTATAAAATTGTACTTTTCAACGACAATAAATTAATTTTATTTATAATTATTATAGCTCCTTCCGGTGGCTCTTAAAACCACAATGAATGGTCGTCCCTTGTTGTGAAGGGAGGACGACTCCAAGGCGGGATCACGCGCACCTCTGTGTCGCACCGTTTTTACAGACGGTAGGAGCCAACCCGACGGTAGTGACTCGAGGGTGAGTGTTTATACACTAATTTTCTTATATGGGTACCCGGTAGTTGTTGGAAACAACATATATACACAGGTCTACGAATGCATCACCTTGTTGGTGGTAAAATGACTGGTTGTTTGTATGTGCGAGGATATTATAATGTTTACTGATTTCTTTATTAGGATAATTTTATATATAGAACTCCGTACTTACAATGCTGATTTCGAGCTGTGATTTTTAGTGGGGTAATTTTGTTCCTTTTTCTTGTTTGAAGATTAATATAGGGGGTGACCTAAAAACTGCAGCTCGCCATGTTAAAAATGATTCTTTTTTATTCGTAAATATGTATATTGTGTACCTACGAATTCATTTTGCGGTCAATTTCTTTTTTTTTCCTCGTTTCTATTTTCTTTTTTTAGACTACGTCGCCGTACGTAGCATAATTTCTGACACCCTGACGTGGGGCTGCGAGTTTATTTAGTTAATTTTCTTGTGCTCCGATTTTGTTTCGTGTAACTTCGGCCCCGATTTTGTTGTAGTTAATTTTTCTGTTTCTTCGATTTTGGTATTCGTTAATTGGTATTCCGATTTAGTTCCGTTTAATTTCTGGCCCAATTTCTGTTTTGCTTCTAACCTGGTTTTTTTGTTTGCGGTCCAAGTTACTACCGTATCCTTTTCTCGGCCTGATAATACTTATGCTTTCGTCCTTTACGCTCGAACTTGTATTTATTTCTTTTCTTTATTTACTGTGTGAGTTCGATCTTCTTGAATTTCAGATTATTGGACTTGTGTTTTCGCCAATAATCCTAGTCCACTGAAAACGCTGGCGCCCAAGATTTTTTTTTTTTTCTTTCCCTCTCTATACATTTTGTTCTCCCCGTCACGTCTAGAGTTAGTTTTTTTCCTGTTCTAATTTTTATTTTGTTGTTTTGCTTCCATTGGTGTTTCTAAAGTTTATCCGTCGGATATATTTTAGATTGTCCTGTATTTGCAATATTTTTTTTTGGCTTCTATCGAGTTACGGTTAGCTTTTATTTAGTTACTTTCTACCAATTTCTTTCTTGTTCGTATTCAAAATGACTTCTTTTTCGACTTCCCACCAAGGCCTCCCAGTGTGGGAGTGGAATTTAGAATATTCTGGTGCCCCGAACACTCTTACTTTACATGATTTTTTGAAACGGGTCGAAAAACTCCTACGAACTCACCATGTGTCAGAATTGCAGTTATTTGAGTCTGCAGTGGATTTGTTCGAGTCTAAAGCGTTACTTTAGTATCGTGGTTTTCGGCATAGGTTTTCTGACTGGAAGTCATTGTCTAAATTACTGATTCAACATTTTGAACCCCCGGATTTTGCGTATAAGTTTGCTACTACTGAGGAAAATACGTTTTCTTCACATGACCGAGTTGTTAAGCTTTCTCCGACGCCTACGAGTAGATCCGATACTTCTTTCGTACGTTCTACTGTTCTTCCTCATACTTCTACTTCTACCCGTCAGGTCGTATGCTTCAATTGCAACAAACCTGGTCATGTATCGACATGTTGTACTCGTTCTGAAGTACTCCCTTGTCATGGTTGCGAATATAAGGGAGTTTCTCGCCGCAACTGTCCAAACTGTCATCCTACTATTAATCGGTTTTTGAATAATCCTTCTAATTCTGTCCTCACCTCTAGTTACCTAATTTTTTGTGCTTCTCACTGCGTTCTCTTTTGTCCCTCATCCAGGTCATCCTGCTACGATTATCAAAACATACCTCTCTTCGGCAAATATAGCTTCGAACAAAATTTCTTCCATCTCTAGTTCTACATCCTTTTTTACCCCTGCTTCTGCTCGCCCTACTTATTTACTTTCACCCGAAACTGTGCCTCCACCACCATTGCAACCCATACTTCGACATTTAGTGACTTGCAGCTAGCTTCTCGAGAGTTTGTTCCCACTTTCTCAAATGATTCTACCCAAGAAATTCCTGTCGTATCTACAATAACAGCTGTAGCTGAACTGACGATAACTCCTAATACGGATAGAGAAGGTCCCGTTGAAGTCGGTGAACCCGAAGCGGTGATGCCTGTTGCTGTCGTCGTCAAAGTTCTACCTGAATCTGTTACTTTATGTAATGTTACTGAAGTGTTAGCGAATTCTGCTCCTTTTCCTAAGGTTGATATGCCTACAGCCAATGCTGTTTCCTGCCCTAACTGTTATATTTCTAGTCCTTTATCTGAAATCGATGAAATTTTATCTGTTTCTGTCCCTTTATCTAACCTAACTGTCGCGTGCTCTGCTTGTGTTTCTCTTCGTAAGGTTGATTCTCGTACAGCCGGTACTTTTTCTCTTTCTACCGTGGATGTTCGGACAAACCATGATGCTTCCTTTTCTACTATTGACTTTCTCACCACCAATTCTAAAAACATGCAACCTTCTATAACGTGTTATGAGTTTCATAAATTACGACAACCACTACTATCCTCATCTTCGCCACCTCTTTCTCAACCTCGTGTTACAACTCCTACACCCCTGCTGTTCCTGGTTGGCAGAAAGCTGCCCACAAAAAGCAGACATTATTCTATGCTCCTTCCAAACCTGCGACCATATGCCGGCGAAACCCTAATGTCTTTGATCTCGTTTCGTTCTTCTTCTGGCGGCGTAAACGCTGTAAGGCCAATACCTAGCCCTCGCGCCCCAGATTATGACTAGGGCTGGGTCGGCGTATCGATATATCGATACGTATCGATACGACCCCCGTATCGACCCCCCCGATACAGCAAAAAATAAATATCGATATATCGATACTCGATATGTATCGATACGTATCGATATGTATCGATACGTATCGATATGTCTCGATACGCATCGATACGTATCGATACGCATCGATACGTATCGATACGTATCGATATTCGATATAGAATATGTATCGATATTCAATACGCAAAATCCCGTATCGCCTACCCCTATATACATACTTATGTCACAAATATTAAACTTGAAACTTTAATTATTTTGATAACAAACAATCTTAAGTGAAAGATCGAATTGTCAGTAAATACATTATTTTAAAACGATCTTGTGATTTTATTCCCAAAGAAAGAGTAGAAAAGTTATAGATGCGTATCGATTCGTACCGATAGGTATCGCTACGTCTCGATATGTATACTTAATCTACACATCTAAACGTTTCGATACGAATCACTATATATATCTATACGTACCGCTACGTATCTATACGTATCGATATGCATCGATACGTATCGATACGCACCGAAACGCATCGATACGTATCGATACGCACCGATACGCATCGATACATATCGATACGCATCGATACGTATCGATACGCATCGATACGTATCGATACGTATCGATACGTATCGATACGTATCGATATATATCGATATTCGATATATCGATACATATCGATATAGAATATGTATCGATATTCGATACGCAAAATCCCGTATCGCCCACCCCTAATTATGACGACTTTGCTCTCTTTCGGACATGATTTTTGGACATTACGTTTTCGGTTTACTTCCCGGTTTTGCTGGGTTTTCTTTCCTTTGCTTTCTTTCACCCCGTGTGGGTCCGGGAATAGAATAGTCTCACGGTATGACCTGCCTGTCGTAAGAGGCGACTGCAGCGGTCCAATAAATACACACACGCATACTTTATACACGCATAACACATAAACACACGCACTTCTTACACACACCCACACACATACACCTACACACACACGCACGCACACGCACCCACCTACTCATACATACCTACACTGAGATTCTATATTATTTTCTTATATACGATTCTGAGGGTTTTTTTTGTTTTATACTTGGTGTTGGTGTTATTCTTTCTGGTTTTTTCTTTTTTTCTCGTTCCTTTTGTTCTACTTTCCTTTCACTATCCTTTTGCTGGTCTTCTTTGCCGTCGGTCCCTATACCGATTGTGTTTCGTCCATCCGCTCCTGTAGTAGATGCTTTCTAGTCCGTCTTTCTTTCTTCGGAAACCACGACTCAGTCGACTGTAGAACTAGTTAGCATTTCTTTTCTTCAGTTCTTCATAGTACATCGTTTCTTTTACCAGTACTCCTCCTCTTTCCCTCTCGTTCTCCCTTGTTGTTCCGTTACATACTTGAGGCTTGACCTTTGGGCCCTGTTTTGGCTTACACTGTTGGTTTTTCTTCCTCGTTCCGTTTCTTCTTTTAAGGTCGAAGACTTTCCTGTTTCTTTAGAAGAAACATCCGTCTTTTGACGACTTTTTTTCAGTGCTGAGGCCGTTCCACCTTAGTCCTCCTGTTACGTGCCAAGGGTCACTTAAACATTGTTATTAGTTTAGTTTTGATGTATGGAAGTTTCGCGCCATATTTTCAAAAGACGCAGTGCGCGGGGAATTTTAAATAGACTAGGCGGCACTTCCGTATGTCATAGTAGTGCATTTGCGCAGTGTGCGTTTCCCTAGAGGGGTATAGGAATACTAGCCAAGGAGTGGGGGAATTTTCCTGTTCGGTCTCTATAACGTGGCTTTTTCGCGAATATCTTCGAGTGGAGTGTTCGTGTCTCTGGTAACGTATCGTTAGGTTTACCTATGTAGATATTCTACCTAATTATCTTGTTTGTCTACCCTCATACCTTATTTTCCTGCCCAATCCATACATAGGTAATACATCTGCCGCCACCTAGGCGCACCGATCTCCACGACTGAGGATGAAGACCTCATGACTACCTTAGCTGGCCGTAGCTGATTCCCGAACGCTTTTGAGAGCGTCGGCGTATCATCTCTAATCCCTCCGGGAGGAGCCCTGATTGGACTTGGTTAGAGGCCTACCCTAGCGCAACTTCGCGGAAACCTGGACCTATAATGTGAGTACTTCAAAATTTATATTGTTTGTTTTATCTTTGTTCTAAAATTAATATGTAAATTTCCGAAGTATTGCGTAATATTGAAAACATCATTGGTAGATGACCGCGCCCAAATCTGTATAAGATTAGCGCTGCCCGGTGTTGTATTTATCGAACTTTTAAAATCTAACTACCGTTTAAAATGTAAGACTCTTTGATTGTGTATTACCCGTCCTTCCTTCCTTCTTTTCTTTTTTGTTCTTTCTTTCTCTTTCTTTCTTCTATTATTGGTCTGTCCAGCCGGACGAGAGTTATTTTTTTTGGGTATTCCTTTTTCTCTTCTTCGATTTTTTTTGTTTGTTTGTTTTTTCCGTTACGAGTTTTTTTTAGTTTTTTTGTAAGTGAATTTTTTTTGTTTGTTTGGGTTTCATTTTTTGTAGTTTCGCACTGCTCGCTTCTTTACTTTGGCTTTCCTACCCCGACCTGTTAATTTTGTTGGGGGTATTTGTTACATTTATTTTGAACATCCCGTAAATTTTTTTCTGTTAATAAGAAATACGCGATCTAGTAATTTTCAACTCAAATCCTTTTAGCGTTAAAAACGAAAATTAATTTAGTAAATTAAAATAACCCTTTCATGTGTTAATTCATTTATCTATTTGTATAAATTCGATTCCTTTCGTTACATCCTAGAGCCTAATTAATAATAAATACTCCTTCTAAGAATTGCTCAACGTAAATTAAACAGGCGATAACTGGTTCTAGGTATCTGATAATTGATTCTTATGTGTTTCCATTGAAAGCTTCGTCGAATTAAAGCCGTGTATTATCCCAATAAACCGTGTTTTTCCAGTTTTATTTCCTTAACAACAATATTACTTTGAGCTCTGGTCATTAGTAAAACAAAATTAATATTTACTTGCTTTTCAATCTACACAACGAAAACACGTGTAGAATGGTTGGTTGTTTCCGTTTTTCTGTATAAAAAGTTCGCACACGCCTTACGGCGTGGTAAGTATTTATGGGTTTTATAAAATTGTACTTTTCGACGACAATAAATTAATTTTATTTATAATTACTATAGCTCGATTATATACAATCCTTGTTTTCTGAAGGAATATGTTCGCCTTATTTAACAGTGGTAAAACAATAAAGTTTGAATAACATAAATTTTCTACAAATGTGTTAACAAAGGCAATTGTTGCGAAATTTGTCAGTTTGTGGTATCTATTTATGCATTACAACGATTTTAGAAGTACTCTTTTGACAAGTGTTACTCTAATATTTGAATCGATCATCATATCGTTTTCTAAATTGATTTCCACTTTGATCCTGCCCTTCGTCGTCCTAGCATGTACTTTCTGGGTGGTTAATCCTATTATTCCAAGAGCGATGCACCTCCAAACAATTCTAAGAGTTCGCGAATGAATGGACATTTAAGCACGAGGTATCGTTACCGACACATAGTCAATCTAACGGAATGAGTGAAGGACACGTGCAAACATTAAAAGAATGATGAAAAAGGTCATCGAGGATAACAAAGATTTGTATCTGGCACTTTTACAGTATTGAAATGCGCCTATATTCGAGAATAATTCGCCAAACGAACTATTAATGTCGAAAGCCACACGTAACCCCTTACTTCCCACGCCAAGTAAAAAGTTAAAATCACACCTGCTTAATACAGTTCAGTATAATAAGTACATAAAGGTGAATCAGACAAAGCAAATACAATATTATAACAAAGAAAGGGAGCCAAAGAATTGAATCCAGACACAAATGTATGAGTACACTTACAAGCCCAAGGTATGTGGCAGTCAGGTAGAGTTGGAAATAGATTCGCTAACCGTAGGTATGTTTGGCAACTTGGTTAGGTTAAATATTCTTTTACCATAGCGACAAGTATTTGGAATTTAAAGGTGTAATTTCAGAAACTAGATTTTGATTCTAATGAGTGATCGGCGATTATTGTAGTTCTAGATGGCTGTTGAATCAAACACTTGGCATCGCTGAATTAACATTTCAAATTTTATAAATGTTATATTGAATAATTTAGAGTGAAGAAATAATTGACAATTTGTGTTTGATTTCACAGCCACCTAAGACTAGAATAATTAATGAATTTTTTTGTTGGAAAACCGTCGGTCTCAAATAGGGTTACTTGATGAATAAGTGTTAAACATCCTATGCATTATCATACTGTTACGTTTATTTTCGGGATAAATTAAATATCCCTTTTTCCCTTGTTAATTCACTACCCGTTCGAATAAATTCCGTTTCTATTCTTAAATTGTTCACCAACACCCTATATATTTTACCTGTTTAGAATAAGCCCGCTTTACAATAATTTTTAAAGAAAATCTATTTGCTTGGAAACGGCAAGTTTATGATAAAATTTAAATAAGTCAATACCTTGTTTTAGGTATCCTTTAATTTGTTAAACATTCCGATAACGTATAATTGTTTTCTCTATTGTTCCAGTTTACAGACTCGTCGAACTAAGGTCGCGCACTATCCGATAAAACAGTGTTTTCCAGTTTCTTAATCGCTTATTGATAACAATATGACTTGGAGCTCTGATTGTTTAATTAAACGGATTTATGTTCACTTTCTTTTCGGAAATATTAAAAAGTACTCGTCGGAATTGCTAGATTCTTCGCTCCGTTTTCTTTATGAAAATTTCGCGCACGCCTTACACCGTGGTGGGTATTGATGGTTTTATAAACCTGTACTTATCGGCGTAAATAAATTAATATTTTAGTAATCATTTTAGCTTCCTCCGGGGGACACGATAGTCCTTGAATTGCCGTTCCTGGGGTATAGAAGGTTGCATCAGAGGCGTGGTCTCAGGTCCATCTGGTTCGCTCCGGTCCTAGAAGCGAACGAGAGATGCAACACCTTGAACACGCTGGTGAGTGTTTCGTCCCTACTTACGTTGAGTTCCTATATCTTTGGACTTCCCTGTTTAAACTCATGCATGCACAAAATTACTTCGCCTATACGAAAATTTTGAAACTATTTTGGAGCTCTTTACCATGCTCTGAATGTAGTACTATCTGTTTTAACTAACTACAGAACAAAAGTATATACTACTTATTACTGTGTGACTGGGTTAAAATGCTTAACGGATAACTGATTTAAAATGTTTACTTTTACGCGAGATTATTGTTTTTTGTTAATAATATTGTATTTATTGCGGCATGTTTGTGTAATGAATTAGGTATTTATATTGATGATTTAGAGCTGTGGTTTTTAGCGTTGTACTTTGGTAATTTTTCTCTGGGTAAGTCTGGTGGGACGGGACCTAAAAGCTACAGCTCGCCAGTTTAACGGGTAATTTTTTTTTGTTGTGGGTTTCTCTTGATGTATGTATATTGGGGTTATTGAATTTTTTTTGAGTTTGGGTATCTATATTTTGTACGTATTTTGTTTAATTATAGGTTTCTTTTTTTGTATGTTTTGTTATGAGTGTTAATGAGTACGTATATTTTTATTCCAAGCCTTTCTATTTACTTTTGGTAGGTAGGGTAGGGTGGGCCTTTATGAGACACGGGCCACCATGAGACACGGGCCACCATAAGACACTTGAATATTTCTCTTTAGACATAGTGTAGACCTCTGTTGGTCATGCCACTAAATAAACACCAGATGACCATTTACCAAAATAATTCTCTACCATAGGTCATCTTTAGTTGAGTTGTGGCCGCTAGTAAGTGAGTATCTCATCAAAATTTTAAGAAGGTGCATTTTCGTTCAGTCGTCAAGAGAAGCTAATAATAGTATAGAGGTAAATTTTTAAACCATTTTTCAGAACAGTTAATAAGCATTCTTTTGTTCATCATGAATGTATGAAATAGCAAATAATAATATATATCCATAGACATCTTTTAACCACGTGCAAATGGGCCACCATGAGAAATATGTTCAGAGCCACTTTAAGACACTGTCTCATGGTGGCCCTTCTAAATAATTGAATGTAGTATTAGGTTAATTTTTTTGTAGATATCCAGAGGTCGCAAAAGAAAAAGTCAGAAAGGTTTGTTTTCAGAAGAACATATGCGAAGAGCTGTTCGACAAGTATTAATAGGAAAGCATGGCGTAAAACTATCTTTAAGTAAAACTGCAGACGAGAATGGTTTATCTTTTCAGACGTTGCAGAAATATGTTAAAAAGAAAAGAGAAAAGGCATATCCTAACATGCAGATAGCCATGAGAAGCAATTACAAACATAGATTAATTTTTATTGATGATGAAGAAAAGGCGCTTGTAGATTATGTCATCATGTGCTCTAAAATGTGTTATGGAAAATCAACAAAAGATACTGGAGAATTAGCATATAAAATCGAGAAAATTAACAAAAAGAAAATTCCGTTAAGTTGGGAAGAAAATTAATTAGCTGCTGTTGACTGGTTACAGGGGTTTCTAAAAAGACATACCAAAGAATTAAGTATTCGGCAACCTGAAGTATGCAGTCTTTCAAGAGCATCATCTTTTAATGAGCATAATTGTTAAATTATTCTTTGATAATCTTAAAAAAGCATATAATCGCTCCGAAGCATTCTCTGTTGGCACTCGCATCTACCATCTTGACGACCGTACAGAAACCCAAGAAAGTATTATCGGCAAAAGGAACTAAAAAGGTTAGTCAATGTACCAGTGGCGGACGTGGAGTATTAATTACTACTTGCTGCATAATAAGTGCCAGTGGAAATACTTTACCACCTGTCATGGTGTTTCCATGAAAAAATTTTAAAAGCCATATGTTAAATGGAGCCCCACCTGGTTTAGGTCTTACAACTCCAACGGGCTGAATGAATGGGGAACTCTTTCCACCTGTAATGAAACACTTCATAAAATATAGTAGATCCTCTAAAGAAGCCCCTACAATCTTAATATTTGATAATCATGATAGTCAGCTTACCATAGAAACACTTAATATTGCTAAAAGATAATGTAGTTACAATAATTGCGCTACCTCCACACTGTAGCCATTAGATAGTCAATATTTGCTCCGTTAAAGGCATGTTATAAGGCTGCAGTTGATTCCTGTTTTCTACATCATCCAGGACACCGTTATCTATCTATGAAGTTGCTGGTTGTGTAGGTGTGGCATTCGAACGATCCATGACTCCATTAAATGGGTTTCAAGAAAACTGAAATTTTTCCTTCTAACCGGGAGATGTTCACTACTGATGATTTTTAAGTAATTCAGTAACTGATCGAGATGTTTTAAATGACTCAGCTTTACCCATTGGCGATGAGCAAACTGCGTCAAATTCCAAATGCCATTGCAGATCTTACTGAAGAAATGCCATCAACTTCTGTCCGGACGACAAACATTGCGAAATGGCAATATCATCTACCTCCTTAAATACGCTACAGGCCACAAATAATTCGTCTGCTACAGTTTTTGTCAATCCGCAGATATTCAAAGGATACCCAAAAGCAGGCCAAACAAAATTACAAAAGAGCCAGCGTAAACGAGCTACAAGTTGTATTCCCACTGACACGCCGGAAAAGGAGAAAATTGACCAGAGGGATGCAAAGAAAAAAGAAAAAGAACAGAAAAAAAGAGAGGAAGCTTGCAAAAAAACCATATTTGCAAAGAAACGAAAAGAATAAAAATATAATATCTTCCGATGAAGATGATGGCTAAATTGAAAATGAGATATCGTTCCAAGATCATTCTGATGAAGACGTGTGGATTCCTGATGTCGATTCGTCGAGCTTTGAAGAACTTAATAAAGATTCCAAGGCCAATGATTTTGTTTTGGTACAATTTAAAGCAAAGAATTATGTTTTTTTCATAGAATGAGTAATGGAGCTGGAAACAGTATCAAATGATATCAAAATCAATTTTCTAAGAAAGCTTCGAAGTTTGAAGGACATTTTATATTTCCAACTGTCCCTGACATTGCAACCGTTCCAATCAATGATGTTACAATGATTTTACCTGACACAGGCCTTTTAGGAAATACAAAACGGTTGAAATCGTATTATAAGTTTGAAATTAATTTTAATCAATTCAACATGCGTTAGTTTTGGTTTAATTATTAATTATAATGCTTTCTTTTTTGTGCGTTACAAATATTTTCTTACAGTTAGAATAGCAAATATGAAGGTTTTCTTATTAAGACAAATCATATTTTGTTCGGTATAGTTAAGATTGATTTGTCATTTTTTTGTAGCCGTTTTCTTGTATTGAATAGTCGTCAAGGACAACATTTCAATCTAACACATGTAAAGATAAAAATCTAGTTTTCCATGTTTCTTTAAAACAAATTGCACTTATGTTCTTAAATAAGTTTTATAATGAGATAATTCTTGATATAGAAGAAATTTAGTAAGACATTAGAAAGATTAAAGTTTAATTTAAAGACAATTTTATGAGCCGAATCAAAGATCTCTGATTACAGCATATGATTAATGTATTAAGATATTGAGTAATTTTTATGACAGGCCTAGCCGGTTAGTAACTGTGAATTTTTGCCAACTTAATATTTGTCATCAGCGTTCACTTTCATGCTATCGTTTTTACATGAAAACATTTTTTTAATTTTTTGTACATAGAAAAAAAGAAACAAATTTCATTAGATACTAGTCAAATTTCATAATGGTTTTATTCCTAAAAGTTTAATAAAACAAATAACTGATCTTTTTATTTTGGTAGAGATAATAAGAAAGAAAAAAAAATATGTTACTGCATAACTAAATTCAGGTAGATATCATTTTCTTAAGGTTTATCGGCGTCTATCCTTAGGATAAATTTTTGTGTTAGCTATATTGACACAGTGGCGCCCTAGTTTATTTAAAGACAAGTTTAGTCTTAGAAAATACCCCGACCATCTCACGCTCCCGCAGGAATAGACCGCGAGTTTAGACCGAGAGCATCTAATTTGGCCCTATTACATCCCCAACAAAGGCCATCCTCAGAAAAGCTATATCCAGCCAAAGAAAAAAAAATTACAATATTTCTAAAACGTAATAAGGAAGACAGATAATGTATACAAAAGCAGTTAAGGAACACATCACAACATGTCTTTGATATTCTACTCGCGTGTAATTAGAGATAGAGATACGTCTATAGCGAGGTATTGGTACCCTGAGGATCCGACTTCAGATTTCCGCGAATGGCGACGTGCTTGTAATCCCACGCCTTCATCCCGTACCGCTATTGGTCCAAAAACGTCTCAAGACATCGAAAGCCCCATAGGAGAGTGCTATCATGACAATTCTCACGACATAAAAATCGTTGCAAGTAAACACCAAAGGAACTACATTTACTAAATCTATGTTGCGCAAAAAGATTAATGATTTATAAGGACAAATTGAGAAACGATTTAGTGCGAAACAATGAACTGAACATAATACATTCGATATTTTGGTAAATGGTACCAAACTAAACATTCGCGCCCAAGTGGAGCTACGCAACTAGAGCAGGCTAGCTCGTGAACCCCAACTTGTAAGTAAATCTTTTGGATTAACAATAAATATGTTGATACTGCAAGATTTGGATTCCTAAAATTACAACAAAGCTGCATAAGGATTAGGAGTTTTGAGGAATACATACATAAAGGAAATTGATATAATCAATCAGTTGTATTTGCTGATAATTTTCAGGAGAAAGCAACCTGTAACGCATTGTGTTACGATAGCTATAAATTAGATGGGGAAAAATTAATGATTTTGAATGGACAAACTAAATATAGACGCACTCTGTATGATAGATTTCACGAATAATTAATCTTAGTTAAGAATGATATTTCAAATTTTATATATGTAACGGTCATGCAGACAACAAACTTTAACTTCAAAGAGGTATAACATTATATCTTTTAAATACATTGTAGGCGTGGTAATCCAAGACGATGACTTAAATTAAAACCGTATAGGAAAACATATCCTAATATTATAGGGCGCGCCCTATGCATTTCACCTAAAATTACAATTTACAATAGACGGTTATCATCCGTCTCGACCACCAAGAACATCAAAATAATACCATCTTTAAACAACGCAATAAAAATTACGTACAAAGCAACGTGACAATAATCTTATACCTAAGCATGAATTAAATAGTATTACAGTATGAGAACAATTTTCTATACTGGAATAAATGACATTTGTGAGACCCGACAGAAAAGAATAAATTAATTATTCGCGAGCTGGTAGTTAGAAAGGTCGAAATGTAGAAATACTTGTGCGTAGTAAGGTGAAAAGGTCGTGTTGCTGAGGTTGGTAAGAGAACAAGTTAAAAGTTTAGTTGAAAATACAAGTTCTAGAATGTGATGGAAAATATGCGGCAGACGACAAAAGGAAAAACCTTCTAACTGTAAGGAAATATTTGTATCACACAAAAAAGAAAGCATTATAATTAATAATTAAACCAAAACTAACCCATGTTCAATTGATTAAAATTAATTTTACTAAAAAAATGAAAGTGAAATACTTTTAAAACCTAATCAAACTTGATTAGTTTATATTCATTTTTTACATTTTTGTAGCCGTACTTATTTACCGTTTACATATTTGTGTCGTATTTACAATAAATTATCCAAAAAATTGAATCAGACTTTTTACGTCTCATGATGACCCACTCTCCCCTATAATACCTCGCCCCCTCACCGAATGAGCCCGATCAATTTCTTTTTTTTCTTCTTTGGCTCTTAGGCTACGTAAATGCACGTAGCAATATGCACAATTTTTTATTTCGCTTAACTCATAAAATAATGTTAAAATATATTAAATAAAATAATTCTGTTGTAATACTAACAATACGTGCAAATAAATTTGTTTTAGTATTAAATTTAATATTATTAAACGACCAAAGAATTTGGTTAAAATACTAATTGCTTTGAATTATTAATACTATTAGATTTAGTGCTAAAACAAATGTATTCGTATGTTCTGTTGGTATTGAAAATAATCAATTAAATTTGAATAAAGCGCCAATCCGCTATTAGTTTTGCCCCAGATCGCCGTGGCGCAGTTTTAAAACGCGTGTTTGCGGGACGAGTAAATTAGCCTATCTATCTCTCCTTACTAATCTATGAATAATAAGCTGATATTGTAAACAAATTAATTACAGGCGCACGCGCTAACTACTCTAGCGCTTTTGCGATTTGGGGCAATACTACAAAAGTGTCAAATTGCGGTTCTGCCAAACCTCGAGAGTGCGCACCCCAGGTGTTCTCCTTCCTATTAAGACTGCGAAAAAGTAGATTACTTTTATATAAGGCTCTCCAATCATTTTAAAGAACATATTTTTAATTCATGTACATATTTTTAACGAGCACTCTCGTATGATCCACAAAAAGGGTTTACGAATTATTAATCATAAACCTTTCATGCTCAGGTAACATCAAAGGTTTTGAGCTTTCGAATATCTCTATCATACATACCTTGCAAAGTGAAGTATTTTTTGGCAAGTTAAAGTTAATGGTTTCCTGAAATGAATGCTATGCAAATATCCTGCTGTTAGCCTTAATTACTTTTTCTTAAGATGTATTGGGCGGACATAAAGTATATAAAAGGGTAACTTAATGAGTTTTAGAAAAGGAAAACGATTAGCATGTTATCGGGGGCGGGGCAGTTCAAAACGGTATGCGAAATAAGCATTGCTCAGGGCGCTTTATCATTTGGGACGCAAAAAATACTAGCTCTTGGTTAAATTTTCAAGGGATAAAAATGTCACAAAATTAGTTTTAAACAACGCCAATATAAATTGTTTACTTTTGCTATTTTAATTTATATTGAATATTTGATAGATAGCATTAACTGTAATATTTACAAAATGATATTTAGAAACAAAGGAATATTTGTATTTGAATCCTGTCTACTTACAATAACACCCGCGTGTTCACAACAATCTCATGGAGTGTGGTGATCCGTGGCCGACAGATTTTTTCCCAAAAGAAACCCCAGGAACACAATAATTGGACAGGATAAGGTAGATGAAGATGGAACCGCTTCTACACATCTTCACACATTAAGAGACTTGTTAAAAGTGTTCACTTCCTAGACACGATATTGTACGCCCTCCTAGACCAAAACAATTCTTCCTTATTGGCTGACGAACATCAGGTGAGCATTAACGGCCAACCGCACAATTTCCAACAGAAAATCTTGTAAATGTTCAGAAAATAGCGATTAATTTAAGCTTAAAGTATTAACAAAGATGCATACAAAAGTTAAATACTGAAGGAATTTGATACGCGAGTTATGTGATCCCCCAATTGTTATACCTATGCAACTAATAAAGTTATTAGGAAATATTAGGAAATATTAGGAAAATGCAACAATGTAATTAAAAGACAATTTATTACAATTTATTTCAGTTTATAAACGTTCATGTGAACGGAAGCGCTACAAAGTAGCACAAGGATAAGTGACACTGCAGATGTCAGGTCACAGACGGTCGTAGGGAGTCACGTACCGAGATTACGCAGAATAAGCCTGCAACAAAGTAATTATGAATAGCTTTTAAGATAGCAACTATGTATTATGAATAGAGTTAAGTGTAAGCGGACATTAGGTCCGCAGATTCCCACAGCACTGTGAGGGGGTAGGGAGATTATATAAGGCCCGGGAGCTCCACTCCCAGGCAGTTTATCAACGTTCAGCTTTCACATTGCAGTCCGTCGGTAACTCACTTGTACAATTATTAATTAATGTATTTCGACTTAGAATAATTTAATTCAAGATTGTAAAATTTCATTGTTCAAATCTGTTTAAAACAAATAAATGTGTTAACGTTCAAAGAAGTCTTTTTAAAAAGGACTGCTCGAAGCCACGAACCTTAACTCGCGTCAAGATAAAATATAAGAATCTGGAGGCTAGATGGCATAGAGCAGATGTCCAACGGCGTGAAAACTGTACAGTGATTTATTCAATCTATATTGTATTGTTAAAGAACATTTGTAGAATCCAGTATAACTCAGCACCAAATTTGCTTTGACTCTCGTTCGAGAAAGACATGTGTTTCCTCGCACCGCGAAATCTCAATCTATTACCTAAACATCGTTTAATGATTGTTTCATTTAAATCCATTATTATAAACCACCAAGTAATAGTTAATAAATCTAAGGGTTAGTGACCAAAGACTGTACCCCTGTGCAACAGGTGATTGTGCAGGCCAAAACTAGCATTCAGTTATAAACAGTTAAATTTCGAAAAGTGCAATCCAAACATCCCTGTTTGAAAGGAGAAGGGTAAGAACAAGAACCCTAAATTCTACACGTGTCCAAATTGGTCACGTATAATTTAAAATATAGTGCTACGAAATTACAAAGATACGCCAGCTAAACAGCAAACATGCACCCTATCATCAATAAGTGTACGACAAGTTCAAAATCTCAAAAATAACAGCAAATGGTTGATTAAAGCAAGCCAGAACATTTAAGACTTGTGACAACAACAACACGTTTGACATTGACTTCAGCAATATCATATCCGGCATTATCTGCCTCAGCTGACTCACTTATGCCTATCCAGAAGTCGACAGGGTTGTCACAATCTTCACCACCACCACCCCTCCCCAATCACGATCTTAAAGAGAGCCAGAGAAGATGAAGATGTAATTTCGACGATCAGCCTCGAAAATATTTTTGCTATAAAAAAGGACATCACAGAATACGAGATGGCAACAAGATAAGCCGCAACAGCGCACAGTACATACTGCAACGAATCGAGGACACGCTCTTTTCGCCTCAGCTGCTTTGCAAGATTGCGAAATCTATAAAGCCAATCTCCACCAGACCGAGAGGAGCATTTTAACATGCACAACACAAAATGTAACTCACACAACAATACCACAACCTCAACCAGTACCACAACCCACTTACGCTCAGGTCTCCATTCCAACCACCCACAAAACCTCCACCAAGAACAATCACCCTAAGATAAATATTTATTGAAACCACACTGTCCCAATTATTCAATATTTTGAAACACAACTTACGTCCTCCCCCACAACTTGTCTATGTGCAGCATACGTTCTTCAAAAACAGCCGTCATTATCCAAACCAAAAAACCCTTCCGACCTTGGTGAAATCTCCAACTTAAACCAAATTATCTGTTCCATCCACGTCTCTAAACCTGGCCAATCCCAGTTAATCATCTTTGTTATGGATAAAGACATTTCAACCCCAGACACTTTCGTACCGCTATCGTCAAAATTCCTTCCAACATCTCATTTCTGAAGACTCCTTCGGAAATGAAATATCCGTATCCATACACCGCTCCAAAACAGACACTGATAACCTAATCTTAAATGTCTCTCTCCGACTCCGCGCGATCTTAACCTTAAACCTCATATACATTGAGTATAAATCATGTCAAATAAGAAACTTAGTATCTGTTACGAGACGTTACAAAGATATGGTCACTCTGCCATGGTTTGCCATTCCGCCAGCACCTACGACCTTACATATGATTTTCCAATGCTCCACCCGAAGGTACTACATTGGCCAGGAAGCGAGTTTTTTTTATCTGGAAAATTTTGAATTTTTCCGAACCCTTGCTGTTCCAAGCAAGGTAGAGATCTTTAACGTGCGTGACAACACTCACACACGGGACCTCCATTTTACCTCTTATCCGAACGAGGGTGTATTCAACACCTACGACCACTGCAGCAAAGAACATTCAATAAGATCGTTGAAGCCTTTTTAAATTCCGATTTAGTTTAACGAGAAATTCCGATAATTAGAAATGGAGCCCACGGCAAATTAAGATGGAAGGTGGCTCTAAGTTGAGGAAATCTCAAAGGCAAAGCGGCTAGTCGAACTATATGCTCTGGGTAGAGAATGAGCTGTGGGTCGGGGTGTAATTGCAACCACTAATAATAAAAATAAGGCGCCACCGTATTTTTTTATACTGAGAAGACCTAATACAAGTCCCTTGTACAAGGCTAATGCGGAAACCTTTCTCCTATAACCGCTATATAATTTTTAAAGACCTCCTAATCTTTAAAGTATCTTACCTTATGGCTCGACCTTGACCTTAGCGATCCTCCATTGCACCTGTGAACAAATTAAACAAAGAAAAGCACTGTTTGTGCATTCAAACTCAAAAATAATTAAATACAATCAGAATCGACTTTCATTCCTCTTAAATAAAAGATAGTCTTTAGTCCGAAAATAAGAATCTATTCTTTTTGGTATCCAATAAAGTAATTTTTACAAAAATATGTCTTCCTTTATAAGTTAATTTAAATTAGGAAGAGTTAATTACAATGGTACTGAATATATCCGTACCAATTACTATTTAATGAAGTTTATATAACAGATTGACAAAGCATAAAATTGCTTATTTATAGAAAGAGTTAATTATGGTAAATTTACCTTAATTTCACAGTAAATAATTACAGATAATTGTTCATAAAATATCAAATGTAGAAATTTAATTTCTAAAATTAAAGTTGTAAGAATTTACTTTATTTAATTAGTAGTGACATCTTCTGATGTTTCATTGAGTTAATAAAGAATTATGTAGGAACAAATTACAGATTCATATCGTATAACAACGAAAATATAATTGAGGTCTGTCCTTGACCTGTTCAAAGTTAACACAAGTCGGTTAAAGTAAAATTTATCTCGTTACTACGTCGACAGTTCAAACAACATACTAACATAATTTTTTGTACATACCAGAACTCCAATTTGCACCTAAATACTTGCTTGAAAGCTGACATATGTATTGACAACGGAAAATTCCATTCCAAACAAACAGCTGCGCTGCATACTGAAAACACGTCACTTAGCCTTCGTTATCTGCGTTTCAATTTACAGATGTTCCAGGAGTAATTCTCACCACGAGAAAACTAATGTTGTTTGTAATTAACTTGAATAAATTTATCTATGTGATTCCATATTATACAAGGATAGAATTGTTTTCCATCAATTTCGCATGAATACCATTCAGAAAAGTTTTTATTTATAATTTACGTTGCAATATAATTTAAATTTAAATTCAATTATTCCCAAAGTTACACTGAAAATTTCAATTAATATTATTATAGAAACAAATTCACTTACTGTTCCTAATGGTCTTTTAACAAAACTTCATCGTTCTTCACGACTGGTTTCAACAAACAAATGGACCATCCAAAACAATTTATGAAGATAGCTTACACGAGCAATCTTCCACCGTGAATGCTTCCAACAGCAAAAATCAATGACGGACATCGCTCCTAAGAACAATTTTCGACCTGCTTGAACCCCAGCTGTGTTAGAAGTACCAGCCGAGCTTGTTGCTGCCCAGTAACAAAATTACCTCGCAGTTATTGAGTAGAGGGGGCTTTAAGAAGGATACCACACAAAAGCTTTTATATTGTCTCCGTAGGATTTAACTTTTAACATGAACTAAATACTAGTTCTTTATTGGACAATAGATGTTATTAAATTAAGTGGATTGGATAACATTATAATGTATTATATTATTTAATATTTAATAAAAGGATTGATTATACAGATATATATATTAGGTGGAAAATAAAATTGCTACATCGTGTCCCAACTTACAATCCCAATCACCCACTTGTTCTAGCTGTCTGCGAATCAGCCGACCACACAATCACCTAGATACCAATCCCAACCGTCCTGTATATAAATAATCCCTGAAATGTCACAATTAAGGACCGGCTATAACTGCTAATTCTAACACAAATTATGTTCCTGTGCCCAACAAATTTCCTTCACTTTCCACTTTACGTACCATTCAGATAAATCTCCAACACTCCCGCTCTGCAATCTTACAACTTTCCTATGTCATCCAAGAACAAAAAATTTTTCTAGCCATCCTACAAGAACGTTACCTTGTTAATAATAACGTCCACTCCCCACCCACCACCCCCGCTAAATCTTTTGTACATCCTAACTTAACTGATCGTAACTTATCCGCTACTATTATTATCAACGACAATAATTTCGACTTCTTTGTACTCGTATCCTTATCAATACACCAAGTCCTGACTATGCAACTTTGTTGGAAAAAGGCATACTACACGTAATCTCAGTGTATTTTCAGTACAACGTAGACATACTGATCTACCAACAACACCTAGACAATACGCTACCAACGATTGGAAACACACCGACAATCATCTGCGCAGATGCCAATTCCAAATCGACACTTTGGCACAATGACACCACAGACAAAAGTGGGGTACGGTCCTTGAAAATTTTATCCAGCAAATCACCTAAAGATCTTAAATAACCCGACTATTACCCTCAACCTGGGAATCCACCCGACATAAATCAAATATAGACGTAACGCTAGCCTCCGCCTCTGCTAAAAACCTCAAACCTCCAGACCATCACACGTCTAATCCAATCCATTGATCATAATCCTATATCATTCAATATTTTAACCAATTCACCGTCTCATCAATTCCAAAAGATCTCCTCCTTCAGTACAAACAAAGCAAACTGGCCCTTATTCCTAACAAACTTAAACAAACCTTTGCCCAAACCTCAAAATTCCTGTGCACCTAACCATAATCCAGAATTCCTTAAACACACCATAATTCAATCTATTCCACGTGCCGCAACTACTACAGTTACCAAAGGACAACACGCGACACGCATTTCGTCCTGGTGAAATCCATAACCGCAAGAGGCAAGATCTCAGTTTAACAATCTGCGACATAAAACGCAACGACTAAGAAGGCGCGCCCAAAATTAGCAACAATAGCTAACTGTTCAATTCAAACATGCCTGAACAGTATTCAAAGGAAACATCTATGAAGCAAAAAAAACATCTTCAAGATATCATCAATTAACTCCATGGAAAATTTACCGTTAGTTAGTCAAATCCCTCCAGCAAATATTCAAGTAATACGCACCTCTCTCCAGATCCCCACCATCCAAAACATTTTATCCCTACTCCTAAATGCAGAAATTTTTCCCATCTCATAAGACGTTCCAACTTATCATTAACAACAAATAATTGACCATAGTAAAATCCCTCCAAACACTCCCGCTGACGATTTACTCGATACTATAGTCTCCAACTTAAACCCTCTAAAATCTCCTGGCCCTAACCAAATTTCTAACACTAGTATTCAAAAATTATGGTTTGTTATCTGCCCTAATATTCACGCTATTTTCCGTGAATATCTAACCTCTGAAACCTATCCTAACACAGACGAGCATCACCTAATTGTAAAACCTAATAAACTCTCTGAGCATCCATCTTCCTACAGACCAATTGCCCTTCTCGTAACGATTGAAAAACTCATTGAGAAACTCATACCCCAAACACCCATATTGAGAACGACTCCATCAAATCCAGGAACTAACATGGATTACGTCCAACGTAGAACATACCCCTTATTTCCTTTCACCATAATCAAATCATCCAACTACAAATACGTCCTAGCCATTTTCCTTGATTTTCGCTCCGAATTTGATTTCTTTTAGTGACCTAATATCCTCAATCAACTTAAAATCCTAGAATTTTCTTCTAATATCTTCCAAATCATTAAATCCCATCTATCATCCCGCACTGCTACGCTTAACGCCTACTACTTCTCCGCTACCACTTTAATACTGCAAGGCTGTCTTCAAGGGTCCGTTCTGTCACCCACCCTGTGGAACTTATCCATTAACTCTCTCCTAGACCTAAAGGAACCAAATACTGACACCCTTGCATACGCCGATGACATCACCTTCTTTATCTATGGTAACTCCCGATTAGAATCAGGAACTACAGCCCATACCTTAATAAAACATGTTAAATCCTAGTCTATCCTGAACAAACAACCGATTTCTTCTACAAAAGCCAAAATATTACTCCTCAAAGGTTTTCTTCACTCCTGCAGAAGTCAAAAAATCTATATCTTTGGCACACCTATCATCTTTTCAGATTCCGTTTCCTATTTTGGAATTACCCTTGAAACCTGTCTTAAAATGTACATCCACCTGCAAAAAATCCGCTCCGAAACTAAAACAATTCTATATATCATATAACACTCCAATCCTAAATCGATTCCGCCAACTCACTCTACTACAAAACTGATTCTAAATAACATCATCATCCCCATCGTCCGCTACGGCATAAACTCCTGGTTCCCACTTGCCAATCCACACTCTCACAGAATTCTCAACCCCATAAAGTGTCCTTACCTATTATACGCGTCCCGAGCTTTCCAAACTACCTCCACTGCCACCTTATAAACACCCCTAAATATCCCAATTCGCAAAATCCAGTTGCACACCGATACACAAATCCGCAATCACACATTTTTAAAACCAATCCTACTTCACTATGAAATACTTTCTCTGGATACATATAAAAATATTCCCGCCAAAGATATCAAAACCCGCATTTACAATTCCCTACTCTACTCTTGGCATTGATCTTGGACCCAATGAAATACCGGCAGACACTTTCAACATCTTCCCTACAATCACAAACATATCCAACTCCACCAGAACAACTCTACAATTCCTAACAGGTCATGGTAAATTCCGCGAAAGGTTACACTCCTTTCACTTAATCCCCTCTCCGCTCTGTCACTGCAAACAAAACGTTCCAGAATCATTTGACCGCCCAAATCTTTCCCACATGAGAAACAACTTTAAGACAAATATAGACCCCTACTCTCCACTTCCAAACCTAAACTTCTTAACCATGCATTATTCCCCCCTTTTTGAATCAATTCCTAGTTAACAAACCACCTGAATAGGTGGTTTGTTATCTAGATTGTCGGATGCAGTCACTACTTGGATGATGTTGTTTGGCTACATCAGTTTCAGTTTAACTGTTGTTATTTCTTGATTTTATTGAATACGGCAGGTTAGGTGTTAGGATTTCATCCTCCTAACCTCTAGCCTGCGGTATTCAAGAAAATCAAGAAATAACAACAGTAAAACTGAAAACTGATGAATCCAAAGAACATCATCCAAATAGTAACTGCATCGGAGCAACGACAATTCCACCTTCCCAAAACCTGATCAACTGACTGACAAACCAGCTGCAACCAGTCAAGCAAGTCATCTGAATTATTACCTTTTTTTTAAATTTATTCAATTTTATTTATTTTACATTACTTACCCCTGCACGATAGGCCGAAGACCTAGAAATAGTTCAAAAAAAAAAACACTTAGCAACACAGTTGTTCATACGCCATTTGAAATTTCAAAAATCCATGGAAACGCTACATTGTAGGCAGATCAAATCCCTCTTAGTATTTAATTTTTATATCTAATTTTATTGCAACTTTATGTTTAAATTAACCACTTTTTCTAAACATCTACGTGGCTTTTTATTATAAATTGTGTGGCTTTCAGTAATCGCGTAATTGTCGTAAACTAATGCGAATTGATTTTTTTGCCAGTGGGGAACTCAATACCTTTCACTGCAGTGAAAAGACGCATTTACCGAGTGTTGAAGAAGTGAATAGCTGCAACATGTTTCGAAATGTTCCGAAATACAAATAAAACCGTCGGAATGTACAATACAAACAAATCCTCGGTATAAAAAAAGATCCAAACGCTAGAGCAAATCACTTCTTTTTGTTCTCTCTTTAAGAAAGCCACCAAACTTCCCGTAGGAACTTAAGATAGTGCAAATGGGATGTCATCAAGCTTCTCGTACACTAATAGTTTTCCTTCATTATTTCGTTGTGATCACCAAATCTTACGGGGTAATATGAGGTAAACTTGTTACGTTAAAACACTGCAAGCGATCTTTTCTGCTTGAATATTAATTCAAACTACTGTTATTTAAAACACTCTAAAAATGTCTAAACGTTCCTCACGCATTCAATGCCATTTCAAATCATAAAAGTTTTCGATCAACAAGCACAACTTCCTTCAAATTGAAATGAGTGCTATTTAAAACATCCTATGAAAGTTCATTAAGTATTTACTCTATAATATTTTGCATGGTTTGTTGCATTATAAATTCGAACATCTGCTTATCAACTTTGCTTTACAAATTCTCTAAAATATGTTCTAGCTCCTGCAGTGAATACATTTCAACCACCGCTGCACATAAATGTATGGCTTTTTTTAAAAGATTAGGCCGCTTTAACAACCTATCTAGTAAATGAACACTTGTAGTGGGTAGTGGGTTACCAGGATATTCTATCAGGCGGTACATGGTTATCTTGCAGTTGTGCAGGTATTCCAAAGTAATAAGATTGTGCCCTTGTTTTAATACTTGGTAGGTTATGTTGTCTATTCGCAAACCGTGCTTTGCAGCTGTCTTATGAGGATACTTACAGCTGCGTTTCTCAGAATATTTCACCCATTGTCGCTGGAAACTGTTTTATGTTACCATGCCCCGTTGTTCTCAATCTGTATAAATACAAACCGAACTTCTGAAAGAGCTACTCTATTCCATACTATTTCTATACAACGTCCTTTGAACGCAAAGAAACGTTGTAAATCGCCCAGCATCCAGTCTATTGACGAATGCAGCCCGCATTTCCGAATCCTGCAAAATGATACCAGAGAGGCTGATAGCTGTTTATAGATTTTTTTACACATGATTATTCAATAAATTGCAGACTGCAGGTTACCAATCTACCTTCACAATGCACGAGCTTTTATGTAATTATTCTCCAAGTCAAAATTAGTAAGTTAACGCTTAGGTTAGGCACTTTTTACTATTTCCGTATGAACCACCCCACTCTACGACACTTTGAGCTAGTCCAAAATCTAATTCTTTTGGATTTTTATTCTACCCTTTTCCTATTTTGTTGCGGTATGAATGAATAAATTTCAGGTGCACCCTTCTCAGCCAGTAGGACTTGGAGCACTAAACGCCGAATACTACTCCGCCACAGTTTCACTGCCCCCTATGACGCATTGCATGACGCACTTAACCCCAGGTTCTTGTCGCCCATTAAGAAGCCGTTTGCCTATACGACGCCTGCATCCATTGAGTTTCCTCCACGCTGGTTCCCAGACGACGTCGTAGATTACCGCAGCCTGCAGATCGAGGACTTGAGAAGAGAATTGATTCGAGAGTATCAATCGCTGCGATAACGTAGCTAATTTTTATGCCGCGCCTTCTAGGGATTAATTACGCATACAAAGACATTGGTCAAAGATTTCTTTGTGCCTGTCATGCTTTTAGTGTTAATGTGTAATAAGATCACATGAATATTGTAAATAAATCTTGTTTCTGTTACTACGGACTGATAACAAGGTAATCTCAAACAACCAGAACACCACGTAATAACAGTTGTGAAATGTTGTTTCAAATATCTGCTGCAGTGAGTAATATTATTGATATACATTTTTCTAGTATATTATATAATTTCGTAATTTAAATTTTATATTTTTTATATTGTTTATTAGTAGCAGCCAACTTTATTATATAATTTATTTTTGTTTAGCAAAAAAATTATGAATGTTCAACATTTTAATGGAAATGGATATCTATAAAAAGTTTTCTTGCTTTGGCTTAAAAATAAATATCATCAAAGGAATTGTATTTTAACATTGTAACGAGACATCGCTTAGTCCACCCTTGACCAGAATAATACAGCTGAACGTAAACGAGACAACTGTACACAAAGGATAATTGGTAGTCACTCTGTGGCGTGACATCTTCAGATGGAATTGATTGACAGTTTACAAGAGGTTGTATTTATGTACTTTATTAAACTTGAGAGAGAGAGAGAGAGAGAACATGCTTTATTGTCACTAAAGTATTAGTTTATGGAGGAAGCGGTATAGAATTCAAGCCCGAAGACATAAAAATAAATTAAACCAATCAAATCAAGCCTTTCGGCATAGAATAACAAAATAACAACAAAAAAAATAGGGAGCTTCTAGATGTTGTTTACATAATTCTACTGCGTTTCTAGGATAGTCTAGAATTATTGAATATGTACTAAGCTATAAATTAAAAGTCTTTCTACATCTAGAAATAACAACAGCAGCTGCAAGTACCTATTAAAAATAATTCGAGACTATTAAATTGTTATACACGAACTGAGAAATTTAAGTAAGCTTATGTATAAAATATTTCGTTCTCACGATGTTCTGACCAAAAGTCGTCATTTATTGAGAACGTAAAGAGCGTAAAGATACAGCGACCCTCACCCCATTTTTACACTTCCTTTATTAACTACAATGCTACATTTGTTACTATTTGACATGTGCACAGTATAGCTTACAAGAGTCAAAATACTTTCCCATTTAGTAAGAAAATCCGTCGAGTTCTACACAGTTTGTTTCCTTCCCTAAGGGTTGAGATCAGTCTTCTATTTTCTAAAACGGGTTCGGTTTCATGTCTACATAACTCTTTATAATTCCAAGTTGAATCATACGTTTGCCCATAATTATTTTTATTATCATACTCTAGGTGGCAGATAACGTTTTCGATTACGCTCACGCATTGTTTTAATAAACAAATGTTTTTTTTATAATAAAAACGAGAGAGAACTCGTGACTTAGTTATAATTCATGTACGACAATTAAATTTAGAAACACCGTTGCCATTCTTATTTCTGTTCTTTGTAAATAAGCATTTCTTGCACTTGTTGCAATTCTAATTATTGATAACTTGTAACGCTAGTGCGTTATTTAAAGAAGCATTAGGTAGTAGACAAGAATTTATTAAATTTAGTTAGTTAAATGAGCTTTTGTAGCAAGAAAGCATCCTGAAAAGTTAGCAGGCATCGATAGTTGCTCTTAAAATGCAATATTAATAAGGATAATAATAAACATGATAAGCACCCGGTATATTAAATACAGACAGTACTATACTTCCATTTGTATTAAAGTCAGAAGAATTACAAATAGGCACTCGGGAAATAACCGGCATAATAAAATTATTTGTACAAATTTACACCTGTCCAAAAACAAAATCATCACAATATATCCCAATAACTCATAAACAGCCATAAAATTAATAACGTATGACGCAGTTTTCGATATTAATTCCAAAAGTGTGGGAAAAATGACTGTTCACACGGACAGCATGACATTAAACTGTACCATAAAACAGTTTAAGACAATCATTAAGAACGAAAAAATCGAGTAATAATCTTGGGACGTTATAACTTGTAAAACCACGCAAATAATAATAGAGGAGGATAGCTCGGGGCAGGTTATTAGATACCAGCGATTACGATGCAAAACGACGGTTAAATAACAAGTACGTTAAATTACGGGACAGTATTCAAATATCATGGCTGTCAGAGATTAGACAAATCCTCGGACTTAATGCGTCTCGTAAGAAAGTGACCAGTGCTTGGGAGTTTTTGGAAACCACAGCAGGTTGGAATTTTACCTACGAGGAATCCTATCGGTAGATGCGGATAAAGTTTTGAAGTAACGAAACCAAAAAACTGTAAATTAGTTGAATTATAACCACACATGCTGTTTGTTGCGTTTAAGAATTTTAATTGATCGATGACGTTTATAAATGTAAGGAGCTTTCTTAATTAGAAATATTTTATTAATGCAGCCTCTAGTAAATTAAAAGCGTATTGCGTCGCATTTTTATACATCCACAGCTCGTTAATTAGCAAGTAAAAATTACCTAAATTAAATTTCGAGGCGGCTCCATGGCGTAGTTGGTATGCGTGTGACTACTATACCCAAGGTCCCGGGTATAAATCCCGACACGGTCCCCTTGAAAAATGTTAGGCGAACATTTTTCACAAAAATACGCCCTCGTTCGGATGATAGATAAAATGTCTGAGTATTCTCACGAATGTTAAAGATCCCTACCTTGCTTGGAACAGCAAGGGTTCGGTGAAATTCAAAATTTCTAAGTAAAAAAACTTGCTTCCTGGCTAATGTAGTACCTTCGGGTGGAGCAAAAAAAATTTAATATAAAGATTAAATTTCGACAAAGTAATATTGAAAATCCTAAGTTTTGAAGCTAAACGCGGATTTGGACAAATTAGGGTAGATTATAGTTCTTGTTTTCTTTTTTCTTCGTTGTTATTTATTGTTTTATTATGTTGTACAATGTAGATTAGGTGTACGCGAAGTAAAGTTTTCTTTTCATGTTTAAGTTAAATTCGTAGGAGGTAAGAAAGGTGTCTCCATCGAACTCTAACTACAGTGGACACGTTACCTTTACATGATGATATCATATGAATTCAAGTCTGATTCATGTGGTTCTACATAAGCAATAAGAATGTTATACAATGACATAACCCCCAGAGGCATGAAGAGTATGAAAAAAGTGACGAACGCTAGACAACAGACGGAAAATCATGAATTAATTATTCACGAATCACATACGAGAAAACATATGGGGGTGATCGTTGGAAGGTTAGTTGAGTACATCCTTTTGGTTATGAATTAACAAAAGGGCGTTAGCGTGGTGAAATTTTCAAATTTTAATAGAACCTACAACACTAATAAATTGGTACGGATTTGTTCAAGAACAGTAAAGATTGGAAATAAAAACCCGACGGCACAACGTGATCCTGGCTTATTCACATTAACACGTAGCTGTAAGTCGTTGCTAATTATGAATTGCTTTTACTGATTGTTGGTGGTATTTATGCAACCGCTTGTTCAATTAAATATAGACAAAATTATACAACGCCACCATTGATTAAAGTATAGTGTTAAGTTATTATAGATATAAAAACTGGACATTACAAGTTTTAATTGAAAATTTGAGACGTGTTGTAAATTATTATAATCCATCGAAGTTTTGGCTAATTGGATATGATATAATTTATAAAAATTCACAATCTGTATGTGTATTTGTTTACACGAATGTTTTGTCGCTTATATTTAAATTTTGTAACTTTACAATTCTGTATGTGTACCTGTTTTTAGGAATAACGAGATGAGTCTATATTAAAATAGATTTAGATGAAGTGGTGAACTGAAATATGTTGTTTTCTTTGTGTACACCTATAAGGAAACATTTTGTAAAAGGAACTCCGTGCCGCCAAGAGGTCGACGTACTTAAAATCCCAGGAACGCTCGTTCTCTATAAGATTCTGACTAGACGGTTTGCCCTCATGATTTAAGACAGGTTGAAAACTTTTCAAGGTAAATATTAGAAATCCTGGGATTCGTAATGCTAAATTTTCTAGGGGGTTTTAATTGGGAGGTTCGGGGGGATGACATAGAAGAGCGATAAAGAGTGATAGCTGGGTCAATTTCCGTATTAACTGTCTGGTCAATCTCCCAATCATAAATTATGTCCAGAACTTTGAGGTAATACTTGACTAAGGTATGTAGCTTGCTCGATTTCTCAGTTGATATTATCCAAAAACTGCAGCACCAGGTGATGAAGAGCCTGCCGCTTGTGAGTGTTCTATTCTCTTTTGGAATAGAACGATCATCACGACCTTTCGCCTTCATGGTTATCTGCAATGTTGTTTCTTTTAGGGTTAAAGAACTTTTATTTTTTACTTATTGCTTTTTTATTGATTTCTTTTACTTTATGAATTGACGAACAGTTGACGTAGTACTTGAACTAGAACTCACCTAAGGTTGTTAGGGTGAAAGATTTTTGAAAAATCTCGTTTGCAAGATGAATGGACGAATGATGAATATTTAATATTTCAGCAATCTGTCATGTTGTGTGACGCTGGTTTTACTCACTTAGTGTCTTTATTTGACTGTCATCAACTTGGGCTGACCATTCTTGACCAAAAAACAACTTTAAGATCAAAATCACAAGCACATAATTTTGTTAGCCATCGTTGACACTGGTGTTTCTGTAAAAGATCATCACCGTATAGTTCATACAACTTTTGGCAAGATTGATGCATGGTTTTTCCTTTCGGAAGGGAAACAATAAAATATGACAAAAGTGCAACGTTTGATCTTCCATTGCCTGTCTTGGGAAAGTAATTTGAGTAAATTATTGTTATTTTTCAAAAAGAATAGTTAGTGACTGGTTTCGCTTTTGTTGCAGCTCGTCAGACTGGTGCATTTCTTTCTACAAAATAACCAACCAAGTTTTTGAATTATACGCATATCATGGTGTATTTATAAGTGTAAAATATTTCTCATGCTTCCTCTATACTCGAATGTAAACAGCTGACCATCGGCGAATGTTTCGAATCTTCGATATGATAGTGTAGATGTCATTGCTAGACAAAATTTTAATAAGTCAAAAGACAAGATGAAAATAAAAATAAACGAATGTTGTGTTAAGTAGTCATTTATTTATTTTCATTTTCATTTAGTCGTTTAACTTTTCACTAAAATTTTATCTTGCAATGCCATCTATACTATCATGTCGGAGACTTGAAACAGTCACCGATAGTTAGTTGTTTACATTCGAGTATAGAGGGCGCATGAGCAATCTTTTGCACTTATAAGTAAGCCATGATTTGTGTATAATTAAAGAACTTGAATGGTTGTTTTGCAGAAAGCAAAGCTAAGTACAAAATAAGAGATGAGATTTAAAATTCCTTGTAACCTTGTAACATTCCTTTGAAATGTACTATAAACATACTTTATTATAGTAGTTTGTGTATTGGTAAATCCCACCAACAGAGTTATTTCCTGTGCGAGATATCATTTTTAGACCAAATGCATTCTTGATCAAAAAAAGGATTATTTTTATTTTTTACTTCTTCATACTCAAGGTTGTCAAATTCATTATGACGATTTTATGTTAGAAATGATATCATAGCTACATGTATTCTAAATCACTGCAGTTTTATAATTCATTTGTTTTGATTAATAATATATAACGTTGGCGCCTATTACCTCATTGTTTTGAAAGAAAAAGGTTTCACACTTAAACTTATGCTGATTTAGAAAATAAAAAAACTCACTTTCTCTGATTCTAGGTAATAATGTGTCAGTAAGATAATTTTGTATATGTTGCATTATAAAAAGCAATAAAAAGTAATTTAAATTTGCAGTCTTAATTTAGTTTTGCGAATTTTGCCAAAGATAATCTTGTCGTGCAATGAAGGAAGATAATTTTTTATACAGCGTTTCGTCAATACCATAGAAACAGTTAACATGCAACTTAAGTAGGTACAGTCAACCTTTGAATATGAAGGTATCGAAGTGATTAATGTGATTAATCAATGAAGTTTGAACTATTATCCTGCCAGGTTAGTTACTTTTAATTTTAAGAGCAATGAGTGTCATAAGAAGAAAAAAGTTATGGTAACTAAGATCATCAAACTTTTAACCAAGTCCGACAAGTCGCGTAGGATCTGGCTAGAATAAATTAAGTTCAGAGTATCGTTGATTTTCAAAGGTATGTACAGCCAATAAGTTCTCAGATATTTATGACAAATCTTCTAAAACTATCACCTACAGTAACTGTATTTAATTAACGTTTTTGTTTAACCGTGTTGATTTATAAACGTACCCACAGTACGTTCTTGTTATTAGTTTAAGAACTTAGAAAGTAATTTTGTTCGCCGAAAACGTTTTCGATTAAGCCAAGCAATTTTTGATATATTTACTTTTTGTTTAAAAATGTTTCTATGTACTTGTAATGAAATCTTACTTTGGTGTTTTCCACAACTAATGTAAAGGTAATGGTTCTAGCCTTGAAGTAATAAAATATATTGCTATTACCTAGAGACGTGATTAATTTAACGTTTGGGTTTGGAAACCTCTTTTTCAGCCAGCAGTTCTTAAATAGGTGTATTAGGGTCCTTATTGTTAGGTTAGTTTTAGGATTATAAATATTCCTCGTATAAAGTTTAACCAGAATCACTTACATGATCTCGAATTTTCGTAACCTCTTGTTATTTCTTCTGGAACTTTTCCCTAAAACTTTCCGTATTTCGAGATAAGGTGGCGTCTAAGATACTTCCCGATTAAGACTGGTATTTCACAAACAAATATATTTCGGTCACTTACACCACTCTTCCCATTGAGTTAGTCGGCATTCTTGCTAGTACATTGGAGGTTTTTGCTATTTTTATTGAGAAACAGAATTGTTAGAGAAGTACTTTACTTAGTTTTCTTTGTATGTTACTGAATAGATTTTCTGGGGCCAAACTGTGCGTAAAAATTTTTTTAAAAAATTATTACAATGTTGATGTGGAAATATTTGGATTTTTAACGTATCAAAATAAATTACAACATTTTGTAAGCGCCTTGATAATAATAATTTGCTCACGGTGTTAGGAGTACATTACACCTCCAGATACGCGAAGACCTTTTATATTACTTTATTAACATTACAGTCATTGTTTTTTTTTCAGAAAAGGAAACCCGGAAACCTACTGCCAACGAATTGCAGTTCACACAATAAGCTGTATATATGTGAAATCTTTTTAAATTCAGGAAAAATGGTTGTAAATATTTCTGTGTTTTAATTTACGTGTGGTATAATTTACATAGGTATTCCATTTTCTTTTCACTTTTCCAGCAAAACAATGGGTTTGAAATTCTGTCCGCTCTACCATTACTAGTATAAATCACCCCCAGAAAAATTCTATAGAAATACCCATTTGATATATTTTTTAAAATAGATCAGGCTAAAATTGAATTTACGTGCAAAGCCATTTGCCTAACAGGAAAGTTTTTGCGTAAAACGAGTTCATAACCATAAGTTTATGTTGTTTACAGCACAAGTCTGTACTTCTTGAATTATATAGGTACACGTCGATAAATGATATATATTCACCCTTAGCGTCAGTGTTTTGCTATGGATTTGGTGCTTGGGTTTGCTTTTCAGTTTTCTGTCATATTGTTAACTTTTAGCTAAAATTTAGACTAATTGTATCTATTTTCAATTTTCTTTCTACTACGCTATCTATCACATCTTTCGTTGCGTATTTACTTCTTTGAGCTTTATCAATTTCTCCTCTCCTTATCGCTTTAATTGCGATTTACATCTCTCGTCAATTTCATTTGTAGGAATGTTGACATTTCAAATTATGACGTTAGTTCTCTATTGTTTTTCGGCAGTCTTAAGTTTCACATCCTCGAAGACTATTTCAATAAATTCTTTAATCTTTCTTTTATGTAATTTTCTAACGCGGCCGCGTTATGTTAGATAGAAATCAGATGGAAAAGGACATTCATCTTAAACGAGCAGATAAAACCTCAGAATCATAGCTTTATCTTTGTGTAATAGATAGAACGTAACTCAAATCTATAATTTATTTCAAAACTGCAAAAAGAAAACCGCGTTTTAATATAAAGCGTTACAAAATCGTAATAGTAAAGGCATAAATAATTACCATAATTAGTTAGTGTAAACACCAATTAAAACTGAAACTTTTTTAACGCAGTTATGTTACTTTAGGGCAGCTTTTGAAATAATTTAAGAAGTACGTAATAGTGAAATTATCAGTATGCATGTTTAATACAATAATTACCCAAAAATAGACGAACTTTTTGCAATTTTTAGTAGAATTAAGCAAAATTAATATTACATGGAAACAAATGTAGTTACAACACAAAGTAACCCCTAGACAAGATAACAGTCATATTACAATGTTGTTAATCACTTAAATACAGACGCTGATCTAGTAAAGCTTACAAATATCACGTTACAGAAGATCTAACCAGACATATACAATACAAAATGCTACAATGTATTCAATTGCAGGATTGTTGAATACATACGATAGCTTTCATCACGCATTTTTTACGTGATTCAACACAAGCTCAATATTAGGACCGTAATGCCCCTTGCAGACTTGGACAGTGGAGGAAAAAGATAGAATCTAGACAGCAAACAGAAGGAATTAATTAATTACTCGCGAGTCGTTACCGAAAAGACATCTAAAAGGCTATCATTGATAAAGAAAAGTCGAAAATCTTATTGGTTATGGGATTAGCAATCGGACATTCAACATGGTGATATTCGCGAATAAATCGACAAGGATCCTGTCTCCAATTTGAGCAGTTGGGCTCGAAGCCAACTTGTTTGGAAATTAAAATAATCCTATCCAACATAAACTCAAGCTGGTGAAATTAAGATCTTTATTCAAATGCATTTAACTGTAAGAATATTAGTTACTTATAAATTGCTCTTTTTGTTTTATAGTGGCGCGTGTTTATGAAACCAGTTAACTTAAACATTGAGATCGGAAAACGTTAACCAGTACTATAGGTTGTAGTGTTTACGTTATTAAATTTACAAAGCCTGGACATTGGAATTTAATTCAACATGGTTGAAGGGATGATTAGTTGTTATAGGTGAATAGTAATTTGTGTAAGAAAAAGCGACTTGATTTATGTAATTTTAAATTCTGTGTGTGTAAGTTGTTTACAGGAATATTCTTATGCTGCTTGTATTTAAATTGATTTAGATAGCTTTTAAATTTTGTGTGTATCTGTTTGTAGTAATATTGTTATACTACTTTTATTTAAATTGATTTAGATAACTTTAAAATTTTCGTATGCGTACCTGTTTACAGGAATTATGATATGATGCTGTATTAAAAGGTGAAGTAGTGAGACGAAGGTTTTGTTCTCTGTTGAAAGCAAATTGACTGTAAAAAAACTCCATTCCATCAGGAGACCGACCTACTTAGAATTCCTAGGAATACTCGTTTTCCAGAGTATTATCCCTAAATATTAAAAGTTGGCGCCCATAAATTTAGTACAAAAAAATATCTTTCTAGGTAGGTATGGTAACGTAGTCTTGTCATTGGAGCCACTTATCTTAAAAATTTTTGCTCTTTTTGATTTTTTATGTAGGGACCCACTCCCGCACCACTGTAGTTAGTCAGTGTACCTTTAATTTATTACGGGATTTTTGCTTCTTCTGGGTAATTCAAAATTTAAGCAGTCTAACGATCCTTTCACCCGTAAAATTCTTCGTTTAGTAATTTGCAACTTCTACTGATCACTATGCATGATTTAATTCTTGCCACATCGAATCGGCTGGCTCGCGGTTGATCTCAAACCGCTTTTTATTTTTTTAACTGTGTTGTTTTTCTTCCAATAGCTTTATCTACTTTTACACACTGATCCCTATCAGTATTTTATAGAGTTTGATCTTGGAGCAAGTTTCATTTTTTCTTGAAATTTATGTTAGTAAATCGCATCATTCCTTTAGATATCTATTTTATTCTACTTTTTTTACTGTAATCCTTGTTTATATCAGAACATCTTTTTGTAGAAAGTTTCAGGTATATTGTGATTGAAGTTGATAAAAAGCTTTGCTGCGTGCATTGACTTCAGATAGCATTTAACATTGATGCAGAACAAATTATTTTAGCTTAAAAGAACATAATGTCACTCTGGACCAGTATATGACACCGACCAACGCTTATCAGGTTGTTCGGTTTCTAGTCAGTAAGGCACCAGATGCCTGGCTCCATGGTATCCGGTAGGGAACAGTAGTAACAAATGGTGAATGATCAGTCTTTTAGAATACGCATAGCACTGCGCCCAGGCTATAGTACTTTTAAAACCACAAATGCCATTGTAACTCGATTGTTCGAGGTCTTCGGGGAGTATTCTGTGCACAAAGTAAAGAAAGAATAACATAATTGATATAATTCAACACTCACCGACCCTAGTCAACATCGCATCTATTCTACAACCAGTTCGTCTAAGACTTTTTGTTGAATTTTCTCGAATTTTTTCAAGACATTTATGATAAAATTCCTGAACGATGTAAAGTTATTGCAATCTGGGGTAAAGTTATAAATTCGGCAAATGTAGTCTTAAGGAAGATTATTCCTGATGTTCTAAAGACAAATGCTGTTATTAAAAATAATGCTGTCGTTTTCAATTTAGTGCTAGTGAAAGTCTAACATAATTTAGTTAAAGTTTAAAGTATCACCTCGTAAAGCATGTTTTAGTAGGAACTTATATGAGCAGGAGACTTTTATTTATGGAGCATTAATATCTGTATTGTTTGGAGTTAAAGGTATAGAAGGGCTGACGAAACAGGAGTAATTTCAAGACACCAGAGAATAAAGGTTAGACTAGTAGTTAAGCTTTGTGTTCTTGTACTAGAATTTAGGAAGATAATTTTTGAAAGAATTTGCAATTTGCTTGTTATTATAAAGTATTTTGGAATTTGATAATTTTTAATTGTAGAAGTACTAAATTTTGAGTTTAATCAATTTAAACGATTTTGATATAGAAAATTTAATATTTGTACACGAAAGTGCAATTTCACGTATTGAGCAGGAAATTGACATTCTTTAGACTAAAACGGTTGTATAAGTATATTCAGACTCTGTAAGTGCAACGTAAAATTATTTCATGTAATTGAAATTTTGATTTTTATTTTGATCTAATATAGTAACAATTATCATTTTTCTTTATTTTATTATATTGTTTGTATATTTGAAATCTTAGTAAAAGTATAATACATTAATTTATCAAAGCTGGAGGTTCTTTTTAATGTTCTTCTTGAGCTAATCAAAAAAGCAGATTTTTTAATTTAGGTTTACAAATCTGCGACTGCTGTGTTAAAAGACAGGAGAAAGAAAGAAATAGTATTAAAACAAATAAAAGATATAAAAAAATTCAAGTTTCAACTTACATAAAAAAATTTGTACGTTACCTTTCAGCGCCTGAGTATACTGATAACACGGTTTTCACTTTTAATAAAATATATTTCTTCTTCCAATATGTGGAAATTACCTTTTGTTGCACAAACTATACATTTCCTAAATGTAAATCGTGAGATTATAATTGATTCATAAAAACCTTACAGTAAAATTATCAATTTATTAAACACTGTGCAAATTGCAGATTTAAGTATAGTCGTAAAGTCACTTATAAAAATCACAAATATTAAAAGCTACTCTAAGCTTTATTTTCAGGTGCCTTGAAATACCTCCTAATTTATCAGCACTCCCAAAATTCTATACTATTCAACTATTAAGCTCCATCAATAAAAGTCTCCTTCCTATATGAATTACCATTAAATTTGCTTGGCGTCCATATTGTTTTAATTCGAATTCAATATACAGAACTATTAATGGCACTAAGTCGAAAAAGCTAACCAAAAAATAAAATTCAATCGAATAGATTGGAATTGAATCGAATTGAATTGAATTTAATCGAAATAGAATTGAAGTTGAGATTGAAGCCCTAAATAGTTCCCTATTACTTAAACTAATTCAACAAATACCGGTTCACTTACAATTTTTTTAAAATTGGCTAAGCTCAACTTACGGCAGACATTTTATAACAACTACGAATATTTAACTTACACCAATTTTCATTTTATTAATCACTATTTTAGTTTAAAATGGCTGCGTTTGTTAGCAGAACATTAGGAATCAAACTTTTAAAATTACTTTTATAATCTTTTAGAATCTTTTATATTTAACAAATCTAAATTATGCTTATAAAACAAACAATTTATAGCTTAAGTTTAGACAGAAATTTATTCCTAATGAAAAATAATTCTCACCTATATCCTTGTCAACAATTACAGAATAAAAACCTCTTTTCTGTGAGTTACAAAGATTATCTTAAAATTTCTCGGAATAATTTCTTATTTTTTTAATGCCTCGGCTGTTAGTGTAATTGGCCAATAACGCTGCACAGATAATTAAGTAAATGTCAAAATGTTTCGTTTTTTGATCCTAAAATTTGCTGGAAATTATCTCCTAACAAATAATTGTTATAGAATTAAGAATTTATTCTAACCTAAGTGCTAATATCTAAATATTGTAAGTTACAAACAAAAAATTCAAGATTTATACTTGCTGTTGTTATTATCAAATAGCGCTTATCAAAATCTCATTTCTATCGTAATCAAGTGGCATTAAATACTTCCTGTTTCCAATTCAAATCTCCATTTGACGTTAAAATATCAGTTTACAAAGTGTATCTATTTTAATCCATTACAGTCAGCAGTCGCTCTTGTATCAGGATTATTTATATCAAAGATCCTTTAATTTTTGTAGTATTTTTAACAATAATTATGGTTTATAATTCAAAGTTCTATTTTACTTATAGGATATCGTAAAATGAATTATAAATTACTCGAACTTACATGTTCGAAAGAATTAATCTCTACTCAAAACTTACATGTTTGATACTGTAAAATGAATAAATTAAATCTGAATGATTCGTTCTAATTCAATTTCTGTATATACACAAAATAACTTTTATACGTTCATCGTTTGATTTTCTTCTATTGAATTTTCGAAAATTAGTTATCCTGGATGATGTAAAATTTACGCCCATTTCACGTTTTAACGAACTAATCAAGTCAGGTTCTCGTAAAGCGTTGTCTATTCTTTTCCAATGCGCAAAGTTAATAGTCGCAGTCTCTTTATCTCTGTAATACGTAAAGCTATTAAAATCGTTTATTTTATTTTGTTTTTTTATAATAGCGTTTCCTTGAATGGGGTGTTTATTCATTAATACTAATAATTGGCCTATTAATGGCTTTTAAAACATTTCTTAGTAAAATGACGTATTCGTTTATTAATAACAAAAATTCTGGAATTAATTTCTTTAGAATAAAGAGTAAAATTCATGAAGTGATATTTAACGAAAATGAATATTTTCGTCTTCTTAAAATGATCTATCTGCACACAGATATTAATTACATAGTTAATTAAAGCTCGCAATTGTATCTTTAATAATTGATTTGTATTCTAACAGAGTACGGATTTTAGTTTCGCTTATCTTAGCGAAGACAACTTAAAATCTAAGTTATTTTTAGTATTTTTAAAAGTGTATGCAACTCATTTTCTTTCTGCAGAAATGTCTGTACACGAAAATATGCTTGTTTTAACGCGGGTGCATTAAATTTATATTATTCTATGCAATTAAGATAAACGGCTTTTGTACTTATATCTTAAATTTAAAGCTCGCCTCAAGCGTACTTATTTATACACACAGTTGAAATGAATTAATTTAAAAATTGCGTTCTATATTTTATGTGCTAATGAAATCCGTTTATATTTATACAGGGTAGAAAATTAAATATAGAGAAATTTTACTTTTTCCGTTTTTCTCATTTTTTTAATTCTATAAAATATCAATTTGAAGTAAAAAGAGAACTATATTATAAAAAAAATGTATTTATTATATTACTTTCATTCTAGATGTCATTTTTTAAATATTTTCACATTCAGTATATGATCAAAGATCAAAATATATTCGAAGATTTTGACAATAAAAAAAGAGTTTACTTTCCTAAACAACAGATCTCTACCCGTTAATTAAAAACTATAAATTATAAAGAAAAGTATAAATGTGAAATTTAATGGGAAAAGATTTCTTTAGCAGTATATTTTTGTAAATAGTTTGAAAATCGCATCTGTACTAAAAATTCTAACATTTCGTTTATGTAACCTAACGTCCCAATATTTAAAGTGTAGGAAATCTTATTACTATTAGTCTGTACATATTTCATAAAGAGCACTATTCGTTCGAATTCTAGTGTTAGATATTCAAGTAACTTTTGCAAAATGTTTAAAGAATTTACGTATTTAGAAAAATTTTAGATACTTTGTAAGTATGTTTGAAACTACGTCTAGGAGGAGAACCACTATTGGGGCTATGTGGAACCAATTAAAGGGGAAACGTACACGTAGAAAAAAAATTTGTAATAAATTCTAATTGTAATTTTGTAATTTAGCACCAAGAATTTAACCTGAAGTAATAACAACCGATTTTGAGTTGGCTGCCATCAATGCTTTAAAAAAAAACTTTTAATTTGAGGTAGGCTGGGTGCTATTTCCATTATAGTCAAGCTCTATGGAGAAAAATACAATCTAATACGGAAATATTGACTAAATATTTATCACCATTGGTATCTGTGCCACAAAATTATGTTGTCAAAGCCTTTGAAGAGCTTCTTGATTCCGAATTTTACTCTACCGAACAATATTTGACTCCACTTACTGATTATTTCGAAGACACATGGATCGGACGAACATAAAGTTGAAATGGAGCTAGAAGAGCTCCAATGTTTCAGATTAACCTTTGGAATTGCTATTGTCTCACTTTGGTTAGTCTTCAAAGAACAAGCAACAATGTAAAGGGGTGGCACTGTTGTTTCAATCCACTTCTCCAAACAACCCATCCAAGCATTTGGAGACTTTAGATGGATTTAAAATGAAACAAAGCTTGACTGAAATGAAAATTTCGCAGTTGCAAATAGGAATAATTGGACCACCACAAAGAAAAAATATAAAGATTGCAATTTAAGGATGTTAAATATTTGTCAAAATTATTCATCTATGGGAAAATTGGATTACTTAAAAGCTATTGCTCAAAATATTGAATTTATTATTTAAAAACTTCGATCAGACTTTTTCTCATTATAAAATCTAAAATTGAAGATAAATTAACGATTTTATTAAAAATTTTGAGTATTGTACGGAATAAATAGAAATG
The DNA here is from genome assembly GCA_036346225.1 of Platerodrilus igneus. NCBI lineage: Eukaryota > Metazoa > Arthropoda > Insecta > Coleoptera > Lycidae > Platerodrilus > Platerodrilus igneus. The sequence continues at coordinate 9,001,703 of JARFIW010001281.1, read as the reverse complement.
AATATTAAATAAATATTAAATAAAAAGCCTAAATTAAAATTTGAATTTTTATAGAATTTGACTTTTTTATAAAAAAATTTTAAAATTATTGTCATAATTAGTTCTAAATTTGAATAAGTTAGTATTGAATTTTTTCAAGTAAATTTTGATATTTTTAGTTTACTTAATGCTTAACATTTTTATAAAGTTGATGATCTTTAAAAAAAATTGTTAAGTTTAAGGTTATGAAGCTTTCAGAGAACTTAATTTGAAATAGGGCTGGAGACCAAACTGAAAAATCTTGCATCCTACATTCATTACTTAATGTTAATAATTGGCTTTTAAGACATTTCTTAGTAAAGTAACGTATTCGTTTATTAATAATGAAAACTCTGGAATTACAATAAAGGTTAAGGTTTATAAAGTGGTATTTTTAACAAAAACAAATATTTTATTTTTGGTTTTAAATGTCCTATATACATGCAGAAGTCAATTGCATAATTAATTAAACTTTACAATTGCATTCTTATTGATTGTAAATGCAATTTACCTTTTAGTAATGCAGCGTATTACATTTTCAATAAATAACACGTATATCTTAAAATAAAACTCGTTTTTATCAAGTATAGAATGAATATTTGCACAATGTATCTCTGAAGAGTAATTATTTTAGGCAATGAAATTGAATGGCGTTTGTATTTTAAAATAAAAGTTAGTTTTTAGGTATCCCTCAAGAATTATTACACACACTGCTTAAAGTTGAACTTTTTAAGTTTACGATCTTTTTACACTTTGCAATAAATCCAATACACAGGATTTAATTACATAATAAGTGCTTCTTGTTATATGCTCATGAAATACGCTTATTTTTATACAGGATAGAGAAATTAAATATTGGGTAATTTTAATTTTTCCCGTTTTCTTTCTTTTTAGGTAATAATTTTTTATAGATTTTGGCGCTCAATGACTTTTCGTGGCCTCTTTATCACATCAATATATATATATATATATATATATATATATATATATATATATTGAAGACACATGCATCGGGAGAACACAAGGTCAAAATGGAGCTAGAAGAGTTCCAATGTTTCAGATTAACCTTTGGAATTGCTATTGTCTCACTTTTGTTAGTCTTGAAAGAACAAACAACAATGTAGAGGGGTGGCACCGTTGTTTCAATTCACTTCTCCAAGTAACCCATCCAAGCATTTGGAGACTTTAGATGGATTTAAAAAGAAACAACACTTGACTGAAATAAAAATTTCTCACTTTCAAATGGGAATAATTGTACCACCACAAAGAACAAAATATAAAGATTGCAATTTAAGGATTTTGAATGTTTGTCAAAATTATTCATCTATGGGAAAATTGGATTACTTAAAAGCTATTGCTCAAAATGTTGAATTTAATAATTAAAAACTTCGATCAGACTTTTTTCTCATTAAAAAATCCAAAATTAAAGATAAATTAACGATTTCATTAAAATTGTTGAGTATTATATGGAATAAATAAAGATGAATATTAAATAAAAAGACTAAATTAAAATTTGAATTTTTATAAAATTTAACTTTTTTATCAATTTTTTTTAAATTATTGTCATCATTAGTTCTGATGAATTTGAATAAGTATTGAATTTTTTCAATTGATGTTTGATATTTTTAGTTTTCTTGATGCTTAACTATTTTATAAAGTTGATAATCTTTAAAAAAAAATTGTTAAGTTTATGGTTATGAAACTTTCAGAAAACTTAATTTAAAATAGGGCTGGGGACCAAACTAAAAATCTTTTATTTTTTAATTCGGTTTGGTTTTAGATTGCTTTCAGATAGAACATTCTATTAATATCTTACACTAATGGTGTAGTTGGAAAATGACTAATTTATTCAATTTTTCTTAAATCAGATTTTTATTTTTTAGTTGATTTTGAAAACATAATTTTTTCGTTAACAGTTCAGGGTCAATTTTAAGATCTTGTTACGTTTATTTTCGGCAATAATTGGTTATTTTATTTACAATAACTTTTAACTCAAATCCTTTGCTAATTAATTATCCGTTTATTTAAATTCCATGTCTACGATTAAATAAAAGCGTCGATTCATAATTAAAAAAGAAATACGCTGGCTAATAATTTTCAACTAAAATCTACTTTGCTTCTAAAACAAAACTTTATTCGATAAATTAAATATCCTGTATATTTTACTTGGTAAATACTTTTGCTAATTAAGAATAAATTCCACTTCCCAGAATTAAAGCTGCCTATTATCCCAATATAAACTGTGTTTGTCCAGGTTAATTCTGAATAGAAATATCTTTGTACTCTGATCACTGACTGAACGAAGTTGATTTTATTTGCTTTCCGATCTACACAACGGAGACACGTGTAGGAATGTTTGGATGTTTCCGTTTTTTGTTATGAAAATTTCGAGCACGCAATACGGCGTGATGCGCATTTAGAGTTTTTAGAAAATTGTATTTTTCGTCGAAAGTAAATTAATTTTTACTGGTAATTGATCTAGCTTCTTTCGGTGGCCTTAAAGCCACGATGAATGGTCGTCCCTTGCTGTAATGGGAGACCAATTGCGTTCTTTCTGGGTGTAGGCCCACCTACTCGTTGCCGCGAGCCAGCTAGTGACTTAACCCCGACGTTAGCAACTTCGGGGGTGAGTGTTTTCTTTCTCCATCATTTACGATTGCGCCCATATCGGTTGGGATTTTCGGTTTAAGCTCATGCATTCCTAAATTTAATCCGTTTAGAAGACCATTAGTGAATTAGTTTTAGATTTATTGACACTATATGAATGCATCACTATTTACTTTAAATAACTAAGAGTGTACAACTAATTAAATGAAAATAATGTGAACGCTTGCTAGCACGTTTGAAAATGTTGTTGCCATTAGATGTATTTACTTAGTTTTAGATTTACCATGCTGATTTAGAGGTGTTGGTTTTAGAAGGGTAATTTCGTTTAATTTCTTTTTTTGTTTAAACTCAGTCTAGGAAGTAACCTAAAACCGGCAGCTTACCATTTAAAAAAAATAATTTGTTCTTTTGGTTGATATTCTTTTTTAGATTTGGTGTGTAATTATTTATTGCGTGTACATATTGTGTTTAATTATAGGTTTCTTTTATTGATATGTTGTGTTTTGAATATGAATTAGTGTGTGTAATTTTTCTTTCTTTATTTCAGGTGTCCCTTAATTTTTGTTGTAGGTATAATACCCCGCCCACTCGCCGATTGAGCCCGGTCTATTTCTTTTTTTTTGTTTTTTTCTAGGCTACGTCAATGCACGTAGCAATCTTAGACATCCGAATTTTTGAAAAATTAAAGTTTAATAAATTCTACACCAGAATACAGAACATAATTCAAATTATAAACTACTGAAAATTAGTCGAAATATCCGTCATGTAATATAGAGTTTTTCGTAGTCGTTCATCTCTTCCCATAAGCAATATATTTTAAATGATCATTTAAAATTTAAAACCTGTTGTGTTTTTCAATTACTAGTAACCTTTTCAGAACAATTCAAGCTACCCTCTTAGGAATTAAGAATCTTTTTATCGGATGAGAATTTTCTGTCGTTCATTTTTTTATCATATTTTTTATTTACTTTTCTTCAAAATTTTTGTAGTATTAGGTATTATTATATTAGGTATTTTTGCTCATTAGATATTTTTGTTTAGGTATAATTACCAATAATTATTTTTAATAATTAGATATTTTTCCCATTCGGTATTTTGATTTTAGGTATTTTTTTATTAGATATTTTTACCAATTAGGTATTTTGTCTATTAGTTACTTTTTTTAGGTATTATTACCGTTAGATATCTTTACCGATTAGGTATTTTTCCATTTCGTATTTTTGTTTTAGGTACTTTTGATTAGGTAGTTAAGGTTTAGATATTTTTACTTAAGGTATTAATCGGTGGACTTGTGCGCGTGTGTGTGTGTGTGTGTATTTGTGTGTGTGTGTGTGTGTGTGTGTGTGTGGTGTAGGCGTGTGCGCGTGTGTGTATGTATTAGCAATGAGTCAGCGCAGTAAACCATACATACAAAGGCAACGTAAAAAGCCACCATCTATGTTGAAAAATAACATGTTAATTTGTTTTTGTAAAATTTAAATGTTCAGAATGTGTATTTAAAACTTGCAAGTTAGAAAAAGGAATGGTGCATGGAATTTATCAAGTCGCCAGACACATAAACCAAAATATAAAAACTCGTCTGGGTATCAGCCGATTGGATGCCACACGCTCAGTCAATTAAATTCCCAGAAAAACGTGAGATAACAAACAATCTTTTCATGTGAATGAATTCGATGTATTAATTAATTACGCTGAATGTGTGTTGAACTAGACACGCAGGTGGCCGATATTTTCGGATTTTATAATAAAAGTTTAGATAGTTATATACGAGGAGAATGGATGTTTTGTTTGTGACTTCAGGTCTTTTAAAAATATAAATTGAAGGGAGGTTCGAAGTTCGGCTTCTTAGGTTTTAATTTTGCTCTTGCTGCTAATCCAAATTCTCTTTTGATTTACTCCTTCTGAGTTCTATTAAGGTGATTATGCCTTAGTAAATTTCTGAGTTAGAGGTTCAAATTATATTGCTAGCTTTTGGCTAATAAAGGTAGTGTCTTTTAACAACGCAGTTTGTGATACAAGCGATACAAACAAGCAACTAATTTAAACGACGAAAAATTTCATCGAATTCTGTATAAATATTGCTATTAATAAAGACTTTGAATGAAATGATTGAAATAAAAATTGACTATGATAAAATAAAAACTGGAAACAGCTGGTGCACAAGATACGTTTTACGCTTTACAACAGGGCTATTTGAAATCACACGGTATTTAATTTTAGAGCATTTTACGTTATTTATTTATTTGTTGGAGTATCACGTTTTGGACATTTGAGGTAGATAAAATATTTTTGTGATTGTTTTCAGGATTTTATCAAAGCCCACCAAGCTGAGAAGTTAGATAACATGCAGCGGTTGTGAATAATTTGATATCATAGCAATATATATATATATATATATATATATATATATATATATATTAGTACAACATAATTTTACAAAAGTCTTCCTTTAAATCACGCTTCGCCCTGATAAATCGTCTCTTCGCAACTTAACAAAATTTTCTAGAAATCAAAAATTTTCAAGCAACATTAGGAATAGCGTTTTAAAAATTGGTATATTTTTATAAACGTTTAATCTCGCGAGAAACACAAGTTAGACTCTAACTGACGTACAAAGTTAGTCCTAAAAATAGGTGCTTCCAGAGCTTTCTGCATGAAAAAAGGTTCAAAGCCTCAAAGCTAACGACGCTTTACGGTATTACGGTACACTTAGCTTAAATATTACTAATACAAATCAATAACTATGGTATTGGACTAACTCACGTTTAGGAGTCAACCGAGAGTAAACGAGCTTTTTTAAAGGTCTGTTATGATTGCGAAAAGTTACTCGAAATTTTTAATACACTTTTTAGACAAGGCACGATACGTTTAAGCAGTTGTTTATAAAATTTCATGCACAGAAAAGTATAAAACACTTACCGGTTGTAAGGCGTTAAGAGGAGCCAGAAGAATTAGAATGGTAACAAGCGTCAGAGGACCGCACATGATGAGTACCATAACCACAGGAGCAACAAGATTGGTATGACTTCAACTCAACTTTCGTTCCTTATATATCTCCAGTTATCCTACCAACCGCTGATATTCTAAAGGATTAACAAGCATGAGGAAAGCGGAAACTGGAGGGGCAATACAATTACGTCATCAATGTTAAAGTAGAAGCGTTAAGCTCCCACACATCCTAGTCGCATTTTTATTGTTTTTTTTTCAGATATAATAGCCAAATTTTCCGATTGATTTTGCTCTTGATAATAATGAACTTCAGTAAAGTTATTGAAAACTTGGATTCAACTAAGAAGTTTGACAGTTAAGGACTGATTTGTTTGAGCACCAACAATTTTCAAGTGGTCATTTGGCGATGTTAGAAAAGTTATCGGTTTTAGTTTTCGGTGGCTTTATCATAATCAAAATCTATTCCTGAATTCATTTGGCGATGAAAAATAAATATTTTAAATAGCATCGCAGAAAAACTTTAGTTTCAGGGTTTCAGCATTATAGATTTCGAGGTATTCCCATTTACTGTAGAGCACGATCCTTGTAGATTTAATTTTTTATTGTAAATAGTTCCTAACTAAGCCTCGCCGTTAATATGAATAGTAGCCAAGACGCTGCAAAAATTTTTCAAGTACATCATAGTTCAACATTCGGCTTTTTAAATAAAATATTACAGAGCAGGGTGTTACTCCAAAAATGGATTAACCGAAATTTAAATTATCAGATGGTGTCACGGGTAAAATGACCGTTAAGTTAAAAATTTAGATTTGCCTTTAAGGGGCGGGGATTCTGTTACAATTTTAAGGGTGCATCGGTTAACTACAATGGCGTGGAAGTGGGTTCCTATGAGAAAAATAATAAAGATAATAAAAAAATTAGTATATTCATGTAAACATTATGTAATTTGTTAGTAGTTATACATAGGCCTAAACCCAACCTAGCTGTACATTCTAATAATATATATATATATATATATATATATATATATTGTTGTGGAATTAGAGGTTAAATAGGTCTAGGCAATAATATTATAAACACCGTGTATATAGGAAATAGGAGCAAATTATTTACGCGCCAAATTAATTAATTTATATAGTGAAAACGACCGGTTATTATGGTAATTTTCTATATTTAAATTAGAATGTTAAAATTGCATAAGGGAAGAAAGCTTTTGAGTACATAAAAACTCAAGGATACGCATAAGTAATTATAATAATTTTAATCAAAATGAATAGAAGCAAAAAGGGAGCTTGCATGCATAGAAAATCAATATCTTTAAACGCAAATGTTTGCATTTTAAAAGCCAACGTTCGTTTATACAAATACTAAGAAGGGAAGAAACCGAGAATTGTTATTTTAAACGGTCGGTTGTTTCAAGAAACGCCTGTTGATTAAATGTCACGTTCAGGAAACTTAAATAAACGTTAAGACAGAATTTCTATAAAATTGTTTGCAACGGTTGGTTCGACCAACTGCTTTAAATAACAAATGCTTTGAAGAGTGAGTGGAATAAACGATCGATAATGTAAGACAGACAGAGAAGCAGGTAACGAAAGCGTTGGGCACAAGTCACGTACGAAATACACGAGTAAATGTGAAGGACGACTACAATATTGATTTTCTGTAATTTAGGAGGGGTTCTAAAGGAGACAACAAACATGCATAGAACGGAGATAGATAGCGGATAGGTGGAGCGCTGTGACGAGAAAAATTATATCATTGGTTGATGGCTAGCAGTTTTCAGGACAAGCTCATCCGTTAAGGTAGTAAACAAAATTCTATGTAACAGCACGATGAAAGGAGGATTTTTGAGAAGCTAGTGTTCGTTACGTTCAAAATTTTAAGAAGCAGCTTCGAAAATAAGCTTTTTAAGAGAAATAGGTTCCACCGGGGGGGGGTTGAAATTGATATAAATAAACGGAGAAAAATAGTAAAGCTTTCTCTTTCCATTTAGATCTGAGACCGTGCTTAGATTTGCAACGTAATTATAGTAAATGCTCTTAGGGGTATTAATTACTATGTTTAATCAGTAAAGTTGCATATAACATCCTGTTGTGATATTATGAAAGCTGTAGTAGCGTACCGCATGTTGTAAAAGTGATATTGCACGAGTTGGTGCTTTTGTTTAGATAAAAGGTGCCGTTACTACAACGAAGCTATTAAATGAAGGAATGATATTTGGGTAATCAAAGCCTAAAAGCGTATCTTGTATGCATGAAAAATATTTGGTATGGAATGGTACGTTTGAGACAAAGCTAATATCTGGGGAGAAGAACAGTAGTGGTGGCCGAGATTTGGATGGTGGGAGATCTGTGGATCCAGGCATCATTGTCGTAGATGGACACAACGACGAGGGTTTCTGGTAACCATCTTCTGTGGTGACGAGAAACGAAGGCGACTCCAGGTAACGAAACTTAAATTCCTGTTTTTGTATAGACATTTGTGTTGATATTTTTTTGTGTGGGTGTTTTGACTTATGGGTGGCGTATTTATTACCATAAAACTTGTGTAAAAAGGTACATGTGCAGGACAATTAATTTTGATTATTAAAAAAGGGTTTATTGATGATATATAAATGTTTATTCATGCTATAAATTGTTGTTGTAAGGAGTAAACAGTTGTTTTGAATAAAATGCAAGGTTTAAAAAGCATTTACAGAAACTGGGTTATAATGAGCTCAAAATAGACCAGAATAAAGTCAAACTAGGGTTACATGTGGGGCCCATCTACTCGTATTATATAAAATTTGTTAAAATATATTAAAAACCAAAGACTTTAAAGTATTTAATGAGTGAGCTGATAACTGTTGTAACAAACTGTCTGTACCTAGGTGTAAATATTTTAGTAAGAATGGAAACTTGTTAATATCTGTAAATAAAAAGGTTGTATGGTTGTTGTATTATTTGATTTCATTTGACTGTGTGTGTGTGTGATAAAGAGAGAAAAGTATGTACTTAAAATGGTAGGTATTTAAGAAGAGGCCGATTGCTGAGCTAGCCAGCAGAGAAATACGAAGGCGTCCAAAAAGGTAGGGTAATACATTTTCTTTTATTTTTATTTTTTTTGTAAATTTTATGTTGGCCCAAAGCGTGGACACGAAATTTGGTGACTTCCACGGCAATTTTATGTTGGCCCAATGCGTGGGCACGAATTTTAAGAGCATAATCCACGATTCCACGGCAATATTTATATGTGATATATATATATATATATATATATATATATATATATATATATATATATATATATAAACAAAGACAAGTTATTTGCAGTCCGCAATAAGAAAATTGTATATAAAGTAAGATGTATCTGTAAACAAACTCTTATGAAAATAATAAGAGCCATTGACAAATACAAATCGGGCTGGTAGTTAAATAGCCATTAACAAAACATTAGCTTTATTATTTCATAGGGGAGGAAACATCCACTGACCAATGGTTTCGGCTTGTTAGCCTCATCAGAGTGGAATAGTTCCCAAGAACCCTATGAAGTAATCGAAGCTATTATAATGATATAATTTCGAAACAATCACTGTACTATGGCAAAAGTAAATAAAACCGCCATCAGGTGATAAAACACCAACACTACTAAAGTGTGGAAGTACAGAATTGAACCGAAACTACATAATAAATTTTAAAAATGACTATAAAAGTACGTTTGGCCTTTGAGATTTGCGGAATGTTACAGCAAAATTTATTTGCTAACGTAACAAACTACCAGCCAGATTTGTATTTGTCAATGGCTCTTATTATTTTCATAAGAGTTTGTTTACAGATACATCTTACTTTATATATATATATATATATATATATATATATATATATATATATTGCTATGACTAATAGCCTAATACTTGAAGAAACTTAATGCTGTGACTTGGGTACAGCGAATTTTATTAATGAGAATGCAATAGAAAATTATTATCTTATCGTCCTTTCCTTTGCTTCCCTAGCGCTATAAAAATTATGTGGAATTTACAAAAATGAAATGAAACACACAAATCTCATGAATCATATATGCATTCAAAGCATTTTTTTATACAAAAGAATTTCTTGCATTTATAAAACAATTTATAGCTTAAGCTCATACAGAAAATTATTCCTAAACGTTACTTATTTAGTAAAATAGTATTTACCTAATCTTTGTTAAGAAGTACTCAAATATCTCCTCTGTCAGGTACAAAATCTTTTTTAATTTATATGTGGATAATTTGCAGATCCTTTATTACCTCGCTTATAAGTGTGATGATGCTGCACGGATAATTTAGTAAAGGTCAAGATGTTTCGAACTCTGATCTTAAAATTTGCTGAAAATTATTTTCTTGACATATATTTTTTATATAATATTAAGCTTAAGTTATTAATATTTAAAAGTCTTTATAAGTTACTAACAAAAAAATTTAAATTTTATACTTGTTATAATTATTTTAAAGAGCGCTTATCCAAATCTCATTTCCGTCGTAATTAACGGCATTAAATACTTCCCGGTTCTATTTAAAATTGAAATTAAAATACCAGTTTACAAAAGTGCATTTATTATTGATTGATTAAAAGCATCAGTTGTGATCTTCGATCAAGATTGTTCATGTTATTGTGATAAATCTTTCTTATACTTCATCAAATAATCACGCTTGATAACTTCTATGTTGCTTGTGGAACACCAATGATATTGATTTCAAATTACTCAAAATGTTTAAATTTCAAGTGGTAAAATAATTTAAAACATGCACTTTGCTTCAATCTTACATGACTCTTTACTCAAACTTACGTGGTTGATCTCGTAAAATGTATGAATCACGATCTAATTCACGTCCGTCTTTATATACAAAAATTAACTCAACACGTCATATTCTCGACCCTTTCGGTTCTATTTCGAAACATGACACACCCTAGGTGATGCAATATTTATGAGGATATCGCGTTTAATGATCTAATTAGTGCCATTAATATAATTTATGTTTATCCTAAACGCCTTCTTTCCTTTCTACTACACGAAGTTAATGTTCACGGTCTCATTCTCTGTAACACGTAAGGCTATTAAAATTGTTCTTATCTAACTTCTATGGCTTCTTATCAGTCGCGATTTCTTGAATCGGGACGTTTATTACTTAATGTTAATAATTGGCTTTTAGGATGTTTCTTAGTAAGGTGGCGTATTCGTTTATTAATAACAAAAAGTCTGGAATTAGAATAAAGGTTAAGGTTCATAAAGTGGTATTTTTAACAAAAACAAATATTTTATTTTTAGTTTTAAATGTTCTATCTACACGCAGAAGTCGATTACATAATTAATTAAACTTCACAATTGCATTCTTATTGATTGTAAATGCAATTTACCTTTTAGTAATGCAGCGTATTACGTTTTTAATAAATAACACTCAAGAATTATTTACACACACGACTTAAAGTTGGCTTTTTAAGTTTACTATCTTTTCATACTCTGCAATAAATGCAATACACAGGATTTAATTACATGATGAAGGCTTTTTGCCATGTACTAATGAAATACGCTTATTTTTATACGGGGTAGAGAAATTAAATATTGGAAAATTTTTAATTTTCCGGTTTTCTTCTTTCGTGAGTAATAATTTTTCATAGATTTTGGCGTTCAATGACTTTTTGTGGCCTCTTTATCACATCAATATATATATATATATATATATATATATATCCACACATATATATGTATTGATGTGACTAGACTCATCGGGAGGTCATATAGCATCATCTCGTAAACATCCAACCCCGTAAACCCGAGCAAATTCGAAATAATGTTCAATTATGTAGATATTTATTTATATGGAGAAAAACGTATTTGTAAAAACGCTCGGTATATGGAGTACAAATGCAGAGAGACCGTGGTTCAAAGAGTTTTTATCCTTAATTAGATAATTTAATAACGTGTTTACATTCACGTTCTTCATTATGCGTTAACAAATGCATTAAAAAAATGTAATTGAGTGGTCAATAGATTTTTCATCCTCATTTTGTTATCAAAGTACTCAAATGTGTATAATATTTTAATACATACGTTGATATTTAGATGAAAGCGTATTCAATTAATATAAGTCCATATTCTACGAAGAATTTCGATTGTATTTCATTTGAAAAGTAACTAAAAACGTGTTTAATTGACTTATATTTTAGAACAAACTACTAAAATAAAACACATGTGAACGATGAAATAGCTGGGCAGTGATGATAAAATTCGTGAAAATCATAAACTAAGCAATAAAATCTGGAATTTTGATAAAATAGGGAAAGGACTTCAATTATAACATAGCTAGAAGCCGTTACAAAACGATAATTCTTCAAATGTTGCATTACGTTTTCGAGAACCAGCCAATTAACGAGAACTACCGTAACAGTCTTCTTAAATAGAATAAACCATATGGGTTGAAGAGAACTAGCCAAAAGCAATTAAACTTTTAAACTTTTAAACTTTCACCATAAACATTTTTTTTATTTGAGCAGTTCACAGCATTGTTTATTGACACTCAACCTGGGGCTCACTTAGAATCTCTTCAGTTCACGGCACTTTTATCGACGCTCAACGTCGGCCCACTTCAGTCCACAGCACTATTATTGGCGCCCACCGTGAACTACATCAGCTCAACCTACAAAGCCTGAAGATGGCAGATGTGATTTTACGAAAACGCCACCAAATTAACAAAGGTTCACTTCAGAACCAATCAGCTATGCGGAATAATATCTGGAAAATTGACGAAGCATACAACGCCAGCAGAAATCTCAAGATTAACATATATATATATATATATATATATATATATATATATATTGCTGTGCATCGAAATGATTCTATGTGAACCCAGGTTGGATGTGGATAATAAAATATGTTATGGAATAAAGAGGCTCCACGTTGGGCGTCAATAAAAGTGCTATGGACTGCCCAAATAAAAGGTGTTTCTGATGAAGGTTTCCAATTTTCCCGCTGTCTAATTATTCTTGGTTATCTCTCCTCAAATAAAACCACTAGAATCATACACCAGATTTATAATGATAATACAAAATATTCTTTTACAAACAATCTTTCAAATGCTACTTACTACATCCACAACAGTTTTCTCTTTTAAACAATATCTTAAATATAACTATGAAAAACCACTTCCTCTCGTCATAGATCTTATACACTAAAACCAGAGTCTAAAATTTCCACAACATGTAACATATAACATCAAAAATATATATATAAAACTTTTAGATAACCACTCACTTATACTAAAGTGGAGTCCAAACATCTCTTTTTTATAATTAGGGTGAGCACTCACAAACTTAAGTTATTAACTTTTATTCACATAACTCCTTAATTAAATTTTATTATGTACGAAATGCATCAAATAAGTCGGTTAATTTAACAACCTTCCATTAAAAATCGTATTTAAACATAAGTAATCAGTTAGGTTTTTATTTTCTTATGTACCGGCAAAAACCTGCACCAAAGGCTTGCCACCTTTCAAATTAAATTACCACCTTGCACATTGCACTCTCACACAAAGACTTGCACACAAAAAAATCTTTTCTAACTACTCTATAAATATGAGTTCTTCACTAAATTAAACAAGATTTATTTTACCGTTTCAAATCTGCTTGTCCTTGCTTTTGTTCAAAACGCAATCATCCTTCTATGTTCCAAAATCGTGCAAATCGTTTTAAAAATACCATATAATAAATCATTCCAATTATGTTTTATTTTGCGGTAGCCTAATTATTTTCAAGCATTTATTCTCCATTTTGAAACTAATGTCAAAACCTCAAATAATCTACTCCCAGCTGAGTATTAAAAACACGTCGATTTTTACTGTTTCAATAAAATCGTTTCTTAAACCATATTTAAGTAAATTTCACTTTTAAAATTGTAGTGTTTTTACTAGGTGAGGTATTATCATCAAGTCTACTGCCTCGTGACGTTTAGATCCAGACTCAACAACGTACTCGACATCCATTGGGTTTTATAAGAGCGAGTCCCTGTAACGTAAGCATCTAGAAATTTTGCTCTAGTTGTTTCCATGTTTTAATTGGCATGTTCTCGAAGACGTAATATAACATTTAAAGATTTATCGTTTTGTTGCCTCGAGTTATACGGTAATTGATATCCTTTTTCTATCTTATTAATATTCAAGATTTTATTGCTGTAATTAGCCTTAGTTTATAACATCTATCGCTTTTACGAATTTTATCGTCGCCCTCAGCTATTTACGTCATTCATTTTCTGTTAGCAGTAGATTGTTCTAGAATTTTCTTTACTACATATAGATTCGGTTTAAAACTCAATGTGCTTTGTCGTGCCTTTGTTATTAAATAAAATTCATTTTCCATATGAATGGTATACACGCGGCTTTACATAAATTGTGCATTTATAATTGAAAAACGCACAATCCTTTTATGAATGCCATAATGAAAATCTTTTCTTATATGTCCAACCATTTACGCGGAATTTATACACATAATTGAATACTTTGATAACACAGAAATGGATAAAACCCTTTCAAAAACACCTTTTTACGCTCAGAATATAGTAAATACCATTAATCTTACCTTAGAAAACGATTGCTTCGTCATTAAGTTATGTAATGAAAATGAAAACTTTTTTCAATCAAGGTCCCTCTATATTTATGCTTCCTATACCGGACGTATTCGCAAATACGTTTTTCTATGCAAATAAATATCAACATGATTTGACTTTTTCTTGAATTTGCTCGGGTTTACGACGTTGGCTGTTTATTCTATGGTGCAATATGACTTCTAATCACATCAATATATATATATATATATATATATATATATAATTTCTTGGTTACTGGGACATGATGTCTTTCACTGGTCGGCGCTGCCTTGGTGTTGTAGGTGTATGGTACAATTCAGTGTCTATGATCCAAGTGTGGTTTTATCAGGTGTCGAAGATGTGGAAGTGCAGACCAAGTCATAGTGCGGAATGAAAGACGGCATGGGGGATTTATAATATGGCCATTAGGACTGCGTTGGGGCCTAGAAATCCTTTCAGGAAAAGCATTATGGATTTACAAGGAGAAAGGGATTGCCTATTAATGAGGGACCAGGTTTTGACGGATTCCATTAGTTGACGCAGTGGATTTGAGAATTTCTGTGTATAAGGAATGCAAGTTGGTTGCGTAGACGTAGGTGGATGTGTTGGTGATGTTGAAATCAAGGAGTGGTTTCATGTATAGGTTCCAAAGGGTGGCAGCAACTTTGAGATAGAGATTTGGTTATGGAGTATTAATTTGTGGATATGGTGGCTATTCAGGATGTGAGGAATAACTGTATTATATGGCAGAAGCTCTTTATGAAGTTTGTGAGGCGTATTTACTTGAGGAGGCTTTATCAACGTCAAAGGCTGATTGGAAGTCTAGAAACAAGGTTGCAGAATTGGACTATGATTACTTATGAGTGGATAGTTTGTTCGGAGCTGCGTCCGGGGCGGAAGTCGTATTGGTCGGGTGTTAGGAGGGAGTGTTGTTCAATGTGCGAGTTAAGTTTGTGAAGGATTACCTGCTCGAATAGTTTACAAAGGACAGGCAGGAGTGCGATAGATCTATAGAATTTGGGATCGTTAGGGGTTTTGATGGGTTGAAGAATGAAAGTGATGTTGGCGTATTTAAATATGTTCGGGAGCATTCCTTGGGATAAACATTTTTAAAAGAAGGTGTGATTTTTGGATAATAGCGTTGGTAATATGGTTTTGGCCGAGGGTTTTGTTAAGTTTGAGTTTAGTTACTAGGGAATCTGGAAAAGCGATATCTAGTTCGAGATTGGGCGATGTTTTAGGTGGGATTTAGGAGTTAGTAATGAGGGACTGTTGAAGTTCGGATAAAATGTCTATTGTAGTAGAAAGAATAACCTGGTTCATCAGTAAAATTATTAAAATGTCGAAGTAAGGGATGGCAGGATGTTTTGGTGCAGTGAAAATTTATGGGATAGGTGGTTTCATTAATTTCCGATATGTAGTCCATGGATTATTGCTCGTTAATGATTATGCTGTAGTGTGGTTTTCTGGCGATATTGTTCAGTTATTTGGGTTGTTTTTTGTTTGTGGAGTATATGAGTGTGAGAGTATTAATTAGGTCTTAGTCGGAGTTGGTTCGTTTAGCTTTTTGTAGTCTGTGTCGAGTTCTGTGGGGTATAGTCCTGGCGGTTGTTAGTTTGTGGGAGTGCTTGTCCAGGCGGCAATGTGAATGTGCTAGGCTATAAGTTTGGTAAGTGTGCGTGTGGGTTAGTACCTGTGTAGGTTATTGAGGAGATTTGGTCATTAAGGGTTTCGAGGCACTGAATCCAATCTGCTTTATGGGTGTTACAGGAATGAAATTTTTGGTGGAGTTTTGGTGTTAGGTTCGGCAGAATATCGAAGGTGATAGGCTTATGATCACTGGTTTGAATGATGCAGCAGATTGATCAAGAATTTATAAGGCTGGAAGCTGCTGGAGTGGAAAGGTTAAGGTCGATGTTGGATTTATAGTGCAGGAATTCACATGTGTGGATTGTTGTGTATTGTCAAATGGTATTGTTGTATAAAGGCTTTTAATGCAAGTCCGTTGTCGTCCGTGCAGTTGTACTAAAGTGTGGATTTAGCGTTAGCGTCCATGGTTATATTTGTGGGTTTGTCTCCGAGTAAGGTTAGTATGTGTGTTAGGTGTTGTTAATAATAGTGTAGGTCGTTGTCGAATTGGAAACATGTAGAGTAATCTACCTAATGGAAGTGAGCTGGGGAGTTGATAGAGAAGCGAGGTAGGTGGCGTCGAGCGCAAGACTCAAACTTTTAACTGGAAAAACGCGGGCAACCAAATATTTAGGAGTGCAACTGGACGAAAAGTAAAACTTTTGGGACCACATAGAGTATATATAACGAACCAATCCGTAAATATCATGCAGGGGATAATCACCCTTACACAACGCGACTACGAGTTACTTCCCAACATTATAATACTGTAAATGAATACCATACAAGCGGGAGTAGTATCGCAAGCAGTCAGCACGTGAGCACATACTGCACCTTATAACACCCAAAATCAAAATTAACAGATCTCAACTGACGAACCTGATGCGACTCACTGTTGCGTGCAGGACTACATTCCACGACGCGCTGTTGATAGTATTGGGATACTTCCAGACTATCCGATTTGACTAAAAAACCGCAATTTACTATGTTAGAAAGGGAGAACAGACAAGCGTCAAAGAAATAATTGGTATCAACGTGTAAAACAAAAAAGGAATAAGAAAAAGTTTATAAAAATCTGACAAATACGGTGGAATAATGCCACAGTGAGCAGACGAACATACCGTCTTCTGCTCAATGGACAAGAAAGACTCGACATAAAACATCTATAACCGACGTACGGTATGGTTCATTTCCTAACCGGTCACGGACCTTACCCTCCAATACAGCCATGATAGAACACTAACCAAAAACAACCTTTGCAGGTGCGATTAAATCGGGACTCACTGAGATGTAACGAAGTCGAACAAGAAATGGAAAATTCGAGAAGAGAACTGGAAAACACTTCAGTATATAACATTCTACGAAAAAGACTTGTACGAACTTCTAAACGTCATTGTACAGGTCCACAGTAAAAGATAGAAAGAAAGATACCTGCAAAATCTCAGAAGACTTAGAGCGCACGCACGCGCGCAGGCACACACGCACGCACGCTCGCTCGCACGCACGCACGCACGCACGCATGTACGCACGCACGCAGGAACCGCACAAACCGCACGCACGTACGTACGTATATGTACGTACGCACGTAGGCACGTACGTACGTTGCACGCACGCTTGCACAGACACACACACATACACACTTACACGCACACAGGGAGAACAGGACATAGACTACGAAATACAGAAAGGTTAAGAATAGAAAAGGGGTGAACGATAAATTAAGAGTAGGTTATGGCAATATTAAGATAGTACTAAATCATAAATACAAATGTAAGGCATCAAATGCCAACGAATGGATGTTAATACTAAACTAGATAGGGCATAATACAGCTTAGGCATACTCGTGCAGATTGATTCTCTTATTTACCCTAAGAAAACGAGCAGTAGTAGATTCCCTTAAGATTTGCCTTGAAAAAGAAGTTAATACCGTCGGTATACACCAAGTTCTAGTGCCTGTGATATACACCACTGCTGCTTGAATCTGAGCTCACTTGTATGCCCTCGTAGAAAAACGTAGGGATGATCTGAAGTTTCTCAGTGATTGTAGGAATGGTCCAGGAACCAAGAAAAATTTCAACTTAAATAAAAGAATGCTTTAGAGGGTGAAAGGTAATATCTTAGGGCATACGGGAATGGCCATAGCAGTAATAGAAAGCATAGCAGTAAGTAAAGTAAATAAAGACAAGGTCCAAGTATATACTGGATTAAGAAAGACGTGGCTATAGATAGCCGCAGGCCACTTAAAAGGTTAGCTCAGAATAGGAATCAGTGGAGAGCTTCGTCAAACATACCTTGAACTTTCAGGTTGTGATGGAGGGGGGATTAATCTTTTCGACGCCTTTTATTGCTTTGATCTAATTATGGTACACGTAAAACGTCACACCTTAAACTTTGAAAGGACAAACGTTTTGTACTTCATAGCCACTCCTGACCAAGATCATTCTTAGTATTCCAATATTTATCGATCTGCAGTCAGCTAGTGATACTACTACAACGCCAATAAAAATAATTTTAAGGAAACAACCTTACAACTACTTTCTAATAAAATATTGGCAATTAAACGTAATTATTTAAATATCCGGTACAACCTTAAATCGCATATTGTACTAAGATCCTGCATTGTCTTTATTTTTATGGTTCCAATGGCATTAAAGTATTAACAGCCATTGCGTTATTGAACTAACCTTTTTGTATACTATTTCTCTTTCTCTCTACGCGTGTATAGAAATTTTGTGGGACGTAGCAAATATTTGCTCATAAATGAAAGATTTGAGGTGGATTGACTAAACTACTTGAAATGAATAGCAACATCTGCTACGGTAGCATATTCTATTAGCGCTTTGAATTAACTCCCTGATAAAACTAATACTATGTAAATATCATAACCTTGTTTATAATAATAAAGTGCAGCGGATTGGTAGATCAAAACAGGAAAAGGTTTTAAGTACCTTTTATTATATAATTTTTAATTGAATAAACAGTAGAATAGCGTCATTCGGAACAGTTTCGATTTGGAAACCACATTGTATTTTTAACAGGAAAGAAAATGCTCTTGTAATTATGCCGCATAAGCCTTTGAAAAATGTGGAAACATTTCTAATGAGAGCTATTAAAAAAAAACTTAGATTTGTATAATTATTGGAAGTTGTTCCTCGTTGTAAGTTATAATGGACCAAACTGTAATTTCCGTGTCCAATATTATATTTAACCCAAAAGAAAATAGTTTACTGAAGGGCTAGCAAGCGAGGGAAACCTCCAATAATACGAACCATTAGTCTGAACGATTAGATAATGAGAGTGGCCATAAGCCAATCTGCTGACTCAGCAAACAAAACGAAAGGACGCCACAGCATTTATAAAAACCAACAAATCCCTATAAAGATGGTATTCTACCCAATCAGAAGGTGCTGAGACTCACGGGGGACTATAAATACTAATAGCGCATAAAATATTACCTGTTATCAAACCACGAAAAATTCTGCATAAAGCTTTTTTCAACTTACTGAAAAAAAGTTTGTGTTGTTTTTTTTCGAACTTACTTAAGGTCGGTTTGACGCAGCTCCAAATTCATTGCTATTCTGAGCTAGTCTAAAAAGGTCTACATACTCTTCACAACCTAAATCTCTAATAATTTGACTAATATAGCTTTGTCTAAATCTTCGTACTCTATTTTTATTTGGTAGTTTATAATCTAATACTTTACTAAATAGTCCCTCATGTCTTAACTGTGCCCTATCATTCTATCTCTCCTGACCTTTAATTGTTTCCACATACAGGGTTCCTCACCTATCCTTCTATAAACTTCCTCGTTTGTTACTCTATCTGTCTAACTAATCTTTAACATTCTTCTATAACACAAAGTTTCAAAAGCTTCTATCTTTTTCTTATCTACCGCTTTAATTGTCCAAGTCTCACTACCGTATAGTAGAACGCTTCATACGTACGACTTTAAGAAACTTTTTCTATTATCTAAACAAATACTATTAGTTATTATAGGTTTTTCTTTTTTAAAAACATTTTTCTGACTTGAGCTATTCAAGCTACAGTATTGCCCGAAATAAACAGTACTGAAACTAAGTTGGCGGTGTTTTTATGCGTGCGCTGTCACACTCAAGTTAGCTAGTATAGACCTGTCAAGTAAACCTCAAACAAGTAATTAGTAGGGCCTAATTGTTAAAAATGGTGTTAAGTACAGAGGAGAAAGTGTTTCTGGTAGAGCATTATTTTTGTTCATACGGAATCGGCCGACGTAATGGTGCAAGTTTGCTATACGTGTCTGATCAATTCACACAAAGGTTTAATAAACGTTCTCCAAGTAATGCTGTAATTTTGAAGGTTATTGAAAAGTTTAGAAATACAGGTAGTGTATTGTGCCAACGAAAAGGAAACTCAGGGCGTCCCAGGACAGTTAACAACAACAATAACCATGAACGTGTTTTGAGCAAATCTTAGAAAATCCGAAAGTCAGCCAGGCAAGGACAGCGTTACAACTTGATTTAAAAGAACTTCCTTTCAAAGAATCCTGAAGGAGCTGGGTACATTTTCGTATGTGATTCAGGTACATCAACAACTACATCCTCGGGATTATCGCAGTAGAGTGGAATATTGCGCCAGAATTCTCGCGTTACAGTATGAAAATCCTGAATTTTTGAAAATGTTTGGTTTTCAGACGAAGCACATTTTACTTGTCAGGCTATGTGAATCGTCGCACAAATCGATTTCTGGGCTTTGCCAGACCCGATGAGGTTCAAGAGGTTCCTTTACATAGTGAAAAGTGAGTGTCTGGTGTGCTGTTTCCGGACACGGAATCATTGGTCCGTACTTTATCGAAGAGAATGGTAGGCAAGTCACACTTAATCAACAGAGGTACAGACAAATTTTAACACGATTTATCCCTGATCTACGTCAATTCTGTCGTGCACGTAACTTGGCATTTCGAAACCAATTTTTTCAGCAGGACGGGGCAACTTGCCATACTGCTGCCGCAATTCGTCAATTTCTTCAAGAACATTTTCCAAGCAAATTCATATCACGATTTACTGACTTCCTTATCCTTCACATTCTCCAGACCTCACACCTCCAGACGCATACATTTGGGGCATGGTTAAAATGCCGTTTTCAAACGGGCACCACAAACCATCGATGAATTAAAGGATGCCGTTAGAGTCTTCTTCGCAGCCCTGAGACAACCCTTATTCAATAACATGACCAGAAACTTAGAACATCGTTATGAAGTCTGTCTCGAACGAGGAGGTGCACATTTAGAACATATAATAAAGTGTCAATAATATGTATTTTTTAAATATACAAAACAATTACAATTTCAGTACTGTTTATTTCGGGCAATACTGTACTATATCCCTTCTGCTACGTCCATCCTTTGTAATTATACTACCTAAATAGCAAAATTCATCTACCTCCTCTACCTCGGTATTACCTATTTTTAATTTTGATTTAGAACTAGGCTGTAACTCACTTGTCATTATCTTTGTCTTTTCTGAGTTAATTCTCATACTATAGTTACTCTGTAGTATCTCATCTAAAATATTTAAAAACTCTCCTAACTCTTTTCTAGACTCTGCTATAATGGTTATATCATCTGCAAAACGTAACATGTCTATTTTCCTTCCCTGTACACTAATACCTATTTCTTTTCTCTCTCTAGCTAAGTTTAAAGCTTCCTCAATATAAACATTAAAAATCAAGGGAGATAGTATACAGCCCTGTCTAACACCATTTCTAATCTTAGCTTCCTTTTCTATTTCATCAAATCTAATTATTACGCTTTGGTTTTTATATAGACTGTAAATAATTTTTCTCTCCTTATGAGAGATTCCTATTTTTCGCAAAACCCTGAACATAACACTCCAATTAACCCTATCAAATGCTTTTTCTAAATCTACAAACGCGAAATGAGTCTTTTTATTTTTTTGTAACCTTTTCTCGATAATTACCGTAATCATTAGTATAGGTTCTCTAGTCCCTCTATCTTTACGAAAACCATATTTATTTTCGCCTAAATAATTCTCAGTCAAAGCTTCTACTCTATTTTTAATTATTATTGTTAGTATTTTGGAAGAGATGAGTTTAAATTAGCATTAAAGAGTCTGAAAAATGGTAAGGCGCCGGGTACAGATAAGGTACAAGCAGAAACTCTAAAAGCCGCTGGACAAGCAGTAACAGAACGTCTCTTCCAACTAGTGAGCTATATGTATGAGACAGACGAAATATCCAAAGATTTCAAACGTAGCATCATAGTAACTATACCAAAAAGGAAAGGCGCGGATAGATGTGAAAATTTTTGAACAATAAGTTTGACAGCACACGTGTCAAAAATATTAACTAGAATGGAAAAACGGGCGGAAGAAATACTAGGAGAAGACCAATTTGGGTTTAGGCGAAACAGGGGAACACGGGAGGCTATCGTAGTTCTGAGGGTGATAATGGAGAAAACAATAGAAAAAGGGGAAAGCGTGTATATAGGGTTTGTAGATCTGGAAAAAGCATTCGACAATGTAAAATGGAAAAAAATGTTTGAAATACTCAAAAAGATTGGAATGAGTTATAGGGATAGACGAATAGTACATAGCTTATACAAAGAGCAAACAGCAGTAATAGAATTAGAGCAGGAACGTAGAGAAGTAAACATTAGGAAAGGTGTGAGACAGGGATGTGCCCTATCCCCATTGATTTTTATCTTGTACATAGAAGAGGTAATGAATACTGTCAAATGCAGGAAGGCATTTGGAATTACTATGCAGGGGCAAGAAATTGATATGCTTAGATTTGCAGATGATATAGCGGTATTAGCGTCTAGAAGTGTGGACCTAGGTTAAATAAAAGGAAAAATTAATAGGTTAGGCCAGCGCCGCGGCGCTGGCCTAACCTATTAATTTTTCCTTTTATCTAACCTATTAATTTTTCCTTTTATCTAACCTAGGTCCACACTTGGTTTTTAATGGAAAAACTCATTAAAAAGCAATTAGTGCTAATGGGTTTTTAATGAGAAAACTCATTAAAAAGCAATTAGGTCATATGGTCATGCGGTCATATGGTCATGTGGTCATGTGGTCATATGGTCATGTGGTCATATGGTCATATGGTCATGTGGTCATGTGGTCATATGGTCATGTGGTCATGTGGTCATATGGTCATGTGGTCATGTGGTCATATGGTCATATGGTCATGTGGTTATGTGAGCAGGGAGATTAAATTTGGTATATAAGGAAGTAGTTTTGGGTTGAGCTTAGTTATAGTAAGACATTTTTAACAACATATTTGACTATTTTCGGTAATATACGCCCCACTCTGTAGGATACATAAGGGAACAAATTTTCGTATTCAATTTAGTATTTGACGGTAGCTAGAACGGTAAACATGAGCGTCTCCAAGGTGATTAACGTTTCTCAACTTCTTGGGAATAAAGTGAAACCGACAAATGAGCGATTTGGATTATGGCTGTTGGCAGAAAATATGTGCAACAATAATCTGGTGACAGATATTAGTAATATTTGTTATGTCGAAGGCGAAAAGATGCTGACTGGCGGACTACACACACCAATTACAGAACCATTTTGTGACAATATAATGTTGGTTAAAATTTGCGACCTTTCTGACACCGAACAAGCATCTGCAAACAAAAAAAATGTTTATCCTAAAAAAAGAAATTTGTGGTGCATTTAACAGCTATCTACGAAGAAAGTTCGACCGATTTGTTTCCGCTAGGCATGGTGTTAAAGCTAAGCTTCCGTTTTCTCTGGAAAGCACTGACAAGATGGGCCAGAGAGTAAAAGAAATTATCGGAAAAGAAGACCTCGAATGCATTAATAAAAAATTCCAAATCCTATATGTGTTCCATACAAAGTGGAACTAGCAGATGTTAAGTTGGAAACTTTATTGGAGGAACTATCAGATATATTAGACGAAGTCGAAAAAGATTATTTCTATTTTTTTGACATGGATGTAACCCAAGATTTTGCAGGCATATTTAGCAAGATGGAGATGTGTAATTATTTAACTACAAAGCATAACTTTTGCTATGAGGGAGAATACGAAGAAAAGTGTAATATTATAGTTGACAACGATAAAACTGCGGGGATTGATTGTTTAACATGGCTAACAACCAATGCAAGAATTAAGATTTACAACAAATTTGTGTGTCAGATAACAAGTCCTGGTGTTAATAAACAACTTGGCAATCATATACTAGATTTTTTACGTTGTCCAGATGTACGTTTAAGGGAAACTTTTGCGTCTACTTTGGTCAAAGAACATGGTATTACGCGATTGGAAGCGACAATATACAACTGTGCAATTGGAAGCTATGTCAGTGCGGAACGAGTGTATAATCCCTTAAAAGACTGTTTAACCTTATTGGAAGATAGTAAGTTGTACTTCCTAAAGGCGCCAATGTACTCGGTATCACTTGCCAAAATGTGGAGTAAGCTATCGGACAAGCTACAAAATCGCTGTTGTTTAGTCTATAATAACCTGCTACAGTACGTGTATTGGGGGAATGGCAATACAAAGAAATTGACGGGCTTGCAAATTAAGTTGTCCAAAAAACTAGAGGAAAGGGAAAAATTGATAAAGTATGTGCTTTTGGCTTTTAGTTTTAACTATTTACCTATAAATTATTTGGAGATAGTAGAGGAAGATAGCCAAGATAAAATAAAAAATCTTACACAAGTGCTACATTAAAGCAGGTAGTACATATTTTACACAATCTGCAACACCATATTTTACAATTCCAAAAGAAATAGTAATTTCGGAATTGGGATTGATAGATACGCCTAACATTCGTCCAGAGGTTGTACGACAACGCGTAAATATTGGTAGTAAACTCTATCCGTTTACGCTAAAGGAAATTGCCCCATTATGTATACCATACGCTGTAAGTGGAAGGAAAAGACAACTGGAATTAGAGGAAATGGATGCAAAAGACGAAAATTGGACTACATGGAAAACACTGCGACAATACGCGATCAATACAAAGATGTGTTAGACAAAGAACATCTTATTAGAGAAAATGAGGAAGAATTAAAAGATTATTTTATGTGCCGATGGGCTGACTTAGATACATCTGGTTTCTACAAGTTGTATGCATTTGTGGTTAGTAAAAAAGACTCTTTTAGTTATGTAGGCGTCCTTGCGGAAAAGGATGGTACTAAATCAGTATATTTTTTAAAAGGTTATTCTAAAACGTATTTATCAAAATGGCAGATAACAAAGACGAACTAAGGAATGCGGGTTTCGTAATCTTTGCGTACACGACACGCAAAGAGGTTGCGCTAAACATTGTATATTTGCCTAGTAAAGAACCTTTTGGATCATTTAAAACCGAGGGTCTTACAACCTATAACAACCATATATTCCCAAAAGTGGTGGACATGCAACTACGCAACAGTCTGTGGGAGAATAAGAATTTCCTCCAATACCGACAAGAAGAAGTCGATCAAGCTAACAAGATACGTATGCAGGATATAGTGGGAAAGCTGCGATTAAAAGATTGTCACAAACTGCAAGAATTACACGAAGGAATGGATCTGGTTGTCGGTGGAATCAAAGACTTTAAATATAGAGGCAAACTTCGGTACATTTTACAATTCGAAAACCTAGACGGTCTTTATGTATCAAACTATTGGCTAGAAAAGGAGATAGAAGACTTGGGTATCGATTTAAATTTTAAGCTGCGAATAAAATTAGATAAAATTAAAACCACTGCAAACAAACATAAAGAAAGGACTGCCTTCTGTGTATAACTTTGTATTAAAATTAAGTTTAAATGACTCCATGCTTGACATTAAATATTTTTAAATTTGTTATGTATAATGTCAGAATAAACATTTTATAATAGTATATAACATTGTTCTTTATTTATAAAAGGCTGTGACGTTACCCCGAAATAGCAATCGCACAGAGAGGGGTGCGCATGGGCAGCGTGCATGGACAGGGGTTCGTACGCGTAGGGGTGTGCATGGGCAGGGGTGTGCATGCGCAAGGGTGCTCATGGGCTGGGATGTCTGGGCGTACACGAGGGAAGCGGATGTTAACAGTCGCCAAGCATCCAATTCTTTATTTGAATGGTATCGAGTACTTGTCTGCGTATGTATCCGGAGTAAAAGAATACGATTTGTATACGCAGCTTATTAATAAAACTAGTTTATCGAGGGAAAATGACAAAAGGTACATCATTCCTAATAGTACAACAATCTACGCATGGGAGGGGGGGGGGCGTAAAGATATAAGATAGTTGTTTATATTTGTATATATTAGTTTTAAGATTCCATAATTTTTAAGTTCCTCGCCCACCTTCCAAATCCTTCCTCTGCTTCTATCCTGGTTGACAGAGTATACGTGTTATCTCCACGTTGTGTTAGCGGAACACTGCGGTTTTAGATTTCTCGGAAGATGGTTGGCTAAGGCATATGTCTTGGGTAGCGAAAAAGGTTTTAAAAAATGGAGTTAAATATATACGAGTAAAAATTAGTGATTTGGGTCTTTAAAACGCATAACTTTGTATGGGGTGGTCCTATTTAAAATCTATTTACAGATTTTGGGGTCCCTAGAAAAATTTAATATTAGTTGATACCTAGCAAAATATATTTATCTTAAAAGAGTGACTACCCTGCGTATAATAAATACAATATAACACTAGTCAACAAAAAAAGTTGTAGGGAAAATTAAAGACTTATTTAATGGGGGTCCAGTATTAGAATTTGGTGGTAGTAATGTTAAGTCCTACTGTATTGCAGGCGAGAAAGATACGATTAAAAAGATTAAAGTGATCTCACGAATTGTAGTTAAGTAAAACCGAGGGTCTTACAACCTATAACGAGCATATACCTCCAAAAGGAATGGACATGCAACTACGTAGCAGTGCGTGGGAGAATAAGAATTCTCTCTAATAAGAAATTAAAGTTTCCATGTACGCAGCACCAGTCATTGAGAAATGGTCGAAATGTGGAACCTATAAAGGCGATTATTAATTATGGTTTAGAAAAATAGTAGTTTTCGTGGACTAAATAAAATAGCTTAGACTGGTTAATGTATATGGTTATATATTCTCGTACACATCCACAAACATCTGTTTACGTCCACAATGGCGATACCGGTAGTTTTTGTTTAACAAATAGTAGGAAAGATACGTCAGGTGTTAGTGTGCGGAAGCCCATAGGATCGTTGGATTCAAAAAGAACGGTGCGGCGGGATGTATGGTGGCCTCCGTTAGAATAATCGAAAGTGGTTAATTTAATTATCCGACAAAAAGTGCGCGATGTGCTACACTTATAAAGAAAGTATGGAATGGCGCTTTTTAGCGGCCCTAGCAGTAAAAAGGGCGACTGACCTTTTTAAGCAACTACAAGAATAGCAGTAGCGCAGAGGAGGGGTATGCATGTATTATACAGTGCACAGTTGCTGCAAAATATGTTAGATTACGCATAGCTCGGATGTGTAATTGATCACGACTTAAAGATCCCTCGGAGGTTTAAAAATTCTCGGCCCATTGTCGTTTGAAAAATGTTTGTAAATTATCAGAACAGGAGCGGGTCGAAGTATAATGGATGATTGACTGAGTTTTTGCTACCTTTTACGAGGGAATTGGAAGTTGACAGACATCGAGCATCTAATTCTCTATTTGGGCGATATCGAGTACTTACCGGTTCTAGAAATCATTACGTGCTACCGACCGCTATGTGGAAGATTTGTTTCTAGGAAATGAGCAACCTACGAAAGTACGGAATACTTGATATTAATGCTAATTGGTTTAGTAACCGCGCTGGTGCACTCTTCGAGTGTCTTCGGCAATCTTCGATTGTTTCCAAAGAAAATATTCAACCTGCCATTTCCGAAAATATGACGTAGAAGTGGTTTAAAATTAAATTGCTTTATTAGTAAGTATTCTGTAGACAACAAGTTTGGTATTCCCTTAGTAAAGGTTTAAAGTGTTTTTGGTTATAGTAGCACTGCATTTTCTACAGCAAGACTTGCACACAATTTGTGTGCGCGTGCTATCACCCTTTTGGATTTTTAATATGCACGCGATCCGTATAACATGGAAGACGTTTCCGATGTTTTTACTAACGGCATTCGCACCATCGACGAAGCGAACCAGGTGCATGCATTGGCGCTAAATGTATTGGACGAGCAGCGGGGATTATGACGTCATTTAGTTCCCCGTTGAATCCTCAACATCGTTCGGTCGTCTTCGGAAACCTTCGGTATGCATTCTATAAGGAACATAAATCATGTACGCTCGAGTAAGCTTTTTAGTTAGTTCGCTTACAAGTTTAACCAAAGTGCTGTAGTGCGGGTTTTGTTTTGTACTAAAATGGTATCTGCAAACGTTTTTAAGTGCATCTCTTGCGGTGCTTCCTATACCTGGAGAAATGTTCTCAAACGGCACCAGAACAAATGTCGCGGTGTAACATCGTCCACGGTTAAGCTTATACATCCGTCGGCAGCAAAGTACTTAAACTCTGGGACTTGCGGTATCGCTTTTACGAAAATGGACAGCTTACAGCGACACAAGGAAAAACAGCACGGTATGTTATTAAGCCGTAAACGTTCAACGCCGCTAGCTGTTAAAGGGTCTTGTACGAAACAACCACGAATTATGTGTAAAGTATGCGATTTCGAAATGGAAAAAACTACGTACCCGCACACTTAAGGAGCAACAAACATAAAAATGCATCAGTTACCGCTACTAACGACGATGGTGTAGAAATGATTAGTACAGCGTTTAACATCCGTATGGTTAGCTATCGCATAAATAACGCCAGTGTGGGCGATGGAGTGTCCGAGTTTCTTTGGAAGCAGAAGGAACTATTTATTCGATTACTTAATAAAAAAAGAATACAACATACAGCAATAAAAGTCGATTGCGAACTCTACGGCGTTTACACCAAAATGGGAGAAGAGACTACCGATGTGAAATCCTTTAACACAAAAAATATGGTTATAACGTCTTCTAGTAATCCGGAAAATATGTACGAGGTCTTAAGCGAAACCATGTAAAACACAAGAAAGGCTACTTTCACTTTACGTCACATAATTGTAAAGCAATTAGTTTGTCCTCTATGCTACTTTCACTATACGTCACATAATTGTAAAGCAATTACGTATTTTCCAACTATTTAGCATTGTGCATGTAATTATGTTAAAACCAGAAAAATTTTAAGTCATGGGTTTTTGCGACATTCTGAAAAAAGCACATTACTGTTTGAAAAAATGATTTTAAATATTAAGCACTTATGGCTTATAAAGAACTCATTTCTAAAATCTCCACGGTTTTTGATTTTTGGAGATGTTTGGATTAAGCATATGTTATTGATGAGCAAAACAATTTAAAGAGGTTTGAGAGCTTTAAAGGGGTAACTTTGCAGGGCGTGATCCGATTTCAAATCTGTTTGCAGATTCGGATTGTACGTAAAATTCTAAGCTAATTTAATGTATCGCATGACTAAAAAAAATTATAAGAACGCTCAAAAGTCGCAACAGGTAAGAAATCTTAAAATTGGGGTAGCTCCCTTGGGGGTGATGATATCTAAAAAATTCCTAGAAATTCGGGTAGCTGAGAAAATTCTAATATTGATTAATACCAAACAAAGTAGGTTTATCTCGAAAGATGCAATGGCTAGAAGAAGAAAACTATTTGTTAGTTTTGCTTATAAAGCAAAGGCGAAATTTAGAGGTTTGAGAGCTTAAAGTGTAACTTTGCAGGGCGTGGTCTGATTTTAAATCTGTTTGCAGATTCGGATTCTGCGTAAAATTCTAAGCTAATTTAATGTATCGCATGACTAAAAAAATTTATAAGAACGCTCAAAAGTCGCTACAGGTAAGAAATCTTAAAATTGGGGTAGCTCTCTTGGGGGTGATGCAATCTAAAAAATTCCTAGAGATTCGGGTAGCTGAGAAAATTCTAATATTAATTGATACCAAACAAGATAGGTTTATCTCGAAAGATGAAAAATGGTTAGTCGAAGAAAACTATTTGGTCCAGATGAAAGATAAAAAAATGGCTAGTCGAAGAAAACTTTTTGGTTCAGATGTGGGAGGAAATGAGGATGCTCATTTATCTCGAAAGATGAAAAATGGTTAGTCGAAGAAAACTTTTTGGTCCAGATGTGTGAGGAAATGCGGGATTCTGGAGGAAATGTGGCGGCAGGATTCTTGATTTTACCCTACTGACAAAGTTAAGAACGAAGAGGTACTAAAAATGGTAGGGGAAGAAAGAAATATGTGGAAAACGGTAAAAAATAGGAGAGATAGGATGATAGGCCACATACTACGGCATGAGGGAATAGTGCGGAATATATTAGAAGCAGAGATAGAAAAAAAGAGAAGTAGAGGCAGACCTAGGTTAGACTACTGCACACACATTGTAAAAGATGTAGGCTGCAGGAATTTCAGGGAAATGTGTAGGCTAGCCCAGAATAGAAATCATTGGAGGTACGCATCCAACCAATTCCAAGATGGATACACTAATGACGATAAAATAACTGTGCTTAAACATGATGATTATTATAAGTAACTAGAAGAATTGGTTGGGAAATATTCTCGAATAATGTTAAGTGTGTGAAAGGATTTACTGGAAAACCATCATTTCGGCAAATGTCTAAGTGTTGGAGGGTCTTGGTAGCCACAGGTTGCTTAACCCCCTTCACTGAATCTCGGAGAAATAGGGCATAAAATTAGAAAACAATAGAAGGGGAACGAGCCGTATACACATGCTGTATGAAAATTTCAGGGAACTATGTAGGCTAGCTCAGAATATAATAAGTGCAGGTACGTGTCCAACCAGTTTTAAACGGAAAACCTAATGACGAAAAAATAAGCACAGATAAACATTCAAACATCGCATTTCCTTACCTTACATGTGATTTTTCAATGCTCCACCCGAAGGTACTACATTGGCCAGGAAGCGAGTTTTTTATACCAGGAAAATTTTGAATTTTGCCGAATCCTTGCTGTTCCAAGCAAGGTAGGGATCTTTAATGTGCATGACAACACACACACACGGGACCTCCATTTTAGCTCTCATCCGAACGAGGGTGTATTTTTGTGAAAAATGCTCACCTAACATGTTTCAAACGGACCGTGTCGAGATTCGAACCCGGGACCTTGGGCGTCGTAGTCATACACATACCAACTACGCCACGGAGCCGCCTGCCTTTCCTTACTACATAAATGATTCACAAAATACATACTTGATTTTTCACTGATTCTTTCATTCAACTTTCTCTCTATCCCATTTGCTTCTGAAATCGAGCAAACTTTTGTTTTAAAAGTTTTCTTAATAACAACTTCTTTAATCCAGATACAATCATAAACTCATGGTCAAACTTCATATTCTCTAACTTACATTTCAAAATCATCATACTATTTTTACTTCCGAACTTTTTATTGTTCAGCGTTACCAAGTTACGATACTTAACGGGTATCAATTTATTCATTATTGTTGAATATTATTTTTAAGCCGTTCCGAATGTACCTACACCTTGAAGAAGTTCTAGATTACTAGAACGGGTGGAATATCTACCGCGTTCTAGTGATCTAAAGACCCAAACTACAGGTCCACCAAAGTAGTAGGGTCTTTAGTGAGGAACCAAACTAAGACAGGTCCCCAAAAGCAGCAGCTCTTTCGGTACTTAAAAAAGTGACAGATACCATAGGGGTCGGTTATTACACTCATATATTCGTGATACATTTATATGGTGATAGTTCTTTAAAAGTCGGTAATACAGTTAAAAGCCGATAATACAGTTACCAAAGTTCATAAGATACATCGCGCAAGCGCAATGAATAAAGCGAGTGACGCCTCTAGCGGAGGGCAGCGCGAACCCCTTTTACAGGTTTCGCGTGGCCAACTACCATGACGTCATCATTACCCCAAATTATATTGCGCCATAATCGGAAATATAAAAAATTAAACAATGAAAGATAAAAGCGAATAATTTTAACAAACAGAATACTCACATAAGATATCCGGCTACATCCCGGAGGGATTAAAGATGGTGATTCCTCCGGAGCTGCTAGCGGGGCATGGACATCATGGTCGTGGAGTTCGTTTCGCCTAGGTGGCTACGATTTTCATCTACCTAATATGTAGGGAACGGCAGGATCAGGTTTTATAAGGGACGACAAACAAGATAAAACAGAAGGGAAATCTACATACTAGAGATAAGGCACGATACGATACCTGACTGACCACACTCCTTGAAAGTTCGGGCAAAACAGCCCCGTTTTTGAGCGTCACGGAAACACTTCTCCCCACTCTCTTTGTCTTTTTCACGTCCGCGAAGCTATTCGTCTACCCCTCTAGTGTCGTGCCATCTGCGCAAATGCACTCTGACGTAACGGAAGGACACGACTAGTCTATTTAAAATTCCCGCGCACCTGCGTCTTTTGAAATTATGGCGCGAAACTTCCGTACATCAAAACTTAACCTAAAAACACTGTTTAAGTGCCAATTTGGCACGTAACAATCGCGACAAAGCCACAAACGAAAAAACTTAAAAAAAGAAAAATCTGTTAGCACAGTAACAGCTTAAAATCTAAATCCTAACTACCCTACATAAACCCTAACTTAAAACCTACAAAATGTTTATATAAGGCGCCACCTGGTTTTTTGACCGATAACACGTCTACCGAAGTACCAGGAAACGGAATAGGTAGCCCGATAGTCTTTGACTACACTAATTATCGACAGCACAAATTGGTCGGGGAGCATGAAACACTACTTAAACTAAAACGGGTGCGACAAGTCGCCTAAACTATCTAAACCTATCTAAACTAAAACTAACATTAAAGTTCTTACGTGCAAACACCATGAGTGTTGCATCAAAACTATTCTTCTTTTTGGCAAGAAGTGCCCAAATTTAAAATGTTCATAGAGTGAGTCACTCTGCACTCTAGCAAATTTTGTTACTGGTACTTTGGTTTTCCAACGATGCACATTTAAAACTTGTCCATGACATAGTTGTGAATCAACAAATTTGCCAAAAGTACCACCTACTAAATCCTTATATGCTAACCTGACAAATTACATTTCTATATCAAGTTAGCTTTTTCACTTAAATATCAAAAACAAATAATTCCCACGTCTGGTCATAGATACCACACGTTAGGACGATAAAAAGATAAGGCAAGATCTCAAATTGTTGTTAAAGATAGTAGATAAGATAATGATATTAAGCTTAAGTTGTTATCCTCAAAGGTAATAGAGAAGATAACGGTATTAAGCTTTAGTTATATTTGAGATACTAGTTAAGATAACTCGATATTAAGCCAAAGTGATTATTAGAGATAGTAGGTAAGGTAACATGAATTTAAACAAAAGTTATTACTAAAGATAACCGGTAAGATAACGCGAAATAACTCGAAGTTATTCCTAACGGTAGTCGGTAAGATAACGATACTAACCTAAAGTTATAATTAAAGGTAATCGGTAAGATAACGATATTAAAGATAATAAAGATAATAAAGAAAACAAAGGTATTGGCCTAGTTATTACCCAAGACAATGGATAAGGTAACAGTTAGAGTGGCTCCAGTAGAGCCGTTTAAATGGGGATTGACTCGTGCCCTCTAAAAAGAGAATCCTGTGAAGCAGGTCCGTTTGCAATAAACGGCACGAGAGACCGGCAAAGACATTTGGGTGCATCCCTGCACCCGGCGGTAATTGATATCGGTGATACAATCACCCGATATCCACACGGTATATAACGATATCTATATACACATCCACTCACACATTCACACACTCATACATACCTTCACTGCCAGTGCCCATGCACTGACAGCGGCACCGCATGACCCCACGAAAGATTCGCAGAGACATGGTCCAGGTGTCTGTGAAAACCTCCCGCGCAACCACACGGTGACTAACAGAAATGAAAAGGCAGTAGAAACAGGAACGGTAAAAAGAAGGAGGTTGGTTTTTTGGAGTGCATAAGAGACACTTCCAGGTAGAAGAAAGTAGAGGAAGGGCTCGCATTGAGCAAGAGAGACAGAAAAAAAGGTGGATAGCAAAGCGCTACTCAACCAGCCAATGTGATAGTAGCTCGGCGTGAGGGAGCATCACTCTTATGTGGCAGACGGGTGTTCCGGGACAAGAACAGGTCCACCGAAAGAAGAATAAGGCATAGCGGAGATAGCGGGATAAGAAAAAAGTAGAGTTTTTGGACAAGCGTCCGAGAGATGGTAGAGAGTTGTCCCTATTTAAGCACAGCGCAGTCTGAAGAACCACCTGCGATATTAATCCGACAAGATAAGGTATAACATATGTTGAAATTCACTAGGCTCCTAAGAGAACTAGTACGATCATTTTCCTAACGAGTACATCCACTACGATAAGAAAATCAGACAAAAGTTGACACAACAACTTAAAAGTATCATTACAGATACAAACACACAAAATAAACTGTTTTAAGGTAGTTTTTCAAAAGGGTAGCACCCTAAACACACAAAAATGCCTAATTACAAGCAGTTAATTACAGGTACACTGTCCCCATATGCTAAAACAACCGAGAATTTAATAAGATAACAATAAGAAGCAATAGCACCTCACCACAAAGTTCAATAAAAAACAATGAAAAAAAAATGTTTATAAGTTATGTTGATTTAGTAGAAAAAGAAAGAAATAATGAAATGAAATAATGAAAATTTTGCAACTGCGAATATGAACTATTTCTTTCAATGGCATAGATCGCGCGTGTCCTATGTGAGTCCAAAGAAGAAAGCATTCACTCAACATCAGCTAAAACCAATCATAAAAATTCAATGAGTTATTTCAACCAAAGTTACGACAATTACCACACAAAATTAAATGACGTAAGAAAAATACTAAAAACCAAATAATATGCTGTAGGAAAAGTTCGAGGGTTGATTAAATGAAACAACAAGGTTATATTGGGGGGTGTAGAAAATGAAGTGATATATATCTAACGGTATGGTC
Organism: Platerodrilus igneus; assembly: GCA_036346225.1. Taxonomy (NCBI): domain Eukaryota; kingdom Metazoa; phylum Arthropoda; class Insecta; order Coleoptera; family Lycidae; genus Platerodrilus; species Platerodrilus igneus. The sequence continues at coordinate 8,966,939 of JARFIW010001281.1, read as the reverse complement.
AAGGAAAAGTCAACCAAAAGAAAAAGATAGCTAAATTAAGATAAGTAAAGTTAAACGTGTAAGAAATTATATACTATATGAGAGAAGGAATAAGTAATTAAAGTTAACTAATTAGTGGTGAGAACAAAAAAATATTAGGTAAATTGGAAAGGGAATGGAACGTGAAAAACTTAAGTAGCATTTGGGTCAGCAGAGAATGGCTTAAGGTCTTTGATATGCCACCTGCCTTGGCGTTTTCCTTCAGCATCCTGAAGTTCATAGATAAGGGGACTAATAACACGAGTGACCTTACAAAGAATGAATTTAGGGGCTAATTTTGAGGAAAATTTCTTAGATGCATCCGATAAGACATAATTCTTTTTCCAAACTTGTTCACCCAAGGCGAAGGAAATATTTCATTTACGTAAGTTATAGTGGTCCTTGCTCTTTTCGTAAGCTTTTAACAAATTTTTTCTAACGTAGTTAAAGATAGAAGGTAATGATTGTTGGTCTTTGTCCCAGCGTACTTTATCGTCAAATTCAATTACGTTAGTATCGTCAGGCACTAAACCATAGTAACTCCCATCGATTGGGGTATATCTTCCAAAAACAAGAAATGACGGAGTGAATTGGGTTGCTTCGTGTTTAGATGTACGCAAAGCTTGAGCAATTTCAAAGATATGTTCATCCCATGTAGTATGGTCTGAATTAATATAGGAAGAGATAGCGGTAATTAAAACTCTATTTACTCTCTCGGTAGAGTTTACTTGGGGGTGGTATTTTGCGTTAAACCAAACCTTTTGTACTTTGTAACTTTTAACGAAATTCTGAAAATCTTTAGAGATAAATTGTGCTCCATTGTCGCAAAGGATAATCTGGGGTACACCAAAGATAAGAAAGACATTTTGTTCTAGGAATTTAATTATCGCAGCGATGTAGCTTTACGTAAGGGTTGCACCATAACAAATTTAGAAAACCAATCGGTAACAACTAAAAGATATTGATTACCTCTTTTCGATCGGGGGAGAGATCCTAATAAGTCAAGCGATATTAATTGAAAGGGATAAGATACACGTTTAAAGTTACCCATTAACCCAGGACGAGCATCTTGTGAACTCTTATGAGAGCCACAAATTTTACAGCTCTTAATGTAGCGACAAACAGATTGCTTAAGTGTGGGCCAGTAATATAATTCAGATATTTTAGCGAGAGTTTTTGTAACACCAAGGTGTGCAGCAATGGGATCATCGTGACATAATTTGAGCACCTCACTGCGGTTTGCAGTAGGCACGACCAGTTTCCATTCAGGGATATTCGATATTTTATGTGGAGACGAAGATACAAATTTATATAGTCTATTATTAGTTACACGAAAGGTAGGGAATTTATCGGGGTTATCGGAAACTTTTTTAATCATATTGAGGTACCAGGTATCAGGAATTAAATTTAGAAGGTTAAAAGAGAAACAACATCACGAGATAAGGCATCAGGTACGATATTTAATTTGCCAGGCATATGCCTAACGTCAAAGGTAAATTGAGATATACGCAAGTTCCATCTTGCCAAACGACCTGCGGGCTGTTTCAAGTTATTAAGCCAAGTGAGAGCTGCACAATCAGTGATTACGGCAAAGTGTGTACCTTCGACATATCCTCTAAATTTCTCGATTAGCAAACCAGAAAACACGCTATCAAATAATAGTAGGATCTATTATTTTGACAAGTTTTTAGATGGGAAACACAAGAGAAAGCAATTATACGTTATTGGAATGTTTAACAAATTAACGGATACCTAAAACTAGGTATTGACTATTTAAGTTATCGAATAAATTTTCGTTTTAAAAGCAAAATAGATTTGAGTTAAAATTATGTTAAAGCGGGCTTATTCTGAACAAATACACTATATAGGGTATTGTTGGAGAATTTAAAAATAGAAATGGAATTTATTCGAACGGGTAATGACTTAACCAGGGAAAAAGGGTATTTATGTTGAAAAATAAACGTATCAAGTACGAAGCAAATAGGTAGCTAGGGAACTTGAAAATTGAAATGTATAGGTTAGCACAAGACATAGTAGTGATCAGCAAAGTTCGCTGGCTAGAGGCGGGAAATTTTTGGAGAGCAAACTTTAGGGTAATTCATACAGGATCAGAGGAAGATAATTCGGGTGTGGGTATAATTATGCGAAAAAGATAGGACACTGTAGAAAACTACTTACAAAAGAACAAAAGAGTACTCATGGTTAGATTAGAATTAAAACGGCAAATACAGTAATAATACAAGTATACATGCCCATCTCTAACTACAGTGAGGAAGAGGTAGAGGCGATCTACTAAGATATCGAAGACATGCTAAGATACGTAAAAGGACATGAAAATTTAATAATTACGGAAGATTTGAATGTAGTGGTGGGTAGGGTAGGGAAGTAGCGGTGGTAGGTTTATTTGGTTTAGGCACGAGAAATGACGGGGGAAATTGGCTGGTAGAATTTTGCGACAAGAACAATTTAACCATCTGCAAACATTATTTCAACATCATGCTAGAAGACGATACAAATAGATCACATTCTTGTTAGACAGCGGTTTAGGAATCAAGTGAAAGACTGTAGAAGCTACCCAGAAGCAGATATAGACACTGACCACAACATCGTAATTATGAGGCCGCTCTTAAATTAAAAAAATTGAAAAAAAAGGAATGGAAAAAGGCACTTTGACTTTGAGAAACTAAAAGATAAAGATATCCACGAAAGATTTGAAAAAAAAGTCGGATGAATTGCTCAAAGATATCGGGAAAATTTCTTATACGAAGTAGAAACAGTATGGAATAACATTAAATCCAGTTTAGACATGGCGATCAGAGATATTCTGGGGTATACACAAAAAGAACATAGGAAACCATGGAAAACCAATAAATTTAATAGAAGAAAGACGAAAATACAAACATAGATCAGATAAAACAGAAAAACAAAGATACAAAACATAAAATGGATAATTATTCGCAAGTGCAGGAAAGCTAAAGGTCAATGGATTGATGAAAAGTGCAAAAAGACACAAATTAAGATGGAAATAGGAAAGACAGACGAAGCATACAAACTAATTAGAATAAATTTTAGGGATATAAAACTGTATAGCAAAAATATAAGCGACGCGGGAGGAAACGTTATTATAGAAAATGTGGAGAAAGTGAATAGATGGCAAGAATAAATAAAGAATTTATATGCAGGAGAAGAACTAATTACATTAGAGCAAAAATCAGACATTGAAAAGGATGTCCTGTTATAACCCTGCGTCGCGTGTTCAGAGCCACTACCACAGTTGGCAACACTGGTACTATCCACGTTCACATTATTGCACAACAAAGATATTACGACATAATTACGTGTCAAATTGTATCACGCACCAAATACGTTTACAATGATACAAGTTGCACCTTAAAAAGATAAAAAGTACTCACATAAATAATATCGTGTCACACACCGCGCACTTGCGCCATCACTCCGCGTCTGCGCATTCCTTTGGCGCAAACGCAACTGTCCGAAATGACGGAAATGAACAAGTCTATTTTAAAAATAAGGGCGGGAATTCACTCACAAATTTAAAGGTGTACATCTCTAAATTTGGAATCTAACAGACCTCAGATATCCTATACTTAAAGATGAATTTGAAATACCTTTAAAGGATCTGAAGAATGGTAAGGCGCCGGGTACAGATAAGATGTAAGCAGAAACTCTAAAAGTCACTGGACAAGGAATAACAGAACGTTTCTTCCAACTTGTAAGTTATATGTATAAAACAGGCGAGATATCCAGAGATTTTAAACGTAACATCATAGTCACTATACCAAAAAAGAGAGGCTCGGATAGATGTGAAAATTTTCGAACAATAAGTTAGACAGTAAACATGTCAAAAATATTAACTAGAGTTGTACAAAGATGAATGGAAAAACGAGCTAATAAAATACTAGGGGAAGATCAATTTGGGTTTAGGCGAAATAGTCGAACTTGGGAGGCTCTTTTAGCTCTGAGGGTGATAATGGAGAAAACAATAAAAGAGGGGAAAAGCGTGTATATAGGGTTTGTAGATCTGAAAAAAAGCATTCGACAATGTAAAATATAAAAAAATGTTCGAAATATTCAAAAAGATTGGAATGAGTTATAGACGGATAGTACATAGTACATAGCTTAGATGCAAGAAAACATTTGGAATTATTATGCAAGGACAAATGATTGATCAAGCTACATTTAACACGAAAAAGCAACTACTGTGATCAAAGACAACAAACATAGAAACAAAGAAAAGATTGCTTAAAACGTATGTGTTGAGCACAGCACTGTACGACTGTGAATTCTGGACAGTAGGAGAAGTGGACAGAAAAAAGATAGAAGTCTTTGAAATGTGGTGCTACAGCGTATGATGAAGATATCATGGAAAGACGAAGTTAATAACAAAGAGATACTAGAAATGGTAGAGGAAGAAAGAAGTATGTGGGAGACAGTAAAAAATAGGAAGGATAGGATGATAGGTCACATATTAAAGCATGAGCAATAGTCCGGATTATATTAGAAGTAGAGATAGGACAAAAGAGGTAGAGGTAAACCTAGGTTAGGCTATTGCACACGGATAGTGAAAGTTGTAGACTGGGAATTTCAGATAAATGTGCAGGCTAGTTCAAAATATAAATCAATGGTGGTACCCATCCAAGCAATTCCAAGATGAGAACTTAATGACGAAAAAATAACTGTACTTAAAACTGATGATTATTATAAGTAACTTCAGGTATTGGTTTTACAATACTCTCAACTAATGTTAATTGTGCGAAAGGATTTACTGGAAAACTATTAATTTGGCAAATATCTAACTGTTGGGGGATCCTTGGCAACCGCAGACTGCTTAACCCCCTTCACATACCACTGAATCTTGGTGAAATAGGGCATATAATTAGGAAACAACAGAAGAAAAACCAAGCGGTAGCTAGACTGTGTAGGAATCGCACCTGTACAGCCACAAAATAACAGGTTTTGGGAAAGGGGTTACCGTCTTAAACACGGATACCAAACGACAGCGCAGCGGAATAAAAATAAATAATGGGACGTGTGCTGGAATTATATTAAATAATTTGTCAAACGAATTTCTAACAACGGCCGAAATAAAAACGGGATTAAATACGTTTTACGTGATTAGAGCGTATCTTCCCTCGGTCGACTCCCGGCAGGAAAATCCTCAAACCGAGGAATTAATAAATCAAATTGAAAGCATTCTTTGTAAAATTGTCAGAAATAAAAAACCTAGTTATCGGGGGAGACTTTAATGCTAAGTCGCCATTATGGGGCAACCCTATCGAAGATGTCACGGGCTTATAGAGTTGTCGATCTTTTGATGGAATGGGATCTTAGTGGGATAAACACTAATGATTTACCTACGTTTGAAGTTTTATAAATATTACTGCAGCCTCACACGAGATGATAGAGTTCATTTGTAGCTGGGATTTGATGTAGGACGAGGTAACGCTCTCTGAGCATAAATTAATAACATGGGATATTGAAAGCAAAACAAACGCAAACGAGCAGCTAACTACATTTCGGCGGTTTTGTAATAAAAAAGCAAATTGGGAGCGGTTTAAACAAAAAATTAGAGAAAGCATCCCCGCGCTCGAGAACGAGCTATTAAACTGCTGAGAGGCAAACGAAAAAGAAACACTTGGTAGCCACAGGTTGCTTAACCCCCTTCACTGAATCTCGGTGAAATAGGGCATAAAATTAGAAAACAATAGAAGGGGAACGAGATGTATACACATGCTGTGTGAGAATTTCAGGGAACTACGTAGGCTAGCTCAGAATATAAATAAGTGCAGGTACGTGTCCAACCAGTTTTGAGACGGAAAACCTAATGACGAAAAAATAAGCGCAGATAAATCTGATGATTAGTATAAACAACTAGTTGTTGGTTGCGAAATATCTGCAACTAATGATGACTGTGCGAAAAGATATATTGGAAAATACATTAAATCGGTAAATGGTTGAGTGTTGGGAGAACTTGGCAGCCACAGGCTGCTTACCTCCCTTCACAACCACTGAAGGCCGGAGAAATAAGCTATATAATTGTAAAACAATAGAAGGTGACCGAACTGCATCTAACAAGAAAGAACAGCGCCTATGAGGAAAGACAACAAACATAGAAACAAGAAGAAAATTGTTGAAAGCATATGTGTGGAGCACAGCACATTATGCCTATGAAATACGGGCAGTCTAAAACGCAGACAGAAAAACGGTAGCAGCTTTTTGAAATGTTGTGCCTCAGATGTATGAGGACGATAGCATGGACAGAGAAAGATAATAACAAATAGGTTATACAAATAGTAGAGGAACAAGGATATCTGGGGAAAAAGATAAGAGAAATAAAAGGACAGAATACGTTCTAAGGCATTTTTGGGGAATAGTATGGGATATATTACAAGCAGAGATAGGAAAAAAGGGGTAGATGTAGACCTAAATCCGATAGTTATAGATGCAGACTGTGCAAATTTCAAGGAAATCTGTAGGTTAGTTCAGAATAGGAAACAATGATGGTACGCGTCTAAACAGTTCCAGGACTGAAGACCTAATGATGATGCGGGGAAATTAAACAACGCGGACGCGTCGTCGTACTACATGCCTTACATGTGATTTTCCAATGCTCCACCCGAAGGTACTACATTGGCCAGGAAACGAGCTCTTTTTACCTGGAAAACTGGGAATTTTGCCAAACCCTTGCTGTTCCAAGCAAGGTAAGGATCTTTAACGTGCGTGACAACACTCACACACGGAACCTTCATTTTACCTCTCATCCGAACGAGGGCGTATTTTTGTGAAAAATGCTCGCCTAACATTTTTTATGCGGACTGTGTCGAAATTTCAATACTGGACCTTGGGCATAGTAGTCACACGCATATCAACTATGCCACGAAGCCGCTGGCTGATGTGTACACTACCAAAAATTAGTGAAGCAGCCCATATTACAATTATTCTACTACCGGATAAATATCAATCTGTATACAGAAGTTGACTGAAGCACTAGCTAAAAGCTCAACTTATTTTCCGGAACGTACTTCTGGCATATTTTAGTGAACTCTTGAATAAATATTGTCGTGTTTTAGTCATCTGGGGTTACTTTGTTAATGCTTCGTAGCCACAGATATAACATTTATTTACAATAACGATATGAACTTATCGTGCATTAACATTAAGGACATGAACTGCATAAAGAAATATATGCAAGTCTTTGAGGTGTGCGTAATTAAATTGCATATGTCTTTAACACTACCACTGCAAGCATGTCTGTTTATAAAGTTGCGGTAAGTGTTTCTATGTTAAATAAATGTTGCAGCTTCATGTTACTCTAGTGTCGTTTAGGTGATGGTGTCCATAGTTGTAAGTGACCCTGGCATGGGTTACGCTGGATGTATTGCGGCACTTCATGGCAATAATCACAGTTGGGTTTTCATAGCTTCGATACCTAGCGGCTAATGGGCTGACGCTAGTATACAGCGGCCTTCTTGGTTGATAGAGACTGAAGCCGGCTAATGTTTGAATGTTTCCGGTCCCGGCGTGCTGTTGGCGTCACGTGCTCTAGAAAGTGGTCATATTTGGCCGTAGCTTTGGAAATGGATTCTGTTCAAGCTGTGTTTTGCCAGATTCCTATTTCCATAAGTGTGTCTGCAACAAAAATTTTTTCTCAGAAGTGTGTAATATGTGTGTTGAATATTGACTTATGTAATTCGGCTATTTAATTTGCCTGGTCGTACATTTTTTCAATTTATGTTGAAAAGCGAAGGTTAGATATTTGTGATCGATATAGATCGTGAAATATCTACCCTATCTACAGTAAAGTTTGAAACATCTGTTGCTATAGATAGTTTTGTGTCGGGGAGTGAATGTGTGAGTAGCACAGCTTGTGTTGGCTGTTTTTTTACACTTCTCGAAAGCTATGTTTGTTTCGCTTGTCCAATAGATAGACATGTTGCCTTTTATTTTGCTTTTTAGCTTGTGAGTCAGCTGCTCGTAGTAAAAATCGTCGGTTCAGCATGCCTTTTTAGTTGTCTAAGGTTTTGTGAAATTCTGTATAATGCTGACTTTTTCTGGTAGTAGTTTGGTACGATCTTGGTAATGAGATGGCCAAGAAATTTGACTCCATCTTGCCCAAAGAGGCATTTATCAGAAAACATCGTAAACTTTTAATCTGTTGAAGAGAGTTTTTAGATGTTTGTAGTGTTCTTCTTCAGGCTAAAATGCTGCCACAATAACGTTGATATAGCCGTAACAGGAATCTAGTTAGCTTAAAACCGTGTCTATGAATCGTTAAAAAGTTTGTGCGACGTTTCGTAATACGAAGATCATGTATAGAAATTGAAGTAAACCAAAAGATGTTGTTATTGTCGTCTTTTCTATGTCTTTTTCAGCTACGGGGATTTGGTGATAGGCTCTAGCAAGATCAATTGTAGAAAGAATTTTTTCGTTTTGCAGTTTTTGTGCAAAATCTTCTACAAACGCGATAAGATACCTATAAGAAATTGTCAAGTATTTAAAGCCCCCTAGTATCCACAAGATCATCATTCTTTGCTGTGTTTGGCCAATAAATGTAGAGGTGATTTGAATCGGCTTGCTATTTCCAACTGGACCATTATCGTGAATTCGTCTGTGGCAATTTTAAGTTTATTGCACCCCAATCTGCGTAGACGACTGTCTTGAGTCGTTAGGATGTAATGTTCGGTACTATGCTTATTAGTGTGAGAAAGTGTCTGGTATGGGTTATGCCCGGGTATTTGGTAAGGATTTTGTGGTATTTTGAACTGGTTACCGTGGTTGACATTGCACTGTGTTTATTACTGACCGGTTGACCTTTAGTTGAAAGTTATGTTTCCGAGTCGAAAAGTTTCATGTTTTTTGTGTCAACTAGTAATTGATGGTGTGCAAGGAAATCCATGCCAATGATGGGTTTTTTATGTTTGCGATGGCGAATTGCTAAGTAAATGGTCGCCTTAGTCCCAAATCTAAAATATAAGAGTACCATATAACGTACAACCGCCTCCCGATAAAACCCCGGGTAAATAAATATACTTAAAATACTTACCCGGTGTTTCCAATTGGGCGCGGTCGGCGTCCTCAGGGGATTGGTTCCTCTTCGTTACCTTTGTTGTGGTTTGTAGCTGCTTCTTCTAGTATTGTTGCTGGCCATGCCTCGCTGGACGATACCATAAGGATAGGTAAAAAGAGTCGGAACGAGAACGAGACACACGTCAGCACTACACGCCAGGCGGTTAGATAGTTCGGTACGGTAATGTCCTGAGTTGCATTCTTTACATAAAACATCTATCCCTCTCCAACCGAGGTCGACGCACTTTCTTCGCGTTGGTGAGAACTGATATGTCAGCATGCTTGCGACCGCAAAGATAAGTCAATGACGTCACAACCGTGCGAACACCAACAAATCATGGTTTTTACCGCACCAACAATATTGTGGTTAATCTGTGGGGAATTTTTCATGCAGAGTTCTAAAAAAGTCCCTAAATCTAAATTAATAAACTAATACATGAGAGCTTTACAAAATAAAGCGTAACAACCATATGTGTTTATGATCTTTCCAGTTGCTGCGAACAATTGATAGTTCACCGGTTTGAGTATTCCACGGACTTTACTTATTGGATATATACGGAGGTCTGCACAGGCGTCTTATAGAAATTCCACAGATGTGGTGCGACCATTTATGTATAAGTGGCGTAAAATGGAATGCAGTAAATTATTCGCCTCTAATTCCTGCGTACGGCGTTTTCCTGGGCATAATTTGCAAGGCTGCATACAGTTGAGTGCTGTGGCCCCAAATTCGTAGTGAAACCAGCATAAGTCTTTGGATTGTTGCTACCGTCGTACGCTTTGGCTTTACCGTGTTCGGAACAATGGTTTAAAACAGCTGAGGCTGCGCTGTTTAGTTGCAGTACTTTGTGTTTGCTGGAGCTGGTCTTGAGTGTGGCTACTCCTTGTGTAGACTTTTCTACGAGTACAAAACTTTTGTGCGCAATTGTATTAGTGTGATGTGCAAATTGGGCTGTTAAACATGCTATAACCTCCAGGGATGCTTGTGATTCAATAGCTAACATCGCTTGCATCGCTAGCATGCGGCTTAACCAAATTGATTTTAATAATATATCCGGCACGGTTGTTTTACTTAGTTGTTGTAAGCCCCTCAAGAATTGTAAGGGTTTTCTATCTCTTAACGTTTCGTGCTCCAACAACTTTGTAATTCGTCGTTTCTGCGATGAGCTTGGTGGTTTAATTAATTCGGCTTTGATTTTCGTATATTTGTTGGTGTCGGGCGGTTTAATTATGATACCCCGGACTTCTTCTTTAAATCTAGCTTCTAGGTTGGATATTAAGTACGTGTATTTTGTACCGTCTTCTGTAATACCACTAATTTGGAAGCTGTGCTCTACTTCAAAAAATCGTAATTCTGAATCCGCTGGGCAGAAAAGTGAAATTCGAACGGCAACCATCTTTATTTGCTTGGTCATTTTAAATGTTTTATAATGTTTTTAAGCACTTAAATAACGGGCGTTAACTCTGTTTTATTAATCTTTTGGATGATCACGTCGGCGGTTACCAATGCTGTGTTTTTCTGGGGTTCACCTTGTTAATGCTTTGTACCAACAAGAATAACATTTATTTACAATAGCGATATGGACTTATTATACATTAACATTAAAGACATGACATGCACAAGAAGTTTTTTACAAATCTTTGTGGTGTGCGTAATTAAATTGCAAATGTCTTTAATACTAGAAATGAAAACATGTTAGTTTGTAAAGTTGCGGGAAGTGTTTCTGTGTCAAAGAATTGGATGTTGCAGCTTCACAACAAAAATCTGGGTCTGGTGTCGTGTATGTAATGATGTCCTTGGCTGTGAGTGACCCTGACCCGGGTTACGCTGGATGTCATGCGGCACCTCGTGGCCATTATCACAGTTAGATTTCCATAGCTTCGGTACCTAGCGGTTAGTGAGTTGGCGTTTGTGTTTGGCGGCTTTCTTGATTGGTAAAAATTGAAGCGAGTCGATAGCGGAATGTTTCCAAGTATAGCTTGTTGGCGTCACGTGCTCTAAGAGATGTTCTGTTAACCGCGGCTTTAGAAGTGGATTCGGTCCAAGTTGTGTTATGGAGGCATCCTCTGTTCGTAGTGTGGTTATAAGAGTTCACTTCATTGATCCTTTTCGATTTGATGTCACAATGAGATAATCTGAAAGAAAATTCTTGGTTCAAGAGGAGCTTTAAACAATGCAACAAATGTAACATATTATATTATTAAGCTAATATTTTTCTCTAAGTGCACGTAATTATTTAATAGTTTAGAAAGATAAGATCCTGCTAATAATTTGTGTTATATATTTAAGTATCCTTAATCTAGGCATTAGACATAAGCACATAGGTGGTGGCAGAGACACTACAAGTGATACGGAAGCATCGAGTAGCCTGATGAAAGTAGGAAGAATATGATAAAAGATATAATAAATACTTTGTCAATTACTCTTGTGCCTTAATTATAAATAATGACAAAGGTATAAAATAATTTGCATTGATACATGAATGTACATAGGAAGGTCAAAGGTTAGTAAATACAAATAAAATTAATTTTAGATATGAAATAAACATATCAACATATTGGTAATATAAAGAAGGACAAATAACAAATGCAGGATGGAAAGAAACTCTAAATAATTTTAAAGTCCCTAGTTACCAGATCTACATCTGTCACATCTACTTCAAATAGCAACCACTTTGCAGGTGTCTTGTAATTTTGATAAGGGGTTAAGAGTTAGATTTGGATTTGCTCCTTACAACATCTTATAACCATGCCGGGTACTAATTGGCAATTGAACAGACAAGGTTTGAGCATGGAGATAGTATAATAAGGAGACGCTTTTCTTAAGGAGAAAAATATATCAAGAAGTGTGGTTAAGTGGTTATTCAATATGACGATTCTCCAGAGTCGCATTCGATCAATTCTTTAGTTAGTTAGCGGTGGCAATATTTGCGATGGCGCAAGGTTCACGGCTGCGGATTCTTTGGAAATTTAAAAAATATAAACAATAAATAAATTATTCTATTTTCAAGCAACTGGAATTTTATGTTTATTGTACTTTCAATAGCATAAGATTTGGCCTTGATCGTTTTTTACTTATGAAAAGTCATTCCAGTAGTTTTCTTCTTATCAACGGCATCTCTACTGTTAAAAGCACGAACGGTACACCACACCATATTTATTTCACGATTATCAGCTTCAAATATAATCCATACACAGACTAAATTGTTGAAATGTACTAAAAATTCAAACGTGTAGACAAGTAACAAAAACGGTGACACAACCTGGCTGATGTAATACCACATTTATCACGTAACAGCGTCTCCTTAATCTACCAAGATGTATAAAATAGTAGGGTGATCTACATAAATTCAAAGGTCAGCATCGGCTTCTATATTGCGCGTCATAGTGTCTGTCCTTTGTTCATGTTTACATTTGTACTATGAAGTTGTTATTAAGTGTTAGCATTTTTCTTCTAAATTGTTATGAAGATGACTATTTTATATATCTTGAGTTGTTATAATCGTTTTGTTATGTGGCAAATATAAAATTTGCAAGACTTTATACATCATTTTAATATATTATTCAAGTGAACTCCATTCGTTTAGTGAATTATTTTTTACTAAGGTGTGATTTAAAGTATTTTGCGATTAGATTTTTAGAAATTTTAAGAAATTTACATCTATAAGTTATAGTTACTATTTAGGTATAAAAAATCATTATTCTGTTGCCGTTGCCAGGTGTCTTTGCAGAAATAATTTCAGATAGCTCAATGATTGTGGAAAAAGGGTACTTTTCTTCTCCTTTCTAAGTAATTTAGAAATCTGTAGAGAATGGGATAGGAAGTGTTATGGAAAAGATAAATTTAGTACGGTAAATAAACGTGTATGTACTAAACACTTTCACCTTCAAGAGTGTAAAGATGAATTAGAGTTTATGAAATTATAACTTTATATAATGGTTAATTTATTTTAACAATTCCATCAGTATTTCGTTTTCGTTGACCGAACATATTTTTACGTCATTTGATAATCTAACGACACCTGGATTTGATGCTAATATGAAGTTATCATATCATATTGATATTATATATATACAAATATTTATTAATTGGTAAACATTAGCATTAAAATCAGTGTCAAATTTTAACAGCAACTAAAATTCACATAACAAAACAGTATTCCTACATCCTTGACAAACACAAATTTCTCAATTTAAAAGTTTTAAATCGAATCCTAATTAATTCTTATATGGAATTTAAAAAAAAATTATTAATTGGTAGGCAGGGTGACGTAATTTGAGCGTGACGGCTGATTGGCTAACAGTTTGTAGACATCTAGTACTTTATACATCTTGCTACTGTACTACCTCCATGGGGGTTGAGATACATGATTGAAATTAATTATGTTGTCATGGAAAGGCTGTCACTTGTCATTTTATAAATATGTAATATAAACATTCAATGCTAGTTTTTTTGAACGTTTCTGTAATTTGAACTGAAAACTACTTTTTTCAAGATATTATTTTGGCATTTTATAAAGATTGCAAGTACACGTATTTTTGTTTTGTGGCTGTATGCTATGTTGTTTAAGAAAATGGTGCATATAAAGTGCAGGTCCAACTACTATCCTTTCGGTGGTATAAAACGTTTAGTGTTTGCAGATAGTCTTGTGCCTTGGAATGTTGCCTTCAATGATTATCAGCCTATGGAATATAATTCACAGTCTTTGATAAATAAACCATGGGCTGATGTGCACGTAGGTATGTTTCACTAAACATATAGAGTACGTAACAAATAGTATCTATTAATTGTACATAACATCATTAGAGTTGGAAATAGTTATGATTGTTTACAATAGAAGATTATAAACAACTCTACATACTTTTGTGATATATTAAACAAACTTAAATCACAAACGAAAGAGGATTTTTATTTTTAACAAGCAAAATTGAACCTGCATTACATGTAAAGCATTACCTATGTTCTTGTATGTGTAGGAGCGCTAGGGATTCATAGACACAACATTAGTTTTTCATACAATCTTTAATTTTCATACTTAACAATAATATAATAAGCAAAACGTTAAACAAAAAAAACTGCCATTCCTGGCATCTCAGAAGCAACTACAACCAAGTATACCATACATAGTACCAACCTTAAAATAAAAAACACTAGCTTTTGTTTCCTGGCGGGGAAACTTAAAAATGTAGTAATTTAATCCACACATGTAAGTATTATAAGTAACTAAAAATTTGTTTTAAATTTGGGTAATCCAATAGCAAGTTAATCTTTAATACCAATTTTTAATGCGTATTCCACTTTCTTTTTTATGTTTTTTTGTGTAATAGGTACTATAATTATTACTTGAAATATTCATCCTATTACAAAAGCGAAGAGATTTCTAAATCTTTTAATTCTTTGAGTATTTTCACACAATAGTGTAGGTAGTTTTAACATTACTGTTTCTAGATAAGTTTCTTCGCCGTTTAGCAATTATTATGCAAAATCACCTCAGCGGCTAAACCAGTCTAGTAAAATGATTGAATCTGTATTATAATAGTATACTACTTTATATGGAGGAGAAGTGTAACTTTTCATGGCACGCCCCTGTTTACCCGCTGAACGATAGTGAGGCAGGTAAAAGAGGCAAGCCATGAAAAGTCACTTCTCCTCCACATAAAGTATACTATCTTTTCTTCAAACGTTCTGCAAAATATGCAAAAATTTCTCATTTTCAAATAATTTCACATATACACATTTTCTGTTTTTTATTAATATCAAAGGTTGCTTACCGTCATTTATCTTTTTGACATTTATTAAGTTGACACAAACATAATAACTACGCTATCTTGTTGAATAAAGAAGTATTCATAAAATGCAAAATCCTGATATTGAATCTGCAGCAAACGAAGCAGTGTCGCGCCTCGGACCGACAAAATCCGGGGACAAATACTCTGCAGCACTTTATAGAATGCTGCAATCAAAAAGAAGTACAGAAATACAGTGAAGATATACTTCTGGCTTATTTTAATATAATGGAAAAGGAAAAGAAGTGGAAATCATCTACTATGTAGTCACGATATTCAATGATTAAATCCCAATTAATAATCAAACATGAAGTAGATATAAGTTGAAATTTAAAACTCAGAGCTTTTTTGAAAAAGTCAAGCGAGGGGTATTTGGCAAAGAAGTCTGAAGTATATACTAAAAAACAGTTTGAAAATTTTCTATTCAAAGCGCCTGATGACAGGTATTTAGGGATAAAGGTAAACAATGACTAGTTTTAATTTCATACATTCTAACTATGTATGTATGTATGTATGTATTTTCAGATTTTGTTGGAGTAATAACGGGTGCCTGCAGATGTGATGAAATGGTAAAAATGAATACTCAAGACATTCAAGACATGGAAAATGTAATTCTTCTTAAAATTCCTGATAGCAAGACGAGGAAAGTTCGATCATTTACGATCATCGGTGAAAGTTATATCAAAATTTATCTACATTATGCGTCACTGAGACCTTGAAATATGTCTCAAAAAAGATTTTTCTAAAATATCAAAACGGAAAGTGTTGCAGAAGTGTAAAGGGAATTCACAGCAAGTTCTGTACCTGGGAAAGTTGCAGATTTTTTTTAATTAACTAATTCGAAAGAATATACGGGCCACTCATTGAGACGCACCTCGGCAACATTATTAATTGATGGAGCAGGAAATTTGGAATCTCTTAAGTGGAACGGAAGGTGGAAATCGAGCAGTGTTGCAGAAGGGTATATTGAAGAATCTTTGACAAACAAAAATGATAAAGCCCAAAAGATTTTTAATTTAAGTGAATTAGTAGTTGTATCTGGAACAACCAACGATTATACGTCAGAAGGACTCGTGGCAGCGCAGTCTACTATTACCAATCACATCAAGAGACTGGCTCGATAATGTACGGCTTTAATTTTCAAAACGCTACCCTTAAAAATTGTATATTTAATATTACCTTGCAATATAAAAATGACGTTTAGTTGTTACTTATCCTTATTCATATTTATTTTGTGTCACTTATTTGATGTTGTCATGAAAACACTTTTACCTTCGGCGGCTGGAAAAGGAAAAGTCGTCTGAGAAAAAGTGACACTTTGCGCAAGCCGACTCAGTTAAATAATGACTTAATATTTTAACGTTTGAAGAAAAAATAAATTTCTTTATGATAATTTGTGCTGCGTGCTGTTAAGTTTTAATAAAAGCATTTTTTTATTGGTGATCATCGATTATTTAATACAGAATGCCAAAACATAAGCCTAATGCAAACAACTAAATTAAAGATTATTGAAAATTAAAAATTATTACATCCCAGGTGTCATTTATTATGTACCTCCTTACTTAATTAAATGGTAAATTTTGAATAAATGCAAATGTCTACATATAGTTTTTAAAGTTACAACATGCACTGTTCAGTCCTCGATAAATAGCTTTTCTCGG
Source organism: Platerodrilus igneus (assembly GCA_036346225.1). Classification (NCBI taxonomy): domain Eukaryota; kingdom Metazoa; phylum Arthropoda; class Insecta; order Coleoptera; family Lycidae; genus Platerodrilus; species Platerodrilus igneus. The sequence goes on along the minus strand of JARFIW010001281.1, from coordinate 8,950,389 downwards.
CGTTGTCCGTGCTGCCCAGTTTCCTCCATATTTTAATTTGGCGCTGGCCGTGGTAAAAGGTAATGCCCTACCGGAAAGGTAAGAGAGGTAGGATTAGATAACGAACACTACATCGAAGACATCCACAAGAACGACACTCCCACAAAACAACCATTTCAGTCGATTCTCAATACTGAAGTGGTCTATCTTTTTCATGTAAATCACCTCACTCATTTCAACACTATATTCATCATTCGGGATTGGTTCATTCAAATTGGCAGATATCCTACAACCAATTGGAATAGAGAAAACCTCGATACTTCTATAATGCGTATCCACGGTCATTCCCCAAGAACAATGAAGACATCTCTGAGACTAGCTTAACGTATTTATACACAGTGTCATTCTAAGTCTACAATGTAACTAATAATTTATAACATACTCAAGGCCGGGTCCGGGAAATAGGAGCGATTACTTTACTGTAATACAAAAAATAAAGTTTATTAAACATAAGAAAACTGTTATATCCAATAAATGAAAAGGCATGTTACAAATTAATTCCATGAACACGTAACAATCGTGGCAAAACTACAAAAAAGAAGGTTAAAAAGTCCTCTTGTTCCCTCAAGTCCAGACAACTATGTATAACCTAAAGGTCTTAATACCTAGATACAGTTTTTAGACGCCACTAGAATTTTCTTGAAACAACTCACATTAAATCAGAAAACAGAAAGGGAAGAATGGCTGGCCACTAATTAATTGACCATCTCAATGTTGTGCGAACAATTATTTTTTTGCTTCAATTCCGGCTAACAACACATTTTAAAAGAAAGCAAAAAACTTTCCTTAACCTAAAATCCTACAATTCTAAATTAATTTTTAAATATTATTAACTTGTAATTTATTTGAAAACTTTAATTATGTCCCAAAACTGATTCCTCAAAAATTAAACATATCAAACAGCAATGTTTCTGATACAATATATTCTGTTTCTATAAATTGACGTATTCATATTTGTTTTTATATATTACAGATGATCCAAACTTTCATCCAAAATGGAACGAATTAGATGGTAATATTAATCGACAAAGTCATATAGGGACTTATGTAATAAACAATGGAAGACCACTTAATCCTAATGGACGAACGGGACTTGTGGGGCGAGGAGTACTGGGAAGATGGGGTCCCAACCATGCAGCTGATCCAGTTGTAACCCGCTGGAAACTAAGTGATGATGGTAAACAACAAGTCGATCCTTCCACAAATTTGTAAGTGCAGTTGGGTTCGTATAATTAATTTGTTATTAAAATTTATAGTATATTTGTTATTTTTAAATCTCAGAAATGAACGGAATATTGATTGTATGTATCAACGATTGATTGGTTATATTCTAGGGCCAAATCCTGAACCCTTTGTTTTTTATACTTGGATGATGTGATCCTAGTCGCAGTCTTTTAACAAACATTGAAAATTTAGAAGAAATTCTTTAATGGCTAACTCAAGCCGGATTAGCCCTTAGTAAAGGTAAATGTTTTTTTGTATAAGAATGAACTTGAAGTATTTAGGTTATTTCAATTAACAAAAACGGTTTATTAGTTGATCCCCATAAATTCAAGGCTATTTTGGAAATACTTACCTATAAGATTGTCAAAGACGTTTGTCCAATTATGAGTATAAAGTTGGTATTGAAGGTTTTTACTCCAATATAGTAGTATTATTGCTCTGTTAGAGAACAGTAAAAAATTCCATCAAGATGAACTTTTGGAAACTGCTTTTTTACAATCGAGGATTGTTTATTATCGACTTATTTTTGTCTTACGAAATTTGATTTTGCATCTGATTTTGGTAAATGATCTCTTAATGCAACTACTTTCTATTTCGCTTGTGTTATAAGATAGTAAGTGCTAATAACAATTCTTTAGTATTTTCAAGGTTTTATGTAAAATATTCAAACACTTTTACAACACATTTTATCATTCACATTCCAGCCCAGTTAAAAGAATCAATCATGTTTTAACAACTTTTTGTTGGATATATATTCAATAATCAACAGCTTTGAGATGTTTTCTTCTATAGTTACGGCAGCTATGTATACTACAATGCACGAAGTGAGAAAAATGACTATATGTTGCTCGATTTGGTGAAGATATTGTTTTTAATAAATCTTGTTAAGGTGATGCAGTTGTTCACTTTGGATGTTAGATTTTAGAGAATTTCTTAATGTAAACACTTGGAAGTAAAGTAGCCAAATTTGACATGTGTAATGCCAATTAACATCCGCAAATAAATAAGAATTTATAAAATTTACTTTAATCATCACGAACTCGAAAAAGTTTAATAAAATCATCTAATCTTAAATACGGTGACATTTTAAAACAAAACCTAAAGATACACTAATCTAGAGTAATTTATATCTAACATCCTTTAAATACATGAAATTGTTAATTATCCAAGAAAGAAATACGAGTCGGTTCTAGAAAATTACAAACTGGAAGTGTTGCAGTATTATTAAATATAGGAACTGCCTGTAAAGAATATTAATAAATAGCAATGCAAAATTTTCTAAAATAATTGAAATTTAAATTTAAAATAAGATTCCGTCAAGGATGACAATAACAAAAACCGGTTTAGTTGGTCTAACCTCGTGGCACGTGTACAGTAATGAAAGCTGCTACTATTTTGATTGGCGGAATGGGTCACATGACCGAGGTTGTAAATATAACGTAAACCAAAATAGGGCAAGAAAACATTATACATTGGTTGGGTTAAGACTAGACATAGATAATATGAGTTAAAGACGCACGTGATGCACTAAATAATGCAATAAATAGTCCAAATGTAGTTAAAAAGAATAAATAAAAATTTACGTATTGGAATTTTGAACATAGAACCTATGAATTTGAAGGCTGGGATTGCATAAGGAATGTACTAAATATTCCAGATAATTGGAGAAAAGTGGATTTGAAGAATTTAGAACTACATTATTTGGATGTTGGAAGATTTAACCTCATATACATTATGTAAGGGAAAGGAAAAAGTCTATAATAGAATAAACTATTCACGATGTTGAAATAAATAAATCTCCTGTTGCGGTTAGCCCGCGGATGCACAAACAAAAGGAAACTTGCATATCTAAGGAGAATCATTTTATATGCTTATGTGCAATTCTAAAAAGCTAAAAGTAAATATAGATTATGTAAGTGACCATTGAATTTTGTATATAGTTAAGTCATCATCATTTTGTTTTCGACCTTACTTAAGGTTGGTTTGAAGTTCTACATACCCTTCACAACCTAAATTTCTAATAATTTGACTAATATAGCTTGGTCTAGGTCTTCCTATACTCTTCTATCTTTTTCCTATCTACCTGGCTCTATACATAGATATTAGCAACCTGATGGTTGTTAAAGAACTGCAACATGTTTACATGATTCCCATTTATAAGGAAATGAAATATCACTTGGTTATCCCCTCCAAAAAAGGAAAAGTGTTAAATAATATGTTATGATAAGGCTTAAGCAGCGAATTGCTGCCAACCTGCCAGACCGCTAACTAATTGTGAGTTGTATCATGGAGACACTTTAATTAAGTTATACATTATGGTAAGGCTGAAGCAGCGAATCGCTGCCAACATGTCAGAACGTTACTATAGTTAAGTGCTATATTCTTATTGGAAGGTTGCCCAGATAGTAAGGTTGCTAATTTATCAAGATATAAGTTTCATCATCATTAAGTCTTCAGTCCTGCAACTGGTTAGATGCGTACTTCCATTGTTTCCTATTCTGAGCTAACCTTTCCTCATTTCCCTGCAATTCCCACAGTCTGCATTTTTCACTATCTGTGTACAGTAGTCTGATCTAGGACTACAGCTACCTCTCTTTTTTTGTATATGTTGTAATGTAGCCTGCAGTATTCCCCAAAAATGCCTTAAAACGTATCCTGCCCTTCTATTTCTCTTATTTTTTTCACAGATATCTTTATTCCTCTACTATTTATATAACCTATTTGTTATTAACTTTATTTGTCCATATTTCATCATCATACATCTGAAGCATAACATTCCAAAAGGTTTCTTCCTTTTCCTGTCTGCTTCTCCTACTGTTCTTATTTCATAGTGCTGTGCTCCACATATAAGCTTTCAACAATCCTTTTTTATATTTGCTGTCTTCAAAAATAGTCACTGCTATTTCTTGTTAGAGACCGTTCCGTTCCCCTTTTATTGTTTTGTAAATATATACCCTATTTCACCGATATACAGCGGCATGTGAAGGTTGTTAAGCAGCCTGTGGCTACCAAGATCCCTCAACACTTGAACATTTGCCAAATTAATAGTTTTCCGATAAATTCTTTCGCACAATCATGATTAGTTGAAAATATTGCAAAATCAACACCTGTAGTTGTTTATAATAACCATCAGGTTTAAGTGAAATTAGTTTTTCGTCATTAGGTTTTCCTTCTTGGAATAGGTTGGACGCGTACCTCCACTGATTTCTATTCTGAGCTAGTCTACACAGTTCCCTGATATTCCTACGGCCTACATACTGCTCGGTTCTCCTATTGTTTTCTAAATATATGCTTTATTTCACCGATATTCAGTGGTATGTGAAGGGGGATAAGCAGCCTGTGGCTACCAAGATCCCCAAACACGGACATTTGCCGAATTAATAGTTTTCCAGTAAATTCTTTCACACAATTAATATTAGTTGGGGATATTGCAAAACCAACACTTGTAGTTGCTTATAATAATCAAGTTTAAGTACAATTATTTTTTTTCTTAAGGTTTTCTGTCTTGGAACTGGTTGGATGCGTATCTCCATTGATTTCTATTCTGAGCTAGCCTATACATTTCCCTGAAATTCCCACAGTCTACATCTTGGACTATCGTGTGCAATAGTCTAACCTAGGTCTACCTCTACTTCTCTTTTTTCTATCTCTGCTTCTAATGTATTCCGCACTATTCCCTCTTTTTTTAACTGTTTTCCACATATTTCTTTCTTCCCCTACCATTTCTGGAACCTCTTTGTTCTTAGCTTTGTCTGTCCAAGAGATCTTCTCCATATGTCTGTAGCACCATATTTCAAAGGCTTTTACCTTTTTCGTATCTTCTTTTTCCTGTCCGCTTCTACTGTCCAAGTTTCACAGCCGCACAGAGCTGTACTCCACACATGTGCTTTCAGCAATCTTTTCTTTGTTTCTATGTTTGTTGTCTTCGAACACAGTATTTGCTTTTTCTTGTTCAATGTAGCACATCCTTATGCTAACCTTTGTTTTATATCTTTTGCGCTTTTCCCATCTTGCATTATTTGGCTTCCTAGATAATAGAAAGTCTTAACCTTTTTAAGTGGTTTTATTCCTAAGAAAAATTAAAAAGAATAGTAAACAAACCACAACAAACATACAGGGAGTATTTACTAGTCTTAATCTGTTGTAAGTTCTCGTTTTCTATTTGTATTCTAGTTTTTTATATTTCCCTTCCTTTGCATACTTGTACTTTAGTTTTATTTTTGTTAACTTTCATACTGTATCGCTCTGTTGGATCTGCTTCCACTTCATTAAGAGCAGCTTGTAACCCTTCCTTGCTAGAGGCTAATATCGCTATATGATCTGCAAATCTAAGCAAACCAATCTTTTGTCCCTGCATAATAATTCCAAATGTATTCTTGCATTTAACAGTATTCATTGCCTCTTCGATGTACAAGTTAAAAATTAACGGGGATAGGACACATCCTTGTTGCACTCCCTTCCTAATATCAACTACTATATGTTCCCGCTCTAATTCTATTACAGCTGTTTGCTCTTTGTATAGTCTATGTACTATCCATCTATCCGCAAAATTCAATTCATACAAATTCTGTGTATAATCTTGCCATCTAACCACTTTCTCTACTTTTTCTATAATGATGTCTCCTTATGCACTCCTTATATTTTTGCTATATGGTTATATATCCCTAAAATTCATTCTAATTAGTTTGTATGTTGCGTGTCTTTCATATTTTCCATCTTAGTTTGTACCTCATTGCAATTTTCATCAATCCATTGCTCTTTAGCTTTCTTGCATTTGCGAATAATTTTTCATTTTATGGCTTTGTATCTCTGTTTTTCAGCTTCGTCCGGTCTGTTTTTGTGTTTACATCTTTCTTCTATTAAATTCAGGATATCCTTTGTTATCCATTGTTTTTTATTTTCTTTTTGTGTATATCCCTGAATATATCTGGCTGCCATGTTTAAGCTGAATTTAATGTTATTCCATTCTGTTTCTACTTCCTTAGTATCAGAAAATTTTCCTATCCCTTTCAGCAATTCATTCGACTTTTTTTTCAAATCTTTCGTGGATTTCTTTCTCAAATTTTTTAATTTAAGAGTGGCCTTCATAATTACAATATTATGGTCAGTGTCTATATCTGCTTCTGGATAGCTTCTACAATCTTTTACTTAATTCCTAAACCATTGTGTGACAAGAATATAATCGATTTGGTATCTTCCTATGTCTCCTGTCCTCTTCCACGTGTATCGTCTTCTAGCATGATGTTGAAATAATGTGTTTGTGATGGTCAAATTGTTTTTGTTGCAAAATTCTAACAACCTACTTCCCATGTCGTTTCTCATGCCTAAACCAAATAAGCTTGTATTATTACCGTATTTGCCGGTTTAGATTCTAATCTGACCATGACTACTCTTTTGTGCTTTTGTAGATAGTTTTGTATACAGTACCCTATCTTTCTTCTCATAACTATCCCCACACCTGAATTTCCTTCCTTTGATCTTGAGTGAATTACCCTATAGTCTGTGCTCCAAAAATCCCCAGTCTCTGGCCAGCGAACTTTCCTGATCCCTACTATATCTAATACTAACCTATACGTTTCAATTTTCAAGTTCTCTAGCTTACCTACTTACTTCATATTTCGTTACATTCCACGCTCCGACTGGAAGAACGTTCTAGACTCTTTTTCTAACCTTTCCGATCTCATCTTCCGAAGTAGTCTCCTCCCAGAGATCCAAATGGAGAACTATTTTAACTCCAAAATTGTTTACCCCAGAGGATCTTAAGCAACAATTTAAGTACAGTATGCTGTGTACTTGGCAGGTAATGTGATGGTTTCCCATTGCCTTCCACATTACAGTAGTGTGTTTTAGGATGCCATACCGACATCTATGGTCTCTGCCACTCTAAGTGCCCTTTTTCGGAGACATGTCTTTGTCTAGTTCTTCACTAAAGACCCCACTAATTTAGTTAAACCTATAGTTCCACACTTTAGACCACTGGAACTCAAGCCGTTCCACCCGTTCTAGTAATCTAGAACTTCTTCAACGTGCAGGTCGATTCAGAACGGAATATAACTTTAATAGTTTTATATAAATGGGCAACCAGGATAACCAATATATAAAGAGTAAGGTGAGCCAATTCCTATTTATAAGGTAGGTTTCTTACGAATTTGTTTTCTAGTAAATATATAAATGTTTTTGTATTAATATGTGTCAAGCAGTGAATAAATCGTAATCAATTGATTTGGAGTTACTTAGTTATTAGGAACTCTTATCAAACAAGTTTAAAATATATGTATACTAAATAGTTTTGGCAGGAGTTAGCTACTTAGGTTAAAAGAACTGTTAGCTTCTCAGATATACCAGCTATCCAATATTGTACAAGGTGTAAAAAAATTGAGGAGATTATAGGAGACCCATACCACCCTGTAGAAGCCATCCATGCACCAATGCTGTAGCGAATCGAGGTATCAGAATACAACATACAGAAATCCAGTTGAGATTGCAGAGTTCGACAAACAATAAACCAGATACAAATAACTAAATATTCATAATATATTATTAAACAATTATTAACCAATGCATGTCTAAAAATACAAAAGCCATACACATCTTGTTCTTTTGAATTTAAAATTGGTTTAAAATTAGTAAAGGTACAATGCATTGTAAAATAAAAATGGATTTTGATTTCTTATAAATGCTGTTCTTGCACAAGGTATTTATTACAATACAAACAAATGTACACTAGTTGATTGCGGCTCACCTAAAAGGTGCAATAGGTTTTAAAGAATTCACAATCATGTGAAATAATTCGTTTTCCAAATTACAGTGTAGATTAATTAATACTCTAATTAATATCTCTAATTACTACATAACACCAAACTTGTACTACCGATATTGTTCTCAATCTCCTCAGGGTTGTCTTATGTGTTTTTTTTGCTTGACGTCTGATCTATTCCATATTGGTAACAAAGTCACTTATGTTATGAACAACTTAAAGGAACAAAGACAAAGATATAGGTATGGATCGATGGATAAACATCACCGCATTATTTATAAACACTACTGCCAAATAATCAGTTAACAATACGAAAGTCGTGACAGGAATGACATTATTGCTGCGGTTTCTGCTCTTCATTCACATCATCCCAACTACATTACGCATTCCGATTGGTCAAGCCAATGACGTATATCTATTTCAAATTGTGTATAACCACAAAAATACATAATGATAATGGGCTATTTTCCCTAAACATTGTCAGGGAACTCCGGCCACATTAATATGCATAAATACCCTACATCGAACACTATATTACACAGCCATGTGCAATATACCTAAATTAATGATTAGAAATTCCCTGACCTAAGTACAAAAATAATTTGTTAAGCAATTTGAAGCATAACAAACTGCAGTGTGTTGAAAAGGTATGGTATATAATGCTTCAGTCTAAATTTCTTTTAATACTTATGAATTAACAGTTTAGTCGGTTTTTCTAAAGAAGTTTGGCATGCTAAAGATCAAATTACATGGTCTTTTTCGTAATCCATTTCTGCTGTAGTTTACCAAATTTTTCTTTTTGTTTACGTTCTCTTGCTCTGTATTTTTCTGCTTAGTTTTTGTTGCAGTCCAGTAATAGTAACTTTGGCATTTTTCTTTTAAGAAATTTGTATGCATGTTCTGTTTTGATAATTATTTCTCTTGTTTGTTGACTTTTACCAAAAGTTGTTCCGATTGTCCTACTGATATGAGTTTAAATGAGGTTCTATCGAATTCATTTTTGCTATTTCGGCTGTATGCACTGCTTGCAAATGTAAGGATGGAATGATGCCAATATTGTTTGGTCTATTGAGCCTATATTTGGAACTCTTTATACGTGAAATTTGATTGGATTACATTGTATCCCTTATACATCAATATGCAGTCAGTAAAAAGATTATACCTTAAAATTGAAAGCATCAAATAACCACACAATATTTTTATTATGATATTTTGATTTAGTTCTAATTTGCAGGCCTATTTTACAGTTTTGTGCCATACAGCGAAGGGATTCTGGAGAATGGGCAATACCTGGTGGAATGGTAGATCCAGGCGAACAAGTTAGTACTACCTTACAACGAGAATTCTTGGAAGAAGCTTTGAATTTGCTAGAATCGTCTCCAGGTAACGAAGTTTATTAATTGAGCTTAAAAGTAAATGATACATAGAATAATTGATCCCAGTGTATCAGCTACTTGCTGCTCACACTTTGTTATAACATTAATATATGATTTAGGGGTGTAATCTGAGTTAATTTGGTTGACCTTATAGATATCCAATTCCCTTGTGCTATACAAAGGAAAACACTAACATTGGATAGGATTATTTATTATGCAAGGTTAAACATAGTGACTAAACTACTCTTTACATTATTAAACGGAGCATACAATAAGTCAAAGCACGGATAAAAGTTACTGAATGTTATGCATGAACTTTGTAGTTCTCTTGGTAACTACACTTACTTGGGTTGGCATACTAGTCGAGTGATTGGGTACTTCCCGGAGCTGTCGGATCCCAAACCTTCTCCAATACTATACATCTGTTGATTAGCAACATTAAGAGTGTGCATGTTATACTCTCCCCCTGTAGACCGCGTTGATGCCCTCCTGAGCAGGCTAGCACTATTTGATCGTGTAGCACTGGAAATCTGGTTCTATATACTGCACTTGTTTAACTTTAGCGAGGTGACCTCTTTGGCATAATGGATTTACAGGGTTTATTAATTCTGCTCTTCCATAAAATGGTGTAATCTGACTGACTGACTTTATTTATTACACAAGGACTATCGTGTTTTGGAACGAACTTTGAACTTATGCTCTTGGCGGCGCATCTTATATATTATTGTAAGAACTTTGATGTCATTCTTCCAGATTGATCATGATTACAAATCACTATTAATTTTATATACATATTTGTTTATTGTTATTTCATTATTGGTATGATAATTTGTAATCCGCTAATATGGTTCATACGTATTCTTTGAAATAACTAAATAAAATAATTATAAAACTGCATGTCAGGTATTACAATCTGTGGAAGATATCAAACACCTGGGAGTTTATTTTGATTCCAAGATCATATAGATACAATTATAAATAAATACTCCCTGTATGTTTGTTGTGGTTTGTTTAGTATTTTTCTTTAATCTTCTTTAGGAATTAAACCACTCATAGTTTTTAAAATCATCTTTATTTACGTTTCGATCCATGACCTAGGTTTGTTGTCAAAATAATAAAAACTTCATGTTTGACATTTATTACATAAATTGAAGGCGACTTTGATTTATTAATGTTCGATATATTTGGTTTGAGTACATTAGGTGAAAATTTTAAAGTTTAAAAGAATGATTTCCTTCAATTTGTGTTGCGGCCTGGAACCGACTTTTTAGGTAGCCAATACGCTTAATGTGAAATCAGCTGATTAATTTTTATTGGTAATTTCAAATAAATTCAATAATTTGAGGTTTGGAAAACATTTTTTAACATGTTTCTATTTATACGGTGACATTGTACAATTGAATAGACATTGTATTCCCTATATGTTGATCGGTGATCCAGCTTAACCCTTGATGCCATGACTTCTTAAAAGGTATATAAAACATGGCCTAACAGCAGAATAGGATTCATTTAATGCACACATGAACTCAGCAAGAGTTTGTGTTGAAAATACTTTTGGCAGATTGAAATCCCGCTGGAGGACATTATTGAAATGCCAAGATGTTTCACATACTTTTGCACCTATGTTATAGCAGCATGTTGTATTCTGCATAACGTAGAAACACGAAAGAAAAGTTTGTTGTCAATTGAGTGAAAGCTATTGACGAAGCAGATCTACTGTTTCCACAGCCACTAACACAACACCTTACGTCGTGAAGATTATAGCTGTAACCAAATTAGGAAAATTGTTTGTCAACACCTTTCAAACAATTATCCGCTATGAACTTCACGTATAGCGAATTAAAAGGTTGATGATTGTATTTTTTTTTATAATGTTGATAATTTTAGACATTAAATTTTTAACGAGTATAAAGTTTAATATTGTTTTATTTTAATAAAGATACAGCCATAACATTACGCTTTATTTCTTTTCATTATACAAATTAACCTTTAAATACAATACTTATGAAACTAATTAAATTATATTTTATTTTACACACTAAACTCAATTGCGGCTTTCATTCCTTTGAAGAAATGTTTATAACCGTATTTCATTTTAATAGTTTTTGTATTAGTGAATCCCACCAGTAAGGTTAGGTTATTTAGTTTAAGAAATGCAATTTTTAGGTTACATGCATTTTTGATTTAAGATAGCATTATTTTTGTATCATATATTGTTCATACTCATAGGTTGTAAAATTCATTATGGAAGTCTTGAAAGGCTACTTTGTATAGCAGTTTCATGATTCACTTGTTTTGATTACTAATGTATACTGCAGACTCCTATGATCTCATCGTCTGAATATAAATACGTTCACGGGCAGATTTGTGCTGACTAAATAAATAAAAAGTCCGGGTTTCTGATTTGAGTCAACCTTTTCGTAAGTTAATTGTACATACATATTACATAATAACAACGACACGAAGTATTTTCAGTTTGCGGTTTTTATTCATTTGTCCGAAGTTTGTCGAAGAGCTATCAAATTATTTTATGCAGGGAAAAAAATTTTATAGGCCCTTCATGACTAACATCCAAAGAAATCATATGTAACTAGAGTAGGTTAGTTTGCCTTGAAGGATCTGTAGCCAACTAGTTGACTAGCTGGTCCGCTGCCAAGTTGTCCATTTGAGAAAAAATTCTCCTTCCGATCTGGAATTTCCACTTTTATCATTCGATCATTGATCTCTATAATAATTACCTAAACATATTCAATTATGAGCAACAACCAGCTACAAGCACATGCTAAATAATGTTAACAATACACCATACTTACTTTGTTAATCCCGCTTCAGCCATAGGTTATTCTAAAGTTTTAATATTTCGTGGGTAATTAAGTGTTTTCCATCTAACAATTTCAGAATATTCTTTTCCGTAATTAATCTGAGAAAATATAAGGTTTCATCACTTTTCCAAATGTCCCTCTTGTTTGCATGAGATGACATTCACGAAAGTACTAAATAACAACCTAACTGCTTCACATGATCAGTAACTAGAATGACGTTAGCAGCAAGTGTCATCTATGAAAACAATGACGAAGTTTGTCTGTATTTTGTTAAAAGAAAATTAACTAATATAATGGGTATAATTTGATTATGGCATTAATCTGTCAAATTTATTTATTACATAGTCTCATTAGTTTTTGTTCTGTAGGTGCTTGATTTGATATTTAATTTTAGAAGTAAATTTTCGGATTTGAGTTATAAACTACATAATAAATATTATATATATACAGATTGATAATTTTGTTACGGATCAAGAGCCCTATAATATACGAGCAGAATGGAATTATATTTCTGCAGGAAAAAAAAGATAAAATGAAGAAATGATATTATATGCTCACAATCACTGAAGCTACGATTCTAGATATTTCAAATACTATTGTCAGAAATGACAGGCATGCTGAAGTTTTTAAAATTTGTTTACGTTTTTACTTAAGCCTTGTTAAATAGTAATTTAGACAGTCTGTTCTAGGTAGTTTATGTTTAAAGTATACAATTTACTTCATAAAAGGAGAGTACGACTTCCGAGTCATTGAGATCATTTTGTAATTTTGTAATTGTTACATAAAAGGTGTACCAAAACTTCATACCGATTCGTACCAAAGAAGAGAAAATTCAAATATTAAAATGTATGTTTAATGACAATTCCATAACTAGGTTCGTAATTTGATTGTAGTCAATTTTGAAAATCATTTTATCCCCTCACGATCGACAATATCTCGAATTGTAGGAGTGTTTGAAGAGACAGGGTATGTTGACAAATGTGCTAAGTGCCGCAGATCAAAAACACATCAACATAAAGAGCGGAATAGACCTGATACTAAATCTGCAAGAGTGTAGAAGAAGATCCAACCAAATCTATTAGGAAAATGTCGAAGAACTAAATGTAAATGGGGCAACCGTACGCAGTGTTCTCAGGCAAAATGGGTACACATCCTATAAAATATTAACGTGTCAGCAGTTTTTTATGAAGATATGGTACAGTGGATGGTCTACTGTGAAACAGTTATGGAACATGCCAATCAGGACCAGAATTTCGCATCTACAATATGATATTTGGACGAGTTGTCTTTTTCTTTGCTGACAAACAATCTGTCCATGGTGAAATTCTGGTGCAGACAAAATCCACGTTGACGTATGGATTTCAGAACTCAATAATCCCAGAAACTAAATGTATGGGTGGAGTAATAGGAGATCATGTGGTCGGACCATTCTATATAAATGGCCAAGAATATTTGACTTTGTTGCAGAATCGCATAGTCCCCACATTGAGAGAAATTCCTACCATTGATTTTAAGTGGATGTGGTTCCAGCAAGATGGCTGTTCTGCTCACGACATACTTGCATTATGAGAATACTTAAGCAACACTCTTTCTTGCCGTTTAATTAGCAGAAGAGGTAATATTGAACATCCTCCTAGATCACCTGATTTGGCATCTACTGATTTTTTCTTATATGGTGCTATTAAACAAGTATATAATCACATACAAGTGTAAAACGTACAAGATCTACAAAAAATAATACTTGTAGGCAAACATTACTCCATGGTTGCGGATAATATAAGACACAACTTTTATAACTGACTGGGTTACTGCTAAGCAACAAAAGGTGATGTCTTTGAACACTTCTAACCTGATTTGGTTATTATTTTAAACTATTTCAAGTTTTAATAAATCTTGTTTAGTCAGATCTATGTGAGTGTTTTGACGGAAGATTGATCTTTCGGCAACATTTTTAAAAAAACTACCATAAAATTTGTTTTTTATAGAACATTAACTCACCCGTGAAACAACTCTTTGCTGCAAGTCCTCCAATCTGTTTTAAATTTTAGTTGTATAATATTTATCATACTTGTATAATAATTAATGAATTGCAGCTGTAAAGGTAAGGTAAAAACAATTATTGTAAGAATCTTTGCTAGAACAAATTTTCTGAAAATAAGATTTTTACCATTGTTTGCCATTACTCCGATCCTTTAATTTTTATTAATTAATGAATTTTTGTTGTAAAAATTTTATAAACTACAGCATACTTATCATATCTGACAGTATTATTTAAAGTATTTCGATGCACACTTTCTGTGAGTGTAATAATATCAATTATTGTCTCCATCTTTGTTTTTTCAAGCAGAAATATAATTCCATTCTGTTCTTACACATTATAGGGCTCTTGATCCATAAAAAGATTGTCGACCTGCATAGAACTAATTTCTTAATGATTTCAGCACAAGTTGAAAGAGACAAGCAAATGGTTTCAGAATTTTTCAAATCTGGAAATGAATTATACAAAGGTTATGTAGATGATCCTCGTAATACTGATAATGCCTGGATGGAAACAGTAGCAGTAAATTTTCATGATGAAGATGGTACTGCTGTAGGTAAATTTGCACTTAAAGCTGGAGACGATGCTAAACATGTGGAGTGGATGGATGTTGATCAAGGTCTTGCCCTTTATGCAAGCCATTCCTATTTTGTTCAGACTGCTGCCATGTTACATGGTGCACACTGGTAGATGTTGATGTTGAAATATGTTGCTGTTTGTTGTATAGCATAGAAAATAAGTATGGCCTTACAGCCTATATTAATTGTAAGTAATGTTTAACAGTAAGGTATAATTTCATATTGTTTAAGTATTTTTGTATTTAATAAACAATTTTTACGTAATGTTATTTAAAATAGTATATTGTTTAACGAGGGATAAAAATGACATCTTTTGAAGCGAGAAAACAATTTTCCAACTGAGGCGAAGCCGAGGTAAACTTCAAAAGATGATTTCTGACGAGTAAAATGCTATACATTTTCTACGGCCCTAGTTATATGTACTAAATTGAAAGCGTTAACAAAGGTTTTATTTTGTACTAGAAGTAGCAAAAAAACCTAAACTATTACTTCAATATTAAACAAAAAGCATTTGCGAATTAAACATTGGGTGGTTGTTATATTTGGAAAATTGCTCAAAATTATGAGAGTATTACAATCAAGCTTCTTATTTATTGAGGTGATGATGACAAAATTGTTCTTTTAAATGTCATTCCAGATAACAAAGCGGCATAATCACATGGTCCAATACTTATTTCCCTATTTTGTACAGACTGTAAAATCTGGGCTTGTATTTGATTTTTACTGTTGGTTGATTGATCAACATGTCCTTCTACAACATTACTAGATTTCCAACCACCGTTTTTTTAACTGAAGCAAGTTATCTCCTGCATCTACTAATAACGTTCCCGATATCCTGCGAAAACTATGCCCAATATATTTTTGAGGATTATGTAATTTTAAAAACGGCAATTTCCATAGGAAATTTACTAAATTTATTAATTCCCACAATACGAATGGATGTTCCTTAGTATGCAACTTCAAATGTGTTTGTAAATTACTTTTCAGTGATGCGGCATAATCACACAAAGTGCACACCTTTTCGTTAGTATGTAACCGTATATGACTTTTTAAAGTAATTTTCCGTAATGTGGTATAATCACAAAATGCATGTAAATGGATATTCGGATATATGCCAGTATGTATGCTGTCGTAAAACACTTCTTCGTGATGTGGCATAATCACAGAGATTGCATGCGAATGGACGGTCATTAGTATGTGTCTTCATATGGCTTCGTAAATTAGTATTTTGTGATGTGGCAAAATTACATAAATTGCATGCGAATGGACGTTCATTTGTATGTGACATCATATGTGTTTGCATGCAAATGGACGTTCATTAGTATGCACCTTCATATGGCTTCGTAAATTACTTTTGTCTGACGTGGAGTAATTACATAAATTGCATGTGAATGTACGTTTATTAATATGCGATATCATGTAAATGAACTTTTCGTAATGGGGCATAATTATATAATTTTTCTTAATCTTCTTTGGGAATTCAACCACTTATAGTTTTTAAAATCATCTTTATTTACATTTCGATCCTTGACCTAGGATCGTTGTCAAAAACTTCAAGTTTTTATTATTTTGACAACGATCCTAGGTCATGAATCGAAACGTGAATAAAGATGATTTTAAAAACTATGAGTGATTTAATTCCCAAAGAAGATTTGTTATACTCCCAGCGGTACTGCATGAGAGCCACTACGTCAGTTGGTAACAATGAATAAATACTTGCAAAATGATGCGCAAATAAGGTATTACGTCATAAATGTTTTAAATTACTACATCACATGCAAAAAACGATAAAGGTACTCATGTAACTGTAGGACTCCTTACAGCATTACTCTATTGTAACGGTAGCTGGGCGTTGTGGAGCATTTCGGGCGTGGGTCATCCGTCTGCCCCCGGTTGAATCCAAATTTAATTTGTCTTCTTTCTTCCTTGTAGCGGAACGGTAAGGAATGCAGGTTAGGAACGGTAATCAGGTACAAAAAGACATAGGGAACCTACACGACCTGAAAAAAGAAGACAAAGGCACACAGATAACCACTAGGCTCGATGTCTGGCTGGCTAGTCCTCGACGTGTCGGAAATTCACCACTTTGTTTTCCTCTGCGTCTGTGCAATCTCGGGGCGTCGACGCGACTATCAAAAGGGACGGAAATACACGCACAAGTCTTTTAAAATTATTGGCGCGAAATCACTTACAAATTAGGAACTTATAGAAATGTTTACGGCCGATTTTCGGCACGTAACAGATTAAGAAAAATACTAAACAAACCACAACAAACATACAGTGACTATTTATAATTACATAAATTGCATGGGAATGGACGTTCATTAGTGTGCGACAGCATATGTTTTTCTAAATTACGTTTCTATGATGTCGTATAATCACACAAACTGCATGTGAATGAACGTACATTAGTATGCGACTGCACATGACTTTTTAAAGTACTTATCCGTGATGCGGCATAATCACAAACATTGCAAGCGAATGGACGGTCATTAGTATGTGTTTTCATATGGTTTCGTAAATTACTTCTTTGTGATGTAGCAAAATTACATAAATTGCATGCAAATGGACGTTCCTTAGTGTGCACCTTCACATGACTTCGTAAATAACTTTTCTCTGACTGAATTGCATGCGAATGGACGTTCGTTAGTATGCTACAGCATATGTCTATCTAAATTGCGTTTCTGTGATGCGGCATAATCACACAAATTGCATCCGGTATAGTCACAAAAATTGCACGGAAATGAACGTTTATTAGTATCCGATCTCATTTGCTGGGAATTTACGTCTCTGTGATGTGGCATGATAACACAAATTGCATAAGAATTGATGTTCGTTAGAGTGACTATAGGTAAATGTGAAAGCTTCTGCGATAAGGCATAATCACTAAAATGTTAGTGTAAATGGATTCGTAACTTTCTTTAATAACATGCAGAATAAGGACCTAAAAAGTATGCGAATGGTCGTTTGTTAGTATGTGAGCACATACGAACTTTGATGAAACCACCTTTATAAGGGGAAGATTAATTACATAAATTATATGATAACGAACATTCCTTAGCATGTGACTGTGCTATATATTGTTAAGTTACCTTTCTGCTGTGCAAATAACATTTCAAAGAAGAGTGTTTGAGGGTGAGAACACAGTTTATAAAGGCATTTCCTTTTAATACCAGACATCATCTCTTACTAAACGATAAGTTCTACTAGACACTTTTTACTTCTATATTAGTTATTGATCGTGTCATTCACAGGAGCTTGTTGTTAAAAGAGTTGAATACAAAGGATTAATTTGACTTAATTTTAAATACTTTTTTCCGTAATTATGTACATATTAATTTACCTTAGAGTTAGCGTGTTCTGAATGTATACTTAAAACTATTCAACGTAGCAGCCATTTAAATAAATATCCTTGAAGATGATTCATAGAATCGAATTATTTATAAACTGCAACTTGGTTTTTAGAGAAAGAATAGTTTAAGTTAACAAATGCACTAATGAAGTGTTTGATACTACTTTACGATTATTCTACTAGAATAATAGACTAGGCAAGTGGTGATATAGAAATGCCATTTTAGTTGTAGTTGGTCAAAGTATACGGTCCAAACAAACATTTTCCTCCATTTAAATTCTATTGACTACAATTTTCAGAACGCAATTAAGGAATTTATTTCAAGATTTTAAACGTTTTATGAAGGACCGTTTGCACCGTGCATTTTCAAGCCAGGCTTAACTTTAAGTTAGGCTTAAATTGAAAAATGTATTGCACCGTAGTCTAAGTCGCAATTAAGGATTACTTAATTTAAGCGGCCGACGGCTAGAGCTTAAACACCACTTAGTTAAGTCGCACTTATGCTTAACTCGAATTTTGTTTATTGTGTAATCTGGTGTAACTTATCTAACCTATGGTGTAATCCAAATTTGTCTGTGATAAAACTTTTGTACTTATTACTTTTGGTTTTCGAATGATGGAATACGATATATTATTAAACGACGATTTAGATTATGTTCACATTATAGAATATGGTTACCCTTGAAAGATTTACGATAGGCAAAATCCATACTTTAATATGGATGATCTATCATTTTTTAGAAGATTCCACTTAACAAAGCCTACTGTTGTAAATATTTTAGCTGAAATTGAAGATAAATTAGAATTTATAAATGATTTGTAAGTAGCGATATACTATCATTGAATTACAGTATGATAATTTTAATTATGTATTTTCAGCAATAACAGTGCATCTCCCATAAACCAATTATTGACATGTCTTTGTTATTATGCTAGTGCTGGACATTTAAATAGTATGGCAGATTTGATGGACATGCATGTTTCAACTGCATCTAGTATAATACGCCGAGTATCTGAAGCTCTGAGTCAATTAAGTGTTCACTACATTAAAATGCCCTCTAATGCGGATATTGTACATGTACAACATCAATTTTACCAAGTAGCTTCTTTTCCTCGGATTGTTGGATGTATCGATGGAACCCATGTAA
Source organism: Platerodrilus igneus (assembly GCA_036346225.1). Classification (NCBI taxonomy): domain Eukaryota; kingdom Metazoa; phylum Arthropoda; class Insecta; order Coleoptera; family Lycidae; genus Platerodrilus; species Platerodrilus igneus. The sequence continues at coordinate 8,931,055 of JARFIW010001281.1, read as the reverse complement.
AGATACAATCTCCTGGTAAGTTAGAATATATTATTCTAATGTGAATTATTAGTAATATTGTAGGAGGAGACGATGCAGAGGTGTTCCGTAATAGAAAGGGACAGTTTTCAATAAATGTTCAAGTGTATGACAGCCGGTTCAAAATAATGGATTTGGTAGCCAGGTGGTGCGGGTCTACTCATGACGCAACGATATTTACGAATAGTCGTTTACGAGCTCGGTTTGAAGGGGGCGAATTTAATAACTGTATTTTATTGGGTAAATTATTCGTTTTTAAGTTGTATTATGCTTATATAGAAATTTTAGGAGATTCTGGATATCCATTAAATGAATATTTATTAACACCATTGAGAAACCCCATTACTAGACCAGATCAACTCTATAATAAATCACACGTCCATACATGCAATATTGTGGAATGATTGTTCGGTGTTTGGAAAAGACGTTTTCCAATATTAGCATATGGGCAAAGAATTAAAACGGAAACTGTTAATGACAACTGTAGCTACAGCTGTACTCAACATTGCTGTGGACAGCAATGAACCAGAGCCCCCTCCTCCAGGGCACATCGATATGGAAAGATCAGATACCAGATATACCTAACAGGAATGTAGTCAATAATGACAATTTTAGGCAAGCTTAATAAATGAATACTTTGCAAATTTGTAATAACCAAAAAATTAATAATACATTATTAGTTTTAATAATAAATATGTCTAACTACAGGTTTTTGGTTTTTTTTTGTAATTCTATTTGAAGGTTTAATGCTTTAATTCGCAGTTCATGCACCTTCTTTGAAATTCAATATCGTTAGCCAATTTTTGTATTTCAAATTGAGCAATTACTAATCATTTCTCCAATAATTTCTCATACTTTTCTGCAAACTGGGACGAAGACAATGCCCTGACTGTTGTTGTTGGGTGCCGTCTGTTTCTAAATAAAGTTGATTTGTTAAGTGCTCGTTTTGCGTCCTGAACAGATCCTGTGGACGATTGACTTACCTCCGCAGGTCTTTTTAAACTTCTCGACAGTGAAGTTTGCAAGAAGCTAACTGTTCTCCAGTTTTTACCCGGGATGTCTTGCAAACTGAAATCATCATGCGCATTATCTGTACGTATATTTTCGTTCTCAGCTACAGAGCATTCAAAAAGATCTGCATCTACTAAAAAAAATAATTAATTCTGTAACAATGTTTAATATTCTTACTTTCTGATAGCCCTTCTAACTAATGTCATTGATTGCTTAGGATGTTCATCTATTTGTTCTCCAAAATTGTCGGAATCAAATGGGTTTTCAAAACCAAAGACAGTTTTATTATTTACTAGTGATAATATAACTTCATCCCTAGGATCTGATTTGGGAGCATTCTTTATTCCTCCGCCTGTAAGCAAAAAGTTCATTCTTCTCCTTGGATGCTTTCTTTCTAACCTCCTTTTTTTGATTTTCATAGAATTTTTTTAAAGATCCAGGCTTCTTTTGCATAAATTACGAGAAACAGCGTTAAAATGGTCTGTTATTTGTTTCCAAGCCCGCACTTTCTCACCACCAGAAACTTTATCGGGTTTTTTTTATTTTCTATAGTATGTTTAAATTTCAAAACTAAAGAAAGCAAAACCTCCCTCTCCGTGTATGTAAAATTCAAGGACCACGCTATTATTTTTTCTGTCATAATTTCTTCATTGTACTCGCATAATAATATAAGAAATTCCTCCAAAATAACGAACAACGGTTAGAAATGCGATTCGAGGTTAGAACACAGATTATCCACCATCTCGACATTTCGTCCCGCCCTATGCTACTTCACCCCTACCCTCACTTTTACGGCATATGGTAGGTAACCTGCTGTAATGAGCTCTTAAAACAAACGGTGCAACAAACTTTAAGAGCTTATCACAGCAGGTTACCTACCATCTGCTATAAAAGCGTGGGTAGGGGTGAAGTAGCATAGGGCGGGACAAGATGTAGATATTCATTAGAAAAGGATATGATGTTTAATACTCCACCTACTTGGTTTATGAAGTGCCAGGGAGCACATATAGATGGCAGTGTTGTGGAACTTATTAGTCCAGTTATACACCTCACATATATTTTAATTATACATATTATCTAACATTTATAACCAGTGAAAACCTTTGAAATTCCGATATCTAATGTAAAAAAAATTATTAGGGAACAAGAAATTACAAGATTCAACATTCCTACGTTTGCATCGCACAGTTATTTTCAATTTCTAATATGCAATTGACAAAGCTGTTACATTAATTAATTGGCCAATAAATGGAAAAAACAGAATAATGGTTTAAACGTATCTCTAATAAAAAAATGATTAGGTATAAGGTCGTGTGGGTTTTGATTACAGTTTGCGAAAAGCTACAAATATTGGTTTGGTTTCTTTTCTTATCACATCTGCATTTCCCAGTTTGAGGGTAAACATCTTAGAATTTTTATTACATTATTTCTTATTACTACACAAGCCTAAATATGAGAGAAATATTACTGATGACTTTTTAAATTTATCCCAAAACAATTAAACAATTCTGTGTTTATTCTTTTTTACAAGTCTTACACTACTCAAACTGGGGGAATACTAATAACCTGCTTCACTAAATAGGAAATCCAATAAAAATTTATATAAAACCAAGGTTTATGAAGAACAACTCATTTCTATAATTGCGATACGCTAAATAATATCCATGATAAAAGTTATAAATAGATTTGCGAGCAATTACGACTAGTCAAATACTTTCATAAGGTTAGTTTGATCTCAATAGATGTGTTGTGTTAGTTTTATATAGCATGTATTCTAACCATTTCTGTTATACAATAGTGTGTGACATGGAACTTCTTAAATTTTTCCACAGCAGCACATTGCAGGTGCATTTTTCTAAAAAATACTAATATTTAATTTATTCAATAAATAAAGTGAATTGTAGTGTGCAATTTTGATGAAAATTCATAAAAATTATTCACACATTTAGGAAAGTTACTGATTTTGTTTAAATCGCTCTATTATCGGCAAAATAAAATTTTTCTCAGTTAAAAAAAAACTTAAATGACTCCCACATAGAGAATTATTTTATAAGTCACTTTTAAGTATTTTTGTATTGTGAAAATTAAAAAATATAATGTTAATGCTCTAAAACACGATAAAACGAAAATGAGGTTATATCTACCAATCATATTTCTTTAATTATATTATTTTTCTAGATAGAAAAATGTCTAAAACTAAATGTGTTTTAAAGTTTAGCGCACTTACAAATTTTTTACGAATGCAGGAGAAGGAATATTAATTGCAAAGGAAGAAAATGCAATAGAGTCGAACCTTATTAAAACATTTTTCTTTGATGATTCGCTAATGTTGTTGAGTGGCAAGGTACATACAAGTGTGCGGGATCGTATTTACCATGTAGAGGTGAGTATTGCCAAGTTACAATATATATTTGCAGTGGGTGGTTTGTAGGTAAATATGATCGATGATGGAAGTATTAAAGATGTTTCTTGTACATGCTCCAGAGGTCAATTTGTATCTCGTCATGTAGCAGCACTATGTATTTATGGGCATCACAACATTTCTGTTACAAACGTTGAATGTCAGTGGGTCAAAAAGAAACCTAAAAACGATATTGTAAAATCAATCAACAAAGTTTATGTTACTAAAGCCCACCGATCGACAGTTCGAAAATTAACGGAGGAAGAAATAGTTTAATTTCAAAGTTGATTACATATATTAGGTACAGGTGTAGATTTTACATGGCTACTTGGTTCAGAATGTACTACTCAGATTACGTTGTTACCAAATATTGAAGAAATTGTAATTTCCAAAGAATACTTTAATGCCGACAATACTAGGAGTTTTTTCTAAAGGCTGTAAAAATTGAAGATGCTATCATTAAAAAAGTTTATGATTCAACAACAGGTCAGGCACAGCATGAAAACTGGTTGATTTGCAAAACAAAATAGATTAACCGCTAGCAACTTAAGTGAACTTGTTACTAGCTTTTAAACGCAATAAGTACTCACAATCTTTCTTCAAACATCTGGCAAGTAAAGTGAATAATTAATGACACTAAAATGTTCTATTTATATTTTAGATGTATATAATTTAGAACATGTGAAAGCTGTGTCGTGGGGCTCTTCAAATGAACAAAAGGTTTCTTCTTTGTTTCTGCTACAGGCCTAGAAATAGTACAAACGGGTTTGTGGCTGTATAAATGTGGTTTTCTTGGTGCTAGTACAGATGCCCTAATAAGCAACGAAGCCATTATTGAAAGTAAATGTTCTTATATATATATATAGGGAAAAGACATTAAAAAAGATTTTTAACAATTGACAAGTCGTATTTTTTTTTTACAAAGATGGTGATTTGGAAGTTGATAATAATCATGAATATTATCACCAAATACAAGGCAGTTTTGATATAGCAGGTAGAAAATTATGTCAACTTATGATTTGGACTCCTGACGAAAGGTTTATTGTTGAAATCGCCATAGATGATGTGTGGGCAACGAATGTTGATTTATTAAAAATTTTTATTTAGATATTTAGAATTCATTATTCATTCAGAATAATCAACAACTAAACATTTACAATTTGTTGTCCTTGTTTATATTAGTATATTATACACCAAGGTAGGGAACAATTTAATTATGCATGATTCGTTGTTTTGCTAATAAAGTTATATCTAGAGTTTCACGATTGTAACAATTAAATTTAGTATTGTAACAATTTTTTAAAGAGAAAAATTGTTGGTTGAAACAAATTAAAAATCTATAAAAAAATTTGAAAAAATCCATCCGTACCATTTATTTTCAGCAATAGGTTGATCCTCAATTTTTAATAAGTCCCTGATCCCATATGGAAAACAAAAAAGCTCGTTATTTTCTAATTTGATTCAATCACAAGAATATGTTCAACATTTCGTATCCACAATCTTGCAGAATACAATCCAGCTGTCATGAAACCTGCTGATTTGTAAAGTCAGAAATAACTATTTAATCTTTCAAAATCACATGTAAACACCTGATGGTTCAGGAAATACCACATAGTCTCCAACTTGTTTCATACACGTGGCACGTGAGCATTGAAAGGTTTGTTCTGGTAAGACTTTCCCCACTTTCACTGTCTTGGGAAGCAATTTTCTTAATCCGCTCGTTTCCACTACATCTTCAAGGCAAGCGGGCTGGAAAGTCATTGATGGTGAAACCGTTGTTTTAAAATTTTAGTTCCTTAATCGGTTTTTATTGCGGCGCAAAAACTCCCTGTCAGATATTCCAGTTACACACAAACACCCACCCAACCCACAATCAACCAACATACACACACTCATAGGTTACAACAGGGGAGAAGATGGGCCTGGTTAAATTTTAGGTAATAGGTTAACAAAATGTTTGATTAAATAAATGTGTAATTTTCAATGTGCGATGTGCATTTTGCAATGTACAATATGCTACATAGAATGTGCCAGGTGCAATGTACTATGTAAAATGAGCAATATGTTAAGTACACAACGTGCAGTGTGCAAAGCGCATTGTGCAATGTGTAACGTACAATGTGCACATTACTGAAGCAACTTGAGAACTACCGTAGGACACGGCTACAACACAGCTTGTCGTTTTACACTCTTACTAATATAAAAACCAAATAGTATTACTGACCAAACTTGGTAGAAAGCACTGTAAAGATAATTACCAATAGGCCACCAAATTCCCTATTTTTGGACGCATTTGTCCAAAATAATCAAGTCAATTTAGTTTAAGTTATTCATTGGATAAATCTATATCCTTTTTTATGTTTAATAATTTCATTTACAAAATATACAACAAATATTCAGAAAAAATACTTTGAAAAAGCAACTGCAGGTTTAATTTTAGTAGATTATATTTTCCTCACTAATTTCATATCAAAGCAGTAATACAACATTTAAAAGCGTCCCTTGATATTCAGATCTGTATATGCAGGCTCACAACAATACTGCAAATTTTAGAACTATAGGTTAAACGCCAGTTCAAAGTTAAACAATTCTTTAGTTATACCAATCGTAACCAAGAATATGAACTCCCTTGATAATTTACTTAAGTTTCAGGTATTAATTTTTAGTAAAAATTTGTATAGCCTGAGCAAAGCAGGCCAGCTTTATGTTATATTATTTGAAACCTAATCATTAATACTTTAAGTGGAAATTCTTACTACATCATAATATAAACAAATATTTGTTAGCGCAACATTCTTGTATAAATGTGTCATTTCCTTTTCAAACTTTAAGACGAGCAGATCGCCAGACAACTTGTATAAAACTATTCACTTACCTTGAATTATTATACAAATGTTGAGAGGTCACACGATAACACGACGGAGCCATATATTTCGAATGAAACAAGCAAATAAGTAAACCTTTTATAGAAATTTCTGGAACTTAAATTACCAAGAAATTTAATAATAACGATGTTTCCTATATTCTTGAAGGTATTTTCTTAATTAAATTTATTATTAGTCTACCACAAACAAATAACGACGTAATACAGAATGTCATATTCATCCATCAGGCTCAGACCTCGTGGCTGTGTAATGTTCTTAAAACTATAAACCAAAGCACTGTATTTGAAATCAAATTAGAACAATGTATTACATACGTTTACGTGATTACAGTTAACAGAGAAACTAACCCTTATATGAAACCTACCCATCTAACTGAACAGAATCAAATAACGATATGCATATCGCTCGATCGATTTCATACAAAACCTATGTTACCTGTTTCAAGAACCGAGAACGAGTGTTCTCTGAGTTAAATAAGCCTATATTATGCATTTTAAACAATACTCCACTCTTAATTGGATTATATTGTCAATGACTGTCTTATAATTAATATTAAAAAAACTAATTACTGAATTAATTAATTGGCACAATGAGGGTAGTAAACTAAAGAACCTACATATTAATAAACCATGTCAAAAAATATGTTACAGTATATTCAGGGTGTATCACTGGTAACGGAACGGTCCCTTATCTGGCATTTCGTTATTTTATAGAAGTTATTTTTTGATTTTATGTCCCGGCATTTATGTTCTCTATACATTTGTATAAACAATTCCCAAAAATTTTTAATTTGAGACTGTGTGTTCATTATTATTGTTCAAAACCATCAAATGTCATTATAATATTAAAATGTAATGAAATCGCTCTACAACGATCGTTACAACCTTTTACACATTGTCGCTTTTCCTGTAAGCTAGTCGACGTTAGATTTTGCGGATGGTTAGTACTGTGTACTACAGGTTGTACCACAACCCTAATAATCTACAATTATCGATGAAATTGCCCAACCAATTGCCATTGTACTACAAATTGTACGATAGATTGCTCGTCTGTAAACCGTTTAACATTTAATTAGATAATCGAAAATGCGCAGAAATGTTTATGTCTATTTCGTAGTTTGCATATTTTTTCTATTTTAGACTACGTACCTTATTTTAATAAATGTTTGTTTTCATGTTTGGAGAATTGTTCAATGATTCAATATTTATTGTAGTTAAATGATTTACTTTATTTGTAATTCGATAAATCGAAATAGGGATCTTTGAGTGCTAGAAATATACTTAAAAATTGTTGCTTTGCTATAATGACTTTTACATGAGTGTTATTGTGTGACAGTTTTATAGTACATTTGTTAAAGTGGATCTACTTTAATTATCGAGCGTTGTTTTGAGTGAATTCAACTAATATAAACCTAACCAGGCAGTTAAAAGATCTTTATGTTGTTGTAGGTTCTTGAACTGATGCTTTCTTGGTGGTGATAAAAATCTCACGTTGTTGCGGCACTTTTGTCTAACTGCCGTTGTACGCAGGTTAAGTAAGATAAGGTAAGTACAATGCAGTTACCAAAGACCCTTAATTCGTAATTATCTACAAACTTTTATTTAAAAAATTTATAACTTTCCAGTGATGTACAGGAAACGGTAAAAATCCATTTAAATATTTAGCGGTTGTTCATATGTGCACACACTAAATTTAAATCTCCTTCCAAATTTAACGAATACACAGCCAACAGTTAAGCGAAAGCGAATTAAGTTCTTCTCTAATAAGTTACTGAAGGTCAACACCAATGGACATGATTATAGAAATGCATTTTTGCAAATAGACCTTCATTTGTATGTAAATGAACATTTTTACTATGCGTTTGTGCTTCCTAACTTTTTTTGACACAACCTTATTACGCAAAGAGCATACACATCGTCATAGATAGTGAGAGATACCAAATAGAATTTTTAGATTATTATTTCCGATGCAGAATAACTACATGTTTCTAAACAAATGAGAGTTCATCAATATGGGACAACACATCTTTCTCTAAAAGACTTTTGCGTCTTGTAAAATAATCACAATTATTGCATGCAAATCGATGTTCGTTAGTGTGCGACTTCATATGTATTTTTAAACTACCTTTCTGTGATGTGGCATAATTACATAAAATGCATGTAAATGAACGTTTGTTAATGTGCGACTTCATATGTCTCTGTAAATTACCTTTCCTTGATGCGGTATAATTACATAAATTGCAGGTGTTGTTACGTGCCGAAAAATTCGGCACTAAACCTTCTTAATTAAGTTTTAATTTGTAAGGAATTCGCACCAATTAATTTAAAAAGACTTGTGCGCGTATTTCCGTCACTTCAGATAGTGCGTTGCGCGAGATTTGCGTCGGCGCGGGGGGTCAAAAAGGGAAGGGGGATTTCCGGGATAAGCGACGGGACTAGCCACCGAGATGTGAACAAGTGTTGTTGTCTTTGGTGTCTTATCGTATCTTTTTGAGTTATGTAGATTCCTTTTGCCTTCTCTTGATTATCGTCCCTTATATACCCGTATTCCGTCGTTCCCTACATATAGAAAGAAGACAATTCGAATTTGGTTTCAACCGGGCTCAAGAATTTCCACGCCCGAAAGATCAGCGAAACAATCGACGTCCGAGAAAGATTAGCGAAGCCGCCGCCGCCATCATGCAGTAATTCTGCAAGAAGCCCTACATGTGCACGTAAGTACCGCGTTGGGGTTTTCTTTAAAATTCGTATAACCTTTAAATATGTTGCAATAATTCGCGTATTGTGTGACGTCATCTATAATTTGCGCGTCAATTTTTACATTATCTAACATTGCTACCAACTGACGTAGTGGCTCGCGTACCGGCGCGGAGGGGGTGTAATAGTGACGCATCCAACGTGGTTAGGTTATTCATTTCTTTTCTTTTTATACCTTATAATGTATTAATTAACTATATTTGTAGCTTTTTCATTTAAAAAATAAATAATTATGAACATTTTTAATATCTATTAACTCATAAAATTTAGAGTGGTAACTCTGGAAGTTACTATGTCAATCATTAGGAGTGAAATGACAGCTGCTAGGCTAATTTAACATCAGTGGCCATATTGAATATTGATTTTTCTGGTATATTTTTTACAATGTATTGCTAATCCAAGTAATTCTCGCAACATTATAAAAAAATAGTGTGCTTCTAACAAACATATTTGTTATATTGTCTCTTTAAACCGTACAATCAACAAATAATAACTTCTACGCGAACAGTTAAATTCTCTTCAATAAGCACCTAATTCGGTTCGGAATAAAAATTAAAAGTGCATATTTTTCAGGAGTGTCTATTACATAACATAACCTCACTTAAAAACATGTTTGGATTATATAATTTTGCCTGTAAGTATTTTTAATTATAAGTAAATTAGCCCTATTTCCTACCCATTATGAACAAGAAGAGGAAGAAATCTCTTAAACTGATTTAAGATTAGTTAAAATAATCACTTTACTTTTGAAATTTTCTTGGCCTATCTTAACTTGATTTTGAGATTAATTTTTTAAAGCTACCGTTTAAATAACACATATATTTTCTATAATTTTGAGTGTCTCTTTATAACCTAAATAATTAATTGTAAATTACAATTACCTTTAGAAAGAAAATTTCCTTCCAAAATGTATATTTTGTAATTAACTGAGTTTTTAGTACATCTTTTAAAACGTTATGGTAACGTAATCTTGTTATACTTGTTCCTTTAAACATTATCTTGCTCTCATATTGTGCTAAAAGTGTTTTCTTAGTAATTTAAACAGCTGTAACCTACAAATCCCTTTTTAAAGAAAATTTTGGCTTCAAATACAGTTAACGCAATTATCTAACTATAGCTTTTACCTTTCAAAATGTTGGAATAAACTGGATCTCTTTATATCTGCTCTTTTAAACACTGCAATAATGAAGTTATGGTTAACGTTTTATATTTAAGCTTATTTATGATAGTTGTTGATAATTTCCGCGATATCAAAAGAATATTTTAATAATTTGGAATACTGTTTTTTTATACATGTATCGTAAAATATTTCTTTTGTGTAACGAGTATGATTTTGTTTTGATAACATATTTTTTTAGACATCGATATTCCAACGCAGCATTTTAAGATCTATTAAGCGAAATCTGCCATTTGCATTGGTAGCTCAGCTTTGTAAGTCTAGACGAGACCCATCAAGGGCCGGTCGCACAGCATTGTAAGTCTAGACGAAATTTGGTTGGTAAGTTTGTCGCTCTAGTAATTTGTGAGTCATTATTTTAAGAATGATGTTGGGATTTTTCTTCATTAGTTTGGGTGGAACTCAAACGAGAGTTTCTCATCCTAGCAAGTATATGTGTTACAAGATATCTTTCCGTTCCTCAACAATTTTATGAGTAAATCGAGTTTTAATTACTGTTATCTCTTCATATATCGATTTAAACCACACTAGATGGCATAAAATTATCTTTAAAATCGTTCAACCCTACGTACATTCAAAATGTTTTCATGTTTCATTTCCTTAACGATTTACCGAATGGTTTTTTTTCTTGCTATCAATTAATTAACTTTAATTACTTATTGCTTCTCTTGTACAGCATATACCATCTACACGTTTAACTTATTTACCTTAAAGTACCTATCTTTTTGCTTTTGGTTGACTTTTCCTTGAACGTTAGTTATATATCGCTTTATTGTCTAGATTTCCCAGTATAACTCTGTCGTTTCATTTAATTAATCCTCGAACTTTTCTTACAACATATTATTTTGTTTTCAGTATTTATCCTACATCGTTTAATTGTGTGGTAATTGTCATAACTTTGGTTGTAATAACTCATTGAATTTTTATTATTGGTTTTAGCTGATGTTGGAGTGGATGCTTTCTTCTTTGGGCTCACATAGGAGACGCGGCCTATGTCATTGTAAGAAATAGTTCATATTCGCAGTTGCAAAAAACTAGGACTTTTTATTCCATGTGTTTTTCCTCTGAATTATTACAGTCGCTCACATTATCCTATACTATTATTTGTTTCTTTTTCTACTAACTCATTATAACATAAACATTTTTTTCGTTGTTTTTTATTGAACTTCGTGGTGAGGTGCTATCGCTTTTTATTGATAGCTTATTAAATTCTCGGTTGTTTTAGTATATTGGGACAGTGTGTCTGTATTTAACGGCTTATAATCAGGCATTATTGTGTGTTTAGGGCGTTACCGATTTAAAAAATTACCTGCAATAGTGGGTTTTTGTGTGAATGTATCTGTAATGATACTTTTAAGTTGTTGTATCAACTTTTGTCTAATTTTCTTATTGTGGTGGATGTACTCGTTAGGAAAATGATTGTACTAGTTCTCGTTAAGAGTCTAGTGAATTTTTTTACTTATGATATACCTTAACTTGTCGGATTAATATCGCAGGTGGTCCTTCAGACCGACCCGTGTTTTATAGAGACAATTCTCTACCTTCTCTCGGACGCTTGTCCAAAATCTCTACTTTTTCATATCCTGCTGTCTCCGTTTCGGCCTTATCTTTCTTTCGGTAGACCTGTTCTCGTCCCGAAACACCCGTCTACCACATAAGAGTGATTTTTCCTTCACTCCGGGCTACTGACTACATTGGCTGGTTGAGTAGTGCTTTGCTATCCACCTTTTCTGCCTCTTTAGCTCAATGCGAGCCCTTCCTCTATTTTTTTTCTACCTGGAAGTGCCTCTTATGCATTCCAAATACCCATCTCCCTCTTTTTACCGTTCCTATTTCTACTGCTTTTTCATTTCCGTTAGTCACCGTGTGGTTGCGCGGGGGGTTTTCACAGACACCCGGACCATGTCTCTGGGAATCTATATAATTTAATTTTACTTTTATTTATTTATAAATTCTGATACACGACTTTTGTCGTCGCCCCTAATTTTAGTATTCAATGAATGATTCCTATATGATGTGTTTTAGCAAAGTTTGGTTGGTTATCTATTTAAAACTGTTTACTATATTTTATGCCTCGACTATATGAAACCTTTATCTCAGGGCGTTCACCTACTCACCGTGGGTTCAATCGTGAGTAGATGTGCACTGCCCAACCAAACTGCACACTCGTTTGTTTTACCACTTTTTATATGGAATTATTTACTGTATATGCCAAATTTTACTGATCAATGTTGCTTGGTGCCAAATTAATTTATGTATACAATTTCTGACTTATCTGACGTTTTAAGATATTTCACGGTACTCACCTAAATTACACTGCGCTGATGCCTTCTTTAAATGTTGCTGGCTCAAGTTCTTATTCGCCGTACGCGCCTTTACAAGGATTCACAATCACTGATGATCCTGCGTATCGCCTCCAGGTGTCTTAATATAATTTTGCTGACCCCAAATCTGAAATAATTTACCCTAATTTTAGAATTTTGAATAAACCGTAGTATTTACTTCCCCTGCGTTAATCCTTCCGTGTTCCCTTGATTTCTGCGTTGATTCTTCCCCTGTACTTTGCTGCTCTCCTGTTTTCTCTCTGCGCGCTCTAATTTATCCTTTCGCCTTTCCGTAGTCAATCCCAAACCTATCCTGCCGTCCTGTTCCAATTCAATCTATGCCCTGCTATACTTCAATGTCCACTCTATGTCCTACTGCCGTTAATCTTTATCCAAATCACTCCAAAATTCTTAATATCGTCGTTGCTTCGCCGTCGCTTTGTATAACCACTCGAATCTCCTACTGCCTTTTAACCAAAATCGTTCCAATACCAATCTCACTCAAATCTAATTAAATATCCGTTGCTTTCCCGTCGCACTTCACTTTAAATATTCTTCTATAATCGTCGCTTTTATACCTTCACTTTAATAATCATACTCTTTAAACTCAAAAACATTTATTTTATTCAAATATTTATACAACTTTAACGCAGGTTTGCAAAACACGTCTTTTTACTAAAAGTAGTCGAAATAGAATCTCCTTATTTACTTCGCTAGGCAATAAGCATAACAAAACTAGCTTACTTAATCACATTTTAAAAGCATAAAACTATCCAATAACAACTTTTCTTTTCTCTAGTGTCACAAATACCTTAACTCTAGTCTTTACATACAATCCTAATTTCTACCATTGGTCCTAAACACTTCACAATTCTCCAATTATATCTTTGATATTACTATTCACTTATAATTTTGAATTTACAATTCGTCCAAAAGTTGATTCTACTTAAATGAAAAGCCAAAATAATTCACACAAGACCTGGACGCTTGGTTGATTGTAGATATCCGTAGACGCGTCCGGTTTTCCGACGGCAAATGTACTTTCAATGGCTTATAAAATTTCAACTTAGTATAAAACCTTGAGTACCGTGCATTGTATCAACGTCATTAAGTCATCTTGTTTACTTTTTGGCACATACGTTTCAAACTAAAATGGTAAATACTTTAGCATATGTAAAGTACGGCAAATATAGTTTTTGAATTACTGGATCTTATATATGAATTATGTCGTTTGGCATACACCCTTTTTAATACAAATCTACTCTTAGAAGCCTTGTACCCCCCCTTACATTACAATATATATGGAGATATATATAGTGTGGATATCGTGAATATCTCACCGATATCAATTAACGCCGGGTGCAGGGATGCACCCAAATGCCTTTGCCGGTCCCTCGTGCCGTTTATTGCAAACGGGTCTGCTTTACAGGTCGCCCTTTTTAGGGGGCACGAGAAATTTCCATATAACGGCTCCACGGAGCCACTCTATCGCTATCTATTGTCTTTGATAATAACTTAAATTAATATCTTTATCTTATTTATTATCTTAGTTTAATATCTTTATCTTACCTATTATCTTTAATAATAACTTTAGTTTAATATCGTTATCTTACCTATTATCGATAATAATAACTAAAGCTTAATATCGTTATATTACCTATTACCTTTGATAATAACTTAAGCTCAATATCGTTATCTTATCTATTATCTTCGATAATAACTTGAGATTTTGTTTTATCTTTTTATCTTCCTAACGTTTGGTATTTATGACCAGACGTGGGAATTATTTTTCTTGAATATTAAGTGAAAAAGCTAACCTGATGGTAGAAATTTAATTTGTTAGGTTAGCAACGTAAGGAATTAGTATGGTGGTACTTTTGGTAAATTTGTTGATTCACAAGCATGTCATGGACAAGTTTTGATGTTTATTAAACCAGAGTACCAGTAACTAAAAATTTGCTAGAGTGTAGAGTAACTCACTCTTTTGAACGTTTTTAAATTTGGGCATTTTTTTGTTAACGAAAAACAGTCTAGATGCAACGCGCATGTGCGTCTGCACTTAGGAAACTGTAATGTTAGCTTTAGGTTAGTATATAGGTTAGGCGACTTTTCGCATTTGTTTTAGTTTAAGTAGTGTTGCATGCTCCCCGACAAATTTGTGCTGTCGATTATAACTGCGCCACACCAAAGACTCGTGTGTGCACTTTTCAGTTTCCTGGTAATCCGGAAGACGTGTTATCGGTCGGAAAAAACCAGGTGGCGCCTTAAATAAACATTTTGTAAGATTTAAGTTAGGATTTATGTAGGTTAGTTAAGATTTAGATTTTAAGATGTTACTGTGCTAACAGTCATTTTCTTTTTTTAAGTTTTTTCTTTTATGGCTTTGTCGCGATTGTTACGTGTCGAAAAATTGGGCACTAAACCTTCTTAATTAAGTTTTAATTTGTAAGGATTTCGCGCCAATGAATTTAAGAAGACTTGTGCGCGTATTTCCGTCACTTCAGATAGTGCGTTGCGCGAGATTTGCTCCGACGCGGGGGTCAAGAAGGGAAGGGGGATTACCTGGATAGACGACGGGACTAGCCACCGAGATGTGAACAAGTGTTGTTGTCTTTGATGTCATATCGTATCTTTTTGAGTTATGTAGATTTCTTTTGCCTTTTCTTGATTATCGTCCCTTATATACCCGTATCCCGTCGTTCCCTACATATAGAAAGGAGACAATTCGAATTTGGTTTCAACCAGGCTTAAGAATTCCCACGCCCGAAAGATCAGCGAAGCAGTCGACGCCCGAGAAAGATTAGCAAAGCCGCCGCCGCCATCATGGAGTAATTCTGCAAGAAGCCCTACATGTGCACGTGAGTACCCCGTTGGGGTTTTCTTTAAAATTTGTATAACATTTTAATGTGTTGCAATAATTCGCATATTGTGTGACGTCATCTATAATTTGCGAATCAATTTTTACATTATCTAACATTGCTACCAACTGACGTAGCGGCTCGCGTACCGGCGCGGAGGGGGTGTAATAGTGTATGGAGGTTCATCAGTGTGCGACTACACATGTATTTTTACCCACCTTTATGTGATGATGTATAAGTACATAAATTGCATGCAAATGGACGTTCGTTAGTGTGCGACTTCATATGTGTTTGTGAATTATCTTTTTACGATGCGACATAATTACATAAATTGCACACAAATGGACGTTAGTTAGTATGCAACTGTAACTGTTAAAGTGCTTTTCTGAGATTCGGTAAAATCGCACAAATAGCATAAGCATTCATGTTCGTTAGTATGTGACTGTATAAGTAAATGTAAAAGACCTTTGCGATACGGCATAATCACCAAAATTGTACACAAATGTATGGCCGTCAAAATTAAAACGCACATGATTTCATAACTTGCTTTTCCAACATGCAGAATAAGCAAATAGAAAGCATGCGAATTGCAGTTCGTTAGTATGTGAGCATATACGAACTTTGATGAAACTTTTATAGAGGGAACAATAATTACATAAATTACATGATAACGAACGTTCCTTAGCATGTGACCGTGCGCTATATAAGTTACTTTTCTGCTGTTCAAATGACATTTGATTGGACAGTGTTTGAGGGTGAGAACACACACTTCTTAATAGGTAGGCTTACCATACGTCCGGTATTTCCCCGGACAGTCGGGGTTTCGACTGTGCGTCCGGTGAAATGCCTCCGGGTTTCTTGCCAGCGAGGAGAAGAAACCGGCCGGAAGAGTATTGAAACTGTACGAACGAATGGGAATTTCGTTGTGGGCAGTTGGCAACGCGAGTTATGTATCCCCCAATATATATATATATATATATATATATATATATATATATATATTACAGTGAATAAGATGAAACAATAACTTATATGCTTATGCAAAGCCCAAATGATCATTTCAAATCGAACTAGTAATTGAAAGATGGAAAAATATAAGGTCTTGGACAGGACTTGAAACTGTATTCTGGTTTTGTCGGAACCATGCGTTTACCAATTACGCCACCGAGACCGATAACAATTGGGAAATTTACAAATTTAAATCGTGTACACAACTATACAGAAACCTAACTTTCAATTACGTTTGGCATTTTTGTCAATCATATCTGACATTGTCAAGTTTTAGACTTATTTTAGTTATAGACAAGAAACGTAACTGAAAGTTAGGTTTATGTATAGTTGTGTACACGATTTAAATTTGTAAATTTCTTAATTGTCGTCATCGGTCTCGGTGGCGTAATTGGTAAACGCATGGTTCCGGCAAAACCAGGATACAGGTTCAATTCTAGTCCAAGATCTTATATTTTCCATCTTTCAATTACTAGCTCGATTTGAAATGATCATTTGGGCTTTGCATAAAAATATAAGTTATTATTTCATCTTATTCACTGTAATACGATAGTATTTATCAACTTACCTTGTGTAATTAACTACTTAAAATATTTATATATTTAATACTTGGCTTATAGCCGTAATTTTGAGCGTTGCTTCCTTTTTAATTGAATATTCATTAACTTCATGCCCTGACCTTGATGTTACATCAATTCCTGCTTTGCGTTTGACAGTACCAAGCCGTACAAGCTATGCAGCAGCATTTCTGGGAAAGATGGAGTAAGGAGTACATTTCGGAGCTGTAACATCGCACACGTTGGGAGGCGCATCAATCCGAATTGAAAATTGACTCTTTAGTTCTCACCAAAGAAGATAAACAACCTCCCGCCAAGTGGAAGTTAGGAAAAGTGATAGCACTGCATCATGGTATGGATGGGATGCTAGGGTGGTCTTTATTCGCACTGCATCTGGAGTCACCAAACGTTCCTTCTTCAAGATATGCCCATTCCCTACTGACATTTCATCCTAGTGCTCTGATTAGTGATGTGTTTTGTGCAGGTTTATTTAGTTTATAAGATATATCACATTTGGTTTTCTTCTCTTGCTTTTGAAGGTTAGACTCTTCAAGGCGGGGGGCATGTTTAGCCCTTTTTCATGCTGTAAATTAATTTATGAATTATTATTTCATGTTCAAATTTAGCGTGCTCGCCCTCTGGTGATGGCTTGCGAATTTACATTTTTTTTTAATTATGGGCATGCGTTCTCGGCGAGGCGTTGTTGTTTTCCCGGCGCCGAGGAAGCATGGCGTGCGAGTTGTTCCAAATAATTTATACACAATTACCCCTTTCAAGATTATCAAATTAAAGATTGTACAAGTGCAAGTCAGTTTTGTTTATATACTTTTACAGGTCCTTCGTATCAAGCTGCATTAACTAACAATATAGTTCATCAAGCATCTAACAGGAAATATTTGGTCGGCAGAAGGACGACGACTGTCTATTTCAGTTGTCAGAGCACATTTAAATGTTAACGTGAATTCAAAGTTTTCATGTTCCGATTTCTATGATAAGATAAGAAATGATGAGTTGTTTCTTGCTCAGGTTTTATCTTCTGTGAAATATAAATCTACATGTTATTACAATCCCGTAAACGCGGCATGCGCGCCACTAAAGACAGTTGGTAACGATATTACCTAATGTGAAAATCGACGCACAAATTTCGATGACGTCACACAATATGCAAATTATTTCAACACATTTTCAATTATATAAATTATATAAAAAACCCCCACGGGCTACTTACGTGAATAGGTAAAGCATCCTTCGAATTACTTCATGATGGCGGCTGCGGGGCTCCGTGGATTCGTTAATTCTCGGGTCGTGGATCTTGAGCCAGGTTGCATCCAAATTCCAATTTGGTTTTCTTTCTATATGTAGGGAACGACAGAAACGGGTTTATAGGGAACGATAATCAAAAAAGGCAAAAAAGGGACCTACATAACCCAAAAAGATACGATAAGATACCACACAACCACTCTTCTTCGCG
Organism: Platerodrilus igneus; assembly: GCA_036346225.1. Lineage (NCBI taxonomy): Eukaryota > Metazoa > Arthropoda > Insecta > Coleoptera > Lycidae > Platerodrilus > Platerodrilus igneus. Next base: position 8,912,589 of record JARFIW010001281.1, on the reverse strand, counting down.
TTTCAAAGGCAAATCCCTATGCGTCTTTCGGAAATTTCCCACTACCCTCTCGTCACACGCGACGGCGCGGTTTCCGCGCAACGCACTTCTGAAGTGACGGAAATACGCGCAACAAGTCTTTTAAATTTATGGCGCGAAATTCCCGCATATTAAAACTATATGAATGTTTACGGCCGATTTCGGCACGTAACAATGTAATGATAAATCATGTAAACATTAATAAAACATTGTTGGAATAATATAATTTTGCTTTCATTGTTGTTTTTTTAATTCTTTATCTCCCCCACCCATCCGTTTAAATACAGTATGCACAATCCACACATAAATTCCTGACTATTCAAATAGCGTATTCCAATAATACTCCACTTTTGGAGGCGAGTTGATTAGTGTTTATAAAGGCAGTTCTTCTTAATACCAGACATCATCTCTTACTAAAAGATAAATTCTACCAGACACTTTTTATTTCAATATTAGCTGTCGATCGCGTCGTTCACGGGAGCTTGTTAGAAGAGTTGAATACAAAGAATTAATTTGAAATACATTTTCCCGTAATTATGTAGAGATTAATTTACCTTAGCGTTTTCTTAACGTAAATTTATAACTTTAATACTATAGGCGATTTTTCGCGACATAAACTAACATACTTAATTATGTGTGTATGTGTTAAACTTGCGTTTTGGCGATAAAATTTACTGGAGGGGAAATTGTACGGCACCATTCTATCAGATAAACGAACATACCCTGATCTGTACCAGGTTATGTTTGTGTATGTTAAACATTTGACTTTTACCGGGTAATTATTCAAAGCGAGGTTAGGAAACTACAATACGTTTTCGCGGTGCCGCACAAGTAAGTATTTTTTAAATAGTGGGGGGATACTTCAACACACCATAGACGAACAATTCAAGTATGGTATGCTGAAGTATCCCCCCACTATTTAAAAAATATTTGCTTGTGCGACACCGCGAAAACGTATTATAGTTTCCTAATCTCGCTTTGAATAATTACCCTGTAAAAGTCAAATGTTTAACATACACAAACATAACCTGGTACAGATCAGGGTATGTTCGTTTATCTGATAGAATGGTGCCGTACTCCAGTAAATTTTATCGCCAAAACGCAAGTACTAATATTTAGACATCGGCAAAAACGCAAGTGGGACCAGGATGACAAGCAAGTCACTATTTGCGGTTTTGAAAAACATATTGTTTCAAGATATAAAACTGTACATAGAGGTTAAGTTCTTCTTTTTTAATAAAGTATAATTTGTTGTCATCATTACTAGTGTTAAAATCCCAGTAATAAACAATCTAAATCTTTATCAACGTAGCAGTCATTTTAATAAATGTCCTTGAAGGCGTTTTATAGAATCGAATGATTTATAAATTACAAGGTATTTAGAGAAAATAGAGAAGCTTAAGTTTACAAATGCGCTTGTGAAGCACCTGAAACTACTTTACGATTATGCTGTTGGAATAATTATAGGAAGTTGCTTGCTCTTTATACATAGCCACACCCACACATATGATGACTTGCTTTTATGCCTTTAGCTCAAATTTTTTAAAATCGAATGGTTGTGAACGAATAAAATGGAGTGTTTATTTTTGTGGCAATCAATGGAAAAAAAGGTTTAATATGGAATAACACAACTTTGTCATGGTTTTACATCCCACACTACCTCAGGTTGATTGGGTCACCGGGTGTCTATGGTCACCGGCAATGAAGGTGTTTCATTAACGTATCGTTAACAGGCCACAAATGATGTGTTTTAAGTGTTCATTTTAGTGAAAATTCAGATTTTTGTTTATTTGCCGAAGTGTTGACGATTCGTCTTAAGTTGTCAAAGTAGTTTATATGTAGAGCAAATGCCCAACTAATGGCCATGCAAGACCATTATTTGATTTTATTTAAATGCGTACACTTGCCTTTTACGTTTTTGTAAGTGAAAATTTATTAGATTGTATCTTGATTTATGTATAAATCTCCACTTTATGAACTCAAATACAAATAAACATAATTTGTTTAAAATAATTTTTTTAAGTTAAATATACACCTCACACCAGTAATGGTCGTATATGTTTTAGAAGTGATCACCTACCTGCATTAGTAATGGTCATATTTTAAAAAAATGATTTGCTCTTTTCATAGATTTTTACTTCTGCTACTTCCGAAGCCATTTTTAAAACTACTCCTGCATCAAACATTACTTGTTAGAAATTTAAAATTGTATCAATGAGTTATGTAATTATCTGGATAGTACTCATATTTTACAATAGTATGATCTAGCAAAACCTAATATTTTTGCATCATTGATGTCAAAATCTTCATTGTCAAATTCTATTTTGGATTCATTTAATTCAGAAGAAAATTCATCTGGTACCTCTACCAGCTTTCTTTTATTAATTTTTTGCTTTGGAGTATTTGTCTTCTTATAAAAATTTCTGTATATCTTACTTGAAACAACCAGAAAAAAATGGTTTTTTTATAGGAACATTTTTCTCGGAAGTTTTTGGGAACGCCAAAAGATTCTTATAAGGTGTGGAAACTTTAAACCCTTGTCTTTCCTTTTTACTATACAAACATACACTTGTTTCATCTGAAGTTTTCCAACAAGGATTAAGTGACTGGTGTATTAGCAAAAGATCATCTTTTCTGGGCAATTCGCATTTGGTTCTCACTATTTACAACTGCTGCAGGAATTTCAGTTGATGTACTAGCTATTGAATGAATTGTTCCTGTAGTTCGTTTTATTTCTTTATTTACAAGGGAACTTTTAATTGCTGCCCACACTTTAAAATGGTTTAAAAACTCAATATTACCGGTCCAATTTGACCCATTTGAATAGGTCTTAATAAACTGCTCAACTGCTGCAAGTACTTTGTTTCTAATGTCTCCTTATTTACAATTCACATTTTTTTATTTGGGATAATCACTACCAACTCTGTCGAATGGATATAACCCACTACTTGTAAACTCATTTATTATTGTTTCCTTTTTAGCATATTTTCAACAACTACAGACAAGTTGTTGCCAAATGTGTAACGTAAAACATCTTGGGGAGGTTGTCGAATTTCCATTTTCGAACTTCGGATGGCCAGCCTGACTTCAAAGGTTTGAAAACGGCTACATCTGCAGGTTGCATTATATAGGTCGTGTTTGGATATAATAAAATTAATATCACCCCACTATCATCACATAGTTGGCTGACCTGCTTGGTTAAGTGGAATCCATGGCCATTTACGAAAAGAATTACTAACCAGGATATATTCTGAGATTTTATATATGCTATAAAGTGGTTTGCAATATATTCATAGAAAACTTCTGAATTGATCCATACTGAATTAGATTGTCCCAGGCCTCTAAAAATGATTCAACAATTTTCTTATATGGAAAATTATCATGGGAGACACGACTTTACCATCAGTAGAAAAGTTTGCCAAAAGTGTTATTTGTTCCTTTTCTGAATAAACACGAATGTAGAAATTTTCTTAATTATCAGCTGGTCTCAATACCTTCCCACTTTTAGGACATAAGCGGAAACCAACTTCATTCGCATTAAATGTCCACTCTGGATGTTCAAGAATATGATGAAGGTTCTCTTCTTGTAAAAAGTTTAAGATCTCACTAAACCAATTTTCTATTCGATCTAGTCGATCTGTCTGAGCCTTACTAAGAGATTCTGCGGGGTGTTTCCTTAAAAAGGCTTCAAACCAAGATTGGCCAGGTATTATGTCTTTAATAATGTAGAGTCTCTTTCCCAGTATCTTTAGATAGCTTTTTTATAGTGAATAATAAATCGTGTAGAATGTGGTATACCGTACTGATCAGCAGCCTTTTTTTTTTACTAATTCCATTTCTTGCATGGGCTTTTATGTCATTTTTAAATCATCCTCTGTGTATGAAAAGAATTTTCTCTTGTGTTTTGGTTTACTAAGACGTGGGGCCATACTTATAGCAAGTAAGAAATTATTGCTTGAAATTAGTACTTGTGGCTATTACTAAACTCTAGGTGTTTGATAATGGCTATCCTTGTAGCCATAACTACAACCTTGACCATTTTCTGCGTTCTAGCAATGGCCATCCTTGTCAAATGTAATCACCACCATTGGTTCTTCAGTCCTGGAACTGGTTAGACGCGTACTATCATTGTTTTCTATTCTGAGCTAACCTTGAAATTTTCACAGTCTGCATCTTTCACTATCTGCGTGCAATAATCCGATCTAGGTCTACCTCTACCTCTTTTATCCTATCTCTGCTTGTAATATATCTCGCACTATTCCCCAAAAATACCTTAGAACGTAACCTGCCCTTCTATTTCTCCTATTCTTTTTTGCTTTTCACAGATATCTATCCTTACTAATTCTATATCCTCTTTGTTATTAACTTTGTCTGTCCATGCTGTCATCCTCATACATCTGAAACACAACATTCTAAAAGGCTTCTACCGTTTTTCGGTCTGCTTTTCCTACTACCCCTATTTCATAGACGTACTGTGCTGTGCTCCACACATATGCCATCAACAATTTCCTCCTTATTTCTATGTTTGTTGTTTTCGAAGATAGCTGCTGCTTTTTCTTGTTAGATGCAGTTCGGTTCTCCTTCTATTGTTTACAAATATATACCCTATTTCCCCGATATTCAGTGATATGTGAAGGGGGTTAAGCAACCTGCGGTTACCAATATCCCCCATCACTTGAGCATTTGCCAAATTATTTTTTCAATATAAACTTTTGGCACAATCAACATCAGTTGAAAATCAGATTTAAGTGCAATTATTTTTTCCGTCTTGAAACTAATTCGACGTGTACCTTAACTTATTTCTATTCTGAGCTAGCTTACACCGTTCCCGGAAATTCCCACAGCCTATATACACCTCGGTTCCTCTTCTGTTGTTTCCTACTTATATGCCCTATTACACCGAGATTCAGTGGTATATGAAGGGGTTTAAGCAACCTGCCAAAGATCCCCCAACACTTCGGCATTTGCCGAATCAATAGTTTTCCAGTAAATCCTTTCATACAATTAACATTGGTTGAGAATATTGCAAGACCAATACCTGTAGTTGCTTATAATAATCATCAGGGTTTTTTTTGTCATTAGTTCCATCTTGGGACTGGTTAGACGCATACCTCCATTGATTTCTATTCTGAGCTGGCCTGCACATTTCCTTGAAATTTCCACAGCCTACATCTTTCATTATCTGTGTGCAATAGTCTAACCTAGGTCTACATCTACCTTTCTTTTTTCCTATTTCTGCTCCTAATAATATATTCCTCACTATTCCCTCATACTATAGTAAGCGACTTATCATCCTATCTGTTCTATTTTTTACTGTTTTCCACATATTTCTTTCTTTCCCTACCATTTCTAGTTCCCATTTGTTCTAAACTTTGTCTGTCCACAATGTCTTCATCATACATCTGTATAGCACCACATTTCAAAGGCTTCTCTTTTTCTTGTCCGCTTCCCATGCTGTACAGGTTTTACAGCCGAACAGCACTGTGCTCCACACATATCTTTTAAGCAATCTTTTCCTTGTTTTTATGTTTGTTGCCTTTAAACATAGTAGTTGCTTTTTCTTGTTAAATATAGCACAACCTTGTGCTAATCTTTGTTCTATATCTTTTGCGCTCATTCCATCTTGCATTATTTGGCTTCCTAATTAGCAGATATCCTTAGTCTCTTGTAAGTTCCCGTTACCTATTTGTATTCTAGTTTTTAATTTATTTTCCCCTCCTTTGCATACTAGTATTACAGTTTTATTATTGTTAATTTTCAAACCGTATCTCTCTGTTAGAAATGTTTCCATTTCATTATAAGCAGCTTCTAACTCTTCCTTGCTAGATGCAAATATCATTATATCATCTGCAAATCTAAGCATATTGATCTTTTATTCCATGATTAATAATTCCAAATGACTTGCTGCATTTGACAGTATTCATTGCCTCTTTGATGTACAAGTTAAAAATTAATGAGGATAAGGCATATCCCTGTCTCACCCCTGTCCTAATATTTACTTCTCTACGTACCTGCTTTAATTCTATTACTGCTGTTTGCTCTTTGTATAAGCTATGCACTATTCGTCTATCCTTAAAACTTATTCTAATCTTTTTGAGTATTTCGAACATTTTTTTCCACTTTACATTATCGAATGCTTTTTCCAGATCTACAAACCATATATACATGCTTTCCCTTTTTCTATTGTTTTTTCATTATCACCCCCAGAGCTGAGATAGCCTCTCGTGTTCTCCTGTTTTGCATAAACCCAGATTGATCTTCTACTAGTATTTGTTCAGCTCGTTTTTTCCATTCGTCTTTGTACAATTCTAATTAATATTTTTGACATGTGTGCTGTCAAACTTATTGTTCGAAAATTTGCACATTTATCAGCTCCCCTCTTTTTTGGTATAGTAACTATGATGTTACGTTTAAAATCTTTGGGTATCTCGCCTGTCTCGTACATATAGCTTACAAGTTTGAAGAGATTTGTTACTGCTTTTAGAATTTCTGCTTGCACCTTACATGTACCCGGTGCCTTACCATTTTACAGACCTTTTAATGCTAATTCAAACCATCACTAAGAATAGGATATCCCAAGTCATCCTTTTCAATGTCTGATTCTTGTTCTAATATTGTTAGTTCCTCTCTTGCATATAAATTCTCTATATATTCTTGCCATCTATTCACTTTCTCGACATTTTTTTATAATGACGTTCCCTCCTGCGTTCCTTATATTTTTGACGGTTTTGTATCCCTAAAATTCATTCTAATTAGTTTGTATGCTTCGTCTGTCTTTCCCATTTCCATCTTAGTTTGTACTTCTTTGCACTTTTCATCAATCCATTGTTCTTTAGTTTTCTTGCATTTGCGAACAATTTCCCATTTTATGGCTTTGTATCTCTATTTTCCTGTTTTATCTGATTTATTTTTGTTTTTTTTTCTATTGGATTCATAATATCCTTTGTAATCCATGGTTTCTTATTTTCCTTTTGTGTATACCCCAGAATATTTCTGGCCGCCATGTCTTAGCTGGAATGGAATACATTCTGTTTTTCTTCCTTAGAATAAAAAATTTTCCTGCTGTACTAATTTTATTTATGGATCAACTGTTTGATAGTTTGAACGGCAACACAATCAATGCACCACAAAGTAAACCTCTAAAAGGAGCAGCCACCGCCACTTCTGGGCATGAAGTATTTTGGAAAAATGCAATCGGCATCTTTAACAAGATGAAATTCTTCTGCAAAAAAAAAGAAAAAATTTGTTTATAACCCTACATTAAAAAATTTAAAATATGTATTACCGAGAGCATTTAATCAAGATCCGTTTGAAAACTTCTTTGGCTCCATTCGAAGTCATAGAGGCAGAAATGTGTCGCCTGACGCAGCAAATTTTACTACTTCATTTAAGGCTCTCGAAGTAAACAATTTTATGTCTACTCACCCATCAGACTTCAACTGTGAAGCAGATAACTCCTCCGGTGCTTTGTGCGATTTACGTTGTTTTTTAACTGGTGAAGTTGTAGCTCGAATTAAACCAATAGATAATGGTTTGGAATCGACTATTTCTGTTCCAGAGATTGTTCACAAGGTTAAAACTTCCAGGGTTGGAAAGTGCACTATTTATTATGTGGCAGGTTATGTTGCAAAGAGATTGTTTTTATTGACTAAAAACTGTGAGAAATGCAGGTCTAACATTTTAGCCAACAATAATGTTAATATAATGATTTTGTTATTGCCCGGCAATATAATAAGTCGTCGTTGGTGCAACCTGGAAATTTTGTTTTTCATATAGTAGCTAGAATGCTTCCAAAATTATTTTATTTAATTCCTAGGTTGAGCAACAAAATTGATTTAGGACGTATTTTGGAGGGAATTATTATTAAGCAATTAAGTATTGGGCAAACCTTAGATTGCTCTCAACATAAAGGTTTAGATAAGGCAATTGTTAGAATAATAATAAAATGCACAATATATTTTTGGGTAAAAAGGGTAAATTTAATTGCTAAAGGTAAAAAAAGGTGTTAAATTTACCAAATTCATGTCTGCGAAGCCAGACGAAAATTTAATTCATCCAGTAAAATTATCTGCACATGAAAAGTTCCTGAGAAGACTACGCATGTTACACAGACCAACACACAATTAGGTATAAACCTACTTACCTGGTTAATAATGTAAAATACTATTAATTACAGTGCGTATAGTCCATTATGTGAGTATTATTTGTATTAATATCTTTTTTGTTGGTTTTTATATCCGATTGGAATGTTTTTCAAATGAACTCTAGTTTTCTATTTAATTTAAAAAACTAAGAATCCATTGAATTATGACCTCTTTGTTACACTTGATGGTGTTTTAGAATTGCGATAGCATAAAATAATAAGAAAGCTTGAAAACTGGTTATATTGTAAGAGCAAAATTAAAAGTCCGATTACATGGAATTGTTTAGTAAAAGTGTAACAAGTTTGACAGACGCTTTCTACGTTTCTTTTTATATGTAGAAGCATACAAGCAAGCTGTATATTAAATATCAACGTCCATTTTCAACAACACTTACTAACATTCCATATTCAAAATAATTTTTGGACAATCTTTACATTAATTGAAGTATTTCTTTAAGGATTGTATTTCATATTGCTTGTGCTTCAAAGTAATGTTATATCAATATATTGTAAGAATATACCAAATTTAAGAGACTTTTTTTTACTTTGTCGCAAATTTTCTACTTGATTAACGCCAAAATAGGCCAAATTTAGATCTCTCACAAACACGTTTGAATGATTCACACAATTAATCTTCTTCTTCAATTACCTATGGCCTCTTGCCGTTAAGCATACAGCCAGCTTTGTACTATCGTTGGTGATGTGTAGCGAGAGGTGCTATTTGCGTCTGGGACTTTGCCCATCTCCCTTACTGCTTGCTTTATATATTGACCCTGTAAGAATTTGGGGAGTTGTGTTACAGATGCTGACAATCTTCTTGCTCTGTGACGTATCAGAGCTTTTTACACAAGGGGATTGTGGCAGGTGAACGAGGATAACTGTTTAACCTAAGAAAAAAAGGAAAGTTTTGCGTTTAGGTATGTTATATTTTTTACCTGTCTATCTGCTTAAAATGCAAGCATGCGTTATAGCAGGAATGTTGTTCTGTTTAGATTTGTATCTGGCTTTTTCCAAGTATTTCATAATAGCTGTGTTGTGTCAGTATCTGGTGTTGCCAGTAACGAGTGTATATTTATGGGTGTTTGGTTTTGTGTAGTTAATTGTCTGTACAATATCTGATTGTCTGTATCTCTTGTTGGGCATCTTAGAAATATGTGATTTAGGTCTCCTACCCATTTCGAATGGACCTGCACCTTGCCGAAGTTCTAAATTACTAGAACAGGTGAAATGGCTTGCGTGTTCTAAGGAGCTAAAGAGCCAAACTACAGGTCCAACCAAAGTAGTAGGGTCGTTAGTGAGGAACCAGACTAAGACAGGTCCCCGAAAGAGGGCAGCGGCTCTTTCGGTACTTAGATTGGCAGAGACCATAGGGGGTCGGTATGGCAGTCTAAGACACACTACCGCGATGTGGAAGGCAACGGGAAACCACCACATTACCTCCCAAGTACACAGCGTACCTAAATTATAATAAAATGATGGCATTCTCTGGGGTAAAAGATTCCGGAGTTAAAATAGTCCCCCATTCGGATCTCCGGGAGGGGACGACTTCGGAGGATGCGATCGGAAAGTTAAAAATAAGAGTCGGGAACATTCTGCAGTCGGAGCGTGGAATGTTAGAAGTATGAAGCAAGTAGGTAAGCTAGAGAACCTAAAATCGAAATGAATAGGTTATCACTAGACATAGTAGGGATCAGAGAAGTTCGGTGGCCAGAGGCGGGAGATTTTTGGAGTGGAGACTTCAGGGTAATTCATACAGGAGCAGAGGACGGAAATTTGGGTGTGGGGATAGTTATGCGGAAAAAGATAGGATACTGTGTAGAAAATTACTTACAAAAGAACGAAAGAGTACTCATGGTTAGATTAGAATCTAAACCAGTAAACACAGTAATAATACAAGTATACATGCCCACCTCTAGCTACAGTGACGAAGAGGTAGAAGCCATTTACAAAGATATCGAAGACATATTAAGATACGTAAAAGGACATGAAAATTTAATAATTACGGGGGATTTTAATGCAGTGGTAGGTGAGGGTAGGGAAGGAGCGGTAGTAGGTTTATTTGGTTTAGGCACGAGAAACGACAGGGGAAATAGGCTGGTAGAATTTTGCGACAAGAACAATTTAATCATCACAAACACATTATTTCAACATCATGCTAGAAGACGATATACGTGGAAGATGCCAGGAGATATAGGACGATATCAAATAGATTACATTCTTGTTAGACAACGAAGGAATCAAGTAAAAGACTGTAGAAGCTACCCAGAAGCAGATATAGATAGTGACCACAACATCGTAATTATGAAGGCCGCACTTAAATTTAAAAATCTGAAAAAAAGGAACGGAAAAAGGCACTTGGACTTAGTGAAACTAAAAGACAAAGATATTCAAGTAAGATTCGAAAAAAAGTCAAATGAATTGCTGAATGATATCGGGAAAATATCTGAAACTAAGGAAGTAGAAACAGAATGGAATAACATTAAATCCAGCCTAGACATGGCGGCCAGAGATATTTTGGGGTATACACAAAAAGAAAATACGAAACCATGGATAACAAAGGATATCGTGAATTTAATAGAAGAAAGACGAAACTACAAAAATAAATCAGACGAAACAGGAAAACAGAGATACAAAGCCATAAAATGGGAAATTATTCGAAAATGCAGGAAAGCTAAAGAACAATGGATTGATGAAAAGTGCAAAGAAGTACAAACTAAGATGGAAATAGGAAAGACAGACGAAGCATACAAATTAATTAGAATGAATTTTAAGGATATAAAACCGTATAGCAAAAATATAAGGGACGCACAAGGAAACGTCATTATAGAAAACGTAGAGAAAGTGAGTAGATGGCAAGAATATATAGGGAATTTATATGCAGGAGAGGAACTAACTGCATTAGAACAGGAATCGGACATTGAAAATGATGACTTGGGATATCCTATACTTCGAGACGAGTTTGAATCAGCATTAAAGAGTCTGAAAAATGGTAAGGCGCCGGGTACAGATAAGGTGCAAGCAGAAACTCTAAAAGCCGCTGGACAAGCAGTAACAGAACGTCTCTTCCAACTTGTAAGCTATATGTACGAGACAGGCGAGATACCCAAAGATTTCAAACCTAGCATCATAGTAACTATACCAAAAAAGAAAGGCGCGGATAGATGTGAAAATTTTCGAACAATAAGTTTGACAGCACACGTGTCAAAAATATTAACTAGAATTGTGCAAAGACGAATGGAAAAACGAGCTGAAGAAATACTAGGAGAAGACCAATTTGGATTTAGGCGAAGCAGGGGAACACGGGAGGCTATTTTAGCTCTGAGAGTGATAAGGGAGAAAACCAGCGAAAAAGGGGACAGCATGGATATAGGGTTTGTAGATCTGGAAAAAGCATTCGACAATGTAAATTGGAAAAAATGTTTGAAATACTCAAAAAGATTGGAATGAGTTATAGGGATAGACGAATAGTACATAGCTTATACAAAGAGCAAACAGCAGTAATAGAATTAGAGCAGCAACGTAGAGAAGTAAACATTAGGAAAGGGGTGAGACAGGGATGTGCCCTATCCCCATTGATTTTTAACTTGTACATAGAAGAGGCAATGAATACTGTCAAATGCAGGAAGACATTTGGAATTACTATGCAGGGACAAAAAATTGATATGCTTAGATTTGCAGATGATATAGCGGTATTAGCATCTAGCAAGGAAGAGTTAGAAGCTGCTCTTAATGAAATGGAAACGGTTCTAACAGAGGGATACGGTATGAAAATTAACAAAACTAAAACTAAAGTTCTAGTTTGCAAAGGTGGGGAAAATAAATCAAAAACAAGAATACAAGTATTTAACACGAACTTACAAGAGGTTAAGGATTTCTGCTACCTAGGAAGCCAAATAACGCAAGATGGGAAAAGCACAAAAGATATAAAACAAAGATTAGCACAAGGTCGTGCTACATTTAACAAGAAAAAGCAACTACTGTGCTCAAAGACCACAAACATAGAAACAAGGAAAAGATTGCTTAGAACATATGTGTGGAGCACAGCACTGTACGGCTGTGAAGCCTGGACAGTAGGAGAAGCGGACAAGAAAAAGGTAGAAGCCTTTGAAATGTGGTGTTACAGGCGTATGATGAAGATATCATGGACAGGCAAAGTTAAGAACGAAGAGGTACTAAAAATGGTAGGGGAAGAAAGAAATATGTGGAAAACGGTAAAAAATAGGAGAGATAGGATGATAGGCCACATACTACGGCATGAGGGAATAGTGCGGAATATTTTAGAAGCAGAGATAGGAAAAAAGAGAAGAAGAGGCAGACCTAGATTAGACTACTGCACACAGATAGTAAAAGATGTAGGCTGTAGAGGTTTCAGGGAGATGTGTAGGCTAGCCCAGAATAGAAATCAATGGAGGTACGCATCCAACCAAAATCCCAAGATGGATAAACTAATGACGAAAAGATAACTGTGCTTAAACATAATGATTATGATTATTATAAGTAACTACAAAAATTGGTTGGGCAATATTCTCGAATAATGTTAAGTGTGTGAAAGGATTTACTGGAAAACCATTATTTCGGCAAATGTCTAAGTGTTGGGGGATCTTGGTAGCCACAGGTTGCTTAACCTCCTTCACTGAATCTCGGTAAAATAGGGTATAAAATTAGAAAACAATAGAAAGGGAACGAGCTGAATACACATACTCCCTGAAAAGAAGAAAAAGAAGAAAACCACCAAAAACGCAAAATCAAAGTAGCTGCTTATATAACCCTACATAAAAATAACTGAGTTGCAAACGAATCCGTGACTTTCAGTAAACAATGGATTCCATTACTAAAAGAAATAACAAATGAAAACCAAATGCCCACAATATCTAGGTAGCATTGCAAGTTTCTCCTGAGTTTTCCTTGCAATATTAACATGAAATACAGCCTACATACATGATTTCTATTTATACATAAAATAACTAATTACATAAAAATAAGCATATTAACAATCCTTGTAAAACAGCATTGGTATCTGACAAGTATAAATCCACAATAAGGTTACCTCAAAACCATATACAATCTCCGTTGAACAGTATTGGTATCTGACAAGTGTAAACCTGCCATAGGGTCGCCTCAGATCCATATACAATTTTCATAGAACAACATTGGTATCTGACAAGTGTAAACCCGCCATAGAGTCGCCTCAGAACCATGTTAAAATCTACCAAAGAGGTAACTTAAATCATAATGATTTTCCCCCTCAAAATAAATATAAAAAAACGACTACTTAAGCCTTTCAATAATGCAATCGCACACTTCTTTAATAACCATTCTCTCAATTGTATAAATAGAAACATGTTAAAAAATGTTTTCCAATTCCAAGTTATTCAATTTATATAAAATTCACCAATAAAAATTAATCAGCTGATTTCACTTTAAGCGTGCATACCCAAAGAAAGCCGATCCCAGGTCGCAACACAAATTGAAGGCAATCATTCTGTTAAACTTTAAAAAATTTTGCTTAGTATACTCAAACCAAATATTTCAAACATCAATAAATCAAAGTCGCCTTCAATTTATGTCATAAATGTCAAACTTGAAGTTTTTATTATTATTTTGACAACGATCCTAGGTCATGGATCGAAACGTAAATAAAGTTGATTTTAAAAACTATGAGTGGTTTAATTCCCAAAGAAGATTAACCTGAATACACATGCTGTGTGAGAATTTCAGGGAACTATGTAGGATAGCTCAGAATATAAATAAGTGCAGGTACGTGTCCAACCAGTTTTGAGACGGAAAACCTAATGGCTGCGAAATACCTGCAACTAATGTTGACTGTGCGAAAAAATAAATTGGAAAATATATTAAATCGCCAAATGGTTAAGTGTTGGGAGAACTTGCCAGCCACAGACTGCTTACCTCCCTTCACAACCATTGAAGGTCGGAGAAATAGGGCATATAACTGTAAAACAATAGAAAGTGATCGAACTGCATCTAACAAGAAAGAACATCGCCTATGAGGAAAGACAACAAACAGAATAAGAAGAAAATAGTTGAAAGCATATGTGTGGAGCACAGCACAGTATGCCTATGAAATACGGGCAGTCTGAAACGCAGACAGAAAAACGGTAGCAGCCTTTTGAAATGATGTGCTTCAGATGTATGAGGACGATAGCATGGACAGACAAAGATAATAACAAATAAGTTACAGAAATAGTAGGGGAACAAGGATATCTGGGAAAAAAGAGGAATAGTAGGGCGGAATACGTTCTAAGGCTTTTTTGGGGAATAGTATGTGATATATTACAAGCAGAGATAGGAAAAAAGAGGTAGATGTAGACCTAGATCAGACAGTTATAGATGCAAACTGTGCATATTTCGGGGAAATCTGTAGGTTAGTTCAGAATAGGGAACAATGATGGTACGCGTCTAACCAGTTCTAGGACTGAAGACCTATTGATGATGAGGTCTCCTACCTCTAATCACATAAGGGGCTGTCTTTTATGCCTATGCGATTTAGATGTGGCGTGAGGCAATGTGTTGTTCTCATTCTGCAGATTGTTGTGATGCGTCCTTTTCTTTATGGAGGATTTCTAAAACCATGGTTTTCTAGGGGGTTTCGTAATTAGCTGCACATATTTTTTGTCTTTCTTTTATCCATCCCTTCTGTATGCACTGGTCAACTGCTTCCAGACTTTCTGCTTGGCGTTTGGTAGTATCTCGGTGTAATATATTTTTCGTTTTTCCTGAAGGGTTTTCTCCTTTCCTTGTTTGGCTAAGCTGTCAGCCCTCTCATTCCTTTGATTCCACAATGACTTGGTATCCACAGTAATTTTATGATTTTCTTTTGCAGTGTTTTGAATATCTCTTGTCTGATCTTTAGTACATATTGTTTCTTTCTAGCTATGATTTTTTGTTTAGCACTGAGAGCATCTGATATGAGCAGTACATCGTTTGTATGTGTTTGTGCCAGTGTAACAGCCATTCCGATGACCATGACTTCTGCAGTGGTGATCGGTGTATTGTCTTGCAAGCGGCTGGTGTTTTCTATTTGCATATGTGGGCAGAATGTTCCTATTCCACATTTGCATGTGTGCTGGTCTACAGATGCATCTGTGTAAATGCAAGTATAATCCTGGTAGTGAGTGCTGATGTATTCAAAAAATTTTTGATTTGTTTGCCTCTCTTTGCCAATTTTGGTTTTGGCCCATTCCACTGTCCTTACTTGTTCGTCATAGCCCTCTTCAAAGCATGGTAAATTTTAGGGTTTTTTCCATGTTGTTGTAGGATTGCAATGCGATGTCTAGTCCATCCATGATGACAGGTGTTGCTTTATTTTGCCAGTATGCAATGTCCTCATTTATTTTTGCACTTATTGGTTCATAAGGCTTTGCAATTTGCTTACTACAATTTTTGGCATATATCCAGATTCTTCTGACATTCAGTGATAGCTCATCGCCCTCTGCTAGCAGTGCATTAGATGGGGTGGTTTTCATGAGTCCGATTGCTACTCTAGTGGCTCAGTATTGTAGTCTGTCGAGCTTGCTCCAGTTGCTTTTGGTTATCTAGAAGATAGCTTGGGCATCGAACTCCAAGTGTATTCTGACTATTCCCTTATACATGTTCAATAGGATGGCTGGAGATGCACCCCCCCATGTTCTAGTAAGAGCTCCCATTACATTGATTTCTCTTATTACTTTTTACTGCAGGCTTCTATATGTTTTGTCTATTTCATTTGGTAGTTGAATGTCACTCCTAGATATTTATAAGATTCTACCCATTCAATTGCTATATTCTTGTATTGTATTTGAGAACTTTGAAGTTTTGGTCATCCCTTTGTAAATAGCATTGCCTTGGTTTTGTCCAATGAAATTTTAAGTGCTTATTGTGTCATCCAGCTACTGATATCTGTGATGGCTCTATTCATTGTGGTAATGACTACATCTACATTGTGGTGTGACTATATCAATGCTATGTCGTCTGCATATTGCAGCACCTTCACCTCGCTGGTACATTGTGCTATTGAAGCTGTATATATATTAAACAGTGTTGGGCTGAGTGGTGATCTCTGTAGGAGTTCCTTGTGTGCTTCTTGCGATCCTACTAGTCTTCCCGAGTTTGGTGATCGTATGCTTATTTTTCTGTTGGCCAGTAGTTTATCTATCACTTGTATTAAATCTTCTTTTTAAACCTATTTTGTTGCATTCTTGTTTTAAACTCTGGGTGTGGATATTGTCGTAAGCCGCTGCAAAATCTAAAAATATACATACTGTTCTTTTGTTTGCAGCGAATGCCTCATATACAGCATTTGCTATGTATATTATGTTGTCTAGTGTTCTCCTTTCGCTTCCTTATGTTGGTTACTTGCAAGTATTATGTTGGATAGTTCCATGTGGTTAGTGTGGGTACACTGCGGTTGCTGTATCTGTCTTATGTCTTCCCCGTGTCTTCTGATTCTGTCTTGCTTCGATGTATGATATGTTTTCAAAAGTCATAATTTCCTTGATTGATCTTTGTCTTAGGTATTCTTGGCAATTTCTATCTGTTGACCAATGTTTGTGACAGCAAAAAACGCACAATTTTTCTTCAGCTTTGCAATTTTGTTCATTGTGTTCTTTGGTGCAGTTTGCACACCAATTTTTGCTTCTGCAATTTTTTTTAGAATGTCCATATCGTAAGCAATTATAACATTGTAATACTGGTTCTATGTATACTTCAACCTTTGCTTGAAAATAGTTGACTTGGATTACTTCAGGCAGTTTTTCCCCTTGGATGTTACTACTACCGTTTCTGTGGGTACGCACTCAATATTGTCTTTCTTCTACTTAGTCTCCTTGCTGCTATGATTGGTCTTGCTACCACACCTTTGTGTATTATTTCCTCCATCATTGTATTTATATCTATTCCTCTTGCTGTTCCTTTAACGCTAACCATTGCAGTGGGTATGTATGCTTCCCAATTATTTTGTTTCATTAAGTCGTTTTGTAGAAATTCATTTGCAGATGTAGGAGTTTTAAAGTCTATTCCTATTCTGTTTCTTCCTTTTCGGCTAATTTTAATAGACCTTTTATATTGTTGTTTTTAGGTTCCTCTCGACAACTGTAGGATGGACACTTCCGATATTTTTATCTATACTTTCTACTATGAGTGTGCATCATAGCAATCATATTTGATTGTAGGTTTCTTTGTACGGGTACTAAGTGCATTTGTCTGTGCCGGTGATATCTGGGGGCTACCTTGGCCCTCAGTATCATTATACATGCTACTATATCTACTTATGAGGAGGTTGTTGTGCTACATGCAAGGGTTATGATAAGGTTGGGATTTAAAACAAGCAAGTGGATAGCAAATAAGCAAATTATATACGTATAAATTTAGTTTTAGCTTACAGTGATTCCTAATGTATTCTCTTGCCCAATTTCACTATTTATTAATTATTTTCTCGCACGATGCTTCACTTCTTTCCCAAACAGCATGCACTCCAACATCCCAACCTTACACAATTAATCAACTTGACAGTGTCATAATTTTTGCCCCTGCTCATTCTGGTAGATTTAAAATTCTTTTCATTCTCTCCTCTCCGAAAGTGTTTAACTTTCTGTCTTGACAAAGGAGTTGAAAGCGGAAGTAAAACATGCTAAGTGATCGGTTATTAGGTGATTGCTAGGTATGAAAAACTTTCGGGCTTCGGACAAAAAAGTAAAAATGTCAACTTATTTATGAAGGTGATTGACAAATGTCATAAAATGAAGTTTGTAAACAGTTACCAAGGTATTGTTGACAGCAAGCCACCTTATAATAATTTATTAATTTTATGAAACAGAGTTAACTCTGTTTATTTCCAAATAAATAAATAAATAATTTTAAATACTGTCTGTGAAACACAACCTAACTCACGATACACGATTTCAGAACAAACTAAATTGTGCGATGTGGATGTAGCAGTAATGTGTGTTTTTACAGTCATTGGAAATACACACAATCTGAAATTGGTTACTGATTTTCTAATGTAAACAATATTGTCATGCTATATCTAAAAAATTAGAGCTGCTATAAAAAAGAGTTATTTTTGGAATTAATGCATTAGAAATAGTCAAAATTTGCTGTTACTTGTCAGACACCAAAAGAATTTTAGCCTTTGTCAGGCTGTGTTATAATTATAGTTTGTAAATATTTATAATATTGTAATGTATTTTTGTGTAGGCCCCACGTTTCAGGCGTCAGTGTACAGATTTCTTATTTTGCTAGCCCCACGTTGTGAGCGCTAGTGTAACGAATTTTTCTAGTTGTTGTTTGATGATGATGGGCGCTAGTGAAACTTAATTTTTATAAATGGGCGCCAGTGCACAAAAATCTTCCGACATAGCTAGTGGTCTATTCCTGGGTAGAGCAATAAGAAGTGGGGGGGGAGTTGAATTTTGTTTGCAAAACAAAGCTAAACTAAGTTAAATAGGCGCCACCAAGTCCTGAAATAATCACAATAAGAGCAAGGCACAATTCTAAGGGCGGACGTGGAAATCCAAAGATAAAACGATCGCCTTCGTTAACAAAAACCTGTCTTATAAAAATAAGACGCAGCTCCTGTAAGAAATTACAAAAATTAAATAAATAAAAATGTAGAACACCATTTGTGTCCTATAAAAGTATCAAAAATAAAAAATGTATATCCAATAAGATATTGCCACAAAATTATTACTCAAAAATTCTACCTTTATGTTATCAGATTTGATCGCATTTGACCAAAATAAAAGTCTCAAAGTTTAACTAATTTTTTACTGAAGTAAAAAACTTTCTTTTAAAATTTCAAAACTCTTTAACGGGTAAAAAATTCTCAACAATAAAGTTTATAACAAAATCAAAATTTTGTCTTTTTAAAGCAAAAGACTGCTCTCTAAATATAAGCTTGTTTTAAATATTTGACCAAAATATTTCGTAAACACAATGCATTGAACTATCGTTTCTATCCTGGGCAGATCTTATCAGGTAGATTACAGTTTCATAATTAGTACGCAGCGTGTATTTAAATTTTTATACTTAGTTTTTTATAATTTATCTGTAAATAAAAACTAACTTCAAGATTGAAGAATGTTTAATTTGAATTTTATGAAAGCTGCACGAAACATCTGTCAAATGTGCTACATCACAAAAAAAGTATGACGTCGAAAATATACCTTGAAATTTATCTGAAGTTCAAATGGAACAAAGCTTACAATTATATAAACCTAACCTGACAAAATTTCTTTCTACGGCTTGTAAAACCAGTTCAACAATAATTAAAAATGAAACAGATCATATGTTCGTAAACATGATAGCAACTTTCGTGCTTTTTATATGATCGTCTGTTTAGCAAAGGCTAACGACATTCTAAACACATGCAAAAATTTCTTAAATGTAATAACGAACCAAACTGCCTCTGTTTCTCCAAGACAAATCCGAACGGAAATTTCATAAGCTCCAAACAATACTACAAGCCCTTTCAAACTTGGGACGACAGCAATCCTGAACACATGTCTGCAACCTCATGTTCTTGTACAAAACCATACAACTTACAAAACCAAAATCTTCACTTGTCCTTCTCTATCGTTTTTCGTAGGCGCGCTAAATAAATGAAACGAAATTAAATTAAGTTCGTACAATGCATAAATTACAAACCGTTAGTAGAAGTTACTGAAATTGTTCCAGGTCTAGCATGACCTGAACCACTCACACAAATAATTCAACCGAAGGTCGCATGCCTCTAGCCTAGAATACATCTTGATAAATTGGTTGCTAGGGAGCGACTAACTTGACAAGGCGAGGAACGAACGATAGCGACGTTAGAGGTGGGGAAATACGATAGAAGCAGGATTGCATAGAGGTGCTCGCCAAAATAGCTTTATGTGACACAGATATTTTACTATAAGAAGATTATTAAAACGAAGCGTTCCGTTATGTACTATATGGAATTTTAATAAAGAATAAGGTACGCTTAGCGCATTATCCTCGTAATTCAATGCGAATAAATATTGATCAAATTAAACATTACAATACAATATACAATATATTATCAATATTTATTTATCAACACTTTTTAAGAAGTCTGCACAGGTAAAGTTACGACATGATAGGTAGATGTTTATTTGTTCCCATCAATCCGATGATAATACATGCTCATACAATCATTACTAGAAATAGTTAACAAAGGTTCTAAAGAACGTAAGGACACTGCCCAAAAGTAAGCACTGTCTTACTAAAGTGAGTACATATGGTCACCGTAGTTAGGGGGTACTTTGAAGTATGGTTTCATTAACTACTCAACATTCCAACTAGTTGATACTCGACGGCTGAGATTTAGCAAATATTTTAATATCAGGCCTTGCTGGTCAGTAACAGTATATTATATACACAGAGGCTGAAATTGATGGTTTTAGTCCTGCAAATTAAGGTTAGTGACTCGGGGCCTTTTGTAATCAGCATAGGGATTAAAATCACTTTAGTCATGTGCTATAATATGTACAACAGTTTTTTATCTTTTAAGAACTTTTAGTTCAATATTAAACTCTGTATCTAAAACTTCATGATACATGCATACCCATTGATATGTAAAATCTAACAGTTTCTCTTCGTTTTTAAGAATGATTTCACATTGAATTTTCTGGGATTCACTGTCTTTTCAATTCCTATTGATTAAATGTAATGACTAGTTTCATTTATGTAGTTTTAACAACCTAATTTGTCCAAAATTTATTGTGTGCATCATTTTCAATTTGAGTTTAATTTTCAACTACATTTCAGAAAGTATATATATCACACGACTAAACTGATTCTATTTAATCCCTTAGTTGATTGGGAGTGCTTAGGAAATAACCTACACCTGCAAGCAAATCATTCAATTTAGTCCTTGGGTATATAATATACTGTTAGAAATGATGGTAACAATAATTTAAATTTTAATGGGCACAATTTTTGAATTGCCCGCTTTTCGAAGAAGTAATGCGGTCACCCACCACTGGCGCTGCAATATTTTTCTCTGAGGATTTTTCTATTCTAAAGTTTTTATGCAAACAGTCAAAACATTCCATTTGAGTGTGCATGATCATTACAAAAGTTCATGTCTGCTCAACTTGCAATATGATTTCAATGTTTACTTACAAGTTAAAAGAGGAATGTTTAAAGCCTAACTTAAAGAAGAAACTATGTAGTTTCCATTTATTAGCACGAAAAATCTTAAATCAGAGTAGTAAGATTCAGACAAATTCAAAGTGGAGCATGAATTTATTGATTCTTATTGTACATATACATAAGGGCCATATGGAAGAGGCAATTTTTAGAATGACACCTGTTTAAATTTTGTGCTAAAAATGACGTCAGACTGTTATGGTCCATTATTTTACACACAACAATTTATTGACCAATTCCTAGAAATTGTTGACTTTAAGCAGCAAATCGGTTCAAAAGTATGTATTATATAAAACAATTTATAGATCAATTTCAAGACTTGGTGCTTATCAATTTAAACAGACTTAAGACGGCTGCACAATCAAACTGTAACTAGAACGAAAACCAGAACGCAAACTGAAACCGAAATAAATAATGGTTATCGTTCTGGTTTTGGTTTAAGTTTCTGGTAAATGTATTGTGCATTGTCCTATATAAGTACAAATATTTAGTGCTAGTTTGGTTGCTAACAACAGGCGATGGCTGTTTGAATTAATACCTCAATGTCAAACGACTTTGAAATACTATGTGCAGCGTGCCAACCAGTCACTCTGGCTGGGGCACCTGATACGAACACATCATGGAGAAGATGAGTGTTCTAGCCAGCAATTTACGTGTGGCATTACGCCAAGTTGTTTAATTCAAGTGCAACATGCACTTGAATAAGTGTTTTTAATAATGGTAAGCACATAGATTTAATCCCGAAAACAAACTAAATGAATTTGTTATAGCGCTCTTCAATTTTACCGTAATATGTTTGATTTAATATAAATGTTCTTCAATTTTACCATTTAATATGAACGTTTTCAATTAGATTGTAATATTTTTAATATAATAAGAACGTTCTTCAATTTGACTAATAATTTTAATTTAATACGAACGTTCTTCAATGTGACCATAATAATTTTTGATCCAATATGAACGTCTTTCAACTTGACAGTAATATTTTAGATTTAATATAAACGTTCTTCAATGAGACCGTAATACTTGTGATTTAACATGAATGTTTTTTAATTTAATAGCAATTCTTTTGTTTTAATCTAAATGTCCTACAATTAACATTTACGATAATCCTTTAATTGCTATGACGTATTTACAAGTAATAATGCGGATAATCACGCTCAACAAAATTGTTTGGTAACGAACGAAATGCCGTAAAAAAAGAAAGCATACATAGCATTTTTTGATAACTGTTGGATTGGACTTTGGTTTGTTTCATTGTTGCGTAGAAGAAATACACTTCAAGTTTGTATAATTGGGTCCAAGAGGCGTACCGTTGGTTGGCTGCATCACAACATGTGGACAACGACGACATTTGTTTGTTGAGGTACAGTATGTAAGCACATCTGGCTTAATACAATGTAACACTGTCACATAAACAAAAACCTGGCTATACAAGGTAAGCATTCTTTATTATTTTCACATGACGTCCGCATTTGGCCAACATTGATACAAGGCAACATATGGAAAATAACATTCTAATCACCTATAATTATTATTTTGCTTAACAAACTATAAAGGACTTTTGATGTTTTGTAATTGTCAATATTTAAATTCAGGGTTATAACCGTTATTATTACAAACGAACTTAAACACCTTAATTGAGTTCTGATTAAAGTTTTCATTTATGTGTAATTATACTTAAAGCATATGAAATTTAAATTATTAGATTTTTGATATTTCCATTTAAACCTGTAAGCCTAATAACAGATCTGATATTTTGGGTATTGACTTGAGATAACTTTGTAACAAAAAGAAATACTTAACATATTTAATATTTTATTTGATTTTATTATTCTACATCTGTGTAGAAGAAATTAAAGTACCGTTTTTGATATATAAATTTTGTACATACAACTTTTTATCATAAAGCAACATTTAATTAAAGAATCATTATTTAATTCATTTAATTAATTGTTTTATTTTGAACAAGTGAGTTCAAAAATAGGGTAATTGGATCAAGGAATAAAAGGCATAAATACCTTTAATATAATGATATTTGTAGCTTCTATTCGACAAAGGAACTCTGATAACACTTTCAAAATTTGATGCCTAATATTTGTGTCTATAAAAGTGTGTGCATAAATGATATTTATAGCTTTTCTTTTTATAAGGTAGCAAGAGTACACCTCTTGTGTCTTTTTTGTTAATTTAATCCAATTTTCTTTACAGCTCCTGCTTATGCAGTAAATAAAATATTCCTCTCTAAGGACTGCCAAGTCTCCCTTAGGGAAACCCTGTGTTTAAAACTTAATGACTTGGTGGCGCCGTCGCCATACCGCTGTTTTGGTATTAATTGAGTCAGTAAATAAATAATGTTTTGTAAAAAGAACCACGACCAATCCTCATAAGCTCTACCCGAGGAATAGACCCCTAGCATAATCGGTAGATATTTGCGTTCCATCATTTTAATGAAATCCTTCCTTAAAGTTCACTGGTTTCATCAGAGGATATTAAAGAACCCACGGGTTAGTTTAATTATTTAATTAACCAAATAAATCAGTAAGGAAAAAGTAAGACTATTACCAACCTATAGTATATTCAATGACTTATTTTTTCTATAATAATTATGAGGTTAAGTATTTATTGTTTGATGTTTTGGTGAGATACTTGGGTAGTATAATGTTTGCTAACTTAAACTAATATAGATCACGTCAACAATCTGTAGAATGTATGTAAATTAAAAGTAAACATTGAAAAACGGCTACTACTTCTGAAATACCAAAAAAAGTTTTATAAATGGATGTGTGTAGAACTATTCAACTTTATAAGATTCTTGACAATTTTGTACTTATTTTAAAATTCTAGAAATTGATCAATAAATTGTTAGGTGTAAAACAGCTGTTAAGTATTCATTTATAAATTAGTAACTTAACAATACATTAAAGGTTATATTAGCGAATTGTGATGTTTTTAGATTGAACTGAAGACTTCGGGTTCCATTGCGCATCGGAGGTCGTTGAGATTTTGTAACAGCTGTATAAGATTGTAAAACTTTTACGTTTGTTTTGAATATACGGACACGGATCTGTAGCCACAGTCATTTTCAAAATAATAAACGAACTCATAATAGGGATGTTTACAATTTATTGATCTGTAGATTTTGTACACAACGTTTAAGGGTCTCCGTTATTTCTTCTGTTTTTGCTTTTTAATTATATAATTATTAAGATATTATTTATTTGTGAAGGGTTAATTTGTACATGTACTGGTGTAAACAAATTTGAAATGGAATCGGATTCTGAAGAACTTGTACTACACCCCTATGACCCATTCAAATCCGAGGTAATTCGGTTTAGCAAATTAAAGTATTGAATTGCTCTTTTAGAATACACCTTTTCATTACCAAGATCCTCTAAGCAATTCCACAATATTGCAGGCAATATTACTGAATGACATAGAGAAGGTGAAAGAATTGATTAATGCTGGAAAAAGTTTAAATGTGGTGGACAATAACGGTAATACTGCTCTTCATCTTGCTGTATTAAAAAAGAGGTTTGTATTTTTTATTTTGACACATTTTATTTACTGTGATATGGTCATAATTTTTGTTCATTAAGTAATCTGGTCTGATGAAGCCTATATATCCAATACTCGAGTATTTAACAGGCCTAATACTCGATGTTGGTTACAACAGAATCTTAGAAACATTTTTCCTAGTCAACAAGGAAGATTTGAGTTCAACATTTTTAGTTTTATTATTGAAACTAGAATAGTTCTTGAAGGAAGCTTAAATGCCGCCAAGTATTTTGAAATTTTACAAAATGTGATGCCAAAATTTTTTAGATGATATCCTGTTAGCAAAGAAGAACTCGGATGTTTTTAATAAGATGGAACTCCTGCTCGTAATGCGCATGTTGTATTCCACTTTTTAAATACAACTTTTAATGATAAATGGCTTGGTTCACGTGGTCCTGTGAGATGGTCTTGCACGATTCATAGAGTTTTGCACAGATTGAAGAAAGGCCAATTTTAATAATAAATGATCTTAAAGAACTGAAAAATTATACTGCATTCTATCAACGCCAATGAATTACAAGTTGAACAAAATTTATAATCATAACTGAAACTTAAATGCAGATCTTTTGTTTTTGAAACTGAATACAAGAATTACACTATAATATTACATATTTTTTTTAAATGAATTTTTAAGGAAATACAAATATGAAAAATATATTGGGTTTCCATTGAAAAATATATGTTTGGTCTGTAGCTTGAAAAAATATGCTCTATTTTTGAAAAATCTGATTCCTCCACTGGATACTATGTTATAAATCTCTACTGGAATCAGTTTTCCAAAATGTCCATAGAAACGTTACAAGGATCGATGAGAAATTCACATTTTTCAAAATCACTGATGTCGGAAAAAGCGACAGCGAGGATTAGAAAGATATTCGATTGTTTGTCGAAGACCGTTTTGCACTATCATGCGTAGTTTATGAGATACCCTTGAAAACGATCAAAAATGAAAACTCTGTACTTCAAACAGTAAATTCTTGAGTTCTCTAAATTTTTAGCTTTTTTGTGTAAATTGTTGAAAGAGCAATTGTATATTTTACTAATTTTGGCACCCTGCTATTGATTTTTAAAATTTTTTCTTTTGGATATATTTCGGTATTAACAGGTATTAAAATACCATACACATTGATGGTGGAGCACTGTTGTAGGCCACTGGTAGTTTTTTATGAAAATATCCTTGAGCCACCAAAAACTGATTAACGTTTAATGCATGGAAAAGAAAAATTTCGATATATTCGAAATAATAAAATACATTAGACTAAAAAAATAAATAAACTTCAACTTTGTTACGTTTATTTTCGACGATAGATTCAAATACGTCTTTTTATGTGGTAATTCGTTTTTCATTCACCTAGCTTCTGTTTTTATTCGAAACCTCATCCTGTGTTTTTACCTCGTTACAATAGTACACACAATCATAACATTTCTTTCAAATCTTTTCATTCTAAAACGAAAATTTATTCAATAAATTAAATAGTCAATACCTTGTTTTAGGTATTCGTTAATTTGTTAAACATTCTGAGAACATATAATTGCTTTCTCTTGTGTTTCCCATTTAAAGACATGTTGAAATAATAGATCCTACTATTATTTGAGGATAGCGTGTTTTCCAGTTTACTAATCGCGCTTTGATAACGCAAGGATGGCAGTTGGAACTCGTGTTATTTGAACCCATTTTTTAATTTGATTCTGCAGCTTGTGCGTTGAAATATTTTCTACATTACTTGTTCCAGTACCTCAAAAGCGATGCACGTTTTTTTGTTCGACTAGTAGGAGGTATCTTGCGTGTATTGCTCTTAGATGGATACCAAATGGGTTCTTTCTTTATGTAGGCCCAACTGTTTGTTGACGTAGACCAACTGCTTTTGTTTGTAGACCGCTGCTGCAGTTACGGTGCCAGGGTGAATCAATCCTGACTACCGTGGCATTGCTGTGCTGACTCATTCCCGATGAATTGCAAGATTGACGGATTGCAAGATAAGCATCCCGACGCATAGAGGTGTGTGACTTGTTTTCTTTTATGCACATCGAGGATGATTATTTATCAGTGGTTGATGTTGTGAAACCAGTTCACCATATATGTTTAAAAGCTAGCTTTGCTAGTGCTTCTGGTTATATTTCTTTAATTCTTACTACAACTTGGTCTACATTTAATACTTTAACACACTTGCTATTGAGAAAATCTAAGCATTACTTTTTTTCCATTGAGTTTTATTACATGTTAGCTACGAAATGTGCACTTTGTGGATCGATTATAAAATTTGTCCTTTACAATATAACTTAAATTTAATACTTTTCTTTGTCCATGTGAATCAAGAAATTTTAATTTATTTTTATTGTTAATAAATAATTGTGGGTGACATGGTTTTTTTTTCGTATGTAGGCAAATACCCCACTCTCCACGGTTGGTAGTTAGCCTGGTATTTATTTTTCTTCCGGCTACATCTAGGTATGTAGCATAAATTCCGACGCCATGGCGTGAGGCTGCGAGTTTTTGTTTTAGTTAATTTTTTGCACTCCGATTTTGTTTCGTGTAACTTTGGCTCGGATTTTTTTTTATTAACTTTTGCTCCGAGTTTGTTTTGCTTCTGGCCTGATTTTTTATACTGCCTGATTTCCGACATTACCCGCATTTATCAGTCTGATGCTACTTATGTTTTCTTCCCATACGTTCGAACTAGTATTTATCACTCAATATCATCGGTTGGTTAACTTCAGATTATTGGACTTGCTTTTGCCAATAATTGTAGACTTTTGAAAGCTATCGCACCTTATTTCTGATTGTATTGACTTTATTCTCCTACGTTTAGTACTTTTTTCGAAATTTAATCCGTTTGTTACGTCCGTATTAAATAAAATCGTTTTGTTGCGATTCACTTGTGATATTTTATAGGTTATTCGGTTGAGTTGGTGATTCTTTATTGTTTATTTGGTTGAGGTTGGTGATTCTGCATTACTTTGATATACAGTGTGTATTTCTTTTGTCACAATGGTTACGTGAGGGTTGGATGTAAATAGGCTGTTAAAACCCGAACTCCAATATGAGTTATCTTCTCGACGATTTTACTCTGACAGTAAAGTCGAGGGGTTGCGTAAAGCCATGTGTATGTCTTGTCACGCACATTCAAGATTCCTGCCTTACTTGGAACAGCAAGGGATTGGCCAAACTTAAGATTTCCAGGTAAAAATAACTTAAGCCATTGCAGTATCTTCGGGTGGTGCATTGGAAAATGAAATGTAGACTAAACAGTATTCTATTATTGAGAGCCTATATACCTAAGTGAAGATTTATTGACAAAACTGTAGTTTTGATGTAAACAAATTGAAGTATATAGGTAGCAGCCACTTCATACACACACGTGCACGTGCGCTCACCCTCTCGTGCATGCCCGCCCACCCACATGGCCACACCCACCTGCCTGCACATGCACAAACACATACACCACCGGGTTGGTATAAAGCCCCTAAATGGTCTAATAACTTTTATTTGAAGTGCTTTTTTTTTAAATTTGGTATGTGTGGTTAGAATTAATGAATTTATTTATGCCATTTTCAATTTTGTGTCATTTCCTGTTTAACCGGAAATGCCTATTACTTTTTTTTAAATGAGACTCTCATTATATTTTTACATTTTTGGATGCAGAATAAAAAACCACCTTCAGAAATAGTAACATATTTTTTCATTTTTAAGAACGTATTACAAAAATAATAAAAACTACCGATAACGGTATGGAATGGTATGGTATGGTTGGAAACAACATAATAGGGCCATTTTCCATTAGACGAAATTTAACTGGTGACATCTATTTAAATTTATTGAGAAATGAGGTTGTGTCAGCAAGCACCTGCAGTATTGTTTCAACATACTGGAGTTCCATCACATTTGGTGCGCAAAGTTCGTGATCATTTAAACGAAATATTTCTTGCATGCTGGATTAGGTGCAGAAGACCAATTGAATGGTCGGTTCGGTTCGTTCCCCAGATTTATCACCACTCCATTTTTCCTTGTGGGGTCACTTGAATTGTCAGTGTATAAAAATCGACCGATTAATCAACAATAATTAGAAGAATGAATAGTTGAAGAATTCAATCGTAGCATGCCGCAAATGAAACAGAATTCACTTGGACATTTTATTGATCGATTACATCATTGCCAAGTCGTAAACAGAGCATAATTTGGACATTTTTTGTACCGTTAATAAAATTTCAAATAGTTTCCATTGACATCTTGATTTTGCATTATCGGTAGTTGTTATTATTCTTTTGTAATACGTACTTAAGAATGAAACAGTTTGTTCATATTTCTGAAGGTAGTTTTTTATTCTGCATCCGAAAATGTAAAAATATAATTAGTGTTTCATTAAAAAATAAGAGGCGATAAGCATTTTGAGTTAAACAGGAAGTGACAAAAAATTTAAAATGACAAATAAATTAATTAATTTTAATCGCATATCCATACCAAATTAAAAAAGATTCATTCAAATAAAAAAGTTATTCGACTGTTCCAGGACTTTATACTAACCCGGTATATACACTGCGGTCCATTTGTATGGAATAAATATATTTTTAGCGTTATTATGTACAGGGTGGGGCACGGGAACCTTCCACATTTCAAAAAGCTGGCAAAAAAAACTAAATGATATATTCCAAAAAAGTTTTATTTCCTGGAAAGGATATATAATGTAGTTATTTAAGCTATGTTTTTAAAATAATATCCTTCAAATGGTGGCCTTGGCGGGTGACACACATATTGAGCCTTTCTTGGAAGATTCGCATGACTTTCTCGAGTGTGGCGGGGGTTACCTGCACGATTTCTTCCTCAATTGCAGTCTTCGGGTCATCCAGGGTTCTAGGACGAACTTTTAAAACCTCGGCCTTGAGGTAACCACACAGATAATAATCGCATGGGCTTAAATCGGGAGAGCGCGGGGGCCACTCAACCGTATCGCACAAGGAGATCACCTTCCCAGGGAACATCTTCTGAAGAATAGTGCGTGAACGACGGGCAGTGTGTGCTGTAGCACCATCCTGCTATATCCAGAAGCTGTGTGGATCATGCTCTTGACCAAATTCTTCGATTTTAGGCCTGGCAAAATTCTCAAGCATGTCACAGTACCGGTTTGAGTTAACAGTAGCAGTGACACCATTCTCTTCAAAAAAGTAAGGCCCAATAATGCCTACGGACGATACTGCACACCAAACTGTTACCTTTTGGCCTGTGCAGGGGTGTTTTGTGAAGCTGTTGAGGGTTTTCATTTGACCAGTAGCGAAATTTTGTTTATTAGCACACCCTGAAAGATAAAAATGAGCTTCGTCGCTACTCCACAAAATTGCAGTAGGGAGGCACTTCACTAAGGATCGTCTGACAACATTCCACACGCCGCCCCCAGTCCGTTGGGGACAATTCCTGCACAATCATCATCTTTTAGGGGTGCATCTTGAGTTCACAATGCAAAATCCGCCTCACTGTTCTTGTCAAAATCTGAAGAGCAGCAGCATGTTTGCGCGCAGAACATGTTGGACACTGTTCAATCGATGCACCAACTCTACCGATGTTTTCAGGAGTTCTGACGGTCACAGCAGGGCCCTTCTTTTTCGCATTTTGTGCAGATCCACTTTCGCTAAATTTCTTCACCCAACACAAAATTGTTTTCCGGTCGGAAACACTAGCAGACGATGACAAATTGTACCGGGTGCGGAATGTCTTTTGTGTCACAATAACAGATTCACCATTTTTTATAAAACTCTCGATAACAAATGCACGTTGCGCTCCAGTCCAGAGCATAGTTGCTACTGAAAACTAGATCATCCACCCCTCCAAACAAGACCAACCCCACCCCTGTGGAATGGCCCATTCTTCACAGCCAATCATTGAAATGTGGGAGGTTCTCGTGCCGCACCCTGTACTATTGGGAGAAAACTTGAAAGATGTCGATTTCTATTCGTAGTTTGACAATGTATAGTATAAAAATATTATCTCCCTCTATCACCCCCTCTGCATTATGACCCCTCAAAAATTTTAAATAAGAAGAGAGTCGTGTGGTACCTTGTTTGAAAGAGGTTTTAATTTTCTGTGTAGCAATACAAGATTTTTTAAATTTGGTGCAAACATAGCTGAGAAAATTAATTTTGAAGATGTAAAATTTTTCTAATGTCTCCATCACAAAACTTTACGTAGAATGAAGCAAATAATGTCACATAATATTTAGAATGTATTTTTCAATTTATTTTACAATTAAATTAAATGTTCAAAATGTCTACCATTCACTTCTGAAGCCATGTTTGTTGATAAGCTGAATTAAAAATTATCTAGTATGATTCACAACTTCATATAAATATTATAATTCTTGATGCTTATGAATGGGTGATAAATTGGTATTTTTGCAAAAAAATTGTCTTAAAAACTAAAACTAAAGGGAATGTTTTCAGCCTACAGATAAAAATAATGAGGTGACTCACCATGTGCTCTAATTGAAATTCCTTGATGAGTGACCTCTGGTATAATGTTTATGCTGTATGACAAGTCTATCGTAAAATTTTATGGTATGGTTTGGGGGTTTTCAAGTTTACAAAACCACAAATTGATATTTTATTTGTAGCAGTGCCAATGACACCCACAGACCTTTTAAATAATGTTTATTCGT
Source organism: Platerodrilus igneus (assembly GCA_036346225.1). Classification (NCBI taxonomy): domain Eukaryota; kingdom Metazoa; phylum Arthropoda; class Insecta; order Coleoptera; family Lycidae; genus Platerodrilus; species Platerodrilus igneus. Next base: position 8,881,080 of record JARFIW010001281.1, on the reverse strand, counting down.
TACTCATTAGTAACTGTCAAACTCTACTTTACAATCTAGTAGTACATGATTAGCATTTGCAATTTCTTTTTATGTCAGTGTTGAAAATACCCAATTACTCCAATCATAAATTTAAAAGGATCAAATGACAGTAAGTGTTTGTTGGTATAGGCAAATCACTTTAAGAAGAACCCAACGTCATCATGCGCACAAAGCAAAAATTGGTTATGAACAGTTCATTATATGTAATTAGGGATGGCAGTATTCAGGTTTTAGTGGCGTAGAGTTTTATGATCAACCAATCGGAAATTACCTTGTAAAAGTTTTAGATTTCATTACTATTTATTTTTACTTGATACACAGACGGACAGTTTTAAACCGCTATCTAACTAATATAAAATATCTTGTATATAACAATTAACATTAATAAAACAATAAGTTACTCAACAGATGTGTTTGCAGAACACTAGAATGAGATAGAAACCACTTAAGTAGGCCATGGTATTCAATCATTTGCTTTATCGGATTTTACAAAATAACCTTGCTATAGCAGTATTTTTTAGGGATATTGATGCACACAACTCATATGGCGATATTATATTAAAAATTTTAAATTATAATTTAATTGGTTGTTTATTTTTTTACTATTTAACGCCATATCTTCCGTTTATACTGTAACAACTCAACTACGCCACTGTTATTACATTTCTGCGCAATCTGGCATATGACGTTGGGTTCTTCTTAAAGTGATTTGCCTATACACAATAAAATTCGTTATTGATGTTTATTCAGTTCCAGTTTTATTGTAATTTTGCTTTTTGTGAATTTTAATTTCGAGGAAATCACAAATACTTTCAGAAATGTTATTTATCGATTTAGGCCCATTCATCATATATGAAGACAATCAATCATGCATAAAAATGTCTTCAACTTTAGAAACTAAGCGATCTAAATACATTCATGTTAAGTTTCATTTTGTCAAAGACTGTGTAATGTCAGATCAAGTTCAATTGGACCATGTTATGGAATATCGAATTAAGCAACAAATTAACAAAAATTGTATTAGCGGTGCCATCTGTTTCATATGCTTATTAACTATCTCTCAAGGCGTCGATAATATCTTAGAACGATTTCAATTACGTAAAGAAGAGCATGAACTAAGCGTCAATCCAAAATTTTATATAGAATTTAAAATCTTAAGTTATGAAATATAGAATCAATCGCCAAGTATGGTAATACAAAATATAAGTAATCTTTTTGGGATACTTTACAAAAACGAATTAAATGGCGTTTGATACTCTATATTCAGATAACTTGAACACAATGAATTTACATTTATGTATCAAGCACCAATGTGTGTACTTAATACGATTATGCTTATAAAGGAACGTTGCTTTCTAGATAAAACATGTGATTACGCGGCACTTCTTCGTTGCTTAATTCGCTTTTGATATTTTTTAAACGCACTTTTGCTAGTTGTAAACGGTTATTTGAGTAGTCTTAACCAATACACTTGGTATGCAGTGTTTTCCGTTGAAATTTCTGAAGTACTAAAAAAATATTTTATGCAAAAGTGTGTTTTCAAAGTATGTACCTTAGTAATTATTGAATGAGATGTCTGGATACTACTTTAAGAAGGATCGGCGAAGTTACAAGTAGATTTCTCCATTTATTAACTCCAATGAGACAAACAAACTGACGGCGACGGTAAGAAAATAATTAATTTATTACATACTTAGTATGTGATGCTATTTTGAGTATTATACAGGTAAGTGAAAGTTCCAGAAGTATCCAAAACATCAGTAGTCTTGAACATGTACGTACAATCTATATTTTTATAATCTAATATTGCCCCAATAATTATATACAATAGTTTGAGATATTAGTAAATTCTTATAACATTGGACTGTTGTGTTCCTTTTGCTCCTAATCGCTTTACTTTCAGACTACATCCTGGAACGTGACAGACACCACTCAAGGAGACGTGCAAAATAGCATTGAATTTGAAGAGGTTTATATATAGATTTGGTGTTACATTTTTTTACTGATTACTTATAGGTTGCTTTCTTATCAAATCTATGTAAAGACCATGATGGCACCACTGAGGTCAATGTTCAAGAAGACCCTGAACTTTTTAAAATGGTTTGTAGATATGAACTATGGTGTTATTGTTTATTATTTACTCGTAACATTTAGATCACACATTTATCATCTAGTGCAGACGAAGCTTTTATTGGATATCCCAGTGAACCCCTTCCGCCCACTATTTTATTACCATCGCAGAACTTTAACTATAAAACTGACACTACTTTATTAGATATTTCAAACGTGTATCATGTTATTCGGGAACATGAAAATGCAAATGATTCGGTTAGAACAAGCCCTTTTAATAATCATTACAATTTGAACGAAAATGAAACATTTATTTCCGACCAAGCCAAAAATGAAATAATACAGCATATAGATAAGTTCCCAAAATACAAGTCCCATTACTGCAGGGAAAAAACAGAAAGACTCTATGTAGAATCTGACGTCACACTTCCATTGATGTACGACTTATATAAAATAGATGTAAAAACGTCTGCTTCCTTCTCGACATATAAACAAATTTTTTATATTAAATTCAATCTTAAAAGGAAAAAACCTAAAAAAGACACATGCAATAAATGTGATATATTTGAAACCAGTATTAGTAATAGTACAACAGCTGAAGAAGGAGCAAAATTTGAAGAAGAACGGAATTAGAATTATTAACAAGCCGGAGCAGCGCGTGATTTTATGAAAGATGATCTGAAACGTGTCCAAGATGATGATATTTTAGAGGTGTTAACATTTGACATGGTGAAAATGTTACCAATGCCACGTGTGCCAACTAATATAGTTTTTTACAAACGTTTGCTATGGTTATATAACTGTGGGGTATATTCTGGAAAGATAAAGCGTGGATTCTGTTACACTTGGGTAGAGGGTTCTGCTAGAAGAGAATCACAAGAAGTGAGTTCTGTACTTAGAAAACACATTCGAGAAAATCTTGCTGTACAAGCTAATAAAATCATCTTGTGGTCAGACTCATACGGGGGTCAAAACCGTGATATCAAGTTAACAATGTTACTTTTTGTTATAATGGAGGAAAACCCGCATATTGAAAAAAATAACCTTTCGATTCCTAATTCCGGGCCACAGTTTCATGCCTAATGGCTCCGATTTTGGGGATATCGAGTTAGCACTAAAATCGCAGCAAAGATTATATACACCTGATGACTATATAAACGTAATGTTAAACTAGAAAGAAAAATAAACTTTCTGCTGCAAAAATGAACAAACATGACTTTGTGGGTGTTGGTAAATTGTTGAGAACTATAGTCAACAGGAAAAAGGATGTCAACGGGGTTTCACTAAGCTGGTTGACAACTAGGGAAATTTCTGTTTTCAAGAATAAACCCAATAAGATATATTTAAGCCAATCGTATGGAGGAGAATTTCAAGAGGTTGATATAACAAAAAGGGAGTCGGCTAGGAAAAATGAAATTAGAAGGTTTCCTATTCTGACAAATTGGAACCGCTATGGCCCAATTGTAAGCCAATATATACACTAAAACTAAACGATTTAAAGTCACTTTTGAATCTTATTCCAAGTGATGCAAAAGAATTTTATACTAATTTAATAAGTTTGGACGCAGTTACGGACGGTATTGAGGAATACAATGGAAGTTTAGATTTCGAAGTTGATATCAATATGGAGTAAAAATATAATGGTGTTGTTGCCAGAATGTTGTTGGTTTTAGTTTTTAAATAATATAGTTTCATTGAGACTTAAAACATTGATTGATACCAAAGGCACAAACAGATTGCTTTATATACCTCTGTATTTTACTTTAAAACTTATAAAACTTATTTTTTACTTATTCACATATTAGCATACTTTTTAAGTTAATAGTTATTATTTCTTTTTTATTTTTTATATGAATAATAAAATATCGTTAGCACAAGTGTATTGATGTACTTAGTTTTTCATTTAGGAATTAAATGCCACTCCGTGGCAGTTAATCCTTTATTATGAATTAAAATCCTAAATAGCGCTTTTCAGTATTAAAATATCAAGCGGAAAATGCCATTTAAATCAAAAATGAAGAAAAATTTTGATACTATGGTTAGGCTACAATGTATTTCTACTAGTGCTCTATATGTATTTAATTTTTGAATTAAAAATATTAAACAATAGCTTCACATTACACTTTTAACTTTAACGTTATTTTACTCAATTTCATGCAGATGTCGCTTAATCCACTATTCCATAACGGGGTCCAATTGTTATGTTTCTACAACAAAGCAATTGGCAGATTTATTAACCAAGCCATTATCTTGTAATGAGTTTCAAATATTTAGAAAAGGTTTAAATCTGTTTATATTGCAGAATTGCAAGTGGGCATTAAAGTATTCAATTCAGCATACTTACCTTATTGTATTTATAGAACGCCTTCTTGTGAGTATATCAAATTAGTTTTTGTTGTTTAAAAATTAGTTGTCATTACTGAATGTCAATTCTGGTCGCTGTAAGAATAACGCTATTATAAAAGCATTTTGTGTAACTATTATTGAAGCTACCTAAACGTCAGACTATGCGATTTGGACTTTTGCTCTGTGTAAGCTGTCAATAATAATTAATAGAGTGGGTAAGGGTTTAGTTTGTTTGTTTTGAGCGATGTCTTAAAAAATAAAGTGTATGACATTAATGTGAAAATTGATAATGGTGGGGACCAGTTATGTCAACATTGGTGTAGTAGTCGAACTAATACGAAACTATTATGTTAATGTTTATTAAACTATTCTATAAAACTGGCACAAAAGAGCACGTTTGTGTAAACCATACGGAAGACATTTTGTACACCTTCTGTAAACTTTCAGAATTGACAAGTGCTACTTTAATTTAAGTATGAAAGTTTACACATTTTACAAACATTTGTTTAAAGTTTTTAATTTTCAAGAAATCAATTTTTTGCATAAATAAATACTCTATTCCCTTTTTTAAACATCAGTTAAAGTAGGTATTCACACAAAGTTGAGAATTTTATGCATGATTTACAGCTTCATTGGGTAAAGTGGCCTGCTGATTTGAGAGAAATGAAGCCAGTTCCTTGCAAAAACACTTTCTGTGTTATTTTGTCCTTTACACGTACTGACATTTTTAAAAACATCAGTTTAAATTTTAATATTGATACGAATTTTGTAGTTTTTTGATGGTGGGCGCTAGTGAAACTTAATTTTTATAAATGGGCGCCAGTGAACAAAAATCTTCCGACATAGCTAGGGGTCTATTCCTGGGTAGAGCAATAAGAAGTGGGGAGTAAGTCGAATTTTGTTTGCAAACCAAAGCTAAACAAAGTTAAATAGGCGCCACCAAGTCCTGAGATAATCACGATAAGAGCAAAGCACAATTCTAAGGGCGGACGAGGAAACCCAAAGATAAAACGATCGCCTTCGTTAACAAAAACCTGTCTTATAGAAATAAGACGCAGCTCCTGTAAGAAATTACAAAGATTAAATAAATTAAATGTAGAACACCATTTGTGTCCTATAAAAGTATCAAAAATAAAAAATGTATATCCAATATGATATTGGCACAAAATTATTACCCAAAAATCCTATTTGACCAAAATAAAAGTCTCAAAGTTTAGCTAATTGTTTACTGAAGTGAAAAACTTTCTTTTAAAAAAATCATAACCTTTTAACATGTAAAAGAAATTCTCAACAATAACATTTATAACAAAGTCAAAATTTTGTCTTTTTAAAGCAAAAGACTGCTCTCTAAACATAAGCTTGTTTTAAATATTTGATCAAAATAATTCGTAAACACAATGCATTGAACTAATATTTCTATTCTGGGCAGATCTTATCAGGTAGATTACAATTTCATAATTAGTACGCAGCGTGTATTTAAATTTTCATACTTAGTTTTTATAATTTATCTGTAAATAAAAGCTAACTTCAAGATTGAAGAATGTTTAATTTGAATTTTGGGAAAGCTGCTTGAAACATCTGCTTTCACGGCAAACATCTGTCAAATGTTGCTACATCACAAAAAACTATAACGTCGAAAATATACCTTGAAATTTATCTGAAGTTCAAATGGAACAAAGTTTACAATTATATAAACCTAACCTCACAAAATTTCTTTGTACGGTTTGTAATACCAGTTCAACAATAATCGAAAGTGAAACAGATCATATGTTCATAAACATGATAGCAAATTTCGTGTTTTTTATATGATCGTCTGTTTATCAAAGATTAACGACATTCTAAACACATGCAAAAATTTCTTAAATGTAATAATGAACCAAACTGCCTCTGATTCTCCTAGACAAATCCGAACAGAAATTTCATTCGTTCCGGAGCAACACAATAAACTATTTCCTGGGGTAACAGCAATCAGGGCCACATGTCTGCAATCTCAAGTCCTTGTACAAAACCATACAACTTACAAAACCAAAATCTTTACTTGTCCTTCTCTATCGTTTTTCGTAGGCGCGCGTTAGTAGAAGTTACTGAAATTGATCCAAGTCTAGCATGACTTGAACCACTCACACAAATAATTCAACCGAAGGTCGCATGCCTCTAGCCTAGAAAACATGTTGATAAATTGGTTGCTAGGGAGCGACTAACGAACAAAGCGAGAAACGGACGATAGCGACGTTAGAGGTGGGGAAATACGAAAGAAACAGGATTGCTAGAGTTGTTCTACAAAATAACTTTAAGTCGCACAGATATTTTACTATAAGAAGATTATTAAAACGAAGCGTTCTGTTATGTACTATATGGAACCTTAATAAAGAATAAGGCACGCTTAGCGCATTATCCTCGTAATTCAATGCGAATAAATACTGATCAAATTAAACATGTTACAATATACAATATTATTTTAAGAAAAAAATTTTTTACATGAGAACCTCAATCTATGTTTATTGCTTAAGCAGCAGTTTTCACCATAAAATTGCATGGTTGCAATGGTGTAAGGAAAAATTCCGTTGGAATGAAGAATGTTTAAGAGCTCAGAATGGTCAAAAGGTCTCACAGAAGAAGAAGAAACTGCAACTTTGTGTACAACTTACAAATGTTATTCAAGGTGTGATGGTAGAAGGGGCTATCTGCCATCGAAGTAGATCTCTAATAGCTGTTTCAAGAACATTAAATGCGATTGGTTACATCAATGACATGTTGGCACGAATATTGATACCATATGTTCGACTAGTAAATCCTATTTACCAGCATAATAATGCAGGGTGAGTGACATACCGTGATGATTACTATAGAGTTTCTAGACAATGCTAATGAAAAGTTTCCATAGTCTTCTCTCTCACTGGACTTCTCACGTATTGAAGATGTTGGAGCATAGGTGCTATACGTCAAACGGTGTAGATGTTTTTCAGCTGCGTATATTAGAAGGTTGAAATATCATATTACAGTTAGCATTAATTCTTTTTGAGTATGCGCAATAGAATAACTGAATGCATAAGAAACAAAGGAGGCGCGACTCATTATTAGTGTTAATCTTATGACTGTATAGTGTTGAAATTTTGATTGTTTCTTAATACAAAAACTATAATTTCCTGAAAAATTCAATAATCATACTAATATCTATCGGGTGTTTATTTATTTGTGCTGACCAGTATAATTTTAGTGACAGTTTGAAGTTGGTAAATTATATTTTTTACAATACATCAAAGAATTTAGAAAAAATTGAACGCTCAATAGACGATCAAATTATCTCGTATGCAAGTACATTATGGTCTGCAGTTTTTGAAAATCTCAATTTTTAGGTTATCAAATTATACTGCTTTCAATAATAACGGTTATTAAATATAAATGCTTATTTTTGTTGTAAATCTATTAACGTCTTAAGACTTAAAATATCCTTTATCTATTTTGAGCGTTGTTGATTTTTAGCTCTTACTCATACCACTATAAAATCTTGTTTTTAAATTGGGTTATTTTCAGTTGCTTTTAAAAATCTAGCAACTATCCTCTAATATAAACATAACACCTTTAGTCATATAGAATTCTGTCTTATTTATTCGGATTTTCTTTTAGTGACAAGGCGGTGCAGTTATTGATAGAACACGATATCAATGTTAACAATAAGAATTTTATGGGCGATACTCCTTTATTGTTGGCTTTAAAAAATGAGGCTACCTGCTGTATCATTAATCAGCTACTTGAAGCTCGTTGCGATGTCAACATTAAGAATAACATGGAAGATACTGCATTGCATTTTGCAGTAAAATATTCTACTGCTGAAATCGTTCAGTCACTGATTGATTATGAGGCGGATATAAATGCACAGGATGGAAGTTTATTTACACCATTACATCAAGCTGTTTATGATAATAAATTGACTGCTGTATGTATGTTACTTTATTATAATGCTGATACCAGTTTGCTTTGTCATAATGGTTTAACTCCATTTATGTATTCAGTTTTAAATTTAGACGCATTGGAAATCACTTACTTGCTATTTCCATATTATTATGAATTTACCGAGGTCACGCTTGCTAACGAATCTACTTTTCAGCTAGCTGTACGTTCCAAAAATCCTATTGGTGTTGATCTCATAAAAATAGGAGCAAATTGTGGCTATTTAAATACTGATACTAGAGAAGCTTTACTTTATGCATTGAATGTGAATCGTTTGGACTTATTTGAATTAATAATAAGCAAATCTTCAAGAGATAGTATTTCTGTGGATATTGTTCGTGATGTATTGATAGAACTGTTCACATTATGCACTATTCCATCTTCATTTGTGCTTAAGTACTTTTACCTACTATTTGAAGTTATCATAGAAAATCCATTTGAGTGTTATTACCCATCTAAATATTATATTATAAATCTTCTTCAGCATCTCAAAAGAAATAAGATAGATCTGTGTTCTAGGAAATGTGTGCTATGGACTTTTTTAAGTACCGGCATAACTATAAAAGCATGTGATCTTAAAGAGTGCTTCTCTTTATTTGGGAATCAAGATGAAATTGAAATCTTGTATCAGTGTTATAATGTTAAACATGAGTTTATTGATGTGCTACCTTTGCACTATTTTTATGGTATTCTTAATTATCAAAATGCTCAATTGTTTAAACGCAATTTAGAAATTGTTTATGTTACTTATATTGCTCGTAACAATGAAACTATTAAAGATTTGCATTATTCAAAGTATTTGTCTTTTTCACCAGACGGAATCCTCACTCTAAGTAGTTTATATACTCCACTACTTGACCAATATCATTCAAAACTCTCTTCTGTGGTTCGGTTTCCATCATTATTAGAATTAAGTAGAAATTCATGTGCTCTTCACATCGTTCATATATTCAAGATCAATCATACTTATCAATTTTTTGATGTTGTTAATAGGGCTAATATTCCAAAATGTATTAAAGAAATATTACTATTTAAAACACCTGTTTTCCATTAAATTGTTTTCTTTAATAAACAACTTTATAATTTGATATTTATAGTAGCCTGCTTTTATAATGCCCCTAATTTCTAATCAACTTTAAAAACTTTCATCAGCCTCAAGCATTGTTGTAACTTTTTATGATTGGATAATAAATAAGAACGTTGCCATTTAAGTTTGATTAAGTTCCCAAATTTGGTAACAGCACCTGCAAAGTCTCTGGCTTTGATGGTATAAAAAACATATTAGACAAAATTTATCTAGAATGCCTAAGAAACCTGGTTGAACTCCTTAAACATTGTAAAATCTCCATTCACAGTGTTTATTTAAATGGAATATGTTCTCAAGTTTTTATTGTTACAGATATGTTTTAAGCTGTTTGTGTGAGTATGTAATTTTTGTTTACGGTGATGTGGAGATTACTACAAAACATCATTGGTTCTGTTTGTCTTCGATTTTCTCACATATTTGCAATTATGATGAGCTTATGCTTTTTTGCTGGGTGTGTGGCCATGTCGGATATTGTGGTTCAAAATAATGTTTACTTTTATTAACTGCATCCTGTTTTTATAGGATCCGTTCCAATTTGTTTATGTTTATCGTTGTGAATGCCATCTAACCAATTTCTGTTTGTTGGCATATTCATGTGCCATATATTTCTGGTTTTCTAGCAAATTAACAATTGTTAGGTAATTGAGTTTCTTTGCAGTGTAAGTCGATAGTTTTATAATGACATTGTAGACAAACAATTTTTAGATAATCATGAACATTCAGATGTAAATATTGATGATTTCTTTGTTCATAGACAACTATTTAAAGTTTTTTTTTTGACGTTTGTTTTATGCATTTGTCATTTTACTTAACTCAAGATAAAGAATATAATTATTTGTTTAAATTCTTATTAATTAACAAACAACTTAGAATAAGGCTAAATCTATGTTTAGAACTCGATGACAGTTTCTCAACAGAGTGCTAAACTGACAAAAGTTTTTCTTGTACCATATAGTGCGATAGGCGAGCGTAAAAATGCCATAATGTATTATATAGTCGAAACCATGAAAGAAGTCGTAAGCGTCATCACTTGTATTCGTATGAATTAAGTTGAAAATTTTAAGTCAATGTAGCATCACACCAAACATTTAATTTTCATTAATTGTTTTATAACTTTAAAAAGTATATTCCATTTACAAAAAAACTATGAAAGATCATATTTTAAAGAAAAGGCATAATTTTACCAAAGGTTAGCCTGTTCAAAACATACGGACACATACTCTTCTCTGTCGTTTTCCAAGCTGAACGTGTTCACGTATATCTTTATTTAAAACACATACAAATCGTATTACTATCTTTATCATATATATTTGTTAAGCTTTTAAATAATCTTAAACGTATGTTTTGAATTGAGTTAGACACCTATGACGTAGAGCACTTCTTTAGTGGTTTCTACTATACTAAAGAATTACTATTTTAATTTGGAAAAACTGGTAAAGTGTCCCAAAAGCACCCATCTTCCGATTCAAAATTGTAGCGATATATTAGAGGCAGTCCATAAATATGCCAAAATCTTTCAAAATTATTATCACTTTATACCAGTACGAAATTTTGAGAGGTTGTTCCTTCTGATATAAGAAATAAAACACCGATTTCAAAATTCCGAAAGACTGTGGCATTCCAAAAGCATAAAAACATAATATCATGATATGCTAATTATAATCGTATTAGTCATATTCACCTTCGTCAGACGACCTAATTTTGGTCATGGTGTCTTCATCATTGACAGGATGTTCTTTTCTTCTTTGTCAAACAGTGGTTCCTCAATATCTGATGGATATTGTAATCCTGTAAACCATTTGATTTTGTAATTTTTGTTCTCCAAAGTTCATCCATTTATGTCAGATTTAAGAAAAGAGACTGTGGACAATCTGCATAATTCCACACAGTGTAAATTTGGTCGATTCTCTTGATAATCTGAATTAAACTATCTTTACAGGGAGGTAAATGACCGACTTCAAAGCATTTTATTTTTCAAATGAATTTTTATGGGAAGGCTTGTAACAATCAAAAAATGTGTGTGCAGTCCTTGTTTATTTTGGGTGACTTAGGTTTTACATATATTGTTACGTTTTCCCGCTTCATATTATTGCGCAATCGTTCAATATAACGTACAATTACACGGCATTTGTATCAAATACCAAACACCCTTAAAAGTGATACAATGGTTACAGTTTAAGCACAAACTAAATAAAACGGGTACTCACGTGTGTTTCTTAACATCTCGGGATTCTTGTTGTTTCTGAGTGGGTCGGCTACGCCATTGTTGAGTCAAATTTTATTCGTCCATCCTCTTTATCCCTCATAGCGGAACGATAGGAACAACCAGGTATAAGGAACGATAGAAGGTAGAGATAAGGAACCTACATTCTAAAAAGAGAAAAGACAGACGCGCAGCACCGGTAGATGTTATTAGCTTCAGATCTCGTAGCTTAATGGCATCGTATCACACCCCGCGCACTTGTGCAATTTCCTCCATGGAAATTGACAAGTTTATTTTAAAATATTCGCGGGAATTTATTTACATATTTAACAATGTACATTATCAAATAAGGAAGGTAACAATATCTGGCTTACAAATCGTTCAATCGCTGAAATGTTAAAGAAAATTGCAAGTTTTAGTTACTATAGTTTGATTATATTAAAAGGGTACTTACTATTTCATCTGTGCATAAGTATTCTTTTGTTCCCATCTCTCCAAAGTATTTTTGAACCTCAGTATTGTTTTCCAATATTTTAAAAGGACTAGGTTTTCCTTTCTGAGAATGCTAAAGTGTAGTCACACCCGGTGAAAGCGTGGAAGGCTGTTAATGATTTGCAAAAGCTGGTTCCCAAAGATAGACTAATCTTGTTTTTATTAATTAATTTTAGAGTGTTCTTCGAAATTAAACAACAATCTATCCACAGAGATATAATTGTAATTTATGAAAATTTTCAAGTGCTATAATTAGTAAGTCAGTTTCGGATGTTATTATTATTACATTGAAAGATTCTTCAAGATACTTTAAATGATACACAAGTTGAGTGTCAACTTGTTATCCGCAATACGAGCGGACCAGTAAGAAAAGAATGAAATCTGAAAGAAATGCTCGCCCACATTAAGGGGTAACAAAGGAAGCGGAGAGAAAGAGCAACAAAATGAATGCGTTGCTAAACACGGTCGTAGATTGGGGTCTAAAGAAGGATTCTACAGTCACACCAACCAATTCACTTTTTTCTTCGAACATCTGTACCTGCAAGTATAATTAACCACAAAATGCACATAAAATATAACTTCAATAAATAATTTCTACGAATTTGCATAGCAAAACAAAATTAAATTGTGAGGACAAAAACATCTGTATCCTCCACTAGGTCTCAGGCTCGAATCCCAGCACGGTCTGCTTAAAAAATGTTAGGCGAGCATTTTTAACAAAAATATGCCCTTGTTAGGATGAGAGGTAAAATGGAGGTCCCAAGTGTGAGTGTTGTCACACATGTTAAAAATTCCCTCCTTGCTTGGAACAGCAAGGGTTTGGTAAAATTCTAAATTTTTCAGGTAAAAGAAACTCACATCCTGACCAATGTAGTGCTTTCGGGCGGAGCATTGGAAAATCAAATGTAGTGTATAATCCACACGTTTTTAAATACTAATGATATCTAGTAACAAACAGATCTGAGGATGTTTTAGAAACAAAAGAACTATGCAAGTATACACCTCCATAAATATTGCCACGTAATTTAGGACAACAAACTAAGTGGATTTAAACACCATAATTAATAATTTTCTGTATTGACACAGCAAGCAATTAATTTCAATCATATATACACAGCGGCAAAAACCTACATACTCTAAATACTTACTATATTGATACAGAGCTACTGAAACATAAGTATACAAAGAAAACTCCACATATTTACAATAGTACGTTTAAAGATAAAACACAAATTATTAGATAAATCTTAGTCTAAAGTAATCCTCTTAACATTGTTAGAATGTAGACAAACTATATACCATTCAGGAGTAAAGGCAAACAGCAATTGTTCATCATTATCTAGTATTCTTTCCCGCAAGCTGTGAAGGGTATAGGTAGCCAGACAAAATATGCTGTACCGATAATGTAAATTTCTGAGGTGCAACAAAGCAAACCGTAGTTCCAAGAGCACTGAGCACAAATTCAGGCAGTCATGTAAAAGAGAAAGCATGTTTTTCATCATAAGGATTTGCAACTGCCAGATTTATCAGAGACCTAACTCTACCAAGCGCTAAATATCTAGTAAACTCATTCAACCAATGTAGTTAAAATTGTTTTCCAAAGAAACAATCACGGAAATCCCATATATAATAGCATTAAAAATTGAACAGGTGTCTATCTTGCCTGGATAACACGACTGCTTTACCTAATTACCATTAAACTAGCAACATTCAGGAAAGTCCTAGTTAGTAAAGATTATATATCTAGATAAGGGACGGCGAAAGAAAATAGCCACCGAACTCATTAATGTAATAAAGTACAAGCACAGTTGGCTGCCTAACTAAGCAGATTAAAATCATAGAAGTGTAGCATCCCGTAAAATTAAAAGAATAGAAACAAATGGTTTTTAAAATATGCAGGCGGTAAATTTTCAAATATGAAATGGAACGTAACAAGCTTCTTTGTGCCAACATTTTAAATCGATTTTTTCAGTTTCTTTGGACATTTCCACCATTGTTTATGTATTTAAAACAGGCATTGGCAGGTAAAAAATATTGTTTTGGTACCCAGAAAAGTGACAAATTCTGGTTTCATCCAGTCTTTACTTAAAAAATCAATGCAGCTTATCTTAAAAGAAATGGGAAAAGTTTTTAGAAAGTCTTTGAGTCGTTTTTGTTCTGGTCCTGTAACAGCATAAGGAATTTCTTCAGAACCTCTTCTCTCGCGCCCAGTATCCTTAATTCAGGGAGTATAAACTTGATCGAATACCAGATCTATTCCGCACGGGTTTTCAAAAGAATGTATCATGCTACTTTACCAAAGGTCTATGGAAGATTCTTGCCATTAAGTCGAAGAAAATAAAAGTTATCTATTTACTAGAGTGCATCAATATTGGTCAAAATTTCAATTTCGTAAAGTCATCGTTTTTCTATCAAATGCAAAACAGTGACTTTCGATGTCTTATTGAGGGACTATCAAGATGGCTCAGTGACAATGACACAGGAGTTAAAGATGCTTGAAAATATTCTCTAAATCAATTTGTTTTTTTTAAGGCAAGTACTAATATTTTGCAAGTATGTCACTTTCAAATTTTAGTTCCTTAATTTTCCCTTTTAATTTACAAACTACTGTTGTGGTATCAGATGTAAAGGTTTTTATATACACGTATTTTATTGCTATTTTAAACCTTTGCGGATAAATCGAACATTCTGTAACAGTATGATTCCATTACGAGTTTGAGAAGCTCAGCAACTTTATGTGCATGCTTTATTATGAATGTAATCCTGAAATACAGCTGCTTTTTGTCCTATCATGTGAGATTGAGAGGGTAGTTTATGCAAAACGCAGTTCCACACATTGTCTTGCTTCCCTTTCTTAGTGTTGTGATCACCATGTCTGGTTGTTTTTGATATTTCAACAAGGTTGTGACCAGTTTGTTCTACTGGCAGTTGAAATAATTCAAGGCCTGTATGGGGAAAGATTTTTCTTGTGTTACTAATTGAATTTCACTTATAAGGATGTAAATTTTTTGTAGCACATTGGAAGGAATATACTTTCAAAGTTTTCCTTTTTATTGAAAGCACCATGTTGCCGCAAGGTCAGAATTCTGATCACTAAATGGTGGGAGCCTCCTGATAAATTGGGACTGGTATTAGTAATTAGCCTGGTCACTGGAATGATTTAGAAATATTGTTTTATAAGTAGAAGTTATGAGAAGTTTTTTGTTTGGTATTTTAAAAGTTTTACTTTAAAAAAAGTATATTGGACATTCCACATCTGGTTGTCAACAAATGTCAAGGTTGCTTGCGTCAACAACATATTTATCAATCGCCATTACTTTAATAGAATGGGTTCATCTTGAGTGATTTAATGAATAAATTATGCATTCGTTAGATACTTAACGAGCAATTTTTTAACAGACTTTAAAGCTGTTAGCCATGCTTTGAGCTCAAAGTGTCGGTAAGTTATTCTTAATTTTTGCTGTATTATTGTATTTTTTGACGTGCATTATTACACACTGACTGTAAATACTTGCTAATCTAAACATGGTATGGAACTTCTGAAACTGTAATTATTGATTTAATTTTCTGTATAGCATAAATGAACTTGGTGATGGTTACTTAACTGTCTTATTTAAAAACCTTCACTTAATTAGATGCTGTATAATTTTTCCAGTGGCATTAAAGTATGTACGCTTTGGTAGTCCCTGCAATGAAAACAAGGAACCCACTAGGTGATCCCGAAGTAAGGGTTCATTGCAATGTCATTGTTCAACCATTTCCAATAGTTACTTTTGCATTAAAAAAATTAATAAAACGGATTACTATTTAGTGTTCCGAGCAAACATTAAACAGGCTGTGACCATTACAAATCGCCGATGAAAGAATTTTTCTAACTTTCTTGGAGTTGTTCAACATTTAACAAAAAGTTTTTGACCTCTGTACTAACAATTTTACCTGTATTTACATTATACAGATATTCGGTATTAAGTAGGCTATCAAAGGAGGGTTTAAGTTATTTTGAATACGATTTAAAATGTCCTCGAAAACGTTACAATTTTTCTTTACTAGATATGGTCTCAGCTCTTTTGTAATATCTTCTTCTTTTGTTATATGCAATTTTTCGAATAAATGTGTTATTAGTGCTGTTCGTAAAGAATTACTTTGTGCCCAGAGTTTTCTGGCTGAGATTATATTTGGTAACTATGTAATACCAGTCATATTGATGGCTTCAGCATTTAATGTTAGCTCAAGTGTCAAATCTATTGGTGAATGCAAAAGTGGCTTATCGGTACGTCTTACTGGTAAACCCTCATTTATTAATACACTTTTCAAATCAAAATGTGTCTTGTCTATATGAAATAAGTTATCATAAAAGAGTCCACCTGGAATAATTCTGGTGATTAAATGTAAACAAGATTTGCAGTATTTGGTAAACATCAAATGTACAAATCAAAGATTTTGCAACGAATAATTCGAGAAAACGTCATTTAAAAAGCCTCAAAGTTTAAGTAAGCTATCCAATACTTTGCAGTAGTGCCATGAATTCCATCTTGAGGTTCTCCATAATAAATTTCATAATTATTTATTAAGTTTTCGAATTCTTCTGATAACTTTGTTGCATACAAACTTGATGCTTGAAGTGTTGTAAGTTCCGCAATAATCGTGGATATGTTTTCATTGTTATATGTCTTGAGGAATTGTTCAATATATAGAGCTTGAAATATCACCGCCAATAAACCATGAAGTCTTTTGCAACGATAGAAATGGGTACTTGCATTTTCGTGAGAAAGGTTACTGAAATTATTAGTATAAATATTTTATGCGCTTATCTGTAATAAACGCTGGTGCTAGTAAATTATTCTCAGTTAACTTTATTTCGACGACTGTAGGGACTGGATATGAGGGATGTGAAAAATCGATTAAAGGCTATGGTACGTTACATTCTCTTTCATTAAATGGAATCGGATGCAGGGATCGCTTGTTGATTTTAAGAATGATTTAATTTAAATGCAAAATACTGCTGTTCTAAAAATTCGTTTAGATTGTTTTTACTTAAAAAGTAATAATAGCATAGATTGTCTTCGGGCATAGAATATGCTTTGTTTCGTTCTTTCTCTTTATTTTGATGAATGTAGGGACCAGATATGGGGGATGTGGAAAAATCAATTAAAGTTTGTGGTACGTCTCATTCTTGTTCATCAAATGAAATCTGACAGAGGACGCTCGTCGATTTTAAAAATGATTTTTTCTTAATTTGAATGCAACATGCTGCTGTTCTAAAAATTTATTCAGATTATTTTCGCTTAAAAAGTATGTTTTAGCATCACCAGGAGACATCAAATGGCTATAAACAATAATTTGATACTTGTATCGGACAAATTTTAAATTAGATAGATTGATTTTTATTTGAGCCAGTTACATGGTAGTGTATACTTAACATAGAAAACATTAATACATTAATACAATAAATGTCAAACATTAAAAAAACAATAAATATCAGAGATTATCATTAATTACGGTGTTTAAATCCATGCAGATGTTTGTCCTCACAATTTAATTTTGTTTTGCTATGCAAATTCGTAGAAATTATTTATTGAAGTTATATTTTATGTGCATTTTGTGGTTAATTATTCTTGCAGGTACAGATGTTCAAAGAAAAGGTGAATTGGTTGATGTGACTGTAGTTTCCTCCTTTAGACCCACAATCTATGACTATGTTTAGCAACGCATCCATTTTCTTGCTCCTTCTCTCCGCTTCCTTTGTTACCCCTTAATGTGGGCGAGCATTTCTTTCAGACTTCATTCTTTTCTTACTGGTCCGCTCGTATTGCGTATAACAAGCTGACACTCAACTTGTGTATCATTTAAAGCATTTTGAAGAATCTTTCAATGTAATAATAAAAACATTCGAGACTGACTTACTAATTATAGCACTTGGAAATTTTCATAAATTACAACTATATCTCTGTGGATAGATTGTGGTTTAATTTCGAAGAACACTCTAAAGTTAATTAATATAAACAAGATTAGTCTATCTTTGGGAACCAGCTTTTGCAAATCATTAACAGTCTTCCACGCTTTCACCGGGTGTGACTACACTTTAGCATTCGCAGAAAGGAAAACTTAGTCCTTTTAAAATATTGAAAAAAAATACTGAGGTTCAAAACGACTTTGGAGAGATGGGAACAAAAGAATACTTATGCACAGATAAAATAGCAAGTACACTTTTAATATATAATAAATAATTTGTTCATTTACAGATACATCTTATTTTTTATTGTGTTCTACACAAATTCCTTATTGCGGACTGCAAATAACTTGTCTTGTTATTATTATGATTTGCCTACGGGGCAAGAAACGGCTGTTACCACGAGAAGGTTTGTTATTTTTGCAAATAAATTTTGCTCTAACATTCCGCAAATCTCAAAGGCCAGACATACTTATATAGCCATCTATAGAAACCACGATGTAGTTTCGGATAAATTTTTGTACTTCCACGCTTAGTAGTGTTGGTGTTTTACCACCTGATGGCGATATTATTTACTTTTGCTGTAGCACACAGATTCCTTCAAAATTATATCGGTATAATAGCTTCGATTAGTTTCTTAGGGTTGTGGGAAACTAATCTGCTCTGATGTAGCTTAAGGAAGCTGAAACCGGTAAGTGGATCTTTCCTCCCCTTGTGAAATAATAATGCTATTGTTTTGTTAATGGCTATACAACTATTAGCCCGATTTGTATAGTATATATATTCTTGTATTCAAATTTTATTATATATATAATTACTCCTCCTTTAAACAAGATTTTATTACACGACTTTTGTCGTCGTCACAATGATTTCAAATCAAGGTGCTTTAGCAAACGTTTGGTTGGTTTTTCTTTTACTAATTACTATATTTTATATGCCTCGACTATTTGAAACTTTAATCTCAGGGTTTTCTCACCTACTCACCGTGGGTTCAATCGTGAGTAGATGTGCAATACCCAACCAAACTGCACCCTCGTTTGTTTTACCACTTTTGAAATGTACTAAATTTATTTTGATATGCCAAATCTTAATAGATCAACGATGCCTGATGTCAAATTAATTTTTGTAACTTTTATGACTTTAATTTCTGACGTTCTAATATATTCACGGTACTTACCAGAAATATACCGCTGAAGGCCTTCCTTTGACTGCTGGCTCAAGTTCGGAATCGCCGTACGCACTTTTACACAAGATTCTCCAAAATTGTCCTCTTGCGCACTGCCTCCAGGTGTTTGTAAAACAATTTTGATGCCCCAAACCTGAAATAATGTTACCCCAATTTAGAATTTAGTAAAAACCTTTATCTACTTTCCCTGCGTCAATTCTTCCTCGCCGTATTCCTATCTCCTGTTCCTCTGCTCCGTATCCCGCTTACTTCTCTCTTCGCACAACCAAATCAATCCCGCTGTCTTAATACAAATCACTCCTAATCCTGCTATACCAATTATCCATACGATGTCCTTCTGCCGTTATATCTTCTCAAATCAATCCAAAATTCTTTACGTCGTCGATGCCTTCTTTAACCACTCCAATATCCTGCTGCCGTAATACCCAAATCTATCCCAAAACCAACACTAATCTTCTCAAATAATATACCGTCGCTTTCTCCTTTGCACCAATAACCACTTCCACAATCTTCTTTACATACACGCTGACTTTCCCTTTTCACTTTTAAACACTTTTATAAACTCTTTTTATACTTGAATTAAATAATACTCGATGAATACACAAATAAACTTTTATTTCAAAACTATTTTACAATTTTAACGCAGGTTTCATAAATAGGTCTGTATCTGAACAAATTTAAAAAAGAAGTCCCTTATTTATATTGCTTAGTTATTAACTAAACATACTTAGCTTACTACAATAACATTTTTTACATATATAACATCCAATAACAAATCTCCTATCTTTCAGTGTCCAACATACCTTCGCTATAGTCTTTATAATAATTTTAAATTTCTACCATTGGTCCAAAACACTTCACTAAACTCCAATAACCTTTTACATTTTGATTCACTTTAAATTTTGATTTACAATTCGTCTAAAAGTTTGATTCTATAAAAAGGAAAAGCCAAATAATTCATACACGACCTGGACGCTTTGTTATATTGCAGATATCCATAAATGCGTCCGGCTTTCCGACGGCAAATGTACTCTCAACTGGCTCATGAAATATCAACTCAGTATAAAACCTCAAGTACCGTGCATTATATCAACGTCATAAAGTCATGTTACTACCTTTTGGCATATAAGTTTCAATCTGAAATGGTACATACTTTAACGTATGTAAAGTATAGCAAAATTTATAGTTTTTAAATTATTAAATCTGAAATATTTACCCTATCGCTTGGCATACACCCCTATTAATACAAATATACCTTTAGAAACCTTCTAACCCCCTCCCTTACACAATAATATATATATATATATATATATATATATTGCTATGATAATGGAGTTATTCGGGGGTGTATTGAGTCGTAAGGGTCACGTAATAAATGTAAATAGCTATAGGAATTAGAAAACCGCATTTATTTAGCATGAAAATAAATAATTCGCTTATTATGCAAAGAGCAAACATTTAACACCATGTATAAGGACTGCAATTAACTTTAATCAATGTCAGTAAACATATCTTTCAATAATAGAACACATATTCAGTAGGGAGATAATTATACATGCAATTAAACAACTTCAAGAAGCGTTCAATAAGTTTATAAACAAATAGATACGCATGGAATAATATAAAACCTAGTAAGTCATCACGCAATTAGGCATGCGATAAAGAAAGAATAATAAAGCGCTTTGATAAGAAACGCACCTTTCAAAATAAGTTTTAAATACGAGCTATATACAGAAACATGTGGATTTACATCACTCACGTTACATCAGTTTATTTATTTAATTCCCCAAAAGCTTTATCTACACAAACAAAAGCCATAAGCTAAATTAAAGACCGAGGTAAATTAAAATTTCCAGTAATAATAACAAAACAAGCGGTCAAAGATCGTGAAATAATAGAAATACGAGCAGAGTATGTAATCACGGAATAATTTCATGAGAATAAAATTTATAAACACCTAGGAATATCCAAAACAGCCATGGTTGGCTACAAGACTTTGTACAACAGCTCAGATAAACCAATCAAATTTAGATAGCGCAAACTATATAACGCCCAGAGTTTGATAAGAGAAGCAGTTTCAATTTGAACAACGTTGAATCTGCATCACTGTTATTCGAAAATTTACATGTTGAAATAAATTTCAAATTAAATTATTAAAATTTGTGAAAAGTGGTGTTATATAATGTTTGATGATTACATTGAAGATATATATGAAAAAGCTTTCGCCGTTTGCTGAAAACGTGAGTAGAAATTTGTTAACTAATTTAAATTAAACATTTATAATAATGTAGGGCTCTAAGTGGTATCCAGAAATCTAAGTTAGGATATCTAAGTGGAACCCAGAAAACTCTAAGTTGGGATATCTAAGTGGTACACAGAAAACTCTAAATTGTATCTAAATTGGGATATCTAAGTTGGGAAATCTAAGTTGTATCCAGAAAAATATAAAGTAAAGCACGCGGTAAATTTTGGAAACAAAGATTAACAATACTGAATAAAATTATTGGTTCAAACTCACGTGAAGGAGCACAAAGTAGAGCATTGTTTTAACGAAGCAACTCGATTGAAGATAATAAAGGGGTGTTGATCCACAACATGCAACAGCAGACCAAAGGGGAAAAGCACACACCAGGAAAATCACAGGTCAGGGCTAACTAGTATAAGGAATCATTTGAAATTTTAATTTAAACACTGACTATATTTCTCTATTTTGTAAGGAGTCAACAAAAATATTTTAATACGTAGAAATTTACGTAAAGAGGGGAATTGGTCTTGAACGTTCCAGATTTTTCAGTAAAAGGTGTCGTTTTGGGCAACTTTAAATTAAAGAAAGGGAGATACAGTTTTTGGGATAAATAATCTAAATAATATTAATTGATTGAAGGGTTTATTTGTCAGATTACAAAATTGTGAAGTGTAGATATTATTTTGTTTTATTATACAAATATTGATCGTATTATTATTCTAAGCAGGTAAGATTTTAGGGATAAGGGGTAAATTATTTGATCATCGTAACGTTGTGCACTCTGTGTGAATTAAACTGGGCTAGCTATCTCATAATTAAAATTAGAGTATTAGAAAAACACAGAGCGGTGGTGGACAGCAGGAAACTGGACGTTTATTACATCGGCGTGCGGCGTTTAAAAAATTAATTATTGAATAATCATTTATTGAACATCAACGTTTCGGATAATATGAATCCTTAATCATTAAAAATTGCAATTAACAAAAAACAGGAGACTAGCATTACTATAAAGTACTTACATTCAATGTGATCAATAAAAATAATTCATATAAACATTGAATAGAATGTTAAAGGTTGCTTAACGTCCTTCACATACCACTTGATATCGGTGAAATAGGATATATATTTATAAAACAATAGGAAACACGGAAGAACAGTGGCTATGTTCGAAGACAACAAACAGAAACAAGGAAAAAATTGTTGAAAGCATATGTGTGGAGCACAGCACTGTACGGTTATGAAATAGGGACAGTAGGAGAAGCAGACCGGAAAAAGGCAAAAGTCTTTTGGAATGTTGTGCTTCAGATGTATGATGATCTTAGCTTGGTCAGACAAAGTTAATAACAACGAGTTTCTAGAAATAGTAGGGGAAGAAAGATATCTGTGGAAAACAAAAAAAAAAGATAAATAGAAGGGTAGGACACGTTCTAAGGCATTTTTGGCGAATAGTGCGGAATATATTACAAGCGGAGATAGGAAAAAAGATGGGTAGAGGTAGGCCAAGATCAGACTATTTCACGCATGTAGTAAAAGATGCAGATTGAGGAATTTCAGGAAAGTGTGTAAGTTATCTCAGAAAAAAAACAATGGAGGTATGCGTCTAACCAGCTCCAGGACTGTAGACCTAATAATGATGATGGACATAAGGTAATAAAAGTGTTCTTATTATTACTATTAAATATCCTTTTATAAATGAAGGTGGTGCAGGCTCCTTTTCTGATTTAAAGTACACAAATTCATGGTCTAATAGCTCATTCGAGATAACAGTGGTGTATGCACCTATATTAAAATTAAGTCTAGTTAAAATATAACTAAATCTTTTACATAAGCTTGAAAAAAATTCTAATGTTAACCTTAACTTGCGTTGTGAGATTATGTGTTCAATATTTGCAAAAGCTTAATGATTTCTTTATTAGTTTAAATTTGAGATAACTCAAGGTGAAATTCGTTTCTTGAAATTCTCAATTCAGTTCGCATGTGAAACTCAAATAGTATTCTTTGTACATATTAATCAGTGAACTAAGATATGTAACTGAAGAATCTCTGATAATATTTTTTTCGATGAATTTACAAACACACTGAAATTGCTTCTTGTGGACTGCCAAAAATGCTTTATAAAGTGACAGCGATTTTTTATTGGAATTTTTTTTTGTTTGTAATTTTCTTCATATTTTTTCGACATATTCTGTGGTATTTGACTTCTTTGGCAATAGTGTTCATATTTCAATGTTCCTTAATAAATCAGTATCATTTAAATATTTTGCCTATTGTTTTATGTTATCTTCAAAATTACAGGTTTCACATGAAGTAAGCAGAATTTTCTGTTTCTTTAGATCGACAAACGATTTATTACAGAAGATGCATGTATTTCTTAGAATATCTCCACTTTCGGTTTTTAAAAGTGAACATGTTTTTGATCTTGTTTCTTTTATTATTTGAAGTGAAGTAATGCTATCAAAAGCAGGTTTATTTTGATCTAACGATTCTTCTTCTAATAGTATATTTTGAGTTAGGTAATGGGTCTGTTAATTCTAACTGCTGTTTTTAAATAGCAGTAAAAGCTCGATAGCATCCAGAATGATAACCAGTCACTTTATCACATATATTTGGAGCATGAATGAATATCTGAATACTGAAGCTTTAAATTTTTTTACCTACAAAACGTTATGACATTTTTGCAAAGAGTTTGTTGTAAATAATTTAATTTCAGCTTCAACATTCATCACGTGAATGAAACACGATTTATGAAGAGGTTGATCTCAAGACAGCATTTCTAATCTCAAAGAAATAATAATCCTTGTTCTCTTAGAATTAAAACTATACTCAAAAACAATTAAAATTTTTGCTTCAAACATTTAACTCAACATTCCAACAATGTTTAGAACAGGGCGAAAATTACAAGATATCATAAACTCTACTCCAATTTTCTAAGAATTTGCATATAATCTAAATAAAGGTATACCTGCAAACAAAGGTTTCCCTTTAAGTATTTGTTTGAAGGCTCGGTTTCTGACCACCCTGCCAAATGTTGTAATATCTTTTGGTTCTTAAACATTGATCGTTCGCCTTAAATGCAAATTATATTACATAAACATTCGCAGTTACCTTGACAGTGTATGTACCATGTAGTTGTAAATAACCAAATAGGTGAATACATATGAATCTAATATCTATATAAACTTAAAATGCAACATTACTTTTAACAGTTACTCCATGATTATATTTAAAATTCATGATTATAGACCACAAATTCTATTATCATATGTTTTTCACTTGGAAATTTACATCTTTCTGTAGCACACTATCCATTAGAATGAGTGAACGCCACTTTAAAATCAATGTGCCTACCCTCAGAAGTGCCTGATTTCGGAATGTTGCCATCTGCCATAGTTTTGAAATCAGTATTTTATTTTCTATACTAGGAGAAACAACCACTCAAAGTTGGGTGCTGATATAAAATGATAATAATCTTGAAAAAAATTGACATTTATGACCAGAGCCTCTAACATAACACTACACTTTTGAATTGAAAGTCGGGCGGTTTTAAGAATCACTTTACATTCTTCTAAATTAAAATAGCGATTCTTTGGTATAAAACGGTAAAGCATTTTTAACCTCGTCTCTCGCTAATATTGTATTGTATAAACTTTGATTGATTTAGTCATATAGCATGAGGTGAACATGTTACGAAGTGCTGCAGAAAGTTCCTGTACTTGGTCTAATAATTTTCTTTTGTTTGCATAGGCCTCTATAGCTCCCTTTCCTTCAAAGTAGTCTCTTTGCGAATTTATACAACGCATCCAGCATTTGTTCCATATGCCTGGAACGTGTCAAAGAATTCTTTTCTTGAAGGCTGTCAAACACTTCCTGCATTTTGATCTGAATATCTTCTACTGTGTCTAAACAGTGACCTTTCACGTGAATGTTCATTTTCAAGTCACAGAGTGTTAAATCTGGTTAATAGGAAAGATATGAATTTTAGTGCCATATAGTTTTTGATCAAAAACTGTTGTTTTCAGTGAAACATGAGCAGATACATTGTTGTGATACCACTGCCAGTTTTGGTCTTTTCATAATTTGGGCCTTTTTCATCGCACCTTTTCTCTCGGCCACCTCAATGTGTAACAATAAAAATTTGAGTTCACTTTAATATCAACTGGCACGAACTGGTGATGTACAATGCCTTTGATGCTGAAAAACGTAATGAGAATAGTTTCTGTTGAACTTCTTACCTCTTGTGCTTTTTTCGGTCTCAGTGATCATAAACTTTTCCACTCGGACTGCTGTTTTGTTTCTGGATCATAACCATAAAACCAGCTTTCATCATCAGTAATGACCCTGGAGATAAAGGTAGAATCACTTTCAGATGTTTCTTTTAGTTCCCTGCACACATCGAAACAATGGTGTTTCAGTTCCATAGACAAAAACTTCGGATCAAATTTTGCAACAACACGACTCAAACCCAAATTTTCAGTTAGTGGCCGTTTTTATAGCTTATAGATTGTCTGACGATGGTTTTCGTGAATACATTGTCGAATCTTTTCAACATCTTCATCAGTTTCATTCGTGGAAGGTCGTCCTGAATGATGATCAAATTCAAGTGAAGTTCTGCTGAGCTTAAAATGAGGGTCACTCAAAAACCTGGATTTTGTTTAGGGAATGTTCTTCAAAAGCTTCCAGGAGTGTTGCTAAAGTTTCAGTTAGCAATTTATTAGGTTTAAAACAGGACTTGATGCAAGCTTGATGCTCGAACGTATCAGTCATCATAAAATTCACAAATAAACGTTAACACATATACCTAATACGACCTCCCAATGCAATGCAACTCAGCACACTAATTCATTAGGTATTACATTCACGGTTGCTTGTGCGATGGCTTGTACAGGTATGTCCAAAAGTCGAGCCGAGTACATCTAGCAACATCTGATAGCACTTCGTATATCGGTAGCAGTTTTAGAAATATTACATCAATTCCCTCGGTTTTGAATGGGTTTGCATATTATTCATCTTGTCGGTGCTTCCCACGTATCTAAAGGTTCATTTTCAGGTCCCTCATGGTGTTTTTTTTTGTTTTATGTATAATGTATATAGTAAATCCTCCCCTATAGTGTTTGAATGCTTTTTGCCCCCTTCCTCCTTAATTAGTACATTTGACACACGTTATTTTATTCGTGTATTGTAGTTTCATCGGCTTCTACTTCAAATTTAAGATGACTCTATTTTAATTGTTGCTTGAACTTTGAAATCCATTCGAGCTAATAATTATTCCAATCCTTCATTTCAAGAACTTCTGTAATTTTGGAAAGTTTCATCTTAGATCGTGTGAAATTGGTATATTGCATCTAGTGTATTGTTTTCTAATGACTTTATGAATCCCAATTATTGAAAATACATTATGTAATTTTACTATAAGATTGACAATTCAATACTTAAGTTTTTTCTGTTTCAATGTAAATAAGTGTTAAGGTACCTTAGATCATAGATGTAATGTTTGTTTGATAAGTAAAATATAAATGAGCTTGCAAGATTGTTTTATTTCAAACTACCATATATTTTATCATATTTGGTTCCTCTTGATGCTGCAAAATTTTCCACATGATGTGTACCTGATCATTTATGTTTTAGTATCACAAAATACCTCTTCACTCCACACAACTCTACTCTGTTGTGAAAACCTTAGTTACACGGTCCCAGGGACTAGCTGACGACACAAATAAAAAAGAGTGAATGCGAAAGTTACAAGAAGTACTCCAGAAGAATGGATACTCGTACCAAATCATTCAGAAGTCACTATCAGCCAGGAACCCAAACCAGAGCCGGAGTCACCACTTACCATACATTAAAGGGACAACAGACAGAATCAGCAGAGTTCTATGAAAATACAAAATAGCTACGATATTCAACGCTCATAGAAATATCGATGCAATCCTAAGGAATCCCGAAGATCAGATCCCATTAGAAGACCAAGGAGTATAGGAAATACCATGCTCAAACTGCAACAAATCTTACGTTGGACAGGCAAATAGAAGAATTAGTGTTAGGAAGGAAGAACACGAAACCGCAATAAAGAAGAACGAAAAGACCTCATCACTAGCTCAGCACTACAGGTCACAATATTGACTTCAAGAATACTAGAACGTTAGCTAAGATTGAGCACTACACTTAGAGAATAATCCGATATGCCATTGAAATAGAGAAATGCCCACATAGTCTCAACACAAGGGATGGTTCCCAAAGACTTCTGCAAGCATGGAAACCAGCAGTTACTATTCGCATCGTTAAACAATCAGAAAGGAGCATTTTGTTAAATCAGCCATGCAGAACAATAAACAACATGCACCAGGATCAATGATACTGAGCCGCACCAAAAATCAAGCAAGTGCAGCAGAGCATGTATTCTAACTAGTATATATAGCAGGACAAAGGAATGCTTGCTCCTTCGTTCACTGCTCAACCTACAGAGCCTGAAGATGGTAGATGTGATTTTATCGAAACGTCGCCAAATTGACAGCGGTTCACATCAGAACCAGCCAGCTATGCAGAATTGTACCTGGAAAATTGACGAGATATATATATATATATATATATATATATATATATAAAGTAAGATGTATCTGTAAACAAACTCTTATGAAAATACTAAGAGCCATTGACAAATACAAATCGGGCTGGTAGTTATATAGCCATTAATGGCTATATAACTACCAGCCCGATTTGTATTTGTCAATGGCTCTTAGTATTTTCATAAGAGTTTGTTTACAGATACATCTTACTTTATATACAATTTTCCTATTGCGGACTGCAAATAACTTGTCTTTGTTTTTATATATATATATATATATATATATATATATATATATATATATACACACATTTGTTAATGAAAATGAAGTACCTAAGTGTAATATCAGAACAATAACATCTACCTACAAACGAAAAATTGCTGTGTTTGGTGATAGCCATGTTAGACGATTTTCTGAAATCCTATATTCTCTATTAGGGTCTGATTCCTACACAATTTATGTAGAATGTAAACCCAGTGCAACATTAGAACAGTCTATAAAGAATGTGTCAGCAGTACTCAGTGATTTCTCTAAACTTGATTCTATTATTATACTAGGTGGCATTGGCAATACTTTGAAAGGTTCTAAAGTACCTCTTGCAACATTGTCTTTATTAAAGAATATCGCAGATTGCACAAACCTTCACTTGATTGCCGCACCGTTCTGGAAGAGCCGTATAGTGTTGAATCAGATCATTCATTCCTTAAACCTTGAAATATATGATTTTCTCACATCTTCGAATGCTGTGTTTAATTACTTTGATATTAATAGTATATTATCTGTGGATCATTTCACCCGTCATGGACTTCACATGAAATATAACGGGAAAGTTTTTCTTCTTCAACATGTAGTGCAAAGTACAAATAAATTCACTTCGTATTTTCCTAATTTTCTAGCTATCAAAAACAGCCTGGTGAGCATTAAAATTGGTATTGATAATACTTGTACCAATTCAATTGAATCCTTACCAGATTCTTATATTAATACTTATGAGGTTTCACTAAACACTACTGCTGACAAAAATAACTGTTTTCCGCCTAGTACATGTGATTTTAATAGCAAATCGTTTTTTTAAATAAGCATTCACCAGAGATTCCCTTTTCACTTCTATTACTTAATATTCGTAGTTTGCGTAACAAGGTTGATAGCTTATTAATTATATTAGAATCTTTAAATTTTCCTTTCATATTATGCATAATGGAACATTAGTTAAATCCCAATGAATATATCCATATTGACAACTATAATCTTATTAATATTTTTTGCAGAAACTCTCTGCAACATGGAGGCACAGCAATATATAGTACTGTTAATTTTAATTGTGAAAGCAAATCCACCTTTGATCACTTGAGGGTTGAATCCACCTTTGAGGTTAGTCATGTCTATTCTAAATTTAATAATCTACATATCTTTTGCATTTATCGATCACCTACCGGTAACATTGACTACTTCCTTGATGCCCTGGATACAATCCTTAATGCAACTTCGGTTTATAGTAAAGTCATCTTAACTAGTGACTTTAACTTAAATTATAATAATTCTTCTGATAGAAATTTAATTAATTTTAAGCGTTTATTGTTGTTGTATAATATGACTATGGAGGTTCACTACGATACACGTCTATCTTCAAAATCCGCTTCTTGTATTGACTGCATTATTTCAAATATTCATTCCTCTGCGATCCTATGTTCTGAACCTATAAGTAATGACTTGTCTGACCATGAATTCTTATATTTCTCTTGCACTTCATTATACCCGGATAGCTCAAAGGGTATTAAACGACGTGTTTTTAATCACAAAACTAAATCTAAATTTGCAATACTATGCTCTCAGATTGATACCTCTAAGACATTACCGAGTTTAAATCAAATTTTTTTAGCACTAGTTTCAGCCCTCTCGATGCTTTTGAAAAGTCATTTCCACTTCAAGAATATAAACAAAAGCATAATAAATCCTGGTTGACAAATGGTATTTGTATTTCTGCAAGAAATAAAAAATATTTACACTATTTATACAAGCATTATACTAACTCATTATTTATAAGGAACTATTATTTAAATTATAAGAAAATATTTGAATCTGTAATCAAGTTAGCAAAAATTACTACAATGACTAAACGAATCTTGGTATCAAAACGCAAACAAAAAGAATTATGGCATATCATAAATGAGGTAACAGGAAGAACTAATCCTGCTATAAAGGCCATATCTTTGAATAACTGTCTTGATGATAAGGTAGCGGATACCTTAAATTTACATTTTGTAAATGCAGCTTATTCCCTAGTATCTAATAATCGTGTTTCCATTGCCGCTTCAAGCGATTATTTGTATACAAATAAACAATCTAACCCTAATAATTTCATGCTCTGTCCTACAAGCTATCAAGAAGTAAGGGAAGTAATTAGTTCGTTTAAAAATAAAAGTGGCTCTGGCGCTGATAATATACCTGCAAAAATACTTCTCGATCTTCCTGAGAACATTCTAATTCATCTTTCTGATCTCATAAACGACTCTTTCTCTTTAGGGATTTTCCCAGACTGTCTTAAACACGCAATTGTCATCCCTCTACACAAAGAAGGTTTATTTGTGGTAAATAATTTCCGCCCAATATCTTTGTTGTCAGTTTTTTCAAAGATTATCGAGACATCAGTCAAATCCAGGCTCTTAAGTTTTGTTAATAAATTTGATCTTTTCGCTTCAACTCAATTTGGTTTTTGTGCGAAAAAATCAACAAAGGACGCTATTTATAATTTTTTCACTAATGTTTATTCAAGTATAAACACTGTAAATTCCTTTCCTTTTACTGTATTCGTAGATAAAAGTAAAGCTTTTGACTCTGTAAATCACGAGATACTATTAAAAAAACTTTATTTTTATGGAATAAGGGGTATCCCCAATGATTGGTTCCAATCATATCTTGGAGAACGTACGCAATCAGTTCGAAATGGAAATTATAATGTATCTTCGAAACTTGAAATAAAACTAGGTGTGCCTCAAGGCTCTGTATTGGGGCCTATACTGTTTTTATTTTTTATCAATGACTTTGTAACTTCTATCAGATACGCATGTCACCTTGTTTGCGGACGATATTAGCTTAAGTTGGGAATCTTCTTCGATCACTTCACTTGAATCTCACATCTCTTCAGACATGTCATCAGCCAAAAATGGCCGACAAAGACGGGTCGCGTGTTGATGACTCCAATAAAATTATTTGTAAAGTGTGCTTTAGGGGAGCTTCCGGTGGCCCTAAATGTGTTTTATGCAAAATGTGCAAAGCAGTTTTCCACAGAAGTTGTGCTGAGCAAAAAAAGCTGCATTTTGTTGATGAATCCAATGTTAATTGTTGTATTAACATAATCGATTCTATTTCGGCTTTTTCCGCCATTCCAGATGCCAATGAAAATTTGGCTCCTAATATGGTTTGTGATATTCAAAGACAACTGATATCTTCACTTCGCAATGAAATTTGTTTACTGCACGAAAACGCTGCACTATTAAAGGAGAAAATTGTTATACTACAATTACAAAATGATTCATTTAAGGCTCAGCTAAACTGTGATCAACCGGTTTTGACTACATGTGCGCCGCGTAGATCTCGTGCAAGTGAAAGTTCAAGTTCAATGCACTTTGACACTGATCTTAAACACAGTAAGCAAATGGATGCGTCATATTCAACTAATGCGGTTGCCGTCGCTAAAGCTACTTGCAATTACGATTTGTCAAATATGGCAGTCCGAATAGATAAATTTAAAAAGCTAAATAAACATAATAAACATGTGGGTGACTCATATCCCACCAAAACAGCTGCTGTTGTCAATAACAATGGTGAATTGTTGACTGCATTACCGGAATTAGCAAAAGTTCAAGGGCAACTTATGAATACAATTATTAATTTAAACACTCAAGATTCTGCCTCATTATCTAATTTGGAAAAACCACTTTGTTCTGCAGCTCCTGTTAATAAATTGAGACCTGCTAACTTAAATAAACCGACTTCTAAGAACACCTCTTTAAATTCTAACCTCAATAAAAATAATAAGAACTTATTAATTTATGGTAGTAATGCAGACTCGGACATTCAAGGAGTTGAAAAATCCAGATTTATTTTTGTATCTAGAGTACATCCTAAATTTAGTAATGATGATATCTTGGGATTTCTTAGTAAAAACAGCATTGAAGTTTCATCTTGTGTTGAATTAACTACCAAACTTAACAATTATAAGTCTTTTAAAATCGGTGTAAATAATTTACATGTAAGTAAAATATTGTCAAATAATTTATGGGGTAATCATGTGATTGTCAAGCCATTTAGATTCAAAAGTAATCAGGCTCAGAGTAGGGGTTTTCAATAAACTATGACAAATCAGTTTTTAATAAAATACATGAGGATAAACTTCGTAAATCTCCAGGGGTCTCAACCTTGAATATTTTTTGTTTGAATATTCAATCATTAAGCAATAAAATTAATGACATGGAAACATTTCTTATCTCTAATAAAATTAAATGTGACGTATTATGTTTAACTGAAGTGAACATAAAGAATGATGCTCTACAATTTGTTAAAATTATTAATTTGGTACCCATATCTAGCTTTGTCAGATCTAAATTTTCTTGGGGAGGAGTGACTATTTTTGTAGATGAGAAATTTTACGCCACTCCTAATGTGTTGGAGTCAATCAATAAATACTCAATTGAGTTACATGCTGAATTATGTGCAATACATTTTAATCGTATCAATCTTACTATTATTACTATTTATAGATCCCCTAATAAGAGATCAATTGACATATTTTGTGAAACGCTTCACAGAGTATTTAAGCACCTTGGTTTGCCTTTTAGGTCTCACCTCTTGGTCTGTGGTGATTTTAATGTTCATTTTGAATCTACTGAGAAAGCAGCTATAACACTGATTGATTTTTTCTTTCCTTTGGCTTGTACATTGTTAATAAAACAGCTACTCGTCTTTCTCATTGTCTTGATACAATGTTTACCAATATTCCATCTCTCTCTTGTAGAGTGGTTAAGACTGGCTTGTCTGATCATTTCGGCCTTGCCACTCAATTAAATCTTAACGATAATGTTAAAGTTGTTAATCATCATAAATCTTATCGACCTTATACAATATATGGGAAATATAAATTTTTTAATCATCTCAAACTAGTTAACTGGAACTTTATTGATGATAATAGTCTGTCCATTAATGACAAATTTTCTAACTTTATGTCTATAATTGCTTCTGCAGCTGATCTATGTTTTCCTATCAAACACTTAAGGATATTGAATAACTGTTCCAAAATAGTTGTCAATTGGTTTACGGATGACCTACGAAAGATGTGTGATAATTACTTACTTCATGTTGAATTCTATGATGCTTTTCCTAGTGCAGAACTCAAACTGCATGTTAATAAATTAAAATATGCTTATCGTCATGCACTCAAAAATGCTAAAATTAATGCCTATGACAACTACATTCTTATAGCTAAAAATAATAATAAAAGAAAATGGGAGTTGATTAATAATTTCAAAGGTTCTAAACACAGAGCCAATGATATGAACACTCGTTTCTCAGCCGATGACTTCAACTATTCTTTTATTGATTCTGTTGCAGAAATCTTATCCAATTCATCTAATACTAACACCAGTACCACAACTACTTATACACATTGTTTCCCTGGTTTGGTACCCTCTTTCCATTTTGAAGAAGTTTCTTTCAACTACGTACGAGATGTTATCGTAGCGATGAGGAATTCCCGATCGAAGGATTTGTTTAATATTAACATCTCTTTAGTTAAATCAGTTATCAACAGTATTCTTATTCCGCTAACCAAATACTTAATATTTGCATAAAGAAAGCAGTTTTCCCTAATATTCTAAAACAAGCAAAAGTGATCCCTGTTAATAAAAAGGGTATGTTTGATGATATTAAGAACTATCGTCCTATTTCTTTTTTACCCACTTTTTCAAAAGTTTTTGAATGTATATTAAATACTCAAATTACTTCTTATCTCGAAAATAATAGTTTGTTTTGTGCTGAGCAATTCGGCTTCCGAAAAAAATTATCTACTAGTGATGCATTAGTCAAATTAGTAAATAAAATTTCAGATGTTTTTGAGGAGGGTAGTTATCTTGCCGTTAAATTCTGTGATTTGACTAAGGCTTTCGATTGTGTTGATCATGTCCTCTTAGTTAACAAATTAAAAGGTTTAAATTTTGATGATGATAGTATTAAGCTAATTGCTTCATATCTGACTGCTAGGTCTCAACGGGTTTTTTACAAAGGCAAATTGTCCAGCATGTGTGAAGTTTTTTCTGGTGTTCCTCAAGGTTCCATCCTCGGTCCGCTTCTTTTCTTATGCTTTATTAACGACTTACCTTTTTCTAAAGACAAGTGTGATGTTGTCCTTTATGCAGATGATACCACTCTATATAATAAGAGTGATAATATGGCTCAACTGGTAGCTGACAGTACAACATCTTTATGCCTCACTGAATCATGGTTCAATGATAACAAACTTGCCCTGAATAGGATAAAACCAAACAAATAATTTTTCATTAAAAGGATTCTTTTCAAAGGAGCAATCAGCTAGTTTTCTCGATATCACCCTGGATAGCAAATTAAGTTAGGACACCCACTGTGATCTGCTATGCAAAAAACTTTGCCGAACTATTTATCTCATAAACTCTTTGGTAAGATCACTTTCACCCAATGTGCTACTGTCATGTTATCATGGCATGTTCCATTGTCATATTTCATATGCTATAATTGTGCGGGGCCATTGTAGCGGCTCCCTTCGGGTTTTCAAGCTTCAATGTAGAGTTGTTCGCATTATGTCTAACCTTGGGTTCCGTGATGACTGCCGTGCATCTTTTATGAAATTTAAAATTTTAATTTTGCCTTGTCTGTTTATTTTACAATGTCTGCTTTACATCAAAAAACAAATCTTTCAATATCAACATAACACTGATATTCATCACTTTGACACTCGCAACAAGGGAAAATTGGTTGTACCTTACCATAGGCTAAGTAGGAGCAGAAATGGTTCTAACTACTTTGGCTGTATTTTTTATAATGCACTTCATTCTAGCATAAAAGATTTGCCTATTTATCAATTTATATTAAATATAAAAAGGTTCTTATTAGAAAATGCTTACTACACAATACCTGAGTTTTTAGCTTCAGTTGGTTTTTTAAGGTTGTCCTCTGAAGATTTATAACATAATTCCATCTCTTTGGTGATTTTTTTTTTTTAATTGTATATTCTAAACATATTTTTATTGTATTTGACAAAATGTTATTCACGTCAGTGATTCACACATGTTTTATTATAAATAAATAAATAAATTGGTTTAAGATAAATAAGCTTTCGGTAAACGTCGAAAAAACCTGTTCCATGACCTTCAAGGGTTGGAATTGCATTAAAGAAATGAAACAGCTCAGTAATTTAAACTGTTTCACTTCTACCAAATTTCTAGGTCTGACGGTTGATTGCAACCTTACCTGGAATGAGCATGTAACCAAGCTTGCTAATTCCTTAGCTTCTGCTTGCTACGCTATTAGATCTGTGTCCAGGGTATCAACGGAAATTGGCACTCTTAATGCATACTATGCACTATTTGACTCAAAAATGCGATATGGACTAGCTTTTTGGGGCAACAGCTCTCTCAAAAACATTAAAATAATATTTAAACTGCAAAAGAAAGCAAGTAGGATAGTCTGCAAAACCTCTAGGTATACTCATTGCAAACCATTATTTAAAAAACTTAACGTTCTCACTTATGCTTCAGCATTTATTTGTGATACCCTCCTATAACAAATTCTGTTCATGGTTACAACACCCGAAATTCCAACGCTATACATTGTCCAGGGCCTACTTCAACACGATTTAAACGATCGTTCTGGTATATGGCCCCTACTTTATATAATAAACTTCCAGCCTAGATCAAAGACCTAAATAATCTTTTTGCTTTTAAAAGTTCGCTTTTAGCCTTGTTACGCGAACGATGTTATTATACCATAGAGGAATTTCTGGAGGATGTCTTTGACTAGTACTTTTAGTATGTTATTTTAAATTATTTAAGTGAATTCACTTGTTTGTTGTTGAGAACACCAGCCTGCGGGTGAGGAGAATATCCTCGATAGTGTTTAAAGCAACAATATAGTAAATTATAGGTTGGGAAGGTTCACTTCAGCCTAAGTGGTGAGGAGAATATCCTCTGAAGTGTTCCTGAACAACAGCTTTTTTTTTTTTTATATATATATATATATATATATACAGGTTTTCTACTGATGATGGCCACATAGTGGTCGAAATACGTATTTAGTAATTTAAATATTTTTGTGGTCAAGGGTTTTTATTTAATTTTATTTATGTAACTTTGTATTTTTAAAGTTTTTATTGTATTATTTAAAGGGATAAGTGTAACTACCATTCTATATGGGTACAAATATATATCTATCTATTATTGTGTAACATTCCTCTGACCCGCAGCATCGCTACTTCGAACCCCACAATTTGGGTGCCCTATTTTATTGTGAAGCTCCACTAGAAACTCTTGAACTTTACCTCAGCTGCTCTCAATCTCTACTTATAAAATACTTTTAAGAAACTAATCACTGAAGCTTACCTGGATTGCTCAATCTAATACCTCTCGCTAACTGTCTCCAAGCTGTAACCTAAAAGACATTCACTCCCTACACTCATACTTAAAATAACGCAATTCACAAAATATATCACATTGTATTTACACAAAATAAATATTACATTAGTCTAAACTTGTTTCATTATGTACAATCATATTACTTGCATTATCAACACTTCCTTTTTCAAAATGTAATTGGATTCAATAACCTCATTAACCAAATACCCTATTAAAGTAAGAGGGCTATTCTCATACCTAACGTTAACCCATTTGTCTTAATATGCGCTCTCAGTAAAACTCTTTAAACGTGAGTGCAAATTTACAGTACTACGGAAATAAAATAAGTCCCTTTTACTTTGTACAACATGGTGGTTCTGTAAATTAATTATCCTTTTCTACCTAAATAAATTTCGTCTATATCTAAAGTCCCATAAAATTTTCAGTACATTGAATACATACAAATAAAAACACTCCAAATCACAAAAAGTTAAACGAAACACAGCCAATAACCACCACAAAATCTTTTTATAAAATTTGTTACCTGGTAACTATTCTCCAGCAGGTATCCGCAAACCAGCCCTTGAAGATGATGCTGTATAGTATGGCCTGAGTCTATGAAACAGCTTCCCGGTTGAATCACCATTCTTCTCTGCATGCTGCTATCCCAAAAATCTTTCTTCATTTACAATAATCCTAAAGCATCCAACTTCCAAATCCACACCGTATTCTCATTAATAACGAACTAATCAATGATTGCTGCTGCCGCCATTAAATTTCAATTTTTACCAATTTTCATACATTCCAATAACCAAAATAGTAATCGTTTGTACTTACATACTTCGTACACGCTTCGCTTATAATTCTCTATTCATTTTCAGATGTTAAATAAGTAGACTCATCATCACACCACACTAACTTGTGTGCAATTACTATTAATTATATAAAATCACTTACATTCACTAGAAGTAACTTTGTAGGCAAGCGAAGAACGTAAGAGTAAGAGCATAAGAGAACGTCACCCTCCTCTGAGGTGGTTATATAGGGCCCTTTTACCCCCTATTTTCCAAGTTTTAGCAGGTAGAACTATAACGGACAACTCGTTTCCTAAAATTACCGGCCAAACCGTCGCTCATTTCGACGTAAACTTCCAACAAATTTCAGCTTTCCTTGAAATACGATGTACAAACAGCTAAAATTACATGGAACACCTTCGAAAATCGTCAACCGTTCAAGCTTTTCAGCGAAACTCGCCTCAACGAATTTTTAATTCTAACTACATTCACGCCTTCCAAACTAAACCAAACACATTTCATCTCTCTTTCTCTTATATATTATTCTTTCTTACTTGTGCTCCCTTCTTACAAATCCCCAGTTGTATATCACCCTTACCTAACTTTGAAACTGTTGCGTGTATATCTGAAACATCCAATCACATTGCTCCATTTCTCTTCTAGTTTTCCGATCGATACCAACATTGCCCGTCTTACTCTATCTACAGGCTATAGAACAGTCTTTGTTCACGTGTTTATTATGAAGTGTAACCGATATTTACCTTTGCATCATCGTCTTACATATTATTTACTAAAATCCTTCTTCGTCTGTAATATCGATTCATGTCTGCTTGTAACGTACGTTTACATTCTGAGAAGTTATTGATTTTCTTACCCTAACAAAACAAGCTTTTA
This sequence comes from Platerodrilus igneus, assembly GCA_036346225.1. Lineage (NCBI taxonomy): Eukaryota > Metazoa > Arthropoda > Insecta > Coleoptera > Lycidae > Platerodrilus > Platerodrilus igneus. The sequence goes on along the minus strand of JARFIW010001281.1, from coordinate 8,842,642 downwards.
TTTAACATGCTATATTAAGACGTTTCAATTTTGTCTTTAAAAATATCGATCCAATTCTTAACGAATATTCAAAGCTTTTATATTCTCGTACACTATCTGAAATTAGAATAAAAGCGGTATTTGCATCGTGTTATTTTAAACCTTAGTTTTCTACTCTATAAATATTATGCTACTAAATAAATGAATGCAAAGTTGCTTACTAAAATTAAATTAACCAAAATTAAATTACTCTGCATTCCTACCTTAAGTTGAATATGTGCAATCTTAATTGTCTAAAATACCTAATTACTTTTCTTGTAGATTGTGTCTATACATCCTAGTTTGACCTATGACCTTATGTAACTACAATTAACCTACAAATTATATGATAATATATTATATATAAAATACTGTAATATTTTGCATTTTTTACATCACCTACAATCTCTTCTTTTATTAGCTAAAATAGAAATCATTTCGTTTCGAAATTTGTAACCTAAATAATAAGGCATGTTTTTGTGATTTTTTAGATTCGACATGCATCGGAATTTTTTTAAGTGCTCAGAAATAAAGGGATCAAATTTTGACACCATTTCAACAGCTTTTAATAATTGCCATTATTATTTTCAAACAATTTGGTGCTAGTTCCCTGAAATGCCAAACACTGACCAGCTAAATATTGAACAATTGCTGTAAGTCATTTGAGTACACTGACCCAATAATTGGTATGCATTTCGTAAAGACGTTGCTTTTCTTTATCAGTTGTTGAAAAGTTTTTAACCTTTTATTCAGATCAAACCATTTTTTTATAATTCTCTGTATATGTTACACTGCGTTCGTGCCTGCTTAAGTTAACGGATAGGTGCTTCTAATGTGAATAACTGCCAGTGGTCAATTTCATGTTTATACTACCAAACAGCTTACAAAAAAAAACAAAAAAACACAATTCCATGTAATAAAATATACAAACCATAATCTAGCAATTGCTTCCCCATTTGATAACACCCTTCTATAATAACTGCTTAAAAATTTTCATGCATCGCTCAAAGGAAAATTAAAATTACACACTTGAACAGGTTCATGTTTCACAATAAATCTATAACGTTGTTTGTAAGAACAGCGAGCCACACTGCAGTATCACTTAAGTTCGTTGTTAGTAAATCAGTAGAAGTGTTCTTCCAAAGGTCTGGAAGCAGCATCCCTACAATACACTTCCAGTAAATTTTCTAGTGTAATCTTTCTCAGACTTGGTCTGGCTTCGTCCAATGGTGTAAACGATCTGACTTCTGGATTTTGTAATAATAAAACCTCTGCTACTAGTAGACCTTTCTTCTTCAATGGAAGAAAGTTTCAGATATTTTTCCAATGCACCAGACAATTGTTTCTTATCGTCTTCCATTTTTAGTTTCCTTTTCTTGTATTGGACACCTGAAAGTCGTTTAGTTTTCCTACTCGGATCGGCCATCTACAAAGCGATCAATTTTTTAATAAATCAAAGAATATAGAACTTACTTGTAACCCTGTCCGGCTTCCGCTTGTTAGTATAAACACTGAATAGACAAAATGAAGTAACGATACAAATTATTCAAGTTTAAGTTATGGATGTTTGTAGTTTTCTTAATTTTGCGGAGTGTAAAACACAATATTTACCAAGAAAATGATGTTATGAACTGATGATGTGAAATAGTGATTGCGAAATGAAACAAGCGAGTGCATTCTACTCTTAATAAATTAAACTTGTGCTCCCTACCAAGGAAAGAAATACAAATACATAATATAAACGTTTTAACCGTGGTTAAAACCAAAGACACAAACCAACCAGTTTGAGTATACAAAGCAAAGCAAAGTTGTTACGTGCCAAAAATTTGGCACTAAACATTTTTTAGTTTAGTCTTGCTGTGCGTGAGTTCGCGCCATAAAATTCAAAGACTCGGTGCGCGTATTTCCGTCACGTCAGAAGTGGGTTGGACGAACTTCTCGCCGATGCGAGTGGCGAAGAAAAAAGTGGGAAAGTTTCCGGGAGACGCGGTAACGTGGCTTTTTGCCTTTGAACTTTGAGAAGAGTGGTTGGGTTTTCGGTAACGTATCTTTATCTTTTATTTATGTAGATCCTTGCCTTTGCTTATTTTTGTTTGTCGTCCTTATAAACCTGTTCCTGCCATTTCCCTGCATAGGTAGGAGATAATTTGAAACGACCTGGGAGCAGTCCACGACCCTAGAACGAACCGGAGTCCATGCCTCGCTAGCAGCTAACCGGAGCAGTCACCATCTTTAAATAACCCGGAAGGGGGTCCTAGCAAACCTGAAGGAAGCGGGACTTATTCATGTGAGTATTTAACCTTTACGAACTGTTTGCGAATTTGATATATATATTCCGTAATTGCGCGTTTAAATTTGCATATTGAGTGACGTCATTGACAGATGGGCGCGTTAATTTCCACTTAATGGATTAGCGTTACCAACTGCCGTTGTGTCACGTATATCGCGTTCACGGGGCGATAATAAAGTAACCCTTATTTACATTCAAAATTTCAGCGTGGGGATAGAAAATGCACAGTAAAACAAATACTGTAACTGAATCTAAACAGTGTACCTGCAGTTTTATGGGGCAATACTTTATTATGATACGAGTTTATAAGCAAGCCTTCAAAACACACACAACGTGTTTGAGGGCACAATGCAAAACGGAGTGCCCTTAAACTGCAAGTATTTTTAAGGCACTTATGAACGAGTATCATATGCTATTTTTGAATATATCTGCAATAAAACTTGAAAAATAAATGTATAATTTGAAACTCGGTTCCAATCATTTATTTTAAATAATATTTACTTCATTAACTTTGATTTGTAATATTTAAGTTTAACGTTTATATAAAATTTGAACAATAAATGATCGGTTTTTGTTGCTTTTGCTTAGCAACCTTTAAGAAGATGTGTATGATAAAGATCGATTTATGCACGCTAATAAGTGCTTTATATTGGTATTATGGTGCAGGTATATTAGAAAAATCCTTAAAGACCAGATCCAAATAATGCTTGCTTACAGTTTGTCTAGACCGAGTCACCAACGGGCCAGTGCCACCTTTGATGTCTTCAATTCAATGAGCTTGTGTCATTGTGCAAAGACCAAGACTGTGAAATAGAGGTGTTGCATTAAGTTTATTTACCATTTAAATCACCGACACCGGAAATAATACAATACAATTTATTAGAAATAGCATTTGGCCGCCTTAATACTTGTCCGTCTGTGTGTTTGACATGCAATCCTCTTTTGGTGGGGTGGACCTTGCTTTGTTGTGAAGTTTGCTGTTTTGCTGGCCTTTTAGAATGCAGATATTGTACAAAGGTATAATTTCTTTTTATTACTTGCATATATCCATCTATCTCTCTCTCTGTCCTCTTCCTTCTTTTCTTCTGTTGATGTCCACGTGGTTTGTACGAAATCAAGTCTCTCTTCTTGGTGTCCTCTCTTTATCAGGGCTAAAGTTGTTAACTTCCGTCTTGATATCCAAATTATTAATCTTTATCTTCAGAATTTTATTCTCAACATCCTGTTGTGGTATTCCGTGCAGACAAGAAAGAACAGTAAAGTAAGCAAACAAATTGCCCTTACTGAATACCACAGGGAAACATGGAGAATCCTAAAAATTAATGTTGTATTAGCTGAAGACGTAGAGTGGTGGAGTAGAGTCATACAGAAAGAAAAATAGGAAACCTCAGGAAGTAGATTTATTACCAACCTTTAGTTAATATTTACTAAAACCAAAATGAACATTTACATAATGTCCTGTTAAAACATGATACAAATGAAAACATAACTCCGAAATATACATTTAAATAAATATTAATTAGGGATTATTTCCCAGTCACATCAATTCTTAAAATAGAAATATAAAGTACATGTATACTTACACAATGTTTTCAACCCTAAATAAATACAAGTAAAAAATTAGACATAACTATACAGTAATAGCGTAACCCTAAACTGAAGGTAAGTTTTATTGATAACTAAGTGCTCAACTTATTCTAGGTTACAATTAGTAAACAATTTGTCGAAGTTAGCATTTACTAAATCATAAGTTTATAAATTTTATTTTAAAACTCCAACTTATTAATTAGGGTATTAATTTAGGTTTAGGGACTTTTTTAGAACTCTGCGTCGAAAGTCCCCAGCAGACAATATTCTTAATGTTAATGCCTGTAAAAAACAACATCAAGTTGTGGTTCATATGGTTATTTAAATCATTGACTTATCTTTGTAGTCGTTAAGCATGCTGACAATAATTCTAATGTAGGAATAGTTTGTTTCCCACTAATGCGCGTGAAAGTGCGTCAACCTCGGTTGGAGGGGTAGACGTTTACATGGGAAATGTAGCAAAGCTTCGGAACACTTTCTTACCGCCTTCCGTGGAGTGCGAGTGCTTTGAGTATCGACGAGCGATTTCCACCCTCCTACCTCTCTCTTGTATCGTTTCGTTTAGCGAAGCAACACCATCCAGCAGCAACAACAAACAGCGGAAGCAGCCACAGAACCCGCCCGGAGATCCGAGACCTCCGCAACTGTATAGGACTACTTGGGTAAGTGTTTATCGAATTTTTATTTACCCGTAGTTTATATCGGAATGTGAGGTTAAGGTTAGTTGAAGGTTATAAGTTGTAAGTAAAATTGCTTCAATGCGAGCTTATGTTTATCGTAATTGTGACTTGAAAACAATCGCGTAATGACTTTGTACACAACATGTTATAGTAAGTTTTGAAATCGAAGTTCATAATTTATCGTGCCATAACCACACGTAAGGAAAGACTAGAACACTAGCATAGTTATCAACCATATAAAAAAGAATAAACCAGGTTTCACATAAAGCATTGACAAAAGTACAGAATATTTCTACCTTAATTCCGTTTGTGTACCAAAAAGGAGTAGCTGCCTTCAGAGCGGATTATTCGCTCAGTATGTATCTTATCGTACATCACCAGCCTGCCTCTGGTACCATCGTAGCAGATCTGAAACTGCATACTTATAACTACCAACAGACCGGATACTTCTATGAAACAATTTCACTGGTTACAGAACATTAACTAACTTTTTCTTTATAAAACCGAAGCAAAGCAATGCCTTCTAAAGGAAGGCATTTTAAGTAACATCGCAATTTTTCAGTCTCTCTCCGTGAAAGGACGCTTCATAGAATCCTCTCTACTGCAGCCCAACTAGTATATATAGGTGGAGATAAACCATAAGGTGGTAACGCGTTTTCTTTTCAAAAATATTTCCCATCAACTAAACAGTCACCTGCAAAGTATTCTCAAAACAGCACCTGTAGAAAAGCGCAATTGCGAAAGCAAATAGCCTTAATACAACATGAAGACTTCCACGAAGCATGTCTGCTTAAAACCAATATGTGTTCAATCTATTAGGTGTATCTGCAACCCACATGACAGAATTATATAGCTAAGTGTATAACGGGTGGCCTACAACCTCATAGAAATTTACTATTTCGATTAATAATACTGGGAAAAGATAAGCAGGTGGACAACTTTCAATGTTTGCAGTTTGTGTTCATGAACACCTGTCTAATAACGGAATATCACGGTTTAACTCTATAATAGTATTTCTTAGTAACTAAATTGATACATATTCCCACTTTAAAGCAAACACATCTGATAAGCATTTTTAACCTTTGTATATCACAACCCCCCGTTCCAGGCTAACGCATTAAACGTTTTTATTTAAGAGATACAGGTGATTGACAAACAACACGTTCTAAATTTTTTAGGAATTAAACCACTCATAGTTGTTAAAATCGTTTTTATTTACGTTTCGATTCATGTGATCGTTGTCAAAATAATTTTGCCAACGATCCGTAAGGACGATTTTAACAACTATGAGTTATTTAATTCCCATGAAGATTAAGAAAAATAAAAAATAAACCACAACAAACGTACAGGGAGTATTTACGTTCTAAACTTATTTCAAAGAACCCATAATTCAAGAAATTTTAGCCTTTGATAACCATAGCAGTTTTCCCTACTTCGTAATAATAAAATCCTAGGTTTAGCATGGTATTAACACAGAATAGATTCAAAATATTTAACTTTGTAATGGAACACTTACTAAAATTTTATAGGATGTTTGAATAAGTAATCATTTCAATTTGAAAGGTGGTCGATACTTGTTAATAAAAATTCGTATAATTGTGAATACAATAAGAAATGCGAGATTTAATTATGAAATGTACGTGCAGAAACAGTAGCATTTATTGTTGGTCCGACTTCATAATAGTTTCTTTCTGTAATCCTGAGTATTATCATTGATGTCGACTCTATACAACTAACTCTGTTAAAGAGGATGGTAAGTACTTTGATAGGATGATAGGTCTACAGGATTATAATAGGGAAATGCAAGTTGTTATGTTTTTTTTTGAAAAGCTTTAACGATTATTGTATTAGTTAGGTTCAAGTGACTTTTAAAACGCAGCACTGTGAAATTCCCAGTGGGTTAATGTTGTAATGCAAACATACATGAAAACCTCACAAAGCTTTGGTCCTCATAATATTTCAGTCATTGACTTATCTTTGTGGTCTGAGAGATTGCATTATTCATACCTTGTACAGTATTGTACCCACCAATATGCATCAGGGAGCTTTAACCTCTCTTGGAGGAGATAGATATTTTCATGAGAAATGGATGTATCAAAACAAAGGACTTAACTACCGATTTCCTTCGAGTGTTGACGGGTGAGTAGTGCTTACTCTTTTCGACAAGTGATTCCCCCTTCCATACCTAACCTATCATTCAGCACTTATCGTATCGGCATTTTGTCGCAGAGGGCTACAGCTAGGTAAACAATGGGGCAACAGGGCACCAGCACGAAATCCCTGTGTGCTGTGGAAATCGCTGCATCAGGAGCAAGATACTGCAGGAAAGGGTTAACCATAATAATTTAGCAACACATTTGGTCGCATTGAGGAATTTGACCCCCGTGTAAATTTGAGGTTATATGCGTTATGCACTATTTTACCGAGCTATTTTTAGAGTAGTCCCGGAAGGAAAAAATAAAGGTTACCTGAGCATGAAATCTGGAAAATGGATCTGGCAGTGCTTAACTGGATGATATAAGGGTGTTCAATATGTATTTTGGTTTTTTGCATATTGGTTTTAGCATGTCATAAAGTTTAGTTGTAATAAACGCTTTCCATTGAAAGCTATATAGTTTTAAAGCTCCATTTTTGCTGATTATTTTGAATGGTGACATGTTATAACTTTTTAACATTTGACTGTCTTTATATCAAGAATGAGTAAATGAAATTTTGAGTTTGTGTACTTTTGAGACATTACTGGAAATAGAACTGTAAAGCGGCTCAAAGATAGGAACACCAACTTACAAAACAAACCACACTCGGTTTGTTCTAGGTCTTTTGGCCCAGAAGTCCTAAAAACTACAGTGAAGCAAATCATGTAACAGATGTTCGGAAACGGTCATCTGAAGTTGAAGCACCAATTGGGACCTGTTTCAATTTATTTGAAGCTGCTTGGAAAGGTTAGTAAAAGCTGTCAACATATGCCATATGACAAAATCAACTGTGCTAAGCTTGGTTGACCAATTCGTCTGACCAACGCCTCATCAAACGAATTGTAATGTGTGATAAAAAGCGAATTTTTTTAACAGAATCACTGGTTAATCATTGGTGAACCAGCTTAGGCAGTTACAAGACCAAACCGATTTGAAACGAAAGCTATGCTTTCTAAGGTTTTGTGTATTTTGAGTTGATTTCCATTTCCTCTGTCCTTCGCAGCAATCACCTGAGTCAAATGAATAAAGTACTTAACCAAAAATATCCATTTCTAATCAACAGAAAATCAGTTATGCGTCAATTTGATAATGCAAAACTTCACATTGCAGTCAGGGCCCAGTAGAAAATCGACGACTTGAACTGGAGACTTCTGCTTGATTCAGCATATAGCATAGACCTGGCCCCTTAGCATTGCCATTTATTTCAGCCAATAACTATTTTTTTACATGGACAGCACTTTCAAAACCATCAGAAAGTCGTAAAAGGATGCTGACGGTTTATTGCCTCTAAAGATCTAAATTGATACTGCCAGGGAGTCGAATTGCTAACAGAAGATTAGGTCATGATAATAAAATGTGTATTTTTTTTATTGCACAATGTTAGGCTTAGTTTTAGGTAAAAAACCGAAAATACTTATTTAACAGTCGGTAATATAATTGTAGATACCTAATTTAAATATGTATCTCCCCAAGTGGTGACTGTACCACACAAAATAAGAAAATCTAATTTGAAAATTTTAACTGAATAAAACACGTGGCAGCTATAAATTAACATGTCTAAATTAACTCAAGCACAACGAGAGCTCTTTACTGGCAAAAGTAATATTAGGGACTTTCCTGTGCACAAACAAGGTTATGAAACATTGTTTTTGCCAATCACAATATATTGTTCTATTTACATAAAACAGTTTCATACAGTAACAAAATTGAGAAATGGTCATAACCATTTAAATATATTGCAACATAGGGGTTGTCTCAAGTATATGGTACATTGAGCGTTGAATTTTAAAGTCAGTACCGTCAATAGTATGATCAATAGAGTTCCTCAGAGTTCTGTCAAAATTTGTTATTTGTTGATTTTTTATCTGGTTTCTAAAAAATTATTCGAAATTTGTTTTTGATAATTTTGAAAGTTCTCGGAAGTATTTGCGATTTCTCTAAGGTTTTTCCGAAGTCCGGAGTCTATATTAAATAGTAATGCTTTTTGTTCGTGTTCTTCCGAATGTAAACTATCTAGTTTGTGCTCTGTCGCGACACCATAGCAAAACGAGAAAAAGTTACCAATAAAGTCTAAGACACGTTTTCTTCGGGTTGTCGTGTTAGTTGATTCTATCGGTGTGTCGTGTGTATCAAATGGCTCTAGTGTTTGTGAGTTCCAATATTGTCGGTTGATGGAATTCATACAAATTTTCAGTTCTTTAGCAAATAACTTGCTTAGATCGTCCAAATTAACACATATGTGACTATGTGTGAATGTATTATCATAACCCGTTTTTAATTTTTTTTGTTTGTCATGAATATTCGTCACAGCTCGTTTTCGAATGTGCAAAGCGCGGTTTCTAATTATCCATACGTCTTCTACTGCAACGTCTTGCTTAAGGGTAGCCTCTGTAAGTAATATTGGCTCAGGTGCATATACTAGAAAGAATGATGACACCTTGGTGGTGTCTTGACGGGATGTGTTATAAGCAAATGTCACCTGTGGTAGGTACTCGTTCCAGTCGGTCTGTTGAGTATTCGTGTATAACGATAGCATATTGGCCAATGTTCGGTTTAATCTCTCAGTTAAATCATTGTATTGTGGGTGATACTACGTAAATGATCTTCTTATGCCCATAATTTTTAGTAACTCTCGTACTAAGTCAGATTGAAATATCTTTCCCTTGTCGCTAAGCATCACACGTGGCAATCCGTGTCTAGTTATAATTTGTTCTAGAATGAACTTTGATACTTGTGCTTTCCAATCGGTTAGTGCTCTTGTTTCTGCCCATCATGCTGCGTAGTCTGTCGCAACAACGATCATCTTATAACCCTCTAATTCGCCTAAATGAACCTGAAAAGTCTATTCCTATTTTGTCAAAAGTAAGTGATACTGGAATTGGCTGCACGTGCCCTGCTGCCTTTAAATAATTGTGACCCTTACGTGCTTGACAATCTATGGAGCCTTTTACGTATTATATTATGTCTTTATGCATCCCATCCCAATAATAGCGGTCTTTAATTTTGTAGTGTCTTGGTGACTCCAGGTGACCTGATAGAGGGTCTGCATGGTGAGCATATAAGATTTCTCCTTTTAACTGTGACGGTATTACTAAAAGATTAGAGCTACCCATAGGTTTTGAATTTTTACGATATAAAATGTCATTATCTAAAACAAAATTTTTTATTCTACAATTATCTGTAATAGTGTTGTTGTTTGGGTACTTAATCATGTTGATAATTTTAGTAACCGTAGAGTCTAATAATTGTGATTCAGTAATATCTGTAGCTTCTAGTGAGTAAGTGGGAATGTTTATGGCTTGTTCTTTGTTCTGTGGTGTAGCTTCTAATACAGAGTGTCTTGACAAACAGTCAGCATCTCTATGACGATTGCATGATCAAACTCTGAGAGTTTAATTGACCACCTTGCTAACTTTCCTGCTGGTCTTTTAAGAATTTTAAAAAGCAAATTGCACTATGATCCGTTACAATTGTAATTGGACGGCCATATATTAGGTGGCGTAACTATATTAATCCCCAAATAACGGCTAATCTTTCTAATTCAGAAATGGTATAATTGGATTCAGATTTTGGTAGGCTGCGGGAAATGTTTGTCCTGTTTTTGCAGTAAGACAGCTCCAAGCCCAATACCGGATGCGTCGACGCGTAATTCTTTTGGCGCATCTGGATCGAAATGTATTAGAATAGGAGGCGAAGTAAGCATATTTTTCAATTTCTGAAAAGCTGTCTGGTGTTAATCTTTCCAATGGAACTGGATATCTTTCTTGGTTAAACAATATAACGGATATGCAATAGAAGATGGGATAAATTTTCTATCAAAATTTGCAAGACCTAGAAAACTTTGAACGTTTCGAACCGTTGTAGGAACAGGAAACTTTGATACAGTGTCAATTTCATCTGGGTCCGGCTTAATACTGCAGGTGGATACTATATGTCCGACAAGTTGTACTTGTTTGGAAACAAATGTGCGCTTGCTCGGCTTTAGAGTTAAGCCTGCAGCATGCAGTTGTTCAAAAGCGCGACCTAAGCGCTTAATATGTTCTTCGAACATATTTGAAAACACCATGATGTCATCTAAATATATGATAAGTTCTCGCCATTTCAGATTTTCGAAAACTATGTCGCCCAAATTTTGAAATGACGCAGGGGCGTTGCAGAGACCAAATGGCATTTTTTCGGACTGGAATAAACCATCGGTAGTGATGAAATCTGTATTTTTTTTTGCTTTAATCGCCAACACTGATTTATAAATATTTATGGTTCCGGGTTGGGATCGTGTCATTTTATAAACTAGGGTCGACGTCGCCCACTTTTGTAAGGGGCTTCATCAGGGCAAGAAAAAGAAAATGAGTAATAAAATAAAAAATAATAATGATAAGAATGATAATATTAAATAGACAAGTTAAAGTGTAAAGAGTAGAGTTACTCCTGAACTAGCAGACTCACTAGCCCATTCAAAGCCAAAAGGTGTTTTATGGCGAAGTAACTGGTGAAAGTAACGAAAGTGGTAGTTTATATAGGGCGAGAACTTGATGCATGAGTCATCATGAATAGAGAGGAGTGTCTTTAATGGATCAGTGAACGTCACGGGTCCGCTGTTGTGAGCATAAGCTTGTTTTCCACATGGGGGAAACGTAGTAGATATCGTCTTTGTTTAGATTATTAGTATTTTTATTGATTTCACTTTAAGAACTTCTCCAAAATTAACAAAAAAGTAAATAATTAACTTTTGCTCCTTTCATGCTACCAAAACTACTTTCCTCCCTCGATACGGGCTTGAAAATTTCTATTTGGATGTCTGCAGTGGTGTTTAACATGACCAATTTATAGCGATCGTTTGCACTTTAAGAACTCCAAAATTAAGAAAAAAAGTAAATAATTCATTTTTGCTCCTTTCATGCTACCACAACTACTTTCCTCCCTCGGTACGGGCTTGAAAATTTGTATTTGGATGCCTCTGGTGGTGTTTGATACCAATTTATAGCGATCGTTTACACTTTAAGAACTCCAAAATTAAGAAAAAAGTAAATAATTAACTTTTGCTCCTTTCATGCTACCAAAACTACTTGCCTCCCTCGATACGGGCTTGAAAAATTGTATTTGGATGCCTCCGGTGATGTTTAATATGACCAATTTATAGCGATCGTTTCCACTTTAAGAACTTCTCCAAAATTAAGAAAAAAAGTAAATAAGAATATTTTGCTAATTTTATGCTATCAAAACTACTCTTATCCCTGGCTATGGAGTATGACTACTTAGGTTTGATATTAAAATTATTCTAAGTTTGTAAGAATCTCTTTTATTAATTAATCAAAATTGTTAAATATATTTTAAATATATTGATGCAGTGTGCATTGTGTTCGTTTAGTTAAGAGCATAATTTATAATTAGACAGCTCAGTGATGCCTTTCCGCTGATTCTTTCTTCACGTCATCGTATGCATGTCAGTCTTACAAAAGTCATCGCTAACATCACACAAATATATAATCTTGTTCAGCAGCAGCGATTTTTCGTACTTCATTTTTTATTTTTAAAAAAACGTTTTAGATATTCAGCTTCTCTGTAAATGCCATTTGACGCAGGTGCATTAAAATTGTTTGCCATATTTAAGCATCCTGCAACTTTTTCTCTTGAGGTAACCTAATGGGATTTTCTATTTTCCAGATGTCTTTGTACTTGGCGCAAGTAGAGATAATATATATTTTTTCATCGTTTGTAAAATATGAAGTTCTGGATCAATTTTTAATAACGTCTACCTCCACTTCAATTGTTTCGTATATAATTAAAATAATATATAAAATATCAACTGAACCTCAACATCGTATTTGATAATTTAATGCAGTTGCCTTAGCAACCAGGTGACTTTTACAATGTTGTCAAATGTTCCAGATGTCTTATACTTCGTTGCGTTAACTGGAGATAGATATAGTACTTTGCAAATCAACCACACCTTAATCGTAAGTTAAAATTAAACCTAGATTAGTTAAACGTCGTTTAAAGTAAATACGGTGCAATTGGCCCTGAGTTGTATGAATTGTGAAGCTGATAAGATACGTATACACGATTGCAAAGCATTGTACATTTCTATTTTTGTAAATAATTTTGAAAAATTTCGAGCATGTTTGATAGCCGGTATGTTTCTTTTTCATGATGAATCTTAAATCATATAGTATAGTCCAAAATTATAGTTTGTAGGTTAGCGTTCCGCTATCCGCCTTATGGTAATGAACATTCAACACAACTATAAGTTTAAATGTTCTGTTTATGTTCTTTCTTTTTTACGTCTGCAATAAATCTCTATCATTTGTTGCAATTTGAGTAAAAGCGTATTATAGTAAGGTGACCAACTATTTTTTGTTCAAAAAGAGTACACTGCAAGTATTTCATAGGTGAAAAAAAAAGAAGAAAAAACGATAAAAACTTTATTTATTATATGCTGCTTCACCTTCACTAGATAAATAAAATAAAGTTTTATTTTATTTTGTACACTTCAAATCTTGTTAACTTGAACAAAAAGTACGAAATTGTTGGTTTCTCTAACCTCAAATTAATTAAACAGAAAGGGAATTCCCATAAAACTTTGCCGTGCATACTACGCATGCGTCAAGATTGTCAAGCATGCCGTACATACTGCACATCTAAGATCAGCCTGGGGATTACATACACAAATATTGGAGAGATATAAATATCCATCTCTTTTTACAAATGTAATTTTGACGTTGTTAGAAAAAGAGGTCTGAAGTATCTATCTATCTCTCCAGGTACATAATACACGAGCGTCTCGCGGTAGAAATAACGCGGTTGTAATGACAGTTGTAAACAGATTGAGGTTACGTAATTTTTTTTGTTTACATAAATTGGATGAGGTCTGTGTTAATGTTAAATTGATTGTTTATCTCCTTATTTATATAGAAGTAAAAAATGAATATTTGCCTAGATTGTGGTTCTGAATTTACGTAAAATAAAACTTTTGTATGGCCACTTAAGAAAATTTCATGATTTGAATATAAGAGACCAGTTTCTATAAGCAACCAACTTTGGATAAAAAAGAAGTTAAATTTAGTGCAATGAAGGAAATTAACTTTACACGAATGTTATCTATATATGTTAACTCTTGTATGTAAACAACTTGGTATTTTGTACTAACTTGTTGCTATTCTAGGTATCTTTGGTACTTGTGTCAACATGCAGTTTAAAGGTACTTTGCTGGGATTTCTTTAATTTGATTTGTAAATTATTAATTACTTGAGTGAAATGTGTTTAATAATAGTAATAGAGGCTTGAGGTTTCAATAATTGTATATTTATTTTTTAAAAAGTAAACACGTTATGTACCCATATACATTCTCAATAAATACCTAAATTAATTAAGAAACTAATTTTATTTTGTCGAGAATTTTGTTTGCACTGTCAGTCGACTAAAATATGTAAAAACACAAGGTAGAAAATTAAGATTATTTTGGTACTCCGACTAAAAGTCAAACTAAAATACTGCACTGTTAATATAAGAACACTCAATCCGACAGATTTGACGAAATTACAATAACTTACCAGCGTTTGTAATTTGTACATGTATTTCTGCAAGTGGTTTCCCCATCGGATTTTATTCTCAAACAAGAGAAAGCAGAACAAAATCTAACCTTATAAGCTTTAGTGTTAATTAAACCTACTTTCTACTGAGATAATACACTGTCTTATATTAACATAAAATCAGGAGATGTATGATCAGATCTTGTATGAACATTAACATTAATGTTTGAGTTATTAACCAAACCATCCCTAATAAAAATTTCTTCTGTTAGGGTACGCTTTTTAAGATCATTATTCCTTGTTGATTTCTTCTTTGTTAAAAAAAGCCGCACCAGATGTACAACTTTTTTATTAATATTAATCTCCTCTGTAGTTTTTAGATCAATAAATTTTGCTTTATTTAATGTGTCAATGATTTTATTAAATTGCCTCATTATAGCCAGATGTACGTCGTCAGTTAACGAAGCATTCTCACATAGGCCTATTATTAACTCGACTCTTTTTTTTTAATAATATCATTTTTTGAAGATTTTGCTTCATGTAAAATATTACTGCTGAAAAGTTCATTAACGTTACTAATATGCAAAGGTATCAAGATTCGATTTGTAAAACTGTATCGCACAAGATGTATGTGTTTGCAAATGTTAAGCTTTATCATGTTGTCAATACAGGTGCATTGAAATGTATGAACACATATGCTGCACTTTGTACAACTTAGGCATGAACCTTCACAGGCCTCATCTACTCTCGTAACTTGATACTGTTGAAAAGCACAAGTGGACGACGTAACTAAAAATTCCTTATCATTTTCAAGACGTCTAATAAAATCTGATGTAATTGTTAGACTTGCATTATGACTTTGTTTAATTCTATTAATTTTGTCATTGGAAGTATTCTTTGCAAGTTTAATTATACGTTTAACAAGCTATCTCGAGCAATTTTCATTACTGCATTAATGCTTTTGTCCAAACGTTTTACTTTCCGACCTTCCAAATACACATACTTCAAAACATGTTAGTGTTTATTCCTAAACCCAATCGATAGCAATATGCCCAAGATGTTGGACGATTTGCATAATTATTATGAAAATATTCAGAAATGATTGTGTATCAACATCGTCATAAAGATATTCTACTACCTGATTTAAAATGTCATTAAATTTATCAATAGATACACACTGTAATAAAACACGAAGGGATTTATATACTACTACTTTCTTTTCAATCCCTCCATTGATTTTTGACAAATTCTTGCGCTAATTACGATCCACATGCCAGGTACATAGCAACTGGTGAGGTACCTTGGCCATAACATAAGACCATGCATTATAAAATGCTGGAGCATCATCAGACATAAAAACAGTAGTTGATATAATACCCACTCTTGATTTAATTTTTCCAAAAAACAACTTGAAAATCATTTCGTCAGCACGATTTGAAAAACAAAATGCCACTGGGCACCCTGAACCAAATTCATCCACTGTCATTAGTGTGTAGAGCTGAAAATCGTAACTATTTGTACCGTGTGTACCATCAACGCACACCTTGTCGTTCCCAAATTTAAGCAACTGTTCACGTTGAAAAGAAGTGATTATGACTAATGCAAAATCTTATTTTTGAGTCATTTGGGTTTCCTTCTACACCTTGGCTTTTATAATATAACACTGGGCAGTCGCTTCCTAAGTTCATCATCTCCTCTACCCAGAGCCATACGCTAATTGCATCCTTTAGAACACCATACTCAATATTGAAGTCCCTAACAATATTGTGCATATCTTTTGTTTCTAACAACAAAATTCTCTGTGAATTTTCTTGTTTTAAAGCAGAATCACGAACATCATCCAATATATGTTGAAATGTAATACCTTCCTTTAATTTTCCTGAAACACATCAATTGTAAAGTTTCAAACTAGAACTTTATGTTCGAAAATACCTGCAATTTCTGCTTTACTCTCTTTACTTAAAAAACTCGACCAATATCGTTGGTATGTCCAACATGAGTTGTCCAGAAGTCTACTGCAACAGACCCATCGTTCTTTATCGTGTGAAGTATATACATTGCCAAAGATTGTTCCTGTTCTTGGTTTTTTCAGTTTTTGAACTCTGTTGAACACAATAAAATTAGTATATAATTAACACTTTGCATAATAATCTTCAAACCTAATTATAAATTAAAATGTAGTTGATCAAGTTTAGTTTCAATTTGATGTTTATTTGCCAAATGTTGTCGAGGTTTTTTATATCCCTTCTTGACGAGTTGAGAATTATTGGAATACTTTTATGAACAGTTCTGCAATGACGACGTAAAGTTGCTTTACTGGTCTAGGATTTGTCACATGTATCACACAAAAATTTACTAGTTAAAGTAACTGGTTTCCTATATTCAAAATTATGAATCTTTCTTAAATGGGCATACAAATTCTTCTTTTGTGTAAACTCAAAACCACAATCTTCGCAAGTATTCAATTTTACTCCTCGTTTACAAATAACACGATAAACAAAATTAATAGGTAATTTCCATGGATCTCATTCACTATATGTAAACAAAAAATTACGTAACCTCAATCTGTTTACATCTATCATTACAGCCGCGTTATTTTTACCGCGAGACACGGCAGCCACATGTGCGCGCGAAATTCAACTCACTGTCAAACTCGTGTCTGGTGTTTGCCCTGTCCTCTGACGTGCCGGAAACGGCAAGCAATATGCGCGCGTGAAATTCAAATCACTGTCAAAATAATTTTAAATATTTCGTTAATAAAATTGAAATAAAATAATTTAAAAAAATGTTTTAGAAATACAAATGAGTATAAAATTATACAAATGAGTACTTTTATAGTACAGGATTTGAAAAGATTACGGTTTGCGAAAAAAGAATACAAAACTCAGTAAACGAGTATAGTTGGTCACTTTATTATAGAGAATGCGTTTATCTTGATTAAACTTTCACAAAACTTTAATATAAAATTGCTGCCTTGACTAGTCATGCTATGGAAATTTATATGATGGAAGTATGTATAAAAATTTAACAAAAAGGAATTTCAGGTTCTAAACGGCATTGAAATGACAAAAGGCTTGCTCTGCTAAATGCTGGTTTCGTTCTTTACTTTGGAAATGTGTTTATTTACTTTTTTTTCAAGGCCGTTTTTGCATTTACGCTCCGAAAACTGTACCCTCTTATAACACCGCGGTATATCATATAAAACAAAATGATCTTAACAAAATAATTCAAAATATTCAAAAGCAAAATATTTATTTAATATTCAGAAAAATGCGACCCCATCACATTACTCTTCGAGCAATGTTTATCTGCTTCGTTAGATTAGTTTACTAAATTTGTGGTTTAGCATGTGTCTTCGGTTATATAGCCACTATCATTGCATACTTATAGACGAGCGTCTCGCGGCAGTAATGCCGTGGCTGCAATGATAGGTTAGGTTACTGTTAAAATTAAAAAACACAAATTACTTAACATGCATATCAAAACAGTAGTTGCTAAAACTATTGCAGACTGTTCTGATATGCATATTAAGTGATTTGTGTTTTGTTTTTTAATAATATTAACCTGTAACCTAACCTGTCATTGCAGCCACGGCATTACTGCCACGAGACGCTCGTTACTTATAGGGTAGAGTCTGTTTAAAATCGATATCAAGTATTTTAAATTTTAATACGCAGGGTCGGTACAAGACGTACAGAATCCAGATTTTGCCCTTGCTTGTATCTGCGCTCTAAGAGGCACTTGCGCCATTTAAAAATTTACCTATGAGTGCAACTTTGCAGTGATAAAATCCAGAAAATTTAATTAATTATCTCTAGGTATGTATGTAATATGCTATAGTAACTAATTTATATAGGAGTGCTGTTTTTGGTCTGTCTTAATTTAGATTTTGATTTTGTAGTGGAGGGCGGCCATTACTAGGGTGTGCTGCACCACTACATTCCCGAAGGGCCAGCAAGATTAATTTGCGCGTGTGTTTGCCTATTTCGTATTTTTACTACTTTATAATATTAAATTGTGGTTTTCTTTTATTGAGAGACAGCTATAATATATCCCGAAATGGCATTATCTGCAAACATCGTAGTGCCGGTAATTCAGTTTTTGTAAATAAAATTATGGATCAATACATTTTAGAAACCATTATGTCGTTGCGGTGATGGTGAAAACAAACATACAATTTTGCAAGCTGTTGAATTCGATGATTTTGAAAAGGTGAAAGAGTTAATTAATAGGGGAGAAAATATAAATGCTCTGGACTCAGATGGAAATTCGGCCCTACATCACGCTGTAGCAAGGAAGAGGTTTGTATTTTTAATTTTTAGATGATTAACTGTGGTTATTATTTAAAATGTTTAGAGGGTAATTGTTGTATTATGTTCTTGCTTTTGGTATCTGCCATTTACCATTTAAATGGTTTTTATGTCATTATTTTCTGCTTACTTTTTATCACAAAGTCCAAATGGCAAATACTGTCGTAGGAAGATTAAATGTTAGAGAGTAGTCGTTTTCAATATGATGGGGATATCTAAGATTAATATTGATATTGAATTATAACATAGCACACTTTGATTATGTCTGTTACTTCTAGTAATCATTAAGATTATTCTAAAATTGTTCTATGCGAGTTGTGACTGGTGAAGATGGCACCCAATAATATTTGTATCTGAGTATCCAAAATAATACCTTGATTCTATCCATTACCTAATAATTCCCTAATATCCGATACACAACAGTAGAAAATTGCCGATACCTAAGAACTGACTTGTAGTAAACGCATTAAAATTGCCTGGTTCTTCTAATTTGGATACCTCTGCAAAAACACTTTGTATTTAATACAGTCGGTAATTTACCAATTCGTTTTTAATAGTATCTTAAACTAAATGAACAGAAAGTGTTTTGAAAACTAAAATAGCTCGTGTGGTTTTCTTTTCAATATTAATCGAACGTTTCGACTTATTTACAGGTCTTTTTAATGATGTTTAAAAAATTTCCAAAAAAATTCAAACACCTGTTTTTCTTATTACCGGGTATCATATATTTATCGGTTATCAAAATCCTGACCCAAATTTGAGTTATTGGGTAGGAACCTAGGTACCCATCTTCATTCCCAGCTGTCAGGTGGCAAACTTTAAAAAAATAAAATGGTATAAGTGAAAAATTGAGGACGTACAATTTTAGAAGACGAGCAAAATTTTTTATTAAAACAACTTCTAGATGAAGCTAAAATTAAAATAGAATAACATTTTTAGATTAAATTGAGCGGTCATTTTTACTAAAACATTAATAATTAAAATGACAGGATTGAACAATAAATAAAAGTTTATTTAAGAATCTTTAAAATATTTACATTGGTATTTACGTACTAACATGGATGTGTAGGTTCTATTGTATATTTGGACAGTGCAAGACTTAATTTTTCATTTTTAAGTTACATCTCTTTGAAAAAAGCAACTGTCATAATATTTGTGGTTACATTTTTTCATCTATTTATTTGTAAAATAACTGGTTTTTAAAGGTGTCTGGGCTATCGGGTGGTCCATTACGAAAAACAAATATGAAATACCTTGATTATGTGCTCAAGTTTGTAATCATGTGCACAAGTGCACTTTTTGCTGCTTGAAACTGAAGGACTTATTGTCAATCATACCTAGGTTACAAAATTGATTCTCCTGTAATATTGAAGTGACAAAACCGTCAGTACTGGTTGTTAGCTCATTTAAAAGGGCTTGTCGAATGACCAGAATATGCACAAGTCCCAATTTGTGTGCACAACCCTGGGTATGAGGGAACACTCTAGATGGCCCAATGTTGGCAAAATGTTTCGGGATGTGGTCTGGTTGGGTTTTGTCAGTTCATTACAAATGATTTTGTACTATCAGAATGTGGTGTGGCCCAATCTCGAATGCCAGGGGCTAGGTCAATTACAGGGAAAGGAGGGAATGCACTGGGGCACTCGCATTAGCCTATTCAACGGGTATGGCACGTTTGTTTTTTTTTATTCGCTTCAAGTAAAAGTTGATGTGGAAGAACACATTTTGGACTACAGTAATATACCTTGGTACAATCTCAAATGCCATACAGAAGACTTTTTACAAGGTGGAGATACACCAGGACATCTATGTGAGACTATTTAACATGTATACCATAATATGTTTATTGGGTTTTGTTAGTTCGTTGCAAGTGAGAGTTCATTCGAAAGAGGATTGTTACAGTTACAATTTTTGTTAAATTGTAAGTGTAATTCCTAACTGTTTAAGCAAGCTGTTGATTTATTTTGCTTTGTTAATTAATATTAATCAAACTTAAAGTCACTTTTGTTCCAGTTGCGAATATTCAAGATTTAAATAGTAATTTGATATTTCAAATTATTTTGGAATACATGTTATTATTATCTGCTATTGGTTGAATGTTGGTGATATAGATATGTCCTTTCATTATTTAAAGGAAAGGCAATGGTACAGATATGAATTCAGTAGTTCTTATATTAATTTGATTTTCATTATTGTATTTGCTTTTTAAATTGATGAGTTTCATTCTCATATTATTCCCTACTTGTGTATTTGTAAATATGATTTTATAATTTGGATTGTTTGTTTGTATATACTAGAATATAATGATTTTAATCATATTGTGTACTGAATGCTGTCCTGAATTACTTTGTTGATACTAGATTGTTGGTAATGTGTTTGTAATTGTTACTGACCTAGCAATTTTGTTATTTGTATTGGGTTATCTGTAAAATGTGTTAGATAACACTGGTCGTCCTGCCATGATGCAGTGATAGTTACTTACATGCTTGAATTGGAGTTTATCTAGTTTTGTACAAACTATTCATTATTGGGATTTATTCAATTCATATGAAGTTATTGCAAAATTATTCTGCATGAGAGAATTTTTTGGCATACGGTTAAGCTGGATTTAATAGTATTGCAAATTGATATTCTAATCAGAACATGTGGTTACAAGTTGATCTTCTACCTGTGCACTATTTTTATATTAATCCTGATCTATCAGGGTAAGTTGAACAAAAATTATATTTAGTTGTGAGTGTTCTTACATGAGGGTTATTTTTCCTCTTACTTTAGATTTTTGGTTTGGGTACAAATGTTGTATGGCTTTTTGGGTATGTTTTGTCTGCTATGGCTTCATCCAGCCGTGGGACTGCGGATACCTGCGAATGCAGTACTGTTATGTTGGGAATCCAGTACAATTGATTTCCATCGGGAATGTGGTTCAAGTCCTGTTGATGTATTTGGCAGATGGACGCTGCTGTTCATGTAACGATAAGTATTTAAGTAATAAGTGTTTAATCAGTGTTGGTGCCATTATTATTAGTAATGGGACGTTAATTTACGTAGTCAATCATGTGCTTGAATATAATTTATGTTAAGATTTACAGTAGATTTTAATATTATAAAATGCATAATTAAATAGTTTTTGAAACTTATTCAAAGTTTACCTGTAAACTGTAAAGCAATTGCTTCAAGGTATAACAGTAGTTACAAGTTCAAGTCTAAATTTGAGAGTTTTATTAGACTACTAATGTACATACGTTCATGTGTTACAAGTTATAATTCAGAGGAAGTTGTTAATATAATTATTTTATGCTTATTGAGGTTACTTTCGCTTGCCTTTATTTAACAAGTACCTGTTGGTGATGAATTGGTGCATGTACTTATAGGTCTGTCACATAGATCTCATAGTAGGAATCATTGGTAAGTTTAATACCCAGTAGGGAAACCTGTTAAATGTGGTATAATATGCACATAAGAAGCAAATTGTCTCTGGAGGTGGGTTTGAAATGAACTTTTATTGACACAGCTTTAAACTGAAGCTAAGCCAATTTTTCTCGTTTGAATGAGCTCTCGCCTGTAACAGACTTTACATGTGATTTTTTCCTAATGCTCCACCCGAAGGTACTACAGTGGCCAGGAAGCGAGTTTTTTACCTGGAAAATTTGGAATTTTGCCGAACCCTTGCTGTTCCAAGCAGGGTAGGCATCTTTTATGTGCATGACACCACACACACGCACATGGGACCTCCATTTTTATCTCTCATCCGAACGAGGGTGCATTTTTGTGAAAAATGCTTGCATAACATTTTTCAAGCGCACTGTGTCGCGATTTGAACCCAGGACCTTGGGCGTAGTAGTCGCACACATATACCACTATGCCATGGAGCCGCCGCCTGTAACAGACTGATGAACGCCAATAAACTTATGATCCCTATAGGCTCATGTGGGTGTCACGGTACATTCCTTCCCTTGGAAATGTCCTTGTGCACAACATTCAAGATTGAGCCAAACCATATTCTTGCAGTACACAATAAGATCTTTCGCGAGAGCTATTATTTGTAATACCAATGAAACCCAACCAGACCACACCCATAAATGTTTTGCTTGTACCACCTGTGTCTTTATGTATTCCTTTTCCCATAACCAGAGTTGTGTGTATGTATTGGGACACTTGTTATGTATATCCTGATAGCTCTCGACGATCTCTTTCATGGGAGGTATCAACCATTATAGACAGAGTGGTCACTTCAACATTTCAAAGGAGTTAATTCTTTAACATTTGTACAGTCGACGTATCATTCTGCAGCTTCACGCAGCCAAAAGTGCATGTCTGTCCGTAGCGATTTTTATTCTACTAGTTAAGGGTTTTAGAATATGATTTTGTAATGATGGCCTAAATTATTCGTGACAGTGTAACAGTTCAAAGCTATAAAAAATGTGGAATAATTCTAAGTAAGATTTTCAAACCAGCTCCTCTATTGAATAAATATACTTTTACGGTTGATACACAGATTACTGTGGGTTATTTAGCAGCTCAGTTGTGCAAAAGTTTTCCAACTGTAATTCAGGTTATGACATGCAACATGTGTAACCACAAATAGGTTCATACAAGAACAACTATCGTAGCAAATTTGCCATCAGAGAATGCTTTTGGGTTGCTGGATTTGGTCCAGAATGCAATATGTTTACCAGAGCAAAAGTGCAATAATGATAATTGTACTTCTATGAATATTACCCAGAAAATTACAATTTCTAACCACATTGTTGTCGAAATGTTTACTCCAGGTTTTAAATGCCATCATGACGGCATTTGCACTTTTGGTGACATACTGCTGAAAATTGAATGGGAAAGCAAAAGCTACACACTACGAGTTATAGTTGAGTTTGTGGTCCTAAAAGAAGTGAACCAACTGTAATGAGACATTATATTGCACACTGTTGACTTAGTTCTGAAAACATTTGGCAAATGTTTGATGACTTGCAAACATCGAATATTATATTCATTTCTAAATTCACATGACGAATCCTATGCCAAGTGATTGCCTTTTCTGCATAATTATCATTTTAAGTATTTTGACATATATTAAATAAAACTTTTATAATAAATGCTACAGGTTTTATTATTTATTGAGAATAACAATACTATGCCCTTGGCCATATCTACCAAAAACCCTATTCGTGTATCTTCCCTACTCTTATACTTTCTTCTAATAGTACTAGGTTTTATAGATATGGCCATGGCTTTTGACAATATAGTGGAGTACATTGTCCTTTGTATAAGATTTTAAAGGAAGCAGAAGAAAGTAGCTGATAGATGGCAGAGCAAAAGAGAAAATGTGTAGAGGAAAGCAGATTCAAATATATACATATATATATATATATATATATATATATATATATATATATATATATATATATATAGACGAGATTATGAAAGATGTAAGAAAAGATGGTTACAATATATGTAAAAGAAAGTTAGTTGATAGCTACCAAATTGGGATTATATATAATTATAAAGCTTCCCAAATTTGGAAAATTAAAATAGTTCTATAAGCTACTTTACTCCATCTCCAATAACACTTTCTATTGTAGGGTGGATCGAGCGGCAGGATAAATAAAACTAACGTACTAATTGTCAGATTTAATAACCGAATAATAAACAAAATAAAAATAAGTATTGGTGACGAGCATAAAAACAGTTGCTTTTGATCACCACACATTCGCTGTAGTGCCGGTTACATGTGCAGTTCCTCTTCAGCTCCCACTTGTCAAAAGAGCCAATCATAAGGTAGGTGCCTGGCGGAAACTAAATAATAGCTTACAGTTGGTGCTTGGCGGGAAAGTTAAATAATAGCCTACAGTTCGGCCATCCTGACCTTAAGATCGACCTCGATCTCTACATAATTAATAAATAGAATACATTTTAACATAACATAAAGTTGAGTAATGTTTAACATCGAATAAGCAATGATGTATCATATAATAAGTTATCACAAATGGCAATAAACATAAATACATATTTGTGATGAATAAATAATAATTCATAATAAAGTTTTATCACAAATTGTGGACAAACATAAATACATATTTGTGATTAATAAAGAATAACATAAAAACCTTAATAAAGTTTTACATAATTTAGCCACTTAAGTGACCTGTAGGTCTAGCTATAATAAAACACTCTACTAATACTGAGCATACATAAGTTCACAAAGATAATAGGGTGAGTAAATACAATAAGGTAAGTGTTAATAAATAATATTTGGTTAATAATCAGGTAATTATATGATAGAAAAAATTATTGTAAGGTTTTAATGTCCTAACATCTAAAACACCAGTATAGGGTATTTGGGTATTCTGAAATCCAATAATGTCCGTCACTATATATCTGTCATGAAGTAGAACTGTATTGATAATGCAGAGCCCTCTATATTTAGGAATGAGTTTTTTATTAACACTAATAGATGTATCTACATTTGATATCGTCACATAATCTCCTATATTGTATTTGTGCGCTATTTGATGGTGCTTATCATAATAGTTTTTATTTTGTACTTGCACTTGATCAATCTTTTTAGATGCATTTAATCGTGTTTGCTCGAAATCAATTTCTTCTTCATTAAAAGATTCTAAGGCTAGTCTTAAATTGTCTTGAATGACACCTAATAGATGACATTCGAAAAGTAATTTACTAGGGATATTTCCGGTGGAGCGATTTAAAGTATTGTTAAAACAAAACTCCATTTTGCCTAATAACGTATACCAAGGAACTTGTTTCTCATCTGTAGTTTTAGCTAATAAGGTGGTTAATAAATGATTTATGCGCTCTATTTGGCCATTGGCTCTAGGTGCAGCCGAAGCAATCAGAATATGCTTAATATTGTTTTGTTCTAATTCTTTGAAGTCTTGGGACGTAAAAGTGGAACCTCCATCAGAGATTAAAATTGTCGGTCTGCTATAGTTCCTAAAATAAGAAATAAGATGATTAATGACTTCTTGTGTGTTTACCATTTTGCATGGATAAAACTTTGTAAATTTAGTGAAGCCATCAATAGTTTCAAATATATATTTGGCATTATTGCCAGTTTTTTTTCAATGGACCGTAATGGTCAATATGTAAAGTTTCGAATGGGACTTTACCTTTGGGAATATTCTTTAAAAGACTTTCGGGTTTCCCAAATTTCGGGTTAAATGCTATGCATTTAAGACAATTTTCAATATGTAATTTCACTTTAGATTTTATTTTGGGAAACTAGTAAGTGCGGGTTATGAGTTCGATAGTTTTATCAGCTCCAAAATGGCCAATATTATTATGATAAGTATGTATAATCGAGTATTCCATACTTTCAGGTACTTAGAATAAGATACTGTCACCTAACTTCCTATAAACCAAATCTTGACGCAGCTCAAAAAATGGGTGCTCAGTTTCCAATATCTAATTTTTAATAATCATTATTTGATTATCACTGCTATGTTTTAAAGCAAGAGTCTGCTCCAGTGTGTTGCCCTCTAGCACTAAAACATTATTAATTCTACTTAATGCATCCACATGGTGCATATTTTTATTAGGCCTATGCTCAATTGAGTAATTATAATTTTGTAATGTTAAACACCAATGCATTATGCGAGGACTATTTCTTTTTTGTTCATTGTAAGTCTAAGGCTGTCGCAATCTGTGATTATTTTAAAATTAATTCCTTGCAATAAGTGTGGAATTGTTTAAGGGAGTAAACAATCGCTAAGTACTCAAGCTCGTAACTGTGGTATTTGGATTCAGTGTCTGAAGTGCGTTTGCTGAAATAAAACACGGGGTGAAACTTTCCATCTGATTGTTTCTGCATAAGAATTGAGCCGAAACCAATGGCACTTGCATCGCAGTGCAGCGCAGTTAAATTAAAGGGGGAATAAATAGATAAAACTGGTTGACTAATCAATTTTGATTTGAGTAATTCAAAAGTTTCCAAGTGTTGGCTTCTAGAACGAATTTGGAATCCTTTTTTAATAAGTTATACAAAGGGGCAGCTATGATACTAAAGTTTTGGATAAATCTCCGAAAATAACTAGCCATTCCTAGGAACGAGTGTAGCTGTTTAGCATTGTTTGGCACAGGGTATTGCTTTATGACTGAAACATTATTAACATTTGAACTGATTCCTTCGTGATTAATGTGGTACCCTAAATAATCTATTTTGGTAGTTAAAAATAAACATTTGTCTACTCTCAGTTTTAGTAAATTATCAACCATTAGTTTGAAGACTTGCTTTAAAATACCAATATTTTCATAAATGGATTCTGTGGCGATTAAAAGATCATCAAAATAAATCAATAATTTATTGTCCCTAATTAAATCTTCAATAATTTTGCTTACAAAACGAGCAAAGACAGAATGGCTTGTACTAAGACCAAAGAGCATTCTTAAAAATTCAAATTGACCTAAGGGGGTCGTGAAAGCAGTAAATTTTATAGACTCTTCTGATAATGGAACATGGTAGAATGCATTTTTCAGGTCAAGTTTTGTAAAATATTTGTTTCCCTGTAAACGCTCTAAATGGTCATCGATTAAGGGGATGGGATATACATCATGCGTTAAATATTTATTGAAGTTTCGGAAATCAATACACATACGTAACTCACCTGATCTTTTCTTGATTAGAATAATTGGAGAGCAGTACGTATACTCGCTTTCCCTAATAATATTTTGACTTTGAAGATCAAATAAAATTTTTTGTAATTTGTTTTTCTCATAAAATGAAAGAGTCTTGGTTTGCATGAAAAAGGTTTATGTTTGACAAGTTCAAGCTTCATTTCGAAATTTACTTTAGGGTGATGTGGTTTTGGTGCCACCAAATAATCGTTATGATAGAGTTTTTCGACTTGTGATTTAATATCATTCGGTAAATTATTATTTATTAAAAGGCTTTCAGTAACCGTTATTGTATTCTGAACATAATTGATATGCATGAGTTCACTAACCTCATTTTGCAAATTAAAATTCGTACCACAATCATTTAACTCAATGGTTGGATCCTTCCCTTTAAGCTTAATGTGTAATTCATTATGATAGATATCGATTTGTACATTAGGATGTGAAATAAAATCTCTCCCTAAAATAGAACCATACGTCATAGTTGAACCTGATACTACAAAAAATTTAAGTTTCATATTAACATCGTTTTCAATGCAGACATCGGTTTCAAATATACCTAAAATATCCAATTTTGAACCATTAATACCTTGGAAGTCTCTTTCTAAAAATGCTTTAACAATACATTCGTTAGGAACATATTTTTGCTTAATTAAACTTATTGGTGACCTTGTATCTAAAAGGCTGCAAATTGAAATTTTCATACATCTAAATAATCATAATCAACGTTAAATTTTAGGTTAATTACATACGGTTTAGTTGAATTGCATTCAATAACATGTGCGGTTGTGTCGACTAGCTGGTCTGCGCAGTCTTTTTGATGATGGCCCATTTTTCCACAAAGAAAACATGATCCCTTTGGCCTAACTGATTTCTTGCAATTGTTAATTCCGTGACCATCCTTATTGCAATTGTAATAGCGAAGTTTTCTGTTATTATGAAATGATTGATTATCATTAAAATTCTTCCTCGAGATTGAACTGTTGGAGGGAATAAATGTAGACTTATATTATGCAGGTTCATCACGAACAACATTATTTAAAATTTTGAATAAATCCCCGACTGTTTTAATATCGTGGAGTAACATTCTAGCTTGACTTTGTAAAGTGCGGTCTTTCAACCCATCAATAATGTACTGAATCATTTCTTGTTCTGGAACAGCAGCGTTGTTACCTAACAAAACTTTATCGCGATAATACGGCGTGAAATGTTCATTAAATTTCCATCACCGATTTTCAAACTTTTTGTTGAGCACTAAACATTTTCCGTATTTCTAATTTAAGTGTAATCCAATCCGTAGTAATATCTTACTTTTGAATTGTACGATTCTCTGGCTTGTTTCATAAATTTGCCTATGGGGATTACTTGCATAACCTCATTTGAAATTTGACACGTGGTTTGTACTGCATTAACTCTTTGCAGCCAAACATTTATATTCAAGTCTTTTCCGTTAAATTCAGGGGAGTAACGTGCTTATTTCGTGATTACTAAAAGCAGGTTTTACATTCGCACTTGCAGATCCTCGTGGTTTTGTAGCGTTGTCTACAGGTTGTTGCTCTTGGAATAACCTAATTCCGCGAACTGTCGTTTGAATGATATCATTCATCGTTAAAGTGCTGAGTTCTCTCGCACTCGCATTTAAATCGGGACTGCTTCTTCTGATTTCATCAGAATCGGCTCGAATAATTTGATCAGTTATGACGTCCATGCATGTTTGTCCCGGCGTTTTTCATAAAGTACTCGTAAAATTTAAATTTCTCTTGTTGCTCACACCTGAAATCTGTAGGGTGGATCGAGCGGCAGAATAAATAAAACTAACGTGCTAATTGTCAGATGTAGTAACTGAATAATAAACAAAATAAAGATAAGTGTGGGTGACGAGCATAAAAACAGTTGCTTTCGATCACCGCACATTCGTTGTAATGCCGGTAGTGTGCACAGTCCCTCTTCAGCTCCCACTTATCAAAAGAGCCAATCATAAGATAGGTGCTTGGTGGAAACTAAATAATAGCTTACAGTTGGTGCTTGGCGGGAAAGTTAAATAATAGCCTACGCTATAATAACTTATTCAGGAGAGTGATATATTTCGAATTCTTGACGGTACCTTTGTGTACATTTTGGGTATATTTCATTAAGATCAATTTTATTAAAATTTAAACATGGGGGGCGGGGTCTATCATGACTCCAGTTTCTCTTAACGGTTTTTGAATTTGCTTTTCAAAGACAAAGATACATTTCAAATTATTGACGGTACGTTTGGGTACATTTCATTAGGGCCAATTTTATAAAAATCTAGATATTTGGGAGGGAGGCTATCATTACCCCAGCCCTTCCTACCAATTTTCTGATTAGCTTTTAAATGACATAGGTACATTTCAAATTATTGACGTTACGTTTGGGTACGTACACTTTAGGTACATTTCATTAAGATCAATTTTATAAAAATCTAAATACTTTGGGATTGCATAAATTGATACCTTTTTTTAAAAATGGGGGCAAGGGTAATGGACCTCGTATTTTTTGCAAATATCACATTGCATAATTAATTGCTTAATTTCATTTTTCATCGAAGTCCAAAACATTTCTGTTTCAGCTAGAGCTATGCATTTATTTATGCTTAATTGTGTATACATAATGTATGCTTTTAAGCGGTTCCTTATGCATACTTTTGGGAATTGCATTGCAATGATGTTTAAATATGATTCCTTAAAAGTCTTACAGTTTGTTTTTATTTTTTAGGAATTTTAAGACGGCCTTCTATTATTAATTGTTGTAATTCCAAGTCTTTCGGTTTCTATTCGAACTTGGTTTAATTTTTTATCGGTAGTATTGATGTAATTTTTAATTAGGTACACTTTATGACATTAATAATTATAACACTCAATTAAATTATCTCATTAATTATAAAAAGCTCAACTCATCAATAAATCCCCGGCAAATGAATGAAAGTTATTATAAACACTTACGCTGGGGTATTTTAAAGTTTTGGCATCTCAGGGTGTGCGGCCCGTCTGCTTGGTCCTGTTGTTGTTAGAGTTGCAGTTGCTACCAGTAGGGCTTCTCTAACGAGACGATAAGGAAGGTAAGAAGGGTGGGAACAACAACACTTGCATTGGCACTGCTCGGTACGATAAGTTTATCAATACGGTAGGTGTGGTGGTATGATCGAGTCTTTTTTTACTAATCGGTGGTATTTGCTTTTTATATCTTTTTCCGCCAGCTGGGTCGACGTGTGGGAAGATGAACTCTTTCTCATGCCAGAACCCTACATCAGCACTTACGTTTGCAATGATAAGCCTGGCACTGAGATCCATGTGAATGTTGCAAGTTCCTAACTCCTAAATTAATAATTCTAATTCCTGAAAGCTTTAAAATAAAACGTAGCAACTTGTCCTTCAATTTTTTGTTTGAAACAGTTGTCAGCATCCTATAATGATGCTATTGAACATGCATCAGGAATACTTAATAATTTTACAGGTTTATGCACTAATTGGATTTTACATTTTTGAAATTGTAACAACATTCTCTGCGAATGCATGGTCATTTTATTTAACGGTTTATTAATAATGGCAAGTGGTCATTTTCAACTGTTACTTTCTTTAGCAAAGACATATTGGTGAAATTTTTCTAGCCCAAAGCAGATGACTAGAGCTTTTATCTATTTGTGTGTATTACGTTTGCATGTCAGTTAATGATTTAGACGCATACAGGATATCCAGGATTTTGTGATTGTATGAACTGGAATTTTTAATTTATTTAACGTATTTATCGGAAGTAAATTTACCATGCTATCCATGTTCAATTTAAATTTTATAAATTGAATAGTAATCAATATTTTTGTATACCATCCTGTAAGTACGCTAACTTCAATGCCGCCATTTCCGTGTAAATTTAAAAGTTGAATTCCATGATGTGCAAAACCGACCATTTTTAACTTGCTCTACTCACGATTGTAGTTATTTGTTTTGCAAGTGTTGCATATCAGACTTCACAGTTGTCTGTTGAATTTTGTCCTAGACGTTACATTAATGTATTCAACCAGTTTTTTGTTTATTGTTTCCAATTTCTAAATTATTTATTCCAGAATTTGTACTTAATTATTCCAGGAATGTAAATTTTCACAATCACTTTTATTATTGTGTGTTGCTATTAATTGCGCATTTATGATTACTGACTGAATTATTTATTTGTTGAGTACTACTGACTGCGCTATATTGTTAGATTTTATTTAAACAGTAGGTCAATTTAATTGAACAAATATCAAAATAACGTGTGTTTATTTATTTAAAGCAACATAACTATTGCACCTGGCGGTCTGTCTGGCAGGACGGGCCTGGAGCCACTTGACTTCGCCTGCGCATTTGTGTTAAGGAAGTTACAAACAGGTCAGAATGCTTTCCACATTTACGCAACTGTTCATAATTCTAACAAATTTCTTTAGTAGTTTATCAAATTTAGTTTATATGATGTTCCCAGTTTTTTATAGCAGCACAATATGTATTTTTTTAAAATAATGACAAATAAAAATTTTATAGTTAGGTCAGGCATACAAGTAAAAGCTACAGTACATCCACATCCAATCTAGCATCGAGGCAATACGTTATTTAATCAATCACTCAATACTACTACAGAAATTAGAATTTTATGGTATTAGGGGTATTGCTAATGATTGGTTTAAATCCTATCTTCAAAATAGATCACAGTCTGTAAGGATCAAGCTCAGTAACACATGTGTGGTCTGAAAACGCTGTGTTAAATTTAGGAGTACCTCAGGGATCAGTTTTGGCCCCAATTTTATTTCTCTTTTTCATAAATGATTTTACTAACTGTACTAAACATGCCAAAAGTACTCTATTTGCAGACGATATCAATCTTCAGTGGGATTCAACGAGTGTTGATTCACTGAAAGAAAAATTAAATACTGATCTCTTGTTGATGAAAACCTGGTTTTATATTAATAAATTATCGGTAAATGAACAGAAAACCTGCTGTATAATTTTTAAACCTTTATCTTTGCCTAACAACATTACATTAGGATCGACTCCAAATTTAGTTACTTTCACTAAATTCCTTGGACTTATAGTTGATAGGGACCTAAACTGGTCCAAGCATATTTTCCATTTATCATCTAAATTGTCTTCGGCATGCTATGCACTTAAATCAGTGTCCAGAGAGTTGCCTGTGGTTTGCTCAAAGAAATGTTACTTGGCATTATTCGAATCAAGAATGAGATACAGAATTGCTTTATGGGGTAACTCATGCCTCATTAACACATCCATAGTTTTTAAATTGCAAAAGAGAGCCATTCGTATTGTGTTTGGGGCAGAGATGGATGCTCATTGCAGACCTCTTTTTAAGAAACTTAATGTATTAACTTTATATTCCATGTTCATATATGAGACCCTCATTCTGTTTTATAAAAATTCTAATAATTACGTTTCAGCCAGTTCTGTTCATAGTCATGATTCAAGATACTGTTACCAAAAGTATATACTAAAACCAAATTCTACTCGTTCTAAAAAATCTATAATATTTATGGCTCCGACATTTTATAATAAACTACCATATACAATTAGATCATTAGCACCACTGAAAAAATTTAAAGCTGCATTATTTACCTTGCTCGTTGAACGCTGCTATTACACAGTTGATGAATTCCTAGATGACAACCTTTCATCTTAGTAATTTTGGACATAATTAATTAATTGCAATTTAATTATATGTATATGTTACTTGTATGTAGATTTTTAATGTGTGATTTTGTAATATTTAACTACCATTGTTAATGGGTACAAATATATCTAGCTATCTATCTATCTATCTGTTATCTAATCTGCAGTGTGAATAGGGAAGCCCCACCATGTGACTCTTCACAATGTCAGAGACAATACCTCTTGACAAAAAATGTAAATAATTTTATGCTAGATTGTCTATGTTGACACTAAACTGGTGTTGGAATTTGATTTCGCCAATTTGATGTGGAATGTGGATATTTAAAGCTCACGTATACAGATTGTGGAAATTATTCACTTCATTGCGAATAAACTGGTTCTCATCAATCCACGTGTGCAGCAAGAAATTTTAAGGGTAGCATTTAACAAACTACAACAAAAATTAAGACGAAACTGTTGGCTTTGAGTAAGAACACTAATTCCAGGAGAAAAGCCGGTAGATTATATCTATTGAATATAAAATTAAAAAACAAATTGAAGAATTTAGATGAAACTTAATTTTCTTCATGTGCAATATTCTGATCACATTTGTCTTCTTTACTGAAACTTTTAATTTTTGATTGTTGAGTAGTTTTGTGTTTAATAAAAATAAATTATATAATAAATGTCATTAAATAAAAATGCAACTAAACGTTGCAAAACTTTTTAGACTTTGTTAAACAGTGATGTTGGAGATGTGATCTTGACATTATTAAATTTCTTTGCGTTGGTTTAGCTTTGTTGCATTTAAAAATGCAGCAATTACCTTCTACCACTATATAGTTGTTTTTGGGTGTAGAATTGATTCACGCACCATAGGGATTTTCACTTTAAATATTTAATGTTCAAATATTGGTTTTTCAAATTATTTTAGAGAAAATGTGTAAATATGTTTCTTATAGAGAGAAAAAAGTACTGTACATGATCATATCATTGCTTATTTTTTACTTTTCATACAAGGGTTAAAATTAAGGAAATTAAAACTAGTTTAAATAAAAATTAGATTTGCCTTGGAATTACTCAAACAAACATAATTGTTAGTTAATTGTCATGTTAATGCTTTAATTGTGAATTTAGAAAGTTTTAATCATAGATTAGTAAGTAGGGATAGATTAGCAACTCCCTATATTATTGCAAAACCATAATAAAGCACCACTCGCGATGTGAGTATGAACTGTCTTCATTGGTGCCAAATTTAAATTTGAATTTTTTTGGCATTTTAGGAATACAGTTTTGTGAAATGCACTATGAAGATTTCAAGGACATTTTTTAATGTAATTATGTTAATAGTACAGAAAACAAACTCTTCTAAATAAAACAAAATTTGTTTGTTAAGTGAAATCATTTGTCAACATTTCAAAAATTGTAGTTACAGTTTTACGAAATGACGCAAGAATTGATAATTTAGAATATGTCCTTGAAATCCCTATAAGTGCCTTTCATAAGTTTAATATTCACAACAATAAACATTTTTTATTTACGAATGAATGCGAAAATCTTACAAAACAAATTTAAAATGTATGTTACATGTTAACATATCTGATAGGTCATACAGTACAATGAATAAATCAGAAAAATATCCTAATCAACAATACTAACACAAAAGTTAAAGCAATAATCACTTTAGGTACCTTGAAGATATAACGTAGAAACAGCATTGTATTTTAAATTAGTATGATTTCTATTAGCCACAAATTTAGCATCTTCTGCAAAATGGATGTCGCATATGTAAAAAAGGGGTTGCCCTTTAATAAAAGAAATACGCATTAAAGGTTTATTTAAAATACCAACTGAACTAATCGGTTACCAATACAAGACTGACTTTAAATTTAAACTAGGTAACGCAGTTTCAACATCCTGTTACGTGCCAATGGTCACTTTAACATTTTATGTTAAGTTTTTTGATATACGGAAGTTTCCCGCCATAATTTTCAAATACGCGGTACGCGGGAACTTTTAAATGAACTGGGCGGTACTTCCGTATGTCATGGTAGTGAGCTTGCGCAAGAGTGCATATCCCTATAGGGGTAGAGGAATACTAGACAAGGAGTTTGGGTGACGCGCGGAATCGTGGCTATTTTGCCTTTGATCGTGAAGTTATGTGCACGTGATTGTCTGGTAACGTATCTTAGGGTTTACCTATGTAGAAATCCTGCCTAATTATCTTTTTGTCTACCTCACCTCCTTCCTGTCCAAACCCTACATAGGTAAGAATTGCCGCCACCTAAGGACTACCGAACTTCACGCCTGAGGAGGACTCATGATTACCTTGGCTAGCCGAGCTGTTCCTTACGCATTTGATGGCGTCGACGGATGATCTCTAATTCCGCGGAGGAGCCCGATGGACTTCAGAGAAGCGAACTGTAACGCAATCCCGCCGGATACCGGATTCCTTATGTAAGTAATCGTTTTACTTATTTTGTGTTA
This sequence comes from Platerodrilus igneus, assembly GCA_036346225.1. Taxonomy (NCBI): domain Eukaryota; kingdom Metazoa; phylum Arthropoda; class Insecta; order Coleoptera; family Lycidae; genus Platerodrilus; species Platerodrilus igneus. Next base: position 8,807,267 of record JARFIW010001281.1, on the reverse strand, counting down.
AAACGGAGTAATTTGTTGTTAAAATGACTCTCGTTTATCTTTAATTGTTTAATTTTTATATTGCAAATTATTGTGCAATATCGATGACATCATCAGTAGTTGACGCGCCGAAATCCGTATAAGAGTTGGCGCTGCCAACTGTGATAGTGTCTCTTACACCACGTTACCGGTGTAGTAATTATCGAACTTTAAATTTTAACTACCGTTTATAATATAAGAATTTGGCTGCCCAACGCATGCTTTTAGGTGGAATGCCTATGGAAGGTATTAATTAAGGATTAAACAGGCTTTTTCATCTAAATAAAATCAATAATTTTTATTTATCTGTGTTACCTAAGATATCTGTGAAGTTTTTAATTTCATGTTGGTACCTTGGAAAAATTCACCAGAATAATTTCAGCAATTGACAGATTAGGCTTGTAATGTAAACTTGGTTATTGTAACATGTACCTTTTATCAAATTGCTAATCTATCTATCTTATTGTAGTTTTATAATGAAATTCAAACTGCACTTATCTGCAAATATGTGTTATTTATCTAAAAATGTGTGTAGTGCCTATATAAAACTTCAAATTTTTACCCGGATGTATGCCTGAACCTCACTTTTTTCTCAAGTAAGTACAAAATAAGCATTTTTACAGTAATTGCATTTCTTAAATACCGTTCATTGTAACAATTAAAAACCCTATATCAGCTAAAATATAACCCTTGCCATAAATAATAATAAAAAAAACTGTACCTAAGATTCTCTAGTTTGTTTATAAAAAAATTTGTTTCAATCAATTACCTGTAACTATATTTAAACTCGTTTTTAAAGAAACCTTATGTTACAAACGTTATTGAAATAAATTGCCTTTCAATATCTTTTTATGTAACGTTAAAGTATGGATTTTTGTGGTTATTGGTTAAATAATGCATTACATTGTGTGTATTTTCTAAATTGAAGGGCTTTTTTCTTGTAACTGATGAAGGATATATCCCCTTGTTAAGCATTTACCTTACCTTATGTCTTTAAATACAGTTTATTTACAAAATTACCTATTAAAATATAACTTTTGTTCGTTTTCTTAACCTTAAAAAAGCCCGTTTTTGAAACTTCAATGCACAATCGGTTATTATATCTTTTTAAGAAGTGTTTGACTATAGGTTGTTGTTTTATAGGTTAAATAACATATCACCTGCGTCCTTTCTCTATTTTGAGGGCCTTTCTGTAATTATCAACAAAATATGTATTTAATTGAACATTGATTTTGCTTTCATACACCCTAAATGTGTTTCCTTAGTGTGTTAATTAATTAACGCTTTAACATTTGCATATTATTCTTTACCGTGACGTTTCTAACAAGTTCTTACCCCTAAATACCGTACCGTACTAACTTAAAGTAGCTGTAACGTTTATTACCTCCCGAATTGCCTAACTATTTTATATTTTATATATCGTGTCTTGAATATTCTATTCACAATGAACGTTTCACATTTAAAATCCCTCGAATTGATCTACGAGCTGGAGTGTAGGAATATTATCGCAGCTAGTAATCAGAATGATAGGAGATCTCAACTCAGGGCTATTTTGGCACAGGAAACGAAAGGCGTGGCTATCTTAAAGAAACCCGTTGGCGACTGGCCCCTTAACGTATCGGAAATTAAATTATCTTTAGATGACGTATCGGGTATAATAAATAGAACAGATCCTGGTGCTAGTGATATCGAGTTAGGGAGATTGGCTTCGAGAATAACTCACGTCAAACAGCGTGTTGAACTACTGTCTTTATATAACGATGCCCAAGCGACTCAAGCTAGACAAAGTTTGTTGTCCGAAGTATTATTGCTTGAAGGAATTGTTCTGGAAAGACTTAATCCTAATGCAGACGTAGATATATCGTTACCCTTTTCAAATCTTGTAATCGCTTCACCCAAACCTGTAGGAAAATCTATACCTGTATACAAATGGGGTCTCACTTTCGAAGGGTTTGATTCGAAGGTCTCTTTATCATCCTTTCTTGATCGTATTAATGATTTCAAAATCTCTCGCGAGTGTACCGACCAGGACCTATTTGTCTCAGCAGGTGACTTGTTCTCAAACTCAGCATTAATATGGTACAGAAACATACGAGACCAAATTTCTACCTGGGAGGAGTTAGTTGCGTGTTTAAAACGAGATTTCCTACCTTATGGCTATATTAACGACCTTTGGAACGAAATACGTAACCGAACCCAAGGTCCTGACGAAAATGTTGTTTCTTTTATTACCTCATTAGAAGCTTTATATAGCAGACTCGACAAAAAACCTTCAGAACCCGAAATTATCGATCAATTACTTAGAAATTTAAACCCCTATTTCTCAGAACGTTTGGCATTGCAGCAAGTCTCTTCGTTAGCCCACTTTAAAGACTTATGTCGTTCTCTGCAGGAAGTGAAGTTACGGATTAACAAATATCGGCCACCCCCCGAGAAACTATCTGGTCTTCTAGAACCTGATTTAGCTTGCCAAGTTCGAGCTTCCCGTAAAGTATCTACCCTTAACGTTCCTCCTACCGTTACTAACAACTCACTTACCTGTTGGAACTGCAAGCGAAGTGGACATAACTATACTGTCTGCACATACCCTAGTAATATTTTTTGTTATGGTTGTGGTCGCGCAAATATTTACAAATCTAACTGCACCAACTGTAATCCTAACGTATCGGGAAACTCCCGTCGAGATATTTCAAATCAGGGTGTGAATATCTCAAGAAACCAAAATCGCCCTCAACACCAATCATCCAACGGACCCAGACGTCAATAAATTCAAATCATAAAACCACTTCTAACGTTGTACCGTCATTAAATTTATCTAATAATAATACCGCTACTATTAATGTACAAAATGCCTTACCTTTAGAGGAATTATGCTATACTACCCCAGCCGAGTGGTCTAAGTGGTTACAAACCGTCAATTCCTTTTACCATAAAAAGACTGCTGCCGTTTCACAAATTGTTAAAAAACCCTTCGATAACCGTCCACACTTATCTATCTTAATAGGTTCCTTAAATGTAATTGCTTTATTGGATACAGGTTCTTCATGTTCTCTTATAAATAACGAAGGGTTACATCAATTATCTCAACAAAATATCAAAATTTAAATTATTCCCGAAAAAACTTCCATAAATTTAGCTGACGATAATCAAATACATGTAACCGGTTCCTTAAGTTAAAAATTGAGTAGAATCTCTTGAACGTGACGTTTTATTTTTGATTGTCCCTGCATTAGCGTATCCTTTTCTACTAGGCGTTGATTTCTGTAAACTTTTTAATCTGTCACTTTACTTTCAGGATTTTTCATGGCAAACCTCTATTAAAACGAACTCCTGTGCATCTACAGGAATATCTAACAAAATCTCTTACTGACTCCCAAAATGTAACCCTTAACGCTACAATCGACAAATTTCGCAAACTTAATACCTCCGAACTTGGTTGTGTTACAACGGCAACACACGTTATCTCTACAGGTGATGCCCTTCCCTTTAAGCAACGTCAATATCCCTTATCGCCTGCCTTACAAAAGCATTTACATGCTGAAATAGACAAAATGTTAGAATCTGGTGTTATCTCTCCTTTAAATTCACAGTGGACCTCTCCTGTATTATTAGTTCGGAAAAGAATGACGAATGGCGTGTCTGTTTCGATGGCAGAAAGTTGAATTCTGTGACTGTTTCAGATGCTTACCTCTACCTAGAACTGACTCGATTTTAAGCCGCCTTCGAAACGCAAAATTTATCTCATCTATCGACCTTAGACAAGCTTTTATCAGATACCTCTCGACTTATCTTCTCGTCAAAAACTGCTTTTTGTGTCCCAGGCCGAGGTCTTTTCGAATATAATTTTTGCCATTTGGTCTCTGTAACGCTCCACAAACTTTACAACGTACTATGGATCACACGTTAGGTCCTATCTACATCAAGAACGTGCCTTTGTATTTTTAGATGATATCTTAGTTATCTCAAGTTCTTTCGATGAACATATCGCCACATTAAATGAAGTTGCAGAACGTTTAAACGCAGCAGGTTTTAAGATAAACTGGGAAAAGTCTCAATTTTGTCGTTCATCCTCACATTTCTCGGTTTTATTATCGATGGGACAGGCTTAGAGCAGACCCTGCTAAAGTTGATGCCATTACTAAATTTAAAACACCTAAAACTGTTACCGAAATCAAACGTTTAATTGGAATGATTAGCTATTATCGCATTTTTCTACCCAATCTTTCAACTATATCCGCACCCATTACTGCTTTAATTAAAAATAAAAGAAATCCCAAACTATCGAGTGGAATTTAGAATCCCAACAGGCTTTCGAACAAATTAAAACATTAATCACTTCAGCACCTATCTTAATCTCTCCAAATTTCGATGATAAGTTTTTTATACAAACCGATGCCTCACTTACTGGGTTAGGTGCAATGTTATTCCAGGTAAACAATGGTTTAGAACATCCAATCGCTTATGCGAGCCGTGCCTTAACTTCTGCCGAACAAAAATACTCTGCTACCGAACGGGAATTATTGGGCGTTATCTTTGGCATCGAGAAATTTACAGGATATGTCGAAGGTACACACTTTACCGTAATCACTGACTGTGCAGCTCTCACGTGGCTTAATAACTTGAAACAGCCCGCAGGTCGTTTGGCAAGATGGAACTTGCGATATCCCAATTTACTTTTGACGTTAGGCATAGGCCTGGCAAATTAAATATCGTACCTGATGCCTTATCTCGTGACGTCGTTTCTCTTAACCTTCCAAATTTAATTCTGGATACCTGGTACCTCAATATGATTAAAAAAGTTTCCGATACCCCCGACAAATTTCCTACCTTTCGTGTATCTAATAATAGACTATATAAATTTGTATCTCATTCCGTGACCGTATGTTCAACAGTACAGTTCTAAGTTAATTCGTTGATAATAAAATACGACCTCGGAAATATCAAATTAACAAGTGATAAAACCAAAACAGGTATTGTTTTCTAAACATTCCTCTTCCTTTTATTACAGCTACATTAAATAAACCTAACCCAAACCACTTACCAAAACTACCTGAAATGTATCCTTTACCAACAATAACAGCCTCAACCATAAATCATTCAACCAGCCAAACAAAAAATCCACTTGCCCATCAGACAATAAAAGAAGGGACATATTCGAATGCAGTAAAAAGCAATGCACCAAATGAACAAACATCTGCAAGCAGTTTCCCGTCAAAAGAAAATGCGATTATATTAAATTCATTGCCAAACACGAAGTTAGAAGATTATCTAAATGCAATCACGGAAATAATAGATCCTAAAAATATAACCTTTGCATCAAGAATAGCAAACAACCGGATCTGTATTTATTTATCTACAAAAGAAGATGCTGACCAGTTTGTAAACAACCATCCTAATATAAATAACACAGAAGTGGAAATACGTAAATTACTAACGCCGACCATAAGGGTGGTTATTTCAAATGTTAGCCCATCCATACCACACAATGTAATAGAAGACGCACTTATTAAGCTAAATATAACTTTAACAGGCAAGATGTCATTTATAAAAGCTGCATTATCAGAAATAAAATTTAAACACATACTTAGCTTTCGTAGACAAATCTATGTTAAACAAACTGCAAATTTAAACATCCCAGAATCAATAATAGTATTATTTGAAGAAACCCCCTACAGACTATTTTTATCTACAGAAACATACTGCTATACATGTAAACAAACGGGCCATTCAACCTCAAGCTGCGAGGAACATAATATACAGAGTGAAACAAAACAACCTGAACAAATAACAAACCTAAATGAAACAATAAGAAATAAAAGACCAAATCAGTCACCTGAAAGTACACCTACAGAAGAACTAAATGAAACTTACATTGAACATCAAATAAGAGAAGCAACTCAAAAGAAAAAACAAGAAACCAACCAAGAATCAACCCTGTCAAATTTATCACAAACCAAACGGACAAACAAAAAACAAAAAAAGGATCCTACAATTAAAAAGAAGAACTGCTACACTTCGTTTACAGTTTTACCTGGTCGGTAATGCAGTTAACAAAATGTTACGCTTAGATTCTGGTACATTGAAATGGCGATAGATGGCTCTTAAAAGCCGGTAATACAATTACCAAAGTTCATAAGATACACATGACGTCACTGATAATTTATATTGCGCCATAATTAAGAGAAGGTACATAAAATTTAAACAATAAAAACCAGACAATCTACTCACGTGAAGGATCAGCTAACCGGCAGGAAATCCGCCACGGTAACCTCGGCATCGCTGCTGGTAGAGTTGGACATCCAAATTATCTCGGGTCATGGGATGCTCCAGGGTCATCTCCGTTCCTATATGCAGTGGAAGACGGAATAGGGAATTAAGGAAAGATACTCAAGATAAGGAAATCTACATAATAAGATAACACGACACCCGCACGACTGTTCACTTCAAAGTTCGGCGTAAAGCCACGTTCCGCGAGAACTGCGGAACTCCTCCTCTTTGTAGCATTGCCTTACCCCTATGGGGATAATTCACACTTGCCAATTGCACTATTGTGACGCATCGAAGCCCCGCCCAGTTCATTTAAAATGTTCGCGCGTCTTGCGTATTTAAAATTATGGCGGAAGCTTCCGCACATTCAAAAACTACTTAACATAAAATGTTAAAGTGCAAATTCAGTTTGCACGTAACAATCGCGACAAAGCCACAAAAGAAAAACTTAAAAGAAAAGTCTGTTAGCACAGTAACAGCTTAAAATCTAAGTCCTTACTACCCTACATAAACCCTAACTTAAAACCTACAAAATGTTTATATAAGGCGCCACCTGGTTTTTCGACCGATAGCACGTCTACCAAGTACCAGGAAACGGAATAGGTAGCCCGATAGTCTTTGACTACACTACTTACCGACAGCACAAATTTGTCGGGAGCATGAAACACTGCTTAAACTAACATGGGTGCGACAAGTCGCCTAACCTATCTAAACCTATCTAAACTTATCTAACTAAAGCTAACATATAGTTCTTATATGCAAACACACATGAGTGTCGCATCAAACTATTCTTCTTTTGGCAAGAAGTGCCCAAATTTAAAAGTTCATGAGAGTGCGCACTTGCACTCTAGCAAATTTTGTTTCTGGTACTTTGGTTTCCTCCGATGCACATTTAACTTGTCCATGACACAGTTGTGAATCCACAAATTTACCAAAAGTACCGCCTACTAAATCCTTATATGCTAACCTGACAAATTACATTTCTAAATTGGGTTAGCTTTTTCACTTAATTTTCAGAAAGATAATTCCACGCCTGGTCATATATACCACACGTTAGGACGATAAAAGATAAGATAAGATCTCAAATTGATGTTAAAGATAATAGATAAGGTAAAGATATTAAGCTTAAGTTGTTATCCTCAAAGGTAATGAATAAGATAACGGTATTAAGCTTTAGTTATTATTTGAGATACCGATAAGATAACACGATATTAAGTTAAAGTGATTATAAGAGATAGTAGGTAACATGAATTTAAACAGAAGTTATTGCTCAAGATAACCGGTAAGATAACGCGACATAACTCAAGTTATTCCTAACGGTAGTCGGTAAGATAACGATAAATTAAACCAAAGTTATTACTAACGGTAATCGGTAAGATAACGATACTAAACTAAGGTTATTACCAAAGGTAATCAATAAGATAACGATATTAAACCTAAAGGTATTGTCAAAGATAATAAAGAAGACAAAGATATTGGCCTAGTTATTACCCAAGACAATGATAACAACAAAGAGTGGCTCCAGTAGAGCCGTTTAAATGGGATTGACCCTATAAAACACAGCGTAGTCTGAAGGACCACCTGCGATATTAATCCGACAAGATAAGATATACACATTTTAAAATTCACTAGACTCCTAAGAGAACTAGTACGATAATTTTCCTAACGAGTGCTTCAACTACGATAAGAAAATCAGACAAAAGTTGACACAACAACTTACAAGTATCATTACAGATACAAACACACAAAACAACTGTTATAAGGTAGTTTTTAAAACGGTAGCACCCTAAACACACAAAATGCCCAATTATAAGCAGTTAAATACAGATACACTGTCCCCATATGCTAAAACAACCGAGAATTTAATAAGATAACAATAAGAAAACAATAGCACCTCACCACAAAGTTCAATAAAAATAACGAAAAAAGTTTATAAGTTATGTAGATTTAGTAGAAAAAGGAAGGAATAATGTTGTAGTATAATGATGTAGTATAATGTGGGCGATTGCAATAATTCAGAGGAAAACACACGGAATAGATAATCCTAGTTCTTGCAACTGCGAATATGAACTATTTCTTTCAATGGCATAGATCGCGTGTCCTATGTGAGCCCAAAGAAGAAAGCATTCACTCAACATCAGCTAAAACCAGTCATAAAAATTCAATGGGTTATTTCAACCAAAGTTACGACAATTACCATACAATTAAACCATATAAGAGAAATACTAAAGACCGAACAATATGTAATAGGAAAATTTCAAGGGTTAATTAAATGAAACGACAGAGTTATATTGGGGGGTGTAGAGGATGAAGTGATATATATCTAACGGTATGGTGAAGGAAAAGTCAACCAGAAGAAAAAGATAGCTAAATTAAGGTAAGTAAAGTTAACGTGTAAGAAATTATATACTATATGAGGGAAGGAATAAGTAATTAAAGATACTAATTGATGGTGAGAACAAAAAATATTAGGTAAATCGTGAGGAGAATGGGGCATGAAAAACTTAATTAGCATTTGGGTCGGCAGAGAATGGCTTAAGGTCTTTAATATGCCACCTGCCTTGGCGTTTTCCTTCAGTATCCTGAAGTTCATAGATAAGGGGACTAATAACACGTGTGACTTTACAAAGAATGAATTTAGGGGCCAATTTTGAAGAAAATTTCTTAGATGCATCCGATAAGACATAGTTCTTTTTCCAAACTTGTTCGCCCAAGGCAAAGGAAATATTTCGCCACGCAAGTTATAATGGTCCTTACTCTTTTCGTAAGCTTTTAACAAATTTTTTCTAACGTCGTTAAAGATAGAAGGTAGTGACTGTTGGTCCTTGTCCCAACGTACATTTTATCGTCAAATTCAATTACGTTAGTATCGTCAGGCACTAAACCATAGTAACTCCCATCGATTGGGGTATATCTTCCAAAAACAAGAAAAGACGGAGTGAATTGGGTTGTTTTGTTTAGATGTACGCAAAGCTTGAGCAATTTCAAAGATATGTTCATCCCATGTAGTATGGTCTGAATCAATATAAGACGAGATAGCGGTAATTAACACTCGATTTACTCTCTCGGTAGGGTTTACTTGGGGTGATATTTTGCGTTAAACCAAATTTTTGTACTTTGTAACTTTTAACGAAATTCTGAAAATCTTTAGAGATAAATTGTGCACCATTGTCACAAAGAATAATCTGGGGACACCAAAGATAAGAAAGACATTCTGTTCTAGGAATTTAATTATTGCAGCGGAGGTAGCTTTACGTAAGGGTTGCACCATAACAAATTTAGAAAACCAATCGGTAACAACTAAAAGATATTGATTGCCTCTTTTGATCGAGGGAGAGGTCCTAATAAGTCAAGCGATATTAATTGAAAGGGATAAGATACACGCTTAAAGTTACCCATTAAACCAGGGCGAGCGTCTTGTGAACTCTTATGAGAACCACAAATTTTGCAGCTTTTAATGTAGCGACAAACAGATTGCTTAAGTGTGGGCCAGTAATACAATTCAGATATTTTCGAGAGTTTTGTAACACCAAGGTGTGCAGCTAAGGGATTGTCGTGACATAATTTGAGCACCTCACTGCGATTTGCAGTGGGCACAACGAGTTTCCATTCAGGTATATTCGATATTTTATGTGGGGACGAGGATACAAATTTATACAGTCTATTATTAGTTACTCGAAAGGTAGGAAATTTGTCGGGATTATCGGAAACTTTTCTAATCATATTGAGGTACCAGGTATCCAGAATTAAATTTGGAAGGTTAAGAGAAAACATCTCGAGATAACGCATCAGGTACGATATTTAATTTGCCAGGCCTATGCCTAACGTCAAAAGTAAATTGAGATATACGCAAGTTCCATCTTGCCAAACGACCTGCGGGTTGTTTCAAGTTATTAAGCCAAGTGAGTGCTGCACAATCAGTGATTACGGTAAAGTGTGTACCTTCGACATATCCTCTAAATTTCGATGCCAAAGATAACACCCAATAGTTCTCGCTCGGTAGCAGAGTATTTTTGTTCGGCAGAAGTTAAGGCACGGCTCGCATAAGCGATTGGATGTTCTAAACCATTGTTTACCTGGAACAACATTGCACCTAACCCAGTAAGTGAGGCATCGGTTTGTATATAAAACTTATCATCGAAATTTGGAGAGATTAAGATAGGTGCTGAAGTGATTAGTGGTTTAATTTGTTCGAAAGCCTGTTGGGATTCTAAATTCCACTCGATAGTTTGGGATTTCTTTTATTTTTAATTAAAGCAGTAATGGGTGCAGATATAGTTGAAAGGTTCGGTAGAAAATGCGATAATAGCTAATCATTCCTATCAAACGCTTTGATTTCGGTAACAGTTTTTGGTGTTTTAAATTTAGTAATAGCATCAACTTTAGCAGGATCGGCTCGTAAGCCTGTCCCATCGACAATAAAACCAAGAAATGTAAGGGATGAACGACAAAATTGAGACTTTTCCCAGTTTATCTTAAAACCTGCTGCATTTAAACGTTCAGCAACTTCATCTAATGTGGCGATATGTTCATCGAAAGAACTTGAGATAACTAAGATATCATCTAAAATACAAAGGCACGTTCTTGATGTAAGATAGGACCTAACGTTTGATCCATAGTACGTTGTAAAGTTTGTGGAGCGTTACAGAGACCAAATGGCAAAAAATTATATTCGAAAAGACCTCGGCCTGGGACACAAAAAGCAGTTTTTTGACGAGAAGATAAGTCGAGAGGTATCTGATAAAAAGCTTGTCTTAGGTCGATAGATGAGATAAATTTTATGTTACGAAGCCTGCTCAAAATTGAGTCAGTTCTGGGTAGAGGGTAAGCGTCTGGAACAGTAACAGAATTTAGCTTCCTGCCATCAAAACAAACACGCCATTCGTCATTCTTTTTCCGAACTAGCAATACGGGAGAGGTCCACGGTGAATTTGAAGGAGAGATAACACCAGATACTAACATTTTGTCTATTTCCGCATGTAAATGCTTTTGTAAGGCAGGCGATAAGGGATATTGACGTTGCTTAAAGGGAAGGGCATCACCTGTGGAGATAACGTGTGTTGCCGTTGTAACACAACCAAGTTCAGAGGTATTAAGTTTGCGAAATTTGTCGATTGTAGCGTTAAGAGTTACATCTTGGGAGTCAGTAAGAGAGATTTTGTTAGATATTCCTGTAGATGCACAGGAGTTCGTTTTAATAGAGGTTTGCCATGAAAATCCTGAAAGTAAAGTGACAAATTAAAAGTTTACAGAAATCAACGCCCAGTAGAAAAGGATACGCTAATGCAGGGACAATCAAAATAAAACATCACGTTCAAGAGACTCTACACGAATTTTTAACTTAAGGGAACCGTTACATGTATTTGATTATCGTCAGCTAAATTTATGGAAGTTTTTCAGGAATAATTTGAATTTTGATATTTTGTTGAGATAATTGATGTAAACCTTCGTTATTTATAAGAGAACATGAAGAACCTGTATCCAGTAAAGCAATTACATTTAAGGAACCAATTGAGATAGATAAGTGTGGACGGTTATCGAAGGGTTTTTTAACAAGTTGTGAAACAGCGGTAGTCTTTTTATGATAAAAGGAATTGACGGTTTGTAACCACTTAGACCACTCGGCTGGAGTAGTGTAGCATAATTCCTCTAATGAAGGTAAGGTATTTTGTACATTAATAGTAGCGGTATTATTATTAGATAAATTTAATGACGGTACAACGTTAGAAGTGGTTTTATAATTTAAATTTATTGGCGTCTGTGTCCGTTGGATGATTGGTGTTGAGGGCGATTTTGGTTTCTTGAGATATTCACACCCTGATTTGAAATATCTCGACGGGAGTTTCCGATACGTTAGGATTACAGTTGGTGCAGTTAGATTTGTAGATATTTGAGCGACCACAGCCATAACAAAAATATTTTTAGGGTAAGTGCAGACAGTATAGCTATGTCCACTTCGCTTGCAGTTCCAACAGGTAAGTGCGTTATTAGTTACGGTAGGAGGAACGTTAAGTGTAGATACTTTACGGAAGGTCGAACTTGGCAAGCTAGATCAGGTTCGAGAAGACCAGATAATTTCTCGGTGGTGGTCGATATTTGTCAATCCTTGACCTCACTTCTTGAAGAGAGCGACATAGGTCTTTAAAATGAGCTAGCGAAGATATGGTCTGTAATGCCAAACGTTCTGAGAAATAGGGGTTCAAATTTCTAAGTAATTGATCGATAATTTCGGATTCGGAAGGTTTTTTGTCGAGTCTGCTATATAAAGCTTCTAATGAGATAATAAAAGACACAACATTTTCGTCGGGACCTTGAGTTCGGTTACGAATTTCGTTCCAAAGATCGTTAATGTAGCCATAAGGTAGGAAGTCTCGTTTTAAACAGGCAACTAACTCATTCCAGGTAGAAATTTGGTGTCGTATGTTTCTATACCATATTAATGCTGAGCCTGCGAACAAATCACCAGCTGAGATAAATAGGTCCTGGTCGGTACACCAGAGAAATTTTAAAATCGTTAATCCGGTCAAGAAAGGATGATAAAGAAACCTTCGAATCAAACCCTTCAAAGGTGAGACCCCATTTGTATACAGGTATAGGTTTTCCTAATGGTTTAGGTTCGGCAAGCGCAAGATTTGAAAAAGGTAACGATATATCTACGTCTGCGTTAGGATTAAGTCTTTCTAAAAGAATTCCTTCAAGCAATAACACCTCGGACAACAAACTTTGTTTAGCTTGAGTCACTTGGTCATCGTTATATAAAGATAATGATTCGATACGGTGTTTGACGTGGGTTATTCTTGAAGTCAATCTCCCTAATTCGATATTAGTAGCCGCAGGATCTGTTTTGTTTATTATACCCGATATATCATCTAAAGATAATTTAATTTCTGATACGTTGAGTGGCCAATCGCCAACAGGGTTCTTTAAGATAGCCACGCCTTTGGTTTCCTGTGACAAAACAGCCCTAAGTTGAGATCGCCTATCATTCTGATTGGTCGCAGCTATGATACTTCTGCACTCCAGCTCGTAGATCAATTCCAGCGATTTTAAATGTGATACGTTCATTATGAATACAATATTCAAGACACGATATAAAAATATGCGATTTTGACGCAGGTTAGAAGGTAAAAACACGTTACAGCTACTTTAAGGTAATACGATACGATATTTAGAGGTAAGAACTTGTTAGAACGTCACCGATAACACCAAAGAAACACATTTAAGGTATATGGAAACGAAATCAATGTTCAGTTAAATACATATTTTATAGATAATGACAGACAAGCCTTCCAAAATGGAAAATGGACGCAGAGGATATGTTATTTAACCTATAAGGCAACAACGTATAGTCAAACACTTCTTAAAAAAGGTATACTAGGTATTTATTTCACTCAAGTGTTTTTTTTAACACAAAATTTTCATGTGAAGGATAAATCATAATGCAATTTTAGAATGTAACATAAAGATGTATTTAAGTTTCAAAAAACGGCCTTTCAAAGTTAAGGAAAGCAACTAAAGATATTTTAATAGGTAATTCTATAATATTGTATTTAAAGACATAAGGTAAGGTAAATACTTACATGAATAAAAGTAAAGTTCTTTAAGTGAAGAAGCTATTAATGCATTGTATCCTTATAAAGGAAATTATTCTAACCTAAAAACAAAGAAGAAGCCCCTGAAGTTCATGGCCCCACGTTGGGCGCCATCTGCTACACTTCGTTTACAGTTTTACCTGGTCGGTAATGCAGTTAACAAAATGTTACGCTTAGATTCTGGTACATTGAAATGGCGATAGATGGCTCTTAAAAGCCGGTAATACAATTACCAAAGTTCATAAGATACACATGACGTCACTGATAATTTATATTGCGCCATAATTAAGAGAAGGTACATAAAATTTAAACAATAAAACCAGACAATCTACTCACGTGAAGGATCAGCTAACCGGCAGGAAATCCGCCACGGTAACCTCGGCATCGCTGCTGGTAGAGTTGGACATCCAAATTATCTCGGGTCATGGGATGCTCCAGGGTCATCTCCGTTCCTATATGCAGTGGAAGACGGGAATAGGGAATTAAGGAAAGATACTCAAGATAAGGAAATCTACATAATAAGATAACACGACACCCGGCACGACTGTTCACTTCAAAGTTCGGCGTAAAAAGCCACGTTTCCGCGAGAACTGCGGAACTCCCTCCTCTTTGTAGCATTGCCTTACCCCTATGGGGATAATTCACACTTGCCAATTGCACTATTGTGACGTACCGGAAGCCCCGCCCAGTTCATTTAAAAATGTTCGCGCGTCTTGCGTATTTAAAATTATGGCGGAAGCTTCCACATTCAAAACTACTTAACATAAAATGTTAAAGTGCAAATTCAGTTTGCACGTAACAGAACTTGGAACAAACTGAATCCCCAAAACACAATACAATAAAGGAAATCATAGAAAGTGATCCAGCCAAATACATTATCTCATTCGACGAATTTCAGGACTTTCTAGAAAACACGATCGGAACAAAAAAATACTAGAATTAAGTAAAACTATACCAAAGATACAAACCAACTCATACAAATGATGCATGAAATCCAAAACAATACTGATGACAAAAAATAAAACAACAATAACAAGAATAACTAAAAATGGAGGAACAACAAATTGAGTCAGAAATGTCTGATTCCTCAGTCGATAATCAATAACATGAACATCATTCAATGGAATTGTAATGGACTTCAATCCCATAAAGCTGAATTCCAAAACTAATTGAAGAAACACAACCTCATTACATATGCTTACAAGAAACACTTCAAAGAACATCAAAACATAAATACATACAATTTTATACAATATCGCAAGGACAGACTAAACACACATATAGCTAGCGGAGGGTGGCAATTCTAGTAAACAACAAACAACATACAACAAGATGTACAAACTATCCTGAGAGAGACACATCCAATATTGAACCACTGCTGAACTATCTTAAAGACATAGAAATCCAACATCGTATATAAAATATATAAAAGATAAACATATATTGTACCATAGATTATAAATAATACTTCCAACCTCCGCTAATAACTGTAAAGGTGGAAGCGGATGAAAGTGAAATTAAAAAAAAAAAAAAAATTTGTATCTTCGTCCCCACATAAAATATCGAAAATACCTGAATGGAAACTGGTCGTGCCCACTGCAAACCGCAGTGAGGTGCTCAAATTATGTCACGACGATCCCATTGCTGCACACCTTGGTGTTACAAAAACTCTCGCTAAAATATCTGAATTGTATTACTGGCCCACACTTAAGCAATCTGTTTGTCGTTACATTAAGAGCTGTAAAATTTGTGGCTCCCATAAGAGTTCACAAGATGCTCGCCCTGGTTTAATGGGTAACTTCAAACGTGTATCTTATCCCTTTCAATTAATATCGCTTGACTTATTAGGACCTCTCCCCCGATCGAAAAGAGGTAATCAATATCTTTTAGTGGTTACTGATTGGTTTTCTAAATTTGTTATGGTGCAACCCTTACGCAAAGCTACATCTGCAGCTATAATTAAATTTCTAGAACAAAATGTATTTCTTATCTTTGGTGTCCCTCAGATTATCCTTTGTGACAATGGTGCACAATTTATCTCTAAAGATTTTCAGAATTTCGTTAAAAGTTATAAAGTACAAAAAATTTGGTTTAACGCAAAATATCACCCCCCAAGTAAACCCTATCGAAAGAGTAAATCGAGTTTTAATTACCGCTATTTCGTCCTATATTAATTCAGACCATATTACATGGGATGAACATATCTTTAAAATTGCTCAAGCTTTACGTACATCTAAACACGAAGCAACCCAATTCACTCCGTCATTTCTTGTTTTTGGAAGATATACCCCAATCGATGGGAGTTACTATGGTTTAGTGCCTGACGATACTAACGTAATTGAATTTGACGATAAAGTACGTTGGGACAAGGACCAACAGTCATTACCTTCTATCTTTAACGACGTTAGAAAAAATTTGTTAAAAGCTTACGAAAAGAGTAAGGACCATTATAACTTACGTAAACGAAATATTTCCTTTGCCTTGGGCGAACAAGTTTGGAAAAAGAACTATGTCTTATCGGATGCATCTAAGAAATTCTCTTCAAAATTAGCCCCTAAATTCATTCTTTGTAAGGTCATTCGTGTCATTAGTCCCCTTATCTACGAACTTCAGGATGCTGAAGGAAAACGCCAAGGCAGGTGGCATATTAAAGACCTTAAGCCATTCTCTGCCGACCCAAATGCTAATTAAGTTTTTCACGTTCCATTCTCCTCACTATTTACCTAATATTTTTTTGTTCTCACCATCAATTAGTATCTTTAATTACTTATTCCTTCTCTCATACAGTATATAATTTCTTACACGTTTAACTTTACTTACCTTAATTTAGCTATCTTTTTCTTTTGGTTGACTTTTTCTTAATCATAACGTTCATCATCACTTCATCCTCTACACCCCCAAATATAACTCTGTCTTTTCATTTAATCAACCCTCGAACTTTTCCTACTGCATATTATTTGGGTTTTAGTATTTTCTTACATGGTTTAATTGTGTGGTAATTGTCGTAACTTTGGTTGTAATAACTCATTGAATTTTTATTTATTTATTTATTTATTGATAAATCCACGGACACAAAGGTCCTTATACAAAATTAATAAAGAATAACAAAATAAAGGACTATAAAATATAACTTAGTTATAAACTATAACAAAATGAATATAGAACTCAGTACCTATGCAGTAATTTACGAATAATAGGTTTAAAGCAACTTAAGCGATCAGAATTTCGCACAGTCTCATCAAGAGAATTTCACTTCCTACGCAGTCTAGGACAGGCAGAATAGAAAGCAAAATTAAATTTATGCGTTTGCTCCCACAGTAAACGATGATGTCTAGTCGGATATGAATTAAGACTAAGGGCAAAATGCCCCACTGTAAATTCACAATTTAAGAAACCATTTAGAACCTTATAAACAAAGATAACATCAGAAATATCATGCATTGATTTTAAGGTGGGCAAATTAAATTTAGAAGCCACAGGACCATAATTATGATCAAATGGTAACATAGGAGATCCACTCTTGAATGCCAGATATCTGAGTAACAAATGTTGAACTTTATCAAGTTTTACTGTATCACAAGCAGTATATGGCGTCCAAATAACAGAGGCATACATAAGAATAGGCATGACCAAAGCTCTATACAAAGAAATAACAGAGTTTGTAGATTTAAAGTCCTTAGTAGATCGTATAATAAAGCCTAGCATCCTAAGAGATCTAGCTATAACATAATCTAAATGCATATTAAAACTAAAATTGTATTGCAGAAAGATCCCAAGATCTTTTATAGAATTAGTGTTTTCTAAATCAATACCCAATATACTGTAATCGAAAGTAAGAGCAGAACGCCTAGTAAAGGACATAGTTTTACATTTCGCAATGTTTAACAACAAATCATTTTCGACTGACCATCTAACAACTTCATTAAGATCTGACTGCAAATTAATACAGTCAGTGGTATTACTTATATTACAATATAACTTGAGATCATCCGCATATAAAAGGATTTTAGAGAATTTTACTACATTGCAGACATCATTTATGAATAGTATGAACAAAAGCGGACCTAAATTTGAACCCTCATGGAACCCCAGAAATAGCACGAATAGGACTTGATAAACACCCACCAATCTTCACTACTTGAACCCTATTTTCTAAGTAAGATTTAAACCAAGAGAGAAATTCATTTCTAATACCAAAACAAAATAATTTGTGAATAAGAAGACCATGATTAACGGTATCGAAAGCTTTGGAAAATCTAGAAACAAAGCATCAACCTGTCCTTCCAATACAAGAGACACACATATATTTGTGGTAAACTGAAGAGAGTTAGTCAGAGTAGATCTTCCCGCAATAAAACCATGTTGGCTGCTATTAATCAAAGGATAAACTAGATTAGTTAATTTACTAACGATTATTGACTCAAAAAGCTTAGAGAAAGAGCCAAGCAGTGAAATAGGCCTATAATTCGAAATATCTTGTCTATTGCCAGACTTAAAAATCGGAGTAATATGCGCAAGTTTCCAAGAAGTAGGAAAGACACCCAATTTGATAGACTTATTAAATAATACAAGAAGAGGCTTCTTCAATGAGGCAATACATTTCTTTAATAACCTAGTTGGTAATAAACCAGGACCTGTACTGTCACTTTCATTCATACTCTTAATACAATAGTCAATATCTTCAGAACTAATCACAGGCACATCAAGTTCAGGACAACTATTCAAGAATGGAGCATTAAGATTCGGCGTTACCCTATAAACAGAACTGAAACAATCAGAGAACAGCTGAGCAATCTCAGACTCAGTACGACCATAACAACTATTAAGTCGCATAACAGCTGGAAAACTAGTAGAACATCTTTTTTTATTGACAAATGACCAGAATGACTTAACATTACTTATAGAACTATTCTCAACCTTTAGTATAAAATCATTGTAATTTAACCTAGACAGTCTTAGACATTTTGCTCTTAACATCTTAAATTCGATAAAGTCATGAAGTTTACCAGAGGTTTTCCAGCGCCTATGTGCAATCTTCTTAGATACTAAATATTTACAAAGTTCAGCAGAAAACCAACTTGGATAGGAAGAAATACGTCTAGTTTTCAAAGGCACATTTCGACTTATAATATTATGGACTAGATCTTCAAAGCAAGCAACATCTAAATTTACATCATTAGAATTTAAGAGAGAGTCCCAGTCAACATTATCAAATTCAAGACTTAATTTATCACAATCCGCATTGTAGAAATCAAAACTTTTAATTACGCTACGCAAATTAACAAAAGAGCCTGGCAAAATATCAATACCAAAGTAGCAAGGGACATGGTGAATATCAACCGGTAATATATACTCATCAGAAGAAATTACACTGATTTTAGCCAAAGTAGTAAATAGTAAATCCAAAGAATATGGCTTATTATTAGGTAAAGGAAAGTACTGCTTTAAACCAAAGGTATTCACCATATCACTCACTACTTCAACGGCAGACGCAGAACTAGGATTAAGATAACCTAAAATCTTGAACGAGCAATCCTCTTCATTTGTCCATATGACCTGCAGCAAATTATAATCTCCCAGCAAGATAACATCCATTTCATCATTAGTAAAAGAATTAAGTAGAGACTCCAAAGCAGCAGAATGAGACTGATATACTTGTATAGAGGACATCGGAGGTATATAGGCTGCTCCAATAATCAATTTCTTGAAATTTAGATTAATCTTTACAAAGACCTGCTCACAGCAACTATCATCAACTTCACATAAAGCAGAAAGAAAAGATTTGCTTACAGCAACAAGCACACCTCCACCCCGCGTAAGGTTACTATGTTGAACAGACCTATCAGTTCTATATAGCACATAATTATCCAGGCCAATTTCACTATCCAGTACAGCACTATCCAACCAGGTCTCGTGAAAACTATAACATCAGGCGAAATAGTCAGCTGACTTAAATTTACTTGCAAAGTACGAAACTTATTCTTCAGACTCCTACAGTTCTGATAATAGATGACTAGATTAGATTTATCAACATGAACTAGTTTTTTGTCTGTGACTGAGAAGTAATACTGCTCTTTTGAACAACAGTGGAACGTTATCCAAATACTTGACCACAAGGTCAACTTCCCAGCAGACGATCTTGTCCTAAGTTCAGAGAGAGCATTAGCATATTGCTGCTGCTGAGATTTCGTCTTATCAAACGATACTCTGATTGGGTGCTTCAATTTAAACCTGTTCCTGAAAACAATAGAAACATCTCTAGAGCTGTTAAGCGTTACAATAACAGGTCTAGTCTTATTATTATTGTTAACATTAAGCCGCCCAATTCTCTTAACTTTAATATCACAAAGTTCAATACCAATGGGCTCCAATACAGTTTTCACAAGATTAATGTCATCAATTGCATTACCATTACTTGACTCCTGAAGGTTGAAAAGAATGACATTACATGAACGTGAGATACGATCTTGAAATTCAGAGAACATCTTCTCAGTATTATTAATGGAGCAAGGATTTGCAGATTCCAGTTCAGATATTCTCAGCTGTAGGGTATCAACTTGGCCCTGTAGACGAGGCAGCGCTTCTAGTGATTTCACAATACCATCAATATGAGACTTGACATCAGCTAATTCAGTCTGGAGTGTTGACAAAATTCCACAAGATGCTTTAATATCTTTAAGGTCAGCAGACAGAGAGTGAACATCAACAAAATTGTTTCCTCTACCATTAGAATGGCAATCTATACATTTATAGACCATCATCTGCTTCTTCTTAAGGTCCAAGACTTTTGATTCAGAAACAGATAGACCTGCACAATCCAATGTGGCATGAAATAAATTTGAACAAACAGAGCATGGTACAATATATGAAGAAGCATTGAATGGAATTTTACAAGCTGTACAAATAGACATGATTATAAAAGTAAGAGCACTAAAGGAGACTTCACTGTAGCAGATATGATATTATGTATAGCAGATATTAACTGTTTCAGATAGTTGTTTTGTTTTACAGATGAATGCAACCAATATAAACTGTATCTCCTTAACAAAAATGGTCAACAATTTATAATTAAATTGTTCTTGAGATTGTGTTTAGTGTAAACAAGGAATAGCAGATAACCACACTAAAGTTCTTTAAAGGTAATAGATAACCAACTGCTAAAGGTCAACTGATATCACAATCATAATGTAAGATGAAATAAAATAGGTAAATCAAGGGTTTACTACAGATTTTCAGCTGTACTGTTGGAGGACTGGTTGTGAATTGTAGTTATTAATGTTCTTTTCATTTAGTTGCACAATCTTGCACAGTTTGAGCTATTTTAAGCTGATATTTCACTACCAAACTGATTTTATTTACAGAGCACTTTATCACACACCAAACACATTCACTTATTATTATACTTATGAATTACTTTATGATTGGTTTTAGCTGATGTTGAGTGAATGCTTTCTTCCTTGGACTCACATAGGAGACGCGGCCTATGCCATTGTAAGAAATAGTTCATATTCGCAGTTGCAAAAACTAGGACTACCTATTCCGTGTGTTTTTCTTCTGAATTATTGCAGTCGCCTACATTATACTACATCATTATTTCTTTCTTTTACTACTAAATCAACATAACTTATAAACATTTTTTTCGTTGTTTTTTATTGAACTTTGTGGTGAGGTGCTATTGCTTTTTATTGTTATCTTATTATATTCTCGGTTGTTTTAGCATATTGGGACAGTGAATCTGTATTTAACTGCTTATAATTGGGCATTTTTGTGTGTTTAGGGTGCTACCGTTTTGAAAAACTACCTCAAAACAGTTTGTTTTTGTGTGTCTGTATCTGTAATGATACTTTTAAGTTGTCGTGTCTACCTTTGTCTGATTTTCTTATCGTAGTCAATGCACTCGTTAGGAAAATGATCGCACTAGTTCTCTTATGAGCCTAGTGAATGTCAACATATGATATATCTTATCTTGTCGGATCAATATCGCAGGTGGTCCTTCAGACTACGCTGTGTTTTATAGGGACAACTCTCTACCTTCTCTCGGACGCTTGTCCAAAAACTATACTTTTTTCTTAACCCGCTATCTCCGCTATGCCTTATTCTTCCTTCGGTGGACCTGTTCTTGTCTCGGAACACCCGTCTGCCACATAAGAATGATGTTCCCTCATTCCGAGCTACTAGTCACATTGGTTGGTTGAGTAGCGCTTTGCTATCCACCTTTCCCTCTGTCGCTGTTGCTCAATGCGAGCCCTTCCTCTACTTTCTTCTACGTGGAGGTGCCTAACTACCGTTAGGAATAACTTCGAGTTATTTCGCGTTATCTTACCGGTTATCTTTAGTAATAACTTTTATTTAAATTCATGTCACTTTACCTACTATCTCTTATAATCACTTTAACTTAATATCGTGTTATCTTATCTAGTATCTCAAATAATAACTAAAGCTTAATACCGTTATCTTATTCATTACCTTTGAGGATAACAACTTAAGCTTAATAACATTATCTTATCTACTATCTTTAACAACAATTTGAGATCTTATCTTATCTTTTTATCGTCCTAACGTGTGGTATATATGACCAGACGTGGGAATTATCTTTCTGAAATTTAAGTGAAAAAGCTAACCCGATTTAGAAATGTAATTTGTCAGGTTAGCATATAAGGATTTAGTAGGAGGTACTTTTGGTAAATTTGTTGATTCACAACTATGTCATGGACAAGTTTTAAATGTGCATCATTAGAAAACCAAAGTACCAGTAACAAAATTTGCTAGAGTGCAGAGTGACGCACTCCAGGAACATTTTTTAAATTTGGGCACTTCTTGCCAAAGGAAGAATAGTTTCAATGCAACACTCATGTGTGTTTGCACATAAGAACTTTTATGTTAGCTTTAGTTAGATAGGTTAGGCGACTTGTCGCACCCGTGTTAGTTTAAGTAGTTTCATGCTCCCCGACAAATTTGTGCTGTCGGTAATTAGTGTAGTCAAAGACTATCGGGCTACCTATTCCGTTTCCTGGTACTTCGGTAGACGTGTTATCGGTCGAAAAAACCAGGTGGCGCCTTATATAAACATTTTGTAGGTTTTAAGTTAGGGTTTATGTAGGGTAGTTAGGACTTAGATTTTAAGCTGTTACTGTGCTAACAGACTTTTTCTTTTTTTAAGTTTTTTCTTTTGTGGCTTTGTCGCGATTGTTACGTGCCAAGGGTCACTTTAACATTTTATGTTAAGTTTTTTGATATACGGAAATTTCCCCGTCATAATTTTCAAATACGCGGTACGCGGGAACTTTTAAATGAACTGGGCGGTACTTCCGTATGTCATGGTAGTGAGTTTGCGCAAGAGTGCATATCCCTATAGGGGTAGAGGAATACTAGACAAGGAGTTTGGGTGACGCGCGGAATCGTGGCTATTTTGCCTTTGATCGTGAAGTTATGTGCACGTGATTGTCTGGTAACGTATCTTAGGGTTTACCTATGTAGAAATCCCTGCCTAATTATCTTTTTTGTCTACCTCTACCTCCTTCCTGTCCAAACCCTACATAGGTAAGAATTGCCGCCACCTAAGGACTACCGAACTTCACGCCTGAGGAGGACTCATGATTACCTTGGCTAGCCGAGCTGTTCCTTACGCATTTGATGGCGTCGACGGATGATCTCTAATTCCGCGGGAGGAGCCCGATGGACTTCAGAGAAGCGAACTGTAACGCAATCCCGCCGGATACCGGATTCCTTATGTAAGTAATCTTTTACTTATTTTGTGTTAAAACGGAGTAATTTGTTGTTAAAATGACTCTCGTTTATCTTTAATTGTTTAATTTTTATATTGCAAATTATTGTGCAATATCGATGACATCATCAGTAGTTGACGCGCCGAAATCCGTATAAGAGTTGGCGCTGCCAACTGTGATAGTGTCTCTTACACCACGTTACCGGTGTAGTAATTATCGAACTTTAAATTTTAACTACCGTTTATAATATAAGAATCCTGCGCCTCTTTCCCTTCTACCCTAATCCTAGTGGCGCCAGTATCTGACCTTACAATTTTCTACATCCTCCGGCGGCACAATTAATTACTTTCACTTATTACTTCTAGAGGGTATAATAATTGAATGGGGCATCGAAGAGTACCGTCCGCACATTTTATATAACAGGCACGCACTTTTCCGTCACGTCCGATAATTATCTCCTTCACTAGTCTGAGCTTCCACAGTAATCGGCGCTTATCACTGCCATGTACTAGCACAACGTCACCTTGCTTAATCGCACATTCACGCACATTATCGTTGTAATGGGCACCTCTTAATAATTGCAGATATTCTAAATTCCATCTTTTCCAGAAACTATCGATTACTTTAGTTCTTTGCTTCCAAAGCTTTCGAATTTCTTCATCTCCTGGACGACGATTAATAAATGGTATACTATTTACAACAGGTCTTAATAAAAAATGTGCAGGAGTTAATGAAATTAAATTCTCAGGATCATTACCTACGTAGGTCAATGGCCAAGCATTAATTGTAGGTTCTACTTCTGTAAGGAATGTATTTAGCTGATCGAAACTTAACAAGGAGCGCCCAATTGTAGATTTAAGTCCATCCTTTACGCTTTTAACAAGCCTTTCATAAAATCCACCATGCCGCGCAGCACATTCCACAATAATTTCCAACTTATTCGATGTAAACTCATCTAACTTTTTACTGGCTAACACTTTATTTAAATCAGCTAAATCTAAGGAGAGTCTTTTAAAGGTTTTTGCATTGTCTGAGTAAATCACTCTTGGAATTCCTCTGCGTGCAAGAAAACGTCTGAATGCACTAACTGTAGAACTAACATTCATATTTACAACTAATTCTAGATGAATCGTTCGAACGACAGCACAGGTAAATAAAACGATGTAACAACGTTTTAACTGCTCTTTGTCCTTAAAATATAGCGGCCCTGCAAAATCTACTCCAGTTACCTCGAATGGGTTTGCTTTCTGTATACGATCTCTAGGTAACGGTTCAAAAGGCTCCGCTCCTGGTTTTCCACGAAGTCGCTTACATACAACACGTTTATTTAAGATTGACTTTATTAACTGTCTTCCTTTTATTATCCAGAAACGTTTACGTAAGGCGTGGAGTGTTACGTTTACCCCACTATGATGTACACCATTATGAAATTTGTAAATTAATAATTTACACAAATGTGCTTTCGTTGGTAAAATAATAGGGTGCTGTGTATCAAAACAATCGTCAAAATTCTGTAAACGCTCTCCTAAACATATTATCTGGTCTTCATCTAAGAAAGGATTTAATGACGCAATAGTCGAGGACCGTTTGAAAATGCGACCTTCTTATAAACTGTTTACTTCGTCACAATAGACCTCTCGCTGTGCTTGCTTAAGTAAACACTTCTGTGCACTTTCGATCTCACCCGTATTTAAACTACCTGTCCTTTTATTGTTCTTGTATTTCAGGTTTGCAAGGAACCTTAAAACGTAGGCAGTAATTCGTATTAAGCGGTCACAGTCACTAAATTTAGACATATCTAGCAATTTATATATTAACACCTTATTATCACAGGTCAATAAACACATTTTAGCTTCTATTGAGGCCCCTACATTATCACCATTTTCATTAATTGAAGGCTAAGAGAGTTCGTTTTCGCGTAACCATATCGGGCCATGTTGCCATTCATAAGAATTTATTAGTGCACTTGCTTTAATTCCACGCGTCAACAAATCTGCAGGATCTGCCGGAACAATGGCGTCATAGGCCATTTGACAAACTTTGAATTTCCTTCACTCGGTTAGCTACATATGGTTTCCATTTAGAGACGTCGCCTTTAATCCAGTACAGTGTAATTTGTGAATCAGTCCAACACACCACTTTATTTATTCTAATTGAAAGATTCACCGTTATAAAGGTTAGTAACCTAGCCGCTAGCAATGCGGCAGTCAGCTCTAAACGCGGTAGCGTTAACATCTTATCGCTGCAATTTTTTAATGGCACCACGCGGCCCTTTGAGCACAGTAATGTAGTACTAATTTCACCGTTGAACTTAATCTGTCGAATATTCGCCACTACACCATATGCTCTTAAAGAAGCGTCCGAAAAACATGCAATTGTAATTCGCTGGGTTCCCTTATTCTACACATGCAGCACAGAACGGAAAAGTTCTTTAAAGCGATTAATTCTTGACTTGTTACATGTCAAAATTGGCATTGTAAATGAATTCGCGCCAATAATTTAAGACTTGTGCATGCATTTCCGTTACATTAGATAGTTGCGTTTGCGCACGAGAATACGCAGACGCAGAGTGGAAACAGGGTGGTGATTTCCGTCACGTCGGGACTAGGCAAGAACTCGTCGAACTGAGTGGTTATCTGTGTGCCGTTTTTAACTTGTCTTGCAGATATGTAGGTTTCCTTTCATCTCTACCTAATATCGTTCTTCATACCTGTATTCCTTTCGTATATCTACAACAAGAAGAGAAAAGACAAATTTTAATCTGGTTCCGACGAGGGGGCAAAAGGACGACCCACGCCCAGAACGCTCAACCAATGCGGAGAACCTGACGCGAGAATAGCTGCAATGTTGTGAAGAGTTCCACAGTTTACGTGAGTACCTTTTGTCTTCTACTATAATCAAAATAAACATTTTTTGTATGTGATATAGTAATTTGAAACATTTATATGACTTAACACCTTATTGCGCAACATTATGCATGTATTTATTATTGTTACCAACTGTCGTAGTGGTTCTTATACAGTATGCGCCAGGACTTTAAAAGTATACCTTAGAGTATAGAACCATTAAGTATAACAGACTACCCACTAGCCATTCTTTTGCCATATCCTGGGGTATGGAATCATCCCAATTAATTTTTTTTATCCAAATATCTTGAAACAGGATCTTTAGCCTAAATAAGCAGAGTGCTATGATACCTATAGGATCATAAATCTGAGCAATCCTCTGTAACACATGCCGTTTTGTTATCGTATGCACTGAATTTATATAATCTATCGTATTATGTTCGGGATTGATTAATTTCATTATTCAAATTCAAATATTTTTTCGTGTTTATAAAATTGGTGTGTTGGGACGTTATCACTCCCGCCAACATATTTTGTAAAAACCAAGTGCATCTTATCACTTGTTATTTCGGTGTACAACATGGTGGACATAAAAGGTGCTGCCTTGTAAACTTCAGGGAATGCTGCCATCAATTTTCAATCTATGTGGTGACTAATTGCAGAAAGTCGCTTGTGTTGAAAGTGAAACAGTTCCTCAGGTGAGTGTATTTTCGTTTTAACTACACCAGTTTTCGTGATATTAGGTTAAACATTTTGTACTCGCATTTCGTGCGGTTTTCAAACAATTTCTATAGTTATTCATTAACATTTTGTTCCTTCGATCCAAATTTTGAATTAGTTCTTAAAATGTACAGTTCACAGTTCATTAAAATTGACGCGTTTTTGTCAAGTGATAAATTTTTTATGCTTTGCACGTGTTTGAAAATCGGTTTAACCTAAACATTAAACTTTCCAAATAGCTTATTTTTATTATTAATTGTGAATACTTTGGGTAATTTGAACAAATTAATGCTATTTATTTGATAAGATTACACATGGTTTACACTTTTAAAAGATGGGTATAAATTTGACATTCTCATATTTCCTTATGGTGAACGGTGCAGTGTTGCCAACTCTTTTAGGTGCTGTGTTGCCAGATTGTGGTATTCTTTCAAAGAGTATAGGAATTTCTTGCTAAAAGGTGATTGGTTCTTTAAGGGAATTGATGGAATATTTTTGGTGAAAGTATAAATTAATATTTATATATATTTTTGATTTAATTGCTATTTAAAGCATTTATTGGACATTTTGTGAATAATTCGTGATTTTCTTGTTTGTGTATTTGCATTGTGCACATACAATTTTCATTAGAGTGTTTTGTGTTTACGATGGTGAAAATGGAAATTGAAAAATTAGCAAATAAACGCAAGGTGTTACTTTACAAGGTTCGAGCTTTGTTAAAAATTGCGCAAGTAGCTCAACAAGATCCTGTTTCGAAGTTAAAGGATTTTGATATCTTTATTAGTTGGTCAATTTGAAGAGGTTCATTTTGAAATTGTATCTCAAGTGGAAGATAAGGATATTGAGGAACAGGAAACTATTCAAACAGAATTTGATGATTGTCAATATTCTATAAAAGTGATTTATAGGGATTTGACTCTACAGAGACTTGTAGATGTTCCATCTAGTGCTAAAGGTTCACGTGCAAGTTCAAATCATTCTCATCCAAATTGTGAAAATGCTAATTTGCACAAAAGTGGTGTTAATGCAAGTTGTAATAAAATTAAATTACCGAAAATTGTGATTCCAAAATTTGATGGCAATTTCAAAGACTGGCCTACATTCTATGCTTTGTTTCTTTTCAACAATTGGTGGACAGGTATCAGAACAAACGTTTTCTGCTTACTAGTTATTGGCAGTCCATATATAATGCTCCAAAAGCTAATATGGATTCTGCAACTTCTTATGCTTCATTGCTAGCAATTTTCTCGGAAAATTCATTGGCACTTGAGCAATTTAATTATGATATGTGGAATTTTACTCGATTAAATCTGTTGTTACAAAATTAGATAGTGTTACTAGAAAGCGTTTTGAAGTTGAACTTCATGATGTGGAGCTACCAACGATGAAGATTTATATGCCTTTTGTTAAAACATTGTAAGGCATTAGAGACTAATTTAGTGATTACAGGACAGCCTACATCATCTCTTAAATCAAAACCAGAACAAAAACAATCAGTGAAATGTGGTCAAAATGGAAATCGTGCTAATCAATCTTTTACATTTGTGACCAGTGCAAAGAATTCTAATAGCAATACTTTGTACAATTTTAAGTGCGTGTGTTGTAAAGAAGATCATTCACTTCTAAAGTGTGATCGCTTCTTGCAATTAGAACCTTTTGATCGCCACAAATTGGCGAAGGATTCTAATCTGTGTTTCAATTGCTTAACTGGTGGACATGCTTTGGCGAAGTGTTTGTCAAAGTTTCGATGTCGTATATGTAAACAGCGACATCATACATACTTACATTTTACAAAACCGGAATCTTCCCATCCTAGCAGTTCTACTGATAAGGAAGTTTCTCAACAATCTAGTGCATCTGAACAATTGTCGGTTCTAACCAATACAGTGTTCAAACATTCCGTGGTCTTACTGTCCACAGTTCTTTTGCATATTCATGATAGTGCCGGGAATTTTCAAACTTGGAGAGCGTTACTGGATAATGGAAGTCAAGCAAGTTTTATGACTCGAACATGTGTGAAAAGATTAGGTCTAAAAGCAGTTCCATCCTCAATAGATGTTCATGGTCTAAATACAATGACTATGTCTAGTTGTGGTGTGGCTTCATGTTTTATAAAACCTATACAAAATTCTAATATTCAATTTGAAATTGACGTGATTATTGTGCCTTCAATCGCTAATTCCGCACTGTCTGCCCCAGTTTCAAACGTTGGGATCATCTTAAGGATTTATCTTTGGCCGATCCTTATTATGGTCGCCCCCATGAAGTAGATTTGTTATTAGGAGCAGATATTTATTCTTCTGTGTTGCTACCTGGTTTACGGCATGGACATGTTGGTGAACCCGCTGCAGTGAATACAGTTTTTGGTTGGGTAATTGGTGGAAAAACTGGTTGCTCTTCTAATGCAAAAGTGAAATCATTGTGTACAACTGTGAGTGTTCCATTGGATACAGTTCTTCGACAATTCTGGGAAACCGAACAAGTTCCAGAAACAGCGTTACTTTCTCCCGAAGATAGTCAATGTGAGGCTATTTTCAAAGAAACTTATAAACGTAATAAAGAAGGTAGATTTGTTTTGCATTTACCTTTTCGTGAAACAAGACTGGACTTAGGTGATTCCTGTTCTATGGCGCTAAGACGTTTCGAATTCTTAGAAAGACGTTTAGCTAGAGATTGTGATCTTGCGGATAACTATAAAGCCTTTATGAAAGATTATCTAGATTCAGGTCATATGTCGTTAGTGAATAAATTTAGTGGTAAACCATTGACAGGGTTTTACATTCCTCATCATTGTGTCATCAAACCTGATAGTGCTACATCAAAGTTGAGAGTTGTGTTTGATGCTTCTGCGAAATCTTCAAATGGTACATCCTTAAATGATATATTATTAGTTGGTCCTAAGTTACAGAGAGATTTAACAGGTATTCTTTTGAACTTTAGGTTACATCAATTTCTCCTGACCGCAGGCATAAAACAAATGTATCGTCAAATTGAAATATGTGAACAACATCGTGCTTTTCAGCGCATTCTGTGGAGATTTTCTAAAAGTGATTCTATTGGAGAATACCAATTGAATACTGTAACCTACGGTGTTTCTTCGTCACCCTTTTTAGCAATTCGTGTTCTTTTGCAACTTGCTGAATATAATTGGAGAAATTATCCTTTAGCTGCTAAGGTGCTTATGTCTGACACCTACATCGATGATGTAGTGACTGGATGTAATTCTATAGATAGTGCTTTAAACTTACAACAACAACTTATATCTTTGTTATCCAGTGCTGTATTTATGCTCCGTAAGTGGGCTAGTAATCATTGTGAATTATTATCTGCGCTTCCTGTGGAAGATCTTCAACCGTTATGTTTTGATGATTCAGATTCATTATCAGTGAAGGTATTGGGCCTTCAGTGGGATCCTCGAACAGACTGTTTTCAATATAAGGTAGAACCTTCAGCTCAAATTTGTACCAAACGAGGTATTTTATCAGATATTGCTAGAGTGTTCGATCCGATTGGTTTATTAACTCCTGTGATTTTTCTTACTAAACATTTGATGCAACAACTTTGGAGTTTAGGTTTAGATTGTGATGATAAACCCCCTTCAGAAGTAGTTGATCGTTGGTTATCTTATAACCCACAATTACCATGTTTAGCCAATCTTACCATTCCTCGACATATTCAAATAGATAATGCACAATCGGTGCAGCTTCATGGGTTTTGTGATGCCTCTGAAGAAGGTTATGCTGCCGCCATATATATTCGTTGTGTTACACTCGAAGGAAACATTTCCGTAAAATTAGTATACGCTAAATCTAGGGTTGCTCCTCTTAAGAGAATTTCTTTACCGCGTTTAGAGTTATGTGCAGCCGTGCTTTTAGCCAATTTAGTGGAATATGTGTCTTGTGTTTACAAAAACCTGATTACTCCTGATCAGATATATGCTTGGTCAGACTCGACAGTGGTGTTGTCATGGATCAAATCGTCTCCTCATCGTTGGAAGACATTTGTCAGTAATCGCATCAGTCATATTCAGGATAAGATTGCCCCTCATCAGTGGCATCATGTCAGTGGAGTGGACAATCCCGCAGATTGTGCTTCGCGTGGACTAATGCCTTCCGATCTTGTAAATCATTCCATGTGGTGGTTCGGTCCAACTTTTCTTTACAACTCGAATGAATATTCTTCATTTGATGCACTGGAAATAGACCCAGTAGTAGAAAGTGAACAAAGAAAATTAAATTTGTTAAATGTTGTCCCCTTTGATGAGATAAATGTCTTATTGAATAGATTTTCATCATTGCGTAAAATACAGTGTTGTGGCTTATTGCTTACGCTTTGGTAATAATTTGCGAAGTGAAGTTCATCAAAGAAAAACAGGTTCGCTTGTTATGACCGAGTTACATAAAGCATTACTAGTGATTGTGAAAATAGTACAGCATGAAGTTTTTCTCAATGAAATAGATCGTATTGAGAAAGGGAAAGTGTGTGCAAAATCAATTCAAAAATTGGCTCCGTTTATCGATTTTGATAACCTTGTGCGTGTTGGTGGTCGTTTACGACATTCTGAATTATTATATGATGCTAAGCATCCTCTACTACTTCCTCGAGATCATAGACTCAGTGAGTTGATTGTAGAATATACACACCGTAAATATCTACATCCAGGTCCTCAAACTTTAGGTTATTTGATTTCTCAACAATTTTGGGTGTTGGGTTTAAAACGTGTTATTAATCGTGTTCTTTCAAAGTGTGTTCAGTGTTTTAAAGTCAAACCTACGTCATTGTCTCCATTAATGGGTGATTTACCTGCTCCTCGAATTTCTCAAATAAAACCATTTAGTCATGCTGGACTAGATTTTGCTGGTCCTCTTGCTATGACTTCAAGGCGTGGTAGAGGTGCAAAACATACCAAAGTCTACATTTGCATTTTTGTGTGTATGGCCATAAAGGCTTTACATATTGAACTGGTTTCTGAGCTTTCATCTGATGCTTTTCTTGCTGCCTTGCGGCGCTTTATAGCACGACGAGGTTGTTGTTCCGATTTGTATAGCGACCAGGGTACCAATTTCGTCGGAGCATCAAGGTTGCTCATTGCTTATGCTCAAGAGGTATCGGGATCTTTAGCCATCAACTGGCATTTTAATCCTCCCGCCTCACCCCATTTTGGTGGTATCTGGGAAGGAGGTGTTCGGTCCATCAAGACTCACTTATATAGAGTTATTGGCGATCAAGTGTTGACGTACGAAGAACTTTTAACAGTGCTTGTTCAAATTGAGGCTGTTTTAAATTCTCGTCCTTTGTACAGTCCCAGTTGTAATCCAAATGATCTATCGGTCCTTACACCTGGACATTTTCTTACTTTGGAACCATTGACGTGTCCTCCGGATCCTGACGTTACAAATCTGAAACTTAATAGACTTTCTCGGTGGCAACTGTTGCAGAGAATGCACCAAGACTTCTGGAAGCGTTGGTCTTCAGAGTATCTCCATTCTTTACAACAGCGTGAGAAATGGATAAAATCCTCTTCCCATGTTAATATTCATGATTTGGTGTTAATCAAAGATTCCAATTCGCCTCCACTACAGTGGAAACTTGGTCGAGTAGTTGCTCTTTTTCCAGGTCGTGACGGGGTAGTTAGGGTTGCTCGTGTGCACACTCAAAATGGCAAATTAGATCGTCCATTAGTTAAGTTGTGCCCACTACCACTGTGTAATTAGTCATATGTACAATTATAATTATTTATGTGTGTAGAATCAAATTTTGTTCAAGTTAATTTTGTATTCATGTGTTCAAGTATATTGATGTTCATTCATTTATTTATTTTCAATTAATTAAAATAACATTGCTTATTTTGGTGAGCGGTATGTTCGGGATTGATTAATTTCATTATTCAAATTCAAATTTTTTTCGTGTTTATAAAATTGGTGTGTTGGGACGTTATCACTCCCGCCAACATATTTTGTAAAAACCAAGTGCATCTTATCACTTGTTATTTCGGCGTACAACATGGTGGACATAAAAGGTGCTGCCTTGTAAACTTCAGGGAATGCTGCCATCAATTTTCAATCTATGTGGTGACTAATTGCAGAAAGTCGCTTGTGTTGAAAGTGAAACAGTTCCTCAGGTGAGTGTATTTTCGTTTTAACTACACCAATTTTTGTGATATTAGGTTAAACATTTTGTACTCGCATTTCGTGCGGTTTTCAAACAATTTCTATAGTTATTCATTAACATATTATTTAAGTCGACACTAATTCTATCCCTTGTGTTACACCAATTAATTTCTAACACTTTCTGGGTCGATGTTTTTTGTGATTCACTTCTCTTGTCAGACTCCATATCGCTATCTTTCCATTTACGTAGATTCATTGACACTTGTTCAAAAAGTTTCGTTGCGAAAATCCTTATACGTTCCGCATCTGTACTATTATTAACACTAACAATAAGATCGTCTACGTAAAACCCTTCCCTTAAAATGTTTATTAGTGAAGGATCGAGGTTTAAATTATCATTCAAATGCTTTCTTATCGCCGCACTTAATAAAAACGGGCTACAAGTCACACCGAATGTTAGGCGGTTCATACGATACGTTTGCAGTGTATTACTATCGTCATACCACACAAAACGATGCACGTCTTTATTGTTGGGATTTATAGCTATCTGTAAAAACGCCCTTTCAATATCCGCTGTTATACCTATTTGACCCACTCGAAAGTTAAGCAGAACTTTAATTAATTCGGGGTTTAAGTTAGGGCCTTTTTCTAACAGGTCATTTAAAGATTTATGTCCTAGTGCACGTGATGACGCATCAAAAACCACCCGTAAGTGAGTTGTTTCTTTGTCTTCTCTAACAACGGGTCTCTGCGGCATATAATACACGAGGTCATTTCTTTGCGTTTCGATTGCGTTATCAGGAATTAGTTCCGCATAATTTTTGCTTATCATATCTTTAATAGCAGCATTATATTCATCCAATTTACCGGTATTATTCAATTTAAATTTCAGTTTTCTAGCACGAACTCGGGTACTAATAAGATTATTATCCTCTACGATTGTTTCCTCGCTTTTTCACGGCAGTGCAACTTGATACTGATCACCATTTTTTACAATGCAATTCTGCACGAAATTTTTGCAAAGGCCGTTCTTTTCGTCGTTTTCTTTACCTATACCAATTGTGTCCAAATCCCACATTTTCTGCACTGCTTCTGCGTCAATGTCCACAAAACTCGTGTGTAACACCGTATGCAAATTTACTGCTACCTTAGTATTATCCACAGGAAATGGACCATGCAGCGTGTGCCCGAATTTAGTATCTACAGCTACTAAACGTTGAGTAAGACGTATATTATTTCCCGTTACCACTGACCAATAATTGTCTGCTCCTATAAGCATGCTAATTCCTTCGATAATTAGTTCCTGATCAGAATCGTAAGGTTTACTATCTGCCAACTGTAAATGTTTATATTGTTCAACGCTCTCTGTAGGAACATTTAAATAATCGGTGCAAATTTCTGCAACTTCAACTGCTTCTATTCTTAGTAACTCATCAGTATGCTGGCCCTTTAAAGTAATTAACACTCGATTATACAGTTTTGGCAGAACCGTTGCATTATTTCCGAACGCGGCAATACTGAAGCGGTGCTTACCTACGACTGGTAAACTTTTGCGAAACGGTTTCTTTAATGAAGGTAAGTTGACTTCCACCATCAATAACCAATCTAATAAGCTTTCTTTCTT
This sequence comes from Platerodrilus igneus, assembly GCA_036346225.1. Taxonomy (NCBI): domain Eukaryota; kingdom Metazoa; phylum Arthropoda; class Insecta; order Coleoptera; family Lycidae; genus Platerodrilus; species Platerodrilus igneus. Next base: position 8,772,365 of record JARFIW010001281.1, on the reverse strand, counting down.
TGTCACCGTATGCGTAAACACAGGCCGTTTGTAATAATACACTTTGACTTATATTTGTCATTAAACTAGATACAGTTGATGGGTTCTCACTGCACTACTATTGTTCGATACCTCGGCGTTAATCCTTCCTTTATGTGTTGTTGGGTTACTTCTACCTGCTTTATAATTTGAGTTGCACATAGTTGTTGCATGCTTTCCATTACAGCCTTTACATTTTAGAAACCTGTTTTTACAATCTTTGGCTCTATGATTCCCTTTCGTACAACGGTAACAAATACCCTTGGATTTCAAAACTTCACGTTTCTTTTCTAAAGCGATGTCTGCCATACAAAATTCTGTTTTGTGGTTTTGCTTGCAGAATAAACAAACTTCAGTCGTTCTATTAGGAGTAACCAATAAACTAGACGCCATTCCTCTACCTGGATTTCTTGTCCCTGCATTTGTTATCTTATCGTTTCTGTCTGCATCCGGCTTTAGAGCTTGTTCTAAAGACTCTATTTCGTTTTTGACAAATAGCAACAAATCTTTCACTTGTTTGTCTACATCATCTTCTCTTTTAACAGACCCAGACATGACAGTTATTGAAGTTTCTTGTGACGTATCTATTTCGGCGCCTTCATAGTCTTTTCTATTGTTTTGGCGAAAATACCCCAATCGCATTTCATGAGGCAACGAGTTAATTAAACTAGACTTCACAATCATGTTATACTGCATGTTCGCTACTTCCAGAATTATAAGTGCACGCATAGCCGACGTAATTCGATTGTAATTCTTGCGTAGTGTTCACGTCAGTCTTCGATTTTACCGTTTCAATTTTCATGATGATTTCAAAATATTGCTCTATTAGCCGTTCAGAATTCCCAAATTGATCTTTAAGTACCTTCAGTGCTTCTTCATAGAATGCTCCTGATGGTGGAAAGCCTTCGATTGCTTATGCTGCTTTACCAGTCACAGACATTCGTAAATAATTAAATCGATCGCCCTTTGTTAGTTGTGGATTTTATTTATTTATTTATTTATTTACAATATCCAACAGGACAATGTCCCCTTTATAGGATAAGGTTAAAGCACATATTATCTAAAGTAATCTTATTATCTACTGTAAGTTAATGGTTTTGCGACAGTAAATTTTTGACAACACTACATACTCTGGTTCTTAAGGATAAGTTTTATACTGCGCACTGATGTGTTGAAAATGTCAATCAATTCAGCACAGCCATTATAATTGATGATCATTTGATGTAAAGGAGACTTCCTCAAAACATTGCTATGTACCTGTGGCAAATAAAATGTGTTTTTTTGTCTTGAAGCAGTTCTAGGAACACGAAGTGAGATTTTAGAAAGCATGGAATTGCACATAATGATATTATTAACCAGCTTATATAAGAATATAATGGACTGTACATAGCGTCTATGTTGTAGGCTTTCTATGCCAAATGTAGTAAGCAGAATATCCTGTGGTATACCTCGCGCTGGATAATAACCAAAAAGAAAGAAGTGAATGGTCTTTAAATATTTGCGTTGGATTTTTTCAAGTTGCAAACAATGTATATTGTAGTTAGGTTCCAAACTGTTGAGGCATATTCCAGTCTGCATCTTATAAGTGCACAATAAAGAATATGTTGAGTATAGATATTTTGAAAATCTTTGTAATTGCGTAATACAAAACCTAGGTTTTTCAATGCCGTTTGAGTGATTTGTTGTATATGTTTATTAAAAGTTAATTTGGCATAGAATGTCACACCCAAATCTTTAAAGTACTCAACTCTATTAATACGTGCATTATGTATTGTGTAACATCACGATATCTTCGTTTTCTTTTTTGAAAATGACATTATATTGCATTTACTAGAATTTAATGGCAAGTAGTTATGATCACACCACTTGCACAAGTTATCAAGGTTTTGTTGTAGCTTGTTACAATCCTCATGTGATATAATGATGCAATACAATTTAAGATCGTCTGCATAAAGTGAATACTTTACATTAAAGCAATCCTTAACATAGTTAATGAAAATTATAAAGAATAGAGGCCCTAAAATAGATCCTTGCGGCACACCTGAGGTTTGAGGAAATTTATTGGATATGTATCCTCGATACTCAACAAACTGGGATCTGTTTGAGAAATAACTTCTGAATAGTTGAACTAATACAGACAACAGGCCAATGATATCAAGTTTGTACAATATAATCTCGTGAACTAGACGGTCAAATGCTTTTGAAAAGTCGCTGTATATCACACCTACTTGAGTTGATTCATCAAGAGATTCACCAATGTATTGCGTTATTTCAACCAAGTTTGATGTTGTAGATCGCCCCTTCACAAAACCGTGTTGACTAGGTGCAACATATTGTTCAAAATGTGCATATATATATATATGCGAATTCGTGACTCTTTCCACATATGTGGAAATTTATTTAATTTCAATATTGCATTAAAAATAATACCCATTGGTTTTACAAATACAGGTACACAGTCTTTGATCAGAAATGCAGGAATTGCGTCAGGGCCCTTTTGATAATGTCGTCATCAGTGATAGTAGGTAGATGTAACACATTGTTGCAGGAATGTTTTAAAGTTTGTAATGGAACTATATTTGTACAATCTGTAAATGACATTGAGAAATAATCTGCAAATGCATTAACAATGTCTTGAGGATCTTGTATAACTGTGTCATTATACGAAATTTCGGATGGAATACTTGACTGATTTTTTTTAGAATTAATATATGTCCAGAATTTCTTTGGATTGTTATTTAAATCGTTTTCAACTATATCATCGACATTTGGAATGGCTGAAAGTACAGACCAGTCAGTTTTTTGCAGTTCCTCATATAAAACATTATAATTGCATTTTTTATAGTTAAGATATAGTTTTTCACAAATAGGAAAGTTAGTGTTTTGCTGGTTATGAATTTGAAGTTCAGTGTTTAATGCCGGGTGGTGACTGTCTTCCTCCAGTATAGGGTCACACCGAAAGACTTGACAGTTCAAATTACTTAATACAAGATCCAGTAATCGTCCATTATTATTTAAGATGTTATTGAATTGCTTGAGGTTAAAGAAAAGAGAGGCATTATTGATCACAATAACTTTCTTGCTAAATGCATCACTAATGTATTCGGGCACGTTAAAGTCGCCTATTAGCACAATGTTTGGGCCAAATAACTTGCATGTGGATTCCATGGCATCACATTGATCTGTGTAAATGTCACTATGCATACCGGGTGGAATATATATTACGATAATAAAAATAGGTGTATGCTTGCACTTAACTTTAACACAAAGTAAATCTAAATATGAGCCTAAGTTTTTAAATTCATCGCAATCAGTACTAAAGTCCACCACATGAGCGTCAATTTCTTTTTTTATAGCTAGTTATAGCATGTACCATACTTTGAAATTACTCCCAAAATGGAAGCCATCCTTTTGCAGTACCGTCAAATTTAACTAATTGCAAGCGCTGAAGCTTCACAGATACTAATGATGGTAATGTACTTCCGTCGTTACTTGGCGGTTGCGTAATAATGCCATCAGATTGAACTACTGATTGTGATTGCGCCTTGTCCTCTGCACTTAATCGAAACCTCAACTTCGACTCTGTAGTAACAGCAATCTCCTCGTATTCATATTGTTTGAGTAGCTCCTCTTTGATATTTTCCTTAAGTAGAGGTTCTACTTGTCTGTCGATTTCTTTCAAGTTATCACTAGCAAATTTTAACTTTGATAAAGTCGTATAAATATCTTCGGTACTGTAGTCCTTGTTTTCTAACATTACGTTAATATTGTTAACTGCCTTAGTCAACTGCATTCTACAGACCGTTCGTTTTGCCAGTTCCATTGTTGAGCCTTTATTGTAATCACCGATTATAAATAGCCACGATCGCGATAAACCTCAATTTGTAATTTTTTGATACGGTCGGAATACTTCCCAGGTTCCGGCACCAAATGTAAAAAAGGGGTTGCTCTTTAATAAAAGAAATACGCATTAAAGGTTTATTTAAAATACCAACTGAATTAATCGGCTACCAATACAAGACTGACTTTAAACTTAAACTAGGTAACACAGTTTCAACATCCTGCGCCTCTTTCCCTTCTACCCTAATCCTAGCGGTGTCAATACCTGACCTTACAATTTTCTACAGCATACTCTAAATGTCTGCCTGCTATGCCTATCATCAAAATTCATTTAGTCTGTACGACCAACTGCTACTCACCATAAACGACGAATCTATGAACACAAGAATGTTATAAATAAAGAGTATCCTGTATTTAAAAACCATAAATTAATATGATAATTTTGAAAATACTGAAATAGTTTGGCATTTGTTAAAATTAATAAGCATTTAAAAATGTTTGAAGAACTTACCTCAGGATTCTTTGGTAAACAATGAGTTTTTACAGTAACACTAGTACTACAACCAGCAATGGAACACTTAAACACCATTATTTAAAATTGAATTTTAAACTCAAATCACACATAAATAAATACCACAGATGAACACAAATTCTAAATATTTGACTAAGTAAATATTCAAATGGAAATGAAGTTTGTCAACCATATGTGAACATATGATAGATGACAGATTTGCCGGTAAAGTAGTTTTTTTTCCTTAACCTCTTTATTATATTTAGTGACGGCAACGGTTTGCTCTTGCGACCTATTAAAACATGGAACTGTCAAATGCCAGGTGTGTGCCTTCCCATGGTTTTGAATTGAATTTTATGCATTTGTTAAATGAAAAATCCTAACGGTAAAATAGTACTATTCTGGAAATAGTGCACATGCAGTAAGTTGTATGTTTGCTGTTGAATATTCGTATCGACCATTTTCAAGCCACACTATTGTGAGAAGAAGAGATGTGCAAATTTGTACCAACTGGTACTTTAAATAATATGTGCAAAAAGACCCAAATGTAAGATTTAAAGAAACTGCTAACGCTGTTTACGTATTACTTTCAGTAACTAAAATCCTAATGCAAGTGAATGCCAACTAGCAGAAAATCTTGATATATACTTACACTATAGTACAAATTTTTTTGAGAAAGTACTAGTACAGTTCCTACAAGTATCTGTGTCAAAAGAATTGCATTTTGTATGATATACAGAGAAGGACTGAGTTTTGCTACACCATTACGGAAAAAGTAGATACAAATTTTTTAAGGAATGTATGTTTTACAGATAAGTGCATGTGTACTTTTCACAATGAACCAAAGGTGCAAAAGTGTAGTATTTGGGCTACAGAAAATCCTCAATAATTTTAAAATAAGAACTCAGTATCCTCAAAAATTAGATGTTTGGACCAGTATCTTGGGGCATCATATTATTGGACCATTTTTTCTTAGAGGAAGTTTGTTTAAATGTTTTTTTAGAAATGCTGTCCAAAGAAATAACACAAGTTGTACAGCAGGTTACACTGGAATAAAGAAGTTTAGTTTTAAACGATGAATTCCTGCACATAGCAGTCTGCGATTATTTAAATCAAAGTTTTAATGTTGAAGTTATTGGTAACAGATGCGAAATTGATTGACCTGCTCAGAGTCCTTTCTCGTAATGATTTCTTTCAGTGGTGAATTTTGAAATCAAAGATTTACAGCGGTAACTGTGTTGAAGTTTTAAAACAATTGCAAATTAGTATTTAAGATCGGTGCGTAAGAATTTGGCCATATCAATTAGCAAATGTCGGACGATTTTTTTTATTGATCGGGTTATTGTGTAGCTGTGTATTGACACTTATTTGAACATTTATTATAGTAATTTGCTTTTCTTGTGTTAATTTGTTAAATAAAATTTGCCTCTTGTGCTATTGCAGATTATTATTCTTATTATCTTAGAAACTTTCTTTGTAAGAAAAACTAAAAGTTTTACGATATTAAATAAATTTTTAGTTGTAGAAGTAAAAACCAAAAACTACTTAGAAAATTGTCAATGTGGGATTAAACCATTAACATGGCACCTATCTAACAATTGTGTTTTGTTTCAACAATTCCTAAAAATAACTTTATTTTTGCTAAAATAATATTTTTAATTTCCTTAATTTTTAAATATGCTAGAAAAAAAAGTATTTAGTAATGATATGGTTGTATTCAGTTTTTCTCTTAAATAATATGAGGAGCCAATATTTAGAATTTAGCGTGGAGATCTCTATGGTGTGCCAATCAATTCTACATCTGGTATAGTATAACACATTTATCAAACAAATAGATTTGCACTACTTATGCAGGTTTTCTTTTAGTAACAAGATTGTGCAGTTATTGCTAGAGAATAATATTCAGGTTGATACTCAAAATAAGTTGGGCAATACTCCTTTATTGCTGGCTTTAAAAAACGAACATAGCTTTAGTATTATTAATCAGTTACTTGAAGCTCGTTGCAATGTTAACATTAAGGATAAGTCGAAAATGACAGCATTACATTGTGCAGTGAAATATTCCACTACTAAAGTTATTCAGTTATTGATTGAACATGCAGCAAATATAAATGCACAGGATGTAAGTTTATTTACGCCTTTACATCTTGCTATTTGTGATTGTAAATTTTCTGCTGTTTATGTGTTACTTTACTATAATGCAGAAACTAATATTCAGTGTATAAATGGCTTTACTCCTTTCATGTGTTCACTTTTAAATTTACAGGCTTTTGAAATCACCCAGCTCTTATTTCAGTATTGTTGTAATTATACTCAACTTACATTGCTAAAGGAATCTGTATTTGATGTAGCATTACGTGCCAACAATCCCATTGCTACTGATCTTATAAAACTAGGTTTAAATGATGGATATTTAACCGATGATACTGCAAAAGCTATTTTCTACACATTGCATTTGGAAAGGTATGATTTATTTGAAGAAATAATAAATCAGTTATCAAGAAACAGTATTTCTGATACTGATGTTGAATTAATATTGTTAAAGTTGTTTGAAACACCCTCTATTCCGATTTCAGTTGTAGTAAAGTGCTTTCCTCTAATAATTGAAGCTGTTCTTAAATATTCAAATCCATTCTCTAGCTTCCCTGATTATTCTCTATTAATTATTCTAGACTATTTTAAAAAAAAAGAAATAGATTTGGATACTAGAAAATGTATGCTGTGGACTTATTTAAGTACAGGTGTAACAGTAGTCCAAACTGAACTTGAATTTTGTTGTCGACTGTTCGGGAATAAGGATGAACTTGAAATCTTATATCAGTGTTATACTCTTGAATGTCGTACTTTTGGTTTTTTACCTTTGTGGTATTTTTGTAGTATTCGTACTGCTGAAACTGGTGCTACACTCAGAAATATTCTACAAGTTTCTTACTGCAGTTACATTAACCTCGGAATTATAGAATCTGATATTGCTACAATTTTGACAAAGAATTTACTCTACATAGGCTTTATGTCCTTTTCTCCACCTTACTTGGATATTATAAGGAGGAAGGAATCGATTTTTTCAAAGTATGTTGTAAAAGCCTCTTCTGGGATTAAGGTCCCTTCCTTATTAGAGTTAGGTAGAAATTCGGCTGCTCTTCATATTGTTGACAAATTCAAAATAAAGCATACATATCAGTTTTTTGATATTGTTAACCGCGCACATATTCCTACATGTGTTAAAGACATACTGTTATTTCGAAGACCTGTTTATACTTTACAAAATAGTAGTTTCCTTTAGGAAGCTAACTATATTGTTTAATATTTGCTGCTATCCTTTAATTAAGCTGCTGTTGTTACGCTATAAGCTTCCAACCTATCCTTGCTTCCTCAAGAACTTTTCTTATGACATGATATTGTTCTTCAGCAAGTTAGTACGGCACTTATTTATTCAACTTCAAATTTCATATTAATTTGTCTATTGTTGCTTCCTACAGATAATTTGGAAAACCTTTTCAAAACATGTTTGTAATAAATAATAATTAAAACCCTTCGGTACAAGCAGTACTTGGAAAACTAAATATATATTTTGTTCACTATGCAGTTATCTTCAGTAGAAAAATTCAATAAATAAGTAGAAAAATTGTTCCGAAACACTTTTGAGGATATTTTCCTCACCACATAGGTTGAAGTATACCTTTCCAACTAATGTTGCTTTGAACACTTTTGAGGATATTATTCTCCTCTCCATGTGGTATGTATTATTGTTGGCATAGCACAATAACTACTAAGGTATGCAAATAACGTTTAATGAATGCCACAAGTAAGTTCATTACAATTCAGTGCGTTACAACGTATTGACTACTTATCTTACGTAAACAACCCAGCTGGGCAGTCGCATGCATAATAAGTTCTGGCAGGGCGCACATGTCACATTCTAGTTAACTAACACTCCACACAACCAACCTTACAGCAATGTAATATAAGATGCGGTATTAACTTATAATACATCCTTCCTTCTAAAATTACAAATCTAATCGTCGTGGAGGATTCACCATGCGACCAGATCTCGTAGTGATTACACATTTCTTTGAACTAACATCATGGTCTTCACGCAATTGACACTTAGGTCTGCTACCACTATTATCTAACTCTGGACTACTTTTAACAGGGGACTTAATAGATTTGGAAGATTCTGCAGATATTGCTAAGTTATTATCAGTAGAATCATTAAAATGTCGATCAACCTTAAATGTATTCTCAGATTCTCTTAAATCTATCCGATTTCTCTTAACAATTTTACCACTCGGTGTTCGTATTATATATGAACCAGGGCTTGCATGCTTACCCACAACTTTGCCTTGATCCCATCATTTTTTATTGTGATCATAAATGGTGATGCTCTGACCTGTGTCAATATTGGACAAGAGTTTGGCGTTTCTGTTAAAATATGCGGCGTTATGGCTTAATCTCTTTGATAATTTCTCACCAACATTGCTGTAAAGCATAGGTTAACCACTATTGACAATTTTGTCTTGCACATGCGACTCATTAACAGTTGAGCCGGTGAATAGTTGATATGCTTCAGTGGTGTGTTGTGGTATTGAAGCAATGCTTCAAACACATCTAATTTTTCTTCACATGCTCTTTTTACAATATTCTTTGCTATTCCCACCCCTTTCTCAGCAAGACCATTTGCTTGAGGGTGGTTTGGGGATCTTAGTATGATTTTAAAATCCCATTCTTTGGCAAACTCATTAATGATGGAACTATTGAAAGGAATATTGTCACAGGTCATTTCATCAGGACATCCAAATTTGGCAAAATTTTAGTTTCAAAATCACTTCATGAGCAGATGTATTTTTTAAGGAAACTATTTCCAGCCAATTTGAGTAAGCATCTATTGTTACTAGATACACATTTTCAGCATATGAAAAAATATCTGCACCTATTCTTTGCCACAGTCTCTCAGGCAAAGTGAATATTTTTTTCTGGCAAATTTCTCGCATATTTTACATTTTTTTATGAAATTTTCAATTTCTTGGTTCATCAATGGCCAATAAAATATTTGCCTAGCTCTCATTTTTACTTTATCCATGCCTATATGGCCTTCATGAAGCTTTTTGAGCATGAATAGTTTTAAGCTTTGGAGAATGACTAATTTGTGGTCGCAGAATAAAAGACCATCACAAAATATGAGATTATCTTTCAGTTTGAAAAACTGCTGAATGTCTGAGGGAGTTTTATTTTTGTCGGACCAACCTGACTCAATAAACTGTATCACTAGACTCAACTGCGGGTCGATTTCCATTGTTTGTTTAAGTTCAAGCTTTCTTTCATCTGAGATAGGCAAATGGTTTACTAGCGAATGATTAGTAAATTCTAATTCTTCATCGACACTCTCAGTAGTAGGTAAGTATGCCCTTGAAAACGTATCAGCTATTTATAAATACTTGCCTGGCTTATAAACTACATTCAAATCATGTATCAGCAATCTCACACGTAAATTTTGTAATCTAGGCATTACATTATACAAATTTTTTTTTGAAAATTGACCTACAAATCTAATTGCCTAGCATTTCTTTTTCAATTTGTGCGTACTTTATTTCACTTCGTGATAAGCTACGGGAGCAAGATGCTACTGGATGTCCATTTTGCAACAGACATGCGCCTATTCCATCTTTGGATGCATCGGTTTCCATTTCAATACCTACAGATGGATCACAATCAAACATGAGTTAACAAATGCTTAAGCTGAGTTAAAGCATTTTCATGTTCATTAGTTCAAGACCACTCAACATCCTGACATGTGAGATTACGCAAGGGAGCTGTAATTTTTGACAAATTAGGTACAAACTTGCCCAAATATTTTGCCATATCATTTTTTTGTTGTGGGCAAGACTTTTCACCAATTGCTTTAACATATGACTCGCATGGTTCTATACCTTTTTCTGAAAATAATCGTCCCATGAATCTCACTGTTCTGGATTTGAATTGGATTTTTTGTTTATTAAATTTAATGTTAAACTTTTGAGCATTGTCAAGAACTAGTCTTAGATTGTCATCATGTTCTTGCTCTATTGAGTCCGTTATGATGAGTTCATCAAAGTAAATCCCTACCCTTTAATATCGCCAAACAGCTCGTAATTATTTTTTTGAAAACCTCTGGGGCCCATTTGATCTCGAAGTTCATTACAATACAGTGCGTTACAACGTATTGACTACTTATCTGACATAAACAACCCAGCTGAGCAGTCGCATGCAACCAACCTTACAGCAATGCAGTTTAAGATGCGGTATTAACTTATAATTCATGGTATATATCTGTATAACACACACGTCGCGAGGAAAATATCCTCGAAAGTGTTCAAAGCAACTCTGGTAAATCGTAAGTTGGAGAGGTTCACTTCAGAAATTATCAGTGTTGCGAAACAACTATTTTTTACTGTTCATTTCTACATGGTCAAAATACGTATTTATTTTGAAAATATTTTTTGTGGTGAAGAGTTTTAATTATTGTTTATTTGAAATGTGCTACAAAATCATTATTCATTCATCAATCTATGTTTGTACTTAATATACTGATATCTGTTCAAGCTAACCATTAATTCTCATCGTTTTATTTGAATTGAAGCATTTTAGTAAAGTTTTACACTGGACTTTGTATAAATTGTCAATAGAGCACTCAGCATATTGTGTTTTGCCTTCATTTGTAAATTGTAACTTTCCAATGTAAAGCTGTGTAAATTATTCTGCTATAGACATTATTTTTGGAGACACGGCACGTCGGTACTACTCTTATTCCAAGTTATATAAATATTATAAAACTGCATGGGATTGGGTATTTGCACCTGCTCTGTCAACTACAATATATTAGCGGACCTGGTATTAGTACCCATTGCGTGGACAGGCATGCATTGGCGGTTTGGGTATTTGTACCTGTATAATCAAAACATGCAGTAATTTCGGTTTAGCTACATATGCTTTATATAAGTGAATTTTTTCGTTACTTATATTTCAAATTATAGCTTTTGCATGTTATGCGTTTAAACTAAAATAATATTATAAGAATTACACCTACCAAGTCAGCAATTGCTAGAATGTAAATACAACAGGAACTAAACTCAATTTACAAATTAAACATTTGCGATCCTTTTTTGTTGAGTTTAGAAATTACGGCAGAGAGCCTACATTGGTATATGTAATATGGGTAATCCCAGAAATCGCATGAAATGGTATTAGAAATATAATACTGTAAAGTCACTATGAACATAGATACTTGATAACAAACCAATCTGTAGAATCTCTGTTAGCTTTTATAAACACCACAAGATACTAAATCGTTAAAATGGGTTCCCAATCTGAAAGTGATTCTGAAGTATTTTCAGATGATTTATTTGCAAAATCAAGTTATTGTGAAATTGAAAGTGATAACACTGATGACGTTATTTATTGTAGAAGAATTCAAACATTTCCACTCATTGTCAGTAATTTGGAAGAATTAGTGTTGTTGAAAAAAGACAATCCCTTGCATATTAGAATAGTTTTTAGCACCATGTGGTGCTTCTGTGACACCAAACAACCCACAAAGAGTGACTTATAAAGTTCAATTGTTTATAGGCAACAATTTATTTGACTATATAGTGCAAGAAACCAATCGTTACCAAAAACAAAATATATTGAAATTTAAAAGTGGAACAAAATCTGTAAAGTGGAGGAACGTAAAAGTGAACTGAAAAGTCTTCGTCCGCTTTTACTAATGGGTAAAGTTCACATAGTAAAGATGAATATTGGTTGATGGATCGAATTATTGAAACACTAATATTTTCCCAGGTCATGAGTTAGAGATTTATTCGACTAATTCGGCATACGTGGTATTTTTCTAATAATGAGCATTTCGATGAAAATAAAAGACTACTTAGAAATAATTCAACAAATTACATTGTACTTTGTGAAAATGTTAATCTATTTACGTCACAGAAAGAGCTGCCACTTGACGAAGGCATATGTCTTAGAGGAAACGACATAGAAAGTGTTTAATGCTTCGAAAATTACCAAATATGGTTTATTGATTAGAATGGTTTGCGAAGTCTCCACTGGATACATGTGCAATTTGAAAATTTATTGCAGACGTGGAAGATCACTTCAGCAAACAATTTTGCAGCTCTTAGAACCTTATCAAAATTTATGTTATAATGTTGATATAGACAACTATTATAACAGTATTGCTCCCTGCGAAACTTTCCTAGAATATAAAGTAAAAGCATGCCGCACAATAATAACAAATGGAGGTTTGTTTAATTTAAAAAATATCAAACTTATGCAAGACAAAACAATGTTTCGCTATTACAATGTTAGCAATCAAAAAGAACTATTAGAATAATTTCAATCATAGATTCTGCAGATACGGTTGAAAGCCATAACATTAATAGCATTTTCACATAATGCGGTTACGGCACGGTTTACCGCATGCAATAAACCGCCAAGGAAACAACATGTTGTTTTCACTTCTAAGGCGTATAGTTCGACGTTGACAGATTGTATAGATAGTAGTGAGTTTATTCATAATGAAGAGAAGAAGTGTAATTATTTTAACGTTAATGCACTATAGAAGGAAAAAACCAGAAATTAAACATAGAAAATATTGAGTGCATTTGTTAATAAAAATCTATCAGGTCAATTATTTATTTATTTATTATAAGCAACTACAAGCATTGGATGGGCAATATTCTCGAATTATGGTAATTGCGTGAAAGCATTTACTGGAAAACTTTTATTTCGGTAAATGTCTAAGTGTTGGGGGATCTTGGCAGCCACAGGTTGCTTAACCCCCTTCAATAAATCTCTGTGAAATAGGGCATAATATTAGAAAACAATATAAAGGGAACCGAGCTGTATTGCTGTGTGAGAATTTCAGGGAACCATGTAGGTTAGTTTAGAAAAGAAATAAGTGCAGGTACATGTGCAACCAGTTTTGAGACGGGAAACCCAATGACAAAAAAATAAGCGCAGACAAATCTGATGATTATTATAAACAACTAGTTGTTTGCAACTAATGTTGACTGTGCGAAAAGACATATTGGAAAAATATTAAATCAGTAAATGATCAAGTGCTGGGGGAACTTGGCAGCTGCAGGCTGCTTACCCCCCTTCGCAACCACTGAATGTCGGAGAAATAGGGTATATAATTGTAAAACAATAGAAGGTGATTGAACTGCATCTAACAAGAAAGAACGGCGCCTATGATGAAAGACAACAAACATAGAACAAAAAGTTGTTGAAAGCGTATGTGAGGAGCACAGCACAGACAATATGCCTACGAAATACGAGCAGTCTGAAAAGCAAACAGAAGAACAGTAGCGGCCTTTGAAATGCCGCGCTTCAGATGTTTGAGGATGGACAGACAAAGGTAATAACAAATAGGTTATAGAAACAGTAAGAGAACAAGGATATCTTTGGGAAAAAAATATGAGAAATAGAAGGGCAGAATACGTTCTAAGGCATTTTTGGGGAATAGTATGGGATACATGACAAGCAGAGATAGGAAGAAAGAGGTGGATGTAGACCTAGATCAGATAGTGATAGATGCAGACTGTGCAAATTTCAGGGAAATCTGTAGGTTAGTTCAGAATAGGAAACAATGATGGTACGCGTCTAACCAGTTTCAGGACTGAAGACCCAATGATGATGATGAGGTCGATTATTTGATAATTGTATTGCTTCTTTAACATCTTTTACGCAGCTAATCATTAAGTCCGCCTATCTAGCAACCTCTTTCGACTAAATCCATCGCCGTACAGCGACTGTTGTGAAAGCACCGATTTACTTGTTTTGGCGTTCAAATTCCGTGTGGTATTATAACCGTCCGGTTTCTGATCGCCGCACTGTGCCCACGGATTCTGTAGGCCGCACCGGTAATTTTCCCATGCCGCACTAATCTGAAAGCGTCAAACTTGTGCACATGGTACGCAACTGCATGGTTTGAAAGCGCTCTAACTGGGCCACTAACAGAATTTAGAAGCCTGCATGTGTTATGGAGTACAACAAGTACATAAGAGTACATGCAAATTAATATTTATCCTGTTTTTCAGTGTCGTTGAACAAAAAAAAAAACCAAAAGTATAGCGATGTAGTTATTAAATTGTTGTAATCTAACATTAACCCAAAAAATTTATATATATTGTAGGGTGGATCGAGCGGCAGAATAAATAAAATTAAAAGAACTAATTGTCAGATTTAATAACCGAATAATAAACAAAATAAAAATAAGTACTGGTGACGAGCATAAACGGTTGCTTTCGATCACCGGACATTCGTAGTAATAATAATGCTGGTTGCGTGCAGTCCTCTTCAGCTCCCACTTGTCACAAGAGCCAATCATAAGGTAGGTGCCTGGCGGAACTTTAAATAATAGCTTACAGTTGGTGCTTGGCGGAAATTTAAATAATAACCTACAGTTCGCCATCCTGACCCTAAGATCGACCTCGATCTCTACATAATTAATAAATATAAATTTTAACATAACATAAGGTTGAATAATGTTTGACATCGAATAAGCAATGATGTATCATAAAATAAGTTATCACAAATGACAATAAACATAAGCACATATTTGTGATGAATAAGGAATAATTCATAATAAAGTTTTATCACAAATTGTGGACAATCATAAATACATATTTGTGATTAATAAAGAATAACATAAAACCTTAATAAAGTTTAAAGTTTTACATAATTTAGCCACTTAAGTGACCCGTGGGTCTAGCTATAATAAAACATTCTACTAATGTTGAGCATACATAAGTTCACAAAGATAATAAGGTGAGTAAATACAATAAGGTAAGTATTAATAATATTCGGTTAATAATCAGGTAATTATATGATAAAAAAATATTATTGTGAGTAAGGTTTTAACCTTCTAACATCTAAAATACCATTATAGGGTATTTGGGTATTCTGAAATCCAATAATGTCCGTCACTATATATCTGTCATGAGGTAGAACTGTATTGATAACGTAGGGCCCTCTATATTTAGGGATGAGTTTTTTGTTAACACCCATAGATGTATGAACATTTGATATCATCACATAATCTCCTACATTATATCTGTGCGCTACTTTATGGTGCTTATCATAATAGTTTTTATTTTGTACTTGCACTTGATCAATCTTTTAGATGCATTTAATCGTGTTTGTTCTAAATCAATTTCTTTTCATTAAAAGATTCTAAGGCTAGTCTTAAATTGTCTTGAATGATGCCTAATTGATGACGTCCGAAAAGTAATTTACTGGGGTATTTCCGATGGAGCGATTTAAACTATTGTTAATACAAAACTCCATTTCGCCTAATAAGGTATACCAAGGAACTTGTTTTTCATCTGTAGTTTTAGCTAATAAGGGGGTTAATAAACGATTTATGCGCTCCATTTGGCCATTAGCTCTAGGTGCGGCCGAAGCTATCAGAATATGCTTAACATTGTTTTGTTCTAAAACTCTTTGAAATCTTGGGACGTAAAAGCAGAACCTCTATCAGAGATTAATATTGTCGGTCTGCTATAGTTCCTAAAATAAGAAATAAGATGATTAATGACTTCTTGTGTGTTTACTGTTTTGCATGGATAAAACTTTGTAAATTTAGTGAAACCGTCAATAGTTTCAAATATATATTTAGCATTATTGCCAGTTTTTCCAATGGACCATAATGGTCAATATGTAAAGTTTCGAATGGGACTTTACCTTTGGGAATATTATTTAAAAGACTTTCGGATTTTCCAAATTTCGGGTTAAATTCTATGCATTTGAGACAATTTTCAATATGTAATTTCACTTTAGATTTAATTTTGGGAAACCAGTAAGTCGGGTTATGAGCTCGATAGTTTTATCAGCTCCAAAATGGCCCATATTATTATGATAAGTATGTATAATTGAGTATTCCATACTTTCAGGTACATAGAATAAGATACTGTCACCTAACTTCCTATAAACCAAATCTTGGTGCAGCTCAAAAAATGGGTGCTCGGTTTCCAATAACTTCTTTTTAATAATTATTATTTGATTATCACTGCTCTGTTTCAAGGCAAGAGTCTGCTCCAATGTGTTGCCCTCTAACACTAGGATATTATTAATTCTACTTAATGCATCCACATGGCGCATATTTTTATTAGGCCTATGCTCAATTGAGTAATTATAATTTTGTAATGTTAGACACCAACGCATTATGCGAGGTACTATTTCTTTTTTGTTCATTGTATGCCTAAAGCTGTCGCAATCTGTGATTATTTTAAAATTAATTCCTTGCAAATAAGTGTGGAATCGTTTAAGGGAGTAAACAATCGCTAAGTACTCAAGCTCGTAACTGTGGTATTTGGATTCAGTGTCTGAAGTGCGTTTGCTGAAATAAAACACAGGGTGAAACTTTCCATCTGATTGTTTCTGCATAAGAATTGAGCCGAAACCAATAGCACTTGCATCACAGTGCAGCTCAGTTAAATTAAAGGGGGAATAAATAGATAAAACTGGTCGACTAATCAATTTTGATTTGAGTAATTCAAAAGTTTCTAAGTGTTGACTTCTAAAATCGAATTTGCAATCCTTTTTTAATAAGTTATACAAAGGGGCAGCTATGATACTAAAGTTTTGGATAAATCTTCTAAAATAACTGGCCATACCTAGGAATGAGTGTAGCTGTTTGGCATTGTTTGGTACAGGGTATTGCTTTATGGCTGAAATATTATTAACATTTGGACTGATTCCTTCATGATTAATGTGATACCCTAAATAATCTATTTCGGTGGTTAAAAATAAACATTTGTCTACTCTCAGTTTTAGTAAGTTATCAACCATTAGTTTGAATACTTGCTTTAAAATACCAATATTTTCATAAATTGATTCTGTGGCGATTAAAAGATCATCAAAATAAATCAATAATTTATTGTCCCTAATTAAATCTTTAAAAATTTTGTTTACAAAACGAGCAAAGACAGACGGGCTTGTACTAAGACCAAAAGGCATTCTTAAAAATTCAAATTGACCTAAGGGGGTCGTAAAAGCAGTAAATTTTATGGACTCTTCTGATAAAGGAACATGGTAAAATGCATTTTTCAGGTCAAGTTTTGTAAAATATTTCTTTCCTTGTAAATGCTCTAAATGGTCATCAATTAAGGGGATCGGATATACGTCACGTGTTAAATATTTATTTAAGTTTCGGAAATCGATACACATACGTAACTCGCCTGATTTTTTCTTGATAATATTTTGACTTTGAAGGTCAACTAAAATTTTTTGTAATTCGTTTTTCTCATAAAATGAAAGACGTCTTGGTTTGCATGAAAAAGGTTCGTGCTTGGCAAATTCAAGCTTCATTTCAAAATTTACTTTAGGGTGATGTGGTTTTGGTGCCACCAAATAATCGTTATGATAGAGTTTTTCGATTTGTGCTTTAATATCATTAGGTAAATTATTATTTATTAAAAGGTTTTCAGTAACCGTTATTGGATTCTGAACATAATTGATATGCATAAGTTCACTAACCTCATTTTGGAAATTAATATTCTTACCACTATCATTTGACTCAATGGTAGGATCCTTCACTTTAAGCTTAATGTGTAATTCATTATCATCGATATCGATTTGTACATTAGGATGTGAAATAAAATCTCTCCCTAAAATAGAACCATATGTCATAGTAGAATCTGGTACTACAAAAATTTAAGTTTCAGTATTAACTCGTTTTCAATGCAGACATCGGTTTCAAATATACCCAAAATATCCAATTTTGAACCATTAATACCTTGGAAGTCTCTCTCTAAAATTCTTTAATAATACATTCATTAGGAACATATTTTGCTTAATTAAACTTATTGGCGACCCTGTATCTAAAAGGCTGCAAATTGAAAATGTACATACATCTAAATAATCATAATTAACGTTAAATTTTAGGTTAATTACATACGGTTTAGTTGAATTGCATTCAATAACATGTGCAGTTGTGTCGACTCTCTGGTCTGGGCAGTCTTTTTGACGATGACCCATTTTCCCACAAAGAAAACATGATCCTTTTGGCCTAATTGGTTTCTTGCAATTGTTAATTCCGTGACCATCCTCATTGCAATTGTAACAGCGGAGTTTTCTGTTATTGTGAAATGATTGATTACCATTAAAATTCTTCCTCGAGATTGAACTGTTGGAGGGAATAAATGTAGACTTATATGATGCAGATTCATCACGAACGACATTATTTAAAATTTTGAATAAATCTTCGACTGTTTTAATATCGTGGAGTAACATTCTAGCTTGACTTTGTAAAGTGCGGTCATTCAACCCATCAATAATGTACTGAATCATTTCTTGTTCTGGAACAGCAGCGTTGTTACCTAACAAAACTTTATCGTGATAATACGACGTGAAATGTTCATTAGATTTCCATAACCGATTTTCAAACTTTTGCAGTACAACAATATTTTGTTGAGCATTAAACATTTTGCGCATTTCTAATTTAAGTGTAATCCAATCCATAGTAATATAACTTACTTTTGAATTGTACCATTCCCTGGCGTGTTTAATAAATTTGCCTACGGCGATTATTTGCATAACCTCATTTGAAATTTGATACGTGGTTTGTACTGCATTAACTCTTTCCAGCCAAACATTTATATCCACGTCTTTTCCGTTAAATTCAGGGAGTAACATGCTTATTTCGTGATTACTAAAAGTAGGTTTTGCATTTGCGCTTACAGAACCTCGTGGTTTTGTAGCGTTATCTACAGGTTGTTGCTCTTGGAATAACATAATTCCGCGAACTATTGTTTGAATAATATCATTCATCGTTAATGTGCTGAGTTCTCTTACACTCGCATTTAAATCGGGGCTGCTTCTTCTGGTTTCATCAGAATCGGCTTGAATAATTTGTTCAGTCATGGCGTCCATGTTTGACCCGGAGTTTTTCGTAACGTACTTGTAAAATTGAAATTTCTCTTGTTGTTGCCCACACCTGAAATCTGTAGGGTGGATCGAGCGGCAGAATAAATAAAACTAAAAGAACTAATTGTCAGATTTAATAACCGAATAATAAACAAAATAAAAATAAGTACTGGTGACGAGCATAAAACGGTTGCTTTCGATCACCGGACATTCATAGTAATAATAATGCTGGTTGCGTGCGCAGTCCCTCTTCAGCTCCCACTTGTCACAAGAGCCAAGCATAAGGTAGGTGCCTGGCGGGAACTTTAAATAATAGCTTACAGTTGGTGCTTGGCGGGAAATTTAAATAATAGCCTACAATATATATATATATATATATATATATATATATTGCTGTGATAAGGGGTTGTTTAAGGGTTTAAAGGTCGTTTAGGAATTAGAAATTATAATAGGAAGCAGAAAACTGCATTTATTTAATAAAAAATTGAGAAATAGAGATAGTTTGTAAATAGTAAGCAGTCAACACCCTGTATATAAAGTATAAATAGTTTTAAGCGACGCAAATAGACACAGTGAGACACATAGTTAGCGTAGGAATAAGGAAGACATGCATTATGTAAATAGTAAATATTTAACATCCTGTAGATAGTTTAATTAATTTAGGCAATGCAAATAATGATATTTTTCAGTGGAAGCACGCGTATTTTGTAAGTAAACATGATAAAGTGTAATTAAACACGCATTCAAAAGAGTTACAAACAATTAGGCTAATACGGAGATAAGAAATAGAGCTTCGAGAAGCATAGGGTAAATGCGTACAAGTAGTTAATAATTGTGATAAAGAAAGGTGATCAAAAATTGCGTAAATAACAGGCAGATATGAAAATTAAAAGTCGAATTGCATCAGTTGTTTATGTACAACATGGAAAAGCGATTAGATTCGTCAAAACACCGCATGTTTGATAACAAGGCACCTGCGAGCAGGTCACAATTATTTGAAAGCAAATAATGTTACATCAGAAACTACTTTAAAAGCAAAGATTTGATTGGTTAAAATTAGCGACGAGCTTGTAGACCATACCCACTGACGGAGTAGGAGATCAATGATATATTAACAGGGAGCATAGCAATATTAATATGTCACAACAACGTGAGGGCTCGATTTTACCACAATAAAAACAACCTGAGATTAAGAGGCACGAATTAAATTAAAAATTAATTTAAAAATACGACCGTGAGATTTGAAATAAATTAATTAAAATAAACCGGACATTTAAAGTGTTTCAATTAGCGAAAAATAAAAAAAGGATCCCAAGAAAACATAACGTTTGAGAGAAGTTTGAGCGAAGAACCGAGAATTTCACAAGAAACCAAAATGATGGAGATCTTAATGGCATTAAACAATAAGATGGACAGGAGTGAAGAAGCCATGAAAATCATTACAACAAAAATGGATGAAAACAGCGAGAAATTGGGGAATGAAATCAAAATTCTTAGTAATGGACTGAGGAAACGAACCAAACGATCGCTGAACTGAGGGAACAAATGCAAGAAAGAATTGGGCGAGTTTCTGAAGAAATGGAATGCGTATGGGACCATATTACATTAGTTAAAACAAAACAGGAAAAATACGAAAGCGAGTCCAACGATAAAATTACGGATTTAAATATTAAATTAGGTAAAATTGAAGAATTGCGAAACGGAGTTCAGATCAATAAATCAAGAGATAAATAATTTAAAAAGTAATCCAATAAATTTTAATAGAGAACCAATTAGGCTAATTCAAACGAATCTTTCAATTGAACAGTTTACGAAATTTTACGGGGCGGAAAATTCAATCCGAAGTTATTTCTGAAAAATTTTAATATGTTAATACGGGATTCTACAGATGATTTATATAAATTAAATTTAATCAAAACGATGCTAAGGGGAAATGCTGAAAAATGGTACAATTTGGTGGAGAGTAAATAGAAACATTTGAACAGTTTGAGCGGAAATTTTTAAGACAATTCTGGAGTGACAATCAGCAAGATCGAATTCGGAATAACCTGAGTATGGGAAGATGCAATTCAGAGAAAGGAATAACGCGAGAATTATACGCGATTGAGAAATTTACTGTAGCGAAGCAATTGGATCCTCCTTTAGAAGATAAACATATTATAAGATATTTAGCAGGTCATTTTAGTGCTGAAGTAAACCGATACATAACGACGCAGAATATAATAGATAGGGATACGTTTATTGATTATTTGCAGAGATATGATGATGTGGAATTTGATTATAAAATGGAAAATAATATTAGGGATTGACGCATGAATTTTGTAAGGACACAGAGAAATAATGATGAGACTCGTAATAATTATCGAAGGAACAATTATAATTATGATCGTGGAAGAAATTTTAATAGGGGGAACTATGGCAACTTTAATAATGATTTTAGGAGAAACAGGAATACGGGTCAGATACCAAGGCGACGAATAGATAGAACGAATCATGAAGGAAATTATAATAATAGAGGAATAAATAGGCAGGAAAATGATGAGCGACGGACACAAGCAAGGAATATTAATAGCACGCAAATAAGGAATATGAATCGCACAGATACAGGGATAATGAGTCAGGCAGGACCTTCAACTCGAAATCAGGATTTTTGAGTACGGACGAACCAAGGAAAATTCTACGAATTAACGGATACAGAAACCAGCGCGAGTTTATTAAACATGAAATGGATAATGAATTAGGAAGATTTGAAAGGAACTTATTACCAATAATTAATTTAAAGGTGAAAGATAAAATAGTTAAAGTGTTAATTGATACTGGAGCAGAGGCATTACTTGTTGCGGAAGAATTTGTTAAACGAGAAAAAATGGGGGATAAAGCGATACCTATAACAAGGTGTAATTTGGTGGCACCAAATAATAAGAGATTTAGTGTGATAAATGAAATGGTAATTCTGAGATGTGAAATGGGAGATGAAATATGGGAAAATAATTTTATGGTAGTACCTGGACTGAAGATAGATGTTATATTTGGGATAAATATGATGGATAAGTTGGGGTTGAAGATAAATGCGGAATGCAAAAAGATTGAGTGTAATGGAAATATATTAAATGGTATGAAGAAGGGAATATAGAAATAGAAGACGACTGCGTGAATATTAATCAGTTTAGTGATGAAATAGATAATGGGGGTAATGAAAATGAAGAGATTAAGTGTCCAGATGATTTAAGAAATAGAGTGAATATATTATTGAATAAGTATTCAGAATTAATTGGCTCGAAGTCGAGAATTGCCACGGGTTATGTGCACAAGTTGGAAGTAATAAATACAGAACCGTTTAACATTAAAATATATCCTATTCCAGTAGCATATAGGAATAGAGTAAAGGAAGAAATTGAAGAAATGTTACGTGAAGGTATTATAGAAAGCTCCAGTACGAATTTTGTGAATTCATTAGTAGTCGTCGTGAAGAAAAGTGATAATAGTATTAACTTGTGTATAAATACAAGTGAAATTAATAAGCGAACGAAGCCGCAATACAATTGTCCACCAAAGATAGATAGAATATTAGGGAGAATAGGTAATAGGAAGATTTATAGCAGATTATGTTTAAAAAGTTCATTTTGTTTGATTTCATTAGCGCGAGAATCAAAGAAGTATACGGGTTTTTTGGTAGAAGTAAAGATGTATCAATTTAGGGTGGTTTGTCCTCGAGTACGGATGCATTAGAGAATGCAATGAAGTATATTTTGGGACCGTATGAGGAATTTAGTATCCACTATATGGATGAAGTATTGATATTTAGTGACAGTGTAGAGGAACACTACGTACATTTAGATAGGATATTGTTAGAGCTGAACATAGCTGGTTTGATTTTGAATTTAGGAAAGTGTGAATTTTTTCAAAGTAGGGTTAAATTTTTAGGATATAGGATAGACGATAAGAATAGAATTAGGAAATACGAATTAAAAGGACCCAGATTCAAGAATAGTAAGGGAGAAGTTAGAAATAAATTTGATTTAGTTGAGAAACCCATGCAAAGGAACATGAATAAATGAATGAGATGTAAAATAAAATTATGAATAGGTATACATAGGATAATAGAATAGGATTTGAATATAAGAATAGGTATGAATAGTGTAGTATAATAGGACATAGGTATGA
Organism: Platerodrilus igneus; assembly: GCA_036346225.1. Lineage (NCBI taxonomy): Eukaryota > Metazoa > Arthropoda > Insecta > Coleoptera > Lycidae > Platerodrilus > Platerodrilus igneus. Next base: position 8,748,931 of record JARFIW010001281.1, on the reverse strand, counting down.
GATTAGATGAATGTAAATATGGGATTAATAAAGGAAGAGTTAGTTTTATGAAACGAAATAAAAATATAACAATTTCATACCAATGTGAGTTTAAGTTCACGTTGAGTGCCAAAAAGGGCATTGTTCTAAAATTTTATATTTTAATTTGTAGGAATTATGCTGTGATAAGGGGTTGTTTAAGGGTGTACTTTATAGTAAAGGTTGTTTAGGAATTAGAAATTATAATAGGAAGCAGAAAACTGCATTTATTTAATTAAACACGCATTCAAAAGAGTTCCAAACAATTAGGTTAATACGGAGATAAGAAATAGAGCTTCGAGAAGCATAGGGTAAATGCGTACAAGTAGTTAATAATTGTGATAAAGAAAGGTGATTAAAAATTGCGTAAATAACAGGCAGATATGAAAATTAAAAGTCGAATTGCATCAGTTGTTTATGTACAACATGGAAAAGTGATTAGATTCGTCAAAACATCGCATGTTTGATAACAAGGCACCTGCGAGCAGGCCACAATTATTCGAAAGCAAATAATGTTACATCAGAAACTACTTTAAATGCAAAGATTTGATTGGTTAAAATTAGCGACGAGCTTGTAGACCATACCCACTGACGGAGTAGGAGATCAATGATATATTAACAGGGAGCATAGCAATATATATATATATATATATATATATATATATATATATATATATTCTTGGGTATCACTTTTTTATGGCAAATTTCCTTAATACTCTTAATCTTGTTTGTTGTTTTTCTAATTGTTTCAAATTTAAAAAGTAAAAGGTATTTTACTGTGGAATATGAAAAGAGCGATTTTGCTTTAGCACAAGGGCTACGAAAACTTTAAATTTTGGGAATTACAATGTCAGACATTTAATTTTCTGCTAGATATGAACCTGAACTTCACATAAATTTTTGTAATTTAGGATTTTAACAATGTTTCTGCACAGTGCACGCAAGAAATTGTAGGATTGTTTTATAATTTACAATCAATAATAAACCTAATTATCAAATTACTTCCTAAACGGTTGTTCACCATTAAATTCCTAGCGAATTTTTGCAATCAGAATGCCCATCAATATCAAGTGCTCTTCTGAAGGCTGGTAGTACTGTGACTAGATTGAAATCCCGATTGGTCTATAGGCAGTATGTTATATCTTGACATGTCGTTACTTGTGTGTGTTTACTGCTTAATTGATTTTGGATAAGACGAAAAATAGGTCGATTTATCAAAGATGTGAGCAGGTTGTTGCATTTTGTATAAATTGGTATTGTAATAGACCAATTCCGTAGAGTAGGAAAGGCATAAAGGTGAAGTAGATAGAGAGAATAGGTGTTGTTATGTCAGTATAGTAAGACGAACTAGCAAGAGCATCTTTTGATTAATACCATCTCTACCATTTGCATTAAATGTGATTCTTTGTATGAACTTCTAGTTCAATTGTTACTGTAAGAAAGATCAATGGTTGTCTATATATGTTAGTTAAATATCAATCTAGGCCTTCGTAAAAATTGGTGGTGTTGGGGTAGACTTAATAAAGATATTATTTTCTTTATGGTTATCCAGTGAAGTATGACATAATTGAGAATGTATTTGGTATCTATTAAAAAAATTTCAAAGTTATCGTTTTTGATCTTCCCAAAGGTATGGTTTTTTGCAGGATTTTGGCCTTTCGAGAGTCTTTTTAGACAGAATTTTGATATATAGATATATATATATATATATATATATATATATTTATTGATTTGTATTTATTGATTACATGGTGTTTTCTCTTTATGGCTTGCTTGATAAGAGTGCATGAATAGATGAGTGAATTAATTGTTCACTTTTTTACAGAGTTAATGGTTTCATATTTTCTACTGACTACACTTTGTATCACAAATAGTGTTATTAAAGTTTGTGAAACTAGTGTAAAAAATTCATGTTTAGGAACATCTTGCCTGTATTCGAAGACAGCTCTATGGAGAAGCTTTGACATTGAAACAGTTAAGATGAGTGATATATTTTTTGAGCAGATGTCTTTTATGTTTTGAATGCAGTTAAAAGATTCAGCATGGAACTTAATTTTACACAGTTTGTTTCGTCGTGTATGAAATCAAGAATAACATCACAACTGAAGTGCATTATCAAATTTGGCACATACTTGTGACAAGGGTAATTCAAGTTTGTGCTTCGAGGTTGATATATTACTTCGGTAGTGACAGTGGTTTTATTCTTTTTTTAAAGGTATCCTAATTATTATAAATTAGGATATTTTGGGTTCTGCCGTTGTCAGTTTATGACATAGAACAATACTAATCAATGGTTGATTATCCTAATTAGAGTATACATACGGGAATTATGAGGGTTGATATAAATTGACAGTGTAGTTAGGTTTTTGTGCGTCCTATAAGAAGCAATTTATGTGACATTAATTGTCAAATCTGTGAATCAGTTGTCTGATTTTCATAAGGCGGGCATTCAAAGGTTGCAGTAGCTTGAGATTATTTGTATTACAGTACGATCGTAATTGCATTGATGAATGATGATTTTCAACTAGCTGTTTTTAATGTCCGTAGAAAGCTTGGGATTCTGTGTTTTGTTGAATGTGCTACATTGTGCTCAAATTAGCTTTGGCAAGGAAGCAATTAGAAAATGTATATACATTAACAGTGTACTCCGTATAGTTAAGTTTGCTGGAATATTATAAGCACGTTGTTTTAAATTCATAATCTTGAATGATATGGTTGAATTTTATATACTTGCAACAACGTATGACATTTACATTATTGTAATTAGTTTGCATTGACCAGCTGACTTAACTTCTTACCATTTTCACCAAACTACCATAACTTTTAGAATTAACTTCTGCTATAATAATTAGTTTTTAATTTTCTATTAACTTTAAGACGGTTATCTTCTGAATTTAGTTTATTTTCTGGATATATCTTAATTTATTCACTTTCCAGAATGCCCGCTAGCATAAATCAATTAAATTTAGATGTTGCTCATGGCACTCGCTGAAATTATGGATGGCCAAAGTTGTCATTTATTTACATGTCATGTACACATGTCTTGTTAAAAGCTCTCCTAATGCCTACAGTTCAATTACTAGCTTTTTAGACTACAATGCTATCTTCTCTTAATTACTTATTATTGCAGCACTATAATTAATTATCCAAACACTAAGTATTACTTTATATTATCACTACAATAACTTATATCACATCCTTTGAAGCTTTAAACTAGAACATATGGTAATCAAAGCTTGATCACAATTGAACTCCAATATCTATGACAGCAATTTATACACATATTCAAAACCTATAGATTATTCTAAAACGTACCAGAAAATATGCAAATAACATTCTTGAAATTACCTATTATAATCTAAATAACTCTTGCACCTGCCAATCAAAATCACCTGAAAGATGAGGTGCCGCTGAAACCTATTCATCTTTTGTGTATAAACGCCTTGCTTACATTCCAATGTAATTATTCTGGTTAGAGGCAGATCGATTGATGCTACTACAATATCATATGATGATCAACAGTTGCCCATAATTGTTGTTTCAGGAAGGATCCACTTATGAATGAAGTGATTAAATGTTTCATATTCCTTTTTCTCGATCAGTACAAGAATAAACTCTCTGAACTCACGTTGTACTCCACTAAAGACCCATTGATCTTCTACTCGCTGTCCTTGTATACATAAGTATTTCTTTAAAACATATGACAAAACGACAGTCCTGAAACTTTTACTTAAGTTGACTTAGGTCTGGCTTTAAAAAGCGGTTCAAGAATAAAATGTCTTATAGGTTTTTTGTTTAGCTAGTCAATCTCTATCACCCTCTAAATTTAGATACAAAACTAATACCACCCTGTATAAATATAAAAATTTAAAAATAAAACTAATTTCTGCAAAATGATTTTCTAATCGATCACAACTTCACAACGGTAGCTGTTCTAAGTTGCACATGTTCGTCTGCTACTAATTTCACATTCTTCTATAATTGTTCCAATTTCCGCATTTTTCATCCATAAATGAATGAACATCAGTATTTGAGCAATACTTAAATGGTGCTTTTCAAACAATGTCCTAGTTCTGATGGATACGAGCTCGATTAATTTCCTGTGCGAATCTTAGTAGTAGATCCTACATTTGCAAATAAACCCAACTATGTAGACAGCAGCGTCTGTGTTACCAACTCCATTGCTGCACCACTTTTTTCTTTAGAACATAAATACTCCCCTTGAACTCCAATTACTCTTCATTCGTGAAACACTTTCATTAGTTTACTTAATTCTGGTCCCATTCTGAGATGGTTTTTAAAGTTATAGATTTGTCTGCCATGTTGAGAATACCACAACATTGAAATGAAGTTCTATTACTGTTCTACTAAAACAATAATTAGGCAAAATTGGAAATTATACAAAATAATAGTAATAAAATTTTACTCACCTGCTTCCTTTGTGGCTCTGAAGACGGAAATATTTCCCAAAGAAGTTTTGATTACGAAATAAATTTGATGAAAATGATACTGCCGGTTTTTATGAGAGTAAATTAATGAGAGTTATGTTAAAGTAAGGTTAGGCTAGCAACAAAGTACCGATGGCTGATAGGACATTTTATCGCCTTCGGCAGTATGGCAAACCTAATTAAAATTGGCCAAATTCTCAACAGCTATGCTTTGCTAACTTACAGACTACACCAAAGTGAAAATAGTGAAAAATCTTGATTTGCCCTAACTTACTTATTTCTTACCACTAGAAGATGTTAATGTTACTGTTTGAAAATACATAAATACATAACATGTTAATAAATGGCAACTTTGGACACCTGCTATTTTGACAAATGTCATGGGCAACGCTTAATTTCACTTGATCCAGAAGAACATTTTAATATATATAAGAAACTTTAATTCCTGGGGAGTGGTGAAAGTATGTTCCATTTTCTGTAATAATTTTCTTGACTGTTTTTTTGGTTTCGATCAGATCTGCATCCACATCCAATAATGTTACTATCTCTTGATGATATTTAATTTTGCAGACATTAACTCCAATATCAGAATGGGTGATTACCAGTTTTTCGGATTTTGTTTCCTTGTCCTGTTGTGCACTATCTAGTTTTATGAATGAGATAGGCTCAGACTTAATTACAGTAGCGTTACTTTTCTGTCTGTCTAGTTGTTTGAATTAGTCGGAGGTTTTTGGTGTTTTCTTTTTAAGCTTGCTTCATGTTGTGAAAGGATTCAGAAAGAAAGTTTATAATGTAAAAATTTTCTTTCATTATGGTATACCACTCACATTGCAAAATTTCTGAAGAATACATGCAAAAATGTGAAAATTATCATCAAAGATAAAATTTGTATTGCTAAGTAGAAGATTAATTATAGCAGTTTTTGTAACTCCAGCAGCATTTCAGACTAAATTGACACTGATCACATTCTCTAAGAAATTAGATATCATCATCATTAGGTCTTCAGTCCTGGAACTGGTTAGACGTGTACCCTCATTGTTTCCTATTCTGAGCTAACCTACACATTTCCCTGAAATTTCAACAATCTGCATCTTTCACTATCTGCATGTAATAGTCTGATCTAGACTTTCCTCTACCTCTTTTTTTTCCCATCTCTGCTTGTAATATATTCCACACTATTTCCCAGAAATACCTTACAACGTATCCTGCCATTCTATTTCTCCTATTTTTCCCCACAGATATCTTTATTCACCTACCATTTCTATAACCTCTTTGTTATTGACTTTGTTTGTCCATGCTGTCATCCTCATATATCTTAAGCACAAGATTCCAACAGGCTTCTACCGTTTTTCTGTCTGCTTCTCCTACTGCCCCTATTTCATAGACATGCTGTGCTGTGCCCCATATCCTTTCAACAATTTTCTCCTTGTTTCTGTTTGTTGTCTTCGAACATAGCCGCAGCACTTTCTTGTTAGATGCAGTTCGGTTCCCCTTCTATTGCTTACAAATATATACCATATTTACCCGACCTTCAGTGGTATGTGAAGATCCCCCAACACTTGAACATTTGCCGAATCAATAGTTTTCCAATATATCCTTTCTCACAATCAACATTGTTGAAAATATTTCAAAACCAACACCTGTAGTTGTTTATAATATTCATCAGATTTAAGTGTAATTATTTTTTTATCATTAGGTTTTCAGTCTTGAAACTGGTAGAAAGGACGCGTACCTGCACTTATTTCTATTCTGAGCTAGCATACACCATTCTCTGAAATTCACACAGCCTTGATACAGCTTGGTTCCTCTTCTGTTGTTTCCTAATTATATGCCATATTTCACTGAGATTCAGTGGTATGCGAAGAGGGTTAAGCAGCCTGTGACTACCAAGGATCCCCCAACACTTAGACATTTGTCGAATTAATAGTTTTCCAGTAAATTCTTTCGCACAATTAACATTAGTTCAGAGTATTGCAAAACCAATACTTGTAATTGCTTATAATAATCGTCAGGTTTAAGTACAGTTATTTTTTTCGTTATTAGGTTTTCCATCTTGGAACTGGTTGTACGTGTACCTCCATTGATTTCTATTCTCAGCTAGTCTAACCTAGGTCTACCTCTACCTCCCTATTTTCGTTTCTCTGCTTCTAATATATTCCTCACTATTCCCTCATGCTTTAGTATGTAGCCTATCATCCTATCTCTCCTATTTTTACTGTTTTCCACATACTTCTTTCTTTCCCTACCAATTCTAGTACCTCTTTGTTCTTAACACTGTCTGCCCATAATATCTTCATCATAAGTCTGTTGCACCACATTTCAAAGCTTTTTTCCTGTGCACGTCTCGTACTGTCCAACTTTCCTTGTTTCTGTATTTGTTGTCTTTGAACACAGTAGGTGCTTTTTCTTGTTTAATGTAGCACGACCTTGTGCTAATCTTTGTTTTATATCTTTTATACTCTTCCCATCATGTGCTATTTGGCTTCCTAGGTAGCAGAAATCCTTGACCTTGTAAGTTCTCGTTATCTTTTTGTATTCTAGTTTTTAATTTATTTTCCCCTACTTTGCATACTAGTACTTTAGTTTTATTTGTGTTAATTTTCATAACCGTATTTCTCTGAATATTTACTTCACTAAATTCCTGCTCTAATTCTATTACAACCGTTTGTCTTTATATAAGGTATGTAATATCCCTCTATCCTTAAAACTCATTTAAATCTTTTTGAGTATTTTGAACATTTTTTCCCATTTTACATTCGCCTTTGTGCAATTCTAGTTAATATTTTTGACATATGTGCTGTCAAACTTATTGTTCAAAATTTTTCACATCTATTCGAGCCTCTTCTTTTTTGGTATAGTGACTATTATGTTACGTTTGAAATCTTGGGGTATCTTGCCTGTCTCATACATATAGCTTATAAATTGGAAGATAAGTTCTGTTACTGCTTGTCCGGCGGCTTTTAGAGTTTCTGCTTGTACCTTATCTGTACCCAGCGCCTTACCATTTTTAGACTCTTTTATGCTAATTCAAACCCATCTCTAAGTATAGGATATCCTAAGTCATCCTTTTCAATGTCTGATTCCGGTTCTAATGCTGTTAGTTCCTCTCCTACATATAAATTCCCTATTTATTCTTGCTTTCTATCCACTTTCTCTACATTTTCTATAATGACGTTTCCTCCTGCATCCCTTATATTTTTGCGATATGGTTTTATATCCTTAAAATTCATTTTAATTAATTTGTATGCTTCGTCTGGTTTTCGTATTTCCATCTTAGTTTGTACTTCTTTGCACTTTTCATCAATCAACTGTTCTTGAGCTCCCGCATTTGCGAATAATTTCCCATTTTATGGCTTTGTATCTCTGTTTTCCTGTTTCATCTGATCTATTTTTGTATTTTTGTCTTTCTTCTATTAAATTCAGGATATCGTTTGTTATCCATGGTCTCTTATTAAGAAATTAGATAAGGAAAAACATTTTCTGGAGATCAGTTCTTCAGACTGGTTGCACATGTAGGTTTCTTATATACATTTTGTGCGTAAGTACAATGAATTTAATAAAAATGTGTTTCTTAATACCAATTATGGTAGAAAGGGTCCAAAAGTGATGATGGTTTGTAAGTAATTTTTGTTATACTTAGCAAGTAAATGCAAACAAGTTGCTGTAACACTTGGAATGTATTAAGAAGGTGTATCACAAGGCATTAAATCCTCCATCCCCACAGGTACTTAACGAATTAGAATTGCTGTTTACGAAGTGTTGTAGATTTTTAGCATAAGTTTCAACTACTAACAGATTGTACTTTTTACTGTATGTAAATATTTAAAAAGCGTTGAACAATTTGACTGAAATTGGAATATGTTCCTGTTACGTTCGGAAGCACTTTAAGGTCTACTTTATAAAAATTTCAATATTTTTTTAGTTAGAACAGTCACGTAGATCGTTCATCAATTATAAAGTTTAAAATATGCTAACTATTCTTAAATGAAGTAAGGGTGTATGAGGTTTCAATGTTTGGAATATCAAGTATTACTTCTCTTAGTCACTTTTTAATTTTCATTTATAACTTGGTTATAGAAGTATCGAAATTCTTCGTCAACAAAAACTATTTGTTCTTTTAAATTTGCAAGTTTTTCGTCAGATGTTTGGTTCTTTTTGTTGTGGTTGAAACTTAATGTGTACCTTTCTGGTACAACTTTTTTGGTACCATTTTTCAAAATGTCTACTTTTAGAAAAAGCATGTTCTCATCTAATGTATTCTTGTAGTGATAACTCCCATATTCTTCAACTCGTATCCATTTAATGCCATCTCTAAAAGGCACCTTCTCCTTCAAACAATTCTTTTTTCGATTGATAAGATGCATTGTTTGTCGCAAGTCCATCGTTACATATATTGTATCATTGTTTGATTTGTTGTTCAAAGGCATACTGTAGTTTTCCTTATGCTCCTCATTATCCATGCCTACGTCACAAGTATCGCTTTTAGGTTAACTGAACGAATAATTAAAACATTACAAAAAAATGTTGCTATAGCTGCATTTCTTTATAAAAAACGTTTCAGGATACTTGTTTTCCTTACAAAATTCAAGATAAAGTTCATACATTTTTTGAATATTCAACAAAGGCGAAAGGGACTTTTTAAGTATGTTCTTATTTCGGGAGTAGTGAGACTGCTTTGTGGGGAATTACTTAATATGAGTCGTGACATATTTTACAACTTCATCTGCAAGCTTATGTTATGGTGCACTCCTCGCCTATCTGGTAGGTACTATGTACACTTGTCAATATTATTAAATCAAATAAACGACCTTTTTAAAATGGATAAAGGGTTGAAGTATCAGAATGATAGTGGATGAAGGATTCATGTCCAGGGAAATAGAGTACATATATCCTTTATCCAATGATATTTCTTAAATGATGTGTACATACGCCCTTTATCAACTCATAACTTCTGTATTTTTGACAATAGATCGATGAGACTTGGAGCAAAAGAATACTAGTTGCTTACAACCTTTATCCGTTAAGAAACTTAGTTGTTAAGGAAAATGTCACATATATCCTTTATCCATGTGTCTCCAATTTATACTAATACACTTTTTTATTGAAAGACTATATACTAAAATGTTTTAGCATTGACTTGAGCATATGATTATCACAGCTATCTCACTTGAAATTCTTATTTATTGTTTTTTGCATAGGATTAGCTTTAGTTCTTTTTTAAAATGCAATGATTACCTTCTTCCACTTATTAGACGAACAGATTTGTCTTATTTATTCTGATTTTTTTTTAGTAACGAGGTAGTGAAGTTATTGCTAGAGAATAACATTCATATTGATCATCAAAATTATATGGGTGATACTCCTTTATTGTGGGCTTTAAAAAATGAGTCTACCTCTTGTATTATTAATCAATTACTTGAAGTTCACTGCGATGTTAACATTAAGAATAGTATGGAAGACACTGCATTGCATTTTGCAGTGACCTGTGCTACTGCTGATATTATTCAGTTATTGATCGAACACGAAGCAGATATAAATGTACAGAATAAAAATTTATTTACACCATTGCATCTAGCCGTCCGTGAAAATAATTTGCTTGCTGTGCATATGTTACTTTATTATAATGCAGATGCCAGCATGTTATGTTGTAATGGCTTAACCCCGTTTATGTATTCAGTTGCAAATGTAGAATCTATTGAAATCACTCATACATTATTTCAATATTACCATGAATTTACTCAGGTTACATTTCAAAATAAATCCACATTTGAGCTAGTATTACGTTATAACAGTCCCATTGTTGTCGATCTTATAAAGGCAGGAGTAAATTATGGCTATACAGTTGCTGATACTGGAAATGCTTTACTTTATGCAATTGTTGAAAATGATTTTGAATTATTTGAACTAATATTAAATCAGTCTTTAAAAGAGAATACGTCTGAAGTTAATCTTGAAATAGTATTGGTAAACTTGTTTGAAACAAACACCATTCCAATTTCTGTTGTGTTAAAGTATTTTTACGTAATAATTGAGGTTATCTTTGAAAATCCTTATTATTCTAGCTTGTCTGAATATTCTTTAATGCATCTTCTTCACTTTCTCAAAAGAAATAAAGATTTTTCTACTAGGGAATGTGTACTATGGAGTGTTTTAAGTATAGGCATACATATAGACTTACCTATTCTTAAGACATGTTTTCTGCTATTTGGGAATAAAGATGAACTTGAAATCTTATACCAGTGTTATCATCGCGAATATAATTGTTATGGAACACTACCGTTGCAGTATTTTTCTCATATTCTTAAGGATAAAACTGTTGTATTACTTAAATCTAATTTAGAACTTTTTTATGTTGCTTTCATTTGGTGTGCAACTATAGAATATAATATTGAAACAATTATTAAAAATAATTTACTTTGCATAGGGTATATGTCTTTTTCACCAAACTTAATATCTAATATAGATAACTATGATGAGCCAATACTTAGAGATTATATTTTAAAAGCCTCTTCTGGGCTTACAGTTCCTTCGCTACTAGAGTTGAGTAGAAATTCATCTGCTCTTCACATTGTTAAGGTATTTAATATCAGTCGTACTTATCAATTTTTTGATATTGTTAATCGGGCAAATATTCCTAAATGTATTAAAGACATACTGCTATTTAGAAAACCTGTTTACCCTGTTGAATACTTACCTTGAACAGCAAATATTTTGTTTGGTAACTACTACTATCTGTTTGTTTAAAATGGTGTAGTTCCTAACCAAATATGAATATTTTCAAACTTGTTGTTTAAGACAGCGCCTTTTCTTTTAAGTTTTTTTGCCCTAAGTAATTCAACAACAAATAGTTATGTTTTATAAGTTTTTAACTGCACGCTAATTATGGAAACAAAACTACATTCTCTCCTTGTGAAGTATTGGAGATGTTCGTGAGATGGAAAATGTGAAAATTCCTTAATGCCAAATTTCTATTTTTTTGATACTATTGTAATTGATGTGTCGATTTTGAATTTTCATTCTTATTGTTGAGTGAATCGTCTTTTTGTGTGTGTTTAATGTGCAGGGCGTCTTATAAATTTGTATATCGACTTACTTCCGCTCTTGTTTTATTGTTCTAAGTGTCGCTCCTCCTCTTCAACTAAGTGGACTGTATTCGAATTATAGTTTGAGTTACTTTTGCATTTTCACCGAGTTTTTAAGGGGTTTATAGATAAATTTACATTCAGCGGCACTAATGATTAACTCACATACCGAACACACGGCCTTTTCGCCCCGATATCGATGAGAGAGTGTTTTGTCACTACCCCTTTTCTGCTTAATTTTCACATGCACAAAGGAGGTTTTATGACAGGATGTAACGGGACAATGGATGACATCTTTAGGATTTGATTTACAACTAGGAATTTACGACTTAAATTAACCACGACAACGTGCGACAAAGAGACTGAACAGTGTGTTTAACTTTTAAGTGAAGATTTTCTGTTGCCGGTATAGTGTTAAGTGGTTTGTGTATATCATATTTTAATCGACTGAAACAAAAATTTTAGAATGTAGATCTTTTAATCTTTTTTGCAGTTTTGCCTAGGCTATGCTATTTTTACTAGTTGTGTATTTATGCTCGAATATATCCGTTTAAAGTAACTTAAACATCTTGACTTATCATTTGATTTGCTTCACATTGGTTAGAATCTCGGATTTGCTTATCTTGTGTATATTATTCAACATTTATTGTATTTGTTGACACGTTGTCCAAATGCTATTTAATGTAGTATACTTATACTTGTTTTGTAGATGAATAATCGGAAGTGTACAAATTTAAATATTGATCTTTCTTCTTGATATTTAGAAACAACTATTTCTTTGTACAGTTTGTTCATTCAATTGGTGTGATTTTCTATCAATTTCCTATCAATTGGAAAATGTTCTTGAATAAAGCCAGTTCCAAGTTTAGATCTATACTTAGTTGCAGCTGTAGTAGCATTGTGAATCTCTGAAAAGATCTTTTTTATCATATTAGTTTCGTGATTACATAAACATTAATTCATTTGTTGATACGCTCTAATACTTATCAAATATATGTACAATGACCAGGATTTTGAAAATAGACTCTCCAATATCAACCTTTATACTTTTAAATGGGCATATAATGTGGTGTTTTCTCTAAAGATTCATTTTCAGACCCACATTACAAATAATTGTGCACTTGTCTTTATGATCGTTTTATAATCAATGTAGTTAAATCTTTCTAGGCATTCCCCCAAGACCGTTTTGGTCTGATGTTTTTTAACTGGGCATGCCTAGTAGAAACAGTATGTTTTGTGTACAAAGTTTTTTGTGCAACCACCAATTAAAAAATTAATCATATTAGTTCTGCATTTATTTTATAACATTAATGTTAATTGTACAGTTAAAATAATTACTTATATGTAATGGAATTGATCCATTTGTTAAATTTGGAATTAATATTGCTTTATGGAACTAGTTCGGTTAAGCCTACTTCTTGAATCGAAACTTGTTCTGAAAGTATCTGATTTTGGGTCGGTTGTAAAATACTTTCTTGCACTCGTTAACTGAACTTTCCACATTTCATGTTAAAGTGCTGCTTCTTATGGATAATTTGAAAAACTTTTTCAGTTGGTGGAAGGTGTTCAAACTAACAATTATTTTTCAATGTATTTAAAAATGGGTCAATTTCGTAAAGTTTTACATTTAAACTTATGTATATATATAATATTGAGATTGTAATTTAGTGATACTCATATTCAAGTTAAATAAATATATTTTAGACACTAAGTGTAATGAATGTTCTTAGTAGAATAAAATAATAAGAACAGGTGCAAAATTGTTTTATTCTAGTGCTTTTTGTAGTAGATCATCATATGTAGAAGGTTTGCACGAATATGGCATAATCGTAAACTAGTTATAGTAAATGTTACATAAATAAGGTTCATGTATTTGATGTATTATATACTAATTTGTGAAAATTAAAGATTGAATAAAGTACTGCCACACGGTAAGCATTTCAACTATTTCATTTTGATTTTCAGCCAACAAAGAAGCAATTGATTTTCTCATTAGCTATTCAAATTTTATACTAAACGAATAAGTTTTGTGGTAATACAAGACGATACAAATGCTATGTATATTAGCCTCAAACTTCTTAGTTTACCTAAAAGTTAGACCAACTAATTTGAACATAAATGAAAACGTTTATGACTATGTATATAAATATAGTAACTCGCTTGGCCGTTTGTTATATACTCTTAATAGTGAAGCACTTAGGGACAGTGCTTTGGATGAAATTATAAAAGTTGTAATAAAGTTTCTGATTTATTACCATGTGTAGTTCTTTCTTTATTAGATATACAGATCCTATTGTGTAATATAGTTCCTGATTTACACATAACACTGTTAAAGCGAAACTGTGTAATTTTGTGAGTCCTAATATCTTTGCTTAAGTTTGTATTTGCTAGTGTCGCGATGTGCTTTTTAAGTTGTACCTGCTAAGATCAAATTTTTCCAACAACAAATGAGATTCAAAATGATATCGTTTTCTCTATTTGAAATTAATATCGAATATGCTTATGTTTCTAGAGGTTGAACTGATACGAGCGTCTCACGGCAGTAATGCCGTGGCTGCAATGATAGGTTAGGTTACTGTTAGAAATAGATATTATTATTAAAAAGCACAAACACAATCATAACACGCATATCAGAACATTTGTTGCTAAAACTGTTGCAGACTGTTCTGATATGCGTGTTAAGTGATTTGTGTTTTGTGCTTTTTAATAATAATATCTAATTTGTGTTTTTTAATAATAATATATATTTCCAACAGAAATTTAACCTGTCATTGCAGCCACGGTATTACTGCCGTGAGACGCTCGTGAACTGATAACCCAAGGGGAGTTATTGGTAAAGTGAGTGATAATTAGTTTTGATTTGCCTTGAAGGAGTGGGACCCCTGTAACTACATGGATGCATCTGCTAATGCAGTGGTGAGGGAATGGGTTCATATAGAAAAAAATGTGAAAAGAAAATAAAGGAAAATTTCAAATAAAAATAAAATGGTATAAAAAGAATAAATAAAATAACTGAAAGACATAAATTCTGAAAAGTTTTTCTTTGTAAAAATCGAGGGGGGCCAAACAGCCGGTCACAACAATTCCTTAAGATAATATGATAACTGAAAGACAAAAATTCCACATTACGTTAGCATTTATTCTCATAAGTTTTTCCTTTGTAAAAATCGAGGGTGGGGCAAACAGTCGGTCACAACAATCCTTATGATTCCCTTGCTTCGTTTTCTTAAGTTTTATCACCTCATATTTACTTTGCTCAAAAATACCTTAAAACACATTAATTTTGTCATTAAATAAGCTTGTAAAATAAAAAGCTTAAGATTCCATCACGGGTAGTTGGATATCCTTTACAAGTAGTTGACGTTACTTAGTTCTTAAATAAATTGAAATAAAATTAAAACCTAAACTCAAACTCTTATAAAATAATTTCAATATAAAGTTACAAACATACTTTCTTTAAAAAAAACAATTTCTTAACCTCAAATCTGAACCATTGACAAAAATATTCACCACTGTATTTTTTTTCTGATTCTAATATTCAATTACATGACATTTGTAAATCCCAATCAGTGGAAATGCTTTTAGTAACACCAAAAACAATTAAAAGCCAGTTTTTCATAATCTGTCCGTATTGTTCTTTACAAAATACTATAATATCAACACCTGTATTCCTTAATATTTTATACTAATAACATGCTTGAATTTAATCATCCCTCGTTTCGTCCGTAAATCATCAATCAAAAAAGAATCACTGTAATGTTCAATTAATGTTCCATGTCAAAAAATACATGTTTACTTCGAAAACTCATAAATTATAAAGAAACAGACAAACATATAATATTACTTACGGTTTGATTCACCTATTATAAGATTCAAAATGTTCAGACCACACCAACTTTTCATTTTTTTAATAATTTTCTTTTTTCTATCCTTCAAATGACAGCTACCATTGACCTAACACAACCCAAAATTCCAAATTAAAGTTGATAAGAACTATCCAAATCTCCCCCCTATAAACGGCCACGAATAATTCCACTACAGGTGCATGGAAAATATTTGGCCGTGCCTGAGGGTAACTTCGTGTATTTTATCGTCTTCCATGTTTCCTTTTATCCCAGTGGGAATGTGTCTTTATTTTTTTTTCAGCTGTGTTACACTCTCTATTAACTATTAATTCGTCTTATTACATTTTACTGTTCAAAATTTAACTACCTGATATATTGACCCTGACCGCATGTGGTCACCACTATTACATTTTTGTATCACTACACCTTGGGATGTTTTCATATTACCAATTCATAATTAATTGACTATATTTCTAACCTGTTTAGGTCTAACTGACTTATTTTCTCTCTCTGTGAATCACATTACGGTCAGTATACCATACATAATTTCAATCGAAGCTTAATAATGAGGTTATTATTCAGTTACTGTGTATGTAATGTGCTTTGTGTTGTAATATGGTAACATTTTATTGTCCTTAGTGGCCGATATGGGTGCTATCTATCTTGTAAATTATATTGTTCACTGAAAGTGCATATGCTGCGTTTTGTCCTATTAATATATGTTTGCATTTGTTGGTAAGTCAATGTCCTGAATCATTATGTCACAGTTTATGTAAAAGAACCAATATTAAACCTTATCATGAATTATTTTTATAAAAACAAGATTTGAAATATCCTAATTAATTAAGAACAAATATTCACGAATTCTTTTATACAAAGCACGTCCGTATATTTTGTCCCCTCAAAATTAAATTTACTTTCACATCTAATTTATTGTTAGTGTAATGCAACACATTACGATGAGCAATACAAATAAAACAAATACAGTCTTTAACATTCAATATACAATTTTGTGTGAGACTACTGGAAGTTTGCACGATTGTCAATAAAGTATTTAGAGATGTAACCGACCTGGTAGAGTAAGATAATTAGTTGGTAAATATTGGATTAAGGGATAACTAGTGTAGTATGCAACAAGCAAGCGCTTTCCCCCCACCACCCTGCATATAACTTGTATGGTGGAAGTTTATATTTCTATAGTGGAGTGGATGTATAGGGTTTGTAATCATAATTTTATGATGCTTGTATGTATGGTTTATTGTGTAATTTAAGAAGTGTTTGTGTATGATTTATATAGCTAATTACGCTTTTCATATATGATATATGGGTATAATAATTTGACAGTTATGGGAACTGTTGGTCAAAAGTATGGTGGATATGATTGTAGGTAGAATTTTTTTTCCATAAACGAAGGCAGTTATATCATACATTGCAAAGTCAAGTGAGAAAAGCAGTCTTCTAAGAGAGACGCCCATGATTACATAGATTATGTTGGGAAGCAGCTGCCTGGAGATAACTTTTAGTGTAAGTATTATTAGATAGAAAAGGTGTTTGTTCAGAATTATGTGTTGTACATATTCCATAAAAACCGGTTGTTGCACACCTTATTTAGTTGATGCCTTATGAAATCATCTGGAGGTAAGTAATAATGTCTCGTATATTTTGTTTTGTTTCTTGGAAATGAGTCACATTAAATACTGTATTTCAGAGTATCAGTACATTCACATTTATTTTCAGCTTACATACTAAAGATTTTGTAGAGTGAAAACTATTGAAAACATACGGCTGAAACGTTTGGTATATAAGCTGAAATGCTGTATATAATACGACCTCATTCCCAAGATACAAAAAATAAATAGAAGTAAGGCCAAGAACAGTGATGTATCTCTTCTTCCATTTCTCTCCCCCCTCTATACTCAGCCCCTTCTCTCCTCCTCTTACTCTCTATCACCCACTTCCTCTCCATCCCACCGCTTTCTATCTTCTCTCCTCTCGGTCCTTCCTTCTCTTTTCTATCTCCTCGTTTTGCTCCACCCCTCTCCCTTTTGTCTTTTTTCTCTCGTTTTTCTATTGCTTTCCTTTCGTCCCCTCTCTCTGTCAATCACAACTCTGTCCCCTCCCCTTCTATTCCCTCCTCTCATCTTTCCCTCTTGTTGTTATTCGCAAAACGGTAAGATAACGATATTAAAACGGTAGTTAAACTTTAAAGTTCGATAATTACTACGCCGGTAGCATGGTATAAGAGACACTATCACAGTTGGCAGCTCGACCCTTATACGGATTTCGGCGCGTCATACTGGTGATGTCATCGATATTGCACAATAATTCGCATATAAAATTAACAATTAAAGATAAACGAGAGTCATTTTGGCAACAAATTAATCCCTTTAACACATATGAATAAAGATTACTTACGTAAGTGATCAGGTATCCGGCGGAACGAGAGATCATCCGTCGACGCCCTCAACTGCGTCAGGAACGGCTACAGCTCGGCTCGCCTCGGCTCGCTGCGGTAGACATGGAGGACATCCACAGGCGTGAAGTTCGAAAGTCCTTAGATGGCGATAGATTTATACCTATGTAGGGTTTTGACAGGAAGAAGGTAAAGGTAGACAAACAAAGAGATAATTAGAGAAGGAACTACATAGGTAAACCCTAAGATAGATACTTTACCAGACCATTACGCGCACATCCCTTCACGAACCCCGCAAAAATGGCCACGATTCCGCGCGTCACGGAAACACGATACCCTCCTTTTCTAGTATTTTCCTAACCCTCTAGGGATATGCGCACTATGCAGACTCCTACTATTTGACATACGGAAGCACCGCCCAGTTCATTTAAAATGGTTCCCGCGTCTTGCGTGTTTGAAAATTATGGCGGGAAAACTTCCGTACATTAAAAACTAACTACTAACACTGTTTAAGTGACCCTTGGCACGTAACATTGTGCTTCCTCTTCTCTCTTCTTACCCTCTCCATTGCTGTCCTAACTCCTCTCCTTCCCCCTTTTGCTCATCACCCTCTATATATATTTATTTGTTTGACCAGGGCCACTTACAGGGTCGCAAATGTAGTACAATTTGCACCTTTGGGGGTCATTTTACACATTTGAGGTCTAGCCTCAAAGGTACCTAACAAAATTGGTTCCGTTGGAGTCTGGGGTTTTTATCCCTGCCACTATATATTCCCTTCCAATATTATTCTAATTGCGCAATTTTCTGGTTCTCTAATAATTAACTATAATGCTCGTACATTATAGTTGCATTGCCTGTGTAGTTTAAAGGAAGTTATGATTGCTCAAAAATGCAATAATACAAACAGGCAAGCCGTAATATTTTATGGACATAATGCTCCAATCGAAGTGTATTAGTAACTACTATCAGTGACTTATGTAGTAAAATGGTAGCAGTAATAAAATGTACAATGTGTCTAGAACATATTACAGTTCCATTTAACACGTGCGACCAACTAAACCATAACAACAGTAAATGTTATGTGTTCCATGCACCTAGTCAAAAATAGGATGATAGGCCACATACTACGGCATGAGGGAATAGTGCGGAATATATTAGAAGCAGAGATAGGAAAAAAGAGAAGAAAAGGCAGACCTAGGTTAGACTACTGCACACAGATAGTAAAAGATGTAGGCTGTAGGGGTTTCAGGTAAATGTGTAGGCTAGCCCAGAATAGAAATCAATGGAGGTACGCATCCAACCAATCCCAAGATGGATAAACTAATGACAAAAAAATAACTGTGCTTAAACATGATGAGTATTATAAGTAACTACAAGAATTGGTTGGGCAATATTCTCGAATAATGTTAAGTGTGTGAAAGGATTTACTGGAAAACCATTATTTTGGCAAATGTCTAAGTGTTGGGAGATCTTGGTAGCCACAGGTTGCTCTCCCCCCACCTCCCTCACTGAATCTCGATGAAATAGGGCATAAAATTAGAAAACAATAGAAGGGGAACGAGCTGTATACAAATGCTGTGTGAGAATTTCAGGGAACTATGTAGGCTAGCTCAGAATATAAATAAGTGCAGGTACGTGTCCAACCAGTTTTGAGACGGAAAACCTAATGACGAAAAAATAAGCGCAAATAAATCTGATGATTAGTATAAACAACTAGTTGTCGGTTGCGAAATATCTGCAACTAATGTTGACTGTGCGAATATTGGAAAACATATTAAATCGGTAAATGGTTAAGTGTTGGGGGAATAGGGAATAGGGTATATAATTGTAAAACAATAGAAGGTGACCGAACGGCATCTAACAAGAAAGAACAGCGCCTATGAGGAAAGACAACAAACATAGAACAAGAAGAAAATTGTTGAAAGCATATGTGTGGAGCACAGCACAGTATGCCTATGAAATACGGGCAGTCTGAAACGCAGACAGAAAAACGGTAGCAGCCTTTTGAAATACTGTGCTTCAGATGTATGAGGACAATAGCATGGACAGAGAAAGATAATTACAAATAGGTTATAGAAATAGTAGGGGAACAAGGATATCTGGGGAAAAAGATAAGAGAAATAGAAGGGCAGAATACGTTCTAAGGGATTTTTGGGGAATAGTATGGGATATATTACAAGCAGAGATAGGAAAAAAGAGGTAGATGTTGACCTAGATCAGATAGTGATAGATGCATACTGTGCAAATTTCAGGGAAATCTGTAGGTTAGTTCAGAATAGGAAACAATGATGGTACGCGTCTAACCAGTTCCAGGACTGAAGAGCTAATGATGATGCACCTAGTTTGTCTTTGTAAATACAAACACTAAACATGGTTATGACGATTTGTTATTGTAGTTAACAGAACATTGTTTATTGTCGTTTAGCATCTTTTATTAGCATTTATTGCTATTTTCTTGTCATTTGTAGTTACGTATTGTCATGCAATGTCCCTTTGTTCCAATAATTGTCAGATACTAGCACTTATAGTCATTTATTGAAATTTAGTGTTATTTATAGCCATTCATTTTAATTTATTTTCATTTATGATTATTTATTGACAATTATGGTCATTTACCATTATATATTGCCATTCATCTTTGTTTATTGTATTTTGTTATTTAATGTCGTTCATAATGATATATTGATATTTATTACATTTATTGCCATTTTCATTATTTATGCCATATAGGGACAGCTGTCTTTTATTGTGCTTTCTTGTTGCTGTCATCATTGTAATTTCTTGTGATTTATGGTTATTTATTTTCATTTGTGATCGTTTATTATCATTCATTTGCATTTATTAGATTTCAATGTTGTTTAGTATCATCTACTGTTATTTATTATTTTCATTGTCATTTACTTTGACTTAGTGTCATCTACCATCATCATTAAAGTCATGTATTGGTATTATCTTTCATTGTCGTTTATGTGTATTTATCAATTGTATTGTCTTTTGGTGTCATTTAATGTCAATTGTATTCATATTTTGTCATTTACTGTCATCTATTGTCAGCATTTTTATTTCGTGTCGCTTATGGCATTTATTGGCATTTGTCTTTGTTTATAATTATGTGGTATCATTTATTGTCATTCATTATCATTTAATGTAATTTATTGTTATATATGGTAGTTTATTATATTTACTACATTTGTTATCATTTATACATGTTAAATGCTAGTTATCATATACTTATATTGTCATTTCTTCTTACCTGTTTTCACCGTTGTCATGTGGTATACTGTCATTTATTCTTTTTAATGTCGTCTAGTTTCATTCACTGCCATTTATTGTCTGTTGTTTTCATTTATTGTAATGCTTAGGTATTTATTGTCATTCGTTGTCATTTAATGTAATTTTTGTTTAATGTCATATATTGTGAATTGTCAATATTTACTACATTTATTATTATTGTTAATCGCCATTTATCTGCACATACTACTAATTGTTGCAATATCGTGTCAATTCTTGTTATTGTCATTTATCATCATTTTCATTTCTATTCGTTTATTGAATTTTATTGTCATTTCATATCATCTACTGCTATTTATTATTATCTGTTTTTATTTACTGTCACGACTGTCTCTTATTGTCATTTATAATGACCTATTGTCAGATATCGTCATAATTATCAATTATTGCCATCAATTGTTATTAGTTAGTCATCGTTACTCATTCTCATTTATTGTAGTTTGTTGTTCCTTAATCCTTTTTATTGTCACTTATTGCTATTTATTGTCATTTAAGATGTTTTGTAATTTTTTATTGTCACTTACTGGCATATATTATGATTTATTATCATTTATCATTATTGATCATTACGTTGCTATTTACTCTCATTTATTAGTGTTATTAATTGTAATCTGTTGTCATTTAATGTCCCTACTGCCATTTATACTCTCTTTGTCATTTATTTTAATTTATGGTCATATATTGTCGATTATCGTCATCGTTACCATTTATTATGGCAAATTGTCATTTATGTTGTAAAAAAAATTCTTTCTTGCTTGATTTTTTTTTATTATTAACTTTACCCTCGTGACTATCAGCTAAAAAATTTACACCTTTAAATTTCCTAAATTCTAACCTGATATCACAAGGTCGAGAATTTCTTCTTATTAATGTAAGCCCAAGGTAAAGTTGGATGGAGAATGGCTTGAGATAAAGAAAAACTCTTAAGACATAAACGGCTAGTCGAGTGTTAGCTCTGGGTAGATCATGAGCTTGGGTCATGGGTTGTTAAAAGACCAAAAATATATTTAATGAGCGCCATCGTATTTTTCAATACAATAACCAACAAAATTTAACTGTGCTTGTATAAGGGGAATGCGGAAACCTTATCTTAACACCACTAACATAGCCATAAAACGTGAATTTCACTCTTTAAAACACACTTACCAAGACCTCAAACACCAGATGTCATACAGATGTCTCGGCTTGACCTGTGAACAAACATAGGTACAACATGGACACCATTTGTGTCCTCAAAAATATTTGCCAAAAATAAAATAATAGAATTTAGGCTTCTAAAATATATACCGAGGGAATTTGTTTTCATTACACTCTATTTCTAATCAGGGATGACTTGTAAATTTTTTTTTGAATTCTAAATAATAAAAAGTAATTCAAAACAAAATAGATTCTATTTGGATAAATTTTCTGAATATATGTAACTACAATATTTAAGTTTGTATCTTTATAAAATTTTCTCTTAATAATTTTCTAGAACAGAAATAGACTAGTGAAGTTTTGCATTCAAAATTAGGAAGATCTCTGAATGGATCTTTTCTATAAAATTTAAGTATATTGACTTGGAATTTCTAAGTTACTCATAATACATAAATTTCTTTAAATCAATGAAGTACTTCGTTGATCTTCACAATAAAATTGAATTATCAAAGTGCTGATATTGATATTTTACATGTCGATGAAAAATGCAAGTTCATGACCTCAAAATATTTAAACATATTTTAAATTAAATTAAGACGACATGTGACGTCTAGATAGGACAACTGAATCTATGTTTTTTATATATCTGACATAATATGTCATTTACAGCTTTACCAAATGTACACTTTGTGTACGTGTAAACATTCTGACATACAATAGATTTGTTATTTAATTTGCTGTTTCATTAAAAGCTTTTTACGTTACTCAAATTCTAAATGTTATATTCTTTATAGCAATTTAATTAATGTTCAAAGTGATTAAATCCTAAGGTACACTCACGTGCTACAAAACTGCTTTGAACGAAAGATATAGGACCTTGACCTCAGCTGTCGGAAATTTCCATAACCATCAAAGTTCTTCGGAATACAACGATTATATTACAAAACCAACCTCAGCTCCAATGAATTTTTTTTAACAAAACTTTAGCTCCAAAATTTCCTTATTTGATGTTATTTATTGGTGAAGTTGAAATATACGGAACACATGTGAAATTGCCTTCTACGTTACTGCATTTTATATTAAATAAGACGTAACCATATATGTTCTTGCTTTAAAATATTGCCTTAAGACATTGTCTTCAGTTATTATCGGAGATATTGCACTAAGATGAAAAATATTAGTATAATCTATTTAATTAATATATACCAACTGTATTAATGATGTCAAAAAGAGGCTTCCATCTTCTTAGGCCTGCAGGGATCAACTGAACTGCTCTGAGCGAAGCTTATAGAAAATCATGCTTACGCCACCGCTGTTAGGCTCGACCTCCAGACACCAAGAATTTATCAATTATTTTCTTTTTCTTACTCTGTTAGAGGCCACGTGTTTAAACACGACCATCTTGACTCCACTAACTTGTAGAACAGCTTGCCCGTTCGAACGCTGATAATGAAGTGCAGAAATTGACAACTCGACAGAGCTTAGTAACTAACTTTAGAGCATAAACGTAAAAGAATCTATGTGTTATTATCAATTTTATGTATTAATTTCTATTGGACGGTAATTCACAAATTAAATATTTTAAATTATAGTTGTTTTATTTTTATTTTAAAGACCGAAGTGTAACTAGAAAAAAAATACGTTACAATGTGTATATATTTTTAGTGATTCTTTGTCGTTTATTGTCATTTATTGTCAATCAGGACAATTTAGTATGCCGTAAGTCAGCAATGGCATTGAAATTTTATTGTTTTATTGCGAAGGACAATGCTACCTTTTTTTGTTGATGTAACCTGGATTTTGCCCCTATATATTAGGATTTGCTAGATTAAAGTTTTGGATATTTGGTTGTATTGGTCTTACTGGCTCGTTCAAAGGGGTTTTATTACCTTTCACATTCCTATGTCGCTACATTGTTGTTGAGAAATACCACGTTTGCTAATTTCCACATACAGGTTAAGTTTTAAAAATTCCTTCGTTACAGAGAATATAAATATTTACTTCCATTTATTGCCATCTGTTTTCATTTCTTGAATTTTCTTATCGTTTGTGTCATTTATCGTAGTTATAGGTCATTCATTGTCATTAAAGGTCATTCATTGTCCTTTAAAGTAGTTTATTGTTAGGTATTGTCATTTATAGTTATTTTCATTAATTGCCATTGGTTGTCTTATAAGCCATTTATGACAATTTGTTGTAATCGATTTTTATTTATTGCAATTTATTGTTAATTATTTTTACTAAATGTCATTTATTGTGATTAATTGTCATTTATGGTTAGTTGTTGTTACATTGCATTATATTGTCATCTGTTATCATTTCTTACCTATTATTACTATTGATCAACGCATCATTATATATCCTCCAGTCAGTATTATTATTTCTGTACTTACTGTCATACATTATTTTGATTGTCATGTATTGTCATTTATAGTCCTTTTTGACATTGTTTATACTTATTGTCATTTATGACCATATAGTCTAATATACCATCGTTCAATGTCATTCATTGTCACATTGTCTCATTTTCCTTATGTATTATGTATTGCCTGTTATTGTTATTATTAGGTAATTATTGTTGCATGTACCGTGCTTTCAACAAATGAAAGAACACTCAATAACTTTGTATCTTACAATTTGCAAAAAAGTGTTAACAATTTTTTGTTTAAGATAATTCTCTATACTATTGAACGTCCAAAATTTTTCTTCAATGTCTGGTTTAACCGGAAGTGCATATAACTGTTTTTTTAAATGGCACTATGCATGTTTATTGGTATTTTTCAATTCTTCATATTTTTCTCTTTACGTATGTATAAAATTGTAATAGGAAATTTTTATAAAAATCTCATCTATAGATTTGTAAGTTATCTTTTTATGCTAAGTAAACTGCATGCATCTGAATACTACAGTTTAGTATGAAACTCTTTCAATGGTGTTTAATTTCTAATCGTCAACTAAAGCTCTTAATTCGTTGGAAATTATTTTGCAAGCTTATTTTTAGAAGGGGATAAACTTCTTTTAGTTCTTTAAACAATTAATTCTTTAATATGGCAATTGACTAACCATGATTCACTATTCAACTTCATAGCCTTCCTTAAGTAGACTAGTATGTGTGTATTATAGCTTAGTAATAAATACTTCCGTAGCTTTCTAAATCTCTAATGGTCAACTGAAAGCTCCCAAATTTTTAAAAATTGTTTTGCAAGTTTATTTTTAAAAAGGAATTAAATTCTTTTACCACTTTCATTCGGAAGAAAATGCATCCATTAACAAACTGATAAGCTGCATTATGAAGTCGAAAGAACAGGTTTTTATACAGTGTTATTAATACTGAATTAAACATCAAATTAAAATAATACCCGTGAACCATATGACTTTTTCTTTTAATAACAACAGCGATTCCTTCCTTTGCTTTATACGCTTCATTTTGAAAAATGTAGTTTTACGGAAACATTTTTCTTTAATAATTGAATGCTGAAATGTACAAACTATCCTCAAAGCCCCAAAAAAATTTCTATTTTATTTAACATATATCAATTTAATGAATCGCATTTAGTCGCAAGGTAAAAGTACTAATGATACGCAACTAAGAATCTGAAAAAGGCTTAGGTTTTTAGCTTTATGACATTGTCTATAAAATCTTGTGTGCTATAGAACGCACTGTCAAGAAGAAACTTTTTGATTGTTTTCCTGAATTTAATTGGATGTAGCTTTTTAATATTAGACTGTAATACATTATAAAATTTGCATCTATAATAGTTTGATCAAATTTGCTTCTCATCTTGTTAATCTGTGATACGGTACTACTATATTGTTTTTACTACGTGTATCAAAATCATGAAAGACTGTTTCGTTAGAATATCTATCTCTGTATTTTTTATGTAAATTAAGCGTTGTGAAATATATAAACAAGGAAATGTAAGAATTTGTAACTTTATAAAATACCTACGACAATCATCGTAATACCCAGTATTTATCATTATCCTTGTATGGCTTGTCATCTCTGTAGTCGAAAAACGTGTTCAGTGGCAGTACAATGTTCGCAATCCTTAATTGCATAAGCCACAGATGTTGAAACATTACTCTAGAAAGATTAAGAATTTGATAAATATTTAATTAATTGTTTTACAGAGAACTTTG
The DNA here is from genome assembly GCA_036346225.1 of Platerodrilus igneus. Classification (NCBI taxonomy): domain Eukaryota; kingdom Metazoa; phylum Arthropoda; class Insecta; order Coleoptera; family Lycidae; genus Platerodrilus; species Platerodrilus igneus. Next base: position 8,722,554 of record JARFIW010001281.1, on the reverse strand, counting down.
CTTAGATTATCGTAATGTTTATCCCAACTAAATGCTAGGTCAAATGTTATACCTAAAATTTTCACTGTGTATTCCTTATCTTTTAGTAAGAAAAGTGTTTCTTCAGTTTTATCATTGTTTAAGCATAGATTATTTTGAAGGAACCATTCTTGGGCTGTATTTACAACTACAGTACTTATTTCTAACAGGTTTTCAATATTATTACCATGGTGAAAGAGACTCGTATCATCAGCATAGAGAATAATGTCTGTGCTGTTGATCGAATGAGGTAAGTCATTCATGAAACACTGGAGCATAAGCGGTCCAAGTATTGAGCCCAGTGGCACTCCAAAAGAAACTACTAATTTGTGAAATTATATTCTATTATAATATACAATCTGATTTCTGTTATTTCAGTAGGTTGTCATAAGTTTAATACTATTATTATCAAAGTGAAATTTATTTAGTGTATCTCCTAATAGAGAGTGAATCGGCACAGACAAATGCTTTAATCACATCACCAAATTTAGCTCTCACCCTTAACCGCTAGCAGTTGGCAGTTACCTTTAGGCAGGTTAGGCACAGGTTCCAGCTAAATAACTAAAGGCGTTGGCTCCAAACTAATGTGGTACGTGATGTATTTGCAGAAGGATTTTAAAAATGTTGGTTGGCTAAGGTTATATGAAAACAACCAAGTGGCTTCCGCCTCTAAAGCCTATTGTCTGGATGTCTCATTATCGTGGTTGGCACTATAGGATTTTTGAGGTGTTAACCTTACTGAGGGTTTGTGCTGTAATAAAAATAGATTAAGGAACTTAAAGTTTCTGGTCAGTAAATCTCACCATCAACGACTTTCCAACCTACTTGCCTCGAAGATGTTGTGGAATGAACGGATTTAGAACATTACTTGGCAGGATAGTTCAAGCAGAGTAATTTGGCAAACAAATATTCTTGGCAAATTTTTTCAATTTTTTTCTCTTCTCTCTTTCCTGTATATTTCTAATTTATATCAACTAGCAATTTTTCCCCTACAAAAAAAATTGTTACAGCTTTGAATTATCCTTCCTATATTTTATAGAAAAACACGACTCTGTAGGACTACTACTATTCACTTTTTTGAGGTAGTTTCCGTTGCAATTTCATAAACTATTTTTATGGCCAATTTTATTTCACCAAGTAAACGACACTGTATATATTGACTTTCTACCCCACAAACGATGTGGTCTCATATATCTTCTAAGAAATTACTAGGAAAATCGCAATAATCATTCAAAAACCAAAATTATCGATATTCGTTTTTCACTTGTAACTTCTTCATCATTACGAATAGAAAAAATTAAAAACACTTTCTTACAGCAACTTTTTGCATAAAATCTACTAAATGAATAAGAATTTTTAAGTTTCGTATTTTCAGAATTATCTTCAGGTTAATTTTTTCTTATGGGCAACATCTGTATCTCATTTAATAGACAATTGACATCGGTTTCAACGATATAGGACACTTTATGTTTTTCTTTAAAGTTAAACCTAACATTATAGAAAATGCTTATTATGTGTTATTACATCAAGTAAGCCATGATTTTCATTTCTTTTATGGCACTGATTCGAAACTATCAAACAACAAGTTACAAACCATAAAAACCAGTACTAAGTCATTCATAAAATATGTTCAAATAAACCACCATTTTCGTGACATAGTTGAATCCTTTTAGCATTTGCATTTCCTGCACGTTGAATAGAATGTATTGGTATTTGTTCCAAAATGTTTATAATATTGGTTTACAAATGTTCAACATTGGTAGTTGTTTTATATACTGTATTTTTAATGGACTATTTCTTATGGGGTACCCATAAGAAATAGTCCGGCGAACATGCTGGCCATCTTACTGTGGCATTACTTCCTATCTAACGGTTAGGAAATATTTCGTTCAAATAATTTCTTACGAGTACTGCATTATGCGATGGAGTGCCATCCTGCTGCCACCAAAAATTTTGACTTGGTTTGAGGGATAATTAACCAACTAGTTCAGTGCATGCGGTCTTAAAAACAGGTAATATCGTTCTGCAGTCAATGTTTCATGTTAGAAGAATGAACCAATTATACAATCGGGCAAAATTTCTGCCCAGACATTGAATCCAAATCGGTGTTGCAGTCTAACTTGCCTAGTTTGACATGGATTTTCAGTGGTCTAGAAATATTCATTGCTTTTGCTAAACATTCCACAATTCGTAAATTTGCACTTGTCATTCCAAATAATTTTATTTAAGAAATTATTATCTTCATTAATCCTTTCGGTCATCCCATTACAATATTCAGATCGCCTTACTGCATCACCAGGTTGAATTTTATGTGAATTTTATAACATTTAGAATTATTTTTATTTGAAGCCTTATAGAGCCTATGTTTGTGGTAAGTTTAAATCTGGAACAATTTCAGAGATGATGTCGATGGGTTAGCATTTACCTAATACGCAATAATGAAAAAATATTAAGCAACTGAACTGAAATTTAATTAATCAATAAATTACCGCTAGTAAAATGTTAGCTCGAGGTAGCATTAACATGAACTCACTTAACATAAGCCTGTCGAGGTTTACAGAATGATCCAAACTCAGCACAATATTCCTATCTAGTCTTAAAAACTAAATGTGATTTGGTTGTTGCCTTTCGGAATAAGTTTGTAAGTAAGCTTCTGCTACAATTCTTGTATTTCCCTTCATCATCATCATTAGGTCTTCAGTCCTGGAACTGGTTAGACGTATACCCTCATTGTTTCCTATTCTGAACTAACCTACACATTTCCCTGAAATTTGCACAGTCTGCATCTATCACTATCTGATCTAGGTCTACATCTACCCCCTCTTCCCATCTCTGCTTGTAATATATCCCGTATTATTCCCCAAAAATGTCCTAGAATGTTGCCCTTCTATTTATCCTATTTTTTTCCGCAGATATCTTTATTCCCCTACTATTTCTATAACCTATTTGTTATTAACTTTGTCTGTCCATGCTATCATCCTCATACATCTGAAGCACAACATTCCAAAAGGCTGCTACCGTTTTTCTGTCTACTTTTTGTACTGCCTGTATTTCATAGGCATACCGTGCTTTGCTCCACACGTTTCCCTTAGAAATGGAAAATAACCACAACATAGCATGCTTTTCTTCATCAGTGTATGGCATTTTAAAACCTCTAACCTACTCTTTTACCACAAGATACAGTAACAAAAGTTTATAGTTGACAACACAGAAATAACAACAAGCATCAATTGTTTTCAGACTACTGACCAACTATGGCATACCAGATGTAGTTACACAAAATAAGCATTTTCTATAATGTTAGGTTTAACTTTAAAGTAAAACATAAAGTGTTCTATATTATTGAAACCGGCATCTTATTGTCTATTAAATGAGATACAGATTCAACATGTTGCCCATAAGGAAAAATGAACTCGATGATTCTGAAAATACGAAACGCGTTTGAAAAATTCTGATTCATTTAGTAGATTTTGCACAAAAAGTTGCTGTGAGAAAGCGTTTTTAAATTTTTTCTATTCGTAAGAATAAAGAAGTTACAGGCAGAAAACAAAAATCGATAATTTTGGTTTAAACTTGTAAATCAAAGACGAATAGTTCTATTTAAATTTTTTTTTAAGATTCTTGAACAACATAAAATTTATCAACTTTGCCAAAGTAAAACCTATAGTCCATCTGTTATAGTAAGCGAGATACCTTTAGTGTGCCTCGAAATTAAATCACCCTGTTGATACCACATTTCCTGAGAAAATTAAATTTTGAATCTTAGACAGCATGACATCTCTTTCCCAAAATTATAAGGTGTGAAAAATGTATTTTATAGGATAAAATGATCTATTAAAATTTAGTATATATTTACTGAAACAATAATAACCTTTCAAAATACTTTTTCAAATCCTTCAAAAACCCACCGCCTTTCGAAGTTGTCCTTTTGTCAACAACAACTTTTCCAATTGCTCATAATTCATTATAATCATAATGTTCATATAAAATGAAGGCGGTAATATGGGTTACTTTAAATATTAATCGCGTTTAAAACGCTCAAGGTGATTGTATTCGTTGAGTTTTGACAAAAGATTGAATAAATATGAACTTTGTATAGAAAGACAGATAAGTTCCATTAGCGTTTCAATAGATTAGATTATGGTAACTACAATTCAGGTGATTAGTAACACACAATCTGATATAGTAAGAGTGAAAAAAAGTACAGTGCAATGAATTTATTAAAAATGAAGGTACTTAGATGTGATAAAGAGGTCATTGAAATTCAAATTCTATCTATAAAACCCCAAAAAGAAGGTAGCGGGAAAAAAATTGAAATTTCCGAATATTTACTTTTTATCCACCTTATATAAATATAAGCATATTTCTTTGCCATAAAATTCAAAGCCATTTATTTCATTCGCATTGTTACAAAAAGAAGGTCTTATTAATTATGTAATTAAAAATCCTGTGCAGAATATGAAAAAATATCATAAAATGGATATAAGCTTTAAAAAACCCAAAATTTTAATTAATTTATTTCAGTCGTTGATGATTACTTAGTAAAACGAGTTTCATTGTAAAATAAGTTCGTTAGTTATTGAAAACATTAAATCCGTATTTTATTAGGATGCAAAGCAATCACGAGCTTTAATAATTTTCCATGTAATTCTTAAAAAAAACTAGTTTCATTCGAAGATAAAATAAAAAACTATTTAAATTCATCTGCATTCAAAACAAACGATATTTTCGTGTCTAGATAACATTTAATTTCGATGTAAGGCTTTTAAATAAATACAAAGCTATTGCATTTATCAACGAAGCAGCCCTCATTAATTAAAATACCAAATAAATTTTCGGTGTGTAACATACGCGTTAGAATACGTTTTACTGCAAAAACCCATCTTCTTTTACAATTATTAACACGCACATCTTTTTGCATTTGCAAAACCGTCCTAAAAGCAATTGACGCTTTACTTAATTATATACGTATTCTGAAGTTATATACTTTATTAGTATACAAATCAACCATAAAGAAATCAAACGTGTACTTTAATCATTTTTCCATGTATATATAACATCCAAAATAAAGGATCATTTCAAAATAACACTTTAAGAGTTTTAAATGGAGCTAAACTGCAAAACATTTCCGATTAATAAAGAAAAATTTGTCATCTTTACTAGAAATGTTTTTAAAAGTCATTAAATAGCTAATTATTGAATGAATGCTGCGATTCTAAGGGCGCGACGATTAAAAATGCCATAAAATAGTTAAGAATTATTTATAGGTTTCCATGTAACAATAAGATAGAAGGAAACAGTACATGAACACCGTGCATTAGACAAGGATCGTGTACGTCTTGCTATGCTCATAAATCAAATCGGTGGCGGTGGTTTGACACTAATTTAACTCATTAAAACTATGGAAATATTGTATTACCGGGGTATGTTATGTTCCAAATCAATCATGAAGAATCTCGAAGGATGACGTATAGAGATAATTTTTATATATAAGCCGGAACATTATTAGAGATATTTATTCATTAATTCGCGTTTCAATTAGGTTCTAAACTAAGCAGTATGTAACTTTGAGTAAAGATTTGAACATGTAAGTTCGTGCAATTTATAATATTATTATATGCAATAAGCACCGTAGAACTTTGCATAAATATGAAACTAATAAATTTGAGTAGTTTTAAACAAAGGTTATCCAATGCAATTATTTGATGAAACATCATTTGTTTCGTAAAAATACTATGAAAATTGGACATTCTTTGGTAGAACAGTCACTTTAAAGTTAATTAATTAAAAATATAAAATGCACGTTGAAAATAAATATTCTAAAGGAAGATTTAAAAGAATGTGGATTCTCTTGTACACTGAGATTTTAACATTGGTGTAACATGGAATCAGGAGTTTTTAATATTATTAATTGCGTTGGAGATGAAACTTTGATAAGCGCTACTTTTCACAAGTAGAAAATTTTGGTTCTTTGTTTATTAATTGATAAAATATTTGAATATTTTGTAATTTAATGTAGAATAAGTTTTCATTTTATATTTTTGGAAGGATAATTTAGAGCAAATTTTGAGGTTGAAGTTCAAGGAATTTTGATCTTTACTAAATAGTTTATCTGTCAAGGATTATTGGCCAATCATCTTTACAAGCGTGATAATAAAGTATGGATAGATTATTCCTATTAATTAAAAAGGATTGTGTAGATTAGACAAAAATTTTATTATGAACTGGAACTGAATTGTTTTGTAAACTGTTTTTTAGGAGAGAAAAATGTGTTTGAATGTATAGATATTTTCTTAAGATTAGTGTGTTTTCCTTTGTAAATTCTATTGAGCTAGCCGAGCAAATAAAAGAAAATGAAAGTAAGATAATAATTCCATCATTTTCTAGAGCATTCCCCAACCACAAGGGAATGTATATATTGCAACGATATCGCCGCCTAATTTTTACAATCAATTACCTGCTGATAGCCTTGTCTCTGTGCCTCTAAAATATCTAAATTAATTTTAAATCAACACAATAAAATTTCTGCCTCAACTAGCTCAGTTATGCCCTGCACAGAGTGAATGACGATATGATGACAAATATTATTTACCCCCTTCCCTCTAACACTTCATGTACCTGAATAAGATAAACGAAATTCGTCAAAGTTTGTATAATAAGCTAAGAAATATGTACAATTTCCAACTCTACAACCTTTGTACTGTCATATGGTCTTTAAGAACTTTTGAATCAAAATTAAAATAAATCTTGAATTTGTTCAATAACCATAATTTACGACCCCTTTTAAGCAATTAAAACCAGCAAAAATAATTATGTATTATTGAATGTTTTGTTGAACCTTCAATGAACCTTTCCTTTTCTTTTAACGTATTTTTCATGTATCACCAAATTTTTGATGGCCCTTTATACAAAATATCTAAGTGCATGTAAGTTTCAAATATTCAAAATAAAACTTATGCTATTAATTGTGCTAGCATGTAGCCGGTTGGGTTTTACTTCGAGTTGCTTACTTTATACTTTGCTCAGGCGCTTCAAAAATTATGTAGACAATAAGCTTTACATTATGGATTTTGTTAGCCAATGGTACTTTGTACTTATAATATCATGTAGTTATAATTTTGTACAGGGACTTTTAAATATTAACCTTTAATTCTGCACGTACATCCAAAACTTATGGTTCCGTATTTTGTTTACCCATGCCGGGCTTTACAAAAATGTGGCGATTTCTACATTTTTAATGTCACATACGCGTTTTGCTCGTTTTTCAAAATTTTGTTTTATGCGTTTTATTGCCTTCCATTCCTTACTCAATGCGTCGAGTTTTAAAGAGATTTGTTTCGCCTTTAAATATGCCTAATTTGTATTTATTAGGAGTTTATGAATGCTTTAAATGTTTCTAAAATGAATTGGGTTGCGCCCAGAATTATTTGTTCTACTAAATGTGATTCAGCTATTACAAAATGAGCTTCCTTTTATATTATACACTGTGATTGGAATTTACCTTTTTGTATAATGACCGACTTATGTACTCCTTATGATTTAAATGTTTGGTTTTCTTTATTTTTATGATGTTCACATGAAGTGTACCTCCCCTGTGACCTTATATACCCCTAAATGACCTTATCATAGCAAGATATATATATATATATATATATATATATATGTAATATTATATATATACCTAAATATATATATATACCTATATATATATATATATATATATATATATATATATATATTTTATCGTGGAATTATAGGTTAAATAGGTCTAGATAATAAAATTTTAACAACTGTGTATATAGGAAATAGGAACAATTTATTTACGTGCCAAATCAATCAGTTTAGATAATGTAAACGGACGGTTATTAAGATATTTTTGTATTACTAAATTAGAATGCTAAAATTGCATAAAGGGAAGAAGCTTTAGGGTACATGAAAACTCAAGGATACGCATAATTAGGTGTAATATTTTCAATCAAGCGCATCGAATCTGAAAAGGAGCTTTCAGGTATATAGAATCAATAATTTAAACGCATATTTTTATTTAAATAAACGAAAACGTTCGGTATACAAATCCTAAGAAGTGTTAAACTTGGAATTACTATTTTAAACGGACAAAGTTGCTTTGAAGAAACACCTGTAGTTAAATGTCAAGTTCAGAAAAGGAATTATACGTTGAGGCAGATTTTCTATGAAATTGTTTGTAACGGTCGGTCTGACCAGCTGCTAATATAACAAGTGCTTTGAAGACTAAGTGAAATGAAAGAACTATAATGTAAGACAGAGAAAACGTATAAGAAAACGTTGGTTACAACACATGCCTAAAATACATGGGAGACTTGAAGGCCAATAACAATATCGATTTTCTGTAGCTTGAGGGGGCTTCGAAGAGAGACAATAAATATGGGTGGAATGGAGAAAGGTAGCTAAGAGGTGGAACGTTATAACGGGGGAAAGCAATATCATTGGTCTAAGGCTAGCAGTTTTAAGAAGCCCGCGTCCGTTGATGTTATGGAACGAATTTCATAATAACAGCACGATAAACTCGGAATTTTTCAGACGTTACGATCAAAATTTGCAGAATTGGTTTTAAAAATAAGCTTTTTGATGAAAGAAGTTCCGTGAGGGGTCGACGAAAGCGTATAAATACACTGGGAGAGATATTAAAGCTGTCTTGCTCTTAGATCTTATATCGTTTAGATCTCTAATGTAATTGCTATTACGTGCTTATTCGTTGAAGTAGCATACAACCTCCTATTTTAAAGTGTGTAAAGCTGGTAGTAACGTACCGGAATATATTAAAAGTGATTTGCACAAGTGGTTGCTAGCGTTACATAAGGTGCAGTTATTACACGATACAATCTAATGATAGGATGGTACTTGGGTAAGCGAATCGAAAAGCTTAACTTGTATGCGTGAAGTGTAGTGGTATGGAAGGTTAAGTTTGGTCAAGACAATTATCCTGGTAGAATTATTAAAGGTGGTTGCAGAGATTTGGATGGTGAGTGGGAATCAGTTGGATCCAGGCATAATAACGAAGTATTTGGACACAACGACGAGGGTTTTTGGTACACATCTTCAGAGGTAACGATGGACGAATCTTACTCCTGGTAAAGAAAATTAATTTCTTGCTTTCTGCTTGAACATTTGTGCTGATATTTTTGTGTTTGAGTGTTTTGACTTATTGGTGTATTTTATTACCATAAAAACTCATTTAAAAGGGTATATGTACAGGACAATTAATATTGATTATTTAAAAATGTTTATTGGCGATATAAAAATGTTGTTGTAAGGAGTAAACGGGTCTTTAGCTTTATTTTAAACAAAAATGCGAGGATTAAAAGCATTTAGAGTAACTGGGTTATACTGAGCTCAAAATAGACCAGATTAAAAATCAATTTAGGGTTACACGACGGGCCCATCCACTCGTCTAAAATAAAATTGTTGAAATATATTAAAATCATAAAATTTTAAACGATTTAAAGATTGAGATGGTAACAGTTTTTTATCAAACTGTATGTACCAATGTGTAAATATTTTCTTAATAATGGAAACTTGTTAATATGTGTAAATAAAAAGGTTGTATGTCTCGTTCCATTATTTGAGTGGTAATTTCATTTGACTGTGTTTGTGAGAAATGAATGTACTTAGGATGGTAGGTATTCAAGAAGAAGCAGATTTCTGAGCTAGCCAGGGTGTGCAGAAATGAGGAGGCGTTCCAAAGGAAAAGTAAGAATTTTTTTATTAATTTTATTTCAGAAAATTTTATGCGGCCCAACAGAGGCGACCCTGATTGTTCTAGAGATCCACTGCAATTTTATGGCACCCAATCCGTGGGGGCCAGAATTTTTGTAAGTTCCACAGCAATATATATATATATATATATATATATATATATATTGCTGTGGATATATATATATATATATATATTTTGTTGTGAAATGCGCCTCTGGGCACTGGAACTGGTGCTTTCTACTGATCATTCGAGCCCCACAGATTGGGTCGTTAAGATTTGCTGTGATTCCCTATAAGAATCGAGCCTCACGAATTGGGCGTCAAGAATTGCTGTGATCCTCGTTACTACGGTGAAATCTCCTCTGATATTCGATTTCTTACCTGAATATCGCCTCTTGAATCCTTCCGCCTCGGCTGCTCACCTAGTTAAAACTTTCATCCTCATTCATAAAAGAAAACACATTCCTACCACAAACATCAACGTTAACTCTATTTACACCAATATTCACAATACATTAAAATTTCAAAATTGAATTTCAGCATAAATTGCAGCATCATAAAATTTCAAGTTCAAATTTGTCATCATTTTAATTTGCATCCAGAATTAGAGTCCTTGTAGGATGCATACTAATTAAATAAACAATATTTGCAGACCTGAGTCTGAATAAAGGAGCATCTCCCACCCTTTACGTTAATTTAACAGGTTAGTCTAATTGAGCTCAAAGACAGACCCAAATTTTCATCATAATCAAAAACATAAACCTGATAAATACTCCTTTCTACTTATACAAGAAAATTTTACCTTAAAATTAAAAATTTGTTGTTTATGCAAATTTACTACTGTCCATTTTTATCAAACGAATTATAAAAATATTCAACACACGCCAAAACATCTAAGATCGAACAAAATGCATAATTTACCTGAAGGTTAATGCACTCGTGGCTTCAATGTACATCGGACTTGCTCATCCCACCATTCCAGCTGGTTTATGTTTACGTCCTCGGATTTCTAGCCGCCTTTAAAATTTTTCTACACCACCATTCGTCTAAAAGGTTTCGGGTTTTCTCAGGAATTCATCTAGGTATATCGAAATCTTGTTTTGTGGATCCAATCACGTTTACGAATAACATTTGATTACTAACACTCCCGATAAATAGCCATGAAATTCATAATTCTTTCACGCTATACCAAAAACTGCCTACTTCTATTTATCTATTTATCGTTATTAATTTGGATAATTGGTACAGTAATACCCGCAAATATAACTAGACTTTGTTACCTTCATTTATCTTCTCTAAGTGTACTAATAACTTTTATTGTAGCACGTAGTCACCACGTATTCTACTTAAAGTATCGAATAATCAAAAAATAAAGAGCAAAACTGTTTAAAGTATCGAATAAAATCAAAAATATAAGAGAGCGAAACTTATATTAGTCCGGGTTTATATAATGGCTCGCTTGTAAGTCGAATTTGTCCCGCGACGGACGATTTTAAGAAATTCGCATTATGTTTTCCCTTCCGACAGCTCGGCACAACGATTCTACTGAAATTTGCACTCGTCCTAGTTGAAAATCTAAGAATTTTCCACACGCCTCGCAACACGTCCGAGAACAACTAATTAATTTTACACACCAACTGATATGCTTCCCCTCTCATGTTTGCATCTTATTTCAACCTTAATTGCCAATCTAGTCTGTTCGTTCTATCTACAACCTGTGCTCTCGTTTCACATTTCCCCTCGTTTAACTGCTAATGCATTCCATCTCGCTCGTCTCTATACCACAAACTTGCTTTCTTACTTACACTCATATAGCTTGAAGCTTATGGACTAACATATACATCGTTATTTCTGCAGGTGTTCCGCGTTCTAATACGCTGAAGGCTTTTATATAATTTCCCCACGTCTTTATAATTTCTCGCTAGCTTTAGTACTTGGGACGATTAAATTACATACAAATTGAACATTTTAATTATGCTTCTTTTTATAGAAAGCGTCTAGTGAATAATTTAAATCCCTTATTTTTAATGAAACGAATAAATTTTTATGCTCCACGGTTTTAATAACGCGTATTATCTAATGAAATTCTATACAAACCCTACATTCTAATTGAATGATTTAAATCTACACAGTAGGCCTTTAATTAAGCGTACTATTTTCCACTGCTTTAATATACACGGCGTTTAACATTATCTAAACAATATAAACCCTATGTTTAGAAGTAAATGACGAATTTATCCAATATACCTTTAAATGAAGCGTATTATTACCCAAAGCTTTCTTATACACGGTGATTAAAATTATTTTAATCACCCTGTATAAAGAAACAAATAGAAATTACGTGCGAAATTTATATTAATTAGTTCAATTTTTAAGTAACGAGTATTAAACAAAGTGTACAAATAATAATTAATATTTAATTAGTATTCGCTAAAAATTAAAGGGTAGAAGTCAATGCCATTCATTATTATTTTAATTGGAGTAATTGAACGATTATTAAGGTATAATATGCATAACAGCTTTTAAAAACCCAATAATACCAAATATGAGACGCGTTGCTAGCATACAAATATATCAAGAAGGTTAAAATACGTGGAATATCTAAATCGTAGAAGTATTACGATTGAACACCTGCGTATTTTAAATGTCACATTCTGTTGAATTTGCATGGATAAACCGGAAAATTCTGCGTATATTGCAAACGGTCGGATAAACCGTATCTTATATTAACGGGAAGGCTAGTTGAGCGGTTATTTAACTCAAGTAAGAATCCACGTGGATTGAAATAACCGATAGTAAAGAATATCGATTTGCACCACTAAGACCAGGTTAGAAAAAGACGGATAAAATGCGCAAGGCAGAGGATAATAAAAGGCGTGATTTGAGCAACGTCACTAGGTTTGCGATTGGTTGAAATAAGTTGCAGATATGAGAGGTGAAAACAACAATTTCGATATAAAATTAATTAGTTGTTCGCAGACGCGTTGCGCGACGTGTGAAAATTTCTTAGATTTTCAACTTGGACGTGTGCAAATTTTGTAGAATCGCTGTGCCGGACTGTCGAAGGGGACATAGAATGCGAAATTCTAAAAATTGTCCGTTGAAAGACAAATCCGACGTGCAAGCGGGCTCTTATAAAAACCCGTGCTAATATGAGTTTCGCTCTCTTAGATTTTCGATTTTTATTCTATACTTTAAACAGTTTGGCTCTTAGATTTTTGATGTTATTTGATACTTTAAACAGTTTTGCTCTTTATTTTTTTATGTTATTCCATACTTCAAGCAGAATACGTGCTGCGATACTAATTATTATGCATTAGTGCACTTACAGAAGATAGATAAGGTAATAAAGTCTAGTTATATTTGCGGGTATTACTGTACCAATTATCTAAAGTAGTAGCGATAAATAAATACATTGAAGTATGCTGTTTTGTATAGCGTGAACGAATTATGAATTTCTTTGCTATTTTGTTCGGGAGTGAGTAATCAAGTGTTATTCGTAAACGTGATTGGATCCACAAAACAAGATTTAGATATACGTAGATGAGTTCCTGAGAAGCCCTGAAACAATTTAGATGAACGGTGGTGTAGAAAAATTTTAAAAGCGGTCAGAAACTGAAGCCGTAAACATAAACCAGCTGGAATGGTGGGATGAGCAAGTCCGATGTACATTGAAGCCACGAGTGCAGTAACCTTCAGGTAAATTATGCATTTTGTTCGATCTTAGATGTTTTGGTGTGTGTTGAATATCTTTATAATTTGTTTGATAAAAAATGGACAGTAGTGAATTTGTATAAACAACAAATTTTTAATTTTAAGGTGAAATTTTCTTGTTTAAGTAGAAAGGAGTATTTAGCAGTTTATGTTTTGATTATGATGAAAATTTGGGTCTGTCTTTGAGCTCAATTAGACTAACCTGTTTAATTAACGTAAAGGGGTGGGAGATGCACCCTTTTATTCAGACTCAGGTCTGCAAATATTGTTAAATTAAATAGTATGCATCCTACAAGGACTCTAATTCTGGATGCAAATTAAAATGATGACAAATTTTAACTTGAAATTTTATGATGCTGAAATTTATGCTGAAATTTAATTTTGAAATTTTAATGTATTATGAATATTGATGTAAATAGAGTTAACGTTGATGTTTGTGGTAGGAATGTGTTTTTTTTTTTTTATAATGACGATGAAAGTTATCTAGGTCTGCAACCGAGGCGGAAAGAGTCAAGAGGTGATTATCGGAAGAGAGTAAACAGGGAGGGAATCACAGCTATATATATATATATATATATATATATATATATTGCTGTAATTATAGGGTTAATTTAGGGTTAGGTTAAGTCACAGGGGTCGTAGAATAAGCAAGGGAAGTTCTCAAGTAACAGAAACATATAATTATAGATATTAGAAGAGTAAATGGGTTATTATGAAAATTATTAGTTGCGAGCACACTATATAGCAGTACAAACGATTATAACACATATCCAAGAGTAGCTACTAGCAAAGATTAGAATTCAAAAATGTAACGAAACGCATTGAAATTAAATCAGTGAAAACCTGCATGAATTGGCTAGATAAACATTCGAAAAGTGTGTTAAGATATTATCGTAAATGCACGCAGAAATATGCATTATTTGAAAGCATATGTGATCTAAAAGAATCACAGTTGTTCGAAAATCCAATTTATTAGGAGATAAACAAATACCAAATCTATTCGATTTAGATTAGAATAAGGCCAACAAACAATACTACGTGATCGATATGAACGAAAATTCCTGGGATTTCTGAAGTAGATGTAAGGTACAACATTTAAATTACGTGACTTAGAGCACCGCGTCATGCAATTAAAATACATACAATTGGTAAACTTTCCAAAATAACAAGTGATAATACGCTTGGCCTCGCCTAGCACGTGAAGCCAACGAATCACAAACAAAAAGGGGGACGATCCTATAAATATCTTGAAAATTGAATATCGAGTTAGTATACTTTAAAACTGGGCAGTTGCTATACTTGAAAGTGCTAAATATTTACGTGAATAATAAATTAAATTAACAGCGAAATTCTAGTGTATAATTGTGCAAAAAGTGCCGTACTTCTGAGACGTATGTAGATAAGATTTAGGAAATTATACCATTTCTAATAATAAATAAAACAGGGCTCTCAATGACCATCTCATCTACCATCTCAATTACCATCTGAATGACAATCTAAATTACAATCTGAATAACATCCGAAAACTACCATTACAATCTTAAATTACAGTCAAAATAATGTTACGATTCCTGTTTGAACTTTAAATAACGAGCCACTACGATCAGAAATACAATTTTGGAGAATGCTGCCTGTTCAATCAAATGGATGGTAAATATTCTATTGCGGAAATGAAAAACCTTTCATTGGAATAAACGCACCAATAACGATTTGGATATCGACTTCAATTCTTAGGAGCACCTATGAAACCACTTCAGGTTAGATATTTTGATATGACTTATTTTTAAAACTGTTTTATCTCAAATATTTTGGATATGATTTATTTTTAAACTGTTTATCTCAATAATAATTTAAAGTGTAAGAGCCGACAAATTGGGTTTCTTGTGTAAATTTATGAAAAGCATAGACATCTTGAAACGTTTCAATAGGTCTTTAAAGGTAATAAAAATCTCGTTTTGCTGGCTTGATTTTCTAAAAATTTGACAGATGTATATGATTTAAAAAGGGAGAAGATATTTAAAAGGGTTGTAAATATTCAATCATTATACTGTGTATTGTAGAAGTGCTTTATTTAATTGAATCAGCTAGTCGAGGCAAAAGAAAATTATAAATTAACATTTTCACAAGTGCTCGAGTGATATAAGAGTTAACACAGCATTAATTAATTAACACATAGACTGTGTAAATAACTACTTACTAAATCATAGTATGCTTATTGTAGATGCTTAGCTCTTTTTCTTATGTTTGCTTTCTAAAAATTGATTATATATTTACTCATTTTTTTTTATAAAATGCTTACTTAGACTCATTATCGTTTAATCAAGTGTATTAATTTAAAGTAGTAAATGTAGAACAAGCTCTAGTAAGCATTTGAAAAAAAATAACCATAAGCACTAGCGAAGTTAGTTTTTAAACGAGTATGGTGAACTGGTTTTGCACCAACATCAACCGCTGATAAATAATACCCCTTGATATCCTAAAATAAAACAAGGTCACATACCTTCACGTTCTGGAATACTTATCTTGCAGCTAAACTATCGGAGGTGAATTAGCAAAACATCGCCATGGTAGTCAGTATCAATCACGCTGCTACCGTAACTGCAACAGCAGTTTACATAAAAAAGCAGTTAGGCCTACCCCAAAAAATAATTGGCCAAAGTGAGAAGACATTTGAGTTTACGAAGAGGAGCACTGCGTATGTAGAAGAGCTAAAAGGAAAATATTACTAGTATTAATAAGCGCATAAGAACTTACCAATGCACAAGGGATGTAGTCTATCCAAGGTAACGTGCATTGCTCTTAGAGAAACCGAATCAACCACGCATAATGTTCATGCTAGCACTGAAAGTCAAATTAGGAAACGTGATGATAATCGATTCAGATATTTGAGTAACACTTGTCAAAAGAGTACTTCTAAAATCGTAACGCATTAATACTTAACGAAAACCGGCAAAATTCGACTACAATTGTCTTTGTTAATCACATTTGTAAACTTACACTATTCAAACTTTATTATCATTCATAAATAGCACGAACATATTCTTTAGGAAACAGGGATTGTAGATAACCGAGTATATTTGCTCTTTTATCTCAAACAATAAAGATAGATTGAAGTAGTTTTACTCAAACTAAATACCCTAACAATATTCTACAGGGCGCTGAACAAATACTTGTTTCAATTGTATTAGAATGAGTTCTATATGAACAAATCGATTTATTAAATTATAAAACGTGATTACGGGCGTCTCCTACAACTAGTAGTTACACAAAATATCTAAGCGGAAGCGTGGGATATTTAAAAGGAAACCTAAAACAAACGAAAATATTTAGCAAGATACAATTGAACGTAACAAATTTAACCATATTGGAATTGGCAAATGCTTTTAATTTATATTTGTATTGTTGTTGTGACTCGATTTTATTTGTTATGTTCTATACTTTACTTTGGTATTGTTTTTAATTATTATACTGTCACTACCTATTAACCATTTACTTTTTTATCAGATTGGAGTAGATTTTACTGAGTTTCTGAATATCACTTTTGTCATTTATTATTGTGGGGTTTTGGGCATGTATATCATTTCCATATATTCTCGTTTTATTTTTGGTTTGTTCCATTTTGATGAATTTTGTATTTTTATAATTAAATTTATGATTAGTTTGTGGTTCATGTTTTGTAAGCGCAATTTGGTTTCATTTATCAAACTTGTGGCCAATTAACCTTTTTTCAAGGTATTGTGCACTTATATATATATATATATATATATTGTAGTGGATTTAAGGGGTTAAATTTGGGGATAAACAATGCAATTTCAAACACCCTGTGTAGTGAGAGGAACATAATATTTACGCGCAAAATTTATTTTATTTATTTCATCTATTTAATTTAAATTTAAAAATATTGACATAATTTTATAAGAAAATCAGTTTTATAAGCCAATACAAATTATTAATTAATTTAATTTAGTTTAATTCAACGGGTTATAACATCAGAAAACGCATCAAAGCATGAAAAATCAATAATCCCAAAGCGAAAAAGCTTTATTAACAAACAAACGTCTGTTTGTCGGTTATATAAAATACCATGAAATGTAAACTCCGAGAAGTGTTATGTTTAAACGATCATTAATTGAGCACACCTGCATGTTTAAAGGTTAGCTTCTGCTGATTTATGCACATAATAAAGCAAGTTTCAAGGAATATTGTTCAAACCGTTGTTGGTTTCGCATAAACACTAACAAGAGTTTCTTAAAGAGCAGAAAGGATGTACAATTAATAATATGCTACAGAATGAGAAGGGTATAAAAGCATTCGTTTTCATAAAGCACGTATTCACTCCACGTGGAGTCCATAAGACGCGGTCAGCAATATCGATTTTCTACAACTCAAGCAAGGCTAGAACGCGACATCAAATATGCATAAGACAGAAATAAGAATATTACAGGCGGAGTTTTAAGACGTCACTGAACTGTATCATTGGTCGAAATAGGTAGTGTTAGAACAGACAAACACGCGACAGGTGGATACGATAGTTTGTATGATAAAGCGTGTTGACGAGGGAATATTTCTAGGAGTTAAAGACGGTTATATAAAATTTGCGGAAATGTTATTTTGCAATTAGGTATTTCGCGTAAAGTGTGGCCAAGGGGGCATGGTTTTATTTGTATAAATACGAGAAGTAAATTAATAGGGCTCTCTTTAATTTCGCATCGCTTAACAACGATAATAATCAACTGACGAGGCTTGTGAGTATTAAAATGTTGTAAAATAGTATTAGATTGTTTGTGGCCTTATAGTTAGTAACGCGAATAGTAACGCGAGTGATATAAATTTAACTGAGGTCCACGAATACTTTAACAAGCTCGTAAATTAATAATACCGTAATAAACAAGTGTAATATACATGGATTTGGATGTTGGAATTGATGTTAAATGGGTAGCACGAAGATCAGCTTAGATAGTGTTTTCATCTATAAACCTCTGGTGGAGCAGCGCGCATAAACACGCAGCAGAGAGGTTCAGGAATATAATACATCATCAACGGAGATGGCGTCTTTAAGTTTTTCCAGGTAACGCATTTGAATTTGCTGTTTTTTTTTTGATAAACTGTTGACATTATTTGTGATGTGTGAGTGAACTTTGATGGGATTTTTTTGGGAGGTTTTAAAAAGACTTTCAGAGTTATCAGTTGCAATTTAAAATTGTGAGAGGTTAGTTTTGTGATTAATCAATTTAAATATGAATCTTATGATTTAAGCATCTCAAAATAATCTGGAACAAAAATAATATACTTAAAATTACTAAAGGCCATTATTA
Organism: Platerodrilus igneus; assembly: GCA_036346225.1. Lineage (NCBI taxonomy): Eukaryota > Metazoa > Arthropoda > Insecta > Coleoptera > Lycidae > Platerodrilus > Platerodrilus igneus. Next base: position 8,703,772 of record JARFIW010001281.1, on the reverse strand, counting down.
GACAAACAGATGGTTTATAACAACTATCTCAACAGACTACAATTAATGTTGCAGTAAGAATAATTAAAAATTGGTCTACTATGCCTCATGGAGGAAGTGTTGTTTGAAAAGCGTTTAAAAGTTTTTAGTAAAATTAAAAAATAGTCCAATTGCGATGTATGTTTAGTAAATGTGTTGAGAGTGAGAATTGAAAGGACACAGAACATATGCAATTTTTTTTAATTAAATTAACAATTCGTTGCTGATGAAATATTGTGTTTCTTTTCTATAGCGATTGACGTTAATTAAATTAAACATTTTAAACTAATGTTTCATTTGCTTAAACTAAAATCAAATTGTCATTAGAAACATGTATACATTCAAAACATTTTTCTTTCACACAAAACAGTTTAGAAAACAATTTACAGTTTCAGTTCATACTTACAATAATTTCTATGAGTTACTTAATTATTAAAATATTCTTTACCTAATCTTTGTTAACTGGTGCACAATCCTTTCTAATTAATAGGTGGGTAAATCGTTGACCTTTATTACCACATTCGTGAATGTGATTGGTCAATAAATGTCACGGATGATTCATTAAAGGTTAAGATGCGTTGAACTCTGACCTCAAAATTTGATTCAAATTATCCCCTTTACAAATAATAAAATGAGAACTTATTCTAAATTTAAATTGCAAAATATTTGATTATCTTTATAATTAACAAACAAAAAACCAAAGTATATTTGTGAAAAATAGCCCTTATCAAAATTTCATCTCCAAATTAATAATTTTAAATGGAACGGAACAAATATAACTCGACAAGAATAATTCATGTAAACTTTGCTTAACAAGAAATTTGTCTAGGAAGGAATTATAGATGTTAATTTAGATGGAGTCGTTTCAAATTGCAAACGCTGTTATCCTTGCTTGAAGAACGGGGATCCCGTCTTGCCTTGTTGTGAGGCGAATATTGCAGTTTTGGTTCGTAATTAGCTATAAAAACTTCTTTTTACATGTGTTTCAAAACTTAGAACACATTAACTTGCTTTTATGTTTAGTACACGTGAATTGTGGAGGTTTCAACTGATTATTGAGCTGGTTTTACAAGCTGTAAAACGAAATTTTGTTGAATTAGCGTTCTTAAAAAGAAAACATACTTTGTTCCATATGAACCGTCGATAAGTTCAGCAGGTGTTTTCGACGTCATATTTTTCTACTTTGTACAGCTGACAGATGTTGCCTTAAAAGCAAATGCTTTGAGTAGCTGTAATGCAATTTAAATAAACATGCCTATTTTTGTGATCAGCTTTATCTACACTTAGATTATTATACGTAATTTTGAAAGCTCAAATTCTGATATTGTTAGGAGCTAATAATTTGTTATCTACCTGAAAAGATCTGCCCAGGTTAGAATTTAATTTACTGTGTTATGCTTGCCAACCATTATTATTTTATTTTGTACAACAAGTTCATATTTAAAGTAAAGTTGCTTGATTAATAATAATGAAAGACAAAAAAGGAAAGTTAAAAGTTTAATCTTGATATAGTTGATGATGAAAATTTTTTTGTTACAAGTTAAATATTTTAAAAGAGTTTCTTTAGTAAACAATTAATTCAAAATTGAAGACTTTTTATTTTGATCAAGTGCGATCAAATCTAATTACATAAAGCTAAAACCTTTCTGAGTAATAAATTGATGCCAATACTATATTGGAAATACTTTTTTATTATTTCTTTATATATTTTTGTAGGACACAAATGGTGTTCCATTTTTTTATTTATTTAACCATTACAATTTCTTGCAGGAGCTGCGTCTTATTTTGTTAAGACAGGTTTTTGTTAACGAAGGCGATCATTTTTTCTTTGGGTCTCCACGTCCGCCCTTAGAACTGTGCTTTGCAATTATCGTAATTGTCTCAGGACATGATGGCGCCTATTTGATTTAGCTAGGCTTTGGTTTGCAAACAGAATTCGACTTCCCCCCCCCACCCACTTTTTGTTGCTCTACCCAGGAATAGACCCCTACCTTTGTTGGAAGATTTTTCGAAAAATAAGTAACACTGACGCCACGCCCATAAAATAAAAAAAACCTACCTACGTAAAAAAAATACGTTTCATTGGCGTTCACATCGTGGTCCGTTCAGTAAGAACAAAAAGTACGTTACAAGGTTAACCGTGTAAATTGATACATACCCGTACGCGTATTAATTGTTAAATATTTTTGCTAATCGGCATTTACCTGTAATTGTTGATAGGCCCCAGGTAAATCAAGAACTGTAAAAACTGAACCTCCCACTAAACTAGCAAATATATCATCGGGTGCGGGTAATGGATACTGATTTATTTTTAATAATTTATTAACAGTTACTCGAAAATCTGTACAAATCCTAACATCACTGGTTTTCTTAGACACTACTTCTATGGACGAAGTCCATTCACTATGTGAAATTGGTTTTAAAATACCTACTTCAACCATTTGATTAATTTTCTTTTCCACTAACGGTTTTAGTGCATACGGCATTGCATAAGCTTTTCTTACTATTGGAGTAACATTATCTTTTAGAAGAAATTCACTTCAAACTTTTTAATTGTACCGCAAAGATTCTGATCAAAGACATTTTTATACTTACATTTCAAGTCTTCAACTATCTTGCTTAGATTAACATTGCTAACAGACACATTATTTACCATTTGGATTTTAGAATTTGTTTTAAAATAATCCCTCTATCCTGGAAATAACATATCAGGCCAATTACGTCCCAACAAACACGAGCGTCTCACGGCAGTAATGACGCGGCTGCAATGACAGTTGTAGACAGATTGAGGTTACGTATTTTTTTTTGTTTACATAAATTGGACGAAGTCGGTGTTAATGTTAAAGTGATTGTTTATCTCGTTATTTATATAGGAGGAGTAAAAAATGAATATTTGCCAAGATTGTGGTTCTGAATTTACATAAAATAAAACTTTGTATGGCCACTTAAGAAAATTTCATGATTTGAATATAAGACATCAGTTTCTATAAGCAACCAACTATAGATAAAAAAGAAGTTAAATTCAGTGCAATGAAGGAAACTAACTTTACACGAATGTTATCTATATATGTTAGCTCTTGTATGTAAACAACTTGGTATTTTGTAGTAACTTGTTGCTATTCTAGGAATCTTTCGTACTTGTGTCAATATGCAGTTTAAAGGTAGTTTGCTGGTATTTCTTTAATTTGATTTGTAAATTATTAATTACTTGAGTGAAATGTGTTTAATAATAGTAATAGAGGCTTGAGGTTTCAAAAATTGTATTTTTATTTTTTAAAAAGTGAACACGTTATGTACCCATTATACATTCTCAATAAATCCTAAATTAATTAAGAAAGAAACTAATTTTATTTTATTCGAGAATTTTGTTTGCACCATCAGTTGACTAAAATATGTAAAAAAACAAGGCAGAAAATTAAGATTATTTTGGTACTCCGACTAAAAGTAAAACTAAAACACTGCACTGTAAATTTAAGAACACTCAATTCGACAGAATTGACGAAATTACAATAACTTACCAGCGCTTGTAACACTGATAAAAACAAAGTGAGAACTGAGGATTAAATTAGATTAGTCGCGTACTTGAAGGTTTCCTATCAAAATCGCTGGGATTGTAATGATTTCCAGTAATTTGTACATGTATTTCTGCGAGTGGTTTCCCCACCGGATTTTATTCCCATACAAGAGAAAGAAGAACAAAATCTAACCTTATAAGCTTTAGCGTTAAATAAACCATCTTTCTACTGGGGTAATACACTGTCTTATCTTAACATAAAATCAGGTGATGTATGATCAGATCTTGTATGAACATTAACATTGATGTTTGAGTTATTAACCAAACCATCCCTAATAAAAATTTCTTCTGTTAGGGTAGGCTTTTTAAGATCATTATTCATTGTTGATTTCTTCTTTGTTGAAAAAAGCCGCACCTGATGTTCAACTTTTTTATTAATATTAATCTCCTCTGTAGTTTTTAGATCAATAGATTTTGCTTTATTTAATGTGTAAATGATTTTATCAAATTGCCTCATTATACCCAGATGTTCGTCGTCAGTTAACGAAGCATTCTCGCATAGGCCTATTATTAGCTCAGCTTTTTTTTTAATATCATTTTTTGAAGATTTTGCTTCATGTAAAATATTACTGCTGCAAAGTTCATTGATGTTACTAATATGCAAAGGTGTGGCAATGTTAAGATTCGATTTGTAAAACTGTATCGCACAAGCATGTATGTGTTTGCAAATGTTAAGTTTTATCATGTTGTTAATACAGGTGCATTGAAATGTATGAACACATATGCTGCAATTTGTACAACTTAGGCATGAACCTTCACAGGTCTCATCTACTCTAGAAACTTGATACTGTTGAAAAGCACAAGTGGAGGACGTAACTAAAAATTCCTTATCATTTTCCAGACGTCTAATAAAATCTGATGTAATTGTTATCCTTGCTTTATGACTTTGTTTAATTCTATTATTTTAGTCCTTAGAAGTATTCTTTGCAAGTATAATTATAAGTTTAAACAAGCTATCTCGAGCAATTTTCATTACGGCATAATGCTTTTGTCCAAACGTTTTACTTTCCGACCTTCCAAATACACATACTTCAAAACTTTGTGCATCGATTCAAGATACATGTTAGTGTTTATTCCTAAACCCAATTGATAGCAATATGCCCAAGATGTTGGACGATTTGCATAATTATTATGAAAATATTCGGCAAATTTTCTTGTTTTAAAGCAGAATCACGAACATCATCCAATATATGTTGAAATGTAACACCTTCCTTTAATTTTCCTGAAACACATCAACTGTAAAATTTTAAACTAGAACTTTATGTTCGAAAATACCTGCAATTTCTGCTTTACTCTCTTTACTTAAAAAAACTCGACCAATATCGTTGGTATGTCCAACATGAGTTGTCCAGAAGTCTACTGCAACAGACCCATATTTCTTTATCGTCGTTTCCATTCTTGAGGGACAAACACTTCCAATTTTATTAGTGCCTGTGCTTTTTAAGCTTCTAAAACCCTTGCCTTTTGGAATGTAGTTGTACGATCGATGGCAATTATAGTACTTACTCCTTTTTGGTGCCATCAGACAATAATTTAGCTGAAGCGTGAAGTATATACATTGTCAAAGATTTTTCCTGTTCTTGGTCTTTCCAGTTTTTGAACTCTGTTAAACAGGATAAAATTAGTATATAATTAACACTTTGCATAATAATCTTCAAACCTAATTGTGAATTAAAATGTAGTTGATCAAGTTTAGTTTCAATTTTGTTCATTTGCCAAATGTTGTCGAAGTTTTTTATATCCCTTTAGATGTGTTGTACAATTTTCATAAAAGCACTTGATTCTTGATGAGTTGAGAATTATTGGAATACTTTTATGAAGAGTTCTGCAATGACGACTTAAAGTTGATTTACTGCTAAAGGATTTGCCACATGTATCACACAAAAATTTACTAGTTAAAGTAACTGGTTTCCTATATTCAAAATCATGAATCTTTCTTGAATGGGCATACAAATTCTTCTTTTGTATAAACTCAAAACCACAATCTCGGCAAGTATTCATTTTTTACTCCTCATTTACAAATAACACGATAAACAAAATTAATAGGTAATTTTCATAAATCTCATTCACTATATGTAAACAAAAAAATTAAGTAACCTCAATCTGTCTACAACTGTCATTGCATCCGCGTCATTTCTGCCACGAGACGCTCGTCAACAGACAACCAAAATTCTTACTGGACTTTATAATGGTTAAAACTAAATAAAATTTCTTGTTACCTAATTCTACGTCTACTAAACATTTTCCGATAGCATTAATTATGTTACCTGAAATTCCGCTTAGATTATAATGTACTGCTTTAAAAGGTAAACCAAAAATTTCCTTGAAACTATGAACATCGATTACAGACCTACATGCACCGTTATCGATTTCAAATTTTACATATTTTCCATTAATCTTCAACATTAAATATTCTGGTTTTTCCACAGCATTCGAACTAATGTTGTGTATTGACAGCAAATCACTATTAACTGGCTCGCATACTTCCAAGATAGTTCCATCATGCTGCTCCAAACTACGAACATTTCCTTTAATCATACACATATCTTTTGTGTGACCACGTTTAGAACATTTAAAGCATTTTCACTTAGCCGTAGGACATTTATCTTTCGGATGTCTTTTACCACAATTCTTGCATTTATAATCATTACTAACAGTACCACCAGCGTAACTTGCATAACTTTGCTTCCCACTGGATTACCGTAATACTTTTTATAAATGTTGGGCTTTGACTTTTCATTTTGTATGGAATTTATAGAATTATTGCAACCTGCCAATGTTTTAACTTGACGCTCGGCTAATTCTGAAGCTTGAGCTAATTTACACGCATCTATAAATAATAAAGTTGACTCAGAAAACAACTTCTTCTGTATATGCTCCAACTGGATTCCAACCACAAACTGATCACTTAACGCATCATCTAAAAATTGTCGAAAGTCACAAGTACTAGCTAATTTTCGTAGCTCCACTATGTACTCTGCAATTGGTTGACCACTTTTTTGCATACACTTATTAAATATGAACCGTTCATAAACAATAGATACTGCAGGAGAATAATGCTTAACCAACAATTGAGTAATTTCTGCATAGGACAATTCCTGAGGTTTCTTTGGTGTCGCTAAGTTCTTTAGTATTAAGTAAACATTTGCACCTCTTAATGTCACAAACATTGACACTTTTGTGTCTTCTGTAACACCATTAACTTTAAGCAGATGTTCTACTATTTCTAAATACGTTTCGAATTCTTCCGCGTTCCCATTAAACACTTCTATACTTCCTATCATGGCCATTTTCTTAATATACTATAATGTTTTTACAACGTCTCCACGTATATTTCGAAGTTACGATGTAACATGCCTTTTTGCTTATATTTTAGCATGTTACATCTGTGCTTGGCACTATTAGCATATAAATGCTAATATCTACATTTAAATATAAAATTACTCTCTTTATTATATAATAATATTTTCTATAAGAATTTGTCTTGCACAATCCTGGATTATTAGTTTTAATCCACAAGTTACTAATTTGTTTACATAGTACAAATTATTATATCTATATGAAATTTTCCTATTGGTTATTTCTGAAGTGTTTATTTCAAAAGCACAACTGGCGTGGTTCTAATTCTGTATTATAATTATATCTAAATGAAATTTTCCTATTGGTTATTTCTGAAGTGTTTATTCCAAAAGCACAACTGGTGTGGTTCTAAATTTTGTATTATTGAGAATAATCGCTAGTGATCGTCCATCCCGAAGATGGCCGAAAATAATTTATTTGAAGTGTCAAATTTTCATTTCTCGAATATCCGATTGCTTATCTGGCACTGCATTTCTGATTTGAATTTGTACCTTGCCTCATGTGTTTGCCTGGTATGTAAATTTTCTAATTATAAATCATAAATTAACATTTAAATATATTTCTAGATGTGTTATCTAATGGATGAAGAAGTGTTTTCTTCGTTAAGCCCATCAAATATGTATACTGATGGTAAGAAATAAACGGATTTAATTTTCCTTTGCACCTCGTGTTAGATTTCACTTTTGTAACACAACTGAATTTTCTAGGGTGCTCCAGCGGATTTATATGTTCCTGTAACATATGCTCCAGCGGATTTATATGTTCCTGTAACATATGCTCTAGTGGATTTATATGTTCCTGTAACATATGTTCCTCCGGTCAAGTATGTTCCTGTAACATATGCTCCAGCGGATTTATATGTTCCTGTAATATATGTTCCTGTAACATATGCTCCAGCGGATTTATATGTTCCTGTAACATAATGTTTCTCCGGTCAAATATGCATCACGGCGACGTGTTTTCTCTCATCCGGATTTTCTACATGGAAAAGTTGCTTGTTCGCCCAACCAGATGATTTAAAATAAATACTCATTACCAGAATTTTATATTTTGTTTCCTACTACCTTACATATTACTGCTCAGTTATTATCTTATTGAAAAATATCTACAAGTTTAATTTTATGGAACAGAAGTCTGTTAAGGACAACATTCGAAGTTGACTACATGTTTGTTTTGTACCTACACTAGGAGATCCTCCAACGCAGGACGTCTCAGTTTCCTGGATATTGAAGGATTCCTGTAAATTAAGTAACTTAGTATTGGTTCAATTACTGATACTACAGGTAGTATGAAATTTAAACTTTTACCTTATCGTTTTTCTGTTAAAATAAAGAGGCCTAACCTCTATTTAAATTTGTCTTTGTCACTACAAATATTTTGTATTGATTATTAATTACCTTTTACTTACCTTAATTGATTTCAAATAGAATTCTCTAATATACAGGGTGCCCACAATCTATCTCCGTATATGGGTAACTTTTTTATTATAGAAGATACAATATTGGTTAAATTAGCAAAGTTGAAGAGAAATTTACGAGTAGTATGATGCTTTTTTGAAAACTCACCTAGATGCTCAACTTTTTTAGATATTTGAAAAAAACTGAAATTTGCCATTTTCTTCAAACGCTAATAACTTTTTAACGGTTAACCTATAGAGAAAATAAAAACTGCTTGTAAGGTAACTTTTTACGTAGAATTCAATAGCGTATATGACAATTTTAATTGGAAATGGGTTTTCAAGCTACAAACATAACCTCACTTTTTTTTAATGGAAACCATAGTTCAATATAACCCAAATGGAAAGGTTTTTCTTTTCTGATTACCCTGATGTAAGGGTTGATGTACTTATTTTCAGTAGTTTCTTCATAATAAAGAAAAAACGATTTATTTATTTGCGGGCATCAAGGAGTCCATGGATACATATTACAAACAAACAAAATGTGTAAAATCAATAATGGAAACACAAGTTTATTGTAACTAAATTTATTATAAACTAAGAAAAATAAAATACTTAAAAATAAACTATCCAAACAATACAAATAACTTAATCAAAGGAAACAAAAATTAATTAATGCGAATATGCCCACTCCTACATTAACATATGCTCAAAATGACCTCCATTAGCTTGCAAACACATTTCGCACCTTTTAATTAGGTTTTGGTGCACCTTATTTAACGTTTGTGGTTTTATACTTGTAATAGCTGCTGTAATACTATCTTTGAGTTGCTCAATGTTATTGGATTTTTAGCATACACTACATCCTTTACAGTACCCCAAAGAAAAAATCCAGTGGCGATAGTTCTGGTGACCGTGCCGGCCATGGAACAGGACCTGCATTGCCAATCCAATTTGGAAAACTATTATCAAGATATTCAGAAACGGCTTGAGCATTGTGAGCAGGTGCACCGTCATGCTGAAAATAATATAAGTTTTGCAGTAAATTAAGTGGCAAATTATCGAGCATTTCTTGCAATTCGTTTTGTAGAAAATTCAAATAGTGTACACCATTTAAATTATAATTATAGAAGAAAGGCCCAAGTATTTTATTACCAAAATGGCACACCACACATTTATCGAAAATTGATGTTGATCCCGCCTTTCTTCTGTTAAATGGGGCTTTTCCTGACTCCAGTAGACTGTATTTTTTCTGTTAAACATGCCTTTGTTAGTAAATTTTGCTTCGTCGGTAAATATAATAGTGCGACTAAAACCAGGATTATTATTTGTTTCATTAAGAAACCACCTACAAAACTGTTGTCTTCTCTCACAATCCCCATGATACAGTGTATTGCTAACATGGGTTTTGTATAGTTTGTAGCGGTTTTGTTTTAAAATTAGGCGAGCTTTTTCTGTAGAAGTAGCGCACTCAATTGCAGTTTCTCGGTGGACGCTGTTGGCTTAAAATTTATGTAGGCTAACACACGTTCTTCATCATCAGTTTTGAATTTTCTTTTATCAGTACTGGGTTTTGTAAAAGCACCAAACCTTTTAAATTGTTTTCTAATTTAGAAAACAATCGTTTATCTGGCTGCCTTCTTTCCAAATATCTTTCATAATACATATCACCAGCAGCATCACAATTTCTGTTACAGGCATAGTAACAAAAGAGCATGTCATTTTTTTCGTCGTTTGTATACATTCTCTATTATAATCAAATAAATTTAAAAGTCTTCTACACAAAATTTGCAACCCAGAGCAAATAAACACTTTAACTAATAATATCTGACAAATGCTAGTTGTTTTTTGTTTATTTAAAATATGTATCCATGGACTCCTTGATGTCCGCAAATAAATTAATCGTTTTTTCTTTATTATGAAGAAACTACTGAAAATAAGTACATCAACCCTTACATCAGGGTAATCAGAAAAGAAAAACCTTTCCATTTGGGTTATATTGAACTATGGTTTCCATTTAAAAAAAGTGAGGTTATGTTTGTAGCTTAAAAACCCATTTCCAATTAAAATTGTCATATACGCTATTGAATTCTACGTAAAAAGTTACCTTACAAGCAGTTTTTATTTTTTCTATAGGTTAAACCGTTAAAAAGTTATTAGCGTTTGAAGAAAATGGCAAATTTCAGTTTTTTTCAAATATCTAAAAAAGTTGAGCATCTAGGTGAGTTTTCAAAAAAGCATCATACTACTCGTAAATTTCTCTTCAACTTTGCTAATTTAATGAACATTGTATCTTCTATAATAAAAAAGTTACCCATATACGGAGATAGATTGTGGGCACCCTGTATAATCTTATCTTAAATGATTTCAAATAAAATTCTTTAATACATAACCTAAAAATATGTAAACATTCGAACTTCATGAAGCTTCTTATGGTAAAAAGGTTTATTACTTGAACTTTCATTTCATGTGCAATTTGTTACATGACATTATTACAATTATGCTCACTTTTTGATTTACTCCAGCATTAAGTAAAATTTTGAGTTTCTAAACAGAGATTATTTATTTTGATTTCTCTATAAAAATTTCTCGTGTACATTTATTAAATATATGACTTATATCATGTTAAAATATATAGCGATGTCTACAATGTTAATGGCACAAGCGTATATTTTATACATGCCTTTGGAATTGTAATAATTTGAGTATTAATATACATATTTAGTCGAATTTCTCTTATCGTGTTTTAACTTTTGTTTCTCTAAGTTATTTTACAGTTGTGTAAACAAGTGTCTTGATATTTAAATTTTAACATTCAGATATTCTCCAAACATTCCCCTTACCCTGATGATTTCAAGTCTCACGCAGCCTCCGAAACCATAAAGGTCGATGCAAGCTGTGCCGAAGTATTTCTTATACTTCGTCGTGCGCTTACTCTTTTTATAACATCGAGAAAAGAGTAAGGTGCAACGATATTACTTAACCTCACAATGTTTTATATACTACGTGTTTCAGTTTTATAAGTATGTCCATCAAAATGTCGCCAAAATGTTGTGTATTATTCTATTGAATAAAACACTTGTGGGTTCACTAATAATATATTTCTAAAGAAAACAGGTTGTATAGAAGTTTCAGTGAGGTGCTTATATATTATTACAACCGCACACAGAATCGTGCTACAAGACAGCGCAAAAACATGGGCGTACTCCAATGATCCCTCAAACCAGTGGCGTGTTTACTATAAAGCTAAATACTAAAACATGACAATAATATCATAATTACAGCCCCAGACGGAGCAGTGTAAACAAAATGTGTGGCAAGTTCTAAAACGTTTAAATGAATATAATGTAAAGGTGAATTTACAAAACTGCAGGTTTTTTGTTCAAAAAATTAATTTATTGGATTATAGTTTAGGTGAACATGGCTTGCGTCCATGCCATGATAAGGTTAGGGCTATTAGGGAAGCGCCTATACCTGAAAATATAAAACAGCTTAAGAGCTTTTTGGGTTGCTTAAATTTTTAAATGCCTTGTGATGTGCTGCCTCCGTTACATTATTTATTAAGAACGGATGTTGAATGGCTATGGTCTAGTGCATGTGAGGAAGCATTCATTAAAAGTAAAGATCTATTATCAAATAGATCACTATTAGTATTTTTTAACCCGAAATACCCAATAGTACTTACTTGCAATAGTAGCGCATATGGTGTTGGCACAACATTAGCGCATATGATAAATGGAATTGAACATTCCGTTGTATTTGTGTCAAGCACGTTATCAATGGCTGGACGCAATTATTCACAATTGGAAAGAGAAGGGCTTGCAATTATTTTTGCAGTTAAAAGATTTAATAAGTATTTAATGGGAAACTCTTTTCAGTTGGTTAAGGATCATAAACCTCTGGAAACAATTTTTAACCCAAATAAATACCGCCTATTGCAGTAGTGAGACTGGGGGCATATAATTATAGTATAAAATATAAAAAAGACTAGGATATTAATAATGCTGATGTTTTATCACGCCTGCCTTTAACAGATGTGACACATGTTGAATGTTTTCCCTTAGACAGTAAATTAGAAAATGTGTTTTTAACGTACAAAGAAATTTCAGAAGAAACCAGTTCTGATTGTGTTTTATGTGAGGTGAAAAATAAGTTAAAACAATCGTGGTTATTTGAGTCAAATAATAATTTAAAACCGTACTTTAAAATAAGAAATAATTTATCGATTGAAAAAGATTGTTTGTTGTTTGAACAGCACGTCGTGCCTAAAACATTGCAATTTAAAATATTACACATGTTACACGGAAACGGAAATCATTTAGGGTTGCTAAAAATGAAAATGTTAGCACGTTCATATATTTTATGGCATGGTATATAAACTGACATGATTAAGCATATTCAAACTTGTGTACCATGTCAGCTTACTCAAAAACATAGTAATCGCAAAGTTTTTTCATCATTAGAAAAAGAAAGTACTCTGTGGACTAGAATACACGTAGATTTTCTAGAAGTTCAAAATTGCAAAATTTTACTTTTAATTGTTGAACACTCAAAATGGTTGAGTTGTTGGGAAATGAATAAAACAGATGCAAGTAGCGTGATTAGTAAGTTAAAATCGCAATTTGTAATTTTTGGATTACCAAAAATAATAAGGAGCGACAATCGACCTCCTTTTAACTCTCAGCAGTTTAAGAGTTTTATGAAAAAATTTAATATCAAACATTTTACTTCGCCGGTGTATCACCCGCCGTCGATTGGGGAAGCCGAACGTTTTGTACAAGAAATAAAAACATTCATAATACGTTCTGTTATATCAAGTAAATTAAAATGTATGTCTATGAAAGATCGTTTAGAAGCTATTTTATTTGGTTACCGCTGTTCACCTAGTACTGTAACAAAAGTATCGCAGACAGAATTACTGTTTAAATTTCCCTTTCGTAATGAATTATCGATGTTAAACCCTAGGGATAAGGTAGAAGTTAGAAAATCTAAGAGCATATTTAAGTATCGAGTAAATGATCGTGTTTTATTTTTAAATCTTCTAAAATCTATGTATCGATGGATTCCTGCAAGTATTATGTATCCTGTTAGCTCCTTAGGGTACCTTTAGTGCTATGGAGATTTGGCGATTTGGATATTTGGGGAATTAGATATTTTCACTTTTAATCATCTAGGGTATTTTCTGCTTCGGGTATTTGGAGAAGTTTGACAGATGATATTTGTTATTGTTTTGGTTTACTGGATGTTAAGTTTTCAATGTTTGTTACTAAGCTATGAGTATCTAAAGAAATAACAGATTTTCTATTCATTTCCATTATGTTTAATAGGCAAAACGCAAACTATATAACGTCGAACGAAAAGGTAAGGTTAAGGTTGTAACAAAACAAACAAATCACGTGCTTTTCTGAACAAACGCGCATGCTCCGATCTCAAAATAGCTAGAAAAGTTGAACTTGAACCAACTTTTGGGAGATTGGAGATTCGGTGATTTTGACGTTTCTCGGCGGTGTCACGTGATCAGTTTAACCAATAGGATCATTCTCCAAATATCCAAATCGCCAAATCTCCATAGCACTAAAGGTACCCTTAGTGTACATAATTAAGCTAAATATTGATTCGATTAAAAAGGTACATATAAATCAGTTAAAACCTAGTAATTTAGCGGAAAAAGTGCATCCAACGGGGAGATTTGTAAATTGGTGGCAATATCAATTGCCCAGTGATATTTCAGTTAGTAAAGAAGAAGAGTTAGAGGAATCTCACCCTATAGGTATATTAAAGAGATCCTCAAGACTAAAAAGAAATGTAAAACCTCCAGTACGTTTTTTTCCTGAATTATTTAGATAAGCTTTTTTTTGTATTTTGGCTTATGATATATGTACGATTTTGTTTCGTATGTATTGTTTAATTTATTGGAGGGAAGTGTTGTATAAAATAATATAGCAATATGTATTATGGTATTAATGTAAGGGTGCCCCTCCCAAATTGAATAATAGGTGCATGTGCTTGAGGCACGAGAGTAGGGAAACATAATTAGAATGGGAGCCGGGCGATTAGGGATAGTCAGTTATTGTGTTGATTTAAATAAATGGTATTAAGGAGGAGATGAGATTTATTTATACAAGTGTAAGTGTTTGAGTATACCAGTTAGCCGATAATAATGTTAATGAACCCAATAAGAAACATAACAGACATAAATAATGTTTTCAAAAGCACGTCTAAGAGCTTAACTGCTTAATTGTTTTTCACGGCCAACCTTAAAAAACAATAAACAGAAACATCTATTTTTAACAATATTTATCTACTCCTATTTAGTTATAATACCATTATTCATATACTTTTGAACAAGTAATAGTGTTCATAATTAAACACCGTGAGTTATGAGCGTGAGTTATAATAACTCACGCTTCCAGCTTATATTTCTATTTAATTACCTACCAAAAATATCAAAGTAGCCATGCTCATTGACATTTACGTAATGTCAAACAAATTTGTACTATAATTTTTTTAAAATAATCTTGATTACATGTGTTTATTAAAACTTGTTACTGTGCTTATAGTCGTAGATAAAAGTATAGTATTCAACATACGGTAATGGCAATAACTCACTTGATGAATTACGGCACTCGCCTTCGGCTCGTGCCGCAAACTTCATCTGCGTGAGTTATTGCCTACATTACCATATGTTGAATAATATACTATTATCCTTCGTATCAATCTGTAAATTATTCATAATTCAATACTGCTGAAGAATTTCAGTTTTAACCTAACAAGGTCCATGTGATTTTCCAAATACGAATAGATTCAATAATTAGACTTAATATTAGTTGTTATTTATTAAGACTAAATGTATTTTTTCAGAGAAAAAAATTACCGAAATTAGTATACTTACAATTAAACCAGAGCTATTATACCAAGGGTATGTAGACGATAAACGGAACACCGATAATGCTTGGATGGAAACAACAGTAATGCATTATCATGATGAAAAGGGTGAGAAAGAACTACCTAAATTTAATGTTAATGAGGAGGAAGTATTGGCAGCAGATTGGCTAGATATACACAGTACTATAGCACTATATGCCAATCATAAGGAATTTGTAAAATTTGCAGTAAATCAACTTAGCGCACACTGGGAATGAATTTTATAAGGCGTATGGGCAACACAATTAGAACTGATTTTGTTTAAGTAATGTTAAAAAATATTTGCTTTTACTAATTTGATTAAATGTCTTGTATGATCAATAGATTTCGAAAAAAATATTATTATCCCAATCCCAAAAAAGTCAGGAGCTGATAGGTGTGAGAATTTTAGAACGATTAATTTAACTTCTCATGCTTCCAAAATACTTTTAATAATAATTAAAAATAGAGTAGAAGCTTTGACTGAGAATTATTTAGGCGAAGACCAATATGGTTTTCGTAAAGACAGAGGGACTATAGAACGGATACTAATGATTAGGGTAATTATCGAAAAAAGGTTACAAAAAAATAAAAAGACTCATTTCGCGTTTGTAAATTTAGAAAAAGCATTTGATAGGGTTAATTGGATTGTTATGTTCAGGGTTTTGCAAAAAATAGGAATCTCTCATAGGGATAGAAAAATTATTTACAGTATATAAAAACCAAAGTGTAGTAATTAGATTTGATGAAATAGAAAAGGAAGCTAAGATTAGAAATGGTGTTAGACAGGGTTGTATACTGTCTCCCTTGATTTTTAATGTTTATATTGAGGAAGCTTTAAACTCAGCTAGAGAGAGAAAAGAGATAGGTATTAGTATACAGGGACAGAAAGTAGACATGTTACGTTTTGCAGATGATATAGCCATTATGGCAGAGTCTAGAAAAGAGTTAGGAGAGTTTTAAATATTTTAGATGAGATACTACAGAGTAACTATAGTATGAGAATTAACTCAGTAAAGACAAAGATAATGATAAGTGAGTTACAGCCTAGTTCTAAACCAAAATTAAAAATAGGTAATACCGAGTTAGAGGAGGTAGATGAATTTTGCTATTTAGGTAGTATAATTACAAAGGATGGACGTAGCAGAAGGGATATAGTAGCTAGAATAGCTCAAGCTAGAAAATGTTTTTAAAAAGAAAACTTACTAATAACTAATAGTATTAGTTTAGATAATAGAAAAGTTTTTAAAGTCGTAAGCGTATGGAGCGTTCTATTATACGGTAGTGAGACTTGGACAATTAAAGAAGTAGATAAGAAAAAGATAGAAGCTTTTGAAACTTGGTGTTATAGGAGAATGTTAAAGATTAGCTGGACAGATAGAGTAACAAACGAGGAAGTTTATAGAAGGATAGGTGAGGAACCCTGTATGTGGAAACAATTGAAGGTCAGGAGAGATAGAATGATAGGGCACCAGTTAAGACATGAGGGACTATTTAGTAAAGTCTTAGATTATAGACTACCAAATAACAATAGAGTAGGAAGGCCTAGACAAAGCTATATTAGTCAAATTATTAGAGATTTAGGTTGTGAAGGGTATGCAGACCTTTTTAGACTAGCTCAGAATAGACAAGAATTTAGAGCTGCGTCAAACCGACTAAGTAAGTTCGAAAACAAAACAAAAAAAATAAAAATCAGGTAACTAAATGTCACCATGACATAACTCACAATTAGTTAGCGGTCTGGCATGTTGGTAGCGTTTCGTTGCTTAAGCCTTACCATAACATATAATTTAACACTTTTCCTTTTTTGAAGCGGATAACCAGGTTATATTTCATTTCCTTATAAATGGTAATCATGTAAACATGTTAGAGTTCTTAAACAACCATCAGGTTGCTAATATCTATGTAGAGCCAGGTGGATAGGAAAAAGATAGAAGGATATAGGAAGACCTAGACCAAACTATATTAGTCAAATTATTAGAAATTTAGGTTGTGAAGGGTATGTAGAGCTTTTTAGATTAGCACAGAATGGAAAAGAAGTTAGAGCTGCGTCAAACCGACCTTAAGTAAGGTCGAAAACAAAATGATGAATGATGATGTATGATCAATATTTGTTATTGTCAATACCAATTCATTAAGTTAAATTGCCATTTATGACATACTATTAATATCGATAAAACATGTCTGTAGTATTCTGTGTAAGATTAACTATACCATTAGGGCATATGGTAAATAACCATACAAGCGGTAATATAAAATTTGAAATTCGTTGTTGTTGCATTACATTATAAGCCCTTCAATTTTATTTACTTCCCTCTTAATAGATATATTACACTCAAATAAAAACAAGCGATTTTCCTGCTTTAATGTATATGACTGTAGAGTTTGAATTGTGGCTATCATACGTAATTATAGTTGTGCATGAATTTAAGATCGTGCAACGCTATCGAGAAGGTAGGAAGGGAGGGAAGTAGACGCAAGCGATAGTGTTTTTAGTTATGTCAGGCATGGATTTTGCAAGACGTTTTTGAGAATTGTATGTTTAATTTGCTATGAAGAATAATAAGAATAAACCGCATTTATTATGTTATTGGTATTTATTGCTTTTATTTTAGATCTACGATTATTAAAAGCACAGATACAAGGAGGAACACCGCATGTGACGCCCAACGGAGTCTGATACAGATGCGAATTCGTGGGAATGCAACGATATTACGAAAGTGAAAACAAATCGAAGGTCAATCAACCGTAAACAAAATCGCAAGCTGCAAAGAAAGGCAGAAAGTAAAATTAGGTTAGGTGTACTACAGCTGCACAATTTGTTGGTCAGCATAGCCTGGTTTGCTAGTGAATTTGTGTTATTTTATAGTGAAAATTTTGAGTGCTGCATAAACGTAAAGTCAAGTGTATTCATAACCATACATTTATATTAAAATGGAGAGTGCTATTTGCTTGATTGATAAGCCAATATCAGTAATTATGAATTAGTTATTTGCCGCATTCTTTTTGCAGTGGTAAATAAATAAATCACTACAATCTAATTATAATTATAGGAATTATTACAGCCTTGCAGACATGTTTGTACAATGTTGTGTTTTTTTCTAATTAGAGACATGTTAATCAAGGTTGTTACATATTATGTAAGGATTTGCCAACCGAAAGGATTTGCCGTGCTAGACCAATCCGAGACTGGAGTGGGTAATATACGACAAACCGAACAAAACAAATTGCGGTGCTGAAATAAAGACAACCATGTAATAATTAGTAAAGAAATGATTAGGACAGAGCATTAGTCTGTCTAGTAAACATTTTAATACCTCCACCCAAGTAATAAAAAAACTCAATAGGATAGACATATATTCACAGTTTATCAAAACGTTAAACACTTTCCGTAACTTTCGGGTAATCAAGTGACTCAAAACAAATAGGTAATATTGATGCATGTGTTTAATGACTATGCCTGTAGCCCAATGCACGAACGAAAACGTTTTCACTAAGCATTGCTTTGTAAAGTATACTGCAACACTAAAGTAATAAATGAAATATTTGTACTATCAGCGCCGGTATAAAATATTGTTTTTTTAGAATAAAATTGCTTGCTATTAAACAGTTAAAGATATTTCACTTAGTAAAATGTTATTCTCATCATGTTTGCATGGCGAAGAAGGGTGGTTTACTAACGTGTGTCAGAACTAAACAGATACATCAAATGTTGTTTTCCAGGCTATTGCAAATATGTGTGTATATATTAGAATAAATAGGATAGGAGTTTAGTACACATCCAGTTCAATTAAGTAAGCACCCATAACGCCTTATACTAAACTCAGCAAAATTAATCCGTGTCAGAGGTGTGTAATTAAACAGTATGGCAGCAACTCAAACAGTGCTTCGTAATCATGATAGCAACCGATAATCAGGGGAGTAAACCATTAATATAGACAGCAGAAGTGAAACCAAGCATTTGGCGTTAGAAATAGCAGGCGGTAACCAAAGCTAGAAAATCATTCTAGAATTAGGTGATGTCGAACGATAAAGAAAATTTCTAAATCAAAACGCACTTACCACGAGTATAATCCAATCCTTGTATACTCTGTGCTGTATTTCAAAAAAGGAAGAATCTATAGGATAAGCGTAGAACAGAATTGGTGCACATACTTTTAACTTTGTAAAGAAATATTGGGTAATACGTTCTTACACTTTCAAATTATCGGGAAAGAATGTTTAATAACGCGATGAGCGTATTATCAAATTAACAACCAAATGTGAAAGAAAACTTCTAGACTATCCAAATCGTGTAGCGTGTTGATAACAATACTCGTATGAATTAGGACGTTATGATAATATACCGATATAAAGGTGTAAGGTTGGTTGACTAACAAACTATTTGTAGACTTAAAATAAGATGCACAAAGTGAATTACGAAATTGTAATACTTGATCAGAAGCGTCACCCATAATAGGTAGTTATACAAAGTGTTGTAGAAATTTGAGAAAGTCGGAAATTCAAAGAAAATATTCAGTCGGGTGGAGTTTAACGTAACAAGGTTTAGATAGATTATTATTAAAGTAGTAAGTAAATTAATGTGATAAAAATAGAAATGTTTGAAAATCCAACATTAAATTAAATATTTTTTGCATGTGTAAAAATTAAATTTCTCTACGACTATCGAATAATATATCAATTCTAGCTTGATAATTAATTTACGGACGATATCAATTCTTCACTCCATGAATTCCAAACTGGAATTCACGGCCTGTTGGCCAATCAACTCGTATTTTCATTATTCACGGGTACTTTAACAAATCATATAGCCCTTGTAAGATACACATTGCATAGTAACCATCTAACAAATTTGAAGTTTCACAAATCTAAATATCAAAATTAATGTTTTTGCATAAGTTTTGTTAAAATGAATTTTGATAACAGTGAAAGCGATAATGATGAAATATGTACGCCTCCAGAACTTCTAGAAACTGCAAAATGGCCTGAAAAGTCAAAAAACAATACCATCAAATATACATGGCTTTTATGGATTGGAGAAATCTTAATGGTGTAAGTTCATTTTCCGAGAATGTTCTCTTGGCATATTTTACAAAACTTTCTGAAAAGCACAAATCTTCCTCTTTGTGGAAGATATACTCAATGTTAAGGAGTACATTGAATGTATACAATGAAGTAAACAGAAAATTATGCAAAATTGCATACTTTCCTTAAACAAAAGGGGGAAGGATATCAAACAAAAAAAGCAAAAGTGTTTAGTCCAGAAGGTACTATTAATCAGTACTAGGACACTTCTAAAGCGGTACTGCGTAGTTGCTTACAGTTCATACCTACACGATCTCTACCTACTAATCCCGATCCAATTTACTATACGCATGAAGTTCGTGTACTGAAAAAGCAGTGTAGACATTACTACAAGTTTCGTAACAAATCAACAGCCCATAAGGAAGAATTTAAAATACTAAAAAAGAAATTGCTTGAAGCAAAAATGAAAGCCTTGCATGACTTTATGACCAATTTAACAGCCGTTAATGCATATTCCAACAAGTGGAATTTGTTTAATAAGTACATAAAATCGTGTAGAGCCACAAACACATCTATTCCTGAAATGAAAGATAAAGGGTCCGACATTTTAACCATCTTAAGCAATACCTTTAAAGAAGTCTACAATACAGATCCTCAACAACACACCAGAGCTGTGATAAGTAATAAAGCATCTATAAATGTATTTCATTTTAGCACCAAAGATATTCGTCTGGCTCTTGGTAAAATGAATAAACACACTAACGGACCAGACGGCATCTCTAGTCAACTAATTTTGCTATGCGGTAATACAATTGTACCATACCTGAACCTTCTTTTTACATGTGTATTAATAATAATGATATACCACATGATTGGCTAAGAGCGCATATCATACCTATACATAAAAATGGATCAAAAACTAACCCTGCAAACTACAGGCCAATTAGCATTACGTGTGTTATTTGTTGTTTATTTGAAATTATCATGAATAAATATATCATGAAAGTGCTAAATTATTCTAATTATCTACATCCATTACAATTTGGCTTTCGACCAGGTTACTCATGTGAATATGCACTTGCCTGTTTCATTCAAGATATTGCTGAAAGCATCGACAATGGAGTTAAAGTTGATGCCATTTTTTAGATATATCGAAGGCTTTTGACAAAGTTCCCCATAAGCTATTGGTTGAAGCTCTTATGAGAATGAATTTAGACAGTCGCGTTGTGAAGTGGATAGCCACATACTTATCAAATAGAACACAACAGGTATTGGTTAATCAACAACACTCTGAACCTGTAGCAGTTCCCTCAGGAGTTCCCCAAGGGAGTGTGCTAGGCCCAACTCCATTCCTAATCTTCATCAATCAATGCACAGTTGGGAAAAAGTCAACCTTTAGACTATTTGCTCACGACATTGTTATATATAGACCGATTAAAAGCCAAGCAGACATGGGAGTTCTACAAACTGACCTACATGAAATTGTCCATTGGGCTCATGTTAATAATATGACTATCAACACAGCTAAAACTGTTTGGATTTCCTTTGGCTCAAATGTAGTCGATCATCGGTACCGCCTTGGTAATAATATCATAAATCCGTTAGACAGCTGTAAATATCTTGGCATTATCATAAGAAAGGGCCTAAGATGGACCGAACACATTCTTGCAGTGGTCTCCAAAGCTCTAAAGTGTTTACATCTAGTCATGTTTTGCCTACGTAAAGCTCCTTCTTCGGCAAGAGGCCATGCATATTTGACGTTAATCCGTCTAATTTTAGAATACTGTGTTTTAATATGGAACCCCCAAATACAGTATTTAACAAACAAGTTAGACTCTGTTCAGCGTCGTGCTGCAAGATATGTGTTCTGGCAATTTCGACAGCGAATCAGTGTGACTGAATTAGTCAACGAGTTAAAATGGGACTCTCTTACAAGTAGGCGTAATAAACGTACTCTTATGGTTATGTATGAAACAATAGCAGGCAAGCCTGCTCTGTCTGAACTTGGCAAAAGACTAAAACCGGCAAGCTACCTTTCCAGACATGATCATCCTTTTAAAATCCACCACCCATCATATCGGCACAGCGTTACCTATAATTCGTTCATTGGTTTGGGAATCAGGCTATGGAATGATCTTCCCAAACAAGCTTTTGATCCTTTTCCGCATAATACTGCCCAATTTATTTCTGCTATAGCATGATAATATAAGTATCTTTTTATTCTACCACCGCTTCTTGTAAGCAAAGTAGTTAAATAAATAAATAAATTCATTACAGAAGCTCCTGATAATTGAATCTCGCAACAAAGGTAAAAAATTTAATATGTCTAGACCCGATTAAACTAATCAAACATTTACCTTTAAGGTTGCATTGATCATAGGAATACCGAAATGCACTCTATAAAAATGGAAGACATTCAAGATCTGGCATCGGCTCTTTTAATAACCATACCTAATACCAAAACGATCCGAAAGTTTACTGTGATCGGCAAATTTTATGAAATATGCAAAAAGTATATTGCTTTCGTCCACATAATATGAAAACACCTACATTTTCCTTAAACTACCAACATGGCCTATGCACTGTTTAAAAAATTGGTATAAATAAATTTGCATCAATACACCGGACATAGTTTCCGTAGGTCCTCTGTCACTCTGTTAGTTGATGCAGGTGGATATATTACAGCTCTCAAAGGACACGAGGGCTGGAAAAGTACATCTGTAGCTTAAGGCTACGTAGATGATTCCATGACAAATAAAATGAACACTGCGAACAAAATACTACAATTTGTCGAACAAAATATACAACAAACATCAAATACTAATACTTTAAGTGAAGTCAACTGTGTTCAAAACTCAACACCAGCTGTATTAAATATTACTAATTGCAGTAATTTCACCATAAATTTTAATAACGAGTAAATTTAAACTAGAACTACTACTCTGTATTGTTGCATGTGTTATTTAAGTTATTGTTTTCCTTTGTATTGTATTGTATTGTATATCTTTATTATTTAAATAGCATTGATACAAATAACTATTAACTCAAGAAGTAATTCTAGCGAGATTTGGACTATGAAGTCCACTCTTACACCTAACTAGAGATTACTTCAAAATTGACAGATAACTAAATAAAATATGAAAATAAAAATAAAATAAAATAAAATAAGCATTTTTTACAGTTTTAAACAAATAAATAAATATTCCTTAGGCATACATATACATACTACAGAGCGCATCGCACCCATGCTCATACATAGAGATAACAAAAACACTGTCACACAACAGGCACTTAGTAAATAAATTTAAATAAATAAATATAAGTATAAATAATTAAATAAATAGTATACCTTGACATACACATTCACATACGCCGTATGCGCACTGCACCCATACTCATGCATACACATAACAAAAACACTCAATCAAACAACAGGCACTTAATCTCAAAACCCATGCATCCTAAATGTAACTACTGTTGCGATAGTAGATACTCCCGATACGTTTGTCGGAACTTAGAGATTGTGATAGAACTTCTTATAATAGCAGGAATCGTGTTCCACAGTGAAGAACTGGAAACCACAAAAGAGGAATGATACATTTCAGTTCGATGATGTGGAATTTTCAACCGGTTATCATCTCTGATGTTGTAGTGGCCGTTAGATAAAGGCGAAAATTTTGTAGTAAGGTAGTTTGGACCAATCCCGCGTAAAACTTAAACAACATTATCGCTTGATGTAATTTCCTCTGGTTATGCAGCTTCAACCAGGATAATTTCTTAAAAAATGGTGAGATGTGATCATGGCGCTTAATATCAAATATAAAGCGAATGCAGCTATTATGAACTTTTTGCAAACGATCACCACTAATCTGGGGCAAATTATTATACACAACATCTCCATAATCGAAAATGGGCTGGATTAGGGCTTGGACCAATTTGATTTTAAGCAAATTGGTAAAATCGTCTAATTCTATTGAGACCATGCAGCAAGCAAAACTTTTGACATGTGTATAGTGTGTGGTTCTTCCAAGATAGGGTCGCGTCAATAACAACTCCAAGACTTTTAACGACTGGGCAAAGTTTGATTAGCGACCCACCCATTTGAAGAGGCGGGAGTATCGATTGGTCAGTTTTACCTAACAATTTGGAAGATCCGAATACAATTGCTTCACATTTACAAGGATTTATTGTTAGTTGGTTTTCGTCTCCCCATGATTTTATTCTAGCAAGATCAGAATTAATATTGATAAATGTATTTAGTAAATCATTAGGATGACAGTGACAATATATTTGAATGTCGTCGGCATAACAATGGTACTTACTAAATTTGAGAACCTTATTAATATCTTGAATATACAAAGAAAACAAAAAAGGACCAAGCACACTTCCTGTGGAACCCCTGCCTGTAGATTCGCCCAATTAGAAAATTGATTTCCTTCATCATTGACAACACGTTGTTCACGGCCGTTAAGGTATGATTTAAACCATTCAAGAGCGCTATCGGAAAAGTTATATAGCATTTTAAGCTTTGCAAGTAATATTGCAAAATTAACATTATTAAAAGCTGAGCTAAAATCTAATTGCACAAGAACTGTAAGCTGTTTTTTATCCATGGCTTGCTTAATATCATCAATTATACAAATTAAGGCCGTAGAGGTACTATGGAATTTGCGAAAACCAGACTGGTATTTATCAAAAAGGTTATTTAGTTGAGAATAGTCAAGTAGTTGATCAAGAGCTATATATTCAATTAATGTAGAGAGGGTTGGAAGGATACTAATTGGGCGAAAGTCAGAGGGAGATAAAGAACTGTTCTTCTTAGGTAACGGACGAATTAGCGTTTGTTTCCAGCAATCAGGAAAAGTAGTTGTTGAGAATGAACAGTTTACAATAGACAGAAGGGCCTCCATTAGACTAGGAAGTATATATAGAAGCATTGATTTAGATATCCCATCGATACCTATTGCGCTCGATTTGATGCTCTTAAACGCTTTATGGACACTATCTTTATTTACAGTTTGAAAATAAAACTTAGCATATACAGGAGAATTTAACGAAATGATATTTTTAATATTTCTTTCAATAAGAATCGGGTCTGCACAGATTATAGCTACAAAGTGATCGTTTAATTCATTTAAACTTAACACATTTTGGTGAACGAGTGGAATGTTTACCGACTCCCAACTTTTGTAACTCTTTCCAGGTTTTGGCAGAATTTAAATTTGATGACAGCGAGTACAAATTCCGTAACATAGAATTACGGATTAATTGTTTAATTTTATTATGAAATAACTTATAACGTGAACCATTTTCCAACGTGGGTAGTCGTTGAAACTGAACTGCATTACATGTGATTTTTTTTCCAATGCTCCACCCGAAGGTACTACATTGGCCAGGAAGCGAGCTTTTCTTTACCTGGAAAATTTTGAATTTTGCCGAATCCTTGCTGTTCCAAGCAAGGTAGGGATCTTTAACGTGCGTGACAACACTCACACACGGGACCTCCATTTTACCTCTCATCCGAACGAGGGTGTATTTTTGCGAAAAATGCTCGCCTAACATTTTTCAAGCGGACCGTGTCGGGATTCGAACCCGCGACCTAGGGCGTAGCAGTCACACACATACCACTACGCCACGGAGCCGCCTTGAAACTGAACTGCAGCAGCGTCTCTCAAACGTCTCATTTCCTGTATTTGATCATATAGCCACGGTGCTTTAGGCTTTGTAATCCGAACTATTTTAATTGGAGCATGAAGATTGTAGAGGTCAGTAACAAAGGAGTTAAATGATTGTAGTTTGCTGTTGACATTAGGCAAAAGTCAATTTGATTCCACGGTATTTAATGTGCATCCTTTGTAATTTGTTTAATATCCATATGTTTAAAATCTCTGTATGTTTTATATTTTGGAATAAATTTCGGTAGTTTGGCCGAATAACATACATATATAAGATCATGTTTAGACAGTTCAAGAATGGGAAATTTGCCAAATTGAATTGCTTTTTCTTTCTTTAGCAGTATTATATAATCTATACTTGAATGCACCTCATGAGTGGCAGTGATTAGATGGTGAGTTGGCATAAGAGGCAGTAAACTTAAGTTGCACGAATTTCTAATATTTCGTAAACACCGAACGTCATAAGTGTCCTTAGTGATATTTATATTGAAATCACCTAGTACAATGATATCACTATATACTGGTAGAACTAAAATAGAATATCCTCAATGTCGGACAAATAGCCAGTATTTGGTGAACGATATATAGTGCCAATCAGGATTTTCTGATGCATGAACGAAATCTCAACAAACATGTATTCGGGCCTAGCATGATATGCAGATTGCGACCTAGCGATCAACTTAGCAGATAGGTTCTCCCTTACATATAAAGCTATTCCGCCGCCACGTTGTTTGGTTCTATCATTTCTTAATATACGATATCCGTACAGATTCACTTAGGGTCTCTGGGAGTGAAGATTTGAGCCATGTACATAACTATGTAATTATTTTAGATCGGTGGCTGATAGGTTTGGAGTAAGCGTTTCAACGGCATGGGGGAGCTTTTATAAAATATGTCATATTTTTTTGAAAATCAATAAGGAATTTATGATAGTTGTATGGCCCGAAAGTGATAATAAAAAGTTGCTTTTTAAAAAAGCTGCTTTTTCTGGCGAGTTATTGATAGAGACTAAATGGATATAAATTTAGTTTTAGGATGTGTCGGTGCTATTGATGGGAGCCACATTCCTGTACGTGCACCAGCTGAATCTCCAAACTCATACATTAATCGAAAAAGATACCTTTCTGTATTATTACTAGCAGTTTGTAACCCAGATTATTTATTTATGCATTGTTACACATGGCAAGCTGGTTCAATACATAATGCACCCTTGTTTAAACGATCTGATTTATCTGATAAATTATCGCAATTGATAACTAACCCAAATTATCATTTGGAACCATTTCTGCAATACAATGTTAACCCACAAAATTTGAAAAAATGGTTATTGATGACATCTTATTCTACCGATCATATAGTATGTTTTTCAACATTTTAAGTAACTTATAACCTATTTATAAAGGAGAAAAGCTTAACATAAGCCTAAACTATACTAATATAAACCATAAAATATTTTTCAACACCGTTTCATCTCTTTTAGTGTTATGAAGCTTTACTAGAGCAGCCATCTGCTATTTTGCATTAGGAACTTAAGTGACTTAACGTGTTATTATGCTCGTGTTCCGTTGGAATTAGTAGGATCCTGACTGCTGTGTCAATCACATAATTGTAATGGTTTGCTTGTGACTTCGTAAAAATATTAAGTTTTAAGCCATTTACTGTGTGTAGGTAAAGTGTTTTAACTAAAACTTTATTTAGTTTATTATATTATTACCCAACGTAGGTATAAAACTCGTAAATTACTTTAATTACTAAGGTTATTCTTACTTACAATGAGCTTACACATTTATTTGCCTTTAAAATTAGTCTACTTTATCATTGAATTATAATTTATATTAAAACAATAGTTTTTTGAATATTGGAAATGTTTTGTAACTACATTCATATAATAAATAATAGAAAAAATGCTTAAATTAATAAACTTTAACTGAGATAACACCCTATTGCAAATTACTATGAAAGCTTGAAGCTGATGTTATAAGGTACTTAATACTTTTTGCAAGTTTGTAAGGTTAGTATCGAATATTAAAACATTAATTAGAAATGAATGAAGTTACTTGATGTAGTGTAACGAAACATATTTCTTTTTAAAATTTGAGGTTAGTGTTTACTAAATAAAGCAAGTCTACTACAAAAGTTTGATCAAATAATGATAAAAATTTGGATTCTTAATATTTTGCTTGGTGGTTAGTCATTCAAAACAAAGGAACAAGAAAAACAAATGAAAAGATAAAAATAACTTTGTAAATTTTAATGCGGTAACCATTATTAGCAATAAACGAGTAAAAAAATTACTAGTATAATGAAAAGTTTAACGTTTTATTGTTATTATGTCTGGGGAGATCATTAATATCAATAACCTCTAAATCCTCATTAAATGTGTACAATCGGTTCCGTATACCTTCCTAGGCATTCTCTAATTTTGCCTAACGGAAATTTCCGTTTTTATTTTGGCTTTCCTCGATTTGCACCATAATAGAGACAGACAATTTATTTATTACCTGATAGTAGATTTTTATATCCTTCTATTGCTTAGTTTGTAGGTACATTATTTTGTGTTTTAAATTTTTGAATGAAAAGAACTCGAGAACCCAGCTTATACTGGACAAAGCTTTGGAGAGGAACTGTCTTAGTGAGATTCAATTTAACCCACAATCGAATATTGTTCAGACTAACATTAACGAAAATATGGTGTTTCAAACCACAAAAGACAATGGTGTTTAGGTTCTGGAGCCGAACTACGAACTGTTAAAAGTTATTAATACGACATACGGAAGGATACAGATACAATATTCGAAGAAGAAAGTAGTTTTGTTGAAAGTATTCCGAATTGCATACCAGTATCTGCCAGTGGTTTTCAATATTCATTGGCAACTGCCAAACCAGATAAACAGGTATTTTCCAATACTGCCAAACAGCGTGCTTTTTTGAGACGATCGCGGTTGCACAATTTAACACAACCGTTGTCGATTGAGATAATTCTGATGTATACCCTGAAATGCCAAACTTTATAATTTAATTAATAATATAGTTTACAATTATCTTGAAAATAATAGTTTGGCAGACGATAATGTTATCAATGAAACTGATGACACTGATATACGGCATAATAGTAAAAGAAAGCAAAACATACAAGTTTATAATCAAGTTCTCGATGACATACTGAAAGATGAATCGATCAATAATGAAAACTAATATCCTAATGAACATATTACCACCGAAGGTGCTAGCGGCAACATTGAACAAAATAAAGAAATCCAAACAACTACAGAAATCCAAGACAAAGATAATATTTTTGATGATCCAGATTACATACCAAACACGAAAGAAAATGACACGGAATAACAAGGAAAAGAAAAAAAAAGGACGAAAAAGAAAATACAAGGGGCAGAATAGAATAATGAGAAAGAAACGAGCTAACACAAATCAAAATTATATCAGTGCAAAAGGAATAGAAGTATCTTCTAAAGAATTTTCTATGTTCGATTGCTTTTGTCCAAAAAATTGCACCAATAAAGTATCTGAAAAATGATCGCAAGGCTATTTTTAAAATATTTTGGAGTTGTGGTTGATTTGAGAGGAGATGCGCATTGATGCAGAGTCAAGTGAGAGAGCAGATTAAATCTAGAAGCTATTCTCTGCAATCAAAATGGCAGTTCACAAAAAGATATTAATTGTCGGATACCACTGATGTGTGTAAACAAACGTATCTACATACTTTAAAAATAAACCAAACTAGAATTGACGTAGCATTGCAAAAGAAAAGAAATAATTCAAATTTAGATGATGGTAGAGGATTAAATTCAGGAGACAAAAATGCAATAAGTGATTCCCAGATAAATGATATCAAAGCATTTATTAATAGTATACCAAAGTATACTTCCCACTACCGAAGAAACAATATTACATCAAATTGCATAGCTCCTACTTTAAATCTTCAAAGAGTATACGACCTATATAAAAAAGCACCCCTATGGTGTTAGCTTTTCTCGTTTCAAAAAATCGTTTTATCAAGATTTTAATTTACGTTTCAAAAAACCGCACAAAGATACATATCTAAGATGTGACATTTATTAAACAAAGAGTGTAAATAATGACATTGATTTTGATAGACTTGAACAAGAACATAATGTTCATTTAGACAAGGCCTATAGTTTACGAAAAAGGATGATGGATATTTGAATCTTGCAAAGGCCAATCCTACAACTGAAACGTTAACTTTAGACATAGAGTTTTCCACGATTATACAACCAATATAGTCTATTATAAAAAACAACTAAATTTACATAATTTGGGAAATTAACTGTGGAAGTTCTGTCAGAAGATATTAATAATATCTGGCTGGAATACGAAGCAGGATGTGGTACTCAAAAGGTTGGTTCTTACTTAAGAAAATTCGTTTTAGAAGAATTGAAACCAACAGCTACAAATTTAATATTATATGCCGATTCGTGTGGTGGCCAAAATAGAAGTATCAAGATGGTGCTTATGCTACTTCACATCTTTCAAAATCACCAAATACTGGAGAAAATTACCATACGATTTCTTCAACCTGGACATACATACCTACCTAATGATTCAGAATTTAGAGATGTTGAATGTGTGTTAAAAACACATACGAGACTTTATACCGATGAAGATGTTATGTACATAATAAAACTTGTAGACGAAGAAACCAATTCATAGTGAAAAGATTATCCAAACAAGACTTTAAGGCTATTGCTCCTGTACAAAACATAATTACTAATAGAAAGGCTAACGCAGAAAAAAATTAAATTTCATGGCTTAACACATTTGAAATAGAACTACTTAAAAGTTGCCCGATAAAATTATACATGAAATCTAATCTTGAGGAAAATTCTAAGGAAGTTGATATTAGTAAGGGTCCAAAAGGACGAAAAAGTAAGTCAAATTTTACTTTTGAACTTCCACTACTTTGACCTACAGGCCGGCAATTGTCGACAGCTAAAATCCAACATCTCATAATGATTATTATAATTTTCATATTGCTTGATTTATTCTTTGGTTGTAGATGCTAATGTTCCACTATTATTTTATATTATGTGTACTTAAAATTGTCTTTTCAGCTGGGCAAATTGTTTTTGGATATTTTTATTCTTTTCGCCCCAATCTACGACTGCTGTTAGACATTGCATCGTCTTTTTTTGTGCTGGTAAACTTGCCAGTCGTTAAGTTTTCGGTGCTGCAAGTATCACCGTCACTACATTGTACATTTTGTCATGATAGTCAGTTTTGTTTGATTTATACAAAAACAATGAACTTACACCACCGATAAAAACAACATCATCATGATTTTCTTTTCACGTACTGTTTGTTCTATTATCGTATCGCTTTTTGTTTCGAATCAATTGAAAAATATACACATAGTCTAAAATTGTAACTCGTATACTAGATGAACTAATTTCTTCCTTGGTTATATGTGCAAAAATGGCGACCTCGTGTTAAATACTGTATTTAAGGCACCATAATTCCAAACCTATATTTTCTAAAAGCGTTACTTAAAATGTACTAATTGTTGGAACGTCTTTTACTTACAACGTTTATCGAAAGGGCATTACTTTATATATAATTAAAATAAAAAAGGCAAAGTTAGTAGATATGGACTGACAGTGTAGATTTTTAAAGAAAATGGGCGTTATTAAATTACAACGCTCAAATAATTTGCATTAAATACATTCCAATTTATATTATATTAGATTAGGGTTGAAGGAATAAAAAGGGAAAGACTCTGTACATTAGAAAATTAAGTAGGGGAAATTTTTAGTAGTAAAGTATTTCACACAACGCATGCGAAAGCTTAGAAATAACTTACAAAGGTCACGGGGTTCAAGAAAATAATTGATCGTGCAAACGCAATATTGTATTTGAAAATCTCCCGCAGAATAAATAGAAACGTACACATTTTACTGGAGATACTAGCTATCCTAATCATAAACAACGAAAAATGTTATGAAAATATAATAAAGAACGCAAGTTATTCTCCGAATTAGAATATATATGAAATTAAACGGAACTATGAAGAATTAGGAATTATTGTTACATTGTATAAATTAAAGGACATAATAAAAGGTTAATGAAAGTTCACAAGCCAGACAGTGAGAACGGAAACAGACATTGTATTCCAGACGCAACGTGATACTGCAGGTGCAGGTCACGTAGGTTATAAGACAGTAATTATTAGAATTAAGATTGTTACTTTGTATTGTATAAATGAATAAGGAAAATAGAAGACATGAGCTCTGCAGTTTCTACAAGCAATGAGAGGGCAGGGATAGCATAGATACGCTCGAGAGCCCAAGATCGCCAGTCAGTTTAAAGCTTTTCAACTTTAACATTGTTGTTAGTTCAGCTACTTACCGTAATTTTAGGTTATTTAATTAAGGTGAATTTCAATTTACAATTATTTTCGATCTCCAAACGTCACTGAATAAAACGTACTTGTAAATTAAAATTAATTATAATTTCAGTATAAAATAAATTTGATAGAAGTTTTTTGGAAAAGCCTTTTTAAAAAGTCGCTCCAAGAG
Organism: Platerodrilus igneus; assembly: GCA_036346225.1. NCBI lineage: Eukaryota > Metazoa > Arthropoda > Insecta > Coleoptera > Lycidae > Platerodrilus > Platerodrilus igneus. The sequence continues at coordinate 8,671,273 of JARFIW010001281.1, read as the reverse complement.
ATCCAAAACCTATCTGGCGCGGACGGTAGGATACCAGAAGGGCACTAGCAGAATCCAAAATCGAGGAGACTAGTGATCTTGAATTTCTATTCTTAATCTAGGACAAACAACCAACTGGGCAAAGTACAATAATAGAAGCAAAGAGGGAAAGAAATAACGGAACTGGCAAACAAACTCTTGTAAGTACCAAAGTTTATTTTCCTAACCATCACCAACTGAATATTGATACTAACTAAGTAAGGAATTTTTTGTGTACAAATTTTTATTATCACAATTCTATTATTATCATTTCTGAAAAGAACTTACTCAGGAAACTTATTTAACAAAGGAATTATAAAGACGCACTTATATGCACAATTTATTACAATAAAATGAAACGATTTATTCAGCAAGTCTGAAGCTTTAAGGTATATATAGAACGCAATTATTTTTACCATTTTTATTACAGCAATTATTACTGAAACGATTGATTCTCATCACATATTTTCTATAATTAAACACCTCCAATGCAACAAATTAACGAAAGTGTATAATTATAAAAAAACATTTTATGTAATTTATTATTTGCAACACCTAATCGCTCAGCACAAATCTGAAATAAAAGAGTATAATTATAACGCAATTATTGCAAAAAACTATTCAGAAAACTGAAACTCAATCCGCATCAATTGTAATATCTGCAAAATATAAATATACATTTCAATGCTACAGTAATTGACAACACAATTACCAAGCAGAAACTTTCAATGTAATTATAGCACTTGATAATTACATATTAAGTATACGTAAAACGATTCTTTTAATAACTATATACAAACTAAACTGAAAAGTAACTCTCAGTTTAAACAAAAACAATACAAACTAAACTGAAAGCAACCATTAACAACCATGAATTCCGATATGAAACTTTACCTTGAGAGCATTCCCCAATATGACGTAAATCGACGAAGAATATACAAGCGATTCCAACCCTATAGAACACGACAAGAGGTTAAAAGGAAATTTAATTAACATTTGTTTTAATAACGACATTAATAACGAAGAGGAGAGAGCAATTAAAAAATAATGTTTCGAATACCAAGATATATTCCATTGCGAAGGAATACCTGTAACTTTCACAAACACAGTTAAATATAACCTTGAATTAACAGACGATAAACCAATTTTCACCAATACATATAGACTACCTCAGGCAAGTCAAAAAGAAGCAGATAGACAGGTAGCAGACCTATTGAAGCAAGATATCATCCAACACTCAAATTCACCATGGAGCAGCCCTGTATTAATAGTCCCGAAGAAATTAAACGCCTCAGGCAAACGCAAATATCGAATGGTTATCGATTATAGAAAACTAAACGACAAAACGGTAGAAGACAAATACCCCCTACCTAATATCACCGAGATTTTAGACAACTTAGGAAAGTCTCAATATTTTTCGACATTAGAACTTGCTTCAGGATATCACCAAGTGGAGATGGGCGAAAAAGACACAACTAAAACAGCATTCAGTACACCTAGAGGACTCTATGAATATAAGCGCATGCCATTTGGACTAAAGAACGCACCAGCAACCTTTCAAAGAGTTATGGATAACATTTTAAGAGGGATACACAACGAAAAATGTCTTGCGTACCTGGACGATATAATTGTATATTCGACATCACTCGTAAAACACATCGAAAGGTTGAGATAAGTCTTTGAACGATTGAGACAAGCTCATTTTAAGGTCCAATTAGATGTAAACGAATTTTTACAAAAAGAAGTATCATTTTTAGGACACACAAAAACCCCACAACGCGTTATGCCAAATCCAGACAAAACAAACGCAGTACTAAATTACCCTACCCAAAACTAATAAAGAAATTAAAGGATTTTTTGGACTCAGTAGTAATTACCGAAAATTTATCAAAGGTTACGCACAAATAACCAAACCATTAACAAATTGTTTAAAGAAAGGCAACAAAATCGAACACACCCCAGAATTTATCAAAGCAGTAGAGAAAATCAAATGTACCCTTACCAATCACCCCATATTAAAATATCCCGATTTTTCAAAACCATTTATATTAACAACCGACGCATCGAACGTAGCATTAGGCGCAGTATTGAGCCAAGGAAAAGTAGGTAGCGATAAACCAATCAGCTACACATCTAAAACATTAAACGAGACCAAACAAAAGTATAGTACAATTGAGAAAGAACTATTAGCAATAATTTGGGCAACAAAATATTTTAGACCATATCTTTATGGAAGAAAATTCTACATATACACAGACCATAGACCATTAATATGGCTATGCAAACTCAAGAAACCAAATTCAAAATTACAAAGATGGAGGATTAGACTATAAGAACATGACTATGAAATTATATACAAAGATGGAGGATTAGACTATAAGAACATGACTATGAAATTATATACAAAGAAAAGGAATTTACAATAATAACGCAGATGCACTAAGCAGAATACAACTTAACGCAATAGAAACGGAATCAATTATAGGTACCGTAAACGAAACAGAGATCAGAGAAGACCCAGAAGGAATAGAAACCATACACTCAACACAAAACGAAGAAACAAGAACCCCAATTAAAATTTTAAATGAAGCTATAGTTACCGAAGTTTTAACCAACCCCAATCCAGTAAAGTATACAAAAACAGATAATAAGAAAATATCTCAAATTCAAATAACTAGAGACGATAACCAGGAGCAGATAATTAAAATTTTAAAAGAATATACCACGGAGAAAAAACGTTTTTACTTAATTTTTACCACCGAACATTTATACAAACGATTTTCAGAATTATATATTAGATTATTTAATAACTCAGACCCTGAAATTATTAGATGTGCAAGAAAATTAATAACCCTAGATAACACAGACGAAATAATTGACGTAATTAGAAATCAACACGAAGGCAAAACCAACCATCGTGGAATTAACGAATCACTAAAACAACTCATAAGGAGATATTACTTTAAAGACATGAAAGAATTAACCACGGATTTTATTAACCAATCTGAATTATACCACAAAGCGTAATACGACAGGTTACTTCCATAAAATACTCTTAATGTTAACCAAAACACCCGACAAACCTTTTCAAAAATTACATGCAGACACTCTGGTAGTAGAAGCTCAAAATTTTTTAACAATCGTGGATGCATTCACCAAAGTAGGTCCAGCGATACCCATCACTTAAAAAATAGTATTCATGTAACCCAAAGATTTTTACAATATTTTACATTTTACGAGACACCAGAAACAATAACTTTAGACAATGGCAAAGAATTTAGCAATAAAACGATACAAAATACCCTAAGACTCCATAAAATAAAATTATTTTATAACAAAAAATCACCCAGAATCAAATGGATTAATTGAAAGATTACACCTAACCTTATTAGATCGAATCAGACTATTAAGATTAACTTATAAGAAAGTACAAAGAAAAAGAAATTATTGGCAATGACTCAAATTCAGCCACGAGGGCATCCTGTCGACGCGTTTCGCCCTAATTGGAGCTCATTGGGACAGGAGTAGCAAAATTGTAATGTTTAATACAGACACTTTACGGAAGTACAGCATCACCTACCTCACAATTTGTGCCTTCGTGTCGTTTCACCTGATGAGCCCTAATTAGAGCGAAACGCGTCGACAGGATGCCCTCGTGGCTGAATTTGGGTCACTTGCCAATAATTTCTATTTACTTTCTATTAATTTAAGACTCATTATGACGATGTAAAAAATAAATTAGATAACGATAAAGAACGCGCAACAACCCGCAATAAGAATACCGATATAAATAAATTTTCAATAAGATAAACCGTATATGAGAAAAATTTTAAAGGTGTAAGACACAAAACGGCCCCCAGAAATTTAGGTCCGTTTAAAATCAAAAAGATATCAGATAAAAATGTAGCCGTAGTAGATAACGGAAACACAGTAAAATATATTCATTTAAAGAATTTAAAACATCCTGTAATTTTAGATGGACAGCCATCACCCTTGCCGTCAACCTCCACCCAGGTAGAATGGATGATGACATATTAGTCGAAGACATTAAGAACAATTCCTGTATACTACTAGTAAAATTGGGAAGTATGCAAAATACAATAGATTATTGGACATTCGCACAGAAATTTGATTTAACAGAATTAAAACAAGAATTTTATATAATTAGAGACAATTACTACAGAGAAACAATCCATGGACGCAGCCAAATTTGAAAAGAATACGCGATACAAATGCTTAATTACAACAGTATAATGGAAAATATCTTGAAGAACACAGAAGATAAATTTAATAGACTAATACCAACAGATTAAATTACAAGACGAAAGAGAAGACTTATTAACGAATTAGGGAATATTATAAAAGTTACCACAGGCAATTTAGACAACCAAGATGCAGAACGATACGACAACGCCATACAACATTTAATTGAAAACCAAAATGACAAAAACCATTGTTAAAAAACAAATATCTTTAACCCAGTCAACCATAATAAAATTTAATGATACACTAAGGGAGCTAGTAAAAAACCAAGACAGTATAACCAATAGAATACTAACATTTAAAAGTAACATTCAAACCACAATACTAGGAATGCGAGATTTAATCAGATTCAACACGATATTTAACCACATGATATCAACCCTTACTGTAATTCAACAAATTTTAGCCACATTAAGAAACGCTGTAACATTTGCTAAACTAAACACATTACACGCTAGTATAATAGAACCAATTGATTTATTAAATGAATTATTGAAGATTAGATCACTTATAACTAATAGTAAATTACCCTTTAAAGTAACAGAATCCAATATACTCATATTTGAAAAAATAGTCATAGTAAAAGGTTATGTAAAAAATCATAAAATTACGTTTCTAATAGAAATCCCCATTGTAGAGAGTAACACATATAATTATTATCATTTATTTGCTTTCCCCATGAAAATTACTACCAAGTATCAAGCTATAATTCCAAAAACCAAGTTCCTTTCCCTAAATGAACTTAGGTATGGCTTCACGAATGAAAAATTGCATAAAAGTAGCACCAAGTCAATATTTATGCCAATCATTAACGACAACAGCTATTCAAGCGGATAGCCCCTGTGAAGTATAATTGTTAAGATTCTTTAATCACTATGAGAATTGTGATTCAAAACCAGTACAAATTACGATTATAAAAATTCAAAAGGTTACGAAGAACAAATGGATTGCTGTATTTCCACAAAAAGTAATAGCAACCGCCCATTGCAACCAAGACAAAAACAACTTAGCATTAACCGGAAGTAAAGTAATCACCATAAAAGAAGATTGTTATTTAAAATTGAAAAACGAAATTATTCGAGTATACCAAGACCCAACAGTAACGAAGAAATTCGCAAATTTACTGGAACTACAGTTCAAGATTACGCAACCCGAAGACGACGAAACAGCAAGAAACCAATGCAACTAGAGCACCTAGACCTAGACGATCTCAACCAAGCCGTTAAGCTAATGGTTAATTACAAAGAACATTTAAGTGAATTGAAAGCGCCAAAAGTACATTACGACTACATAAGTGTTTGGACAATTCATTAATTACTGTAATCATTTTATTAAATATGTATGTATTTTACAAAATGTACTTAGATATGGAACAAAGAAACAAATTTTAGTAATAAGAAACAAGAAACACAGGTAAATAAAGAAATAATAAATGAACGCTTAGGGACTATGAGTTTCAAAAATAAAAGTAAAACTTTTAATTTTCATTTACGCCGGGAGGAATTACATATCCCCAAATTAGAATATATATGTAATTAAGTGAAACTATGAAAATTGGGATTTATTGTTACATTGTATAAATTGAAGGACATAATAAAAGTTAATGAAAGTTCACGAGCCAGACAGTGAGAACGGAAACAGACATTGTATTTCAGACGCAACGTGATACTGCAGGTGCATGTCACAGTAGGTTATAAGACAGCAATTATTAGAATTAAGATTGTTACTTTGTATTGTATAAATGAATAAAGAACATAGCAGATATGAGCTCTGCAGATCCCACAAGCAATGTGAGGGGCAGGGATAGCATAAATACCATCGAGAGCCCAAGATGGCAAGTCAGTCTAGAGCTTCTCAACTATAACATTGTTGTTAGTTCAACTACTCACCGTAATTTTAGTTTATTTAATTAAAGTGAATTTCAACTTAGAATTATTTTCGATCTTCAAACGTACCGAATATATCGTACATGTAAATTAAAAATTAATTGTTATTTCAGTATAAAATAAATTTGATTGAAGAAGTCTTTTGGAAAAGCCTTTTTAAAAAGCCGCTCTAAGAGACCCAAAACCTATCTCGCATACACACGTTGCTTTTGGGTGAAATTCTAAATCAACCAGTATATACGATTTGGTGTTATGAAAACATAGAGTTCAAGCACGAGAAACGTGATTTTTATCGGATGAAATGTACAGTAACTTCATTACACCGGGTATGACTTCGGTTGAGATGCATCAAGCAGTGAAAAAGAACTAATATACAATGATTGTCAGAATAGCAAAAAATGAGAATCGGTGTACATCAGTCATATGGGGGGTATATCGAACGTCAGGAGTGACTAACGCATGGTAAAGGCCGTGATTAATGTAAAGTTAGGTACTGTTAAAGTGCGCGGGGAAGGGAAGGATACGTGCGCGTGTGTTTAAACGCGAATATATTGCAAAATTAAAGAAAAAACAACACTGACCTAAAGATGCAAGCGTGAAACATGAGCAGATACAGGGTATCCACTTAACAATTCCTTTCTGGATGCTTTCTCGTAAGAAAGCAGTCGAACGAAGACTGTACAAAGGCTCGATGGATTCTCTTCTTAGAAATTAATTTCCTGTAAGCTATAAGTTGCAAAATTTAAACTGATCTTTCTAGATTTGCATACCGAATTATGTATGTCGATGTTGGTAGCTACAGGTTGCTTAACCCCCTTCACTGAATCTCGGTAAAATAAGACATAAAATCAGAAATCTCTCAATTGTATAAATAGAAACATGTTAAAAAATGTTTCCCAAATTATTGAATTTATATAAAATTCCCAAATAAAAATTAATCAGCTGATTTCACGTTAAGCGTATTGGCTACCGTAGGAAAGTCGATCCCAGGTCGCAACACAAATTGAAGGCAATCATTCTTTTAAACTTTAAAAATTTTTGCTTAGTGTAATCAAACCAAATATTTTAAACATCAATAAATCAAAGTAACCTTCAATTTATGTCATAAACGTCAAACTTGAAGTTTTTATTATTTTGACAACGATCCTAGGTCATGGATCGAAACGTAAATAAAATAGATTTTAAAAACTATGAGTGGTTTCATTCCCAAAGAAGATTAAGAAGAATGCTAAACAAACCACAACAAACATACAGGGAGTATTTACAAGTAGTCAAGTAATAGAATTTAAAAATTGAAATGGATAGGTTAGCATTAGACATAGTAGGAATTAACAAAGTTCGGAGGTCAGAGATTGGGAATTTTTGGGAGTGGAGACTTTAAGGTAATTGATACAGGATCGGAGGAAGGAAATTCGGGCGTGGGGATAGTTATGTGGAAAAAGATAGGACGCTGTATAGAAAAATACATACAAAAGAACGAACGAGTACTCAGGGTTAGATTAGAATCTAAACTGCCTAATACAGTAATAATACAAGTATATATTCTCACCTATAGCTACAGTGATGAAGAGGCAGGAGCGATCTACAAAGATATCAAAGGCATACTAAGATTCGTAAAATTATGGGAGATTTTAATAGTGGTAAGTGAGGGTAGGGAACCAGTGGTAGTAGGTTTATTTGGGTTAGGCACAAGAAACTAAAAGCGAAACAGGCTGGTAAAATTTTGCAACACAAAAATGTAAACATTACAAATAGATTATTTCAATGTCATAATAGAAGACGGTACACGTGGAAGATGCCAGAAAACAGTGAAAAATCAAATAGATTACATTTTAGTTCAACAACGATTTAGGAATCAGCTAAAGACTGTGGGAGCTATCCAGAAGCAGATATAAACCCTGAGCATAACATAGTAATTATGAGAGCTGCGCAGAAATTTAAAAATTTGAATAAAGACTGAAAAAGGTACTTTGACTTTGAGAAACTTGAAACGTTAATTTTTTACTTCATAATATTTTACAATAAATAAAATCAAATATATCAAATTTACCCGGAATTAAATTCCCCGGGGCATCAAATGCTCTTCAAATTATAAAAGTTACTTCTTGTCATGATCCTGGTGTATATGTAATCTCGTGGGGCTGGCGTCCAGATGTCCCCTTGTTTGGTAGGCAGTAGCTCTTTTCTATAGATGAAGCGCTAGTATTTTGTTTACCGGTAGAAAAAAAGGTAGAAGGAAAATGAACCACTTTGTCGACTGTCCGAACTCTACAAACACGTCTACATTCAAGAAAGGTCGGTAGTGAAGTCATTTTGTTTCAACACATCGGCTCCCACAAGCAATCGTCGCCTCTCCAAGATAGGTTAATATTCAGACGCACATTGGTGGGCACAGGTGCCTTGTTAAGCACGAGAAATTCAATTCCTGCAGTTTCCCAAACCACAAATCCTAGATCAATGTCCAGACTTATGTGAGAACCAAATTTTTGTGTGGTTTTCAGGTAACGCTTATTTTAAACATAACAATACTGGAGAATTTCCCGCGTGAAATTAACAATACCCTAAACTTAAATGATACAATAAAATATAAAGTTTTTTTAAAAAAATGTAACAATCGACTTAAAGCTGCAAAAAAAAGTAGCAATATTTGCAATACCAAGAAACGGAAATGAGTAGCAACCCAATATTAAGCATTACTCAACTAAGCATGCACGGGTCTTGTTTGCCACCACAACGACCGCACAAATTTGGTTGGGTGCATGATGCCCACACACTTACAGCTAACACTTAAATTTACTAGAAATCAAAATCAAAGGTTATTTACACATTCACATACGAATGCGTAAAAATTTACATTCATATCTTTGAAGATATTTTTTCAACTTATTTATTTATTGGAAATATACAGGCGTATGCCTAGTTATATATTTCCACTAAGCTAATTATAATTATTATGGTTTATTCATTTTTATATAATCCTTCCATGTAATGAAATTATACGTAATTGTAATGAATATTTTATAAATAAACATGACATAAATAATAATAATAATAAATAATAAATATTGGATTTACAAAAATGCACCTTGTGAATAATAAAAACTAAAGCTAATAAAATTTTTGCTGGTTTTTAACAAAATAAGACAAAATATGATGCAGCAGCGAAAACGTTAACAAATTAACTAATGTTAGTGTATTTATAATACGTAATTTTCTTAATCCTACTCTATCAAATACAATGCTACCAAGAGTCAGCTTTCTCATTTTACAATAATAAATTCTAACTTTGGTCATAAATACCAAAGGATCGGAACAACAAATAGAGAAAATAGTTTCTTAAATACATTGCACAACGCGAAAGACATAGATAATTTATTTATTTTAAGGTAAAGGCAAGATAAGTATATCTCAGAGATAATTGCAGAGAAAAAGATAAGTACCTAACCATCTATAGGTTAGAGTGTTATTTAAGGTACAGAAGATCCGCAAGATATTTTCAGAAAAAGATTTTTAACCAGTTATGGTCATATATCAGTAAGATAAAATAACTCCCTAAAATAACTTTGAAGAAAAAGATAAACCTTAAACATTTATGATTTAACCTAAAAATTGAGATAAGATAATATATTACGAAAAAGAGAATGTAAAACCTAACTTTGGTTCGGAGGCCTTATACTTATCACGGCACACCGCCCATCCTATAAATATAATAACAAAAAAGGGGACTCCCGAGAGAGTACAGTGGTTCCGTAGGAACTTAAAATGGCGTTTTACTCATGTCCTTCAAAAGGAGAAGTTCGTGAAGTGGCACTCGTTCATACGAATAACATAAGGGACCAGATAGAAAGGAGAATGCAATCCCTGCATCCCGGCTTCGATAAAAAGAAGATCGACACACAGACCAAATCAAATAACAAGTTCACTGTCGACGGCTATAACGTACATCAACAGAAGGCTGGCGATACCCCGCTACACGGAGTTTCCCATGACCCAGTGTTATGATGTAACAGCCCTTCAACCATGCAGTGACTTGGAAAGTAAATGGAAATGTAGAAAAATAAAGATAAGATAAAAGAGGGATGTGGGAAGTTTGGAGTTTTACAGCAATCAGGTAGAAAAGAGAAGAGGAAGGGCTCGCATTGAGCAATAAAGACAGAAAAAATGGTGGATAGCAAAGCACTACTTGACCAGCCAAAGTGTAGTCAGTAGCCGGAGTGGAGGAACACCACTCTCATGTGATCGATGGTTGTATTGGGATTAATATAGGTCCATCAGAGGAAAAATTAAGATTTAAAAGGGAGATAGAGAGATACAAAAAAGTGGAGTTGTAGAATAAACATCCTTGAGAAAGAGTAAAGAATGTCTCTATTAAGACAGATTGGTCTAAAGAACCACCTGCAATGGTAACGATAAGATATAACCTATACCACCACGTAAATACATAAAAACAACTAGGCTCCAAATAAGACCTAGACAAATCATCTTCCTACCAAGTGTCATCCACTGCAATAAGAAAATCAAAGAAAGATAAGGTAATCAACTTAAATATACCCACACAATAATTATAAAGACAATTACTATGGACACGGCAGTAATTGTACAATAGATAGTTAATTGAACAAAATAGGAAATTTTCAATACAACCACAACAAGGAATAGTGTTCTTATAAAACGATTGATAATGGAAATTATAAAAAAATGATTGAAATATATGCGTAAGAAAACACATCGAAGAAATTTCTTGTATTCGCAACTGTGGAAACTGACTTTTTACTACAGCGGCATAGCTTAATGCTTACTATGGGTATCCAAACAGATAGCATCAACCCGGGATATCAGCAAGCACAAGTCCTAAAGATTCGCTGGATTTTTCAGATGAAAAATATGTCAACCAGCATAATGAAGGTATTAGGATGTGGAATAATAAGCTGGAGAATGAAAATGTAAAGGAAATTGGATTTATTTGTGTGTAATGACCATTTGGAAAAATTTATAAATAGAAATTAGAGGTCTATCTTTTATAACTAAAAACTATATATAGCAAGACAAGGTTTGGAACACTTGTAAAGTAAGGGGTAAAAGCCATTTAAGTGTGCAATAGGATCCGTTAAATGTTAAAAACTAAATTTATGTATTCCTCGTGTCCGTATTCAGCGCCACTGCTACAGTTAGCAACACTGATACGATCCACGTTTCACAATATTGCACAATAATGACATAATTACGTGTCAAATAGTATCACATACCAAACACGTTTACAATGATACAATTTGCACTCAGAAATGCAAATAAAGCAAAGTACTCACTTAACACGCACCATGCAATTAATCTCAGGGTCTCTCCTTGTTGTTGTTTTAGGGTGTGGATTGCGACATGTCATTGTTGAATCCAGATTTGTCTCTCCTCTTTCGTCGTGCGTAGCGGTACGATAGGAACAATCAGGTAAGGAACGATAAGGCAAGATAAGAAGGAAACCTACATTCTACAAAGAGAAAAGGCAAAAAAACATGATACAGGCAAACGTTAGCGTTCGACGTCTCGTGGCTAATAATCCTGTCCTGTCGTGTCGTAAATTATCTGTTGTATAAACTAGATTATAGGTATGATCACTTAGACCATAGTGTAAGACATCAATTAGTGGGCATGCCCAGTTTAAATCAAAGACGCAATAACAGTATAGTTTGTTTATTATATAAGATTATGAACAATAACATTGATTGTGAGAAACTTCGAAATTACATTGGACTACGAGTCCCATCTAAATTTACTAGACATAAAGCTTTATTTGTTGAAGCTCCTCATAAAACTAATTATGGTTTAATGGATTGCATTAACAGGCTGTGTAAGAATTACAATACAAGTTTTCTAAATATTGATTTATTTAATGTTCAAAATTTGAATAAGTTCAAATCAATAATTAAGGAATCAATGTAGTTTCACCCATATTGAATTAATTTTTTAATAACAATTTGTATCATTTGGAGTTTCTCTGTAGATACCACAAGTTGATAAATAAATAAAGAAATAAATAAACTGCGCATATCCCCATCACTCCGCGCCTGCGCATCCTTTTGCGCAAACGCAACTATCCAAAATGACAGATATGAACAAGTCTATTTTAAAATAGTGGCGGGAATTCACTCACATATTTATACTTAATCTAAATATGATACATAGCCGATTTTCGGCGTGTAACAAATAAACGATAAAGGAGTTCAACAATTAGGTAATATTTGGGTGATGAAGCTAAAAAAATTGGTCGAAATAAGAATGGGAAAAAAATATGTTTAGATGAAGCTATGTACACAAAGGTGAATATATACTACTCGTCATGGGCAGACAAAAATGGTTTTAAGTCTTTAATATGCCAAGGTCCTTGCGGTTTGCAGTTTGAATCTTGTAGTTCAATTATCGATGAAGAAATTACATAAGAAATTGTTAAAATGAATTTAGAAGCTAGTTTAACAAAAACTTTTAGTGACATCAAATAAAACGTGATTATTCTTGCATACTTGTTTGCTCAAGGCAAATGAAATGTTTCTCTTACGGAGGTTGTAATAATTTTTGCTTTTTCATAAGCTTTTAATAATTTTTTTCGGATAATGGTAATGATAGAAGGTAACAGTTGTTGATCTTTCATCAAATTCAATTACATTCATATTATCAGGAACAGAACCATAATAACTAACATCAATTGGATTGTAACAGTCAAAAACTAAAAATAAAGGAGAAAAGAGAGTCACTTCATACACAGAGGTTCACAAAGCTTGTGCAATTTTAAATATATGAGCCGTTTATTTTGAAAGTGGCCAAGTCTATTTGTCAATCATTTCCAGTTGCCAGTGGTTACATGTACAAGGCGGCTCCGTGGCATGGGTGTGACTACTATGCCCAAGGTCCCGGGTTCGAATCCCGACACAGTCCGCTTGAAAAATGTTAGGCAAGCATTTTTCACACAAAAACACCATCGTATGGATGAGAGGTAAAATGGAGGTCCCTTGTGTGAGTGTTGTGATCCCTACCTTGCTTGGAATAGCAAGGGTTCGGTAAAATTCCAAATTTTCCAGGTAAAAAAACTCGCTTCCTGGCCAATGTAGTACCTTCGGGTGGAGCATTGGAAAATCATATGTAAGGTTACATGTACAACTTCAAGTTATTTATCAATAAAGCATTAGAGGTTACTTATATTCTGAGTAGATATGATAATTCTGGACACAAATTTTCAGAGTTAGTTCAATAAGTGAACCGTTTACTTTGAAAGTGGCGTAAGTCCAGTTTACTTAAATTAAGATATTAATTATTGATAATGTTCAAAGGCAGTGATGAAGGTAATTTTAATTAATTAGTATTTAACAAGTTAATCTCAGTTTTTGGACAATTGCATTAATTAATGCAGTTAAACAAATTAAAAATTGTTTGTACGTTGTAATTTATGTTTGCAATTTTGTACATTATGTAGTTAAAAAATGTTTTAAATCGCATAAGTTATGTTTTTGAAGTGTTGTAAAGACATGTAAAATAAATTGAGTATTGTTTTTTCAATTTGAAACATCTCAAATTATGATTAATGAACTTGGGCCAGACAACTCTAAATTAACCTTAATCATTTTGTTTTTGCACCTCAAGTGCTAATAATCGTCTGATTTTGTCAGCTATTTCATCAAAAAATTTGTTGTATTCTATATGATGTTGTGCACTGTTAACCCGATATTCTACAATTCCATTTGTGAAAGCGCCGTACATCAATTCCACCTCTTCCCCCAACTTCGACACCATTTTTGCTTTGTGCAGCAAACTCTTCAGATGACCTGCGAAAGCTTGGCATGTAATGTACATACCACACGGCTCACACAACTTGTGAGTTGTCGCAGATACTGCTTACACAAATAACAAGCTGTTATTAAACCTGTTGTTCACTTTAACTTTGTTACCATTGAGTGACGTTGCGGTTAATTACTTTGTTATTTTCTTCTCCATCTTATTTTCACCCATCTTGCATCTCCTTTTGGAAGCGAGTGATACATCAACATACCTGGAAAATCTTGCTACCTGCTCTAATATTCATATGTTAATATTCTTACATGAATATTCTAAATGTACATTTACCTTGTGTGTTGACATGACAATGCTTACGCTTGTGATGTAGTAGATTGTCATGCCGAGTAAAGGAAGTACCGCATTGGTTACACGTCATTTTGCTGCAACCTCAACACTAACACCAATGTTTCAGCCAGTTTGTTATATAACCACATCGAATGAGTGAAAGTAAGTGGCGGCTAGTCAAATAAGAGTAGTTTATATCCTATTACTACGTTCCTCAACCTATGAGTGTCAGCTTACATTACTGACAGAAGCACCCAAAGGCAAACGACTCTAACCAAGCAGTGGCCGCTGCAACAACTCATCTGCCATAAGTGCAGGAATTCTAAAGGCAACGAACTTATCGCCGACAGGTCATCGACTCAGACTTGAAACCGCTAGCCACGCGAAAAAACGAAAACAAAGAACGTCGCTCAAGCCATATTCAAAGGTCAATGATGATGTCTTCATAAGTCAATAACCTTTGTCGAAATGAAGGTCAACGACCCAAATGTGCGGCCGTTGATGTCACACACGAAGGTCAATGAACCCACAGTGATGTCACTAGAGTTCAATGACCGCATCCAGAGGGTACAAAATGCACATTATACATTATTTGTGTGTGCACGCATGTATGTGTGTGTGCTACCATGTACGTGCATGTGTGTGTGTGCGTGAGAGTGCATGTGTGTATCTGTACGTGACACATATATTTATATAGGCCTAATGTTTGTTTTAATTTATAAGCAATTATTGTCTTTTCTTGTTTTTATGTATGCTAATGTACAACATTGATTCTTTTATCTAGGCTGCACGTTACGTGAAAGAATCTCGCAGGCATGAAACTTGTTATAAACATCCTAATTACGGTATAAGTTCAACTTCCATGCATCAATTAATCACAAATGACCCTGTACATAAAGAATCACGCCTACAAATTTAGCTGCATGAACGACCGTCGCGAGTGATGCCCCCAAAATAACAAAACACGTGAGGAGCTTACCTGGTTTTCACTAAAGTCACCGTGGTCTCCAGTTTCTGAGGTGGGTCTGTAGCTGGTGTTTTTGTGGTGGTTCCAAAATATTATCGGCGAAGCACATATATAGATTTTTAGGTAGGAGAAAAAGGTACAGATATAGGAAAGGAACCACTGCACTGAAATTAACTGCACACACGTGCGATTTCGTCAAACTCCAATAGTAAAGTCCCTTCTTTAAGGTAGCTTCGTTCTCACTGACTATAGTAACCCCACCAGTTTTCGCTTCTCACCCCACAGTTTTTTAAGCATGTAAACACAAATGTATGTGTTTTGTATGCCATAAGTCATGAGTTAATGTCCTAGAATCCGTGGAGAAACTACAATTGTGGCGCCATACACATACAAACTTAAATTAAGGATGGGAAAAGAAAGCTTTCCCATGCTGGGTTTAAAAATCTTCTAAATTTAAATATTAAAATAAAATGTAAAGTCAAAACAGGCACAGCAATCGCCTTAAAGCTTCAAAAAGAAAAGAAAATAAAAACAAAAAGTCTTTGTAAGAGGGTTCACATGCACAGAAAACTTAAATTAGATAATGTCTATAGGCGTCGCCTGGTTTTTGAGCCAAAGTAGTACCAGCAGTACTAGGAAACGAAAATGAGTAGCCACCGATATTAGGTGCACAAAGGTCTTGTTTACTGCTGCACAAATTTAGTCAGAGAATATGGGACTCAAACACTTAAAGCTAACACTTAAATTCATTAGAAAACTAAATACAAAGTTCATTTTCATATTTGTCAAGGAATGCATCCAAATTTTCAATAATATCTTTTAAGATACTCTCTTAAGCTAAACAAATTTCTTGCTGGCTTTTAATAGACTACGGTCAAAATATGATGCAGCAGCCAAAACATTAAATTAACAAATTGGCCAATACCACTGCATTTATGATACATAATTCTGTTAATCCTATCAATTACAAAAAAGGCAAGTTAGCTTTTTCATGTTTCAATAATAAATTCTACTTTTGGTCATAAATACAAATATAAAATAATTTGTTAAATGCATTCTACAAAGAGAACGGTATAGATAATTTATTGACTACAAGGGAAAAGTAGATAGGTTAACATCTCAGAGATAATTACAGAGAAAAAGATAAATTCCCGACCATTTATGGTCATATATTAATTAGATAAGATAATCGTCTCCAGGATAACTTCACAGAAAAAGATAAGTAGCATATCCTTTAAGGTTTGAAATATTTATTAGCTGCAACAAAATCTTTAAGATATTATCAAAGAGAAATATAAACACTAAACATTAATGATTTAACTTAATGATTAAGATAATGCCTTAAGAAAAAGTTTAAAGAAAAGATAACATAAACCTTAATTTTTTTGTTCGGAGGCCGTATACTTGTCAATGCACACTACTCTTACAAATATAATAACAGAAAAAAAGGGACTGCCGAGGGAGTAGAGTGATTCTGTAGGAATTTGAAAAGGATTTCTCCTCATGCCCTCCAAAAGGAGAAGTTCCGTGAAGCAGTAGTTGTTCATACAAACAGCATCAGGGACCAAATAGAAAGGAGAATGCAATCCCTGCATCCCGGCGTCGATTAAGAGAGGATTGGCACACAGACCAAAACCAAATAACAAATTCACTGTCGACAGCTTTAACATACATCGGCGAAAGACAGTGATGATGATGGTGGTTCTCCATACCCACGGCACAATGTTGTGAGGCAATAACCCTCTAACTATGCAGTGACTTAGAAAATAAAAAAAAAATAGTAGAGAAAAGATAAAAGGAGTTATGGGATGTTTGGAACTTTATTGCAACCAGGTAGAAAAGGGAAAAGGAAGAGCTCGCATTGAGCAATAGAGATAGATAAAACGGTGGATACCTAAGCACTACTCAACCAGCCAAAGTGTATCCCGGAGTGGGAGAAGGGCACCAAGCTTATATGATGAATGGTTGTCTCAGAACTAAGACAGGTCCATCAAAATAAAGTTGAAAACAGAGAATGAATGATAAGAAAAAGAATTTTAGAATAGACATCCTTGAGAAAGAGTCCCTATTAAAACAAATTGTTCTGAAGGACCACCTGTAACGTTAATGATATGCCCTATACAAACCCGTTGATCCTTAAAAACAACTAGGCTCCAAATACTGTGACAAGAGAATCAAGTAAAGGTAATATAACTGACAAATATATCCACACAATAATTTCAAAGACATAATTACCATGGACACAGCAACAATTGCATGATAGACAGTTAATGGGAGATAGAAATAGCAAATTTTCGATATAACCATACAAAAATAAGGAATAATATTAGAAACGACAAAGGCGATAGCCCCTCACCAAAACATTCCGGAAAATAGAACAAATGTATTAACGTTCCTATGAGAAATTTCTTGTATTCGCAACTGTGGAAACTAACATTTTACTACAGAGGGATAGGTGGCAATCCTGTGGGTATCCAAAGAGTAAAGCATAACCCGACATCAGCTAGTACAGGTCCTAAATATTAGGTGGGTTATTCAGACGAAAATGTCAACCACGATAAAAGAATATGTTAGGTTATAAAATAATAACAAGATAAAAGATGAAGATTTACAAGAAATGGAATTATTCGCGTGTAATGACCAATAGAAAAAATAATTTTATAACCAGAAATGAGAGGTCTATCTTTTAAAATTAAAAAACTATTTAAGAAGCGACAAGGTTTACAAGACTTGCAGGTTAAAAGGATAACATCCATTTAAATGTACGATAGGATAAATCAAGCATTATAAAATAAATTTACATAGAAATAAACAATATGAAAGTTCAATGATACTATATATTTGTGTACAGGAGATAACGTCAAAAGAAAAAAAATTAATTCAATTAAAAGATAGAGAAGACAAGGTATATTTATATAATCAAAAGTTAAAATGACAGGAAGGACTTACTGGTGAGTAGTAAAAGGTAAAGAAAAAGGGTTGCAAACCATAATTTTGGAACTTTACAATTAAAATCATGTAATTTCAAGTTAATGATAGTACTATATGGTATATTTCACATAAGGTATCACTAGAAGTTAGTTTTGAGGAACATTCTTAGTTGTATTAAACACGAAATAATTTAGTAGCATTTTCAGTTTTAAAATAGCAAAGGTGATTTTTTAACTAAGGTCATCTATGCATAATTCATATTAATATTCTAAATGAGTAAGAAACGAAGTTAAAAAATAGATATTTTGTAATTAATATAGGCGGATAGCTGTGTTTATTTAATGAATAAACAAAATTGAAGCCATTGTTTTTGTTTCTTACGTGTTTTTATTATGAATTTAAAACTAATCGATATCTGTTAAATAGAATTAGAGTATTTATCATAAAAAAATGATTTTAGATAAGGGGTAAACCATTTAAAAACATGCAGATATTAATAAAAGAAACAAATTTAATTTGACAGCAAAACCAGTTTTATGTAAAAAAATATTTTTTTGGCCTCAAATTATGTTAGGTTTTTAATTTTATAAGAAAAGTTCTTATATCATGAAAACTTAACAAGAATTACGACAGGTAGATGTTTTAAAGGTCAAATATAATTAATAATAAGAACTTACATGTGGTTAAAAGGTAGCTATTATTCCGATAACACAAATTAAATGCTAGTCCTTCAAACAAAACTAAGTGGAAATCTAATTAGCAGACAAAAATTGCAATTTTAATGTACAAGCATTAAATTTAGTACAAGAATAATTGGAATCAGGCATGTGCTTCTAACACAAAGAGATATCAGCCATCTTGTTCAATTATTAAAGTATTACGAAATAGGTTGTATATGGTATAAGTAGCTAGATGGCAACAGTAATATTCTAAAATGTATTATGCAATAGGTTATATACAGTATAAGTAGCTAGATTGCACCGGTAATATTCTAAAAGTCAAGAGAATATATTCAAGTGCTTTTGTGCCAGTTCAAAAGATATTTTTAGCTTTGACAATACATTTTTTTTTGTTTTTAATTTAGATATTAGATAGAGAATGAACTTGAATAATATATATATATATATATATATATATATATATATATATATATGACATAACCTGTGCAAATCAATTAATTGCAGGAAAAAGCAAAATTTTGTAAACAAATTTTTATTTAACAAAACTGTCCCGTTGTTTAAGGCATCGCTGTTATAAACACGCTAATTAGGTATAGGTTCAATTTCCTTGCTTCGATTAACCATGCATGATCCTGGACGTAAAATATTACGTCTACAAATTCGGCTGACTGAATGCCGTCGTAAAAAGATAACAAAACAAGTCAGGAGGTTACCAGGTTTTTACTAACGGCCTAAGGTTGTCTCTCGCGCTTCAGGGTGGGGTCATCCACTGGGGTTTCAAAACTTTATAATCATCATTGAAGTGAAATACCTATGCGGTAGCAAAGCTGATAGTTTGTAGGTATAGGGGGGAGAAGGTACAAGAATCACTTCACCGAACTTAACCACACAATAGTTCAACCTTGTCAAACACCGAAAGTAAAGTACCTTTTTAGATGCTTTGTTCTCACCAACTATAGTATTTTCCCTTTTTTACGCTATCCATGCCATATTCTTTTAGTCTGCGAAAATAAACGTATATGGTTTGCATATCATAAATAATGAGTTAGTGTACTAGAATCCATAAAAAATTATAATTGTGGAACTACACATGTAAAAACTTAAATGAAAGTGGCAAGGGAAAAATTTGTCATGCTGGGTTTAAAAATCCCATAAATTTAAATATTAAAATCAAAATGACACAACAAACTAGAATAAATAATAAAGATGTTAAATAAATAAACGTTGCAATTATGTAATTTTACCATATATACACATGCATCTCTGCAGGTCAAGCCAGCATAATGCAAAATATCAAATTATTAACAGAATAACAAGAAACAATGACTTAATTAAGTACAAATTTATTAGAGGAAGTATAATAAGATTTATCTTACTCTTTTGATAATTAAAAGTACAATTACAATGTACGATTATATCTTTCACGCCTTTATTGGACAAATGGTAGTCGATCTATTCACTTAATGGAAATCTCTCTGGAATAATATAATAATTTACCTATCTAGTTTTATAAATAATACTAATTATAATTGTAATGTACATTTCATTTACCAACACCCACTAATGCTTCGTCCATCAGTTCATCATCTGAAATGCAAGGTGATGTAGAATCAATATGTACAATAGGAGCGGGGGATTTAACAATATGTACACTAACAGAGGACGTAGAAGGGTACTGCTGGGATGACCCATCACATATGTTATCTATTTTGTTGGACTTTGAAAAATCTAATAAAACTTCACTTAATTCATTTGAATACAACTGTGAATCTTTTACACCATCAAGTGTAGGAAATCTGGAAGACAAATCGACATTCATTGTTGATAGATCAGATGGCATTGCACTGGAAGAGAAAAATTTTGAAATAGGAAAGTTGTGTTTGAAACTGTCTTCTTTTCCAGTAGTATTTAAATTTTGTGGAATATCTCGTTTTCGATCAATTTCAGAACTGTCCAAGCTGTAATCGTTTATATCTTTATGAAGCATATTAATACTGGTCTTTGAACTAGATCCGCTAGCAAGAGAGAGTGCACTACTCATATTAGGAGACATAATATTCATATTATTACGTATTTTAGCTTCCATACAATTTTCAAATACTTTTGAATTAGATAAATGGGGGTATTTCGGCAGGCCTGCATCATTCTTTGTCATCATATCATACAATTTGTTACTACTTACATTATTTATACTATCGGAAGTAGGACTAATTTTATTAAATCCCTTTTTGTCTTCGGCATTCCTTGCTGATAATTTAGGAATTTGAAAATTTTTGTCAAGGTGCTTAATTAATCCATCAGATATATTAGTATAAGGGTCCATTTTAGACATAACTATTTTAAATGCTTTTTCAGCATCAGTTTCCTCGCGATTTTGAGTAGGACTCACTTTTCGATCTCGAGAACCACTGAATATAGATTTTTCAGAACCACTTTTATTTAATTTTATTTTATCTTTATTTTTGCTTAAATCGGTTGCACTACTTGTTTTCATTTTCCCATTTCCTGAGGTAGTATTAATATTTGGATTTTTGGAAGTTATTGATTTGTTACTAGAACTGGAATTATTTTTAGTTGCACTATAACTAGGACTAGATGATGATATGCCAGGGACACTGGTCGATTTTTGCATAAGATGTTGAGGTTTCTTAGACGCAGGGCCACTGTTGACACCTGGTTTTAAACCTGTATGGGTTTTAGGAGAACCTGTTCCAGACGTTGGCACGGATTTAATTAATGATTTAGAACTCTCCTTTGTTCTTGTTTTATTTATCGTAATTTTGATTCCATCAGAGCTTGGCTTTACCATATATTCAGAATTTTTATTTTCACCGCTAATTTTACTTGAACTTTTACTACCTTCTGTAATTCTATTTACAGATCCAGAACGCTCACGGTTTGAACCTGATTTTGTGCTCAAGTCAGTTATGCCATCACAATATTGGGCAGATATCAACTTATCAACAATTGCAGATAATGATCCTTTACGGTTACGAGCTTGTGATGGACCAGATTTGGATAAATCGGTAGCTCCAGTGGGTGAAGGTAAACCTTCTGTCAAAGAACCTGTCATATTTATATCACTGGCTATGTTAACTTCGAGCTGTTTTATTTTAGTTCCACTTTTTGTTTTAGTTGAACCAATTCCGGATTTCTTATCTTTATCTCTAAAATTATCCTTACTTCCAGATTTTTTTAACAACTCTGTATTTGGTTTACTAGATGGAGAATTAGCAGCAGTTTTAAGTGTTGACATGCTTGGTTTACCAGAACTACCAGATGGATGTTTAGGGGAAGTTCCATGGTTTTTTGGACTTGAAAGTCCAGGAACACTGTGTTTGGGACTACTAGATACATGTGCTGGTGAATGCTTGGGACTATGACTTTTAACACTTGATTTTAAAGAACTAGGACTCAATTTTCCACTTACTGAAAATTTATTTTGAGTAGGAGATGCTGTAAATTTTCGCATCATATTAGGAGACGTTGGTGGGATTGGCGGTAAAGGCGGTGATTCTGCAGGTTTAATACTAACAGAAACAGGTTTAGAAAGTGGATCTTGTTTAGATGGTATTTTATCAGGTGGTCCCATAGGACTGTCGTCTCGTTTTCTTTTGCGTTTCTTTTCCAAACGACTTTTTTCTTCAGATCGACTTTTACTTTTCTTTTCACGGCCTCTTTCTTCTAAGTTTTTCAATTGTGATGAAGATATAGGAGTAATAGTTAAAGAACTAGGGATAGAAGTAGGTGGTGTTGTTGAAAGAGGTGCCATATCTACGCTTGTTCTTCGTTCCACACCCAAACCACCAACTGAATGAAACCCCTGTGAGGCAATAGAAGATATACTAGCAGTAGGTTGTAGTAACATACCACTGTCTGAGGAATCCAAGAGAGATAACGGAGATTTTTGTAAATTAAATGATTTTCTGTGTTCCCGCCCTACAGATGCTGCCACTAGCATATCTTCAACATCGTCCATTTCATTACCATGGTCAAATTCAGAAACATTTTTGTCTGAAGCACCTATTATTTCTACAGGATCAAGACTTGAAAGTTCTAGATCTGAATGAAACCCCAATGCAGAGTTAGGAGTCATCAGACTAATTTCAGATGGTGTTCCTTGAGATAGAAGAGTACTCCTTGTTGAATCATTACTTGAACATTCTATGAGCATTTCCTGATCTTCCACAGACCTGCGTTTCATACTTTTCCAAGGATCATCATTGCCTCTTTGCTTGTGGTGACGTTTTAAAGACTTTTCAGAAACTGCAGTTCCACTTAAAATATTTGTAAGCTCTATATTTGTAAGAGCAGGTGCATCAGTTGCAGGAAAATCAGAAAAATTTGCACTGGCTATCATTGATTCATTTAAAAATACTCCTTGATGCGATTCTGACATCAAACTTAAATTCATTGCATGTGGTAAATCTCCATTATTATTTGGTTCTTGCTTTATTTTACCATCAAGACTACCAAAATTAGTTAAGTTATCACCTGTTGGTCCTTTCGGTCCACCAGGATCACCTGGTCCCAAAGGTAAACTAAAATTTTCGTGTCCACTAAAATTATTTTTACGCACTAATTGTTTGTCCCATAATTTTATGACTGAACGCATTGTAATTGGTATTGAAAAGCATCGATTTAAAATCTTTGTTGTTAATTCAGACTCCGAATCAGATGAATTATGAAGAAGTGAAGTGCCTGAACTGTGAATATTACATTGTAAATTGGAAATATCTGATATGTCTAGCTCAGCAGTAGCCATTGTTTCTTCTACCGGATGTTCTAATGATATAGAAATATGAGTCCAAGACAGAGCACTAATTTCAAACATGATCATGTTTTCAAAATCTGAAACAAAGTTCATTTTAAAACATCTGAATATAAATTCAATAAATATAAATAGAAATAAAATGTGTAAAAGTATTTAGTGGCTTGTGATTGCAGCAATGTATTTTACAACAAAAAGAATAATTTACCATGAATATGCAGTTCAAGTTAAAAACTATATTTTAGATTTCTTAAATTTTAAATGACCCAATAACTATAAATATTGATAGTTCGATTTTGCTCCAACAGTTGAGAGGTCAGCGCTGAGACGAATCATGCATGTCATCGGGGGGAAAGGGCGGGCACTAAGAGGTAGAGGTGGTTCAACGGGTAATAAAGTTCTACATGCAGCAGGCTAGGTTTCATACATGGGATATTTCAAAAGAAATTTTTTTGGAATTTTCGCTTTTGCGGTCACTTCCCGTTTTACGTGTACAAAAACCGAACGTGTACTGTGAGAAAACCGATGAAGTGCCGAAATGGGCGAATGAAACGAAGGAGATCGACATGGTCTGCAGAATTCGCCATGATGCTTTCAAAATACCTCATATGCATGGGAATGCTCAATAATCGACTTAGAATTTGAATTCGACACTTTCAGCGTACGAGGTCTACTGTTTTAATAATTTCTGAGTAAAGTTCCTGGAATTTATTTGGGTTCTGTCAAAGTTGAATCGCGAATGCTGCCAAATGCGGTCAAAGGAATACCATCTATTTTGAGAAGACAAAATTTACTTCAAAATCGAAAAATAAAACGTTACAATGAATGGGTGCGACCGAATAGTTACAATTGGCCGTGAATTTTGTAGAAATTTCGAGTATCGTCTGAAAATACATGAAGGGAACAAACGACTTTTCTGTAATGGCCAAGCATGATAGCTCAGTACTAACGATTCCGGATGCACACAAGTGTCCACGGTTGATCTTTTTTTTTAACTTTTCAAAGACGCCAAGCCATCTATTTTCTGAAAATCACAGTTTTTTAAAATGACGTTTGAAAATACATGAACATACCAAACGGCAATTCTATTATAATTAAGTGCAATAGCTCAGCGCTAACGAATCCAGATAGCACGCATGGTGTCCCATGGTCGATTTTTTTTAATTTTCAAAAACACCATCTATTTTCTGAAATTCAAAGCTTTTTAGTGTGACATTTGAAAATACATGAACACAATAAACAACATTTTTATAATTGTCAGGCACAATAGATCAGCACTAATGATTTGGGATAGTATGCACGAGGTCATGGGGCCAATGTCAGAGTCGATTCATTTTTTGCTTTTCAAAGGATAACTGGTGCCACCTATTCTATGCAATGGTTGATATCGAATTTTCTAGAAATATGGGAATTGCAGAAGCGTCAATTTCTGTTTCATTTGGCATTTGTTTACTATGCACCATTTCTACTAAACGTATGATTTAGAATGTTTTATACTTTTATCAACGTTTTAATTTAATTTCATTTTATTTTAGGTCCTTGTGTTATGACAGGCAAATTCATAAACGTTAGATACATTATACACGTCAAAAAAAATGCAGGTTAAAATTTCAATTTTAATCATAAAAATATTATGATTAAAATTGAAATCGGCATACGTAAGAGTATTTGATTTAGGTTTCATTCTAATTTTTGCATTTATCCATCATGGTGAAGGGCATGATGCATGGGTGATCCAAAACTTAAAGAAGATTGCTTCGAGCACAAGAATGTGTGGCCAAATCAATACTTATAGAGGTTGGTTCGAGCACGACTGCGAAAACACATAAGTAAACTAATACCTAGAGAAAGTTGCTTTGAGAGCGAAGCGTGAAAACAGTGCATTTACATTTCCAATGCTCCACCCGAAGGTACTACATTGGCCAAGAGGCGAGTTTTTGTTGCCTGGAAATTTAGAATTTTGCCAAGCCCTTGCCGTTCCAGGCAAGGTAGGGATCTTTAACGTGCATAACAACACTTACACACGGGACCTCCATTTAACCTCTCATCCGATCGAGGGTGTAATTTTTGAGAAAAATGCTCACCTGTCATTTTTCGAGCAGTCGGTCGTGTCGGGATTCGAACCCAGGACCTTGGGATCCGTAGTCTTACGCTTACTACATTGATCCACGGCGACGCCGAAGCGTGAAAACAGCTGGGTGAACCAATTTTGCTTCGAGCACGAGAATGCAAAAAGTGCTTTGGGCAATGATGCTCCCCGTGCAAGAGAGCTCCTCAAGCGAAAGAGCTTCTCAGGTGAAAGAACTCCCTGGGCAAAAGAGATCTTCAGGCGAAAACAACTCGGTACCACAGGGAGTGAAAGTCAGTTCTAGTTCATCTTTAAAGTTTGTTAGACAACATAAAAACTGAGTAGGCTTTTATGGAATGTTACGCATGTCCGTTACATTTTATCACTAAGTAATAATATATTTAACATAAAAAAATACAATAACTTTAAACAAATCTTAAATTTTCAGGAAACAAGACTGTTCAATAAAAATTGCTGAATTGCTTGTGATCATTTCAATCACCTTCCAAATTAATGCTGTGTTTGATGGTTTCTATTGTTGAAGGTCAAAGTTGGTTCTTCCATAATGTATTTTGATGCACAGAACATCATCATTTGTGGTAGGGCATGATTTCACGTACCGCATTTTCTTACGGCGATTTCCTTAGTAGGAATGGTTGGTTATAGTGACTGAAACATAAAAATCAGTGTTCTCGGCGAATATTAACTTAGGAGCAGTTGCCACTATTTGTAATATAACAAATCTCCACTCAATTTACTCAACCATTGCGTATTGTAAAACACGTCACGTAAAAAATTCAAAAATGGACGGAACTGTGACATAAATATGAAAATATGTACTTTACCACCAAAACTATAATTATCAAAAGGTTAGAAAAGTTGTACACCTAATAATTGGTGTTAAAAAGACTATTGTGTGCATTCCAAAATGATCACCAATGGCAAAAACCTCTGTTTTTGATATAACCCACACTGAAACAATTTTTTTTCTAAAGGAATAATGCTGCGTGCTACGAAATCTGGCTGCCAATTATCGATATCTTGTAGTAAAACCTGTGATGGTTTTGTTTTATGCATGTTAATATCAAATATGGGGAGCTAATTTGACATTTGATGAAGGGACACATTCAGCAGATTTTCGCTATAGCTACATAACGCAATCTGAAACTGATCTCTGCCAAATGCGTACATTATGTAGTTGGCCGCTCCTAGACCGTTCGATCAAAACTTTTGATATTTAAACGACTTTACATTTCTCAATGTACTTTATGGTTAGCCTTTTTATTTAAAGAGAATGATTAATTGATTGATGAATACAATAAAACATGTTTATTATTAACCAATGAAAAGAAATCCGGTAACAATTTTTACAGATCGGGTTATAAATAGGATTTATTCTTTTAAATATACAATTTAATACAAATGTTATAAAACTTCAGTTAACATGAACAGTTTCTATTCGATGTTGCCATAAGTCTCTAATACACAATAGCACAAAAAGTATCTACAAAATAGCACAGAAGTTATTCTAATTTTCAAATTGAAGTTATAAGCATACCATTTTAAATTAATGTATTGCCTATAAATTGACCAAATCTTAAAATGATGCACCTCCTACTTTGAAAGTTGATAATAACTAAATGAAACGTAGATGGGAAATACCACTGTGTATGTTGTTTTGATACCTAAGCAGTAGAATTTGACAAAAATTGCACGTCTGCTAACTCTGTTTCCAATCAACTTTTTGGAAAAATTTCTGTTAACATTCAAAAATAACAATTGTTGTGCTTTTAATGCACTCACCTCATTCTCCTTTCATCAATTATAATTCCCGTTTTGGAAAATAATGTTTCATAACGAACCGATGTTTACACAGCGTACATTTTTAACTGCAATATTTAGATAGATAGGGAGGGATACTGGAATTTTTGACCTCTCCACCATTTGATCCAACACTTCGTCCTTCATATATCTCTGAATTTCTATTATTGCTCGCGATTTAGATGTACCCTTTTTTATTTAATTGTTTCTAATGATATTTTTTTTATAATGAATCTCCAATCAAAAATTCATCTTCTTCCTGGATATTCATAAAATTATAAGCTGTTGGACGATTTTCAAATAATTTATTTTGAATAAATTTACTGACTTAACTGATTGCTGAAGATTTTGCTTATTCTGCGGCTTGTGGAGAGTTGAATGGAGTCTTAAAATGCAGATAAACAAAAATTACCAGAAGAGACTTTGGCTAGGTTCTAAGTTTCCTAACCTCGTATAGATAACGGTTCTAAGAGCTTCAAAAACTTGTAGCCTAAATGATGTTAAAGGTTTTCTGTGAAGATTATTACAAACATCCAACAAACCATTAGTAATTACGAAAATGAGAGAAGCTGAAATATCCTCTTCACTTGATGTTTTTGTAGCCTTTTCAAATGGCTTGAAAGCAAGTATAAAGTCTTTAAGAACTGACTGCTCAATAGTTGCTAACAGTTCCAAATGTATCCAGTAATCTTAAAATTGAATGCATAGGTGGTTCGAGTTATGCAAATCTTTCGATCATATAGAACACCAAATTCGATCTTGTTACTATACTATATTTTAACAAATTTTTTTAAGATACCACACTGTTTTTGAAACTCCTACAGTTTGTTTGTTGCTTCAGAGTTTTTCTTAAAGTAAGTAACAATGGCTCTAATTTTTTTAAATTAAAGACCAGTATCTTAAGAGGATCACTGTCAATTAAATTTTGAGTGTTGCCAAGCATTCCAATGCTTCTATTTAAGGCGAAGTTTAATCGCACGGGTTATGTTGGCTGCATTATCTGATATTATCGATAAAATCCCATTCAAGCGCGTTCTAATCATACCAGCAGCCAAATTCCCTGCTGCATGACTATAAAATCCCGTCATGGTCTGCTTGAAAAATGTTAGACGAGCATTTTCACAAAAATACACCCTCGTTCGGATGAGAGGTAAAATGGAGGTCCCGTGTGTGAGTGTTGTCACGCACGTTAAAGATCCCTACCTTGCTTGGAACAGCAAGGGTTCGACAAAATTACAAATTTTCCAGGTAAAAAAAAACTCGCTTCCTGTAGTACCTGTAGTACCTTCGGGTGGAGCATTGGAAAATCACATGTGATGTATGACTATAAGGAAATGGTGCACACACTAACATTTTCTGTAGAAAAAATTATCATCAACAAGATGAGCTGTGATTGCAACATACCTCTCATGTGTTTGTCATGACCATTCCTCGGTAGTTAAACACATACTTGTAATTTTGTTGGCTATTTTTTTCTTCTTCTAAACATTTTGTATATCCAGATGATTTTGGTGTTTCAGAAATAGTTTTTCGAGATGATATTTCAGAACTAGATTTCAAGATGGTAACAAAATTATGTAAACCATGATCTTCTAAAATGGAAAAAGGCTGTAAATCAACATACAATCATTCATTAGGTTTTTTTCTTAACGGGAACTAACAATTTAGGTTTACATATCACATAATTCGTAATTATGTTATATGCGTTTGAAGGCTGCAACTGTTGAGATATTAAAGTTTCATCCGAAGGGCAGTGCTATTAGTGGCTAATCTAACTAAAGTAGAAGGAAAAGTTGAAGTGCAGTATTTGAACAAGAACTATCGTTTTGGTTTAGCGATGTAATTTGGATAACGCTAAGTATGTTAGCATATTTTATGTTAATGTTTTGCTGTCTTGCACCTTTTGGTTGCATCAAATTTCATTTTAATATTAGAATTAGGGGATTTTTGAATACAGTACGAAAAAGCCTTTTTCCCATCCTAAATGTAATTTAGCTACTATCTTAATAAATAAAAATAAATAAAAACCCTTAACCACAAAAAATATTTAAATTACTATATAAGTATTTCAACCACTATGTGGTCATCATCGGTAGGAATTTTAACTAATAATTAGTTGTTGTTCGCTTGTTATTCACTTGTTTGTTGTGGAGAACACCAGCCTGCGGGTGAGGAGAATATCCTCGATAGTGTTTAAAGCAACATTCTAGTAAATTGTATGTTGGGAAGGTTCACTTCAGCCTAAGTGGTGAGGAGAATATCCTTTGAAGTGTTCCGGAACAACAACTAATTATTAGTTAAAATTCCTACTGATGATGACCACATAGTGGTCGAAATATGTATATGGTAATTTAAATATTTTTTGTGGTTAAGGGTTTTTATTTAATTTTATTTAAATTGTGCCACAGTGTTCCTATAGATTATTATTTACTATCTGTAAAATTTCATGATTCTAATTTCCCACGAACTAGAGGACAATAATCCAATAATTTATTGCCTATATTCCGCATATGCACATATTACTCATGGAATGCGATGTGGTTATCATGGTTCGCCTTAAGAAGCTTGGTATAAAAGGGGTACAAACAGGCTTGTGGGGAAAGCACATTTTAAAACAAAGCACTCAACTATCGGCTATCGAGCAGATCGAATGCATGTATGCGTTAGCTCTGACAAAGTGATTCCTTTATATCCTACCCTATCCTTCCCTTAATTACCTAAAAAATCTCGAGCTCTGTAAAAGTGTGAGTACACTCACTTCACTTCCAGAATTTGACCAAACATAGAAAAAACTACCCGCACGCAACTCTAACCTCATGAATACGAGCGGAGTCTTTGGCTACAGGGAATAAGGTAAGGGCATATTTTTTTTGTTGACTTTACCTGTGACAGCAATACTGGCAACCTAACTTGGGGCATAATAAAATTCACGTAAAACGTTATGCAGTGATTGATGAGGTGGATAGAACATAACAACTGTTGGACGTATTAGCATCATATGTCTTTTTTAATTTGAGATTGATATTTTATACGAAATAACTTTTTTTTTTTACAAATGTCCCATTTAGCATAACCAAGGTTTTCGTTCACAACGGTGAAAAACTGCCACATAAAACTTTGACGATTATCGGAACTCATAATCTTAAACAAGAATAAACCTTTTCATTTTCAAATAAATTACACTAAGCAATACATAGAATCAGTAGGTAAGACAAAACTGAACTGAGGACAATAAATTGCGTTAAAATCGAATTTGAAATGTGTTGTGTTAGATGGTTTGAATCCAGTGTGTTCCTGTGTGTGTCTTATATAGAAACTCGCCTTAGGTGTACCATTCAACTAATGTTAGTCTTATGAGATACACAGGTATTAAACTCAGTAACAAACTTGTAGATAAGAAGAATGTGGTTGAACTTTAACGTTACACGGTGGCAGCGGTCGGTATACAATCAAAAACAAATATAGATCAATATTTAATAAATATGCACGATTTTTTAATCAACGTACAAAAATCAATCTAAGATGCAAGTACGACGACAGCTCAGTGTCTGTCCATTTTAGTAGCACCACCAAAAAATTTAGAATTTTTAATGCCAGCGGTATATCCTGAATGGCAGAAACACCGAACGATTTATGTGTCAGGAAAAAACATGAAATCAGATGAAAAAATTAATATTCTTTTGTACGTCCTTGGAGAGGAAGCAGAAGAATTTTGGTTACAATTTTGTAATCCGCTTACAACATATGTAGTAGCTTTAAAGGAATAGAAGAATCATTTCATACCATGCCGAAAGATTATTTTCAAACCATATAAATTCAACACCAGATGTCAAGTACCAAGTGAGTCATCGGAAAATTGTATTACAAGTTTATATTCTCTAGCGGAATACTGCGAGTTTGGCGATTTAAAAGAAAAATTAATTAGAAATAGAAATGTGGTCGGCATGTTAGACAGAAAAACAATTGAGAGTTTATAATTAAAAGTGCAATTAACACTTGCAGAATGTATTACAGAAACAAAACAAACAAAGTTACAAGCTACCCAAAGCAAGGAATTACAAACGCATAGTTCAATTACAGATAGAAATGTAATTACAGTGATCGGCCGAGTTCAAGTTCATGCACGTGAAGTAAATTATAGTCAAAGTCAAGGCCATCCAGAAAAATAAATATGCCAAGGGATGAAGCCATGCCCAAAGCCAACTCCTACTTTCATAAAGGAGAGAGAACACAAAAAATTGGCAATATTGCGGTTTATTGATACATCCTGGGGAGTATTAGCCTGTTAACAAATCCCTTTGTAGAGCCTGTAAGAAGCAAGGTCAATGGGCCGTCAAAGCGGCAATCAGATTAGATCAATTCATATTAACAACAATAATGATATTAAAATTGTAAATCATACTAATCCTAGTAATAATAATTGTTCTAACATCAATAACTGTTTTTTTAGGTTAAAATTGAGGTACACCAGATTCTCATCAACGGAATTTAACACTTGTTATTTTAGAAATTAATGAAAGTTTTACTTTTATAATTGATTCAGGTGCTGATATTACTTGCATGCCTGTACATATGTTAGGCTATGTTCTGCAATCATTTTGTGTAACATATAAAATAATAACAGGTCCGTAAGGAGAAAATCTAAAAGTGTTAGGCGTTTTTAAAGCTATTTTATTAAAATCTAATAGCAAGAAATGTAGCACTGAAATTTACATTATCGAGTAACTTTGCAAACCCATTTTAGGTCGTCTTGCAGTAATAGGTTTAAATATTTAGCAGTTTTGGGGTTGAGACTAAAAGCAAATTAAATACCATTTAACTTACAGCGTATATAATTGAAAAACAATTTCCTGAAATTTTCAATAACTTAGGAACATTTAAAACTGAAATGAATATGATGATATTTTTGTTCAATCAATGCCCCGAGTTGTAGATTCCACTACTGAGATCACTCAAAAACGAACTTGAAGGGTTACAAAAACTCAAAATAAGTGAACCGGTTCGATTATCATACTCTTTGGGTAAGTCCGATTTTAATAATCAACAATGACAATAAAATCCAGTTATGCATTGATAATACTAAATTAAATCAAGCAGTTTTGCGTACACATTTTCCCATAGGAAAAGTCAAAAGAATTCTGGCTTAGGTTCAAGAAACTAAATTTAAAATTTCACAACTTTTTAAAAATTCTCGTAAGCAAAAGTATTAAGGTCATTGGAATTTCGAGCTCACCTGATTGGACTGCCACAATCAATATATCTACACAAGCATTCCTAATTCAAATAGTTTCTTGCTTCCTACATAAGGACTTGGGGGAAGAGAAAGGTGCATCATAAATGTGAAAATACATTCGCTACGAGAGTCTTCAGTTAATGTTCATTAGTAAGTGATAATCACTTAAAAATAAAAGCAGATAAGTATGACCCATTTAATGGAGCGAGTAACAGTGAGACCTACTATTTGCCATCAAAGATACCGATCTATAAATTCACACTAATGTGTTCTCAAAGTTACTCCCCTGAACCAAATGTAAGTTTTCTGTTGCTCATAAATGTGTTAGGTTATTAATGTACTATGTCATCAAAAACATGGCTCATTTGAAGGTTTATATTTCTGCAGATATGTCCAATAATTTGGCAAAAACAAATCCTTTTCTCATAATATGTAGTGAGAAGGGTTTGAACTTTCTGTTCATCATAAATGTAATAACCTTCCTAAGTGTTCTATGAATACTGGTAACAGATATCCCTATTTGACTTCTACAACTTGTGCAAGAGCCATCTGCAATTGTGTGCACACTGGTGTAGCACGTATACGACTGTAGTTTGTGAAATATTCAACTCCACAAATACAGTCCGTGGTTTAGACCATGAAGCAACAAATAGCATAAGTACTATTTTGTGTTTAATTCATTTATTATAATTTAAAATATCCTCAAGTATATTAGTATTAGGAACTTTACGAAATGTAAAAGGAACGTGTATATTTTGTGATTAAAAAGATCTCGAAACATCCAGTACATGTAATAAATATGAAGACTACATCTGTAAAGAGCATTCTATTATTTTATAATTTTCATGTAATGAACAAGAAAAAGCTGTATCTGTGGACTAAATAACAGTAATTGGATATCACATTTAACACTTTAATTTTTGTTAGAGAATAAACAATTTCATTTTAAAAACAACATATTTATTAGCATTGACTTACATTGTAGTTTTTATAAATTCAATATAAAAAACTTTAATCTTTTTGTTTAAAAATTTATTATACTTTGTAACAATTTTTTTACTATATAACAAAATTTCTTTTCAGGCAATAGTAAAAAAATTCGCCAAGTATATTTATTTGCAAATTTAGATGGATTTTCAAATTCTTTAATAAGTCCTTGATTTCAGATGGAAAACAACAAGTTATCTGTTATTTCCTAATCTGGTTAAATTGTAAGGCTAAGTTCAACATTTTATACCCACAACCATAAAGAAAACAATTCAGGTGTTTTAAAACCTGGTTTGGAAAATCGCAAATCGCAATATAATCTTTCAGTTCATATAAACATCTTATTATTTACAATATACCTCAAGTTCTTCAACTTGTTTCATGCACACGAAACGTGAGCATCAAGCTTTTGTTCTGATAAGGTTTACCCCGGTTGAATTGTCTTTGTAAGTCGTTTTCTCAGTCCGCTCACTTCCGCATCATCTTCGAATCAAGCAAGATGGGCAATCGTTGATGGTGAGAATTACTGGTGAAAAAATTGTGTTTTAATTTGTATTCAGTTCAATATAAATACTTCAAGTCAGCAATTTAAAGTGAAGAGAATCGGGCTCGAATTATACCATTTATTAGAAAAAAATTTACCTAGATCCAATGAAAGTAGCAAGAAGTTGTCCAAAAGAGCTTGAGACTAAATATAATTAAAAAATCTCAGAATATTCAGAGAAAAAGCTACAAACAAACATACAGATATACAAATCAAAAAGGAAATGATAGCATATTTAGACCAATACGAAAAGTGAACAACACAGCAGACAATAGAAGATACTGGCCAATAAGAATGCACATTTATTCCCAACCACTACTGCAACACCTTTCGATCATTTACTATCAGATTATGATGCCATGCATATTGAAACTAGTTGCTGTAGAATCTACTTCAACCTTCAATGGCATACCTACACATCACCACAAATTTAAAATGACCGATTTTGTCAGAATCTAGAACATTCATTACACTGGTAAGAATTAACACCGCAAAAAACATTGAAATTTCTTAAATATTTCAGGGCAACTGTTTTAACTCTACTTCTTGTTAGTGTCGTTTTTCTTACTGTGTACGAAAATTGTCAACTCGTATTATAAAAAAAAATCATACAATATATAATGTAAAAAGCAGTATGATTTCTGATGTACAATTTGAATTCATATGTACTCATATTTTTACCTTGTTTGCTGTTTGGTCGAATACAACTTGCAAGTAGAGCATTAAATAGAGCCTGTTGTCTAAGTATCACAAGTATTTGCGAAACATGGCCTGGATGAGTAAAAGGAATGCTGTGCACTAATACACCATCCATGTTTTTATTCTCAGTCATAAAATAGCAATGATTCTGGTCTGGCAATGACTAAAATAAAAAATAAATATTTAAAATTTATAGTTCAATTCATAAAACCTAATCAGTAAACAAAAGCAATCAGTCCTACATATATCCTATTAAATTTTAACTTTATATTATTTTATAAAAAATTAATTTATTGTCACTGCTGCAAATGTATTCTAGGTTAAAATAGAAATGTAATTATGGAACATAAATCTTAATATAATTCTTTTGATTTATCAACTAGATTTGGTAAATTCATCTAATATAAATAGCAAATTAAACTCCACTATAAATAAAAGAGATGGTTGGTATCACAAGCAGCCTGTCCCAAGCAATGAAATTATGTCAAATACTCAAGTATTCAATATAAATTCATAAAGTGAAGATTAAATGATTTCTATCATTAATACTTATTAATAAATAACACCAAATATTACAGACAGATTTCTTACAATACAAGGCATTTAAAGTTATTTTCATCGAATAAATTAATCATATAATAATTATTTAAGTAGAGTAGAATTATTATCGGATAGTGGGTGACGTCGTATGCGCAATAGGTTCAAATAAACTTGAAACGCCAAGATTCAGCATGCTAGAGTACACTTACAAACATCATGGTAGCATTATAGTTTTAATACATGGTCACGAATGCCCCATTTATTGCGTAAAATAAAATATTGTTTACAAGGTCCCCATTTACGCTGACAGTATCTATAAATGCATAAATTCATGAAATAAATCTAGACCATCATATACTGTCAGAGCTTTTACTTGTTTTCAACAATAAATAAAAATGAACATAGTCAGCTGATCGCAATAGTGTATGTGAATATCATTTGCCCTCTTGCTTTACTTTTTTACGTGGCGCTTGTACAAAATAGGTCTAATAAACGCATTAATTAATGTTGTTATATAGATTGGAAGTTTTTACAAACGATAAAGTCCGAGTAAAAAAGAAACTTTGGTAATTATTACAATCCGTTTTGTACATTATCGTTTATTACTAAGATGTTGAAATAAAACTTTTTTAAAAAAGAAAACAGTATTTATATTAAGATATGTTCGTTCAAAAGGTATCACATCTAACAGTGAGTTTATATCATTTTTATTTATAGGGAATCGAAAAGACAACTATAAACTATTAAACTAAAATAGGCCTTGGTTACTCGGCATTTTTGGCTAAAGCAACACTGGTTGTGCAAACAATCGGTGTTTTTTGTTTCACTTTTTTATTTTGATTATTATTACCCCCCGTCATGGGCATGTATTTTCAAGGTCGCCACACTTCTGATAATAATACTATTATAACTACTCCTGAAAATGATCTTTTATTGGATGGATAGGTAAAATCCAGACCAAGTTCTAGAAAACTGCAAGTTCGGTAGAAACACTTGTAACATGCCATTTAGCTGACGCCTAGCCATGTTACAACGTGTCCATCATCATCATCATTAGGTCTTCAGTCCTGGAACTGGTTATACACATACCATCATTGTTTCCTATTCTGAACTCACCTACACATATCCCTGAAATTTGCACAGTCTGCATCTATCACTATCTGATCTAGGTCTACATCTACATCCTTATTCCTATCTCGGCTTGTAATATATCTCATACTATTAACCAAAAATGCCTTAGAACGTATTCTGCCCTTCTATGTCTCCTATTTTTTTTCCACATATATCCTTCTTCTCCTACTATTTCTATAATCTATTTGTTATTAACTTTGTCTGTCCATGCTATCATACCCCTACATCCGACGCACAGCATTCCAAAAGGCTGCTGCCGTTTTTCTGTCTGCGTTTCAGACTGCCCGTATTTCATAGGCATACTGTGCTGTGCTCCACACATGTGCTTTCAACAATTTTCTTCTTGTTTCTGTTTGACGTCTTCCATCATAGGCGCTGTTCTTTCTTGTTAGATGTAGTTCGGTCCCCTTCTATTATTTTACAATTATATACCCTCTCCGACATTCAGTGGTTGTTCCCCCAGCACTTGAACATTTACCGATTTAATATTTTTTCAATATATCATTTTGCACGGTCAACATTAGTTGCAGATATTTCACAACCAACACCTGTAGTTGTTTATAATAATCAACAGATTTATCTGCACTTATTTTCCGTCATTAGGTTTTCCGTCTCAAAACTGGTTGGACACATACCTGCACTTATTTATATTCTGAGTTAGCCTACACAGTTCCCTGAAGTTCTAACATAGCCTGTATACAGCTTGGTTTCCCGTCTATTGTTTTCTAATTTTATGCCCCATTTCACCAAGATTCAGGGAAGGGGGTTACGCAGCCTGTGGCTGCCAAGATCTCCCAACACTTAGACATTTGCCGAATTAATAGTTTTCCAGTAAATCCTTTCACACAGTTAACATTATTCGAGAATATTGCCCCACCAATACTTGTAGTTGCTTATAATAATCATCATGTTTAAGTACAGTTACTTTTTTCGTCATTAATTTATCCATCTTGGAACTGGTTGGATGCGTACCTCCATTGATTTCTATTCTGAGCTAGCCTACACATTTCCCTGAAACTCCTACAGCCTACATCTTTCACTATCTGCGTGTAGTAGTCTAACTTAGGTCTACCTCTACTTCTCTTTTTCCTATCTCTGCTTCTAATATATTCTATCTCTCCAATTTTTGCCGTTTTCCACATATTTCTTTCTTCACCTACCATTTTTAGTACCTCTTCGTTCTTAACTTTGTCTGTCCATGATATCTTCATCATATGTCTATAGCACCACTTTTCAAAGGCTTCTACCTTCATCTTGTCTGCTTTTCCTGCTGTCCAGGCTTCACAGCCGTACAGTGCTGTGCTCCACACATATGTTTTAAGCAAACTTTTCCTTGTTTCTATGTTTGTTGTCTTTGAACACAGTAGTTGCTTTTTCTTGTTAAATGTAGCACAACCTTGTGCTAATCTTTGTTTTATATCTTTTGCGCTTTTCCCATCATGCTTTATTTGGCTTCCTAGACAGCAGAAATCCTTAACCTCTTGTAAGTTCATCTTATATATATATATATATATATATATATATATATATATATATTTTCGTGGTATAACGACCTTGCAATTATAAAATATAATATATATAGTAACAGGCTTTTTGGTCTGCTGGTTAATAAAATATACTCTTTATTATAAACTCAGCTTTCGGTTTATTTTAAACCATTATCAAAGATACTAAAATTAAGAAACGTTCGTATGGGCATAAAATAGTTAAAAACTTACTTACTAATGTGAGGTTTTACAATGAAATCGTTGATATATATAAATTTTGAATATAAGTTGAAAGTGTGGTAAAAAGCTTTTAAAAAGAAAACAGTAATGTGGTTTGTTAATTACATTTGAATGTTATAATGACAATTCCTTTATAATTTTGACACTGTTCGAGATAACTTTCTAGATTGTAATTAATTTCTTTTATGGTCTGACTGAAATTTAGATATTTTTAGTATGTATGTATGTTTATATATGTATGTTGATGTATGTCTATTTGTTTACGTATGTATTTTAGTGTGTTTATGTTGTTTGTGTGAATGTATGTATGTCTGTGTATGTGTGTGTGGGTGCATGTGGATGTTTGAATGTGTGAATGAATGCGTGTGTTTGTTTGTGCATGTATGTATGTTTATGTTGTGTTTTATTAAGTGATTTGATCAGTTATGTTGAATTTGTTTTGGATTTAAAATGAAGTAGATAAATGTATATAGAGCTTAGTGTGTTAATGTCAGTTTTTATTAATAGTGTTTAGGTTTTAAATATGTAACACATTTCTAGGAATTCTCTTTTGGATTTTTATTTTCAATTTGTAATATTATAGGATTAACAAAATCTATTTTATGTTTGTTTGCGTTTGCGTGTAAGGTCAAATCACAAGCGTTTGGCTTAACACGGATGTCGCTTTTATGTTGAGTTAAGCGTTGTTTTAATTGTTGTGAGGTTTGACCAATGTAGGTAAGATTGCAGCTTGAACAATTTTAAATCCAAAAACAAATTCAACATAACTGATCAAATCACTTAATAAAACACAACATAAACATACATACATGCACAAACAAACACACGCATTCATTCACACATTCAAACATCCACATGCACCCACACACACATACACAGACATACATACATTCACACAAACAACATAAACACACTAAAATACATACGTAAACAAATAGACATACATCAACATACATATATAAACATACATACATACTAAAAATATCTAAATTTCAGTCAGACCATAAAAGAAATTAATTACAATTTAGAAAGTTATCTCGAACAGTGTCAAAATTATAAAGGAATTGTCATTATAACATTCAAATGTAATTAACAAACCACATTACTGTTTTCTTTTAAAAGCTTTTACCACACTTTCAACTTATATTCAAAATTTATATATATCAACGATTTCATTGTAAAACCTCACATTAGTAAGTAAGTTTTTAACTATTTTATGCCCATACTAACGTTTCTTAATTTTTAGTATCTTTGATAATGGTTTAAAAATAAACCGAAAGCTTAGTTTATAATAAAGAGTATATTTTATTAACCAGCAGACCAAAAATCCTGTTACTATATATATATATATATATATATATATATATATATATATATATACAGGGTGAGTTTTTAGTGTGGCAACGGTCGATAACTCCGTTATTATGAAAGCTACGTTAACCAAATTTGGAAGCATACAGGGTGTTTCATAATTCCAGGGCATATTAAACTTATATTTTTTTAAATGGAACACCCTATATATTATTACATTTTTGAATAGTCCATAGAAAGAGCTTTAATTTGATATGAAATTGTATCTGTCTATTTCTTTTAGTTTTTGAGATATTCAACTGAAAAAATGACCCCGATTAGATACATTGCCACTGCACTAATACACAACTTATGTTAATTTTCAAGATGCATAAAATTTTACCATATACCATAGTATATTTGTAAATATCACTTTTATGAAACTTCTGCACAGTATACAGGGTGTGTCAGGTTTCGCAAAATGCAATTTTTAAATTTTTTTTTAATGGCACCCTACCAATTTTATTGCTACAATGGATAGTTCATTAAGTGTCCTTTCATTTTTGTTAAGCATTCCCTATACCTAAATCCATTACTTTCTGAGATATTTTAGATTTTCTTCAAATTTTATGAATGTTTTTAATTTACATAACTAAAAATAACTTACTATTAGAGAATTTTATAAAACAATTAATACATTTTGAATAACAATGAACTACAGTTATCAATAACAATTTTCACTAAATATATAACAACCTACAACAATACGCTATCAACAGAATTTTGCCAGATCAACAATATGCATTTTATAGAAAATGTTTAAGCAGGAAATCAGGCAGGCTTTGTGTTATGTTATGTTAATGTCATTTGTAAATTAGTTTACTTTATACATAAGTGTATCAGAGACACTACCCAATTTAGGTGTCAACGTTGTAAATGTCATTTATCATTTTCAATTGCATTATGGTGCTTGTAAGTAAGCCATGCCGAAAATAATATTCTATTATTGAATATTTAACTGTTCATTTAATACACCTAGGTAAGATTACAACCTAGCTACAACACTCTGAATTGTATATACTAATTGTATTATTGTAGGTGTTTATGTGTAATTCGTTTTTCAATTCCTTTCAAGAGT
Source organism: Platerodrilus igneus (assembly GCA_036346225.1). Lineage (NCBI taxonomy): Eukaryota > Metazoa > Arthropoda > Insecta > Coleoptera > Lycidae > Platerodrilus > Platerodrilus igneus. The sequence goes on along the minus strand of JARFIW010001281.1, from coordinate 8,630,476 downwards.
TCAAAGTTCATTAAAGCTTAAGACACGTTTTCGTATCATTCTTATATTCTAGTTCAAGATACAACACTTTGAAAAAAATAACTATTACATGTAAAGTGTCATTTAGGTTTATTAATTGTAGTGTGTTGTCATTTAACAGGATATCTCTCTTGGTATATTCTTGATGCAAGTAGGAAATTTTTTAAACTTGCTCCCAATACACAAATCATATTTATTTGTTCTTCCACTGTAAAATTCATTTTGAAAACTCCTTCAAAGATTACATTTAAAACAGAACTGATAATGTGTTAAATGACAACACACTACAATTAATAAACCTAAATGACATTTTGATTGTAATTGTTATTTGTTTCAAAGCCTGCCTGATTTCCTGTTTGAACATTTTCTATAAAATGCATATTGTTGATCTGGCAGAATTCTGTTGATAGCGTATTATTGTAGGTTGTTATATCTTTAGTGAAAATTGTTATTGGATAACTGTAGTTGATTGTTAATCAATATGTATTAATTGTTTTATAATATTCTCCAATAGTAAGTTATTTTTAGTTATGTAAATTAAAACATTAATAAAATTTGAAGAAAATCAAAATATCTCAGAAAGTAATGGATTTAGGTATAGGAATGCTTAACAAAATGAAAGGACACTTAATGAACTATCCATTGTAGCAATAAAATTGGTAGGGTGCCATTTAAAAAAATTTTTAAAATTGCATTTTGCGAAACCTGACACACCCTGTATACTGTGAAGAAATTTCATAAAAGTGATATTTACAAATATACTATGGTATATAGTAAAATTTTCTGCATCTTGAAAATTAACATAAATTGTGTATTAGTGCAGTGGCAATGTATCTAATTTTCAATTCCTTTCAAGAGTTCAAAGTTCATTAAAGCTTAAGACACGTTTTCGTATCATTCTTATATTCTAGTTCAAGATACAACAAATTGGCGACGAGATAAGAAATGAACACTACATATAAATCAGTTCAATATTCATTATTAAAATAGAACCAGTTACATTATTTAAGGAGTACAATTCAAACGATGAAGATTTCGACGCCTACATGGATAGGTTTGAATGTTTTTGTACATTGAACAAAGTTACTGGAGAAAACCAAGTTCTACTTTTTATCAGCTGTGTTGGGGCAGAGACCTATAAAAGGTTGAAAACCACGGCTTTTCCGAAGGCACCAAAGGAAATGACTTTCAAGCAAATAAAAGAAGCGCTGGGTACGCAGCTTACACCTCAACTTATTCCGGCTGTTCAAAAGCAAAAATTCAGATCGCGTAAGCAAGGCAAGGAGGAGCCTTTTGCAAATTTTCTTACGAGCCTTAAACAACTAGCAGTTGGATGCGGTTTTGAAAGCGAAAACAGGTTAAAGGAAGAGTAGACCAAATTATTTCGGGGATTAGGAATGGCAATACCCAAAATTATTTTCTAAGAACTCCCAATTTAACTTACGATGAAGTAATTAATAAAGTGATAGCAGATGAAGCAGCTGAAATTGGAGTTGAACATTTCAATCAAAAAATTCAGGTAGCTAACATTTCTAAAATTAATGTTAAGGACACTGTCAAATCATTTCCTAAACGTAGTCATAAAGGAAAATCTAAAACATGGCCTAAATCGAAGGAATTGAATAAAAAGTGCTGTTACAGATGCGGTGCACATAATCATGTTGCAACCACATGTAAGTTTATTTCATCTGTTTGCTACAAATGTAGTAAAGTAGGACATTTGGCTAAGGTATGTGGTAAATTCCAACCTACACATCAATTAGAGATAAATTCAATAAGTACGCCAGATGATAAATTAGAATATTCTGATTATAAAGTTAATGATGTAGCTGACATTTTTTCTATTTCGGATAATACTGAACGTAATGACAAAATTATTGTTAATGTTCCTATTAACGATAAAGTGATTTCAATGGAGGTCGATACAGGGAGTACATATTCCATAATGTCCTTTGATAGTTTTAAAAATCTTAATCTCACTGTACCGATTAATCCATCAAACGTAGTTTTAGTCACATATGATAAAACACATATACCAGTTGTTGGATATGTTAATGTTCATGTTCAGATAAATAATCAAAACGAAATGGTTCGGTTGTTCTTAATTCAAGGAAATTTTGATACAATTATGGGGCGTGACTGGCTTTACAAATTTCAATTAAATTGGCCGGGTATAAAACAGGTTTCAGAGAAAAATTTTGAAAATAAATTCAACAGTATAGTTGAAGAATATTTTGATATTTTTGAAGAAAAGATGGGTTGTATACCGGATATTAAAGTGGACTTACATGTAAAATCTGCTGCAAAACCAATATTTTGTAAGGCCAGATCAGTACCATTCGCACTAAAGGATCGTGTTGAGAAAGAAATCATGAGATTAGAAGCGCTTGGAATTATTTCTAAAGTAACACATTCAGAATGGGCAACACCCGTTATTCCGGTTATTAAAAATGACGGAAGTATACGGCTAGTGGCTGATTATCGTGTAACTTTAAATAAACACATCATCCCAGACGAACACCCCATTCCTACCATAGAAGGATTGCTTGCAAAAATTTCAAATGGTAGGTATTTTTCTAAATTTGATATTCGTGAAGCTTATATGCACATCGAAGTATCAGATCAAACGGCAAAATTAATGACAATAAATACATCTTTAGGGTTATTCAATGTTAACCGGTTAATGTATGGCATTAGTAGTGCTCCAGCAATATGGCAAAGGACCATAGAATCGTTATTGGGTGATATTCCAGGCATACAAATTTTTTATGACGATATAAAACTTTCATCGTCAGATGCAAATTCGCATTTGAGGAATGTGAAGTTATTTTTTCAAAGATGCAGGGAAAAAGGTTTCATTCTCAAACGGTAGAAGTGTGAATTTTTCCCAAAACAAATCACATATTTGGGGTACATGCTAGATAGTCAAGGGGTTCATAAGACAAATGAGAAAATTCAAGCTGTCTTAAATGCCAAAGTTCCGCAAAATATTACTGATTTTCGATCATTCATCGGATTAGTCAACTACTATTCCCGGTTTATTCCTAACGCATCGGTAATGCTACATCCCCTGTATGTGTTGCTAAAAAAGGGGGAAAAGTTCCAATGGAATCAGGATGCGGATAGGGCTTTTCAAGTAGTAAAAAGAAATTTGTTCTGATCGGTACTTACATACTATGATGAAAAAACCACTTGTTGTGTCAACGGATGCATCTCCGTATGGCATTGGGGGTTATTTCTCACATATTTCCTGATGGCAAAGAGGCCTATTGCTTATGTTAGCAGAAGTTTGACGGCTACTGAAGCAAAATACTCTCAAATTGATCGTGGAGCTCTCGCTATTGTATGGGTAATTAAGAAACTCTTTTATTATTTATACGGAGGACAATTTATTCTTTACACGGACCACAAACCACTTGCTGCTATTTTTAATGCAGAATCGGGCGCACCATCGCTTAGTGCAACTCGTTTATTACACTATTCCATTTTTCTTCAGGGATTTCAATATGAAATTCGATATAGGAAACATGATCAACATTTCAATGCTGATTTTTGTTCAAGGTCCCAAGTGGGGAATAATGAAAATTCTTTAGATTCCGCTGCAATTTTTCAGTTGGATCAGTTAGAAGTTCTTCCGCTTACGGGGGAGGAAATAGCCAGAGAAACAAGAGCTGATCCACATTTATCTCAATTGTATGATTCACTATTAAATAGCAACGAAAACAACGCTCAATATCAGGGGGAATGGAGCGTGGAACAAGGATGTCTTCTAAAGAGAATTCGGGTTTGTATACCTGAAACGTTACAAAAGATTGTCCTGCATGAACTTCATGCAGCCCATATTGGCAGCAGCCGAATGAAAGCCATTGCACGATCTTTTGTATACTGGAAAGGTATTGATCGAGATATCGAAAATATTTGTAAAAATTGTCAATTGTGTGTGACAAATTCTAAAAATCCACCCAAAAATGTTATTCATCCATGGATATTTCCAAATGGTCCATGGGAACGTTTACACATAGATTTCGCTGGTCCCTTCATGAATAAATATTTTTTTCTTATAATCGATGCATTTTCAAAATGGCCAGAAATATTCTGTGTAAATTCAACTAAGAGTAATGTAGTCATTTCCAAACTTAAAGAATGCTTTTCAAGGTTTGGTATACCTATTACAATTGTCTCGGATAATGGAACTAGTTTCACTTCAAATGAATTTTATCAGTTCTTAAAATCCTGTGGGGTTAAACACATTCGTACTGCACCATACCATCCTAGTTCAAATGGTCAAGTAGAACGTTATGTGAGTACACTTAAGTACGCTTTAGAAAAAACTTATGCAGAACCTGGAAATATAGAATCCAAGTTAAACAATTTTTTGTTTCACTATCGAAAATCTCCGCATACAATCACGAAATGTAGTCCTGCAAAGTTAATGTTTAACCGTGAATTAAGATCAATAATGGACCTAGTTAAACCAATAACTATAAATGATCGTATGGAAAAAAAAGCAAAATGAAATGATTAATTATTCAAACCAAATAAATAGAACTTTCGAGATAGGTTCAAAAATATATTTTAAAAATTTCAATTCATATCATACTAAAAAATGGTTACCAGGGGTTATTGTAGGGAAATTAGGGAAAGTTTTGTACATAATTAAATTTGAGAATACAACTGTTCGCAGGCATATTAATCATATAATAGCCGCAACAACTGAATTGGATGATTTTGGAAAATATTGTTTTCCCGAGTTTTCGAGTGATTTGCCTACCACCTCAAACAATACACCTCAAGATGTTATTGGTGAGTCTGTCAACTTACCAAAACCAAATACTTCACCAAAAAGAATCGTTAATTCGCCATCGTCAAATCCAATAAATCATACTGTTCCTAGTATTACTTCGTTCAAAGATGATGATATACAAATACAACCAACAGAAACAACAGCAAACAATCCTGAAAAGTTTGATACTGATCCAAGAGGAAGTCTGCAAAATTCATCTTCTACACCCAGAATAAAACGAAGAATCAGAGCACCGCAACGATATTTTCCATCGTAGAAATTTGTAATTTAGAAATTGTATTAGAATAGTACATTCATTTTTTTCTCTTCAATAGTATAGTTATGTTTAAATTAGCAGGGAGGTGTTATGTTATGTTAATGTCATTTGTAAATTAGTTTACTTTATACATAAGTGTATCAGAGACGCTACCCAATTTAGGTGTCAACGTTGTAAATGTCATTTATCATTTTCAATTGCATTATGGTGCTTGTAAGTAAGCCATGCCGAAAATAATATTCTATTATTGGATATTTAACTGTTCATTTAATACACCTAGGTAAGATTACAACCTAGCTACAACACTCTGAATTGTATATACTAATTGTATTATTGTAGGTGTTTATGTGTAATTCGTTTTTCAATTCCTTTCAAGAGTTCAAAGTTCATTAAAGCTTAAGACACGTTTTCGTATCATTCTTATATTCTAGTTCAAGATACAACACTTTGAAAAAAATAACTATTACATGTAAAGTGTCATTTAGGTTTATTAATTGTAGTGTGTTGTCATTTAACAGGATATCTCTCTTGGTATATTCTTGATGCAAGTAGGAAATTTTTTTAAACTTGCTCCCAATACACAAATCATATTTATTTGTTCTTCCACTGTAAAATTCATTTTGAAAACTCCTTCAAAGATTACATTTAAAACAGAACTGATAATGTGTTAAATGACAACACACTACAATTAATAAACCTAAATGACATTTTGATTGTAATTGTTATTTGTTTCAAAGCCTGCCTGATTTCCTGTTTGAACATTTTCTATAAAATGCATATTGTTGATCTGGCAGAATTCTGTTGATAGCGTATTATTGTAGGTTGTTATATCTTTAGTGAAAATTGTTATTGGATAACTGTAGTTGATTGTTAATCAATATGTATTAATTGTTTTATAATATTCTCCAATAGTAAGTTATTTTTAGTTATGTAAATTAAAAACATTAATAAAATTTGAAGAAAATCAAAAATATCTCAGAAAGTAATGGATTTAGGTATAGGGAATGCTTAACAAAAATGAAAGGACACTTAATGAACTATCCATTGTAGCAATAAAATTGGTAGGGTGCCATTTAAAAAAAATTTTTAAAATTGCATTTTGCGAAACCTGACACATCCTGTATACTGTGAAGAAATTTCATAAAAGTGATATTTACAAATATACTATGGTATATAGTAAAATTTTCTGCATCTTGAAAATTAACATAAATTGTGTATTAGTGCAGTGGCAATGTATCTAATCAGGGTCATTTTTTCTAAAAACAGTTGAATATCTCAAAAACTAAAAGCAATAGACAGATACAATTTCATATCAAATTAGAGCTCTTTTTATGGGCTTTTCAAAAATGTAATAATATATAGGGTATTCCATTTAAAAAAATATAAGTTTAATATGCCCTGGAATTATGAAACACCCTGTATGCTTCCAAATATTTTTAAAATGTGCTCTTTAGGCATGCCTAATATGCCTCCAAATTTGGTTTACATAGCTTTTATAATAACGGAGTTATCGACTGTTCCCACACTAAAAACTCACCCTGTATATTCTTCTTTTTGATTTATTTTCCCCTTTTTTGCATACTAGTACTTTAGTTTTAGTTTTGTTAATTTTCATACCATATCTCTCTGTTAGAACAGTTTCCATTTCATTAAGAGCAGCTTCTAACTCTTCCTTGCTAGATGCTAATACCGCTATATCATCTGCAAATCTAAGCATATCAATTTTTTGTCCCTGCATAGTAATTCCAAATACCTTCCTGCATTTGACAGTATTCATTGCCTCTTCAATGTACAAGTTAAAAATTAATGGGGATAGGCACATCCCTGTCTCACCCCTTTCTTAATGTTTACTTCTGTACGTTCCTGCTCTAATTCTATTACTGCGGTTTGCTCTTTGTATAAGCTATGTACTATTCATCTATTCCTATAACTCATTCCAATTTTTTTGAGATTTCGAACATTTTTTTCCATTTTACATTGTCGAATGCAACGTGCCCGCTTTTCACTTATTTAATTCGATCTTAGAGCACTTAGAATTCTTATTCTGTCTATTCACAATACCTTATATTACATAAAGAGTCTCTAATATTAATCTTATAATACGTTTAAAGGTTAAACATTAACAGTTTCCCTTGATATATATTTAAAAACAGTTTATTCGTAACAAGTCTTCGTTTGCGTTCCTTAGATAATTATCTTATTAGTCGATTTAAGTGGAACGTTCAGTTTGACATAACTGTTGTAGTTTTGAAAGATCGAGAAATTGTTGATTAAGCAGCTGATTGGTCGCTCCCTTTGTTAACCTGTTAATACATTTTACTTGTGCCTTGATATCATTCCTTTTCGTTTTGTATGCCAAAAGGACAACTCAATTTTGAAAAAGTAAAATGGCATCTTGTACCAAGAGGTTCAAAAAATGGATATTTGCCTGAAGCAGTTTTGTTTCAATTGTGTTTACAAGTTCACCCTTTAACATGGACTTCTATTTTTGGGATGGACTTCTATTTTTAGAACGGATTTCTAATAATCGAAAGGTCGTTTGAATGTTGCATTTAATGTTGTAATTTCTCTATCTTCTTGGACATGTATGTGTTCATATCGTCGTGTCGCCTAATAAGGATATTCCTAAATTTTCCTCTAGTTAGATGTTATGGTCTGGATGCCATCTGGTTCATGTCTACTCCAGGATGCTTCAGCTTAAGTCAAACTTTATGTTGTGATTGAAGAACCTGATAGGCTACCGAACACATTATGCAATGCTGAGTAAAATCCAGACATGGATAAGGGTAACAATTTACATGTAGTAGATTCTACATCCAGGTATGAGATTCACTTTACAATTAAATTATCCATTAAATAGTGTCTGTACTAAGAAGTTGCAGTAATAATTTTGTCTTATTCTTGCATCAAAGCAAACTATTAGTTACCGTAACTTATACAAATTTTATTGAATATGTCGTTACCTGTTTATTATGTTTACCTGGCCAGATTTACTAAATATTCGACCTGGTCCTAAAATGTGAACGGAAGATTTCATAAAACTTTTTTGGATATTAAAGGTGTAATTAATATTAACTCAATGTAAATAGCTCACTATATTTTTGTTTAATGAACTTAGAACAATTCATTTTATTTAGTCACAGTTTATCATAAAATTTAAATTCAATACACTTGTGTTACTAGACGTGTTACTTACTGTTTTGTCATTATAGTTTCTCAGTAAGCATTGGTATAAAGTAATTTAGTGAGTCTCCTCACAACTAATCATAGCTCTTAACCCTAATGTCTCTTGTGATCACCGCAACCCCGAAGGTCAAACTAGCTTTGCCAAAGTATGTCTTCATACTTTGTTGTCTGTGTTCTGTCCTCTACCCATGTAGAAGATAGAAAAACGGAACACACTTTACAGAGTACGAAATTTCTTGTACCACAACTAATCAAAAAATTAACCATATTAGTTCTACATTTATTTTACAACAGTTGAGTCATTCTATTATATAACCTTACGACTACAAAATAAAATTATCAAAACATACATGATTAAACAAGCATTTTTAAAAATATAGATATCAACCTGTAATTTTATTAAACTAAACTATAACCTCAGGAGATTAGTCCAATAAAGTTGTAATGGCACATGGACCTATTACAGTAAAAGCATCTTTCGGAATTAAAAATTGTTTCAAAAGTACATGATTTGCGGTCGAATAAAAAAAAACCCCCCGCACCACAGTAAATACTTTCACAGTTCTGTACATCCATCTTATTTCGTTAAAAGTAATTTACAATGATATAATTTCTTTTTAGAAATGCGAGTCTGTGTGGTAATTATTAAATTTTCTGTTTGCGGTTATATTACAACAATCTCGTTTAACAAAGCATCACTTATTCGACAATACATCTTATCAGAAACCCAAAAAGATGCAATCCACAAATTGGCAAGGAGAAAAGAGTGGCACTACAGCAGCCGCTCAGTTACATTGACTACAAACTAGAGGCATAGACAACGTCAGTCATGGTTCGCGTTTTCTAATGGTTGATCACTGCATTTTTTATGGCATATAGAGAAACTCGTCACATTTTCTAGAAATGGAAACATTCACGAAAAGGTTTCAAGTCTTTATTAAAACTATAAGTCTAATAAATGATCAAATAAATAGTTCTGATGAACTCTAATTATATTACCTTGTAAGAAGCTTGCAGCCACTGAAGCACCCTGGCTATACGTGTAATAAAGAGAGACAATTTTAACAAATGGTAATAATAAAATACACCTCACAATGAACAAGTCAAAAATCTTTTAAAAAAATTCAAAACGCTTTTCTTAAAAATGCTACAATCAAAAACGTATGGACAGGAAATGTTTTCATGGATTGATTTTTAAAGAGTTCATTGTTAAGAAATTTAATAAAAAAATGAACGCTCAAAAAGAAATTTCTTTGTAGGAAAAGGGCCCGAGACGCCCTGATGCAGAGGTGCTGCAAAATCGCGACATTAAAGCTTATCGTTTCATCACCAAATGCAATATTTTGGAAATATTAAAAAGAAAGTATAAGATAAGCTACTATCAGTAATAGTACAAAAAAATATGATTAAAAAAATTTAAGAACATCAATAGTGGATTTCAAATGCTTACACTAAAGATGATGTTCCAGATTATGGATTAAGATGTTTATATGTTGAAGATAAAATTATAAAAATAGAAAGTACAGACAAAACCGAATAAAACATTCTACCTCTAGTCCAACTTATCCCTGGATGTGAAAATGCATCTTTGCAAGAAGTTGAAAGTTGGATGAATGAAGACAATCAACAAGAAATAAATGATGAAATGTTCGCTCTTGACAACGAAATTTAAGATCAAGCATCAATCGACTGTTAAGCTTCATATAATTTCACATGGAATAAAAGCTCTAATAATGACACAAATTGACAATGGAGAAACTGCAGACTATATCATAATGTTATAAATCGTCTAAAGACTAAACTTGTATATTTAACTTTTAATAATGCCATTTCTTTAATGTTTTATGCAATTCCATATATCGGCGAGTGTTGGGATTTGTTGATTAATACATTTATTATTGTTGATAGTTGTAACCCTAGTTTTGGTAATACAGTGGGCAGAGGTGAACTTTGACAGATTGGAAAAATTGTGTTTTAGATGATAAATATCCTGGTTGTGTATTACAATTTAGTAGTTTACTTGAAAATTTGTTACATTTAGAAACTAGTTAAGAGAAGCAAGGTTGTATGACAGTAAGGGATACAGTAAGTTATTGTAAAATTGTTACTATTATTCATTTAAAATTGTTAGGAATTTGAGCTGCTGAATAAAGAGCCAACTTGCCGTATTTCTAATCTGAACATTGAGTGGCAAAGGAAGTCTTTAGTACTGTTGCAAACAGCCCTTGTCAGTAGACTACAGGTAATTGACCGCAACCCCAACAGTGAGATCACTAAAAATCAAAACCTTTTTAGGAAATTTTGTGTAATAGTTAAATCGAACTTCTGTATCGACTGGAACACTTTGTTCACAGTAATAATGATTATTACCAACACAATCACAGCTATTGTAAAATAAGACTTGCCGTCCATTAAAATAGAATTTGATGACAATGCCTTCACGAAGTTTACTGAATTTTAATAGTTAGGTACGTGTGGATATGCATTTTTTAATATGTTTCTTCTATTACGATTTTGTTTACATATGGTTAATTTATTTTATATTTACTTACAACTTTTCGTTAGGTTTGACTAAGAACACCTAAAACATTATTTTCTAGGGAAAGCCTTTTTACTTCTGGCATTGTTCTAGATTTCAGTCAGAATAATATTATCTATTGGTTTGGTTCTTGTACACCCTTTAATTTGTGTTATAAATGGTTGCAAAATTCTCATAGTTTCAAAATTATTTACGGTGAAACTTATCAGTTTACTTTTATTGACTTTATAGAATTCACCAACATTGCATTTGTCATTTTCTTTCAAGCGCTACACAATCAATATACTTAGAGTTAACCACATAAGTTAGATTAATGTGACCTTTGACATATGCGAAACAAATGCTATATTGTTAAATAATAATTTCCAGATATAGTCTGCAATATTTACCATTGAGAGTTGTGCAAATTTTTAATGATCATATCCTTAGATTTACACCTTACAGCAAATTCTTAAAGTTAACTGCATTGTAATTTCAATATGTTTTCATGTTGTTTTAGTGCTAAACTTGCAAATAAATTACTGCAAACATTGTTGGGCATTGAATTGCAGTGTGTTTCATTTGTACACCGTTCTGTCAATCTATTTGTGTCAAGTAAGAAAGACTACTGTACTGACAAGTACTGCCACTTTCTTTTGATTATGGGAACCAATAGTTAATCTATTCTCTAAATGCATATTTATTTCAATGCATTCATAAATGCCTAACAAACCACCACTTTTAAATACTACCTGTATATTTGTTGTGGTTTATTTTGTACTTTTCTTAATCTTCTTTGGGAATTAAACCACTCATAGTTGTTAAAATTGTCTTTATTTACGTTTCGATCCATGACCTAGAAGAGTTGTCAAAATAATAAAAATTTCAAGTTTGACATTTATTACATAAATTGAAGGTGACTGATTTACTAATGTTTAATATATTTGGCTTGAATACATTACATGAAAATTTTAAAGTTTAGAAAAATGAGTGCCTTCAATTTATTTTCCGCCCTTCTTCTGTTGTTACATGGTTCTGAGACGTCTCTATGGTGGGTTTACACTTGTAAGATACCAATGCAGTTCTACAAATATTTAATATGTTTCTGAGGCGACCCCATGGCGGGTTTACGCTTGTTAATATGGATCGAAATGTAAATAAAGACGATTTTAACAACTATGAGTTGTTTAATTCCCAAAGAAGATTAAGAAAACAAACTCATCACTTTGTTTTGTTATATTAAAATTCACCATCATCTTTGTCTATACTTCAATTGAAAGGTTGAACTAAAGAACTTGTGACGATAAGATCAATAGTTCAGGTTGCAAATCCTACTCCAGATCACTTTTATCAAAATGTGTCAGACAGAAGATGGAATTTTCAAGACTAATTTGCTTATTTCATAAACACAAACAAATCAATATTTAAAAATTTTTAAGACGGCTGAATGCAGTACCTATCACTTTATATTTTTATAATTACTTTTTCAAGACGTAACAATGCAAGTTGAAACTACTAACGTAATGATGTAATTTTAAAGTATGCCTGAATTTTTTTAAGAAGAGTACAAAGTCATCAATGCACAGTGCAACAAATTTACATCGAAATAATCTAATACGGCTTTCAAAGGGTGATATGTTGATTGTTACCTGCTATCATTAGCGTAGTTTAACCTCTGAGAGTAATGGCAGCATTTAATTCAATGTTTAAATGGGAAAACTTTTACGATAGTTTTGGAATAGACTGCACTATACGTGGATTTAATATAAAACCACTACATGATACATGTGCGCATCCAGCCTATTGCACTGCCAAACAGCGACTTGTATGTAAAATTGTTAACAATTGCCAATCTGACATCATGAATTCGTGTGTTCATAATCGTTTATATTTTGTATTTTCTATAAAAAAGTTCTTTTCAGAACTAAGTATTATAAAATGTTGATTATGTATTTAATATTAAGTCTTTATTGTTGATTATATTGTTGCAAACTACAGTATTTTAATTTCCAACAACAAGGTAATTATTTTAGGTAAACTTCATCCAAGTTTTGTAAATTCCTGTAGTTTTAGTAATATACAAGATCACGTAACAAGATACGTATCAAACAGATCCTACAATGGCAAGCCAGGGTAATGGTTTTGAATGTGATGTGTTTATACAACAAGAGCAAGAACACAAAGGACCTGTTATTCCACTCCATTGTTTTAGGGAACGGGTGTTAGTGGCAACTAAAATATTTAGAAGCTATAACCACATTATGAAAGAAACTAAACAAGGGGAACAGCCTTCTTCTTCGACATCGCCAAGAAAATACAATGGTAATCTCCAAAAGCAAATCTGTGTAGATAGCAGGGAAACATCATACGAGTAATTAATGATTTTTATATTATTGATAAAATACGTCCCACTTTGAATCGCATATTGGAGAAAATTAAACAATCTTGAGTAGAATTTGAGGGTGAAGTATCGACGTTACAAAAGGTCATTCAAGCATGGGTTTTAAGTATGTTACTTCAACAGATTTTAATTTGACATTTTCAGGTGAAAAAAGCGGCTGATACACGTAATTTATTGATGGAATTACAAAATATTCACTAAAAATGAATTGTATATCTTAACCAGCTGATTAGATATAAAGGTGAAGGATTACTGGTATATGCACATGAGAGCCACATCCACAGCTCACACAGTTTCTAAGGAATGGACTGATAATAACAACAAAGGTCTGAAAAACCTATTTCAAAGAACAGACGATTGGTGATGGTGTATGCTGGCAATGAGAATGGGTTTATCCCTAATACGTTGTTAATATTTACCTCGGGTATGTAAAATACAGCTTTATGTATTCTCGATATTAATTTAGGTTTGCGTAAAAATGATTTAATTATTTAACTTAAACAACTACTAATTGTTTTTATACCAACATGATGTTCCCCAAATACTAAATTCATACTATTGTTAAACATTTTTGTTTTCGATATGTATTACCTTAAATAAAAATAGAGAAAAATCCAATCGAAATAGAAAGAGCATTATTTGATACACTGCATGCAGCCTGATATTGTAACCCATGTAAACTGTATTATGTTACACCACTGGGAAGTTATTTGTGCACAGCTTGTACAATGATGTTGAACTCTTCTTAAAGTAATTTTAGTCTAAAACGCTGTAGAATTATTTTAACTAAATAATTTATTACTACACTAATCACAATCAACCTTATGATGTTGTAATGCTAGCACATTATGTAAGCAAACATTAGTTAGTACAAATGAGTTTATTAATTTCAGTTATTTAAATGAGCTTTGAGCATGAAAGCAGCCTGGTAGTTTAAATTTAATAACGTTGCTAGTTCGCTACAATATTAAATTGAGATGGAAGAATTTAAATAGTAAGGCACCTAGTCCATTATATAAAAACAGTAATAAAGATCAGGACTTTACACCCCTTCGTGTTAAATTCAGAAAAATTACAGATACACATTCACGAAATAACCATCATAATAAAGTTACTTGTACAAATTCACACAGATTCAAAAAAAAAAGTAACCATGGAAACAATACACCCAAAAATCACACAAAATGAATGCATTACATATAACACACCTGATCGGTATTATATGTAAAAGTGTGAAAACGAAATTTGAATAAGAGAGAATGAAATATAACGATTAAGATCAACAAAAGTGATAACGAAATGATGGTTAAGTAATAGCGGAGGTATAGACGGTGGACATTAAGCCACTCGGTGCAAATTGCCAGCAACAAACCATTTTTGAACTTTACTGGATAAATAGGCAGGAATCTATATTGGTGTCAGTTGGGCATTGGACAATGACATCATTCAATAAAAGAGTGATGAACTGATTTCATTCTTCAACAAAAGTTGGAATTTAAATGGATAGAATGTGGTCATCCACATGTCCATTAAGAAACCAATGTGAATCATTAGCATTCCTAGATATAATTGATTTAAAAAGAAATGAAGTGGAATTGAACCGAGTACCATTTGAGCTTTTTATGATTGAGAAATATGTACATGTGAAGGTGTACGTATAAACTGTGAATGTCCGTAGTTATTTGATAGGAAACTAAGATTTCAGTAAATGATTATTCCATTGTACTATGACTGCGACAGAATAAGCTTTGTTTAAATTTAAGCATAATATTATCAGAAAGAGAGTTTAAAACTTTTGAAACATTTAGAAAGATATAGGTATTAATTTTAAGCATAAAGCTTTATTTATGGAATGTATTGTTAGAGTGAAAATTTAGTTTTTTAACAAACTAATGCTTCTTTAAGGATTTCCTTTAGTAATACCTGACCAGTTGGATGATATATTAAGTTTGTTTTTATAAGGTCAATGTACGTAAACTTATATTTCCGGAATTTATTGTTAATAGAGTTTAAACTTAGGTGGAATTTTCTTTGGAGTTATTTATAATATAGAAAAAGATAGATAATTGTGAAAGGATATCCAGTCACCCCAGTGATGAAATATTTGGGAGAGGCTCATTATTTTAAGAATTTCTTTAATTGGACATAAAATTAATGAGTGTTTCTAAAATATAGTAAAGAATGGTACAGTATGAGGTGTAAATATCAAAGGAATTGCTGGGACAAGATGGTTTGATGCCCCTTACTTTTGACAACCCGTAAAAGTTAGGTCGTACTTGTAAAATAGTTTTTGTATTTCGGTCATTGCACATGCATATTTTTATTATGTTTATCATTTTTCTATAGGAATCCACTCCTGCACAATTCTAGTTAGCCGGTGCTCCCTTAATATTGTTACGGGGTTTCTGTCCCTTCTGGGTAAATTGAAATTTGTAATGTAACATCATTTCTACGTGTAACAATCCATACGACTGTATCATTAAATTAAATATTACGTGAAATAGCAAGTAATTACTAGCACCCGCAAGATATGTGATAATATGCTTTTAAAGTGCCATTATGCATTTGGAATCTCTGACCTAGCGCCTCTTCTAGTTAACATAGTTTAACCAAAAGTCAAACTTACCACAAAAAATCCTCTACTCATAGTAGCATCTAATTTTCCATCGCTAGCAAAAGTAGCTACTAAACTCATTAAAGGATGAGTGGTAGTTACATCAGCACATTCAAGTTCTGTTAATTGCTGTATTTGTTTCACAAAAGACACACACATCGGTATTGGTTTATTCAGTTTTAAAACAAAACAAGCTGGAATAACGGCACTATTTTGGTTGGTCAAGGTAGCAAATGTTGGTGTGCTGAAAACAAAACATAAAAATAACAAGATATACAAAAATAATTAAATAAAAAATTTTTCAACTAGCTTATGTTAAAAAGGCCCAATATATAAACAGATATAGATTGCTATTTTTCTAAATAATATTAACAATATTTCACATTTTTATAAATCGCTTTTTAAATATCATATTGAGTACTAACTAAATTTAAGAAAAAAAGCAGAGACAAAATGGTTATAGGTCTACTATAACAAACAATTTCATAATAACTAACAATATAATCCATACCTTCCTACATTTAACTTTCCAATGCTCCAGCTGAAGGTACTGAATTGGCTAGGAAGTGAGTTTTCTTTAGCTGGAAATTTTGAATTTTGCCAAACCCTTGCTGTGCCAAACACAGTAGGGATCTTTCACGTGCATGACAACACTTGCAACGAGACCTACATTTTATCGCTCATCCGAACGAGGGCGTATTTTTGCAAACAATACTCGACCAACATTTTTCAAGTAGTCAGTGTCGGAAATTGAACCCAAGAACTTGTACGTATGAATTAGCAAATGGGAGTTAAACATGATATCTATGGATTTTCAACAGAACCCATCAACACTGATAAAGATGAGAAAGACTGGTTCCAAAACAAAAGTGGTTGGCAATGATTAACCCGGTGGAACATTAACTCAATCCTCAATGGGATTCTTTATCCACACTAAGTTTCAACTGTAAGTTTAGTAGTTAGTTATAAATTTCTTTTATTCTTTTGTTGGTGGCATTTATGAATGGCCCTTGTTCATTTAAATATTGATGAAATTATACAATGTCCACCATGAGTGTAAAGCGTAGTGTTAATTTTATTAGATGTCTAAAACTTGAACATTGCAACTTTATTTGAAAGGTTGAAGACCTGCTTTAAATTATTCTAATTGGATCGTTAATGTTATGACTAATTGAAAGTGAATTGATTTATGTAATTTCACAATTCTATGTATCTATCTGTTTACAGGAATAATGTTATGATTACGTGGCACAGTGAGCTGAAAGTAGTTGTTTTATCTGTTTAAAAATATAGTCATTTTGTAAAATAAACTCCATTCCACCAAGAAGTCGAAATAAACAAGATCCACTAGGAATACTCATCTTCCAGAAGATCATCCCTAGTCCAGACGAATTGGTGCCCATTAATTTAGTACATAAAGCCCTTCAAGATAAGTGTTATTGGTAATAGCTTAAAACTGCCCCTTTTATTTTGGCATTTAGAAATTTGTTTTTCCATTTCGTTGTTTCTATTGGGACCTCACTCCTGCACAACTGTAGTTAGCCGAAGCACCCTCGATTTGTTATGGGATTCCAATCCCTTCTCGGCAATTCAAAATTTAACAATTTAACACTAGTCATCCATAACAGCTGTCATTGATTTGTACGATAATGGTGTTACAATACTTTACCTATAATGATAGTGGTGCTTAGCAAAAATGTTTAAACCCATAGTTAAAGTGCAGCAGATTTTTCCCTGCCCTGCAGTGAAGAACATATCAACACTTTATTGCCCTTAATGATAGATAACTAGTCAATACCAAAAAATCTTCTAAAGCAATAATGGTGGCTTATATTTATTGGGGTATACATTAAAGGTTTATAATTACCTGTATCCATCTCAGTACCTTCAATTTCGCTACAGGAAAAAGTATTTATTGTCAACGATTTTGTTCTACCATTTTTCTTGTATTTAAAACATGTATTTTATAAAAATAACTTTAGGCGAAAACATATTTTCTAATACTGTAAACAATATGTGGTGAATTCTTTTCAATGCTTATTTGAAACCAGCACTTAGAAGAAGTCGGCTATTAAATATTGATAAATGTGAAATATGCTACTCGGAATCATTGTGCATGCATGAACATTAAGCATTCTTTACAACAATACTAACGTCTTGCCATTAACATTTCTGGATACACTAATTAATGTAGTAGTTTGCAATTTATGTGCTGCAGACCCCTCCATACATACAGTAACACTATACCCTAAGCTTTTACATATCACAGCATCAACAGTAATTGGTTCCAATAAATATTTATCAGTATTTATTAAATCATACGGAGAAACAAAGTACGTCAGTTTCATAGGATGTCCTAAAATTACAACAGAACTTCAAAGTTTCAAAACAAGAAATATACATACCACCCCTTCTCTTTTCTAATACACCAACAGGAGATTTATGAAGTAAATTAATAGGCTCTTTCATAAAAGTTTGTAACTGGGCTAAAGTATTTAAATCCGATTCTAATGACTGTAAAGAAGTAAATGCTTTACGTTTAACTTTCTTCTCTGCATTAAGTTGGTAAATGGAAGCAAAACCTTCTAGCTGTGCAGTAAAATCATCAAAGTCTTGATTCGATAAGCATGCTACTAACTCAGCACAACTTTGTTCAGCTTTATCTTCATGGTGTACCTTTACATCTCTAACTGCACCAGACTGCTCCAATATTATTTCTAAATAAAACATATCAGATGAAATAAATAGTTGAACTCCTGAAGGATCCATCACAAACTTCAACCTGAAAAATTAATAAAAAATTGATGTAATAGATACCTCCTATATTAAAAGTATTCAAGAGCTTATTTAATAAATGTGTTAAAGGTGCTAAAGCTAGCTTAAGGGCGCGATCGGATGTATGGTTGGCTGCCTACGATCCATCAAAAAACAGGTTATTCTGTTTGGTAAATAACTTTTGTTGGATTGAAAATATGCAAAATGTAACTTCACCATTAGACTCACAAAACTTCGTACTTTCTAACGAAGGTTTGCTTTTTTTTTTTCCTAAAAAGCAGTAATAAGCAAGAAATAGCTCTTAAAAGTAATGTTAAAATTCACTTACTTTATTTTGGTTACTACATCTAACATAATCAATTTGTGTATAAAAAAAAGCATTCGTTGGATAGCAGAATACATATATAATCGTTCTGTTAAAAAAAATTCAAAAATATTGATCATGATAGTCGTAGTGTACTAAATGGATTTTATTGAATTATTACATTAATTGTACGCCATTTTAATAGAAATTGATCATGACTTCCTCCAAAGATGGCACTGTTAATGATGTGTAGAATAAGGTTTAAAGCCAGAATATTTCAAATTGAATTATTTTGGAGTTTGTTTTTGTCGCATTGAAATGGAGTAAACTAATAATATATGATGAATTACCTTTTGATAAGTGTAATATAATAATGATTGGATTAATTGCGAATATTTATGAAGCCAAAAATGACATAACCTCAACATCCATGGTTGTTTTTAAACTTTCATGTTTATGTTTACAAGCGATAAGTAAATTATTATAGCAGTGTTACTTTGTGAAGCTCATACTATGTTATAATAGTTTTAAAAAAAAAGGGTAGTGTGCCGTATCCCAAAACGTAACTAGATACTCTACAATATTCAATATAAGCAAAATATCGCATCATGTTAGCAAGAGTAATGTTTAATACATTTTGTTACAAATTAGGTTGTGAGTTTGGTACTCGGCAAAATGATTTTCAAATTTGAACGATCATAAATGAAATAATACAATACAATACAAATTTGTTTCGGCAAACGACCTTGGCTATTATTAGAATGCACTATGTATCTAACGCTTTGCTTGCTGTTCAACAACTTCGAAATCGCTGAAGGTCATTTACGACGAATAGTTACAGGGATGGAGAAAATAAACCAGCATCGTACCGTATCCTAGCAACCGTTATTTGCCTAACTTGGAAACGAATCACTAAACTACTAAAGTTAAAATAAAGTAGTTCCCTCAATCATGCGAAAGCTATACCACAAAGGCGGCTATTTTAAAATTAGTTCGTGTTATGAAAATAGAGGGATGCTATCGCGCCCTTAAACGTGCTGCAACAAATTATTCAAAAAGGTAACTATCACATGTTTGAATGTATGTTTCCTAACAAATTTCTCCAGCTAAAGATTACAACTGCTACACTACAATGTTTTTCATTTTCTACTGTTTACTTCTTATCTACAAAGTTGTATAAGTTCATTTTGAATGCTAGAAAATTTAAAGTGAAATTATTTTAATCTAAAAGTAGGAAAGCAATCAAATAGCAATTTTTATGTGTGTGTGTTTTGTGTGTGTGCACGCACTCATGTGTGCATGTGTGTGGGTGCATGCATGTATGACAGTGTGCATGCATGTGAGCACGTGCACGCATGTGTGGGTGCATGTGGGCATGCATGCAGGTGGGTGTGCGCATGTGCATGCATGTGTGTGCGGCATATGCATGCATGCATGTGTGTGTATGTGTTTATATATAAGCTAGGGTCGGTCAATAGAGAGAAACGAGAGATATTAAATATAGAAATACTAAACTAAAACAGTCACCTTACAGACATTGCTCCAACATAGTTAAATTTAAGCAAAATCATTAATAAAAGACGTGTAAAATAATGAAAGATGTACAATATTCTCGAA
This sequence comes from Platerodrilus igneus, assembly GCA_036346225.1. NCBI lineage: Eukaryota > Metazoa > Arthropoda > Insecta > Coleoptera > Lycidae > Platerodrilus > Platerodrilus igneus. Next base: position 8,609,983 of record JARFIW010001281.1, on the reverse strand, counting down.
TAATGTTAAGTGTGTGGAAGGACTTACTGGAAAACTATTAATTCGGCAAATGTCTAAGTGTTGGGGGATCTTGGTAGCCACAGCTTGCTTAACCCCCTACACTGAATCTCGGTGAAATAGGGCATAAAATTAGAAAACAAAAGAAGGGGAAGGAGCTGTATACACATGCTGTGTGAGAATTTCAGGAAACTATGTAGGCTAGCTCAGAATATAAATAAGTGCAGGCACGTGTCCAACCAGTTTTGAGATGGAAAACCTAATGACAAAAAAATAAGCGCAGATAAATCTCATGATTAGTATAAACAACTAGTTGTTGGTTGCGAAATATCTGCAACTAATGTTGACTGTGCGAAAAGATATATTGGAAAATATATTAAATTGGTAAATGGTTAAGTGTTGGGGGAACTTGGCAGCCACAGGCTGCTTACCTCCCTTCACAACCACTGAAGATCGGAGAAATAGAGTATATAATTGTAAAACAATAGAAGGTGACCGAACTGCATCTAACAAGAAAGAACAGCACCTATGAGGAAAGACAACAAACATAGAACAAGAAGAAAATTGTTGAAAGCATATGTGTAGAGCACAGCACAGTATGCCTATAAAATACAAGCAGTCTGAAACGCAGACAGAAAAACGGTAGCAGCCTTTTGAAATGCTGTGCTTCAGATGTATGAGGACGATAGCATGGACAGACAAAGATAATAACAAATAGGTTATAGAAATAGTGGGGAAACAAGGATATCTGGGGAAAAAGATAAATCGAAGGGCGGAACACGTTCTAAGGCATTTTTGGGGAATAGTGTGGGATATATTACAAGCAGAGATAGGAAAAAAGAGGTAGATGTAGACCTAAAGCAGATAGTGATAGATGCAGACTGTGCAAATTTCAGGGAAATCTGTAGGTTAGTTCAGAATAGGAAACAATGATGGTACGCGTCTAACCAGTTCCAGAACTGAAGACCTAATGATGATGATGATGTACAATATGAGATGTTTAGAGGTTCATAGTATGTAAATTAATCTTCGTTTTAAGGTAAGTAAATCTATATAAGATGAAAGCCATTTGTTTCGATATCAATTAATTGCAGAAAATCCATTGAGAAAGGTCACATAAAAGCGATTAAAACGTTTGGAATATGAAATAAAAGTATTTTAAATTAGTTTAATTAAGACCTAACCCCAAGAACTTATATATATATATATATAACTTATATATATATATATATATATATATATATATATATATATATAATACGCGTTATTAAAAACCGTGGAGCATAAAAATTTATTCGTTTCATTAAAAATACGGGATTTAAATTATTCACTAGACGCCTTCTATAAAAAGAAGCAGAATTAAAATGCTCAACTTGTATGTAATTTAATTATTCCAAGTAAAGAAACAAATAGAAATTACGGGCAAAATTTATATTAATTAATTCAAATTTAAGTAACGAGTATTAAACAAAGTGTACAAATAATAATTAATATTTATTTAGGATTCACTAAAAATTAAAGGGTAGAAGTCAATGCCATTCATTATTATTTTAATTGGAGTTAATTGAACGATCATTAAGGTATAATTGGCATAAAAGCTTTTAAAAAAACCCAATAAAATCAAATATGAGACGCGTTGCTAGCATACAAATATATCTAGAAAGTTAGAATACGTGGAATATTCAAATCGTAGAAGTGTTATTTAAAATGTTACGATTGAACACACCTGCGTATTTTTAAAAGTCAATTTCAGTTTAATTTGTTTAGATAAACATGTAGATTCTACGTATATTGGAAACGGTCGGATGCTTTAGCACGAAATACAAAACAGCGTTTATTTAAAAGTCACGTCGCGAGTCCACGTGGATAGTAAAGAATATCGATTTGTACCACTCAGACCAAGGTAGAAAAGGAAAGAGAAAATGCGTCAAGCAGAGACACTAATAATTAAAGGCGTGATTTGTGTAGCGTCACGAGGGTCACGATTGGTTGAAAATAAGAGGCAAACATGAGAGGTGTAAAAATAACATTTCTGTATAAAATTTAATTAGTTGTTCTCAGACGTTGCGTGCCGTGTGGAAAATTTCTTAGATTTTCAACTGGCGCGTGTGCAAATTTTGTAGAATAGCGTGCCGAGCTGTCGAAAAGGGAACAGAGAATGCGAAATTCTGAAAATTGTCCGTTGTGGGGACAAAACCGACGGGCAGGCGAGCCATTATATATACCCGGGTTAATATGAGTTTCGCTCTCTTAGATTTTTGATTATTCGATGCTTTAAACAGTGCTCTTAGATTTTCGATTTTGATTCAATACTTGAAACAGTTTGCTCTTATATTTTGTGATTATTGAATACTTTAAAACAGTTTGCTCTTTACGTGCTACGATACAAGTTATTATGCATTAGTGCACTTAGAAAAGAAGATACAAGGTAATAAAGTCTAGTTATATTTGCGAGTATTACTGTACCAATTATCCAAAATTTTTAACGATAAATGAATAAACAAAAGTAGGCAGTTTTGGGGTATAGCGTGAAAGAAGTATGAATTTCTTTGCTATTTTTCGGGGGTGTTAATAGTCAAATGTTATTCGTAATCGTGATTGGATCCACAAAACAAGATTTTGGATATACTTAGATGAATTCCTGAGAAGCTCTGAAACAACTTTAGATGAATGGTGGTGTAGAAAATTTTAAAAGCGTTCAGAATCAGAAGCCGTAAACATAACCCAGTTGGAATGGTGTGATTAACAAAGGACGATGTACATTGGAGCCACGAGTGCATTAACCTTCAGGTAACTTATGCTTTGTTGTTCGATTTTTGATGTTTTGGTGTGATTTGAATAACTTTATAATTTGGTTGCTAAAAAAAATGGACAGTAGTGAATTTGTACAAACAACAAAATTTTAATTTTAAGGTGAAATTTTCTTGTTTAAGTAGAAAGGAGTATTTAGCAGTTTAAGTTCTTGATTATGATGAAAATTTGGGTGTGTCTTTGAGCTCAATTAGACTAACCTGTTTGATTAACGTAAAGGGGTGGGAGATGCTCCCTTTGTACTCAGACTCAGGTCTGCAAATATTGCTAAATTAATTAGTAGGCATCCTACAAGGACTTTAATTCTGGATACAAATTAAAATGATGACAAATTTAATCTTGAAATTTTATGATACTGAAATTTATGCTACAATTTAATTTTGAAATTTTAATGTATTATGAATATTGATGTAAATAGAGTTAACGTTGATCTTTGTGGTAGGAATGTGTTTGTTTTTTTTTTATGAATGAGGATGAAAGTTTTAACTAGGTGAGCAGCCGAGGCGGAAAGAGTAAAGAGACGATTATCAGAAGAGATTCAACAGGGCGAGAATCACAGCAAATCTTGGTGCCCAGTTTGAGAGGCTCGAATATTTTTATTGTACTCTGGTGAGGCTTGATGTAGGTTTCACAGCATACATGACGCTCAAAAGTGAGGATTTTTGTAGGAATCACAGCATACATGACGCCCAATCTGTGGTGCTCGATTTGAAAACCTTAGTTTAAGATTAATGGTGAGGTTTCACAGGTATATATATATATATATATATATATATATATATATATATATATCAGGGATCGTTGACTTCTCAAAAATATTTAGAACTTCAAATTCATTTAGAAGAATATTTAGATGACATGCTGGTCAATCAGGTATTAAACTGCTGGAGCTGCTGGTTCAACAGGATGGAGCACCAGCGCATAACTCTCAAGTTGTCCGAGAATATTTACAGGAAAAATTTCCCAATAAATGGATAGGGACTCGCAGTGTGATATTCTGACAAGCAAGGTTGCCCGATCTAACCCCCATGGATTTCTTTTTGTGGGGTTACATTAAAGATATTGTGTACCAAAACCAAACCACTTCTGCAGATGTTGGTGATTTAGAAATAGGAGTGAGAAATGCATTCAGAACAATTTCTTCTACTTGGATAAAGTATTGATGTCTACTGAACATAGAAGCTACAAGTGTTTAGAACAAACAAAGAGGCTTTTTATTTGAACATTTGATATAGTATGTTCTATCTAATTAGAAAAATAAGTAAATGTGTTAAAGTAGGTTCCTGTTTATATTTCACTTTAATTTTGTTTAGCTTTAATTTTAATACTAAGTAAAAAAAGTTGGTGTTCACGGTCCGCTTTCCTAACAGTAGAATACTAGTAAATTTTAAATCGTCAACATTAAAAATTGCAATTGGCTTGACAGGTCACTTGACAATACTCCATGTATGTTTGTTGCAGTTTGTTTTGTATTCTTCTTTCTCTTCTTTGGAATAAAATACTTGTAGTTATTAAAATCGTCTTTATTTACGATTCGATCTATGACCTAGAATCATCACAATAATAATGATTGTAATAACTACAATTGCTTTTATTCCAAAAGAAGAAAAAGAAGTACACTTGACAATTACCTAACCACAAAATTTTGTTCATGTTAGGGTTACCATTTTTAAGGATATGCACCTTTGTATTTGAGTAATACTTTTGGCAGTAGTTGATAAAACATTTAAGTGTGATACATATTTGAAATCAGCATAAAAACGGCCATCGAAATATTGAGAAATCAAAGATGGCGGCCACAAGAGAAACAAAAGTTAATGGCTTCCGACAATAAACGAATCACTGAATAAACAAATAAAGTTCGTATTCTTATTCACCATAAAAAGTTGCCTGAAGAATGCATTCACAAATTTGAAAAAAGTTATGAATAAAAGTAGAATTTGACGATATCTACATTTTCCACCATATCTTAAAAATTAAAAGAGATACCTGAATTTTCTTTTTCAATTATTATCCCTCAATCAAATATACAACTTTCGTCTTATTTAACTAACATTGTAAGTATTACCGTTTCCGAATTCCCCATGGTGGACACGTTTATCCGGGACACCCTGTATGTATATATATATATATATATATATATATATATATATAATGCTATGATAAGAGGGTAGTTTAAGGGTAGATTAAGTCATAGGGATCGTAGGATAGATATAAATAACTTTAACTTTAAAAAAATCAAATAATTCCATCAATTATAGGAGTAAATCGACTAATCTACAAAAAGTCAATTGCGGGACACTGTATATAGAGGATATTTGATTTAATGCATGAGAAAGAAGCTCCTTTAGTAATAATCCGATAACATTTAATTAGAATAGTAATGTGTGCGTCGTATAATATCTTTAAGTATAATTTACGAGTAAAGATAAGATTTTAGAAGCAACTAATTGCAGCAAATAAAATTATCAGGAAACATAGATAAATTGGCATTCCAAATATTTAATAATTACGTCGAAAATATCAACGCATCTTTATGCATACGCATCTTAATACGTCACTAAATACGTGACTACAAAAAATACATTTGTTCAGCAAACCAACATTATGTAACAAACAAATAAACACCAGGCAGGTCAATTATATGATAAGTCTTGCACTTTTAAACGACAAACATTAAATACGTGACTGGATAAAAGCAATAATCGGAAATCCTAACAAAATACTGTAATATAGCAGAACGCTTACGTGACTGAGAAAGCATTTCGTCGAAGAATTAAACCAAGGAATTTGAGAAAATACTGAGGTCTGCCAGAGATAAGGCAAAGTACAAGCCTTGATCAATAAACACCCCAATGGAAACGATTGATGAGAAGTGCTTATAAATACAATAGGAAATGAATAAACATTCACATCATATTCAACTAAGACAAACTATGCTCAAATGCAGCAGAAAATTTACGTAATGTAGTAAAGTAGTAAAACGTTAAAATTCTGAATAAATAAAATTTGAAAGTGCAAATTGTGCGACGAAAAATAAGCCAATCTACAAATAGAGGGCTCTTTTATTGGGACGGCTTTTATTGGAAGCAATTCTTTTATTGGGACGGCTTTTGTTGAAGCCATTTTGGTTGTGACGACTTTTGTTGAGTTGATGTTCATGTCGAGATCTAAGCCTTAACGCAAATCTAAAAATACGTCTGAAAGTGAGATCAAAAGGGTACTCAAAGTTAATTCGAGGAAAAATATCAGAGATCAAAAGTAGATAATTCTGGACAATAAGTAAAGCGGATACAACAAGGGATGCAGACCACAGACACTATGAGGGAACTCCAGTGACCATTCCACGTTAGCGATTTTTAAACATTTTATTATTTAAAGACTGTTTCAAATTTAATATTTGTTATACATTATGTATTTGTAAGAGTCATCAAAAAGGTCATTTGAAAATATGAAAACAGGGAAAAGCATCTTAGAATGTTCGAAAATACTTGAGAGTAATTAAAAGATATTTTTGCTGGCTTTCAGGAAAGCATAAATTGGGTAAATATAAATATTTGATACAGGGGAAAACCTTTGAGGTTACACAACATTGTACATATTATCAACTATTATATTGTGTGATTGTGAACTGGCTACTCACCCTTATTAAACTCCAATTATTAATTAGTTTCGACTTAGAGTATTTTAAATCAGTTTGTCAAAATTCAGTTGTAATTTCTGTTTAAACCAAATAAATTGTTACAAAGTTTTTGGAAGAAGTTTTTAAAAACACTGCTCCCAAGGCCCGAAACGTAACTGGCGCAGCCGTACAGTTCCAGAAAGGCACTACGAATCCAAAAATCGGAGAACTGGTGACCAAGAATTTCAATTCCCAATTCTGTAAGAACCCAAAAGTTGGACGAGGTACAAGCATCGACCGAGCCCAAAGAAACAAAACGTGGACGAAGTACAAAAATTGACTGAGTCCACAGCAAAAAAACAAAAAAAAAAGACGATGAAAATTATGTAAGTTCATTTTCCTAAACCAATTTATTCTTTTTACAAACGTATTTATATTAGCTAGTAAAAGAAAATTTTTATTATTGTTTATATGTATGTACAGATTTTAATTATTATTATTGCAATTTATGCCATTTAATGAAGCAAGAGAATTTATTTTAAACAAGAAAACTGAAAAGACGCATTTATATATGCAAATATTAGTACATATTACGAATTATTAATTAACCAAAAACATAACTGGCGCACGAATTTCTAATACAAAACAAAAACAATTTTAAAATAACCTAAAGCTTAATGTATAAAACGCAACTAATTATAGAAACGAATATTCAAACATAACCATCAAAATCTATAATTAAACACCTAGTGTATAATTGTAGAAACATCTTTCAATTTACTATTAAAAGTAACTCATTACAAATCGAAACAAAGCGCGTAAATCCATAACGCAAATTCTCATCACTGAATAAAATCATTCACTCATTGCAACTTGTAAAAAGCTATAATTAAACATCTACATTACTGAAAAGAATCATTCAAACATGACATATTTTATAATTAAATATTTTCCAGCACGAGGATATCTAATTATACAAAAGCATTATGCAATTTATTTAAATTTTTCACCAAGACTGAAAATAAAAACCTTTCAGTAGACTAAAACTTTATATTTAGACACTCTTTTGTATAAATTATAAAGGAAACTTTGATGCAAATATTATAACAACGCAATTGACTGAAAACTTGCAACTCTATAATTAAACATTCAAGGTAACGACAGGAAACATTTTATGCACTTATCAATTACAACACCTACGCAGGTGAGATAATTACAGCAGACTCAATTAATCAGCAGGACTGAAATAAAATAACATCATATATAGCGCAACAAAACGTACAAAGTACAACGCAATTATTCCAATAAATTATTATAAAAACCTTTCAGAAAATAAAACCCGCAACGACGATAACATCCGCGAAGTATAAAAATAAACGAATTCAAGGCTACAGCAATTACCAAGCACAAATCCCACAATTTAATTATAACACCGTATAACTACGTATAAAAAATAAGTAAAGCAACTCTTTAAATAACCCAACATAATTCAAACCAAAAAATTAACAAACCCAACTGAAAAATAAATCTCAATTTTACAAAAATTTGAATGATAGAGGTCATAAAGTAAAGTACGGAGACAGATTATCAGAAGTGACTACTAGTGTATATGGAGTGCCACAGGGCAGTGTTCTTGGGCCGTTACTTTTTATAATTTACATGAATGCTATGTACTTGAGTGTGGACCAGTGTTTTGTGAATACGTTTGCAGATGATACACTTTTGTCAGTATCTGGTTATAACATACAGGATCTAATAACGGTATTTAATAGTCAGCTAGAAAAGTTTTACAAATGGTTATGTATAAATAAATTGAAACTGAATGTGAATAAGACAAAAGGCATGCTCATTGGTTCCACAAAAAAATACAATGATTTTGTAGAAAGTAGCCTTCATATTTCTATAAATGGTAGTAATATTGAGATTGTAAAGTCAATCAAATACTTGGAGATTTATATTGACTCAGAACTTAAGTTTACTGGGCATGTTCATGAATTATGTAAGAAGATGGGCAAAAAAAATTGCTTTTTAAGTAGACTCTCGACCCATTTAACACTATCGGCTAGGTGTGTTGTCTATATTCTAATAATTTTGCCACATTTCAACTACTGCCAGACTGTGCTCTTTATGTGAAAAAGAAAGGACGTACAAAGACTGCAAATTCTGATGAACAAGGAAATGCGTGTAATACTAAAATGTAACATTATGACTCCAATTAACAGTATGTTACGGCAACTGAACTGGTTGCCTCTAGAAGCACAAGTTGAACATGCTGTTATGGCCCTAGTCCACAAGATTAAATACAATCAGGCACCGGAATATCTTTTGCAATATATAGATCAGCATATGTCAACTATAACATCAGAACCAAAGATTATATTAATGTGAGTAGAGTAAACAGAAGTTTGACGATGAAAACAATTATATATAAAGGATTTTGTTTATTTCATAATCTTCCATCTAATATTAAAAATATTCAAGACATGAAACTGTTTTCTAAGAAAGTTAGGACTCATATAAAAGGAAAATATGAAATTATGTAATGGTAGTGGTGTATCTGCAAGACGATTGTATTTAGTTAGGGATCTGACTTATTTACAGAAGTGAACACTTTACATTTTCTTTTTTTTAGTTCTTAAATTAAATTGTTTTTTTTTTTAATTCATTTATGTATACTGTAAATAGCATTGGACTAATTAATAAATAAATAAAATAAAATTAATTAAAACCGAAAGTATCTATTAATTATTAGAACAACCCTTAACCATCATGAATTCAGATATGAAGATTTACCTCGAAAGTATACCCCAATTCAACGGAGATCAACCCCTTGTAGGAAATTGTTTTACCGCATGTGAAATATTTTTGAAAACCTTTTACAAACCAGGAGATAACGAACGAAATGTACTACTTTACGCCTGAAAATAAGTAAAATGACCGGACAGGCACTAACGCCAATAGCCCGCCGAGATGATTTAGAACAGTGGGAAGATTTTAAACGCATATTAATAGCATATTTCGGCGACCAACGCAACATCAAATGTCTTATCCGTGACCTAATAAACATAAGAATGGGAAGTAACCAATCCCCATATCAATTGGGAATGAAATGCCAAGACGTAAGAAATTTAATTTTAATAAAACTAAAAATCGAGAACCCGACCAAAATATCCGCCTACTAAAAACAAAAATGTATGACAAAATGGCCCTGGACACCTACATAAATGCACTACCAGAACGACTATCAGATAAAATAAGATTCCAACATCCCCTAAATTTAGAAGCAATGAATATGATCATAGCGGAAGAAAACGTAATGTATTATCAAAACAGACTATATAACCCCAACGCGAATAAAAGTTATTCACCAATAAAAAACATACAAACCGCAAGACAAACATCCACTCAGCCAAAATTCACACCATTCAGTGCACAAATCAACCAACCGCGAAGTAATAACTCAAATTTTAACAATCAATTTAAAATAATTTCCAAGACCAACATTCAACTCAAATTTTATGAAGCCCACGTTCACACCAAAAATTCAACCAAAATATGAATCAACAAAGACTAGCATTCAGCACAAACCCCATTAGAAATACACCGATCATAAATAATAATAACAACCCTAACAGTTACTACAAACCAACCCCTATGGATACATTATCTGGTAACACCAGACAAAACACAAAAATATTGCAAATCCAACCAAGTCATAACCAAAAACGAAACTTTACCTACGAAGAACTGTTTCACCAAGAAATAGAAGAACTAAACGATGAATCCAATCATTTAAAGACTTACGAACATAACAACCCATGCGAAAATTATGAAGTAGACGACGAAGAAAACACGTGCTCAAATTTTCAGATAGAGAGCTTTGACTGCGTACAACTTTTCAACATATTCTTTCCTGTTAGACAGACTATTGCTCGGTATGTTTATTTGATACAAATATTTTTTATTTCAACTCGGTAAAACGTTGCCTCTTAATTATTTTTTTTGCTGATATGCCCCATCCCAATCTGCAACTAAAGTTAGCCCGTATACTTTTCGTAGTGTTACGACGAGCTGTAGGTAACAAATTTGCTATTTGTTGTTAAGAAAATAAAACCAACGAATAAGGGTAAGCGCATAAATTACTGTAATTGGTTGCTAGAGAATGTTGCTGGGGGAAATATTAATCCACTTGTTTCTCAAGCTTAGTTTTATCTAGCGGATTATTTCCTGTGCGGAGTCTAAAGACAAAAGTCTACCGAAACATTCCTAGAAAACAACGAATTAAAGAATAACTTAAGGGAAACGATAAGTAACATCCCTCAACATGTATTAAAAATTGTTTTCAATAACATGCTTTGATGTGCACAAATTTGCTTGGATGTTGATGGGGAACATTTCAAAAACAGGTTTTAAATTAATTTCTAAAACGTTCTGTTAATTAAACTAAAATAATATAATGTACGTAGCATGTTTAATGGAAGCATAATACACAACTTGACTTTGATTACTGATATTCCTTATGGAAATAAGCCATTGAATTATGGAGTCTGTTTTGTGTGCCAATCAGCACAATCATTGCAGTCCTCATTCCATTCTACTTATTACTACACACCAATAGCTACGTAATCGCAGACAAAACAGATGCTCATAGCCTGCATAAAGTGTTTTAAATTACAAAATGTCTCAAGATACTCTAAAATAGTTTACTTATTTTCTGATTTATATTTGAGATATTCAGAACATCCTAGTAACTTCAACAAAAACCTCTAGTAAAACTTTTGTAACTGTAACTGCAACTGTAATGCACTCATCATCTTCCTTATTGTTTTATCCTTTTGTCCTTGATTATTTTTAGATATACCTCGGCTTAGGTGTATAAGTCATAAATAATTAAATGTGTCTAACCTAAATCTTACCCCAGTTGCCTTGTTAAACTTTCCAATCGCTCCACCATACTTTGTAAAGATGTAACTTTTATACAATGCTGTAAAGTATCCAAACATCTTTGATGTTGACTCTTTTCAACACTATCTAAAGAAAACCTTTTATCCTACAAAACAAAGTCTTAGGCAGAAAGTCTTATATCGTCAATATCTTACAAGCATAACCATTCGCACTGTTTTAGAAATTTCGGGAAAACTTTTAAATTGAGATGCTTTGGACCTAAGTTTTTCCATTAACAACTCTAATTGCCAATCTTTACTTTTATCATTTTGTGATAGGCCTGTTCCTGTTACAGTTGCCATTGTCTTAAATATTACTTTAAAGAAATAACTATTCACTAAATCTTCAAGGATATAATGTAGGTTCACATTTCAATTTAAAATTATTTTTGCACTTTAGTTATCTAACTATTTCATAAAAGATAAACTATCTAATGAATTTGTTACATTTCGTACAATAATACATTGCATTTTGTATTTACAACTACGGAATTCTACTATAAACTATAATACAAGGAATTTTCTAAAAAAGAAAACAGAAAACATAATCATTTTATAATTCTATATTGACCACGGTAGTGGCTAAACATCGAACAACACAGGTTTAAGGATGTGTACCTGAAACTGAACTGTCCATAATACTAAGTCCGGAATGTTGAACCAATAAAACTAATTCAAACCGAACTTTAAAAAGTAGAACTTTCAGTCCGTACATTTCATAATTAGAAACCTATACACGCTATTAAATTAGACTTATACTAAGTACGACATTGCAAACTCGTCGGATTATTCTATAAACTGGACTGGTGAAGGATGAAGCTATTTACAGTTTCTGGGCTTTTGCCAAGGAAGTGGTAAACTAAAAAGACATAGATGAATTATGCGTAACCTAATACATCAGTTTTGTCTGAACTACTTCATATTCTTGATATAATTTAAACGGTAATTGTGTGTACATCGATTATCAAAAATATAGCGTGGAAATTACACATTTACGTTTAATTAAACGAAACATTTGCTTTAAGAGCACCTTCATATAACAGAAGCGATTTAGTAAAAACAATCGTTACAACTAAAATGGACGAAAAAAACCCATTAAAAGCGTTGATT